>OY015311.1:55861826-57119019 GCA_955612985.1 Cheilosia scutellata
ATTCTAGGATATCAATCTTTTGCTTTACTGAAAGTGGTTTTCTTTTGTATTTTCCTGCATTCATGTTGCTGATTTCTGATAAGAATACGCGTAAATTAATCACCTTTATTGAAAGAGCAACAGCACAATTCGAATTTGAAAACAAGAATCCAATATAAGTGACAGTCCAAAGAAAAAAATACAGAGAATGTGAAGTGAAGTTTAAGTAGGTACATAATAAGCACAAAAGATGAGTATGTAGTTGTAATTACGTTTGAAATATTATCTTTGACTACTCAATCACGTAAAAGTATACTTCCAAAGACAATATGTGTGGCAACTACATTTTCATTAATATGTGTGATATTAAGCGAAACAAATTTACTAGAAAAGTATTTTGTCAGGCTTATTTTCGAATGACTTTATGCGGGTTGTGATACTAAGCGATATGCTATAAAGAGATATAATTCCAATACAAATTATGTAAAAAAGGCATCTGGCTTAAACATTTTGTGATTTAAAGCGATTTGTGCTTCTAAGCGATGTGATATTATTCGGGTCCGACTGTACCACGAATATGTTCATGTTGGGTATAAACGTTTTTGATTTTTTTATGTTGAATGTTGAAAATATGCTAGATTGCATATAGCATATTTTATTTATACTAATATGCAATTTAAGATTTAAATATGCTAGATCTAGCATAAAAAATGCTAAAATGGCACCACTGCAGCACCGTCGTTTGCCTATGCCAAAGATACACATTTACCCACCCCAAAGGAGAGGGAAATTTGCTGGGTGTTGCACTTCTCAAATAGCTATGAGTGTTGAATGAAAGCCAGAGCTCTGATTCTGAGTAACTTTACTATATGCGTATTTTTTTGGGAAGTGAGTATAACAAAACCAAAAGTTGGTATAACAATTTTGAATGTAAAACCAAAAGTGAGTATAACAAAACCAAAAGTGAGTATACTAGTTTTGCATGTAAAAGTAAAAGTGAGCTAGCTATAGATTCCCAAAAAAATACGCCTTATAACAGCGTGGAACCCACTATGTGTTAAAAAGGGTTGAAATGGAATTTTCGGTATCCTACTTTGTGATAAAGTAGAGAAAAGCATTAAAAATTTCGTGCGATCAAAAATCCTTAAGAGAAAAAAATTTACCTTAAATAAAGGGCTACTGCGCGTGCGCATGTTGGGACGGGCTTTGGGACGGGCTATATAGTTTTGCATGCGGTTATGGAATTCATAAATGATATCCCTGTGTAGTTTAATGCAACTTTGACGTCTCCTTTCTTATACAGTATAATCTCGATAATTCGTACCCCGTTAATTCGTAAACCCCGCTTATTCGAAATAAACTGCTGGTCCCTTGGAAAAATCCCGGTTATTCGTAAAAAACCAGTGCATTTCGGTCCCCTCGATAATTCGCAATAATTTCTGTATGACTTTGCCATTAAACGTCTTATAATTCGTAAGTCTGTGTTTACAACCCCGTTTATTCGAAAAAAAACCTCCTTCCTCTCTTCAATACTCTGAAATACGTTTGTTAGGTACATGATGGAATAAGTATAAGGTGGTCTCGTCGGCAAAAAGTAGTCCCTTAACGACACGTTTTTCTCTTTATTCAGCGTAGTAAGTGTACGTTAACGAAGCGTTAAGGGACCAAAAAACGAACGAGTCGGCAGCCGACGAGACCACCTTATACTTATTCCATCATGGTTAGGTACATGTTTATTGTCGATTTTCTTTGGGCTTTTACCGTTTTGCTCTCAATCTCAGATTTTTCCTGCCCCAATCGAACATGAAATGAGATCAATTTTTTTTGCATTTGTGTTGGTGTGTGATTTGACAGTCAGCTGTTTTTAAATTCCAATTTGTGTTTATAAAATTGGATTGTTATTTGCTAGTTTTTTACTTGTACTTGTACAAAACTACTTATTTGTTTTGTTTTGAATTAGAACTTCGTCCTTCCCCATGAAAACAACCCCATTGGCATTTTCTACGACGGTTCATTAATATCTATTTTCAATTTTCAAATTTATTCCACAATAGGTAGGAGAGACTGGGGCACATTGAACACTTTTTGCTTTGAGGTTTCATAAAATCCTATTTGTTTAATTTATTAGACTGTAAAGTATTCTCACTTTAAGAAATGCAAATAAACTTAAATTTGGACATATAACTACGTAAATTTAGTAAGGGCGTATAATTTATTTAAAAACGAAATAGGTCCTTATGTTCAAAGGTACCCCCCATGTGGGCAGTTTTGAACTAGGCTGGGCACTTTTGAACGGCAGTAGGTACCTTATTTGTAATTGCTTTTAGAAGCTAATAAGTTACTAGGTACAAGGTTTGTATTTTTTTAATAAAATAAATTAACTTTATTATTTTAATCAAGAAAATAAAAACGACTTAGCAAAAGCAAACTGAAATTTTGAAATTATTGAAATATTTTACAAATGACTGAAGAAACTTTATAAAAACAAAAATGAGTTATTTTATTAACCGAACAGAAATTTTGAAAAAATGAAGACAAAAATTATCACCGGAGCGTTAATTGGTGGTGGTAGCTAGCTTTTAGTTCAATGCCACTTACAGACCCCTTGTTCAAATGTGCCGCGACTGTTTTGTTCAAACCTGTCCCAATAAGTCAAGCGACAGAAAAATGTGTGCAAATATTTATATTTTTCATATTTGTCAAAAAACGTACCTTTATACGTTTTCAAATGAAGTTGCGCCTTAAAAATATATTTTACACAAAAAGAAAAGCTCACTATAAAATTTATAGATTCAAATAAGCCTCACGTTCAAATGTGCCCCAGTCTCCCCTAACAATAACTACCTAACCTCAAAGTTTGACAAATGTCACTTGTTTTGGTATTGGTGAAAGTACGTGCGAATCTCTTTTTCGAATCGAGATTCGCAAAAGTAATCTGAATCTTAAAAAAAGTGCTTTTTTTTGCCCAAAGAAAATTGATTTTGACAGACAGCTGATTTCTAGAGAAGAAAAACTGCTCTGAATCTTAAAAAAAGTGCTTTTTTTTGCCCAAAGAAAATCGACATATGTTTAATTGGAAAGGCAGAATAAGAATTTGGTTCTTGGAAAAGCAAGATAGAGCGAGATGGAAAACTCTCACACTTGAGAAATGGGACCACTACTACAATTGGGTGCTGTTTCTGTTGAAATGTTAGTCAATTTCACATCATGTATTCACTAACTGACTGTTAAAACTTATTATCCCGGTAAATCGAATTTTTATTTTTTAAGTCTTCAATAATTCGTAATCCCGCTATTTCGAAAACCTCTATAATTCGTAATAAACTCTAGGTCCCTTGGCATTACGATTTATCGAGATTGTACTGTATATTGGGAATATTATATATGTTTGGAAGTCTTCTGGTACATCTTCTTTATCGTAGATATATATCCAGTTGAAGGCAAGTAACAATTATGTCAAGATAGGTGTATGAAGCATTTTGCATATTGAAAAGTTAAAGCATTTTCCGCTTGTCGAAGCAAACTTTTAAAGTGATCTATGAATCCTGAAGCCCCAATTTGACCCACCTTAAAGGTGGTTCCATTTAACATTTTTGCGATGGACCAGAACGACTTACAGTCTTTCGTTTCAGATATTTATCTTGCAATTTCGTTAAAATATAATGTCTTCTTACGCTGTGTCACTGATTTAGCCTCCTTGCAATTTCTCGACATGAGAGTCCTAAATCCTTGAAAGCATCTATTTTTCCTCTTTCTGTCGCTGTCAAAGTCTTTCCGGAACCCATTTTTTTTTAATTAAATAAAAACAGTTCTTTCCAACGCTTTTTTAAATATTCTTAAACAAAATTTGAAAAAAAAAAATCGCTGAAGTGTACTCCTGCAACGAAGTATTCGCAGTGGCCTCATCCTAGTTGCGCATCTTTTTATACGCTTTTCAGGTAACTCATTGTTTGATCTTGGGAAATTCCAGCCGTAGTTTTTTATTTGGCCTTTAATTTTATGACTTTCTGTTGGGAAAATATGTAACCTTTTCACAGGTAGTAAAAGTTTCCGGGTAAAACGTTTTCAACCGGTATAAAGAGTGAAAATATATTGCAAAATCCTAGTGACCGGAAGTGTATATGCACGTGCACGCTCATTGCGTCCTTTAATTTTCACAAGTGTTCTTCCCTCAATTTTTCTTACGTTTGTTTTATTCCCCTTCGCGAAAGCTACTCTATTTATTCTAACTGCAATCTAGCTTATAGCCCACGAAGTAGGTATCTATTTCTCATAATCATTAAATTTCTCTTTTATAATAAACGGTTCATATAGGAAAAATAATTCAAATTGTTTAATTAGTTCAGAGAATTCAGGAAATAATAATTTGTTACTTAAGTCAATATTAGGCGTGCTTTTTTGCAATCCTATATAGGCTTAGATAAAACAAAAAAAAAACGCCTTAATGTGACTTGGCAGCACTATGCTAGTTGTCATTTTGACTTTTCAGCTGTTTTATTTCTGTCAGATTTAATGAAAACTGGAATCTGAAACTATATTTTTTAGTGGAAATTAGTAGGAACTTCACAGCTTCACACCCCTTTTAGGCCGTAGCTGCAAAAAAAAGATTACTAAAAGCCAGATAAAAAATCCCATAGTAAAAAATTTAGAAGGTGCGTGTGCACAACTAGAAGTACCTAACTGAGAATTCACACGAGTATTTTACCATTAATACCCACAGAGGGTTATACAGGTATAGACGTCTCGTATACGCTCCTGCAATTTTTCATTGTCCAATGGACCAAATTTTAGTGGGTATTAAAAAAGTAAAATGTTTTATGGATGATATTTTGATAGGTGGGAGAGATGAACATGAGTGTGAAACGATTCTCTCTGAGGTATTGGAAAGACTACATAGTCATAACGTGAAAACTAATTTATCTAAATGTACATTTTTCTGCCGGGAGGTAAAATATTTGGGTCACTGCATATCGGAGGAGGGTATAAAACCAAATTTAGAAAAACTAGAATCATTAAAAAGAGCTCCATCTCCTCGCAATGTGCACCAACTTAAGTCCTATTTAGGACTAATTATTTCTGTGGCCACAAACAGAAACAACTAAAGTCGAGTTTAGACGAAATTGAGTTTTTGATACCATTAGATTACGCATGTCCAAATCTATAAGCCGTTTTTTGTTTTTATCTTCAAATTTGAAGGTACAATGTCCCGAAAATAAAACAACTAAAGTCAGATTTTTACAACGCCGTTAAGGCAAAACAACTTAACTACACAAAAACAAGTCTTAAGTCGACTTAAGAAGAACGCATTTTTGTTTTATCACAAGTAATAACAGCTAAAGTTGAGTTTGGTTGTTTTTCCGCGTGATATTTCTTCCATTTCTTTGATTTTATAGTTAAAAAAAAATGTCTAAAGTCGAGTTTGGTTGTCGAAATATTAAGGAATATCAGCTAAAGTCAGCTAAACTCGACTTAAGATTTGTTTGTCTTAAAGTGGTGTTAGGCCATAACAGCTTAAGTGTTTATTTTGCTTACCACGCTCGAAATAAGAATGATCAATAGATTATGAAACGTTAGACCGAAAGAGACTTAAATTACCTTTATTTACATATAACTTTCAGGAAAATCAGACTTTCCGCGGATTAACCAGAGCCATTTGTAATTTAAATTTTTTCGTCGAATCTTAAAAGTGCTCTCCTGAAAAATTATCAACTTTAGCGGTTTTTCCTTGTGGCCACAGAATTATTATTCACGTTTCGTCAAAAAATTTTCGGCAGAGCTGAGGCCTCTTTACAATAATTTAACTAAACAGAATGCTAGATTTAAATGGTCGCAAGCAAGACTGTGAGAAAGCCTTTCAAAGAAGCAAAAGCCTGCTAATGAACAGCTCGGTTTGAGTTCATTATGTCCCAGAAAATGAAATAGTAGTTAGTTGTGATGCGAGTCCTTAGGGCATTTCCGGTATTCTTTGGCATATTGTAAATGGAGAAGAGCGACCGGTTTTATTTATTTTTTTTATTTACGTCCAGCACTTTAAGTCCAGCCGAACAGAATTTATTCCCGCGAAGCACTGGCAGTAGTATTTGCTGTAAAAACGTTTCACAAATATGTGTATGGGAAAAAGTTTACAATTCACAGTGATAGTCTTCCTTTGCGCGATATTTTAAATCCGAATAAAGGTACTTCGCCGCTAGCCGTAGCCAGAATTCATCGTTAGGCAATTGTTCTTAGCATCATGTATGACATACCCTTGTTCATAAATCTGACACAAAAATACAAAATGCTAATGGATTGTCGCGCCTTCCTTTAGAGGATAATACTGAAATTGAGGATAATCAATATTAATTCGTTGAATATTAGTGATAATTTTCCTTTAACGTTTCATGAAATTGGAGTTAAAACTCAAGAAGAAAAAGAACGTCGAAAACTTTATTTATTTCTAAAAACGGGATTCCCCAAATTAATCCCGCATGGGTTTGAGATTTATTTTCGGAAACAAGCAGATTTATCTATTCAAAACAATTGCATTTTGAATGGTAACTGAGTACTTACACTCCGTGCCACTTGATTAGGAACAGGCAGTTTTCTGTTTTAATTTTACGATATTTTTCAAACCCTTTGCTAATCTGGGAAAAACCAATTGCAGAAGGAATGAGGGATATATTATGTTTATAGTCTCTGAATTATTGTTTGAGAGAATTACATTAACAACAACTCGTAGACACAGTCACTTTGGTAGGAATGATAGCTATTTCGAACTACACCACTAATTCATTATCAGACTCCTTTTAACTCTATTATGTTTATATTGTAAAAAGAAAAATGGGATTAAGTTCATAAATGTAACTTTTATGACACTTTTCCCAAAAGAGTCATAAAATTGACGTGTTTTTTTCGTGCCACTTGATTAGGAACAGTAGTTAAATCTACCTGTTACCATTTTTTAAATCAAATAAAAGGATACTTTGAGTATTAGAGAGCTTAGTTTAAGTAATAATTTCATACAATCCACAACTATGGGTAAAGGAAAGACATTAACCAAGGAGGAAATAGGCCAAATTCGAGCTTACCGGGCACAAGGACAATCCATCCGTTTCATAGCCAGCAAGATTGGAAGAGGCGCCTCTGTTGTTAACAGCTTTATTAAGGACCCGGAGAAGTATGGAAAAAACGGCAAAGGAAGAGTCAACAAAGCAATAACATGTCAGGAAAGGCGGGTGATACCGAGAGCTGCTTCAAATTCAAGGCTCTCCGTAAGTAAAATTGAGGCAGAAACTGGAGTTACAGCTAGCATATCGACTGTTTATCGCGTGATACAGAAGGCCAGCCATATTCGTCTTCAAAAAATGAAGAGAAAACCACCATTTAATGCAGCACGTAAGATCCAGCGCCTTGGGTTTGCAACAAGTGTGACAGGTGGAATCGGAATGTACTCCAAGAATATGAGTAAATTATTTTTTGATTTTAGTAATTCCGTTATTCAAGTGTTTTACTGTAAAATTTCATTTGGCTGTTATTATTAGTTTGCTTTGTGTCTTGTGTTGAACCTAATCGCAATGGCTGGCGTAGCCAAGACAATGCATCGAGCTGTATTGTAAGGAATTTTTGGAGCTGTGTAGTGAAGATCCGGTAAGAATTTTTAATAGAATTGTTACTGGGGGCGAAACGTGGGTTCATCATTATGACCCTGAAAGCAAACAGGAGTCTATGCAGTGGCACAAAAAGGGCACAGGTCCCACGAAGAAGTTCAAGGTCCCTCCGTCTGACGGGAAGATGTGTTTTGGGACTCAAAGGGAATTTTGCTAATAGAGTACAAAAAGAAAGGTGAAACCATAAACGCCACATCCTACGCATCAACTTTGCATCATTTACGGGAAGAAATAAAAAAAAGACGGGGTAAACTGGCTGCTCTGGCGTCTTGCTTCTTCAGGACAATAGTAGAATATGGTAATTACACGCATATACCGAATAGGACGACATAATTTAAATCATCTGTCAATTGTCAAGTAGCTGACAGCTTTTTCAATTCTTACTACCGGAAACATAATCAAAGATGCAATAATGAGGGAGAAGAAGTAAAACAAACCATACTTACCTACTAAACTAGTGGAATCATATTGGAAAGTGTTAATAATGGATACAGAGAATATTTGTTTGAGTTGTTCAACAGTTTTTAGAATTTGTTTTATATGGAAATAGTGGCCCGATAGTCGCCAATGTTGTAACAAGGGTCCAAAACAGAGCATTTTTAAAAAGTCGTCGTCGGGGACCCAGAGATAAAAAAGTCGCCCATTGGTAACGCTGCTGCGAATTGACATCAAAGAGAGCTTGTACAAACGAGACAATTACCTGGCCAGAAAATCTGCGTTGCCGAAGTGGCACAATTGTGCCATTTTGGCACCCTACAGTCCGATTGGCACCTTCAGTTCTCATTTGGCACCTTATGAGCTTGATAGATTTTAATACATAATATTTAAAAAAAAAACATTTCTTAAAATGTTTAAAATTGATTGAGAGTGCAAATCATTTTCTCTTTCATCTGCGAACACTTATTTCATATTAATCGTAATGATACTAATGCGAAATTATATGTTTCTTGTGTTTTTAAATATCTCTCTACCGTTGAAGGGCTGATGGCACCCAGTTGGCACCTTTGGTTACCGTCAATGGCACCTAAGAAAATTTTTTTGCGCCAACGCTGCCAGAAATCATCTAGATTTCTTTTGTTTTAAAAGAGATACGTTTTTGATTTTGATGGACAGTTTTAGTCGCTGGATGGAGTAAAACTGTTAAAAACAACCACAGCAGAGTCAGTCATTGAGGTCTTAGGTACGATTTTCTCATATTTTGGACTACCAGATACTATAGTGTCAGATAATGGGGGCCATTTGGATCAGAAGCATTCTTAAATTTTTGTAAATCCAATGGTATAAAATAGGTAGGTATATGAAGAGTCCTCCGGACCATCCACAGTCGAATGGGCTAGCCGAAAGAGGTGTGCAAACCATTAAATCAAGTTTAAAGCAAATTTTTTTAAAAATTGTAAACAAAGCACTCGAAGTTACCAATAACAATTATTTTTATTCTTTTTATTGTGTTATCTTTTTCCTATTAGCTAGAATTTACAAATATGTATAATATTTCATATGTGGATTTAATTTTCTCCACACGCAACAGGATTGCGGTGGATTTTTAGTTGGGAATGCGTAACCCAAAAGAATATATTTTTTGTCCTTGTAAAAGACGAGTTAAAATGTGTTATTTTTCAAGTGGCGGCTACAAATAAGAAATTTCTTTGGCTCCTTCCGATCATTATGAACTTTTCTGGGGAGATTCGGTGCATAAATATACTGTAGTGTGGATTGAAAAGTACTACTTATTGACCATAACGCCATCTAATGGAAAGTAGACGAACTTATTCAACGGAACTTCGAATCGTCTAAACTCAACGAATGGTGAATGGTCTAAAACGAAACTAGTACATTCTCGATTGTTCCGGTTGGAGTATAGAATATTCGAGAAGCTTTAGTGGGGAGTATAAAAAGGGTTGCGAAATCCGACGAGAGGACAGTTTACTTTTAAACCGTGTAAAGCAAAGTTCGAATAGTATCGGTAGTGATTTAAAATAAGTGGAAAAGATTGTAATAAGTGGAAAAGATTGAAATAAGCGGAAAAGTTGATTTTAAGTGATATTGTCTTGTAATAAAAGTGAATTATTAAAGTTTAGTAAACAGAATAGTGTTTTATCTTTTCGAATCCCAGCCGAATGTAACATTGGTGTCAGAAGTGGGATAAAACTTATTCTGTGCGAAGTGTTGTGAAAAGAAAAACAGTGAACTGAATTGTGAATTAAAAGAAAATTAATAAAGTGAAGTGAATTTGAATTCTTACAAAGTGTAGTAAAGATTAAGAAAATAGAAAAAGAAGGAAAAAAAAAAAAAAAAAAAAAAATAGTGAATTAGTAAAAATGGTTCGTACGTTGGCATTACTACAACTCAGCATACCTCAGTTGAAAACTGAGTTGGAAAAACGGAATCTCTCCACAGCTGGGGGAAAAAGTGACCTCATACTTCGTCTGCAAGAAGCTGTCGAAAGCGAGGGAGGAGATCCAAAATCCATGCTATTCGAAGTGACAGAAGAACAAGTTGCACAAGTAAGTACAGGCGCTGACATGGCCGCTATGATGGCATTACTTCTTTCCAAGTTCGAAGAACAGAAGAATTCTATGGAATCTAAGTTCGCGGAACAGAAGAATTCTCTAGAAGAACAGAAGAATTCTATGGAATCTAAGTTCGCGGAACAGAAGAATTCTCTAGAAGAACAGAAGAATTCTATTGAATCTAAATTCGCAGAACAAAAGAGTTCTCTAGACGAACAAAAGAATTCTCTAGAAGAACAAAAGAATTCTCTAGAAGAACAGAAGAATTCTATTGTCGCTGCACAAAAAGATTCCGTGGAAGAATTTAAGAATGTTCTAGAAGTAAAATTCGACGCGATTGATAACAAGTTAAACCAGCATGAGACAAAATTTGACGAAATGAGTCAAAAATTACAAAAACATGATACAAACTTCGAGAACTTAGCAAGAGAGCATGAGACAAACTTCGAGAACCTAGCTAGAGAACTGGACAAAGTCAAGAAACAGAAAGCCCGAGAATATTCTGCTGATTGCCCTAGAAGGAAGGAGATGCAACCGCCTGTTTTCGATGGTCAAACATCATGGCCAATTTATAAGCGGCAGTTCGAAGCAGCTGCAATGACCAACAGCTGGGACGACGAGGAAAAGTCCATCGCACTAACGCTAGCACTACGAGGCACAGCTGCAGAGTTGCTTCAAACTATTTCTGAAGAAAAGCAACGCAACTACGACGCATTGGTGAAGGCTATCGAAATGCGCTTTGGTGATGACCACATGCAGCAAGTATACAGGGTGCAACTGCGCAGTAGAATCCAGAAGCGGGGAGAAACGCTCCAGCAGTTGCAAGCGGATATCGAACGGCTGGCGCATTTGTCGTATCCCAACGCCGGCGAGGATGTCATCAACGAAATGGCTGTAGAGGCGTTTACCCAAGCCATAGAGGACCGACAACTGCAAATGGCTGTACGAATGGCTGGAAAGAAAACTCTCCCTGAGGCACTGGCATTTGCCCTGACCATGAAAGCTGCTGACCAAGCATCTCAAGGGTTTCACCGTGTGAGAGAGATAACAACCGTCGAATGCTCGTGCCAAAGGGCAAACGTCGTAGAACAGAACAGTGCTCGCAGGGGACCGATTCGTTGCTGGAACTGTAACAAAATTGGACATCTACAGCGACAATGCAGAGCTCCACCCAGACACACTAGTTGTCCGTACTGCAGCGCTAGGAGTCGTAATGAAGGGGCATCTGAGCGTCCAGCGGATGACTCTTCTCAAAATCATCAGTCGGGAAACGTGTTGGTTTCTGGAATCGACGCCCCCAGGACCACCATTCAAGTTTCCCAAACCAAACGAGGTAACAAGAGTTTGACAGTGGAAGCCCATATCGGCCAGAAAATGTATGTGGCCACCATCGACACCGGTGCCACCGCTTCCATTATAAGGAGGGATATCGTTCGCCAATCATGGCTGCACAACACCAGCAGCTACTGTCTAAAAACAGCAACTGGAGCAACAGCAAAAGTGTATGGAGAAGTACTGCTAACAATAAATCTTGCGGGATTAGTCTTCTCCCATACCTTCCTAGTGGCCGATATATGTGACGAATGCATCATCGGAATCGACTTTATGAAGGCGCACGATGTAGTACTGGACATCGGCTTGCAAGTACTAAAGTACAGGAACGTCGAAATTCCCATGATCTACGGGGACGAGCATGTCACAGCTCTAAGGACAGTCATGAGTGAAGACGAGATATTACCACCTTCTTCAGAAACACTTATTTGGACAAGGCTGGAAGGTGATCCTGGGAGCCACCGATTCTACCTAGTTGAGCCAGATCCAGAAAATCATTATCAAAACTACGTCGTTGGAAAGATGCTTGTAGAACCTAAAAACAACATGGTTCCCGTACGAGTTCTAAATGTTGAACATAGAAGCATGAAACTGAAGCAAGGGGAAGTGGTGGGTAAGTGCGTACCAATTACTGCGGTCACAAAATTATCCAATGAGAGACCTACCAAACCTCTTACATCCACGGAAATGACGGAGATAAAAAGGAGTATATTTGGACAGTGTGAGTTGAATCAGGAGCAGCAAGAAATGGCGGGGGAACTAATCAACGAGTTCGCTGATATATTTGCTTCGAAGAGCGGCGAGTATGGTCGGACACATCTCGTACAACACCGAATCGACACAGGAGACGCAAGACCTATTCGTCAGCCTCCCAGACGACTACCATTGGCTAAGCAGACGGAGGTTGCAGAAATGGTGTCGACGATGGAAAAGGAAGGGCTGATTGAAAGTTCGAAAAGTCCATGGGCGTCACCGGTTGTACTGGTCAAGAAGAAAGACGGCAGCACGAGATTCTGCGTGGACTATCGTCAGCTGAACAACGTCACCAAAAAGGATAGCTACCCTCTGCCAAGGATTGACGATACCCTGGATACACTATCCGGCGCCAAATGGTTTTCCACCATCGATTTGAAGAGTGGCTACTGGCAAGTGCAGATCCATCCCGAAGACCGCGAGAAAACAGCTTTTACAGCAGGAAACGGGCTCTGGCAATTCACAGTAATGCCATTTGGACTGTGCAATGCTCCAGCCACCTTTGAACGGCTAATGGAGCGTGTTTTGCTGGGACTAACGTGGAAAACCTGTTTGGTGTACCTGGACGACGTCATCATGGTAGGAAAAACGTTTGACGAACATCGAGACAACTTGAAGGAAGTGTTCCAGAGACTTCGAAGCGCGCAATTGAAGCTGAACCCGAAAAAGTGTGCTCTTTTTAGACCAGAAGTGAAGTATCTCGGGCACATTATCTCTGCCGAAGGAGTCAGGACTGATCCAGAGAAAGTCGATGCTGTGAAAAACTGGCCGGTTCCCAAAGACAAACATCAACTTAGGAGCTTCCTGGGACTTGCAACCTACTACAGACGCTTTGTGAAGGACTTTGCCGGGATTGCCAAGAGCTTGCATCAACTGACAGAAAAAGGAAAACAATTCAAATGGTCAGGTGAGTGCGAAAAGAGCTTCGAAAAACTAAAGCAGCAACTGTGTGACGCCCCCATACTAGCATACCCTACTCCTGGAAAAACATTTATTGTGGATGCAGACGCTAGTAATGTGGGAGTTGGAGCCGTCCTTTCGCAAGTGCATGATGGCCAAGAGAAAGTAGTTTCTTATTTCAGCAAAGTTCTCTCCAAGCCAGAAAGGAACTACTGTGTAACCCGGCGGGAACTTCTCGCTTTAGTCCTGGCGACAAAACACTTCCACAAGTACCTTTATGGGAGCAAATTTATTCTTCGCACCGATCATGCATCTTTAAAGTGGCTGCTGCAGTTTAAGAACCCTGAGGGACAAGTCGCGAGGTGGATCGAACGGCTGCAGATGTATGACTACGAGATACAGCATCGAAAGGGAACTCTTCACTCTAATGCAGATGCTCTCTCCCGCCGGCCTTGCAAAACCGATTGCAAACATTGCGTGCGTCAGGAGGAAAAAGATGCCGTTTCCGTGCAGAGGCTGAGAGCTGAGCCCATTGGTGGCTGGACTGCGAGAGAGATCCGGGAGGCTTAAAGGGAAGATCCGGATATCGAGCCGATTCTCGCCTGGAAGGAGCATGAGGGAAAGCCAGACTGGCAGGAGATATCTAATCGGAGCCCCGAGCTGAAGGCATACTGGGCGCAATGGGACTCCCTTCATGTGCAGGACGGCATTTTGAGGAGAAGATGGGAAAGCTCGGATGGGAAGTCGTTCGTGATGCAGCTTATTGTTCCCAGGTCGAAAGTAAATGAAGTACTAAAGGAACTGCATGATGGAGTATCTGGGGGCCACTTGGGAATAAATAAGACGCTCGAAAAGGTGCGAGAGCGATTTTACTGGATCCATTCGAGGGATGATGTAGAAAACTGGTGCAGAAAGTGCGTAACGTGTGCGGCCAGCAAAGGCCCGAGGGTGAAAACTCAAGGCAAAATGCACCAATACAATGCTGGAGCCCCTTTCGAAAGAATTGCAGTTGATATTGCCGGACCGTTTCCTGAAACGATTAATGGAAATCGTTACATCCTCGTGGTTATGGACTACTTCAGTAAGTGGCCAGAAGCATTTGCTATCCCTAACCAAGAAGCCAAAACCGTGATAGAGCAGATTGTTTTCAACTGGGTGAGCAGATTCGGTGTACCGTTGGAATTGCACTCGGACCAAGGGCGAAACTTCGAGTCCAGGATTTTTCAAGGAGTATGCCAGTTACTTGGGATTAAAAAGACGAGAACAACGCCGCTCCATCCACAATCAGATGGGATGGTAGAACGCTTCAACAGAACCTTGAATGAACACCTATCTAAGGTTGTAGGCGACGACCAGAGGGATTGGGATAAACAGATTCCAATGTTTCTACTAGCCTATCGCAATGCTGTGCATAATACTACGGGGCATACACCATCCGAAATCCTGTTTGGTCGAACAGTCCGGCTACCTAGTGAGTTGATGTTCGGATCTCCCACTGAGGAACCCAAGGATGAGGACGATTATGTTGCGGACCTCAGAGAAACCATCAGGGACGTGCATCGAAAAACTAGGGATAAGATCAAGATAGCCAGCGACCGCATGAAGACGAGGTACGATGCCAAAGCAACAACTACAGGATTCGAGGAAGGAGATCTGGTATGGCTGTACAATCCCCATAGAAGAAAAGGTATGTCGCCTAAGTTGCAACAAGATTGGGAGGGGCCCTATAGAGTAGTCAAGCGAATCAACGACGTGGTCTATCGAATCCAACGAGGAAGAGGTAAACTTAAAGTTGTCCATGTGGATCGTCTTCACCGCTACATTGGGGAAAATGTTGACGCATTTGTTCGGGACGAACAAGTTTAAGAGGGGGATATTGTAGTGTGGATTGAAAAGTACTACTTATTGACCATAACGCCATCTAATGGAAAGTAGACGAACTTATTCAACGGAACTTCGAATCGTCTAAACTCAACGAATGGTGAATGGTCTAAAACGAAACTAGTACATTCTCGATTGTTCCGGTTGGAGTATAGAATATTCGAGAAGCTTTAGTGGGGAGTATAAAAAGGGTTGCGAAATCCGACGAGAGGACAGTTTACTTTTAAACCGTGTAAAGCAAAGTTCGAATAGTATCGGTAGTGATTTAAAATAAGTGGAAAAGATTGTAATAAGTGGAAAAGATTGAAATAAGCGGAAAAGTTGATTTTAAGTGATATTGTCTTGTAATAAAAGTGAATTATTAAAGTTTAGTAAACAGAATAGTGTTTTATCTTTTCGAATCCCAGCCGAATGTAACAATACTATACATATTTGGATTCCTGTACGATGTGCAATATATGTAACTCCGCATAGTTAACCAGTTTTGTTCCCAGTTTTTAATGTAGTTTCTTCTGCCATCATTCTTGCACTTGACCACAAATCAATATATGAAAATATTAACTTCAACATAATATTTAATTTCAATGATCACGTACTTTTCACAAATTGCTTTCACGAGGGACAGGTACAATGACATTTATTTGACCGCAACATATTTAAAAGAATCAAAATCTATTTACTAACTTGTTTTTATAGCTGTTTTTTGGTATAGGATTACTTTTTAATATTTCTTCTCTTAAATTCACTAATAAACTTGGTAAATAACAGTCTCTACTTATTAAATTTAATTTTTTTATTTTACGAAACACAAATGTTCATACGATTTGACAGTTAATGGAGCGACTTATCCTGTGATTAGGGTTCCGCCGAAATCCGCTAGACGCGGTATGACCGAGTGTCAATGCTCAGACGGCGTATGAGAGGGTTCATGTATTTGGTGTAGAAAATAAATACCTAACGAAAGTATGCAAATGAAATACTTAGATACCTATTTCAAATGAAAGAGTATAATCCCTAAGAGTATGCATTAAATGTTGCGCTTCAAGACGGACTGTTCCTACTGGCAGACGGAAATGCCATTTATTTATTGTGCAGCCCCAGCATTATCCCTGTAATGTATAGGAGCTTAACAAAAGACATTAAGTATATAGTATGCCGTTGCTTTAACCTTCGCGTTCTATAGCTGTACGTTATGCGCACATATTATTCTAATATGTCAGTCAGTTGTCTATCGACCGTACAATGCAACAGATCTCTTTCTGCTCTACCAACACTATATTGTAGTTGTTATATATCGCTAGTTTTAAGAGTTAAATAAATGAAGTAAATCATCTCTCGACTTTCATTGTGGTTTTAATTCGAACATCACAATTGGCGACGAGGATTGTGGAAAACGATAGTCCAGACTATAGCGCATAAAGTGTAAAAGTGTAAAAGTGCACGGGTGATTCTAAAAGGTTAGAATTACTATTACACATCGTACAATAAAATGGCCACGTTTGGAGAACTTCCAAAGTTTCATCACGAAGTTAATGACTTCAAGATATTCCAAGACAAATTGGAACAATTTTTCATTGGCAACAGTGTCGGAGATGGGAGCTTAGAGCGAAGAAGAGCACTTTTATTAATTTCATTGCACGATGACACACTAAAATTGTTAACCGACCTCGTGTCCCCAGACAAAGTCGCGGACAAAGAGTATAAAGTCCTAATGCAGAAACTAGGTGATCTATTCAAACCAGCTTTTTCTGCATTTGCAGAGAGGCTAAAATTTTACGAAGCAAAAAAATTATCAAACGAAACTCTTAAGCAATGGGCAGCACGTGTTCGGTCACTGGCCGCAAACTGCAAGTTCGACGAACATCTCAACATTGCCCTGCGCGATAAATTTATCATGGGTCTGGATAAGGGTCCAGAGAAAGATAAATTGTTCCTGGAAGATGTGTCAAAGTTAACCTTCGAAAAAGCTATGGAAATCTCTCTAGCAGTCGAATGCATCCGACATCAGTATGAATCGCACGTGGAGATAAAAAATGAACCCGAGATTTTTCGCCTCAAAACGTATCACAGCGAAGCATCGTCATCATCAGCTAAACAACCTCAGCAGCAGTGGAGAAATAATTCATCAACAGTTCCAGTATCATCAGCAGTGCAGCAGGCAGAGTGTACCAGGTGTGGATTAAAAAATCACATAGCGGAAAATTGTCGTTTTAAATCGTATGTGTGCCAGAAGTGTGGTAAAAAGGGACACTTGAAGAAGATGTGCAAAGTTCATCGTAACAATGCAGCTAACCAAGTTAAGAAAAAAAACAATTATACGTGTAATTATTATTTGGAAAACGAGTCTAATGATTTATCAATGTTTTATTTCAGAGAAGATAATTGTTCAAAGCCGATCACTACTACAGTTACT
The DNA here is from genome assembly GCA_955612985.1 of Cheilosia scutellata. Taxonomy (NCBI): domain Eukaryota; kingdom Metazoa; phylum Arthropoda; class Insecta; order Diptera; family Syrphidae; genus Cheilosia; species Cheilosia scutellata. The sequence continues at coordinate 55,879,241 of OY015311.1, forward strand.
ATGAATGGAATTGATATTAAAATGGAAATTGATAGCGGTGCGTCCATTTCCGCGATTTCTGAGGAGGTTTATCGACAAAATTTTGGTCAGCTCAAGTTATCCGAATCAAAGGTTTCATTAAAAACATACGATGGAGCTGTTATTAAACCAATTGGAGTATGCAAGGTAAATGTTCAATTCCGAAACGTGACAAAAGTAGTAGACATTTTTATAATTAAGAATGGGGGTCCACCGATATTAGGTAGGGGTTGGATGAAGGCATTCAACATAGGCTTTGAAAATATTAATTTTTTAAATCATGCACAACATCTAGATAGCGACCTAGTTAACATTTTAGAAAATTATAAAGATCTTTTCGATGAAAGTCTAGGAACTTTTAAATATGGCACGGTTTCTTTGAGACTTAAAGAAAATGCCACACCCAAGTTTTTTCGGCCAAGGAAATTGCCATTCGCAATTAAAGACAAGGTCGAAAATGAAATTGACAGACTTGTTAGCTTAGGTATTCTCGAGAACGTAAACTATAGTGAGTGGGGTACTCCGATTGTGCCGGTAATGAAAAAAGACGGCACTGTCAGGATATGCGGTGACTACAAGGTCACTCTGAACCCACAATTGGTTCCCTATCAATATCCATTTCCCAGAATTGAGGAGCTTTTTGCAAAACTGCACGGGGGGCAAGAATTCTCTAAGATTGATTTAGCAATGGCTTATCAGCAACTCCTTCTAGATAAAGACGCGAGAAAATTGACTACCATTTCAACGACAAAAGGTTTATTTGAATTCACAAGATTGGTATACGGTGTTGCACCGTACCAATGGCGGACAACTAACCGAGATTTTTCTCAGACTTTGTCGATAAACATCTGTGATATTGCAGAGTAGGTATTTTAGCGGCATAAAACGATCCATTCGTGAAGGGGAAGAGCTCGTCAAGGCTGGTTGGGTCTATGCTATAGATGTGATAGATTCAGCAAACAGTGATGTGACTGGGTCTGGTCGTAAATGCATCCTCGATGACTTCAAATCCACGACATAAAACTAAGACATATTACAAAGTCTTGGAAGTTTTGGATATATGTAGTACCTACTTGCTCGTGCAAAGCTGGTGAAGGAAGAAAGTGAGACGAGCGATGCTACACTATTTCTTTATTTCCCATTATTGTAAACTAGTTAGGAATTTATTTCTATGTTTTTACTTAACAAATGTATTTATTTTTCACAATATTTTATTTATTTAATTATAATTTTTCGCTAATCTGTTAAATTTGTGTATTTAGAAGTGTTCAAATTTTAGCCTTTGGGGTACACCCTCCATTAGGAGTACAACTACTTTCATTATTTGTATTGCACCTGTTGGGAGACTCACCTTCTCGAAACCGGTACATTGAGGCGCAAAAGCATTATTAAAGCAGCAAAAGAACAATCTTCGAAGGAGTTCGGCGAGAAATTAGACCGCGATCGCAGATCTGCAAGCAAGGTGTTTCGGCAGACCATCCGCCGTCTTAGAGGAAGGAAGTGCAACATTATTGAAGGAGTCAAATCCAAAGATGGTAAACTTCTTTATAATGAGGAGGACATCTTGCGCAGATGGAGCGAACACTTTTCTGAATTGCTCAATCCAATCCAGGGCATTGAGGATGACAGATCTATCGCCTTGAGCAGGGCGGAAAATAGTCCCACGATAGAGGAAGTCACTGTTGCGATCAAATCGCTAAAAGCTGGCAAATCTGCCGGAGTGGATGACATCCGGCCAGAAATGCTCAAGGCTTTAGGTGAAGAGGGAGTTAAATGGCTATCTCGTGTCATTAAAGTGGCCTGGGAATGCTGCGAAACCCCCAGTAATTGGCAAATTGGGGTGATTGTGCCCCTTTTCAAGAAAGGGGATAAAAGGGATTGCTCCAATTACAGGGGTATATCACTTTTAAGTCTCCCCGGAAAAGTCTTTTAGGCGCTGGAAACGCGTTGCAGAGCTGTGGTCGAGTCACGATTAGGAGATGAACAGTGCGGTTTTCGTGCCGGCAGAAGCACAACCGACCAGTTATTCACTCTCAGAATGGTACTTGAGAAGGCTTGGGAGTATGCTACACCTATTTACGCATGCTTCGTAGATTTGGAGAAAGCATACGAACGAGTCCCTCGAAACTCTGGAGTGTATTACAGGAGTATGGAATTGACGGTCCTCTCTTGAGAGCAATTCAATCTCTTTACACAAACTGTAAAAGCTGTGTTCGGATAAACGGCGTTAAATCAATACCTTTCACCGTGGGCGTTGGCCTTCGCCAGGGGTGCGTCTTGTCTCCTCTCCTTTTCATTACTTATATGGACTGGATGTTACAGCGCAGTCTTGGCGAAGAACGTTTCGAATTGGGAGATCTGAGGATAAGTCATTTGCTCTTCGCTGATGACTTGGTCATCCTTGGGTTCTCTCAGACTGAACTTCAACGCGCACTCGCCGTGCGGCACTAGCCGTTTGTGTTCAAGCTGAGATGAAGGTTAACGTGAACAAATCTGAAGTAATGGTCGGCTCCAGAACCCCTGTTCAATGCACTCTGCATGTTAGTGGAGTTCCATTGAAACAGGTGGAGAAATTTAAGTATCTCGGGGTCTTATTCACGAGTGATGGAAGGAACAATGCCGAGTTTTCCTGTAGGATTGGTCAGGGTGGGTCAATTTTGGGACAGCTTGATCATTCTGTTATTAGGAGGACTGAACTTGGTGTCAAAGCTAAGTTGTCAGTCTTTAATTCGGTGTTTGTTCCAACTCTTACCTATGGTCATGAGGTGTAATGACCGAAAGAATAAGATCGCGGATACAAGCTGCCGAAATGAGATTTCTCCGTTGTATTGCTGGTGTGACCCGCAGAGATCGCATTAGAAATACCAGAATACGTGAGGAACTCAATGTCGAGCAGCTACTTCTCCGGACGGAGCGGTCCATGCTTCGGTGGTTTGGTCATGTTTTCAGGCGGGCGCCCATGAGAAGGACTAAACAAAATGGATTTGTGCCCAGCCAGTTTTTTTACATTAAAAGAAATGAATGAATTACCTACCTACATATTTTTAATGTTTTCAAAATTCCAAATAGTAATTTATATTCCTCGACCCAATTTTCATGCTCTAAAAGATGAAAATATGTGTTCATATTTCTGAAATTTCACTGTAAGTTAATATGTTCTCCTTTCCTGAGAAAAGTAGACAATAAACTAAAATGTTAGGTAGCGGAAAAGTCGGAACAGTGAGACACTTTTTTTCAAACGGTTATATCTCCGAACGCTTTCGAGCTATCAAAATAATTTTTTTATGGTATATTACGACATATTTCCGCTGTATTTTGTCATAAAAAGTTTAGCGAATAATTTAAAAACTACTTCACAATGAGTTGAATTCTTGAAGAAGGTCAAACTGTCTCACTGTTTGACGGGGGTTCGAAGAGTGAGACAACGTAGGGCTAACAGTGAGACAGTGCAATAATTCTAATAATATCTCGTCTTAATCTTTTTTTATCCAAAAAATACATGAGTTTTATTCGTTTAACATATTATTATTTATTAATTAATAAGAACTAAAACAACAATAAATATATTTAGGTATGTAAAATAAAAATAAAAAAAATAACTAAAATCACATTTGAGTGTAACTATGTATTATTTTTTAAAAAGGCTTTTAATAAACCAAATCAATTCAATTTTTCTTTTTAATGAAAATGAATAGCAATACAAATTAAAAATAAATAAAAATGTTGAAAAAAACAAAAAAAAATAATTATTTGAGGTTTCTTCTATAGCTTTGATATGTCTCACTGTTCGTCCATTGAATCTGTCTCACTGTTTGATTTTCATTATTTCAAAGAAAAAATTATTTAAGTAAAAAACTGACAAGGCTATCGTAAATTTTTGTTTGTACAATTAAAGAACATAATAATAACAAGAAACCAAAAAAAGAATGGTTCACTTATCTGAATATTTGACGTTTATACACAAAATTTAGGAACTCACAAAAAAATACTTCTGCCATTTTTTTTAGGTCCTTACATACTGAAAGCACACGCGCAACCGGTTGTTGTTCGGAATAGAAATAATAGGTGCAGAATGAAAAATAATCGGTACTGTCTTCAGCGACATGTCTGTGCGTGTTTCTGGAAAGCAAAAAAATGGAATGTCTCACTGTTCGGACTGTCTCAGTGTTCCGACCTTTCCCCTATGTTCTATTTGACTCTACAATTGTACACTGACGTTTAAAGTACATACCTATCAATATAATCTCTGATTTTGTGCATTTATGCATTTAAATCGTACATGCATTCATTTATCAGACTCAGATTATATGTAGATTGTATGTATCTATCTACCAATATTTGTTTCAAACTGGATTGCCGAAGGCATATTTGGTTATTTTTTTGTCTACCTAATTTAGATTATGTTCATCACTTTGAATAATATTGATGAATAAGAATGAATTATATATATAACCTTAAAAAGCATTTTAATTATTTATTCCAAAAGAAGACACGCTTCAGTTTCCATCGTGCTTCGCATAGACTTTCAAAATTAGACAAATTATGTGGGTTTCATCATCGTGATTAATTAAATGCCAAAGCATTTTAATTAATATATATCTACCTAAGACATTTCAATAACTAAACTTAAAATTTTTTTGAACCTAGTTCACAAGAATTCACGTTAGAATTAGTAAACAAAAATTAAAACACACATTTTATTTGGAGATACATTTATGCTAACTAGTACCTAACTTACCTCCAAACTCCCAACCTGATTGATAGCGCACGTTAAGCTCGTGCCAGATTTCCCACCAAATGTTCAATGGTTACAATGACCTTGGCCTTATGTTCGGTATTTTCCCACATTCGGCAACAGCTATAGTTCATTAATAAACAATCACCGAAAACTGGTTTACAGATGTTGAGCAGTGTTTAACCTGCAGAGAAGACGATTTAAAACTATTCCAAATCGTGTATTGTATGTAGGTAGGTAATGACGAAGTTATTGCTTGTTGAGGTATTACAAGGTAAATGCAATTTCCTTACATAGATAAATGGATAAATTGAATATTTTGTGCTAGTTCGTTATAGAAAGAGGGTTTGCAAACGACAAAACAAAGTTTGTTAATATTAATGGCGAAAACTGCTGTGGAAGATGGACATGGTGTTCCCTAACTTCTCGAGTTACTGAGTTCTGTGTTCTGCCAGCTGTAATGTTGTCTCGCGTTAACAACTGACTCACTTACTCACCTTCCCTTCCATTTGTGTTTTTAACGTTCCGTTTCCACATGGAGGAACCTTATTGCTTTCGCTTTTCGTGTCTGTCCGAACCCACTAAACCAATTTTGTACCTAGGTCTATCTCAAGAACTAATTGACGTAGAAGGTTGAAATTTGCACACAACATCGGGTATAACCTCTAGTTAAACGACAAATACCAATATTAACAATACATACTGGTTTTGGAGTTATTCTTAATTTGGCGGTAAAAATACTTTTTTTTCGCACAAAAAACTGTTTATCTATTGGATTACAAACAAAGAACACTCATGCATATTCCTATTCCTATTTTGTAGATCATATTCGTAGCTATATATCATATATGTGCTGAAGACTGTTTTACCGTTAATATTTAGAAGAAATTTACAAAAAAAACTCAATCACCACAAGTGTTCCCAGATGAAAAAGCTGAAAATCTTGTTTACCAAAATAAAATATCTTTTTTTGAAGATTTTTCCAAAATATAGAAAAAAACAACTAGAACGGAAAAAAATTGTTTAGTTAAATCCAAATGTCAAAAGTCTCATAAAAGGTTATATTTTTCCAATCTATTGTGTTTCCAAGGGGCAGATACGTCTTTTTTCCGTTGACATAAGACTTTGTTATGGCAGTTTTCCAAATAATAGGAACCGTCAAAGGGAATACAAAACATTACTCTATAAAGTCCGCATAATCCTTAAAAATAGTCAAAGCAAGACATTTTGTGAGATTACTTTTTTTTACTGTCGTTGGTATTGAAAATGGGCTATATCGGTCGAGTAATTTTGGTACCTTCCATATACAAAACCAATATTAAACCCATGTGTTTGGTACGTACTAACTCGCATGACTTTTATGCAGTGGAAGGTATAAAAGAATCAGGCATTTTAAATTGCATTTTTTAAAGTGGCTCTCACATTGAGGCAACAAGCAATAAGCAACAAAGCAACTAGCAACACTGTCATTAAGCAATATGCAACTTTATTTTGACCTATTCTCACGCAAATAGTTTCCAGTTGACAATAGGTCTGTTTTTTTCCTCATTGATCTCAGTGAAGTAAAGTAAAGTAGGATTTTCAGCACGCAATTACAACAACTGCACCCAATTTGACACCACTGAGATTCACACAAGCTATTCATTTCCAGCAAGACCAACTTTGGAGCATTCTTCAATTCTGAACACCAGGGGAACACATTTGATGTTGTCATTTGGATGTGTTCACAGAGTGCCTCCATTTATGATACATAATATGTGTCGGCCGTGGTGGGTGTAAAATGCATAAAGTGCATATATTTTAAACAAATTTCAAAATAGCAACTAAATATTACGGAAAGTAATAAAATACTAAATATTTTCTGTTTTTATTTAAGTTGTAGGTACTTTGGTAACAAAATATAAAGGTATATATTATATACACCTAGACTTATAATAATTGAAAATAAGTATGTTATCTTTGATGTTATGTCATTATGGGATACATTTTTTGTAATAGTACATCCTCCCATTTTGTATTTCCTGTTGATTTTTTAACTGAAGTAGATATGTAATGAAGCCATTAGATTTCAGCCAACTGACATTCCAACTTTTGATTTCGATGGAGATTCGATTTATTTGTTAATTCCTCCGCACATTCTCATATGTTTTTTCGACTGAAAATTTGTGGTCTAAATCTTTATTTAAAAAATGTTTACAGTCAAATTTACATAAAAAATATAAAATTTAAAAACATAAAAACATTTGTTCGTCTTATGGAAAAAAATTCAAATGTAAATAATCGCATGTCGCAATCAAAATGAACAAACCAAGGACAATTTAAAATGTTAATTTATAATTTATTTAATTTTTATTGCGTTTTTCTGTTCAATTTGATTGTTTCTTTCTCCAAGAATATATATATATAAATAAGGCCATCTTTTGTCAAAATTAAAGTCAAAACCAATGGGCAATTTGACAGTAAAAATATTACAGCTGATTTCGAAATAAAATCATACAATGAAATCATTTTTGGTAATGAACTTCTTTCCCCCAAAATTTTGATTGTGAGAACTTCTTTAGAGTGAAAGTTTTAAATTCGAGGAATACTCGATTCGATCGAATCTCATTATTTGCGTGAATACTCTTTTGGACTCACCTAACAAACACACCCGCGTGCTTTTTTTTTGCTTTTTTTTTTCTTTGGCAATAATTCGCGATTTTATTTTGACCATACAAGAGAAAAAAAGTAAGCAGAAAAAGTAAATATTCTGTAGAAATTGATAATCATTATTTTTTTTGCGCTTAAAGGTTAATTATTCAGTTTTCTAGAAGGAATTTGATTTTGAAATTGAATTTTTCATTGATGGCCATTTTGACAGCAATGCCAGCTGTTTACTTTTCAGGGGTAAAACCGACTGTTCAGAAAAGTGGTTGGGGACCAGTTGGGGACTGTTTTTTTGCACATTTTCTTACTTTACTTTACTTCACTCTCACTGAGATAGGTGAGGAAAAAAACAGACCTAATAATGTGAAATAGAAACCAACTTTCTTTCATAGACAATGTTATTTTAAATTGTTAGACATAATAGGGGTATTCCATCGTCACGGGTTGGACAATTGTATAATAAATTTGTTGTTTCCTTTTCAAATTTTATACATTGCTGTATCAAATCTACATAGACTTTCATTAAACCAATAGTTCTATTTGTTAGTTAATTTTTAACGTAAAGAAAAATACGCCACCTTAATTTATTTTGAAAATAGACAAGATCTTTTTTTCTGTCACGGGTGGGACAAATGAAAGACATGATTTCCGAGCAGTGAATGTTTTTACAGAAATTCTGCGAATTTATTTCACATATTTATTTAAAACCTTTTGTTTCTTACATAAAACGTTCTTAGGTACTATAACAAAAAGCGAATAAAAATAAAAATTATTGTCTTAATACAAAAAAAAAATAAAAATGTAAATGTCACGGGTGGGACAACGTTTGTCACGGGTGGGACACGTACGAATTTCTTTGCAAGAAACGATATTTTTTAGCTCAATTTAAAAGAAACCAAAAAAGTTATAATGTCATTAATTTAAAAATGTTATTTACTATGAATTAACGAGGCCAAGGGCTCGCGGTCTGAGTCATTCCAATCACTTTTGTCTAGGTCCGAGTATATCTGAGCTACACTTAATTTAAGGGACCTACACGTGATTGGTTGAGATTTAAACGTAAGGGATATTGTTAAATTTCTTGAAATAGTGATATGATTGTACTTTTGGGGTAGCAAGAGCCAAATCCACAAACCAGAGAGAATAGATCACCAGCTTCAGGCAAAAATGGGAGATCCATAGAGCCATTTTTGAAATAAGTAGCTCCGCATCTTTTTCTATCTGTGAATACGTGGTGTACCGCAGAAATAACTGTAAATGTTATTAGGTGCCAGTGTATGCGTGACCAAATTCGCCTCCATTTACTTTAACATGGCACACGTACTTAACCACCTAATAACTTTTTGAAAGTTCTATGGATCTCTCATTTTTGCCCGAAACTGGTGGTTTATTCTCTCTGGTTTGTTGGTCACGGAAAATACAGGCTAATAACGTATAACTCTACCAGACTTGAAAGCCTAATAGCCCTCCGGGACAAGTGTCCCACCCGTGACACCCGTGACTGTCACGGGTGGGACACTATTATTCTTCTAGAAAACTCTCTGAATAACGTTCACAATAGAAAAAAAAAAGTCACATAGGTTTTCACTGTAAAATAATAATATTATTTATCAAATTTTATACATAACCTCTATGTCAGTAACTAATAAAAAAAACTTTTTCTGTATATTTGTCACGGGTGGGACAAGCAAAATGATGTTTTGTTATTATTTAAATATTATTGATGCACTTACACAAATCAAAATACAATTTCTCGTATTTGAAGCAGAAAGATCGCGAAATTTAATTAACACTTCAGATGCGTTTTTATTTCGCACAGAGCACACAAAAGACGGTTAAATATTTCCAACATTGGAAAAAAAAAGTTGCGTTCGAAAAACTTTTGATCGTAAGCCTTTGATAACCATTAAAAACAAAAAAAAAAAAAAAACAATCTTATTTTTGTGGATTATGTTGATTTTGTGTTTTGGCTTTTATTTTATCTTATAGTCAATAATAAATAATTATCTTCATAATTGGATACCTACCAATGTTCACTTTGTCATGGAAAACCCCAATATTATAGTTCGATACCAAAAATCTTGAAATTTGATGAATTTAAGGTAAAAAGTCTTTCACATATTTTGAAGCTTAAAAATCTTAAAAAAAAAAGATATATCTTGTAATCTGGCATCGCTGATCACCACATAAAATACGCCACAATTGGAACTTCCATTCCACTCCCAATGCATACCCATCTCATACACCATGTCCATTGTCAATGTCACCACACCAACACGGCCATACGCATACGCATACCATAGAGAATTACTCCGAAAAGGGTGTGGCTTGTGTGTTTATCGCTCTCGAATTCTCGTTGCATTATGCGTTGTTTGGATTGCATCTGCATGGGGAGATTTCGTGTTGGTGGATATGAGTGGAATGTCGTGGCAGGTAGTGGTGGTTGCTGTGGGAGAAAATTATTTTTGTTGGATAGGAGCAGGGTTCCCAGGTCTTAAGAAAAAAAATCCCCTTTTCTTAACACCAAAATGTCTTTTTTCCCCTTCGAAAAACAAAAAAATTCCTTTTTTTTCCCCGAAGAAAAAATCTTTGCGTAACCAGCTTTTGAACTCGGGCAATGCTTCCTATTGCGTGAGATATTTTTATTTTTTTTATTGGTTCTTCCTTCATTTCAAAATCCTAAATAAAATGAGAATTATTTTCACTTACCCATTAAGTTGTGTCGCCGTTGTTTAGAAATTCGCGTAATATTTTGAATCTAGACATAGTGCAAGGACACACTATGTGATGGGCCACGCATGCCTTCCCATGAAAGTCGTGGTGTTAGGTTAGTTGAGAAAATCGCTTCTCTCTACTCTACTCACTTAAAATCGACCTGTCTTGCCCAAAACGACTTTCATAAGTCGTGATGTGTGGCTCACATCGTCATCGTTTGACAGGAATAATGAAATCGAAAATACATAAATTGTATGGTAAAGCCAAAGCGGACTCCCGCTTTTTACGTCCTCACTCTATACCAACACAAATACCAGAGGAAGATTTGTATCGAAAGCGCTATGGTTTCGAAAAAGAACCTTCTTGCGTCATGTCATACCCATGCGAGAATTATTTCTGAAAGTGGATTTTTGGTCCATTTTCTGTATGATCTACCTATCTCCTTTCTATACTCACTCAAACACTGGAACACTGGATACGAGGCGAATTATGTTTTATGTCTTAAGTGAGAGACATAAAACACAATTCTTATGGGATTTTTGCATAATGACTATGAATGAAATGTGCTTGAGGAGAAATACCTTTTATGAGGTTTGATCTTTGATGGGAGAGCATGGTGAATATTTTTTGTTGTGCATCTCGTTCTCGGTTGATGTGGATCTGGATGTCATGGTCATGGAGGATGGAGGGTTGTGCTCTGGCCTCTCTCCCCACGTCCATCGCATTGTTTCATATTCGTTGTATCGTGTTCGTGTCGTGTATGCATTTTTGTTGCAGGTGTGCTCTCTCTCTGTTCAATTGTATTATTACGAGATTGGTGGGGCCGATGATTTTGCAATGAAATAACTTGCTCGCATTTTTAGGGAGTAGGTCAGTAAAGGTATGTATATAGGTAGGGGAGACTGGGGCACATTTGAACACTTTTTGCTTTGAGGTCTCATAAAATCCTATTTGTTTAAATTATTGGACTGTAAAGTATTCTCACTTTAAGAAATACAATTAAACTTTGATTTGGACAAATAACTACGTAAATTTAGTAAGGGCGTATAATTTATTTTTAATTAAAAACGAAGTAGGTCCTTATGTTCAAAGGTGCCCCCAATGTGGGGCAGTTTTGAACTAGGCTGGGGCACTTTTGAACGGCAGTATTTGTAATTGCTTTTAGCAGCTAATAAGTTACTACAAGGTTTGTATTTCTTTAACAAAATAAATTAACTTAAAAAAAAAAAACAAAAACGACTTAACAAAAGCAAACTGAAATTTTGAAATTACTAAAATATTTTACAAATGACTTAAAAAACTTTATAAAAACAAAAATGAGTTATTTTATTAACCGAACAGAAATTTTGAAAAATTAAAGACAAAAATCATCATCGCAGCTGTCCTCGATGTTCCCGGAGCGTTAATTGGTGGTGGTAGCTTAGCTTTTAGTTCAATGCCACTTACAGACCACTTGTTCAAATGTGCCCCGACTGTTTTGTTCAAACCTGCCCCAATAGGTCAAGCGACAGAAAAATGTGCGTAAATATTTATATTTTTCATATTTATCAAAAAACGTACATTTATACGGTTTCAAACGAAGTTATGCCTTAAAAATATATTTTACACAAAAAGAAAAGCTCACCATAAAATTTGTAAACTCTTACAAATAAAAAAATTTAAATATGCATTTAAGCATAAAAACTCCTCATGCGGCTACTTCCAGGCGACGACTGAAAAGATATCCGAAAGTCATTGACCACAAAAGAGCACGGTATTACCAAGTTTAAAATTTGGTTTATACATAGAAATATTTTTTAAATGTTGTTTTATTAGCAATGTTCAAATGTGCCCACGTTCAAATGTGCCCCAGCCTCCCCTACTACATAGTTAGTTTTTAAGATCTATGTAGACATAGGTCGAAACTGACGAGTGACGACGACCGACCGACGCACGTTAGGGAACAATACCTTAACTATGCATGCATATTATTACGAACTAACGTGCGGAACCTTCGGTGCGCGAGTGACATTTGCACTTGGCCAGTTTTTTTATATGTGTATTATATTTTATATACATACAATACCTATATATCAAATAATAATTCAGTTTGTATCTCATTATTGTTACAGTGCGGTTCACTTGTTTAGACGCACAAGAGTTAAGTTTTATTTCTTGGTTTTTTTCGTATTACGTGGAACAGAGAAAAAAAAAACTTATTTGGCAGAAAGGTACATTCATACACTATACAACAAGCGTCGGAGTTGTGTTTTTTTGTGTTTGTTTTTTGTTACAATGAGGAATTTCAGGGTCGATTTTAGCAACATTCGTGGGTTGCGATCGAATCTCTTCTCCGCGTACGTCCACGTTGCCAAATATAAACCAGCTGTTTTGGCACTGGGTGAGACCCAGGTGGGTGGAAAATCTGATACATCAGAATTTGATCTACCTGGATATCGTTTAGTGCCATTATTCTTCTTACATCGCGGTCTCGCCATTTATGTGCGTAATGATGTAGCCTACCAAGTTCCTAAAGATTATGGCCAGTGTTCCAATCCGGAATTTAATTTCAAATGGCTCAAATTCCATATCCGTAGTCAAGTAATTCATTACTGTTTTCTTTATAGAAGCCCTAATTTTGACAGCAACTCGACTTGTAACGAGTTCGATGTGTTGTCTGATTCCATAACTAGAATTGTTTCCTTGTACCCTCATACTGAAATCGTCATTGCGGGCGATTTCAATATTCACAATTCTGACTGGCTTCAACATTCTGGACAGACAACACCCGAAGGAATTTATGTTCAGATCTTTGCTGAGGTAAACCAATTAACCCAGCTTGTAAATGCGCCAACACGTGTACCAGACATTGACGGTCAAAATGCCAACACACTGGACTTGTTTCTTACCTCCCACCCTAATAAATACTCTATTGAAGTATTATCGCCTCTAGGCTCGTCAGACCACTGTACCATATCAGCTAATTTCTCGTACTCCGACCACAAAGTTAAAGAAAAAACTCCGAAAAGAACCGTATGGCAATACGAGAAAGCCAACTGGAGCGGACTTAACAGCTTCTTTAGGAGTTTTAACTGGTCGTTATGCTTCCTCGATAACGACGTGGATGCCGCCGCTGATATGGTAACAAATATAATCACCTTAGGTATGAAATCCTTTATCCCTCACAGGATAAAGAGTATCAAACCAAAAGAAAACGCGTGGTACGACTCGAGCTGTAAAGAGGCTATTAGACTAAGGGAGTTGAGTTTTCGGTCTTACAAGGCCAACCCATCCGAGGAAAACCGAAAAAAGTTTAAACGAGCCAGAAATGACTGCAATGCCCTCATAAAGCGTGTCAAATTCTCATATGACCAAAAGTTGAGGCAAAAAATACTACAATGTCCCAAGGGTAGTAAAAACTTTTGGTCATTCGTAAAAAATATTAAGAATTCGGCCTCGTCAGCGATCCCAACGCTCATTTACAATGACACTCCAGCTGTCAGCTCTTTAGACAAAGCTAATCTGCTCGCTGCACATTTTGCTCCCAGATTGCGCTTTGTCCCCACCTGTACTCGAGAGCGTCGAATTTACCATGGGACAAATCCATTTTCGCACTCGTACAGTTGCAAGAGTACTTATTGATCTCAACATAAATAAATCCGCTGGTCCAGACTGTATCTCCCCCATCGTTCTGAAGAGGTGTTCTTCCACGCTGGCAAAACCACTGCGTAAGCTTTTTCATCTGTCCTATTCTTCTGGACTCTTTCCGAGTAGGTGGAAAACAGCATTTGTCCAGCCCGTCCCTAAAAAAGGCGAATCTTCTTCTCCCACCAATTACCGACCCATAGCACTTACGTCCATTCTTTCTAAGGTCATGGAAACGCTGATAAATCGTCAGCTTATGAAATATCTTGAATCTCGGAAACTCCTCAATGACCGGCAGTACGGTTTTCGTGGCAACAGGTCCACTGGTGATTTGATGACATATCTCACCGAGAAGTGGAACCAATCTCTCCATCACTTCGGTGAGTCGAAGATTGTTGCGCTTGATATTTCAAAGGCATTTGACAGAGTTTGGCACCAAGCTCTTTTGTCGAAAATGCGTGCTTATGGGATCGATGCGTCTCTTATTCAATGGATTAGAAACTACCTTTCTGGCCGTTCAATTCAAGTTGTTTTGGATGGTTTCAAGTCTGAAACTCACCATATAAATGCTGGTGTCCCCCAAGGCTCCGTTTTGTCTCCGACTCTCTTTCTCATTTTTATAAAAAAATGATCTCTTGTCTGCAACATCTAATCCAATCCATTCCTTCGCTGATGACAGCACACTTAGCTTCTCATATTCTTTCCAGGACTCACGTCCCTGCTCTTCGGCCGTAGAACTGGAACGGCAACGTATGTTAAGCTCATTAAATTCCGACCTTGACAGCATTTTAAAATGGGGTTCAGCCAATAGAGTGGAATTTAATGCTTCGAAAACACAATGCTGTCTGCTGTCTCTAAAGCGAAACCCGGACCTACAGCCATTATCCATGAATGGCACTTGCATCACCGAAACCGAAAGACTTTCCATTCTCGGTATGTGCGTTCATGACAACCTACGTTGGAATGACCACATACACGAAGTCGCCAAGAATGCTGCGAAATGTCTAGGTTTTCTCAAAAGGTGCAAGAAATATTTTACCCCTTCTGATCTGGCTACAATATACAAGGCGTTCATTCGCCCAAAACTTGAGTACAATTCTCATATCTGGTCTGGTGCGCCCAAAACCATATTGCGTCTACTGGATAGGATCCAGAATCGTGCGTTAAAACTTATCGGAGACATAAATATCGCGAACTCTATTAATTCGCTTGAACATCGCAGAAATGTTGCGTGTCTCTCGCTGTTTTATCGCTTTTTTAACAAACAGTGCTCAAACGAAATCGCCAGCTGCATTCCACCCCTTCAGAAATTCAACCGCAATACTCGCCATGCTAGGAATGCTCATCAGTTTACCATTCAGCCTATCTTCGGTCGTACTATGAAATATAGAGATTCATTCATAAGCCGTACAACACGAATGTGGAATGCTTTACCAAACTCTGTTTTTCCTCCTTGTTACAATTTACAAACATTTAAAACCAATGTGCATCGGTATCTCCTATCATATCTATCCTCATTTCCTTAACGCCCGCGCTGTGTAGTTCACCCTACATTAAAAGAGTAGTCATACCCTCTTGAGCGCGTGTTTATTATAAGAACAGAAGTGATCCAAGTAACATTTTGTGATAATTGAGATAATGAGCAAAACGCGTTTTCTTTATTATGTACAATTGTGTGTAATACGTTTATTACAATATGTTTTTTTTATGATAGATATTAATGTAACTTAGTCTTTCCCATCATTTTTTGTTGACACATCCAATATTGACGAAGTTTTTGACACTTTTATGAACTTGGATCACTTCTGCTTTTATTAAAAAATTATAAACTGTAGAACAAAAATGAAGTAAACGAGTTTTTATCGAAAAATCCATTAATTTAATGGTATTTAAAAGTAAGGGTATATTCCCCCCTTTGTCTAGAATCTAGATCAATAATAATAGTAATTTTCCGAGTTGTCTTCATTGAAATAGATTCTATTATGTCATTTACAAAATTGTATTTTTCGCACATCTGAAATTAGGTTCCAATTCCGATTGAATGTGTCAAAAAGAATTATGGGAAAAGAAACATGTTGTAATAAACCTATTACATGCAATTGTAATAATAAACGAAACGCGTTTTGCTCATTACCTCAATAATCACAAACTGTTACTTGGATCACTTTTGTTCTTAACTAAACAACTTTGGATTACCTTGGCAGTATATTTTTTTTATACGAAAAGTGATCTAAGTGACAACAACCGACTTTCAAGTAACTTAGATCACAGTCATCTGCACTGATAATTTATATTTTTAACGCAATACAGAAAAGTCAAAAAGTGAACTTTGTTAGGAGAAGTGTTCGATAGCACTAGGATCACTTTTGCACTAACTAAATTAGTTTCTTAGAAGTCCATTGCCATACTTAGCTCAGTTTTTCTAAAAATGTTACTTGGATCACTTCTGTTCTTAACTAGCCATATATATATAAAAAAAAAAAAAAAAACAACAAACATAATTTCCATCTTGATGATGGATGTTTTACTCATTTTTTCTTATACCATGCAAAAACGTATTCATTTTCTTGGTTCACTTGAATTGCTCGGACAAAGAGCAGTGAAAAGTTAATTTAAAAGTAAAACAACTATACTTTTATATTAATTTTATTAAAATAGGCAGAAAAAAATTGTTGAATTTACAGAAAATGCAAAAGTTAAAGCTTACCTCTCGAAAAGCTTTTCAAATTGTGAAATGGCTCCTAAAATTGCTCGAACACTTGATAAGAAACTTTGTAAAAAAAACTAGGCTATCTTGTGGAAAAAAAAGGATCGCAAAAATTTTAACACCACAAAACAAGCGGAAAATTCGAAGACTAGTGTCTGTTTTTTTTAAATTAATCCACTCGAGTTGTGTTGTTGTTTATGCTCTATACCCAAAGTTAGCAAAACTACAAAATAAAACAACCGTATAATCAAGCATGCAAGCAAACCCACGTCTTGAATTTGCAAGGTCTTACATGGCATGGGATATGAACATTTAAGTGGTCTCCAGAAAAGTCAACTTTTCGAACAAAAAGGAGTTTAACTTGGGGGATCCTGCAACTACAACTATTACTTTCATCATCTCCGAAAAAAAATGGTTTCAACCGTTATCTTTCGAAATTAGGGGGAGTTTGGTATATGGTGCAATTTCATTCTTGGGCGCTTTTATATTGGAAATAAAGTATTACTAGCATTTCTTGCAAAACTTTTTTGGAAGCAGCTTTTTCCGCCAAAAATTAGCTTTGTGGACCATGTGATTCCATGGATATTCCAGAAGGATAATGTGCTTATACACAATTCATGCCTTGTTAATGAATGAATTCCCACTGAAAATATTAAAATATTGCACTGTCCGCCACATTCGCCTGATTTTAATATAATTGAAAATGTCGCCTCGTGAAATTTATTGAGGAAAAAATCGGTATCAACACAATCAAGAGCTCATTGCAGCAATTAAAGATTTTTGAGGGAATATATCCTTAAATTAACCTAAAAGTTCATATGGCTCTTTGAAGAATAGCATTTTTGAGATTATATACAACGGTACTGCCTCAAACATTATTAAAATATCAGAAAATTGATTAAAATCTATATATATAAAAATTGAGCCTTAAAATGTTTGTCGCCGATTCACGCTTTAACGCATTTACCGTTCTTAACCAAACTTTCGCACATCTTTGGTATTGGTCCATACATGAATCCTGTGAAGTTTGGTCAAAAATGGACAAAGGGGCGTGGCACCCCCCATACAAAAAAAACATTCAAAATCGTATATATCGAAAACAGTGTTACCGATGGGCGACATAAGTCGCCAAATGGCGACTTTTCTTCTGTCGGGACGCGTGGCGACCACAATTCGAAATAAGCGTTTTTTGGGCCCCTTTCACAAATTCAGGCGACATTGGGACGCATTTCCAAAACTTCAATTTATTTCTACAAGTAACACCCAACAATTTTGAAAAAAGAAATACATTTTGCGTGTGTTTCTTCTTTAATAACTCTTCGCATGTTTGCATATCTACTAGATGATCCGGTGAACTTCGTAACACCTAAAACTTATCTCTGCGATTATGAATCCCAATCAACCTTCCAACTCCAGTTCATTGAGATCGGTAATATTGGCCGCACTCTCTACAGTTTAAGTTTCATTTGGTGATTAAATGAAACTCGTTCGTATTCAAATACATTCAATGCCTTTTATTTACATATAAAAATTGAGGTCAATTTCCCAAATTTCAAAGCTAAAGCTATAGTGTTTTAAATAACTTGTATGGGTCGTGCCATTCCCGATTTCCAATCCTAATCTAATTTGTATTGACAATGCGCATCAATGTTAACAGTCTTATAACTTTTGAAATCCAGTTTTTTGCATGGGAGGTGCCACGCCCCTGATCTAATTTTTACCAAATCTCACAGAAACACCTTCAGGCCAATAACAAAGAATTTCTCAATATTTGAGCTCAATCTATTCGGTTTTGAGATATATGACGTCGAAAGATTTTCTTAAAATTTGGCATCAATCTATTCTGTGGTTTTCGAGATATGTATAAGATTTTTAAAAATTTTTTGTATGAGAAGTGCCACGCCCCTTTGTTCAATATTGACCAAACTTCCCAAAAACTCCTTTGGGCCAGTAACAAAGATTCTCCTAAAATTGAGATCAATCGGTTTGGTGGTTTTCGAGTTTTGCGAACAGTGGTGGTGTATATTCCCATACAAAATGGAAATTAAAATTTTTTCGATTTGCCGGCTTTTCATTTGGGGTTTTCCGAATTTTCTAAGCCACCCCTGATTAAATACCAACAAAACAAAAGAAGAATCATCCAAATCGATTTAGCCGTTTTTGAGTTTTTGCGAGACAAACGCACACGCTATATAGAAGAACTCTCTACATGAGCTGTTATTTTTTCTTTGGTTTTTTTTTACTTAAAATTTATTTCATTTAGAAAATAAATTCTCTTATTTTTGAAACTATATAATTTAAAGTTTTTTTTCGTTAAATTGGGTGGGACGCATTTTTTGGGTCGGGCGACATTTTTTGGAGTCATTTTTAAATTGTCCATCGGTAACGCTGATCGAAAACCACCAAATCGATTGAGCTCAAACTTACAGATAATCTTAGTTATTGGCCCTGGAGTTGTCCTGTGAAGTTTGGGCAAAATTGGACAAAGGGGCGACCAACAAGCCTGCCTAAACCAAAATTAAAACACTATATACATAATTTGTTTACTATATCATCAACTCAATCAAGGAATATTTTGTATGTTTAATACTTTTTTTCTGTATTAATATTTTTATTAGCATTCAAGCTCCACCAGCTCTCGAAACAGATTGATTAATTTGTGTTTTTGCTGGAATTGCAAGCCACCGAAAAAAGATCCGTTTCGTTGCTTTTAGTGTAAGAATCGTAAGTGTTTCATGTTTTGTTCATAGAAAGAAACTGATTTTTTTGTTCTATTTTGTTGTGTTATTGCTTTATTTAATTCATTCCATTTCAATTATTTTAAGGTTACTTATTTGAAATCAACTTATTATGCGGCCAAAAAAAGATAAATTTATTTTCAAGATTGAAGATTTCATTGTTTTATTTTAGTTTGTGTCAAAAATGCCACGTCAGCGAAGAAGTGATATTGGTCATCGGTCGCCGTGTAGGAAAGCCATCAGTTCTGTTTATTTATACCACAACTCCGGGCAAAACAAAAAATGTAGTTTACGAAAAGGCTCTGCGATAGTTAAAGTAAAAACATAGCATACGATAAAAAGAAGAAGAAATAAAATAAAAAAACCGAGTGTATTTAAAAGGAATGTGTTTTTCATTCTTATATTAATGTGATTTGCCTAGCGAAGCAGGCACAGGGTCCGCTAGTAAATAATAAAAAAATAAAAATATCGCACACAAATTCGGCGTTTTGTTGTTTTTCGACTTTTTTACAGGTGCGTCTATATTCATGTGAACCAAAAAAATGCATATACGTTTTTGCATGGTATAGGAGAAAATGAGTAAAACTACCGTTATGGGACCATCATCAAGTTTGAAGTTATATGTTTGTTTTATAGTGTATGATTGTACCTTTCTGCCAAATAATTTTTTTTCTCTTCGTTCCACGTAATACGAAGAAAAAGCAAGAAATAAAACGTAACTCTTGTGCGTCTAAACAAGTGAACCGCACTGTATGTGATTATTATAGTTACTGTATTATTGATAACTTAGTCCAGTTCTTGTCACATTCCGATCTACTGTTTATGGTTGCAAGTTTGCTCTTGTTGTAGGAAGATGAGTTTTTATTCACCGTCCCATTCCTATTCCCTGGTGTGCTGCGAAGATATGGATCGCTGCTTTTTTTCAACTGCGATTTTACCGCCTTTACCATCATCTCGATGAAACCATTGCTTTTGTTATAGTTTTATTGAAAGACTGGAGCAATAAATAAGCAATGTTTTATGTAAGAAGGATAAATTCAGAATGAACAAATAAAAAATTAAAAACAATAATTTTCTAAACAAAAACATAAAGGATATTGCCTTGATCAGTGACGTAACTATAGGGTGGCAGGGCTGGCAAAATGCCACGGGCCCCCGACCCGAGAGGGCCCCGGCCCAAGAGGACAAGAACTCAGAAATAACCTAACATTTTTACAAATAATTGTTACCTAAGTATTTAAAAAAAATTATACAGCCTTATTGTGAGTTTCGCCCGAACAATATTCCACCCAAAAAATTGACATTTCACTTTTTGCTTATCATGAGTTCCGGGAGAAAATTTGTTGATGTTCGAAAAATTGCCCTTATTGTTAGCACTTTTTCGGGCGGAATATACTGTCATTTCCCACATACATTTTCCGTTATTTTTTATAGGCGAACAGGAAAACAACAAGCAGCGCCACAAGGTATTTATTTACTTTAGGGTAAAAAAATCATTTAAGGAAGTAATGAAATGATTTTGACTTACCCAGCAAAACATAATAAACTACATTTTTTAAATTTGAGGTGGCCTCGACTCCAGTAATGCGTTTCGCCCCGATGTGGTGGGTGGGCTCATCAGTAGACGACCACCACATCTGATCTAGACGCACTGTTTACTCGATTTTCACCGAGACTAATGATTTTTCAATCAACAAGTGACTGTGAATCATACCTCAAGTCGAATCTTTGGTTCAAAGACGATCGCCGAGAGGATTTGTTTTTTGCCCAGGGCCTGGCTTGTCCATTCAATCAAACTATTTTCAAATCATAAACATATTTATGATATGAATACATTTTTGGAGTGTACGATTGTCATCACAAATTTTTAAATTTGAGGTGGCCTCGACTCCAGTAATGCGTTTCGCCCCGATGTGGTGGGGCGAACATTTTCGTTTCCTATTGTAAAATAAATGTTTATTTTCTGAAATATTAGGCCTGTGTTATTCGCAACCTATCTCAGTAAAGTAAAGTAAAGTAGAATTTTTAACACGCAATTATGTACAACATCTACATAGAGTCTCAAAAGTGTCAAATAATGCAATAGTTAGTTAGTTAGTTACAATAGTTATTGTAATTGCGTATTAAAAATTCTACTTTAATTTACTTCACTGAAATAGATTGCCAATAAAACAGGCCTATTGTTGACATGCGTTCCATCAAATCACCCTACAACACTACTTGGCAGCTTGTACTTTGCATAATATTTGAATGCCGGTTTATTACTTCTATAATATTGATGAAATCTAAACAAAAAATGAGCACAATATTTATTTACAAAAATGCTAGAAACGATTCATTCTTATACAATGGTTCGCGCAACTCCAAAGGATTGAATTTATCTCGCAAGTGTCTTCGACTTCGAGTAACTCGTTCCTGAGTTTTCTCTTGCTCTTCCTCTTGTATTAAGAGCTGCAGTGTTATGCATTTTTATTACTCTACTTGAGAATCTAATATTTTCCTCCTAAAATAACAAGAATTTTTAAACATTTCTTTATTTTCTTTTCAATGCTGTCAAAACACATATTAGGTGTGTTTTTCTGTTCGAAATGTCACGATTCGAAGTTTGCATTCGTTCGGGCGAAACTCACAATATTTTATCGAGTATTCGACATCATTATATTAATCAACTGAAATCGCGTTTCTTCCAATGAATGAAATTGTTTCCAATTTCAGTATTTTGCAACCTTTCATACTTTGCAAATGTTAAATGACCCTGATCTCTGTTAAAAAAAAAAGTTTTGAATTTGTTGATTTATATAAAAAAAGACGTATCTGAATCATTTGCCAGAGAAATTCTAAGTTTTCGGTCCACATTCAGAGACGAAATAGAAAAGTCTTATAATGTATTAATGTATTAGATATTTAACTAAAATACACACAATATTATTAATAGTGTTGGGTAACTACTTAAGTGGCTTATTAAAATTAAATTACAACGTGACGATTTTTACTGGGAGGGCCCCATCCAAAGAAATTGCCACGGGCCTCAGATGGTATAGTTACGGCACTGGCCTTGATTATGTCAGGATCACTACACCCCTTGTTGTAGGTTCATCACCAATTTGTTTCAAATCTTGCATGATACCTCGTACCCAAATGATCTCTGATACAGCTGCGCTCAGTCCTTTTTCCATAGGAGTTCTTATGGAATTACAGTCATCCATTCCAAATTTCCGAAGAAGTTTATTTTTGCTAGCCTCTTGAGAAATCTTGATTCCAGACTCATCAAATTCCAATTTCATACCAAGGAAATATTTCAGTTTTCCACAGTCTGACATTTCAAAAATTCTGGATAAATTCCTCTTCAATTCTTCTATGGATGATTCCTTAGTTCCAGCAATGAGTAAATCGTTGACATACAGAATCAGGAACATTATGTCAGATTTACTTCGAATCATCGTGTAAAGACAGTAATCATGGTTCGACCTCTTGAATCCCAGTTGAATAAGATATGCGTTGAATTTATCATTCCAACATTTGGGGGCCTGTTTGAGTCCATAGATTGACTTAAGAAGCTTACATACTTTCCCATCTGCTAACTCAACCCCTTCCGGTACATCCATGAATATATTTTCCTTGAGTCAACCATGGAGAAAAGCTGTCTTAACATCTAACTGATGAAACGTCATGCCATATCGAATTCCTACTGCCAAAATGATTCTAATTGTTGTTAGCTTGGCAACTGGCGAGTATGTCTCGTTGTAATCAATTCCAGCTCTCTGTTGGTATCCTTTCACCACCAGCCTCGCCTTATATCGACTTGGGATTCCGTTTCCATCCGTTTTTATACAGAAAACCCATCTTGATTTCAACAGCTTCACGGGACCTGGAGGTTTTACAAGTTTCCAAACCATATTTTTGTTCATGGATTTCAACTCCTCTTCGACAGCTTTCATCCACTTGTCGGCATCATGTCTTCCTTTGATGTCTTCAAATGTTTCAGGAACATCTTCATAGGTTGAAACAGCTGAAATCGCTCTATACCCAAAAAGCTCGAAGAATCTTATAGGTTCACGTCTAACCATACCGGAACAAAATTCCATACAAAAAAACAAAAATCAATTTTTCCAATTTCCCGACTTTTCCGGAGGGTTTTCACAAAATTTTATTTCGTAGAAACCTTCTACCTACTGGCAATTACGTAGATACAACTGAACAAAAATTTGAAGAACATTCTCCTTACAATAACGAACAACTGAAAACAAATTTGAGCGAAATCGGTCCAGCCGTTCTGAATTGATGAATTACTACACATTTTTTACAACATTTTTATATGTATAGATAAGATATACACTCCCATGCACCTGACTGCGGACAAGATTTTTTAATTACTTTATGTTGTGTTTATCTTTATCATTCCTAAATATCGGTATTTACTTTATGCTTTTATTTAGTACATAGGCATGGACAACTTTTAGGAACGAAACTAAATTCTCACAATTTTAAAGTTATATTTATATGTTATTTTGGTTTTTCTAAGACCATGCAAAAAAATTTAACATTTAACAAGTGAAAAGTGAACATTTTTTGAGGCGAGAAAAAGTCGTAACTGCAGAAGAGAAAGGCAAAATACTTAGCTAGAAGGAGTATAGTCTCACCTATAGCGATATTGCCAAAAACAATTGAAATAAGCAAGTCAGTGGTTTCGAATTTTCTTAAAAATAAATGCAACTATGGAAACAACATGAATAGACAATACCATATAGACCAACGTTTGAGCGTGTGCGGACCCCCAGCAACGAATTTATCAGTCGGCGGACCCTTCCCAACAATAAAACTTATTACATTCGGTATAAACTTTTAAGCGAATCCATTTAGCCGAGCCGTAAGCTGCTTCAGCTAAAAAATACGATTTTTATTTCAGACATACTTCATATGTCTGTCGTAATTTAGCGCACCCATTAATGGTTCGCCACATTTTTTTCAAGCTAAATTTTGACTAGAATACCTCGATGAGGAAACTTTGAAAGTGATACATTGGACATCAAGGAATAGGAATAGGACAATAGGAAAAACGAAACTGCAACGGACCCCCTGAAAGTGCTCGGCGGATCCCCAGGGGTCCGCGGACCACAGGTTGAGAATCGCTGATATAGACCATAAAAAGTCGAACGGTTAATATCTTGCAAGGAATCCGCAGTTAAAAATATTTTTTTTGCGAAAATAATGGTTTCGCACCACTGTACGACGTCTTATAATCCACAATATTTTCAATTGACATTTCTTCGCCATATTTCGATAAAAAGTCATAAACGACTGCTCGAGAAAAAATCCGGAAAGAGAAACTAGGCCTGACAATTTTTAATGCTGAAACATTTTTGTAAACTACTATTTCTACACTTTATAAGGCCCAAAATCTAGTCGGTCAGCTATCACACTATACGAGATCAGCACAACTGATTACTGAATGCACATTGCGAATTGCAGCGCAACATTACAAAACATTATTACGGTAAATGGAATGGACAAAAACTACTTGTCTATTTTACATTCAAAACAAAATAAAGAATTCCGAACAATTAAAATTTGCGCAAAGTTTTCATTTTATATAATTTTCCGGGATGTATTTTGGCTTTTCGGGTTTGTGGGTTGTCGGGATATTGGATTTCGGGATTTTGGTTTTCGGGATCGTGTCGCCAATCCAACTGCATCACTTTCCTAAGCATCTATGCAGAAGTAACAGAACATTTGAAGAACTAATCCCGCTCCGTAAAACACGTAGTCGCAAAGAATGCTGCGAAATGTCTAGGTTTTCTCAAATGGTGCAAGAAATATTTTACCCCTTCTGATCTGGCTACAATATACAAGGCGTTCATTCGCCCAAAACTTGAGTACAATTCTCATATTTGGTCTGGTGCGCCCAAAACCATATTCCGCCTACTGGATAGGATCGAAAATCGTGCGTTAAAACTTATCGGAGACATAAATATCGCGAACTCTATTAATTCGATTGATCATCGCAGAAATGTTGCGTGTCTCTCGCTGTTTTACCGCTTTTTTAACAAACTGTGCTCAAACGAAATTGCCAGCTGCATTCCAGCCCTTCAGCAATTCAATCGCAATACTCGCCATGCTAGGAATGCTCATCAGTTTACCTTTCAGCCTATCTTTGGTCGTACTATGAAATATAGAGCTTCATTCATAAGCCGTACAGCACGAATGTGGAATGCTTTACCAAACTCTGTTTTTCATCCTTATTACAATTTAAAGATATTTAAAACCAAAAGTACATCGGTATCTCCTAGTGTAGTTGTAGTGTAGCTGTGTAGTTCACCCTACATTAAAAGAGTAGTCATACCCTCTTTAGCGCGTGTCTATTAAGCGGCCCCTAGACGCTCAATATTATTGTTCGTCTGTAGATAATATTGCAGGGTTGTGCAATATATTGTAGAAAATCAAAATGATTTTGATATTTATTGCTCAATTTAGAAAAATTGTATCGTCTGTGGGTAATATTGCACCATATTTGTCCATTTATGTTTCAAGTGTCGATAAAGAAACATATCCGCGAGTGAAAATGTCTGTAAAAAACATGTTGTCTACACAAATATCAGCAGTCAACTAAATTATTGGGAAAAATATTGCACAGTCTGGGACGCCCAGCTAATAATATTGTGCAATATATTTCACAATAATATTGAGCGTCTAGGGGCCGCTTTATAAAAAGAAATCATCAAAAATACATGCTCTTCTATCGTATATCACAAAGCTCCTATGAGCATTGCTCAGGGAAGTTTTCAACGAGCTAAAACCAATGTACAAAAACAATAAAAACTCGAAATAAGTTTTTAAATTTGTTTCTTATACAGTAGTCCCCGGATTATTGCGTCGGGGAAAATGTACAATTTCCAACTCATTTATCCGAGGAACGCACTTACGAGAAACCCGCTTAAGTGCGTTGTCGACGCAATCTCCGCTTTATTGCCTTGACATGACGTTAGCATGTTCAAATTAAAAACTGAAGAATACGAACAATGTTCGTTTGTGTACGCTTCAAAAACTCGAAAAGTGTTGCTCCGATTCAGCTCAAACCTTTGATATTGGACCGAGATGGTTATTGTGAAGTTTGGTCAAAATTAGACAAAGGGGCGTGGCGGATCCCATACAAAAAAAAAACATAGCAAACTCTATTTTTCGATAGTAATGGAAGCCAAGGTTTTACAAATTTTTAACATTGATATCCTGATAGACAAGAATATTATCTATAGGCAATACCATTTTTTTTTTTATTTTTCTATTTTGCACTTCGTAGTGCTAGTTCGCTAGTTATAAATAACTTATTTGTTGTCCTTTTCGATTAAGAGATGATGTCGGCAGGGGTTTGTAAAATAGACCGCTTTCATCGACATTGAAAATGTCTTTGGGTGCATAGTTTTTATTGAATTGGGGAGAACATCCGTATGAAAATCTTCGGCACCTCCTACATCAGCAGAGGAGCGTTCTCCATGGCATGTCAATATGGCAATTGATTTGACAAGTGTCTTTGATTTTATTGAAACTGTAAGTACAAAAAGTGATCCATGCTTTTTTTTGTGTGTGTTCATTTAACCGGGAGATTTTGTATGAAGTTTTACGAGAAGCTTTACTTTTAGTAGCGCAATTAACCGGTTAACGAATTTAAGCGGTACACATTTAAACGGGAAACGTTAGGCACATTTGCTTTGCAATACTTTATTATTGCTCAGTTTTCGGCTGAATTAAACGAGGAACGCAATTAAGCGAGGGTCACTTATCCGGGGATCACTGTATATCTGTCATGAGCATTTTCCTAATTTATTTCTATAAAGCTCACTAAATACCTACCTACTCCTTTTGCATTCATGTGACGCTTTTACCCTTGGTTTTTTATTGGAATCTCCATCTTCACCCTTTCACTTTCCATCGGCGTCAACCCGATGACCCAGAAACGTTACTGATGTCACCCTAAATCCTTCTTTCAGCCTCTTCAAAACCTCAGCCAAAAAAAAACCTGCTATAGCTATAGATACAATGCCTGCCGCCTGCGGTCAAATTGCAATCCAATATCTCTCGAATTTTTCGGATATTCTACTCATACTGCTCTTTAACAATTTCAATAAATTTAAGTCATAAGCAATTAGTCGAAACTTGTAGTGATAGAACAACTTTTGTGCGGCTCAGTCGTCCATAGTTCGTCAATATCTTAAACCTTGTTTTCATAGAACGGATCACAATATATATATATAATATATACGTTTGTAAACAATCATTGAGGGTTCTGTATTTATTAAGTTATTCCATAATACCTATAATATGCATTCTTCACAATAACGGCCCTCTATTTCTACTATATCTAGGAATAGATAAATGAATGAGCATCGTTTAACGGAATTGATGAGTTTTATGTTGTTAATTATGACAGGTAGGTATTTAACTCTTGAAAGCCAATTTCCGCCTTCTTGCTTTTCAATCAACAATTATCTCTTGGCCAATGTCTAACCATTATTTGATTTGCTTAAGCGATTTTATGATCAATTTAAATTGAATCTGTCTGTCCATCGTTTCCTTATTCTTCTGTGTAGAGCTTTCATATGAATGCCCACATTATTCCCTCTCTGATATGACTATGTAAGTACTTAGTACATATTATATGTACATGAATGTTTAATAGATATAACTGGGTAAATAATCAGTCCGATGTGTATTGAATACCTTGTATACATAAGTGCGAAGGGGAATAAACAGACACATCTGTTTTGCAGATACCAAATCATACCCTTGCTGTTAACAATAGTCTGCAGTCATGTAGCCTTATTATAGTAATCGGTTTTTGATCTTCACCTTAAATGTATTGTAGCTGCAAGTCGCAGTCACAGTAGCTAATTCTTTGTGAAAAATTATCTCCATTGTTAACGCTCGTATCTATCCTCTTTTTTAGGGGATTATCCTTTTTTTCGAAGTCAAAGAAACTATCCCCTGAAAATTTCCAAAATCCCTTTTTTATCCTATAAACTCCTCTTTCCACCATAGCAGATTTCTGGTGGAAATATTCAAACATCTGCAAGCCGAAACTAGTGAGCACAACGAAATTGCTATGTTGGTGGAATGAATATATTTTGTGCTTGCCGGGAACAACAGTAGGTCTGTTTTTTTCCACATCTATCTCAGTGAAGTAAAGTAAAGTAGGATTTTTAACACGCAATTACAACAACTATATAGAGTCTCGAACGTGTCAAACAGTTCGTAGTTGTTGCAATTACGTGTTAAAAATCCTTCTTTACTTTACTTCACTGAGATAGATGTGGAAAAAAACAGACCTAGTATTGGTGGAACGAGTCTTTTCTGCGATGACCAAGTCTTGGACCAATGAAAATTGCAAATCAAAACGTTAAAAGCAACTCTCACAGTAAAATGTAATATTCAGTACTCAACTCATGCATTGAATTCTAGAAATTTCTGAAAACGAAGCCTGAATTGCTTTGTTCAATCGCTGCAGAAGACAAATATAAGAAGAAAACCAAAAGTGGAGAAATTATTGCTATCGAAAACGATTCAGATGCGAATGACGACGACGGCGAGGGATCATGATGTAATCTCGAATGACAAAAATCTCGAAGGCTAAAAATCTCGAAAAGTTTTTTTTAATCTCGAATGCAAAAATTTCGAATGTACAAAAATCTCGAAAGACTATGTCTCGAAAAAATCTCGAAAATAAAAAGTAAATTCAAGATTTTTTTTTGCACCCACCCCATTTCCAAACAGTAAACCCAGGCAGGGGAGTTGCAGGGGGCAGCATGCCCCCCCCCCCCATACGTAGGTATCTCACTTTTTAACACCATTTTTTATATTAATTCGAGATTTTTGTTATTCGAGATTATGCTTTCTAGATTTTTTTTTCGAGATTTTTACATTCGAGATTTTTTTTTTCGAGATATCGGTGTAGACTCTGACGGCGATAATGGCACATTGGTTGTTTACTAAACACATAAATGTAATTTAAAAATAATAATAATTTATTAAACACAATTTACATTAATTTTTGTATTGATACTATTCTGGAATTTCATCAATTTCAGTGCGAAAACAAGTTAAAAACTTATCCCCTATATATCCTCTTTTTTAAATTGTGATATCACTTGAAATCTCCAAATTTAGGGCATTTATCCCCTTTTTTGTCCGCAAAAAGATACGAGCGTTATCCATTGTGGATTCATAAAATTTTACGGTGGACACTTAGGTACTCACGAGGGCTTTGAAGAATAACCATAAATCAAAAGCATACTTATGTTGGCAACATTAAATGTATGGATCTGATATGGTGTGGTCATTTACTGATACTCAATATATCTTAACTTATGTGACGAACAATATATCGTGGTGATGGAATCTAATTTTTTGTCCTGGTAGCTATGCACCACTTATCCGAAATTTAATAATTGCTCAATAAAATTATATATTCCTCGTGGAAATGTGGTACATACACATGTATTCGTCCCTATTGAATTTTAAACTCTCCGGGTCTATACGCTCTAACTCTCTACATTGTCATAGGCATAGATATCTTAACAGGCGACTGATAAAAAAAAAAAAAAAAAAAGCGACTGATAAACACTTATGAGGAGGAACAGAATATGATATTATGTAGGTATAGGTATAGCCTTAAAAAAGTATGCCCCAAAAAAGCACCTATCGGGGCTAAGAAACATTTTATTCCAAATGAAATTTCTCAGGTTATTTTCTTTACTCGTAATTAGTGGGGTTCAATTCAATTAAAAAAAAAAAACAATTGTTGTCATAGAAAATTTCCGAAAACGGTTGAAAACCATCGCCATACAATCTAGATTCGTTCATCAAAACAAAAATTATTATAAACCAAAAAGTTTTCAAGTCAAGAATAAAATAATTCAAGAAATGAATAACATTTAGTGGAGTAAGCATTAAATATTATTATAAACATTATACTGATGAGCCCACCCACCACATCGGGGCGAAACGCATTTGGAGTTGAGGCCACTTAAATGTTTATAATAATACAAAAATTATTATTTTACTTACAACGTCTTATTTAAATACCGTAGTGCGTTTTATTTTAAAACGCATACAGAGACAGACACAGAGGCCGACAAACTAGGTGAAGTATTGCCTAACAGTTAAAAGGATTTCTTGAGTTGACCTACATAGATTTATGAGTATAATGGCAAGTTGAGCGTAGTAAGGTCGAAATAGAAAAGTATGCAAACTTTTTTCAACCCTTATAGGACGAATTTATAAAAATGATAAATTAGGTATGTAATAGTTTTGACTTATCTATTGACATATAAAGTTTCAAGTTAATACGGCTAATGGTTCATGTGTTTTGAAAATGCCTCCCTTACAGGGGCGTAGCGAGGGTTCGAGCCGTGGGGGGTGACTTTCATTGAAATGCCGACTTATTTTAGGAACTTGCCGACTGCGTAGAAACCATGTAAATCGGCCCAGCGGTTTCGAGTTTCACTCCATAAAAGATGTTTTTTGTGTGGGAGGTGCTACCCAATTTGTCCAATTTTGACCAATTGTCACAGGAACACTTCTGAGCCAATATCTAAGACCACTTGTAAGTTTGAGCTCAATGGAGTCGGTGGTCCTCGAGATATAAGATTTTGGATTAAAATTTTTAATTTTAAAAGTAATTAAAAGTTGAATTGAGTTGAGATTGTTTACATTTTTCAATAATGTATTTTCAACGGCCACCGGGTTTGCATTGCGAAGTCACTGACGTCCTTTTTAAAATCGAATGGAAACTCGCTAAATTTTAAGGTGTTCAGTCGGCAAAATCACCGATATTGACCCAAGTTTAAAATCGAAACTCGGACAAGGTACATAAATATAAACAAATATAAATTGACATCTCCTAAAGGTTGAACCTCTGAAAATGCCGACTTGTATACATTTACAAGTTTGAAAACCTATACCTAATGAAAATCCAAACTCACTTCTTATTTTATAACTAATTTTTGAAAATTGCTCCGTTTGCCGATTTGTTTTAGTTGCTCAAGTTAATTAATGTAGCTTGCTTGATTTGCCGACTCTTCAAAATCGGCTCCTCGCTACACCCCTGTTCTTTAAAAGGGCAGGGGAAGTCAAAATCCAAAAATTCTGTGTAAATATTGCATTGTCTTCACAACTCAATCAGCATGGAAAATTTCAAAGTTCTAAACTTAGTGGAAGTGGTTCAAATTCGGCTTGCAAGATTTGAGCATAAAAAAATATTCACGGAGTTAAGTAAAAGCCTTCAAAAAGTGAGTCTCACAACTAGGTATGTCTGTCTGTCCCATAGGCCTGCAGTCTAAACGCTTGGACGCTCACCGCTAGGAGGCGTTTTTTCGTTTCATACTATTAACGGTAGGTACTTCCCATATAGAAATTTTCCAAAAATTTAAACAATTTAGATTTTTTCGAAAATGGCTCTAACGATTTATACTCAAATTGACAGTTGAGTTAATGTAAGCATGTTTAACATGACTGTATACTCAGGTTTTGTTAAAGAGTCCAACAGCGGTATACTTTTGAAAATTGGCTTTTTCTCGAAAACGGTAAAAACGATTTTAACAAAACCTTGTTTTTAAGGTATACTATAGTCATTCTTAACTTGATAACAAACTCAGTTTTGCTCTAAAATGACTGCGTCCTTTGATATCCACCTAAATCACTAATAATAGTATCTACCTACCTACTTTAAAATAACTGCTCATATGTCAAAAACGCCGTTTTCGATTATGACAAAAACGTAACCAGTAGGTGATTCTCAAATCCAGAATAATACTTTGTGCTCAGTTTTCAGCTAAACAGTTGCGAAGTAGTGTTTTTTGAACCATGACTGTGTCTTTCAATTTCCACTCCAATCGCTAATAATGGGAGGTACGAGTATATAGGATAGACGGGGGTGCATTTGCCATAGGGGTACATCTGCCAATCGATATTTTTTCACAAACCAACAAAGTGTAAAACATCGAAAAATTGATTTTTATTGTAGGTACATCCCTTAGTGCAAACTTCCCACAAAGTTTGACAGTTCTCATCCAAACACCAACCAAGTTTGACGTGAGTTTGTGTTTTTCACCTATTGGAACCAAAAATCTAAGGCAATCAGTCATCCTTTATTTAGAATATTGTTTTTTTTTTTTTTAAATGACTGTTGGTTGCATATATCTGTTGTAAATATGTTTGCTGCAGTTTATATAAAAGTTGTTGATATATGAATTGAATATGTTTCCAACAAGCAAAAAAGTTATAAATTATTTATCCAAAAAAATGGGATGTGTGGGGGGCTTTGCCACTTTTTTGTGGTGAGGATTTGCCTGGCAAAGCCACCCTATGGGGCGCTGTTACCAGTGGCAAACCCACCCTGTGGGTTACTTTTACCAATGGCAAACCTCATATCTTCGGTCTTTATGTTCATGAAACTATTTTTATAAGTTAACTGCACATTTAGGGAATATAAAAAAATTAATTTTAGAAATATTGGACACTCCGTCCTTGAAATGTTGGTACTATTTCATATGGTATTTTTGAAACTTTGAGCCCCAAATTTTTTTTCAGATTTGTGTTTAGGGCGCTGCAATTAATCGGATTGTGAAAAAAAAGTAAAATCTTGCCATCCCAAACAAGGATGGCAAACCCACCCCAGGAAGTGACTTCTGTAGCAAAACCCAAATTTTACTACTGCATTTCGGTTTTTAGGCTAAGAAAATGCCACGCAGTTATGTGGAAAAGGAATATGGTGAATAGTCTGATTCTTAGGTACCTTAGGTACAACCGCGTACCGTTGCACAATTTCGGATGATTCAGATTCCGAAACATGATTATGATCGATCCCACCTTCAGCTGTAAATTATGCGGCGGAGTTTGTGCCAAGAAGCGTGTTCAACAATTCCGTCGGATAGTTGGTCACGCTCTCAACGGATTTCTGCAAATGCAGTTCTTCAGCAATTTGACTTTGAATAGTGAAATTCAAACTATCGACATCCTTATTCTTCGCTGCTAGTATAAATATGGCCCGTTCACTGATCAAATCGAGATTTTTATAATTTTGTGCACTGCGATGGGACACTTTGGTGATGAGTTCCTCCTTCGACGATGAGAACTCCAGTCAAAACATCAACGGGAATTTGGCCATTGGCAAGCGTCACCATCAGTTGTCTCGAGAATTCAGCAGCAGATGGGTCGTTCTGCAATGCGACTCTCATGTTCGTGGTCATTTTCAACTTCTTGACATGCTGCCACAAAGACGACGATTTCCGGCATGCATCCAGAATCAAAGAAAATGCAAAATTTCGAAAAAAAAAAATTCAAATTTTTCCGGAATTTTCCGTGTTTTCCACTACGAATTTTTAATTTTTCTATTCCATTCCATTCCGGAACAATTGCACATAAAATTCCACACAAAAATTCAATTTTCGATTTTTCCAATTTCCCGACTTTTCAGGAGGGTTTTCACAAATTTTTCTTTCGTAAAAACCTTCTCCTGGCAATTACGAACAACTGAAAAGAAATTTGAGCCAAATCGGTAAAGCCGTTCTCAATTGATGAATTACTATACATTTTTACCACCGTTTTTATATAGCTATATATTATTCATTATTATCTGTAAATCTCAACCGATGCATTTGCAAAATTGAGACCACATTTTTAAATAATCAAAAATGGGAATTCGAAATTCATCGCTTACTTCCCTCCTTAAAGTGTCAGTTCGGGGTGAAATTTGAAAGTAAGTAGGTATGTGTGTTGTAGTTAATAGTACTTGTGCTTATGTAGTATGTATTACGTTTTTAATTAACAAGGGTTGAGTTACTAAACCTGAGTACATCTGGAGTGGGTATGATTTTAAACGTAAAATTTGCTGAAATGACTTTGAGATTCTGCGAAATTCGCAATAAACCTAGTCGTGCACATTTCCCGTTTCCGTGTCCGCGTTTTGTGGACACTAAACTGAATTCATTTGCAATCTGTTTCGTTTAATTTAAATAAAAATTAAGCGAATTACTTCTGGTATGACCCGCAGCTAAGACGAAGACACGACCACAGCGTCGTCGCAAGAATGCCTTTAAACCACTTTCGTTTTCTGGCCACAGCCACAGGCCATAGCGTACCTAACGGGTACAGTAGTGGGCACCCCTTTTTTTTTGATACAGTAGTTGGCACCCCTCTGTTCAATAGCGATTTGCTCTGTTCCAGTTACTTTTTTCGATAAAGATTTTGTTTTCTCCATTAATATAATAAATTTGTAATATTTTCCAGCAGTTCTTATATTAAAGGCTCTCTTCAGTCGATATACATAAATCAAAATGTAAGCACCTGCAGTGAAATTTTTTTAGTGCGAAATATTGTGAATTTTCATAAGGACTTCTAATTTGGTAAGTACAGACTTTTTCTGACATCCTTAAAATAAGTACAAAAACTTTAGCTATATTAAATGGCAATATGTTAAATTTTATTAATTTAAGTTTAAATATTCAAATTATTTGCTAATATATTAAATAAGAGGGGTGCCAATAACTGTCGCATATAAGACTACAGTAGTTAAAAAATAAATAAATAGGCAGCGCAACATTCGGTAGACACCCAAGGCCTAGCTTCTCGCAACCATTCGTTTTGTGTGAGTTTCTATTTTTTTGGAACGAATGGAAGGGACCTACAATTTTATGCCGAGTCCGAACGGCTGAATTGAGAAGCTTTTTCAGGACAGTCATACTCTCCGATGTTTGTCAGACGTTCGCGAGAGGTGGCGCAGTAGAAAAAACCTTAAGATGTAATTTGTTGGCACTGCCAATAACTGTACTTTTGATGGTGCCAACAACTGTAGTGAGTATATACGAAAGTTATTTGTTTCAGATTTTTGAAAAAACCTAATAAGAAAAAAATTACGTATGATGAGAATCGGCTTCAACTTGCTCTTTCGGAAATAAAAGGCGGACAGATTTCGAGGAAAAGAGCTTCGTAAATTAACGATATACCAAGGTCAATGCTTCAATTTCGCATTGGTACCATATTTTTAAGAAACCCGGTCATGGCCCGTCTCCAATTTTAACGAAAGGGGAGGTGGTAACTATTGTTGAGTGGATAAAGCTTTGTCAACTTAAAGGTTTTCCAAAGCGAAAGGAAGATGTTTTAAGTGTCGCCAAATAATTCCTAGACCAAATTGATAGGGAACATCCATCCTTAAATAATAACTTATTTGTAAAATACAATTAATTTTATTTACTTATTTTCTCTATATTTAACATTAATGGATTTATAATTGCATACTTTCTTTCTTCCTTCTTTAAATAAAAACTTATAAAAGCGTCGCATTCTTGTTATTTTTTAAATAAAATTAATTTTATTTTATTTTCTTTCTGTATTTAAAACAAATGGATTTATATTTTGTTTCATTAATTTTAAATAAAGGAGCGTTATGTATTTCAATAAATCGTTAGGTACTATTTTATCATAATTTTTGGGTGCCAACTACTGTAGGTTTTGAGAGACATTTTTTATAATCCATTTAATTCCAAATTGAAACAACTAAACTCGAAATTTTGAATTTTTAGTAAAAAGAGAATTCCTTAAGGAATATATAAATGTATAACATTTTAAAATCGCGTTTAAAGTAACAAATCTACGCTTGTTCAAAGTCAAAATTTCCTTATGGGTGCCAACTACTGTACCCGTTACGCTAGGCCACTACTTTTTGATCACAACCTTTATTGAAATGCTAACTGAACTTATTATCACCTACCGCAGATAATGTAGATAGGTATGAGAGATAAGCTATATCGATATTATATAAATATATATATTTTTTGATGGGTTTTAAGTATGACTTTTGAAAGACTTTTTGGAAATTTCAATAATATTTAGCTAAAAAGTTTTAATCCCAAAAAGCTTTTAGTAAAGCATTCTTGAAAAATCCACAAGAAAGGAGGTACTCTGAACTGCGCCAACTACAGAGGCGCAGTTCCTGAACGTCTAAAACCTTCCGCCAACAACCTGATCGGCCCATATCAGTGTGGCTTTAGGAAAGTCAACAATCGACCAAATTTTCACACTCCGACAGATCTTGGAAAAAACCCAGGAATTTCAAATCGATACACATTACTTACTTACTTAAGGTGACGCTACAGTCCGGGGTGGACCTGGGCCTCAACCAACAAGCGTCTCCAGCCAGCACGATCTTTGGCCAGCTGTCTCCAGTTTCGCACGCTAAGTTGGTTGAGGTCCCCTTCCACTTGCGTGCGCCACCTGTGTCGCGGTCTTCCTCTACTGCGCCGTCCCTCGGGTGTGGATTCGAAGATCTTCCGGGCCGGAGCATTCACGTCCATTCGCTCTACATGACCCAGCCACCGCAGTCGTTGGACCTTCACTCTTCTGGCTAGGTCGATGTCGCTGTACGGGCTACAGTTCGTCGTTGTATCTCCTCCTCCATTCACCGTCTATGCAGACGGGACCGAAAATTACTCGAAGAATTTTCCTCTCGAAGCAGCCAAGAGTAGCCTCATCCACTTTTGATAGAGTCCATGCCTCTGCACCATAAAGTAGGACAGGGATGATTAGGGTCTTATAAAGGGTCACTTTAGTTGTTCGAGAGAGGGCTTTGCTACTCAATTGCTTTCTTAGCCCAAAGAAACAGCGATTGGCAAGAGTTATTCTTCGTTTAATCTCAGCGCTGGTGTCATTGTCTGAGTTCATATAGCGGAGCCTAGGTAGACAAAGTCCTTTACCACTCCAAAGTTATATCTGTCTATAGTGACGTTCTGTCCAAGACGTCGGTGTTGGGTGTCCTTTCTTGATGACAGCATATACTTTGTCTTGCCCTCATTGACCGCCAAACCCATTTTCGCCGCTTCCGTCTCAATGCCCACGAACGCGCCAGTGACATCACGCTGCGTTCTGCCGATTATGTCGATGTCGTCGGCGTAGGCGAGTAGGTGGACGGACTTTTGAAAGATAGTTCCTCTGGTGTTAGCGTTTGAGTTTTGCACTATTCTTTCAAGAACGATGTTGAAGAAGTCACATGACAGCGCATCGCCTTGTCTAAATCCTTTTTTGACATCGAAGGTCTCGGTGAGTTCTTTACCGACCTTGATGGAGCAGCGTGCGTTCTCCATTGTCATCCTGCACAAACGGACGAGTTTGGCAGGGATGCCAAAACTAGACATTGCTCTGTATAGCTCGTCTCTATAAATGCTGTCATAGGCGGCTTTAAAATCGATGAAAAGATGGTGGGTATCGATTTGGACTTCCTGGGTTTTTTCCAAGATCTGCCGCAGTGTGAATATTTGGTCGATGGTAGACTTTCCTGGCCTGAAGCCACACTGATAGGGACCAATCAGGTTGTTGACGAAAGGCTTCA
Organism: Cheilosia scutellata; assembly: GCA_955612985.1. NCBI lineage: Eukaryota > Metazoa > Arthropoda > Insecta > Diptera > Syrphidae > Cheilosia > Cheilosia scutellata. Next base: position 55,916,794 of record OY015311.1, read on the forward strand.
GGCGTTCACACAACACGGCAGATAGGATCTTGTAGGCGATGTTAAGAAGACTAATCCCTCTGTAGTTGGCGCAGTTCAGAGGGTCTCCTTTCTTGAGGATCGGGCAAACAATGTTGAGGTTCCATTCATCGGGCATACTTTCCTCCGACCATATTTTACAGATGAGTTGGTGCATGCTCCTAACCAAGTCATCGCCTGCCGCTTTGAATAGTTCGGCGGTTAGGCCATCTGCTCCAGCGGCTTTGTTGGACTTAAGCTTAGATATAGCTATCTTGACTTCGTCCAGGTCGGGTGGGCGGAATTGTTGGTCTTCATCGTCCAGGTTGAATGGTTCATTCTGCCTGACAGCGGGATTTATTTGAAATCGTGTTTTATTTAGGTAGGTATTTGTAATCGATACACATACCTACCTAAATAAAACACGATTTCAATACAATTTTAAATTTGTATTTATTACTTCACATTAAACCGTTTTTGTTAAAACGACAAATTATTTATTTTGAGAGATTTTATTGGATATTTGAATTTATAAAAAATTCAATTTGGACCAAAAACAATTGTTGACTAAGAAAATCCCGACTTTTTCGATATCAATATTTTTCGGTATTTTTGGATTCGGTCAAAAAATTATTCGGCATTTTGGATTTTCGGTATTTTCAGGCTTTTTCAAAATTTTGAACTTTTTTTCGGGATTTTGTAATTTGGTCAAACGTTGGTTTCCTGTTTGTTTGGCGCGGCAAATTCTCAATTAACATTGTGGCCAGTCGATATTTTTCATATTTTTCAGGATCGACCTTTTTTTGTCGGCATTATGTTAATTGACTTTTTACAGTAGGTAGCTAGATATTTTCAATATTTTTTGTTTACTTTTTTGTAAATGCATATTTTTCCCCGAAATCGAAATCAAACAACAAATAGCGTTAACGGGACTTGTTTACATCTTTACTTCTTTTTCGGGCCCTCGCACTTTATGTATCGTTAAGTGTAAAAGATTTAATATATTTTTTCAATGACTCACTCTTATAGAATAGGTACATACAATTTGCAATATATTAAAAATGCCATGCTTGTAGGTCTACCGGAAGTCATGCATATACAGAAAAAACATCTTGGGGCCTGTACAAGTGTACAACGAAACAGCAAGTATGTATTGTGCAATGGGAGCATTTTAATACATATTGCTAAGGTAGATTGCTACTGTTTAACAATACTTGTTGTTTCGTGGTACTGGCCGCTGGTAGTTAATTAGTTAAAATAGGGTATGATATCAACTTTAGTGGTTATGTTAAATTTACTAAAACTGTAAGTCATGTAAGGCGATGAGGGAATATTGAACTCGATATTCAGTTTCATTATTGTTTTTAGAGCCTTGCAAACAGATTATTTTTGAGATTTTTACTTATATATGGCCGTCGGTATTGACATACAAAATGCACTTCGTAAAGCGTTAGCGTTACGAATCCTAATGATAAGGCTAAAAGTTGGTGGTTGGTCTACCTAATTTGTTTCCATTTAACAAAACAACTATAAAATGAATAATTATTGTATGTCTGAAGCAAAAAAAGGTTAAACAACAAGAAAAATAACAACAAATACAGCAGTCACAATTACTTTTTATAAAATAGTGTCACATGGATTTTCATTATAGATAACAATCACATAACCCTTTCAAACGCAAAGCGTTCCGGTAAATGTTGCTCACAATTAATGCGAACACATCAGCAACTTGACCTTGACAAACCAAAAGCAACAAGAAATAGTAATAATAAAAGAGCTGATGATGCTTAGCCAAGTGCCTAAAACCATTTAAAATTCAATTGATTTTGCCTACACATCGCTCAGATGTGACGGAAAAAGTGAATGGAATAAAAAACTGATCGCTGCGATAAAAAAATTAAATAGAAAAAGTGATCTTTCTGAAATGTTGTTTTAGGTTTCAGAATAAAATGTAGAATATTATTTAAATTAGGTTGGCGGTTTTTGAATACATAGAGAGTTATATTTTTATATAGCTATATATCTATGTATTTTTGGGTTGGCTCACTTTGACTGGTATAGTGATGGCACATTGAAGCACGAAAATAACCAAACACAGTATATATTTTTTTTCTATTTCAATCAAGACGCAGTTCGCCTCTCACTCTTCTTGCTATCTATTCATAAGTTCATAAGGCGATGTGAGTCTTCAGCATTGGCCGATGGCCACTTGAATGCCATGTGGTGGTCCATATAAATATGATGGTTTTTTGGAAAAACAACATCATTCGTCTTTGAACTACTCAGTGATATACAGATAAAAGAGATCTATCAAAATGGTAGGTGATCGACCTTAGTTGATTTAATTGTCGCTTACTTGTTTTCTTTGTTAAACATAATATACAAGTGTCTAATGCATAATTGCATTTTGATTTATAGAAATTTGTGCTGATAGCCTTTGCTTTGATTGGAGTTGTTGCAGCTGATGTTTCGCATTTGAGTGGCAGTCGTCGCACTGTCCTTGATTCAGCTACTCAAGGACCAAATCCACAAGACATAGCTACACCTGAACCGGAATATATCGACATTGATCTACCAGAACCTCCTAAGCCAGCTCCAGTAGCTCGCGCCAACGCTCATGGATTAAATGCTTTACCATCGATTGAGTCCGCTCCGGCTCATGTGTTCACCTCCAGCGGATACAAATACAAGCGGCCTGTTGCTCATAAACGTACTCATCGTCTGCGCTACTGAATATTATTTGGAAAATTTCGCGACTCACGCTTTCATCAGCATAACATTAGTTACTCTCATTTGGTTACCTTACATACATTTATGTTATTTTCCATGTGATAAAATTTTGAATGGATTACTGCGATGAACTTTTGTCCAACGAATTTCATGAGTGCAAACATTCCGATAAACGTCTGTAGTTTATATAATAGATACAAATAAATTATTTATCATCAAAATAATACCAAATTTCGACCTCATTGTCACCAGGAATACGTAAGTGGGTACTCTTACCAATATTAGGTTTTATGTCGACGAATTTATATATATTCAAAAATCAATCGTCATCATCGTTCAGTGTTGATCAATTAATTTTGTAAATGACAGCAACTGACAATTTTAGAGTGCGTTCGTCTGCGCAGTGCGCAGTGTGGCACTCATCTTACCTACCATTATGGACCTGGAATTGAATAATTTCTACTTCAATGGCAATATCGAGAAACACAAAGTTCAATCCCCGAAAAAATATAAACATGTTACCTTCCTTGCACTGTGAAACTTATTATTCTGATAAATAGGTATTCGACATTATAACTGGGCTCTAATCGCGTAATTGTTCAAACAATCATCGTCGAGACGTTCATCGTTTTCGTTTTAAACAGTTTGAGCAGGACTGTAAACAAACTATGACCCCCGGTTGACAGTAAAAAAATTAAAAAAAAAAAATGGATATAGGAAATTAGTTTTTCAGTTTTTCTTGTTTTTGGAGTAGTTGTTTCATTGTTAGGCATTAAATTCCAAAAATTTAAAAATTTAATTTGTTTATGAATTATTAACCTTTTTTTTGCAAAGGCGTCCATATATTAAAAGGAATTATGTATGCACTGCGATGCGACTGCGTACAAGTTGACAAGCAAGAAGACTGCAAGACAATGGGAAAATCTTCCACATTTATAACAAAAAAATAAAGATTGTGATGGTTAAAACAAAAAGTTGAAAAAATAAAAGTTACAAGTCATCAAACTGCAAATAGTTATTTAACATTCTTGATGTGGGACTTCGTTCGATTCAATCCAATTCTTTTTCGTCCTTGTTTTGAGGAAATTTTTATTGTTCTTGAGTTCAGTTTATGCAAGCTGCAACATATTCCGAAAGGAGCCTATGCTTTGATTACTTAAAATAAACCTAAATGAAACAAAAAAAATACACCAAAAACGATGAAACGATTGCAAAATAGCCATCGTTCAATCGAATCGTTTTGACGACGCAATTTGACAGTTAAATTGCTAACGTGAAGTAATAAAAAACGATGATCGTCCAATAGTTTCAACGATCATCGTGTTTTGGTTGTTACTCGAAGTAGAAGCATCGTCGAGACGACACGTCGTTCGATCGTTTTAGCCTTACGCGATTAGACCCCTGTAATATTGTACCAAGACTTTAGCATTTAACCATTATAAGTTATAAAACTGTTGGTAGGCACATTCAAAACTACAATAATTAATAAATATGCCCGAAATGTTGAGATGAGCTATGTGCTGTAGATGTAGAGGGTCCTCCATAATACATATAAGATTGCATGGTAACCAGGGCCGGCCTTAACGATCCAGGCGCCCCGGGCGAGCTATGCATTTGGCGCCGTTTTATATTTCATTAAAATTAAAAAAAAAAAAAACTATTTTCAGTTGTGTACTATATTTATTACTGAATTAATATAAACTGCTTGTCAGTTAGTCACGAAACATTTCAAACTACTAACATCTTATTTTTCTAGTTTTTTTGTCAGCAAATTCTCTGATAAGACTGTCAAAATCTGGCTGACAGTGAGGTCAAACTTGTTAATCTTGTTTGGAACATTGTATACCGCAAGTGCCTTTTTATTAACTTTAGCTTAGAAAAACTGCGTTCGCCACTTCCAAGTTTCACTGGAATCGTTAACAGAATGCGGAGCGATATCCAGGTGTTGGGATATTGCTTTGATAAAAGTTAGTCACTCTAATTCTGAGATTCGAATCCAATTGAAAGTGATTCGATTTCAGCCAACTGACATTCCAACTTTCGATTTCGATAGAGCGTATTTTGTTCATTTCTCCCAAATCCACAGTTTCGATTTTATCGAGATAAATAATGTCAAATTTTATTCGAGCGTAAATGTGTGGTCGAAAGCTCTATTTAAAAATACAAGTTCTATTGTTTTTGCATAAATCGAAAGATATTTTTTTTACTTTTATCACAAAATGTACATAAAACATTATAGAATTAAACAGGAAGCAACATTTGTTTGTCTTATGAAAAAAAAAGTTCGCAATCAAAATGGACACAACACGTTTAAATGCTGCCTTAGCAAGCGAAATACCAAACGCAAACATATATTTCATAGGGCAAATTAAGTGGTTTAGATTTGTCTCATAGCTCGGTTCAATTTGTTCGTTTCTTCCTCCAAGAATGCATAAATGTCTCTTTACTCGAATTAAAACCAAAAACAATTGAGAATCGTTAAATATTTATACGGCTGATTTCAAAAATAAAATTCATCCAATACAATCATTCGATAATGAAGTTCTTTCCCTCGAAACTTAAGAATGCATGAAGTTCATTCGAGTGAAAGTTTTGAACTCGAGGAATACTCGATTCAATCGAATGTCAGAATTAGCGTGAATGTATCCATAGGCGGCTCTCAGATCGAATCGAAGCAACAGTGTTGCCTGAAATTTCTAGCTATGTACTTCTACTTGAGCTTCGATGGCTTTCCAAGTCTTTTCAAGGACATCCCTTTCCCTTCTGTAATGTTCTTTTATTGTAAAATCGTAGATGCAGTTACATTTTTCCACAACTTCTGCGAATTTTGTGTTGATGTGATTTGAGACATCTAATTTAATTCAATGTAAAATAACTGTAAGCGATAATATTACGTGTTTCCTATAGCCGACTTAGGTGTTGCCTGATTGTCTTCGAGATAGTGTTGCAGACCTAAAATTTCATCGCACAACAAATCTCCATCAATATCAGATTTAAAAGGCTCTATGATCGCTCAGTGCGTCTCTCTTTCGCCCTACATAAGTTAGAGAGGAATACGACAAGACAAGCAACAAAATGAAAGGTCGTGGTAGATAAATGCTGAGTACACACTACACACACTCACTCCTACAAGATAAGTTCATAAAATTGAATCACACCAAAAACATAAATGTAAAAAGAAGAGCCAATTCTCTTATATATAGAATAACAAAAATTAGGTGCGTAACTAGTAAGCCATAAAAAGTAATGAGATCTAAATGTATGCCAAGTTCTTAGTTTAAGAAGGTTAAATGTTAAAAAAATTGGTAGGTTCACTGGTCAAGTTTTCAAATTCTAAACTAAGAACTTCTTAAACTAAGAACTTGGCATACATTGACAGCATTGTTATTCTATATATAAGACATTACTTGACTCATCTTTTTTGGTTTTTGGTGTGATTTCACTACTTTTTGCAAAGTATTTTTTTTTATTAGATTTCACAAACAACGTTGAAACGTCTTCGCTTTTTACCATTACTTTGGATTTCTTTCTTATAAACTATTCAATAAAATTATATTCAGCAGGTATATTGACTTCTATTCATATTTTAAGTGGGCAGATTTCACGCCCCTTAAATGGAAAATTTTTAATTTTTGAAATGTCTCCTTTCGTACAATGCAGGTCCTACAGCTGTACCGAATTTCAACATTCTACGGCAACTGAAAGTGGCCCAAATAAATAATAACCGATTTTCAAAAGTGGGCGGAAACCACGCCTTCTGAATAGAGAATATACAGTTTTAGACTTTTTTCTTTCTGTACACTGCAAGTGCTATCGCTCTACCAAATTTCGGCATTCTACGGCAATGGGAAATGGTCCAAATAAATAATAACCGATTTTGAAAAGTGGGCGGATACCACACCTCCTGAATAGAGAATATACACTTTTAGATTTTTTTTCTTTTTACACACTCCAAGTCCTACCGCTCTAACAAATTTCAACATTATACGGTACTAGGAAGTGGCCCAATTAAATAATGACCAATTTTCAAGTGTGGGCGTATACCACGCCCCCTGAATGGACAATCTCAAGTGAATGAGTGAGTGAGTCAGTCAGTTACGGTTTTTGTGATTTTTGAAGTCCTGTATTTTGAAAACCACTAACGCTATAGAAATGAAATTTGGTGAGGTGGACCTTTAATAAGCTTGATAAATGTTTCAAGTTTAAAGTTTTTGGCTTAATTGGTTCCGAAGTTAGAGGGGGTCGAAAACAGCCTGAATTTGTTCCTGTAAAAAGGGTAAGTGCCTTCACTAGAGAACTTGGCTGGGGCACTACGGTGCCCTCTGATACGCTGAATTTAGTTTTTCTTTATATCGATAGAGTATAGAGTATATTCAAATTCAGTGAAGGTAAGCTGGCGCCTGCAGTGCCCCGTACCCTGTACTCCTTGACCGCCCCGGTCGTTCCGGGTGAAGAGAAAGTTATAACATGTTTGAATGGTATAAAAGTGCCTGGTATTCTATATATTTATTGTCGAGCAATTTAGCAAAATATTTTATATTTTTAAAGTGATTACATCGACTTCAATAGATAAGATCGCATATTGTGGTGGATATACAACACTAGTCATTTTTGCATTCAGTGTTTTCGAAACTCTATTTTGTCGATTACCAAAGGTGGCATTACCTACAATAATATATTTCAGAATTCACTTGACACTTTCAATTTCCTTTTCTCTTGATGATGAAAACATGAAAAACCCGAGCAATATAGAAAAACTATCCCGGACGTTCCCCGCATAAGCGAAAAAGAGTACATGTCCGGGAAAACCCGGACGGCTTGCAACACTAGCTTAATTGCTGGCTGTTAAAAGGTTAGTAGGACTTGTTTTGTCTACAAGAAACAGTTATCAGTTATCAGTAACTTTGAACAATTTTACACTTTTTTATTTGAAGGTTTGAGAGAATAACAATGACTCGTAGACACAGTTAATCAGAGTATCAGATTCAGATCCCTTTTAAGTGATTGTTTGTTGAATAGCCAGTTTGAATTCTGACAGTCAAGAGGCGAAGAAACCCGAGAGAAGAGCAAATAGCCTTCTGGCTTTGCGAACATTTTTTTTGTGTTGGCATTTGGGCAAGAACGAAAAATAGCGCCAATGGGTCGTATAAAAACTAGCATTTGCTTTGAGCAAAATGTTGTAGCAAAGTAAAAGCACTTAGCAATTGCTTTAAATCGGTATGAATAAAATCCCACTTTGCTAAAGTAAGTTCGAAAATTCGAACAAAGCATTTACTTCACTGCATGTGTCCCTTGCAGTTTCTGACAAAATTTACAAATGACAACTGTCATGTGGTTTATTTTTTTAATTTGAAATTGAATTTAGAATTAGAAAAAGGAATGTTTTGCAAAGTGAACAAAAGCTAAAGTAATTTAATAAACAAAATGTCACATAAATACAAAAAAAAGTAAGAATGTTAAAGAAGAGTTATTGGAACTGGAAGAGCTTTATGGTACGCATAAGTGCATAACCTATATATATTCGATTACAATTTAATTGCTCTGTATTTGAGCTGACGATGAGGAAGTTCCATCTACCACTACCGGTCTACCTCCAATAGTGACTAAACCGTTTACCTGGAAGCCCGGATCTTCTATATACCTCAGGAAAGATTTAATTTTCATATTTGAAAGAGCACCAGATTTTCTTCTAAAAAAGTATTAGCTAAATAGTCTGCATTTCGACGCATGAAACTATACAATTGCTTAAAGTTGTTATCGTAACCAATTCTTCTTTGCTTATACTGTTTTTTTTTTCACGAACGTTAACAACATTAGCTAGAACAGGTAGGTACAATGTGCTATTTCCTTCACAAACAAAAATTGATTTAAATATTTATAAAAAAACACCGAAAACTCACAAGGCTAGACTGATTTTGTAAATGTAATGTGCCCTCAAAATATTTAGCAATTGTTCTGAGTCAACAAAATAGCAGACTTGGATTTTTTGTAGCAATTGCTTTGGCTTCGTTTTATTCATACCAATCTGAGTAAAATGTCGGTGACCCCGGAAGCTTAGCAGTGGTCTGCGCGTACGAAGCTATAGCTTCTGATATCGTGTGCGAATGAGATGTTCCTAAGTTAAAAAACCTTAATGAACATGAACTGTCACCTCTGAAGCGAAAGCAATTGAAAGCAAAAAAAAAAACGTTTGTTCCCCTCGTTTGAGGAATTCCAGACCAATAATAACATCCGCACTTTCCCATCTCTCCTACGCGCAGTGTGCAATTTCAGCTATCTAGAGATGACAGATGGACAAAACTATTGCGCATGCAATATGATAACATTCGATTTTTTTTATGGTTATTACTTGAAGTAAATATAATAAAAACAACTTTTTTTTAATTCATTATTGCATTTATTCATTATCAGAGTCTTCTGAAACCGACAGATCTGACGAAAAATCTTCCTGACTTTCTATATTTATTTTGTTATGCTGCTATCAAGTGGTATCTAATAGTTCCAATACTTCTGAAGTTAACTTGCTTCTTTTTGTCCTTGGAGGAGCTCGTAAGCTTGTTATGAGTGCATCCGATGTGAATAAACGTGAATAAATAAGTATATCAGTGTTTGTGTCGATTCGTGATGTTTTCCTGGTAAATAGTGTTCTCTATACCTTCTGTTGTGTTTGTTTCGCGCCTCTTGTGCTTCTTCGGATAGTTGGCCAATGGGAACGATAGATGATGCTATTATATCCTTGCCATGAAAGAGTACTTTGTGTACGCTGACAGGCATTGAATACCAAGCATATTCCTTAAGATATAGGGCACATGTTTGTTTTGAGTATTCATGGAACTTATTGACATTTATCTGAAAACCACAGTTCAAGCACTCTAAGATGATGTTAAATCGTTTGATAAGCTTTAAATTAACACCAGTTATTTCAGAAGATATTTCAGGGTTTCTAAAAAATGTACGAGCAGTATTTCCATCATTCGTATTGCCTGTTGGTATTTACAGGCTTTTCTGAAATACATCTTTGCTTATTCATTTCACTGGGCCTTGCTCTACACAAATAGCATCTTTGAGTTGAAGCACAAGAGAAATCAGCATTGCATAAATGCATACTTTACCGTCTATCATGCATAATATCATTGTGGATTTAACAAAAACTTCTGTATTATTTACTGACACTTTCGTTGGAGAGAGTTCGGCAATTTGGTTTTCAATATTCCTTACTTCTGAAGTTATAACATCGACTGATTCTTTAGCAAATATAAATTTGATAGGACGACAATGTCTAGTGATGATAAGTTTTGCCAGATTATTTTCTTGTGGTCATCAGTGCCAGAGTGCATTTGTAATGGAACCATGGAAATACTAAATATGCTTGCTTTCATCCGTGTGTTGCTCTTCAGAAAACTTTTGCCGATACCTTGATTGTTCCGCTTCATCACAACCCCACTTTATTATCATCTGAAAATCATTGTATTGCGTTAAATTCAAAGCTCGAAAAATGTCCTTTTGAACTTCACAAAGGCAAAGGCGCATGATAGTATGGTCAATAAGTGATTGGAGCACTAGTTCGGCTAATAATTCTGTTACAATTATATCAGAGGGATAGCATAATTGCTTAGCATCTTGAACTTTATTGTAAGCAGGATAGAATTTTAAATGTTGTGCTTTGGCTTGTTGACGCACGAGTTTATACTGATGCGTTGAGAGATTAGCATCAGCTATTAGGGCGAGTGCTTGATCTGCAGACAATTTTGCGGGCTTCTGGCAAAACGACTCGTGAGCTCTTTTTAAACTTGTACCTCTTTTAGGAGAAGCTACAGATAATTCTCTCACAATATTGAAGCCGAATCTTTTTTTCCCTCGCTTCTTAGTTTCATTTCGGTGGCCAACGACAATTCTTCCCGACTTCTGTTTTGGAGAAGGTCTTGAACTTTTCGTGTCTTAGTCCCGTAGCAACATGTATTAAAATCTTTTTGCGGTCTTCCTGAATTATTGCTTGGTCTATTTTGAGAAGAACTAGGAATTGCATCAGTCACAATTTCCGAAAATTGAATATTTTTCTGAAGCCACAAGCTATTATAGTGCAAAAAGTGTTCTCGGTGCTTGCCAACTTTGGCCCATTTTTTGGCACAACCCTCTTATTTTTTCTTTAATCTCTTGAAATGCTTCATCAGGTAGAGCTATGTTATCGAACATTTGTAAAACATGATCAATGATGGCGTCAAATCTATTGGAACTTGAGTTTGTTCTCCAAACATCAAAAATTTTTATATAATTATACATACACAACTTATTGTTTCGCAAACTTTCGCAGAATTTTTTTTGGTTTTACTGTACTTTGAATATTTAGTTACAGAGTGATGATAAGCTGACGATGATATTCTGCGATATAATAAAATAAAACTCTATTTCAAATTTCGAACCTTGAAATTTGTTCTTTATAAATCACTCACCGATTTAACAAGATAATGGAGACTCATAAATTATTATTTTGAATAATAACTTGTAGGTATACATGTTTTTTTTTTCTTTATACATTGGGATATTAAAGTAGGAGTATTTCTTTCATAGAATATCAACTATTTTTAAGGATAGAAACCATCTCAAAAATTGAATTTTGTCCACCTAAATTGGCAAAATTTCACACTGTGCTGCGGTTGAGAATTATATGTTCCGAATAGGAATACAAAATTACCTGGTTTTGAACGTGGGAAAGGACCAATCTGATCAATGCAAAGTCTTTGGAATTATCTGCTTTTCACCACATATTCACCCATTGGTGGCCTTAACCCGCCAATAGTTACTAATAGTTCATGTTTTTTTTTTTATTTATGCTCTTTGACAATAAAACAAAGATATTTAATCAATTTAAGCTCTTTTATTTCAATATTACAATTCAAAAAACATTTTTAATTAGAGTATTAAAAATAACAATGTTTTTAGTAATACATTTTTTAAAATTCAGAAAACAATGAAAAATCACATGTTCATAAAGGAAAATAACGTTTTTTAGTCTTTCGACATATGGAACTTTTACAAAATGAACAAAATACACAATAAAACAATAAAAAAAAATAATCAAGGTAAAATAATACGAATAATAAAAAATTATTTTACTTACATAAACGGTGACGCACGGTCTGACGCACCGGGTTAGTAAAAAAAAATACACAACGTGTGCTCACTACGCAGTTTCGACGTCAACTCATGGTGGGGGACGTGCAATACGGCAGCTACTCGAAATTGCAACAAAAAACAATGACGGAGAATAAAGTTATTCGCATTTTTTAACACACCCGGTCTCACAGACCCAGTACGTCACCATTGGCGGGTTAAGACTCGATTATAACTTTTTGTTTATTTACAGATGTCGCAATTGAATATCTTTATTGTATATTGAGTCAATTGCTGAGGTACCTATAGCTTCCAGGAATCCTGATCTTGCTCATCTTCTCTTCTGGGTACCTACGTAATTGTGAAATACAAATCCCGAAGTCGCGACTGATTATCCGGAATTTAGGCTTTGATGGCTTCGTATTCCGAATACCGGAAATACTCTAACGACAAGTCAACAAGAGAGCAGTGATTAGTCACCTCGTATATTTCCTCACAATGAGCCGGACAGGGAGTCAGGAACCACATTGGCGGTACCACGCCGATGTTGATTGTTGAATGCAAAACTTTGTAATTTAAGTACCTATCTTGCCAATCTCCAATTAATTATGGGCAAAAACAGCTCCGACTCTATTTTGACTCGCGTCAGTGTCACATTGAATTATAAAAGGTTCTTCAAAATTCGGTTTAGCCAGTTTTGCTTTTACATTATTTTTATTGTTAGACCTCCTTTTCTAATTAGCTGTACAACTTCTTGGAGCAGTGCCAGGTGAGAGCTGAAGTCCTCTGAGATCTACAGGAGATCATCCAAGTACATAAATACAAATAAATTCTTTTTGGCGGAGACGTTTTGGGATGACTGCATGCACATGGTTGAGGGAGCAGTACATAAGTTGAATCATATTACCTTAAATTGGTTAAGTGGCATATTCGGTACCGCAAATGCCGTTTTCTCGCGAGATTTCCAGAGGAATCTGCCCAAAGGCAAATCCCAAATAGAAATTAACTCTGCTTAAATGATTTTCTTATGATTTTAGGGAAACAAAAACATATAGGTTTGTTATAAGGTGCGGGAGTTAGGGACGTATGGTCAATGATATTATATCGGCTTTCGCCTTGAAATTCCATTTTTGCTTTTCCCAACATTTCCGTTCAGGTATAAAAGTCTTAAAATTTTGGAAAAAACAAATACAAATTTTGAAATTTTGGAATTTTATAAACTCCAAAAATAAGAGTGATGTTTGTCCCACTACATTCTGTTTCAATGGACAGTCATTCGATTCCTCGCCTGCTAGCTATCTGCAAAAATGTTGGATAATTTTTTTAATCTGTTTATTCGGATATTTATTCAATTATAGATTAAGAATTCGTTTGCTACCTTGGCGAATTTCCAACTCCTATTTTTAATAGTCAACTGCCCTAACATTGACCAGTTTTACATTTTGAGCCTTGCTTATAAATACTATCTACAATGTGCGACTTTTAGTTTATGGGGACTAACATTCTGAGCTAGTAAAGCATGGTTTTACTAAACTAGGTCAATTGCTATTGGACTTATAAGAAAATGTACCATTAATATAGACTTCGAAATATATTTGATTATTATTTTACTTATTTTTTTTCTCCATTCGTAATTAAGAAATCTGTTCCTTAAGAAAAAATGTAAATATCAACTCGATTTTTCTTTTATTGATTTTTTAATAAAATCCGCATTTTTATGTCTTTCCCACTCAATCACCTTATCAATTAAGTATAATAACTATTTTGAAGAAAATACTGTATTTCAAAATTCTGGATGAACAAAATTCTGTATGAACAAAACTCTGTATAAACAAAACTCTGTATTTCAAAATTCTGATATCAAAATTCTGTATTTAAAAAAAAATGGTTTTGATAATGTAAAAAAGTGCGCACTCCAACCCCATGGTTACAGGTATAATCAGGGAAATTTTTATACATTGCCTTACATTTGGCTACATACCCACGGCCATGAAGAGAAGTACGAGTGGTTTTCATACCCAAAGCAGGTAAACCAAGCCACACCTCTGCGAAAGACTATAGATCTATCAGTCCCTCGTCATTTCTCCTCAAGACACTTGAAAGGCTTCTAGACATCCTCATAAGAAGCAAGTGTTGCAATTGAAATCTGTGCAATCCTCAGCACGCATATCTAAAAGGTAAATCGGTAGAAACAGCTCTACATGAGGTGGTACGTAAAATGGAACATAGCCTACACCACAAGGAATTTACATTGGCTGCCTTCTTAGACATTGAGGAGGCTTTCAATAACGTTAGGGCAGAGGCAATCAAATGCGGTCTGGAAGGATAAATGTAGATCATAGCATCACCAATTGACTGTGCACGATACTGGTCACCAGAAATATCAATTCCACTCTCGGACATTAGTTCAATAAGAAAATCGGTTATTAGAGGCACTCCCCAGGGAGGGGTTATTTCTCCCCTTCTCTGGGTTCTTGTCATAGACGATATACTTAAAGAACTCAGTAACACAGGGTTTAGCGTAACTGCTTACGCGGATGATGTGGCGATTCTAGTTCGAGGCAAATTCTTGAACCCATTGAGTGAAACCATGCAATCAGCCCTCAACAAGCTCAAAAAGTGGGCTGAAGGGTGTGGACTTCGTGTCAACCCGGAAAAGACAGAACTAGTACTTTTTAGTACAAAATACAAGATACCACCCTTCAAACTACCCAGGATTAGTTGAGTGGAGCTTTCATTTTCGGATAGCGCAAGATATCTTGGTACGGTCCTAGATAAAAAATTGAATTGGAAACTTAATGTTCAGGAAAGAGTCCGTATGGCTCATAATGATCTCTTCATCTATAAGAGAACAGCAGGAAGTGGGGATTGAGTCCTACAATGATGCCTTGGCTATACATCATGGTGGTTAGACCCATCCTTACCTATGGGGCTCTTGTTTGGTGGAGAGCCACAAATAAGTTATATATACGGAATATGTTGGCCAAGGTACAAAGAACAGCCTGCACTGCCATCACTGGTGCTTTATGCACTACACCCACAGCTACACTTGAGGCGTTTATGTATATTTTACCATTAAATATTAAATATTGGGTTTTCTCCTGTCACATAATCCTGACTTACTTCCACATGTAAAAGAGAAATGTTCTACCACAAAAGAGGCTATCAATCATATGTGGAGTAGTGTCCTTTCAAAAAATATGTGAATCCCTCTTCCAAATTTAAAGTTTTCGATGCCACAGTAAACTCCTCCCTTTGGTATACTAATGCACTTCATACACCCTATTATTATACTGTGGTTTCTTAAGAATATAATTTCTAGCGCTTAATACAATAGAATCGTTGGGGCACAAACCAGAGAGAATAGACCACCAGCTCCGCCCAAAAATGAGAGATCCATAGAGCCAGTTTCAAAAAGTTATTAAGTGGTTAAGTATGTGTGCCATGCTAAAGTAAATGGAGGGCGAATTGGACACGCATACACTGGCACCTAATAACATTTACAGTTATTTCTGTGGTACAACACGTATTCACAGATAGAAAAAGAGGCGGCGCTACTCATTTCAAAACTGGCTCTATGGAATTCTCTTTTTTGCCCGAAGCTGGTGGTCTATTCTCTCTGGTTTGTGCGTTGGGGTTATAATCACAGCCATTATACGAAAAAAAAAATGCATCTTGTCCTAAATATTCGATTCAGTTGGAAAATTGTTTAAATAATTACATAGGTATGTATTGGCTTCTCTTCAATGTCGAATAAATCTTTCGCCTTTTACTAAAGATTTCCGTGGAGAGGAGCACTCTAATGAGTCTAAATTATAATTTTTTGAATGGCCTGGCGAAAATCGGACCTGAAAAAAAAAAAAATATGTATTGGCTTACACTTTTTAATGCTTTTCAACACCTTGTAAACGTTGGTCTGTCGTACTTAGTAGTAGAGTACACATTTCCTTGCAGTATCGAATCCTCTTGAAAGTTTACTTGCCTGTTTAAAAGCTGAGTGATAGAAAGTTTTCCTTTGGTTGAGCAACCTGCGCTGTTGTGATTTTGACGATGGATTATGTTCTTTTCCACAATCAATGTCCTTGAGGTTGAACTCTGATGAACTATTTTTCTTAGCACTGAGTCGAGCCTGCATACATGTCAGATGAGTATAATGTATAATATAAAGACCATGCAGTGAGGCATTACTGAATTGACTTGTGGTTTCCAATTGATCTATTTTTTGAATTATACTCCGAATGTATCGGATCATTGCCACTTTACCTATATTCTAACCTACTTGAAAAGGATGCATATTGGCATCGTTTTTTTTATCGGGTGCGTCAGTTTCTATTAATTTTAATCAAAAACGTACGTTATATGATACATATTTAACTTCAATTGTATTTGTTTATACTTACGTATAGCTTTACTCAAATGTGTAGCAATAGTGAAGCATTGTTGATACCGCTGGTATTCAAAATAAATAGGGAACAAAAATCGTAAACAATTTAAAATAACTTCTAATACACAATAAACAATAAAAACTATTGTTTCTATTTATTTGTCTAATTTTGGTTATATTACATACATATTATGTATGTATATATGAGATTTTGAAGAATGTACGTAATACGTCGTGCCAGGACGTAATCATTTTAATGTCTAGACTCTAGAGTGATTATAAAAATTCCTGGTTTTTATTTAGTATCTTTATAAATTAAAACAAATAAAAGTGGTCATCAGCCTGGCAGATGATTTGATACCATCCACTGCATAAAAGTTTGCCATGCCATGTACGTACTGTATTACACGCATGGGTCTAGGTTAGGTTTGTACCACACTTAGGTCCTCATGGACCCATTGTGATGTCCTTTGATGGAGGATTAGGGTGCTATGGTGGTTAGCTACTTGTCCCTTCTTCTGGGTATTTACCCGACGCCGTCCAACCGTCCAGCCATTCAGACTCAAGAACCTGTAAAGATCGGAAAGTGAGATATCAGAAAGTTCTTGTAAGTCATGGAAGTAGTAACTTCCAAGTGTTCTGTTCCTCAAGTGATAGCGACTCGGGCAGTGACAGAGGAAGTGAGGTGTGTTCTTATGGACCTCTTCCTCTCCGTAGCCTCTACATATATCGTCATCTTTGAGATTTAGTTTCATTGTATGATTTCATCGGAAGTTATGCCCCGTTAGGGCTATTACTTCCGATGAAATCATACAATGAAACTATGATGACCTGTCAAACTGCAGAAGTTTGATGGTTCGGCGACTGTCATACTCTGGCCAAATCTTTCGTGATACTTCACAGATCGTTAGTTCTTTCCACCTTTTGTTGGTTTTCATACGAATCTTGTTCTCGACTCGTTCTCTCAGGTTGCAGAGTGGGGGCTTGATGGACTGTAGTACTCTATCATGGTCCATTGTAGATCCCTCTCTTGCCAGTTCGAAGAGAAAAGGTAATTCGAAATTAACAGAGCTTAAAAGTTTCAATTTAATTCCCGCTTGGTAGTGATTTTGGCTCAGGTTTCGATTATGAACACTGAGCAAATTTATTTTTTTATTATAACATTCAAAATCTTATATCTCGAAAACCACTGAATCGATTGAGTTCAAATACAATCTTAGGTATCGGACCAGGACTATTCCTGTGAAGATTGGTCAAAATTGGACAAATGGGCGTGGCACCTCCCATACAAAAAAAACATTCAAAATCTTATACAATCTCGAAAACCACTGAATCGATTGAGTTCAAATTTACATACAATCTTAGCCCAGGAGTATTCCTGTGAAGATTGGTCAAAATTGGATAAAGGGGCGTGGCACCGCCTAAACAAAAAATATCTTGAAAACCGCCGAATCGATTGAGTTGAAACTTACAGACAATTTTAGGTATTGGCTTAGGAGTGTTGCTGTAAGATTGGTCAAAATTGGACAAAAGGGCGTAGCACCGCCCATACAAAAAACATCTTCTATTGGATGAAACTCGATGAGGTTATAACTCGATAACCGCTGAGCCGATTTTCATGATTTTTTTTTTTTTTTGTTTTGTTCGTATTGCTGTATTTCAGGTTTACGCAGAAAGAAAATTCCAGAAAATCGATTTTTCTCATTTTTCGCATTTTACGAAAGAACATTATTATCTAAGAAGATAGAAGAAGAAGAAGAAGGTGTTTCTGTGAAATTTTGATCAAAATTGGACAAAGGAGCGTGGTACCTACCGTATAAAAAAATATAGCAAGCAAAGTTCTAAAAATCCCAGAAATTGATTTTCTTTATCTCTTCCCCTATTAGTGGGAATAATTGGAAGATGAAAGAAAAAATGCGGAGTAGGTATCTGGCTAATGAAATATCTCTATTTTAAGATCTGAGTTTAGTAAACTTCTTTTTTCAACACTTTCATACCTATGTCTCAAAATATCAGCCATGAATAATTATTAAGCGCAATTGACACTATTTTCAATTTATTACATCTCGCCCTCTGGATGGACCAGAAAGATGAATGTTAGCTCAAAATACTCGCTGATTTATTGCCTAAAGGATTTCTTGAGTTGACCTAAGTATATAGATTTATGAGTATAATGACAAGTTGAGCGTAGTAAGATCGAAATAGAAAAGTGTGCACCCCCTTTTTTCAACCCTTAGGACGAATCGGTACAAAGTATTAATTAGGTATGTAATAGTTTTGACTTATCTATTGACATACAAAGTTTCAAGTTAATACGGCTAATGGTTCATGTGTTATGAATAAGCCTCCCTTAAAGGGGCAGGGGAGGTTAAAATCCTAAAATTCCTTCTAAATATTGCATTGTCTTCACAACCCAACCAGCATAGAAAATTTCAAAGTTCTAAGCTTAGAGGAGTACAAAATGTGAAAGTAAAGCCATTCATCAAAGTGGTAAACAGAGATATAGAGCAACAAGCTTAGAGGAAGTGGTTCAAATTTGGCTTGCAAAATTTTGACACAACAATTTTTTCACGAAGTTACATAAGTAAAAGCCTTTAAAAAATCTAAAAACAACCTGATCATACTAGATTTGAGCTTGCGATTTTTCTCTGAATGTTGTGTATCCATTATGTTCAGTGTTGCCACTAAAAAAAAGTGAATCCGGTCAAATCTGACCGAATGACCGGATTTTCTGAAAATGAGAATTTTTGACTTGAATTTTTGACCGTGAGGGCGTCCGCTTCGGCTTAACCATAGAATTTCTTTGTGTTTTCAATTTCACTATTCTTTTACATGCCAAATTTTATTTCATTGCAATGACGCCTGGTTTTTGTGTGTAGCCAAATCGTCAATGGAAATGAAAGTCATGGGAGGACGTGTATGGCCAGACCGTGTGTCAATTGGGCTAAATAATTATTCTCGGATCATTTTCTGACACTTGAAAAGAGTAGTTCACCAAACTCCAATCTGAGATTTATCGAATTTCACACTTTAATTAATTGAAATTCATTGTTTAATTTCCTCTTCAACATTCTAGCAAAAGAATACGTCAAAAAACTTAGCCTATAAGATAATTTATTATCCCTGCTCGCGGAGCAGAATTCCATGCGTGATGTTGTAGTCCCAGTATTCGCATTAAATTGGTTTCTGTTTGAACTTGGGAGCATGTTCGTAATGTATGGCAATGTTATATTCAAATTATAGAAATCTATCTTTGTCAGTAGGGCAATTTTATTTTTCCAGTCAAAAAAGGGGTTTCCGGTTAAAAACACTTTTCGTTCCGGTCAGAAAACGGTTAGGCCGGATTTCAAAATTTTCTCCGGTCAGAGTAAACAGATTCCGATCAGATATGACCGGAATCCGGTCAGAATGGCATCACTGATTATGTTAGTAATGATAGTTGGTCCCAACAAATACGAGCATTAAAGGATACACTTGAACTGGGAATTGTACTTGTTTCTCTTTTTCACAACGACCGCGATATTATACGCCTTTTATTATTTTTTGTCATTATTAAACCAACACAAATCGACGCACGGCTGTGTTAGCGTGGTAACGTATAAAAAATTAGCCGTGGCGTTGAATCAATGGTAATATGAAAACGAAAATGGATGTGTATTTTCATTATTAAATAAAATATTCTACAAACATTTAAAGTTCACTAATTTTTTATTCATTTCATGCACAATAGATAATATTAATTCCATAGCAAACTGATTATATTAACATAAAATAACTTTTAAAATGACGTGCAAATACTTTTGTTTATCGCTGGTATGAGATATATTTACCAAGTGTGTGCACTAGAGCCTCTTAACTATTCAGCGAAGAAAAAACTTAACACTGACAAAAGAACTGAAGTGGGAAGATAGATCATTCACGAGTTTTCCTCAGCTATAGCTGCAAAATATGGTAACGACAGTGATTAGGTAATCTGCACACTTATGCTATAGCTAGTAGTCGTCTAATTCGCTAAGGCTCAGGTAACTAAGACAGCAGACATATACAAGTCTCTTTAACTTAAGGTATATCATAGTGGTGGCAAGTGTATTGTGGTTATTATCAACTGTCTCTGTGATGATACGTTTGATGGTCTGTACATGATTTACTCCCATGCCGCACTTGCAAGCACAATAGAGTCTTCACTTTTACACGTTTTATATAAATATTGCTGGGAGAGAACTATTGGTCATCATTCGAATTGTGAACTTGCGTCAGATAACTCTGCTGGCTCCTAGTCTGACTGACAGCTACATAACAGTGAACATGGTGAGTTCGTTGCATTTATCAAAAGTAAACAAATATTGAGCAACAAGTATGTACTGCAGCAAAGCTGATTTATGGAGTAGGTAATTTAAAGACTTAAATGCCGGCATATATGAAGAGTGCAAGTGATGCAGCGTAGAGGGGAAGAAGCTGCACGATTGCGACAAGAAGTACCTACAGTAATTGAAAATTTTACAATTTTGAATCTAAAAGATGTGCATGTACGACACAAAAAGAAGGAAAACGTGACCGAATCATTCGCAAGATTTTCTAGGAATAGTTTGTGAAAAAGTAATTTTAAATTAAGACAGTGATGCAATTATTTAAAAGCCAACTTTAATTCCCACGGCTTAATGGAATATACGAAGTATTGAATCATCAATCACCTTATTTCATTTGCTTTGATGCAATGACATCCGGGATATCTAATGTAACTAAGAATGCTGTTTTTGCAACTAATTTATATAGAGCACCAGCGCCTAAATTATTTACTGTAAACCTTATTTTATTAAGATATTTGTTGTCTAATTTTATTTTCAGATTATAGCGGTGGTTATTACAGCGCTATTGGCTATTTGCAATGGCGATGTTTCCCATATAGATACCGATTTAAGGGAAGATGGATATCATTACAAACAACCTTCCCGGCCGTTCGACACCAACGGAATAGATAACACCTTGGGCAGCGATGTCTCGCAACAACCTTCTGTTAAACCAAGGCCACCTCAACCTTCAGCAACTAAGCCTTCTGAACCTGTGCCGGAGTATTTGCCCCCAGCCGTCATCGAGCCGGAGAAGCCATCGCCGTCTGAACCATCAAAAGAGTACGGACCACCATCAACATTTGCGCCGCAACCACAACAAACACCAAGCACGGGGAGTCGGCAGCCTTCTCCAAGACCTCAACTACCAAGAAAAGAATATGGTGGATCTATGACGAGGCCAGACCCTACACGGCCGATATCGACTTCAGTACCGATATCACCACAGCCAGGAGTATCTTCAGCTACGCCCGAGAGAGAATATTTGCCACCCGGTGAGAACGAAATAAGTTCCGAAGCAGAGTCTCAACAAACCTATCCTGAACCCCAACCAACTATGATGGAAGAATCCGAGCCAACATATCCGGCACCGCAACCAACATATATATCGCCAGAGAAAGAAACTGAAGAACCAGAACCGGCACCTCAACCTACTTATCCAGCACAGAAGCCAACTTATCAGACGCCACAGTCCACTTACTCCGGGCCTGAATCCACGAATATGGAGTCGGAATCGACGTTTCCGGATGCCCAGCCGACGTATACGGCACCACTGCCTGCAGCAGAGGAGAATGCGCCTTCTCAACCCGAGGAACCAGAAGCAGCTCATGAATTTGGACCTGACGGATACAAATATAAAATACCCTCAAAATCATTTAAATATTAAAACTAATTCCTGCAATTAATTTCAATTACCTATTTAAGTAGAAAGTAGAAACATTTATGAAATGCCAAATAAAAACAATTCATTTGAATTCATAATCTAACTCGTATACTTATCTTTTGCACTCTTGTCTTTTTCAACCTTGCCCACGATACAAATGCCTTTTTGCTATTAGGTACTGTCGTATGGTCGAGCATAATATCATTCTCCTACCGTTCTTTGTAATTTTCTTCAATTTCAAAGGTTATTGGGTCAAGTCCAACAGTTGAATATAAGACATCTTGGGCATTATTATATTTCAGAACAACGATTGCCAATCAAGTTAAATGATGGCATAAAAAACACATATAACTTCTTCTTTTGAAAATGTCTCTTGACATTATTATTTTTTGTTTGAATTATGTAGAGATTAATATCAATAGCGCATCATGTCATTCAAGACGAAGCGCACATTTCAGATTTAGCTATTTCTACATCACAAATTCGCAACTTTGACGCCAGTTCAAATATTGTTACGCAATGCAATGCACCGCACGTACTTATTTATGTACTTACCTACATGCGCCGTATAAAAAATGTACGTAGGTATTTATCATGTCATCAAGGTAATTAGAAAAGGAATTTAGTTACTGGTCATTAGCGGAAAATGTTTGAAAAAAACCTAAATGAATTATTAATCAATACAATATCAGCTTAGGTACAACTTAGGTAAAAAATATTTAGCAATAAAGCAAATGTTTTTATTAAAACATATTATCACAGATACTATAGTTCCTCTAACTCTATTATCTCTGTAACTCTATTATCTGTGATATTATGCTTTGGATCTGTAACTTGAAGATATCGAGTTTCTAGCCAAATAGCGTAACGCCTAAAATTATTGACACCCCTAAGGAAATTTCAACATTGATCAACTATAACATTTTCATTTATTTATTGAATCTGTTGTATACAGAAGTATAAATTATTAAATTCCTCGTTGATTAAGTTTTATAAATATCGGTTTAGTTATTGAAAATTTTAAATATATTTAAATATTTAATATATTTAAAATGCCAAATTTATTAAAAGCTTACAAAAAACCACAATTATTAGCACCCTGACATAATTATTGGCACCCCCAAAAACTACAATTATTGGCACTCTTCATCATGTTTTTATTTTATTTCCATATACTTTCAAAATGTTTTATTTAAATCATGAAATAAAAGATAAATATAAATTAAAATATACATACAGTGGGCTGCCAAATTAATAGGGACATTGTTTCAGTGTTCTTTTGAGCATTTGTTTTGGTTCTAATCGTACGTGGTGATTTTTATTTCTCAGCCTATGTGCTTAACGGTTATTTTTCACTGTCGGCGGATATTCAAAATGGTTTTAGTCTGGGAAAAACCCGGTTTTATTCTTGAAGTGCAATCAAAGGCAGGAAAAAAAGTTTTTTTTTTTTAATTGATTGGGGACATTTTCTGAACTTCTTTTAATTGAAACGTAAGTAATGCACTTTAATTTGTTTAAAGCAAAGCTTTTCTAAAAGAAAAATCCTTTTTTAATGCTTTTAGACATTTTTTGGGATTTGGGAACAGAATGGGTCGTGGAATGGATATCACTCTAAGAAAAAGAACGGAAATAAGAACCTTATTAACTCATTCGAGTCATTCCCAAAGACAAGTAGCTGCTATTACCAGATTAAAATTAAATTTGGACCAAAATATTCCGATTACTCGCAAAAAAAAACCGGTAAATGTGAATTAATGTCTCTATTAATTTGGCAAGTATTTTTTAAATGAAACAAACAAAGATTTGTTTTTAATATTATTTAAATCATTGTATAATTTAATAAATTCAAGAAAGTAAAAGAGATATGTATTTTTTAAAAAAGGAAACCTAAATTTACCGTTAAGCAATATGTTTTTGACCTTTATAGTGCAAACAATTGTTGAAGAAGCCAAAATCAATCTTGGCATCTTTAAAACGCAGATTTTGTGCAAATAAAATAATTTTTCCTGATTTTCTGATTGGTCATTGGAAAACGCCAAGAAGTCCTGGAAGCTATCAGAAAATGCAAATTCTGCCAACTCCTTATATCCAGGAACTGCAAAGAGAACTTCAAAAGTTCAAAAAAACCTCCGAAGCGAATACATCCCCAACATCGCCAACAACGCAGGATTACTGCAAAAATAGTAAGTTGAAAAGTACAAGTCAAGAGCAAATCGCTTCCTGAAGAAGCAGCCATATTCCAAGGACAGTGAATCTAAACACAAAGTACCACGCAGTGGCGTAGCGTATAGTGGGGGCGGCACGTTTCCAAAACGCGCCAACATTTCACAATATTAATAATAATAATATCTTGTAAATATTTTTTTTTATAATTAACTAGTGCTCGCTGCGTTTTGCCGACTTCATATATGTGGTCATTCCAACGGAGACATACATACCAAGTATGGAAAGTCTTTCGGTTTCGTCAATGCAATTGTCATTCATGGATAATGGCTGAGGGTTCAGGTATCGCTTTAAAGATAAAGGCATCATTCTGTAAGCATTAAATCAATTCCACTCTATTTGTTGTACCATTTTAGAAAGAATGCTGCTAAGGTAAGAATTTAATGTGTTTAGCATAAGTAGCCGTTCCAGTTCCATTGCCGAAGAGCAGGGACGTGAATCGTTAAATTAATATGAAAAATTGAGGGTGCTATCATCAGCAAAATAATGTAATAGATTAGAAGTGACAGAGAAGAGATCATTAATAAATATGAGAAAGAATGTCGGAGAAGAAATAGAGCGTTGGGGAACACCAGCATTTATTCGGTGAATATCAGACTTGAAACCTCCAATACAACTTGAATTGAATTTGAAGAAGAGACGCGTCGATACCATAGGCACGTATTTTCGACAAAAGAGCTTGTTACCAAACTCTTACAAATGCTTTCGAAATATCAAGTGCAACAATCTTCGTTTCACCAGAGTTGTGGAGAGATTGGTTTCACTTTTCGGTGAGATAAGTCATCAAATCACCAGTGGACTTACTGTCACAAAAACCATACTGCAGGTCATTAAGAGGTATTCGTGATTTAAGATATTCCATAAGCTGATGATTTATTAGCGTTTCTATATGACCTTGGAAAGAAGGGACGTAAGTGCTATGGGTCGGTAGTTGGTGGGTGAAGAAGAATCAACTTTTTTAGAAACGCGCTTTCTATCTACTCGGAAAGAGTTCAGAAGAGTAGGACAGGTCTATAATAGTGACAGCTTGCTCATGTCGAGATTGGCAACCCGTTTGTACTGACTTGCAGGGATTCATCGTACTTTTTTTATTTTGTGCTTGGATTGTTTATCACTAATTCAGCGAGAATGACTTCTATCATTTAAAGATAAAGTCATAAAGAAGTTAATATTGTATAATGACACCTGCAAATTAGGTTAGATTATGGGTAAGTCCCTTGAGGGAAGTCCGTGAGTGAAGCCGGAACCAGACTTGTGTGGTATTGTGTGTTGTGGTGTGCTGTGTCGTTATCGCTCGTATGTACGATATTTCATATGCATATAGATAAAGAAACATAATTTTCTCGAGTGTTGTGTTGTGTCCCTCATGTACCGATTTCCGACAAACATACCACGCTGTAGCGCATAATGAAAGGAACAAATATATATATGTATGTTTGGAATTGCTTATATGAGAAAAAGAGAACACATGAATTACGGAATTACTGTATATTATTGTCTTTTCATTTGAAATATCTAAATAAGAGGGCGGAAAATTTTTCTTCCACCCCGGGCGGCTGACACCCAATGATGAACCGCGATATTCAGGTGAGGCAGCATGATTTTAGATTTCCTTATGTTCGACACAATTTCTTTAAATATTATCAACTTGCAGGTTGCAGGGTCCTTCAAAGCAACATTTGGTAGAGAGAATCCTCCGTCTGCAGCAGGCCTCTGCGCGGCAAACAGAGAAACACGTTGTCTCTGGTCGCCGAGTTGCAAAATCAGAGTATGGCGCTGGAACTTTCGCTAGAAATCAATAAGAAGCTGCAGGCGGTATTGGAGGATACTTTACTTAAGAATAATAACCCTGAAAGTAGGCACTCTCTCATGAAAATTGTGACAAAACTATTGTGTTTGTTTCTCTAGGAAAACCTCCACGTTCTTGCTCGGGAAGTAAACAAACTAAACCGAAAGCTAGCCCAAATAATGTCATAGCGTTTTTAGCTGGGTAGTGTTTACATTCCCAAATGGAATCGTATTTTAACTCCATATTAAGAGGAATAAAAGCAACAAAGTGTATAACTACTTGAACCTTGTTCTTTATTTAACTACGTACTCCCATTTACAAACAATTCTCGTTTAACTTGGGACTTGCGGGTGTGCCCATTCATATTCAGCTCTAGTGTTGATGGTCTTAAAGTGAACCTTCATCATGGGATTTGAGACACCGGTCTCATCAGTTTTTGTTTTTTAAATACTTCTCTCGGGAAAGGCGAACCTATGGAAGTACCTATAGAACAAGCATAGGTCAGCGACTTGTCTTCTGTGCACCAACGGTTGTAGATTGTGTAGGGTCTCCAATAAGTCGAACTGCTCGTCTCTGTATGCTGTCAAGTAGGTTAAGTGAATGTTTCGGGGCCGAGCTCCATATATGGGAACAGTATTCCAGGCCTGGTCTAACCTGTGCTTTGTAGAGAAGGAGAAGTTGCTTTGGGCTAAATTACCTCTTTGCTCTAAATAAGTAGCTCAACTTAGCGGACGCCGATCTTGCGATATAGGAAATGTGGTCCTGCTATGTGATTCCTGAATTAACTGTGACTCCTAGAAGGTGCATTGAGTCGAAAGCACAAACCAGAGAGAATAGACCACCAGCTCCGCCCAAAAATGAGAGATCAATAGAGCCAGTTTCAAAAAGTTATTAGGTGGTTAAGTATGTGTGCCATGCTAAAGTAAATGGAGGGTGAATTGGTCACGCATACACTGGCACCTAATAACATTTACAGTTATTTCGGTGGTACAACACGTATTCACAGATAGAAAAAGAGGCGGCGCTACTCATTTCAAAACTGGCTCTATGGAATTCTCTTTTTTGCCCGAAGCTGGTGGTCTATTCTCTCTGGTTTGTGGTCGAAAGAACGCAGCTATTAACTGAACTATCAATTTTGGTTCAAATCGTTAGAGCTTAATACTAGAGTTTAATATTTCGTTGAATTTTTATATGGGAAGTATCTACCGTTAATATTAGGGCTATAGCAGACAAAAAAACGCCTCCTAGCGGGAAGCCCATCACAAACTCTAAATACGAAGTTTGAAACAAATCCGTCCAAGCGTTTAGATTCCCCAGCTATGGGCCAGACAGACATACGGACGGGCAGAATTGCGAGACCCACTTTTTTGAGTTCCCCTATCATCGTAATATCAGAATTGATCAAAATTTCGAGTTCGAAATTTTGTACGAAAACAATGGGGCATATTCATAGTTGTACTATAAACCCGGGTCTAACTAAACTCGAGTCTAAAGTTAACCCACAGGTAAAACACGACTGCTATTCATAAAGAATTTGCCAGCTATGTTTAATTAGATCCGAGTCTAACGTGTATTCTACTACAAATCTATTACAATATACACTACTTTCTGACAACAATGTCGACGATTTTAAGAATTCTAATTTTTGTTTTGTTGTTTTTCTGCTGTTTTGTAAACAAAAATGAGAAGAGCTGGAATAAAAAAGTTTTCAAAGAGCGAGAGAAATGAACCTGGTTTGAACTGAAGCAGGAAAAGTAATGTTGCCGCTGGCCGCTGCATGAGTTCGTCCGAAGGTATTTAAAAGTCATGGACGATAAGGACATACAAATTATTAAAACAAACAAAGTATCACAATATTAATTACGAGTATATGTAGGTATCTCAGTGAGAAAACCAAAACGCATTGCCACATTCCTCATAGATTTTTTTCGTTCACTTGGTTTTGAAGTTTAATAGAGTTAAAAACAACTTATTGTCGTGATTAATATTAGACTCGAGTTTATCGTTTAGACATGGGTTTAAATTGTCTATGAATTACATAAACTCCGGTTTAGTTTAGTTATTACATAGTAATAGCTTATCAAAGATCTATGAATATGCCCCAATATCTTTTCTTTTCTTCTTACTACGTGCTATACGAGAAAGTTAAAAATAAAAATATCGCAAGGAAATTTGGTGCCTTGCTGTTTTTCTACTTTTTTACAGGTGCGTCTATTCAAGCGAAGCAAAAAAATCCATACTTTTTTTGCATGGTATGTATATGAAAAAATGTTTAAAATTAGCGTTATGGGTTTCTCATCAAGTTTGAAATTACTACGTTTGTTTTATTGTGTATGATGTATGAATGCACCTTTCTGCCAAATAAGTTTTTTTCTCTTTGTTCCACGTAACACGAAAAAAAAAAGAAATAAAACGTAACTCTTGTGCATCTTATGTATGTGGCTTGCTACATGCCGTGTACTAGCACCATTACAATTTACAGACATTCAAAACCAATGTGCATCGGTATCTCCTGATGTATATTTGTATTCGTATATACATAGACTTTGCTGAATTAAGCGCAGTGCGCAGGCGCACCACTATGTACTTGGTGATCTCTCTCCTCTTTATGAGTTAGTTGTTGTTCACAGATCACCGAATAAAGAACCTATTATAAATAACTATTGGTCGTTCATAATACAAATACAACATGGCGCAGCCGCAAGGTATATAGAAATACAAGGTATGATATTCAGAGTTTAATTTTTCGTTTTTTCTGCGCATGTACGTCACTTAACGACAACGATTTTAACGTTTCTGTGAAAATATATTGAAATACGGGTAGTTTTCTGTGCCCAAGTTTCATTTTTAATAACAACTAGCTGACCCGGCAAACGTTGCTCTGCCTAAAATAGTTATTTTAAATATTTCAAGATCTAGTTTGATATTTTTTGTTCAATTATTGTTTTTATACCCGGTACCACACTGTGGTGAGGGTATATTCACTTTGTCATTCCATTTGTAACGCCCATAAGGAGGCGTTGTAGGTATGACAAACTATATATATTATTGATCAGCATCACTTTCTTAGTCGATCTAGCGATGTCCGTCTGTCTGTCCGTCTGTCTGTCCGTCTGTCTGTCCGTCTGTCCGTCTGTCCGTCTGTCCGCACGATTACGGCCGTAATTTAAGAGCTATCGAAATTTGGTATGTAAGCTTTTATCCACCAAACTGAGGCTAAGTTCGAAGATGAGCAAGATCGGATGAAAACTACTACTACCTCCCATACAAAAATATCAGATTTATATAGCTTTTTATGTTAAAAATTAAATTTAAATAGCTACAGTAAAGATAGCAAGTTTAAACTTTGCACATATTGTTTTAATAATATTCAAAAATTTTTGACAAAAAATGAGCTTGGTCGAATAAAAACTACCCATACCTCCCATACAAATATATAATTTTTTAATACTAAAATATTTTTTTTATTTTACAATAATATAGTACCGGGTATTTGAGCTTCGGCATAGTCGAAGATAATTGTCTTACTGGTTTTAATAGAAAATGAAGGCGGATAGCTTCACTAGTTCAGCGGCCATTCTGAGAACGCCGGCTACTGTTATCATAGTCTCTTCTTGGCATCGTAACAAATATCGAACTGTAAATGATCATCACTTTGTATATAAATCGCACATAAATATTTCACTATCAATAATTTACCTTTGAAATAGACAGTGAAGAAAGTTAACGAACGAAAAAGATACAATTGAAATTTGGAAATCAATTTAAGAAACAAAACAAATTGATTACTTTAACGTTTTTTCTTCCTAAACCTTCGGGTGGCAATTACGAACAAACCCGTAGAAAAAAGTTTCAAATTTGGTCACGCCCCCTTTGTCCAAATTTGGTCAATGACCACTCCTGGGTCAATACCTTTGATTGTCTGCAAATTCGAACTGAATCGATTCGGCGGTTTTCGAGATATAAGATTTTGAATGTTTTTTGTTGTATGGGCGGTGCCACGCCCTTTGTCCAATTTTGACCAATCTCCAGAGGAGCACTCCTGGGCCAATAACAAAGATTATCTGTAAATTTGAGCTCAATTGATTTGGCAGTTTTCGAGATATGAGGTTTTAAATGTTTTTTTTGTATGGGCGGTGCCACGCTCTTTGTCCAATTTTGACCAATCTCCAAAGGAGCACTTCTAGGTCCATTACCTAAGATTATTTGTAAATTTGAGCTTAATCGATTTGGCAGTTTTCGAGATATACGATTTTGAGTGTTTTTTATGTATGGGAGGTGCCACGCCCCTTTGTCCAATTTTGACCAATCTCCTTCAGTGCACTCCTGGGCTAATACCTAAGATTATCTGTAAATATGGGCTCAATAGAGTCGGTGGTTTTCAAGTTATACGTATCCGAACACATTTTAGAACTCATTTTTATATATATAGATTTAAAATAGTGTTCCCGATTTTTACTATGAAAATAGTTAAAAATTCGTTGAAAATAACTATTTTTTTCTCTGAGTGTAGGCGCTGTCAGATAAGTTGAGGCGGGTTCCCTTTAGTTTAGGTGGGTCGATTTGAGGAATTCGGTGCTTCTTCGTGAATAGCACTAGCTCTGTTTTACCCGGGCTTATATCCAGGCCGCATTTGTTACCCTATTTGACCTATGACGATATCGTCTGCGTAGGCTATAACTTTACCTCCGTTTTTCTCCAGGGTTACAAGTATTTCATTTACTGTTAGCAACCACAGCTGCGGTGAAAGTACTCCACCCTGCGGAGTGCCGCATTGCACAGACCTTCTCAGTTTGCAGCAGCCAAGTTCCCAATTGATAACCCTGCTTAGCAGCATTTGGTTGATCCAGTGACTTAGACTAGCGTCAATCTGCAGGTTTTCAAGTGCGTTAATTATCGCTCTCGGCTCTATATTGTTGAAAGCCCCTTCGATGTCTAGGAAGGCTACCATTGTAAATTCCTTGACGGCTAGTGATTTTTCCACGATGCCGACAATGGAGTGTAGAGCTGTCTCTACCAATCTGCCCTTACAGTAGGCGTGTTAGGATATCGAGAGAGTTCCTGCTTTGATGTTGTGGCGAATATATAAATCTATCATCCTCTCTAGTGTTTTAAGTAGAAAAGATGACAGACTAATAGGCCTGAAATCCTTTGGAGTGGTGTGAGAGGCTTTTCCCGTCTTCGGTATAAAAACCACTTTCACCTCTCTCCATAATTTTGGTATGTAACCATGGTCTAAGCTTAAGGATAACAGTAAAATCATCCAAGGTTTTAGAATGCCATAAGCATGTTGCATTTCTGCCGGGATGAGTCCATCTGGTCCTGCCGATTTAAAAGGGAGGAAGCTTTTAATCGCCCACAAAAGTTTGCGTTCCCTTATCACTTCCTTTGAAATTAAATGAGTTCTGGGATGGAACCGTTCTTGAGTCGGGGTACAATCCCCTTGGGCACTTCCTGGGAAGTGAGTGTCTAGGAGCAACTGGAGTGATTCTTGACTAGACTGCGTTTCCGTTCCTTCAGATTTCTTTATATATTTAGCTAGGTAATTAGGTATAGAGGGAGACTTTGACAGGATCTTCCTAACTCTACTAGCCTCATTGTTTTCTTCAATTTTGGAACAAAAACCCTGCCAGGAGTTTCTTTGCGCGATTTTTATCCCTTTTTTGTAGTCTTTAAGGCTTTTCTTATAACAGTCCCAATCTGTGGGTGATCTTGTTCTTTTTGCTTTGTTAAAGACTTTTATACTTTCTCATCTTAGTGAGCCTCTGTAGTCCACCACGGGGGTTTCTTACATTTAGTGTGTCTGCTTACCGGGCACGACTTTGCGAAGGATTCATTCATGGCAGATGTAATCTTCGTTGTCAAGCAGTCAATGTCTTCGAACAATGAGATTGGAAATTTACAGACAAACTTCCCAATGATGACTTAGAAAACAATAAATTCGAAATTGATTACATTATGTAAGATGAACATTTGCAATAAACCATAAAACATGTTAGCTCCACAGAGACAAGATCTATCTGCCACCATCAGTTACACAAGAAGGCAAATAAAATTATGTTGTAAATCTCAGACAAAGATTTGACATAACACATAACCTTGAAGGAAATCTTCAAAAAAAAATGCAGAAATATCGATCAGACAGGCTGCAACTACTTATATATCCTCCAAACGCCAACAGGTAAAGGGTCAAAATTATCAACATCAACAAAAGCGTTAATAACAAGACGAGACGTACTGATGAAAATCCATCAAGGCCAGAACATGAGAAATAGGAATTGAAAAGGCTGAACAAATCTTTTCAAATGCCTACAACTAGTAAACCCATGTCATTCTACGCTAACTAATTGAAAACCAAACGAAAGTGATAATAGCTGAGTAGGTACTTCATTTCATTCTCACTGTATGATGAAGGTTATTCTCTTGTTATTATAACTTCTGAGGTGAGGATTCGCTATACCGTTTTTAGTACTAGATGTAGGTACAAAGTACGTGAATTACCAACACTACTGTGTAGTTATAAAGTTTAGTTAAAAACCACAATTAAATAATCATATAAGTATTACAAATTGTTCTCATATATTGCGAAACGGAGTAATTTCTAAACATGGTCATTACGAACTCGTTGAAGTAACTCTTCACACTTTGCTGGTTATCTTCAAACGGTACTAATTAAACGCATAGGTACAAAACGGCCCAAGCAACGTAGAGTTATTCTGCTAGAACCTTCCAATCTGAGTTCATCTAACCTCGGAAGAGAGCAAAGCACTCTAAGTTACATCATGGAACGCAATCTACTTCCATAGATCAATAAAACTTTATATACCTAACCTACGTATATTGTACGCGTACAATATCCACTATGGTAGAAAGAAAAAAAAGAGAAATGTCTGGAAATTAACGGCGCGAGGATTATATAAACATATTCTATTGAAGAAATATTTAGTGTAGGTGTAAATATAAAATTTCTTAGCACAATTGCGAAAGATTGGTTCGTTAAAGAAACAGAAAGTCGAGTATGGCTCACAAGTATTTTTCAATGCCATACGAAGGTTAAAATCAGCAGTGCATTAACTATTTGCTATGCTAGTGTAGTACAGCGAAAAATATGTATAAATGGACAAACTATTAATTCACGCTCTATAATCAATGTTAATATATGTTCCATATAGATACTCCTATTATGTATAGTACTTATTTTTAATGCTGTACTAAAGTTTAGCCATAATGACAAATTCTAAAATTAGACATTACTGGGGTAAGTGCCCGCATTGAGTAAGGTTTTAATGAAACAAAAACAAGTAAAAATGTTATCATCGGCCTGGCCGATGCTTTGATACCCTCCACTGCATACAAGTCATGCAAAATGTTTGCCATGTGAGTTAGTTAGGTATGTACATTGTACACGCATGGGTCTAATATTGGTTTTGTAGGAGAGGTATCTACCAGAACTACTTGACCGACCTATCCCATTTTTAATACCAACCTGAAGACGGTAAAAAGAAGTCCACGCACAAAATTTCATTCACTTAGGTCGATTCGTTTCCACGCTAGATATAGTATTTTCAACAGACATATAGACAGACAGACGGACCAGGCTACAAAAAACCTTCATTATATTAAATTTCGCACACATTCCAAATCTGACAGTAACCCCAAGCAGGGCAGCAAGCCCCCCCCCCCCCCCCTACGTATTAAACTGCAATTTATTTCTGGGCTTTATTTCCATCTTGTTGTTTATTTTTGGGCGGTATGCATTTTTTTTGGCAGTTGTCTCCAAATCAATTTGAACGTTATTGCCTAACCCCAAAGATCTATTGTATCATAGATTGGAGAACCCCCTTGATGTGAAGGCCAATATAACCTAAGATGCGGAGTTCCTTATAGCTCTGCTGGTAAATGTGAGTATTTTTTTGTTAAAGACACATTTTATTTTATTTTCAAAAATTGTAAAGTTTGTAGATATTAACGTACCTAGTTGGTCCGCCGAATCGTTGCCCGCAATACCGATGGCCAGT
Organism: Cheilosia scutellata; assembly: GCA_955612985.1. Lineage (NCBI taxonomy): Eukaryota > Metazoa > Arthropoda > Insecta > Diptera > Syrphidae > Cheilosia > Cheilosia scutellata. The sequence goes on from OY015311.1 coordinate 55,950,776, forward strand.
TACTAATCCAAGTTTGCAAGGCAGCACTTACTGTTTCTGAGTCCATTGTATTGGACGATAGGGCTTTCAAGGCCGCTTGACTATCAGAGAAGATTTGTATTTTACGCATTTAATTCTCTTTTTGGAGAGTGGTCTCCATTCCTGCTTACATCAGAACTAGCATCAGGGTAAGGGTTTTGTAAAGCATACTTTTTCGCCCTTCGAGTTAGGAGTTTTAAACCCAATTATTTTGCCAGCCAGACCGAAGTAGCAGCGGGTAATCCTCACATTTACTCCTAGGTAGGTGAATTCCTAAGTCCTAACTACCTCGAAATTGTTACTACGTTACGATAGTGACGTTTTGTCCTAAGCGCCAAGCGGTGGTCGGTGGTGGTGGAAGGATGCTGGTTTGTTTGTTGGTAGCATGTACCTACTTAGTCTAGTCCTCGTTTACTTCAAGGCCAACAAACTTCAACTGTTTTTTAATCGCAGGGAAAGCCTCTATCACGGCACCCTGGGTACGACCGATGATGTCAATATCGCCCGAGTAACCCCAATAGCCAGTTATGACAAAATATAGTACCTTATAAATAGGTACATAGGTTACAGTTAATTTTTCTCAATTCTATGCCGTTGTCGTATATAACGTTTTTAACAAAGTTCCTAGCCAAACACACACGGGCTTTTTGAAAATGTTTAAAAATTGTTGTAGTATTTGGATGTCCGAATCGTTGCCGTGAAATAAAGCCCAGTGAAATAAGGCCAAATCTCAAAATTCAGCGTTATTTGGCTCGGCGTTATTTCACGGCATCGTCCTAATCGCATGAGTGTCCAAAGCCACCACCCACCCAAATTTATACAATTTCGTTCTTTAGTATTCCGGGTTTCTTGATACAGGTATTCGTATTTTTTAGCAGGCTTTTAGTAATGGAAAGCAAGCATCTACCTCCTTTTTTCTTCAGCAAAAAGGAAACATTTTCTGGCAGTACATGGCTCTGGCGCAGTGGCTCACTGATGTTAAATGCCCATTAGTTTTTCGAAAGGGGTCATTTCTAAAAATCTATAAGCTAAATACGTATGTACAGAGTACAGTACATAATTATATTTAACCAAGTCCACTTCCGTCCACAATTTCATATAATCTGCGTTCGAATGTATCTAATCTAAATTTCACATTATATAGCTAAACTACGAAAAGGTTTAGGTATCTATACCTAAAGAATTAGGAATTAGATCGCAAACTGCCGCGATCGAGAAAATACTGTCAAAACTTGCGAATATGTATTCGTGCCTTCGGCACTATCATGTGAATAGTCCTTAATGTTCCTTACGTTACCAAGATGTTACCCTTCTGGCTGAATCGGTTTTTTTCTAATTTTTGGTGTCAAAGGAGATGAATATCTTAGCGCGTTTCAGAGCCACCATTGGTCAAACCTGCTTTGTCGCCAGGCATGTTGTTGGAATAGAATATAAGCTAAATACATACCTCTTTATGGTAGAATAGGTAGTGTAGTTTGGAGAGTTAATAAGTTAGCTACAGTTTCCTGGGATGTCTCTATGCCCCTGCAAACAACAGTAATAAATATTGAACAGCTCCGCCATCCGTCTTCTCCCTAATACCATATTCACACCGAGTCGAAAACGGAGTTGAAAACCGAAGTTTTCCCATACATAATTGCAGTTTTCAAATCGAGTTGTTTGACGTCGTTTTCCATGAAAACGCCACGAAAACGACTTCCAATCGTTGGGTTGTTGAAGCAGACACACCTTTTGCAAAATTCAGCGAGTTAGGCAAAACTGCTGACAGGATATCTCTCACTCAGTGCTGTGGTTTCTTTTAGTTTTTTGTTTACAAATGCGGAATCTTTGCACCATAAACAGCAAATTATTCCCTTTTTCTAGAATTTTAAAACGGTAGCACTACCTGCCACAACTAAATTGTATTTTCAGATGCTTTGATTTTGATTGTTGCTTATGTTAATTATTTTATGCATTTAACCATAAATTATCGATTATCAAGTAGCTTAATTCATTTTGTTCGTATATATTATGTTCATACGAGCGGAGTTTAGTAACTAAAATAAAAGTCTAGTCGCCACAAACATAGCTAGTTACACAGCTAATTGAAACGTCAAACGAAAACGAGTTGGTGTTTGGTGTGAATGCATCGACTAGTTTTCGTAAACATTTTGCCGAAAACTCAGTTTTCAGTGCGGTGTGAATAGGCTATAATTATAAGAGATCAGTATAGGGCTATACTAAAGTTCATAGGGACTGATTCTAAGTATGATTGCCGATTGGCTATCCGAGAAGATATGGATATCTAAGCGAAGGTGATACCTACTAACATTTAGTCATCATTTACCAACCCCATCCAAAGTTTTTGATCCGTCGATAAAGAAGTCACCGAATCCCCATCCAAGCCGTTCCCTCTACTGCACCGAGTATCCTTTCTCTCGGTATGCTCGGTAAACATTCGGTACCGATTCGGAGCACTTTTCTGGAGAAAAATTCCTCGCGGAGCACTTCGTTGTATGTACGTAGCCCATTTTTCGTAGTTATGGAAAGCGCAATTATCTACTATTTTCAGATTTTTTTAAATATTACTAAATTGAAGAAATAAGTAACATGTACAGTGAGTGTCAAAAGTGAGTGAATACCAACGGTTTTCATTTGTCTTTGGAGTTTGGATTTTATTGCTGTCGACATGAAATATGTTTAATTTATTATTATTTCGTAATCAAAATCTTTACAAAATTTTACATTTTGTTGGTTTTTAGGCCTGTTTCCAGACCTCGTTCCAGACCCTAAAGAAAACTCAAAGAAGCATCGGTGTTTACTCACTTTTGACGCTCACTGTATGTGATGTGACTTGTACCATATTATAAAATATTTAAAATTTAGTAGATAAGTAGGTATTTAAAAAAAAATAATCCAAAAACATTTTTTATTAATTTTTGAGTTTGCCACAAAATAACAAAAACCTTAAAATTCCAGTTTCCAAAACTTATAAAAACTACCAAATTTTAGTGGAATAGCCTTAATTTTTTTAAAACGGCAGTCAATCAATAAATAAATATTTTGGAGCAACAGGTCCGTATAGGCACCCTAGGACTAGCTTCTCACAACCATTGGTTTTGTGAGTTTTTCTTTTTGGCCTAATAAAAGGGACCTATAATTTTACGCCGAGTCCGAACGAATGCTAAGGTTCGTTGTGGTGTTAGAAATCATAATGTTACTGGCATGTATGAAAAAAAGGGGTTTCTCGTATATGCTTCTATAAGCGTGGTGATCAAGGGTCGATCTATATACAACTAATTGACCAACACCGAACCAAGAGAATGCACTGCAGACCATTACTTTCTCTCCTCCATGTTTTATGGTCTGAAGCGTGTACTTTTGCTGCAATTCTTTGTTTGGAGGACCCTTACATACACTTTTCCATCGGATCCAAATATGTAAATTCAACTTGGATTTGACACTCCAAAGAACACTTTCCAAAATTGCAATGGTATTTGTAAGTGGAGTATTTGGAAATTCCGGCTCTTCCTTAGGTTTTTGTTGAAATAGTGTGGAATTTACATCCACGAGGATTTTGTTCTCCGACACGCCCTGGCCGTGAGTTCTTGATGGAGTTTAGGTGCAACAATCTCCCTAATTTGTATGGACATCAAAAATGGATTGGCTCTACTTGTCCCGTAAACCTTTCTTTGGAGTAGATTTGCGTCCGATTTCCTTCCTTTTGCGGTTCTCAAAACTTCCGTTCTTCTTAGAAGCAACTATTTCCCCGAAAACAAGCTTCGTAGAACAACCAAATCTTTTCGCTATCAACGCAATTGATTGATTGATTCGTTTCCATTTTGATAGCTCTGAAGTTCTGGAGCAGCGATGCCACTTCTGAAAAAATTTCTGGAGTAGAATTTCCTAAAAAAGTGGAGTAGATTGGAAATAGATTTTCAAAAAGCAACTTTACCTATAACCTTTTTGAAGGTATAAAGCCGAAATGTTTGCATTTTGCGAATATGGGGCATGGGGGCATGGCTCAGAACTAAGTCCCCAAACTATTCTATCCCATAACTAAAACCAATATTTCATAGACATGATTAGGATAGGTTGAAGTGACTGCCGAAAAAAGGCCGACACATTATAAAGGTCCCGTCTCGTGATACCACATGAATCTAGAAGTTTCGTCCTACTCGTTGAACCAATTTGAGCTTCTAATGAAGCATTGGAGACTATACGAATAGGTTGGTTTGTTAGATCGTTTAGATCATTGTAATAGAAAGCTCCCAAATGGAGTTTCCGTTTTCGGAAGAGAGCAGGAAAAGTTCAGAGAAAGCGATGAATGGTATCCTCCTCCTCCTCTTCGTCCAAACAACTTCTATAAAAATCTTTTGAGAATACGTCAAGCCTTTTGTTGCATGCCTGACCATAAGGCAGTGTCCCGTTGAGGCGCTGATATACGTTCTGTCAAGAGAGATCTATATTTCATACATACTTTTAGCAGTCGTAGTTAGGAAATTTATTGATTTATTTTAGGGTGAAAAGTCCTCGTAAGGTTGGTTTAAGTCTTGTTTTAACATTTAGAGCCCAAAATATATATCTATTTTATATTGGATCTACCAATGTTTCGAGTTTCGTCTACGCTCCGAGCTATTTTTAATCTGATCATTATGATTTCTACCTACTAATTCGCCATATACCTACATAGTTCTAAAAAGTTTCAGATAAATCCCAATAAATTAATCCATAAATTGGCTACATACTTACTTAATGGCCTAAAAAGCCATTTTAGAAAATTTTTAAATATTTTTTATTAAACAAAATAAAGATTACAAAAAGATAAAGATTACAAAATTTGAAATTGGAGTAGATAATGGGAAATTAGAAATAAGTGAAGTAGGGAGTAGATTTCTGAAATTTGTGAAAAAGTGAAGTAGATCTACTCCAATTGGAGTAAAGTGTCATCGCTGTTCTGGAGTACACGATTTATTTTTACTCATTTTAGTACTATGTAATCTATACACAAATTCCATTGCTGCCAACAAAATGACCAAGTTCCAGAAGCACAAAATTAGCTAGTCAGATGGAATTTTCATTTTCATTTTTTCCCATCTTTCCGCGGAGCACTTGGATTTTCATGGCGGAGCACCAAGAATGGTGACTTTGAGGTTTTGTTTTAGCAAAATCTAACTGCTATAGGTGAAGGCATTTTTTTTGAATGAGTCCTGAATCTATTCAGAATAGCAACCTGGCCTGAACTACCTACTTTGAAATTCCTTTAAGATGTAGCGCTGCAAAATGGTGCATACTTTCAGGCAATCCATTGACAGTGAATTAAATTATGCACTTCTTGTGTATTTTTATACATCCTTAATTAATAAATCGATAATTTAGTAATTAATACCCATGTTTAGAACAGATATTTTGAAAATGAAAAAATTATACAATTTTCAATTTTGCATCAGCGATTCTTTACAAAACATGCACCTTTCCGAGACCGTGAAAAGTTCCCTATTTAAAGCCAGGCCTTCCAAGTTTACAGTGCACTTAATATAAATGCCACTGTTCTGCGGTTCGCTTCACACTTTTTCCAATCGTCGCGTCGTCGGCATACCACCACTACTCGTACCAGCTTCGCCTTCAATAGTAGAAGACAGACAAAAATTTATATTGTGTTAATCTTATTTTCCACCACATAAAGGTTTTCTTTTTCGCAATTTTAAAGCTCTAGTCGGTTACATATGAGTGACTTTGTTTAATAATTATTTTCTTGTAGATACCGTTAAGCAAGAATTCTGTGTTTGGACGTTTAAAAGGTTTTATTAAAGAGTGTTATTTTTGGTGATTAAAATTATGTTGATCAGATCTAAAGAGATACGTTGATTAAAATGTTGTGCAAAAGAATCAATATGTGCATTCTGAATGAATTGAAACTATAAAATTATTTAATGTCAATTTTGTAAAGAAATCTTTTGATTTCCCAAGAAAATATATCTAATAGAAAAGCAGAATACATCGCACACAGTTTGGAATACATTGCAGTAGTTGTAAAGAATATTGCCAGTGGAAAAGTAAGTAGATACTTAGTGTGAAGTATGTAGATAGTAATTTTCGGAACTACTACTATCTGGGACAATGATCTGCCATTGTTATTCTTCTCATATTCATTCATTTTGCTACACATTAGGTTCGTTCGGGTACTTTTTTGCAAACGTAAAATTATTAAAACTTTGCTAAGAAACTGTGCGAATGCGACCACGTTCTGAGTAAATTGAAAAAAATGAAAGAAAAATCCATTTCCCCTATTTTCATTTTTTCGTAATTTTCTACTCGCGGAATTTCGACTTACTGAAAAATGAAAAAATGAAAACTGTCATCTAAGTGGCAGTTTGAAAAAGTTTGAAAGTTTGAAAAATAAAACTCTTTTTATTTTCGTCTTCAACGATGCCGGAGGAAGAAATTGTAATTGAATGTTCTCCTAGAACATATCAGCGCATTCAAAATGGTAGGTTTAATAGGTATTTTAGCTTATAAAAAATTCAAATCCAACTTATTTTATAGATTCTGCCGTTAACGTTTATTTTTTGAATGTCGAAATGACATTTCTTAAACTTTTTGTAAGAAAACCGGTCAGGTACTTCTCTGGAAATTGAGAGATTTCTCTCTCGATTTTTGAGATTTGACATTTTTCATTTTTCTACGCGGAAAGTACACGAACGAACCTATTGTTGCTATAGTACCAATAATAATAATTTGTGGATGGAGGTACAGATTCGTTTCGTATTTGGTGTGTTTTGTTAATTTAACAATAGGCAAGTTAAAAAAAAATTAAATAAATGCATCTGAATGTCTTAGAATATCCCTGGGCATGGGCCAATAAATCGCTTCATATAATTAAAAAAAATTCTAAATGCACGAAATTTCGACTAAATAAGGTTTCTGTGGTTATATTGTTACCCGAGTGCTAACGTTGCGTATGGTAGAACCCCCAGTACTGAGCCCACTAACGTATGAGTTTGTCTCTACTACCGCAAAATTAACTATTTGCAAATATCTAACCAATTATTCATTAAATCAGATCTTTTATTATAAACCCTATCGCGAATAATATTTCCCCCGGAATGTTTCCCATTTAGCAATTTGATTCACATTTCTGGCAAGGGAAACATTTCCATCGGAATTTATTCGCGATATATCTTATTTCAAGAAAATTTATTACTTTTCTGTTATTTCGTAAATAAAAAGCAGATGGGCCTTAAATTTTTTTTTTTAGCCCAATAACAAGCCCCTATACAAATGATATTTTGAAAAGGCAGTGTCGTTAATTAAAAAAAAATTATAAGTTCTGAATCCTGAACAAATTTATTATAAGAATACGCAATGAAGAAAAAAAAAGAGAAATTTTTGGACATAACATTTAAAAGTAGCGAACAAACTTACCTACCTGGTATTGTCTGTTATGTGTTGAAAACAACTGTTGCCAAAACTTAAAAATAAAATTTTTCAATGATCCAGTTTGCTTTATTTTCATGATCTGATCCGGATCAGAACACGGCGATAATAAAAAACGGCTATTGTTACACTTTCCATAGCTGCTGATCTCAAATATATGTATGTACGATTGTGCGTACCTACTTCCGCATCACAATTCACAAACTTTTGAGTTCTAAAATAAATGAAATAAGAGGAAATAATGAAAAAAGGTCGTGTAAACCATTAGAAAATATAAATCCATTATTTTTCATAGTTTTAACCTTTCATTTTAAACGGAAATCGGTAGTCAATTTGTTGCGTCGAATGGAAACGACAGGAAGGGCAGGAATCATTTAGGTATGTGCGGGTTAATCGAATTTAGAACAAGTGCAATGTTTTATCCGAAATCTATATAATATAATTGTGCAAGCGAAAAAGTATATTTGTGATTTCATAGTTTGAAAATGTTTTTTTTATCTATCCGTTCGGCCAGCCGTCGTGGAGCATTAAAAATATCTTCTTGGTTTTCCGTAGTGTGTACGTAAAGCCACATGTATAAACAGCGATATCCCTGGCTATTATTTTCGTTGCAAAATAAAACATTTCAATACATTTCCACAAATGTATCAGAATTTTTGATGAAATTGTTTCCATATTTTGTTTACTTTGACGTTTGTCACTCGGTTTTTTTGTTGTGCCTGAACTGGTTTCGAGACGAACATTTAAATTCGCTAACCATAATACTAATAGACGATTTGTTCGCCAAGCAAGTCGACTTGGGCGAATTATTCGACTCGCGAACTGTAATAGGGCCCTATCCCTATCTCATCCTCTGGATGCACCAGAAAGATGAATGTTATGATACCTTTTTACTGAGTGGAAAGTGATGAGTAACAAAGATTTCAGTAATTGGGTTTGACCTGACCCTGACAATTTCTATTGAGAAATTATTGTCGAATTTCAGTCTATGAATTATTTTTGAGAGAACAACAACTCGTAGACATAGTCACTTTTGGTAGGAAAGAGATAAAGGTAAGGGGTAATTTAAAAAAACTTCAAATGAAAACAAAATATTACAAATCTATCAATGGCAACACCAACAACAAAGTACTATTAGCATTTTTAATAGTTAGGAATCTGTTCTAAATTGTCTATAGTGCAAATTAGCAACATTTTGTCTATAATGTGAACTCTTAGACCAGAGACTGTTACTGAAGAATGTTGTTGATATTGGATAAACAGAGTGACCCCAAGCAGGGGGTTGCAGGGGGGCAGCATGACCCCAATACCCATTTCAAGGTGCAAGGGTAATAATTTGCACTCTAACCGTTGCGACATATAAAAGTAATTATCCATTTTCTCAAAAATTAGAAAATATAAATCAATCTGATTTTCAGTGTTCGATTAAGAATTGATTTAGGCAGTAAAAACTACAAACAAATTAGCGTAACGACTACAATTATTGGCACCCCTAAGGAAATTTCAACTTTGATCAACTATAACATTTTTGTTTATAGAGTTATTTGAATCTGTTGTATACAGAAGTATAAATTATTAAATTCTTCGTTGAATAAGTTTTATAAATAACGGTTTAGTTATTGAAAATATATTTAAAATACCAATTTAGTAAAAGCTTACAAAACACCACAATTATTGGCACCCTGACATAATTATTGGCACCCCGAAAACTACAATTATTGGCACTCTTTAAAACAGAAAAACATCATGTTTTCCTAAGCCAAATAAACAAAAAATATTATTTTCTTCGTTGGAAATTTAATTAATTTAAATAAGTATTATAAAATTGATATTTTTTTAAAGGAAACAAACAAACATTTGTTTTTAATATTATTTAAATCATTGTAGAATTTAAGAAGAAAGTAAAAGTAAAATAGTATGTATTTTTCAAAAAAGGCAACCTAAATTTACCGTTAAGTAATATGTACCTATGGATATCAAATAAGATATTAGATCTTTTTGCTCTGAACAAACCGGAAATTGGTGCAGAAAAACGCATTTACCACAAAAATCAATGAATAACGGTTGCATGATGGTGGTTGGGTGTGTATGAATCGGGTAGGCGCTGACTGGCATCAACTTGGCGGTGCCCAGCTGTTGTAACTTTTTCATACACATCAATTGTGCTTATTTTACCTCCGCGTGGTAACCACCGGGTACTGGCCTCGCCCTTCCGGGCTTGGCTTGCTAAACTTATAAGCGCGAGTGTTGAACACGAAGAAAATAGCAACACTATAATGCTCTGTCGGAAAGACTGACTGAACGAGTCTCAGAAGTCTTACATGAGCTCCTCAGAAAGAGGACGTACGGCGGATGAATTCACTAGACTGAATCAACGGTGTCGTCAACAGTCAAGATGACAGTTACCTTACTTGAGCTACTTTGACGTATTTGAAGCTGAGGTCAGTGAGGATTTTTCATGACTAGTCAGGGTCCTGAAATAGAGATGGTGGCGGATGAACCCTTTATGGGCCAACGGCAGCTCTCACATCCCCGAAGTGGGTTACTGACACCGGATGAATCCGGCCCCTTTCGTCCAAGGGGTCCAACAAAGGGCCTGGCCCTCCAGGTTGGAGGTTGTACGCCGGGGTAACTGCCCGACTACGGAAAACCTACCTAGTTACGAAGCAACAACAAGCCTCGGATACGGATGATTTTACTGTTGACGAACCTGGCAAACGAATAAAGGACAACGAATTTCGGATCTGCACGTGGAATGTTAGGTCCCTTAACAGACCGCGTGCAGCCGAACAGCTAGCGGAGGCCCTTAACTGCTATAAAGCAGACTTAACCGCCATCCAAGAAGTGCGATGGGATGGACCGGGCAAGAAGAAAATGAAAAACTGCGACATTTACTATGGCGACTGCTATCGGCAACAAAAACAGCGCTTATTTGGATGTGGATTCGTCGTTGGAGGCAGACTTAGGCAAGAAGTCTTAAGTTTCAGCTGCGTGAACGAGCGCCTCACAACAATTCGCATCAAGGCTAAATTCGCCAACATTAGCCTAATATGCGCCCATGCCCCCACGGAGGAGAAAGACGACGACACCAAAGAGAGGTTCTACGAGCTCTTGGACAAGACATACGAGCAGTGCCCTAACTATGACATTAAAATTGTCCTAGGTGATTTTAATGCAAAGATAGGAAGAGAGGGCATCTTTGGTAGTACTGTCGGAAGGTACAGCCTACACGACACCACCTCCGATAACGGATTTAGGCTGATCGACTTCGCGGCGGGGCGAAATGGTGTCATAGCAAGTACGCGGTTCCCGCATCCCGATATTCATAAAGGCACATGGAGATCTCCCGATCAATCAACCGTCAACCAGATTGACCACATTGCGATCGACGCAAGGCACTCCTCCAGTATTATGGATGTCCGAACGTTCCGAGGGGCCAACATTGACTCGGACCACTACCTTGTTGTAGCCAAGGTACGCCTTCGGATATCCCGAACACCGCCAATACAAGTAAATACTGTGAGGAAGTTTGACGTCGGACGGCTAAAATCGCAAGAGGTCACCAGATCCTTCTCCGATCGAGTCTCTCTCAATCTCTCAAGAGGTTCTATGCAGCCAGCATCAAGCATCGAAGACCAGTGGCAACATTGCCAAAAAGCCATCAGAGACGCCGCCTCTGATGTGCTTGGTTTCACACGACCACCACAACGAAACCCCTGGTTCGACGACGAGTGCCGGCAAGCACATGCAGCGAAACAAGAGGCATACAAAGCGGCGCTGCAAAGAAGGACCAGAGCTGCTCGTGAGCTCTACGCGCAGAAAAGAAGAGATGAACACCGGCTTCTCAGGAGAAAAAAGAAAGAGCACGAGAAGCGCGCGATCGAGGAAATAGAGAGATGCTACAGCAGGAATGAGGTTCGGAAGTTTTACCAAAGGGTAAAAAGAACCTGCCAAGGCTACAGAGCCCGAACCGAAGCCTGCAAGGACGAACAAGGGAACATCATAGTAGAATCGCAGTCGATGCTGAGGATATGGAAGAATTACTTCTGCAGACTGTTTAACGGCGATGACGAACTAAATCCCGCTGTCAGGCAGAATGAACCATTCAACCTGGACGATGAAGACCAACAATTCCGCCCACCCGACCTGGACGAAGTCAAGATAGCTATATCTAAGCTTAAGTCCAACAAAGCCGCTGGAGCAGATGGCCTAACCGCCGAACTATTCAAAGCGGCAGGCGATGACTTGGTTAGGAGCATGCACCAACTCATCTGTAAAATATGGTCGGAGGAAAGTATGCCCGATGAATGGAACCTCAGCATTGTTTGCCCGATCCTCAAGAAAGGAGACCCTCTGAACTGCGCCAACTACAGAGGGATTAGTCTTCTTAACATCGCCTACAAGATCCTATCTGCCGTGTTGTGTGAACGCCTGAAGCCTTTCGTCAACAACCTGATTGGTCCGTATCAGTGTGGCTTCAGGCCAGGAAAGTCTACCATCGACCAAATATTCATACTGCGGCAGATCTTGGAAAAAACCCAGGAAGTCCAAATCGATACCCACCATCTTTTCATCGATTTTAAAGCCGCCTATGACAGCATTTATAGAGACGAGCTATACAGAGCAATGTCTAGTTTTGGCATCCCTGCCAAACTCGTCCGTTTGTGCAGGATGACAATGGAGAATGCACGCTGCTCCATCAAGGTCGGTAAAGAACTCACCGAGACCTTCGATGTCAAAAAAGGATTTAGACAAGGCGATGCGCTGTCATGTGACTTCTTCAACATCGTTCTTGAAAGAATAGTGCAAAACTCAAACGCTAACACCAGAGGCACTATCTTTCAAAAGTCCGTCCACCTACTCGCCTACGCCGACGACATCGACATAATCGGCAGAACGCAGCGTGATGTCACTGGCGCGTTCGTGGGCATTGAGACGGAAGCGGCGAAAATGGGTTTGGCGGTCAATGAGGGCAAGACAAAGTATATGCTGTCATCAAGAAAGGACACCCAACACCGACGTCTTGGACAGAACGTCACTATAGACAGATATAACTTTGAAGTGGTAAAGGACTTTGTCTACCTAGGCTCCGCTATGAACTCAGACAATGACACCAGCGCTGAGATTAAACGAAGAATAACTCTTGCCAATCGCTGTTTCTTTGGGCTAAGAAAGCAATTGAGTAGCAAAGCCCTCTCTCGAACAACTAAAGTGACCCTTTATAAGACCCTAATCATCCCTGTCCTACTTTATGGAGCAGAGGCATGGACTCTATCAAAAGTGGATGAGGCTACTCTTGGCTGCTTCGAGAGGAAAATTCTTCGAGTAATTTTCGGTCCCGTCTGCATAGACGGTGAATGGAGGAGGAGATACAACGACGAACTGTACGGGCTGTACAGCGACATCGACCTAGCCAGAAGAGTGAAGGTCCAACGACTGCGGTGGCTGGGTCATGTAGAGCGAATGGACGTGAATGCTCCGGCCCGGAAGATCTTCGAATCCACACCCGAGGGACGGCGCAGTAGAGGAAGACCGCGACTCAGGTGGCGCACGCAAGTGGAAGGGGACCTCAACCAACTTAGCGTGCGAAACTGGAGGCAGCTGGCCAAAGATCGTGCTGGCTGGAGACGCTTGTTGGTTGAGGCCCAGGTCCACCCCGGACTGTAGCGCCACCTTAAGTAAGTAAGTAAGTAACGGTTGCATGATACAACTATTGGGACTCCCAAAAGTACAACTATTGGCAGTGCCAATAATTGTAGCTACATAGGATGTAATTATTGGCACCCCCCTGCCAATAATTGAACCCCTGTTTTTTGTTAACCCAATTATTGGCACCCCTTTTATTAATAACACAATAATTTTTTTAACAAATTATATTTACAATCGACTTATTTAATGCATTCTTATAGTAAATAAAGAAAGTTTTCATTAAAAAATATAAAAGAAAGTAGTGAAAAAAAGCTTACAAAATTACACGTCCTTAACCAAAACATTGAAAATTTTGAAGTTTTTTTTTTTTTTTTGTCGCACGTGATTTTACTTTCACTCACTGATGCCAACCCTACAGAATTGTCTGTATATCTACAGAATTTTTACCTTGCCTACAGAAATACAGAAATCAAACGAAAATATACAGAAATTTCAGATTCCAGAGAAAAGTGTACATAAAACAATACTGAACAAGACAGCTTAACGCACTATTACTTTCGCTCTAGAACCAAATGCAAATCCCATCAAGCTCAAAATTTTATTTTCACCATCTTTCTTGTGACATTTGGCGTGAGTGCGAGAGCACCAATCAGATAAATGTTTCCATACAAACTATCATGCCAACAACCGTCCGTTTCGTTGTACTATATAATTTCAAAAGAATGATATTACATTAAATGCTTTAAGATTTAAAAAAGAAAATTGGCGAGAAAAGTGTAAATAGATTAGGTAATGCCTCGCTAATCCGAATCAATTATTGCAAAGGGATATTCGGATCATTAAGTAGATACAGGACGAGAAAGGGAAATTATGTAGTATGTTGATGACTGATGCCTTATGCGTCATTCATTCAAAAAATGATAGTAAAAGCCAACATGATTGTGAAAATCAATGCAATGTTGAATGTAGGTATATTATTTATTTATAATTCGGATTACAAAAATAGGTGAATGTTTATTGAATGTTCGGATAAGCGCGATATTCGGATTAAAGGTGATTCGGATTATCGAAACATTACTGTAAATTATAACTAAAAATAAGATGAGTTTAGTGAAGATCCCAAGAAAAAGAAAAATTGCGAGACAGACAAAAATACTCCCAATCTTCCAATTTTGGGAAACTGAAGCCAAATATAAGGCACTACAATCGTAGCAAAGCGATGCTAAGCGATTTTTAACAAGTCAAATCTACGTTTTAAACACTTTTAATATGTTAAAAAAAAGTCTGGATTTCTACGGAATTTCGTCAAGCATAAATACAGAATTCTACAGAATTTTTATCTTTCATCTACAGACTTTTGAAAATTAGGGTTGGCATCACTGCTTTCACTTATAAAACAGAAACGGAAAGGAATGTCTCCAAACTAAAGACACATATATATGAGAAAAATGTGCAAATTCAAAATAAAAAATAAATTGACTTATTCGAACAAAGGGTTATTGAGAAAATCACTGTTGAATGTTGAATTACACGTCCTTAACCAAAACATTGAAAATTTTGAAGTTTTGTTTTTTTTTTTGTCGCACGTGATTTTACTTTCACTTATAAAACAGAAACGGAAAGGAATGTCTCCAAACTAAAGACACAGATATATGAGAAAAATGTGCAAATTCAAAATAAAAAATAAATTGACTTATTCGAACAAAGGGTTATTGAGAAAATCACTGTTGAATGATGGGGTGCCAAGCCAATAGTTGGGTCAAAAATTGGGGGTGCCAATAATTGTAGTCGTTACGCTAAGTATCTGTATTCCCAATATTATATAATATCAGCATGTGTACAACATTTTTGTTTTAATTTTTTTCCTTAAATTTAAAGATTGAAAGCATTTTTTTCAAAAACTGCTAATAAAAATAACTTGATTTAAAAATAATTTGAAAGAACAGACTCTTGGCTTTCAAAAATCATAAAGTCCTTTACTGTAGGTGTTGCCATTGTTTTTTAATATTTTATTTTCATTTTAAGTTTAATTTTTTTTTTTTAATTACCCCTCCCGCCTAAACGAAGCGAGATAGACCCCCCTCCCCTAGTAAAAAACGCTTATATTTTACCCCTCTACAAAAAACAATTGTTGGCACCTAAGTTATCGTACTCGTGCCAACAATGCTTAAAGCTCCTTTCGTGGTAAAACCAAAACAAGTGCAAGACTATAAAAAGAAGTTTAAAGAAGTGAAGGAAAATATAAAACGATCTGAACTGGGAGTAAATGTTAACAAAATAGTGTATATAAGATAAGATGGATGGAGTAGATCACAATTATTCAATGTTCCTGCGAAACTGAACGTGAACGCCAAATTATGAGCACCGAAATCGCCAGCAAAATGAGTAAGAACTATGACATTAAAGCAGGTGAAATGCGTAGGTACTCCGAGGATATTGGTGCAAATCAAAGAAGCAATTATTGCCCGAAACATAAAAATATACATTAAAGGAATTAAAGTGTGTTAAAGAGTTTCAATCCCTAAAAAGAAAGATATTACGGTATAGTGCGATTATAGAAGTTGATGTTGAAGCCTTCGTCAATATTTTAAAAGTGAAAAACATATCAATGAGATGAAAATTATCTATATTATGGATCATAAAGCAGGATTTAGACAGGGTTACTCATGTGTAAGGTATTCAAACTGGGTAATCGAAGACCGAAAAAATCAGATAAATGAAGGAAAGGACATTATAGCAGTCTTTTATACTGCTATATATTTTTATACCCTCATAATCCCAGTCCTACCCTATGGCACTAAAAGCATGGACGTTAGCAAAGGCGGATGAAGATCTTCTTGGTCTTTTCGAGCCCAAAATTCTTCGAATCCCATTTGCGTTGACGGGCTTTGGAGGAGGAGATTGAACAGCGAACTCTACGAGCTGTACAGCGACATCGACCTGGTACGTATCACTCGACTAGGATGGCTAGGATATGTAGAGTGAATGGACAATAATGCTCCGGCCCGAAGAGTCTTCGAATCCAACGAGGGACAACGCAGTAGTGGAGGACCTAGCCTTAGGTGGCGCGCAAAAGGGGAAGGGGACCTCAACCAACTTGGAGTGCGCAACTGGAGGCGGTTAGCCAAAGATCGCGCTAACTAGAGAGGAATGTTGGTTGAGGCCCAGCTCCATTCCGGACTGTAGCGCTATCTAAGTAAGTAAGCAAGAATTTGTCGTCATTTGCCATTGTCGTTTCTTAAAACACGTCTTATGGCTTTCTTACTGCTGGTTGTTCTATTTACACTGCTTGGCAATTGACAGCGATTTTTTTGATATAAAATTTACTATTGTGACCTACAAAACCTAAACTTAAGATTCAAAATAATAATACTGGAGTCGAGGCCAACTCAAATTTAAAAATTTGTGATGACAATCGTACACTCCAACAATTTATTCATTTCATAAATATGTTTATGATTTGAAAATAGTTTGATTAAATGGACAAGCCAGGCCCTAGGCAAAAAAACAAATCCTCTCGGCGATAGTCTTTGAACCAAAGATTCGTCTTGAGGTATGATTCACAGTCACTTGTTGATTGAAAAATCATTAGTCTCGGTGAAAATCGAGCAAACAGTGCGTCTAGAACAGACTGGAGTCGAGGCCAACTCAAATTTAAAAATTTGTGATGACAATCGTACACTCCAACAATTTATTCATTTCATAAATATGTTTATGATTTGAAAATAGTTTGACAAAATAATTATTAATAAGTTCTATTGAGTTTAGCAATTCGAACACCATTATCCAGTTGGAATAGAGAAAATACACCTGCCCTGAAAGAAAAGGAGTTGTTGTGGAGTGTGTGCATTTGAATTACTATAATTTCTTGAAATCAAGAGCACGGCCCAATTTGGAAGCAATTACAGAAAGCAGAGTTTTGATCTTCGTTGGGTACTTGACATGGCGGTTCGATGAAATGAGTCTCATTAGATCCTGTAGTATCACAATGGGTCTACTCTGGCCTATGTATGGCTGCAGTCGTTGTGATCTGCCACCCAAGCCTACTCCATATTTCAATTTCAACATTCAAAAATAAATAAATTATCAGCACATCAAAACGTTAACCTATTTTTGTTAGCATAATTTCTGTAATCAACATTAACATAGAAAACGTATATATCTAACCTTGAATTTACAGAACACAAGAGGAGCTTGCATTCAATTTTATGTTAATTTCACCACGCCTGGATACATTTCTTAATATTTAAAATTTTCACTTTCCTCTATAACATTATGTTGCGAAGGCTTTAACTTCACACATCGGTGCATCCTCCATGTTTACAGTCCGACAACATCAGCATTGATCGCAGAGTGTGTCGATTATGAAAATCCATTAAGATGTGTGAACCGGAAGCATAAGCCTTTACGTAGTTGCGTTACTATTGTCTAATTAAAAAAAAATAAGATTGTGCATTACGTATATAACAACCTCGAATCGGAAGGTGACGACTTATGACCATCAAATTATAAATGTTAATTTGTATTTATTTTTCTAATTGATTCATTGATCTCGATCAGAAAGTTTGATACTATTTTCTCATCTTGCGCTAGGTATCCACAGGCCAGCAGTAAACGTTATAAAATTTCAGAAACAAATGGTTGTGAGAAGCTTTGGATGTGTGGATATATCGAGAAAAATTTTAATGTGAATTAACATAAGCACACTGTCTGTGTTGTGTGATGTGCTGTGCAGTGTGCATAGGTTATACCATAGGATATGTTAGCCTTGTGGACTAGCCAGGAGTACCTACTTCGTTCCACACTCAGGTAAATACTGACCCTTGCGATGCCCATTGGGGAGAGGATTGTTCCTTACCCATTATTAGGACATAGTACAGTGGTGGGCACAAGTATTTTGACAAAACTAAAGTCATTGCTAGATAAGGAATGTCATTTCTATACTACACTGGTCATGTATTGTAGTAAAAATTTCAATATTTTCTTAATTTGTAAACGTTCCACAGGAAGGTATATATTTTGTCATACATTTGTAAAGCCAAGAAGGAATCACCGGAGATCCCATAAAGTATATATATTCTGAACCAGGATCAAAATCGGGATCTGAATCGAATTGGAGATGTCTGATGCCCGTATGTTGAAAACATGATAGTGTCCAAACAAATCGACCCATGCGAATGATATTTTGTAAAGACTTTCTTTCATCCTTCCTCAGGTTGGTATTGAAAGCGGGCAATATCGGTCAAGTAGTTCTTAGTATCTCCCATACAAAACTAATATTAGGCCCATTTGTACGTACTAACTCACATGCCTAACATTTTGCAGGACTTGTATGCAGTGAACGTTATCAAAGCATCGGCAGGCCTATGATAACACTTTTACTTGTTTTAATTTTAACTGTCACATTCAATTTCGAAAAAAAATAATCTTAAAACATAAAAGTGGGTCTATATTCATTGATTTATATTTATAAATTAATGAATCAAAGAGGAACATAAACAAAAAGGAACATTAAACATGGAATATGTTGCCTTAAAAAGTTAAAATATTTTATTCCACAGTTGCTTGGTGTAGTATTCAACTGACATGTCAAAAATTTAAAAACTTCCATAAGTGTCTAGTGTCATTTTAAAATGACATGAGTATTTATTAGCAAAAATAAGTAGCTTGGAAACACATTTTTATATATTTATCAAAATATTGTAAACATTTAATATTTCACTAAGCCCGTGGAAGTAATTGCACTCTTTTTAACAGTTTTTTCACAATTTTAGAGACGTAACAATTTTATACCTTTCTTGGAAACAGAAAATCTTTGAAAGTGGTGTTACAGACAAACAAAATAAATCCCTCTATTGCTTCCAGGGACATCTGTTGAGTTTTTTTACTGGAAGTTAAAGGTTCTAGCAATAACTTAAGTTAATATTTGAAAGCCTAGCGTGTTTTTTTTTAAAACTATAAATACACAAAGTTCATGTAGTACAGATACTACACTGGGCATGAAAGGGTTAACCCACTTTTTCCTCCTTTTCATACAAAATTTTTCTGAGATCATCCCATTCAAAAAATCATAAAAAATATTAGCGAAGAGATTTTTGAAAACAGTTTTTTGCAGTCGCTATTAGAATTGTTTGGAGAAACTTTTTGCATCAAAACATTTTTTTTGGACCAAGGAAAAAAGTCAAAAAAGTAGACTTTTACAAAAGTTCTAAATTTTCAATGGGTACTTCGTGCTCATACATACATGTCGATTTAGTTAAGACATATCATCCTTTCAGTGGAGTTCCAGCGATCCAAAAATAGTATGGCTGTGGGGGGGTGGGGCTATTTGCACTTCATTTCAAATTATAGCTTGTTGAAGGGGGACACCCCCATTGTGAGGTACACATAACTATTTTAATAATAGTAAAGCCTGAACTACATCGAAACAAAAGTGAAAAAAAGTACAAAAAAGTAAAACAAAATCATTTGTCCTACTTCATCATATAGTAAACTCTGTATATTTTCTCTCAATTTAAAATTTTGTGTGTGGCTGAAAGCTTGAACATGTTCCAGCTTTCAATTTTCACAAAGTTCTTATAACCAATACAATCAACAAAATCGTTACGGACTTCCCGCCAGATCACGTTCAAATCACATAATTCCTATGAGTTTCATAACCAAAAGCTCTTAGATTTATTAGTTCAGATTTTACTCATAGATGTTTTATCAATAGTCATGTGTTTTCGATGAAATAAACAATAAAAAGCTCAGAGCTTTAGTGGTACAGATTTTACTCATAGATGTCACGTAAATATGCGTGTGTTTTCTATAAGTTTCGATGTTTTCACTTTTTTGTACTTTTTTCCACTTTTGTTTGGATGTAGTTCATACTTTAGATTTATTAGTTCAGATTTTACTCATAGATGTTTTATCAATAGTCATGTGTTTTCGATGAAATAAACAATAAAAAGCTCAGAGCTTTAGTAGTTCAGATTTTACTCATAGATGTCACGTAAATATGCGTGTGTTTTCGATGAGTTTCGATGTTTTCACTTTTTTGTACTTTTTTCCACTTTTGTTTGGATGTAGTTCAGGCTTTTCAATTTTCACAAAGTTCTTATAACCAATACAATCAACAAAATCGTTACGGACTTCCCGCCAGATCACGTTCAAATCACATAATTCCTATGAGTTTCACAACCAAAAGCTGTTAGATTTATTAGTTCAGATTTTACTCATAGATGTTTTATCAATAGTCATGTGTTTTCGATGAAATAAACAATAAAAAGCTCAGAGCTTTAGTAGTTCAGATTTTACTCATACATAGATGTCACGTAAATATGCGTGTGTTTTCTATGAGTTTCGATGTTTTCACTTTTTTGTACTTTTTTCCACTTTTGTTTGGATGTAGTTCATACTTAACGTTTCTGAGTACCTATATTAAAGCTACGAAAACCGTTGAAAATATTTTGGAAAGACAATTATTGAGCACCGCATAAAATGGTGATAAGGCGCCAAAGTAAATTAATTATTTTAGCTTAATACAATAATGTGCCAATTCAATATCGATAAATTTTATGTTTAGATCTCAACTAAAGATAGATAATGTCCCAACTGTTATTCAGACTGTCTTATTTTAAATGTATTTACTATTTACACTAAAATACTTACTTAGGCGACTCTATACACTTCGGGGTGAACCGAGGCCTTAACAAGCAAGCCTCTTTAGTAAGCTCTGGGCTTAGCTAACTGCCTCAAGTTGTGCACTCCAAGTCAGTTGAGGTGATTCACTTAACGCGAAATCTTCCTATATGCTGCGTTATTCAGACGGGTTAGACCCGATACCCGAAGGCTCTGCGGGCCGTAGCATTTGTGTACATCCGCTCTACATATATTAGCCAATTTCTCTTGAATCTAGAATATCTTCCAATTTCATCAGCTGAAATTAACTTAGATACGTATTCGTAAAGAACGCTGCGAAATGTCTAGATTTCCTTAAACGGTGCAAGGCAGATTTTACGCCTTTTAATCTTACCGCAATAATTATAAAGCGTTCACCGTGCCGATAATCAAACTGCACCTATACCAAATAGGCTCCAATATCGTCCGTTAAAAAATCGGAGACACGAATATAAAGAATGTTATTAATTGGCTTTGTTGATTGTTGTGATGACTCAGGAGAGATACCAAGCGCATTAACTTGTTATCTAGTGTTGAAATTGTGAGCAGTGTTCCCACTACAAAATTATAAAAGCGTAGTGCCGAGATGTTCCGAGCTAAATCGTAGTGAAATATGAAAAATAATTGCGATCTCTATAAAGTTTCAGTTTATGCCTGAAATGGAACATAGGACTTTTTTTGATTTCGTAAAAAAATATTATAGCAAAAAATACAGCATCTGTTTCCTCAAATGTGCTGTGTGCTTTGTGAAGAATTTAAAAATGTTCTGAAGCGTGTCAGTTATTTTGTATTGTTAGTAGATATAGAACAAATTTACAAAAATTTAGAATGTCAGAAATGTAATGCCATAAATGGTGCCGCCCTTGTCAACCCCTCTTGATCTGTTCATAGCATTCGAACGATGGTACTTGAGTGGAGTAAAAACGCGTCCACAAAGATACTCGCTAAAATATCCTTTTTACGAAAATTTACCATTGTTCCCAAACTGTAACCAAACCACCATTATTGCGCTGAAAGTGGATGTATTCAGTTAGGTAATCGCCCTGTTGTGAATGCGTTCAGACAACATTTTCAGGGAAAACAATTGTAGTAGTCAATCTTTTTTACTTACTGAAGGAATTTTATATAAGCAAAATATGGATACAAATAGAACAGAAAATCGTAGTGTTTCCAAATTGTTCGTGGTGACGTAATGATTTTGGCAAGCTAATGCAAGATCGTAGTGAAATATTACGATCGTAGTGAAAGTGGGAACGCTGATTGTGAGCCAAGTACTTGAACTTGTTCACGGTAATTGATGATGATAATGAGGAAATAAAAGACAGTGTTTCCCTTTTGATGGATCAAAAAATATTGACATTTATTAGTGAGCCAAATGCCTCTTTTATACTTATAATTAATTACAATAAAAAAGCTTACTAATCTATATACACTTAAAATGCTTAAATACTACGGTGAGTCAGCAATGTAGGTATGGCAATAACTGTCGATGTCCTCAGTTATGCTGACTCTGTTGTTGATAGCTGACGGCGTATGCAAGTAATTGGATGGAATTTTGAAAGATTGTGTCTTGTGTAATATATTGGCCTATGAGACTCGGACAGTTCTTTGAAGTATGATATTAAGAAATGATAGCGCGGCGCCTTGGCTTAATCCTCTTTAAACACCAAAGGTTTCCGTAAGGTCAATAGCGACCTCGATGCAGCAGCGATTCATCGACATCCTACAAAGACGAACTAGTTTTGCAGTGATGCTAAACCCAGAAGTGGCTCTGTATAACTCATCTGCATATTGGTATGTTTGAAATCCATTAAAAGATGGTGTGTATCGATATCCAGGATCTGTCGAAGTGTGAAAATTTGATCGACGGTGAACTTTCTTGGCCTAAAAGCACATTGATTAGGGCCAATCTGGTTATACACTCTGGTCTTCGTCGCCACTATATAAATAGAGTCTGCAGAAATAATGTATCCACATTCTCAGCACCGACTATGCTATTTTACAAGGTTTGCCCATTTACCTCTAAAGTTTCTGTATGGAATTTTCTTCATTAGCCTTTCCCTTTGGGTAAAAAAACGTCCATCCGAGCAATGGCTAGACATTCACAGAAAAAATGGGTATAATATCCCCTGAAACATTTATAGATCATTACAATACCTGCACATTCGTATTCGTTGAACCTAATCTCATAGCATGCTTCTTCAAAAGGCAATGACCAAAGATTATTCAAATGACAATTCTTAACTTTGATGTGCAGAGTTTTATCAATTATTCAGATTTGATTCCGATCCAACTTAGGCCATTGAAACCCTGCCCTGTATGTATAATGCCAGGGATACCTATTGGTGGTCTTATATGCATACCTATAATTATTTTATTTAATGCGATTTCTTTTCCTTTTTGATCGCAGTGCAGTTGTTCTTTGTAGAATCGTCAACATATCCTTTATAATACTTCGTATTCGGGGTCTTCCACCAAACAAGAGCCCCATATACAGGGTGTACCAGTTAAGAAGTAGATATAATCCTTTAAGGGAAGATTCCTGAAGTTCTGTTGAACAAAAAATTGTTTAGCAGGGGGGGGGTCTATTTTCATTGTATTTCCCGTTATAGCCCATCAAAGTAGGTAACCTCTAATTTGTTACAACTTAAAACAAGTTCCAACTGCACAGCTAGTCTGCGGACCTGACTAAAATGTTAATTCCACTGCACGCAAAATCCCACCCTCAATTTCTGCCGCCGCCGGCCTGTGCGTTTGAACGTCGTTCCTTTTTATTTCGAGGAGCTCACCCGGTATCAACAAGACGCTGATACGCATCAGCGAATACCCAGCTGTACTATTATGGTGTATTACGATTTGGGTATCGGCGTTAGTTAGTATACTCCTATCTTGCCAACGAAGCGTTTCCATTGCAGAACCCGTATACAAACACTATTTCCGCGTGTTCACGTTTCGAATACATTTTGTAGAGATCAACTAATAAATGTTGTACCTTTTTTTCTATTCGACAATAAATTAACTGTTAACCATTGCTTATAGAGGTACGTTAGTTTATTATTCGCACTTAATTTTGTTTGACCATTTTTGACAAAAAATGGGTTTTACTTCAACTTCTGTTGATCGTACGTAAAAAAGTTGCTTAACATAATTTTTAGTAAATTTCTCAAGAATAAAAATTTCATAAAAATATCTATTTATAAGGTAAACATTTTGAGAAAAAGATATTTTAAGTAAAAAATTGTAACAACACATTTTCAAAATTTTGAGTTTAAGGAGCCAATGTGCTTAAGACTTGTATGCGCTACTAAATTGTCTTTTCAAAATGTACAAAACTATTTTTGTTGCACCTCCAAATTAGAGGTCACCTACTTCGATGGGCTATAACGGGAAATACGATGAAAACATACCCCTGCCGTACAATTGTTTGTTCGGCAGAACTTCAGAAATCTTCCCTTTAATGATTATACTTCTTAACTGGGACACCCTGTAAAATAATGGGTCCAACTACGATTATGTATAAAGTATAGATATGCGTATAGTATAAAGTTTCCAATTCAGATTTCTACATAGTAGCGTACCTTACAAAGATATCTAGCGCTATCCGAGAGGGAGCTTAAGAGGTTGGAAGAGTGGCAACAGCTTGCAAAATTCTGTCACATATCAAAATCATCTACAATGGCAGATTGCTATCTTGGTCCGGTGCGTGAATCTTAACGATTACACTTATAAATATTATTAACACTAGCTTTTGCCTTTTGACTTCAGTTAGTTCCCTCTTTTATATTTATAAATCGCGCAGGAAAACTACCTAAGGTAGGAGTACCTAAGAACTAAGAAGCAATTATGTAGTATCTCTGAAAAATGTGTCTAACGTTCTATTGGAGAAAACAGTTCAAAAATTATATGACCAATATTTGTTGGTGAAGCGCTGGCATCTCAACACAGATCATACTATAGCAGACTGAGCCACTATCTACAGGACACAACATATTTATTAGTTAACAAATCCTTAATTATATTCTACACTGTCCAAAACTCCAAATCTTCCTATACTGTGCAACATATGCAACCGGAAAGATCGTGCGAGGACGTCTACCACTTTCTAGCAGTATAACCCCATTCTTACAGAATTCCGCTTGAATATCTTTGGAGTACGTACGCTGGAGTTAGATGAAGCGATCAGCATATTCAACAGCGATGAAGTTTGGACGCATTACAAAGTTTCAAGTCGATACGACGAACGGTTCGTGAGTTAAGAAAAGGCCCCTCTTAAAAGGGGTCATCGCCAATAACTCGGGCCCCATGCAAAATTTTCAAAATCGAAAACAATTTTATGTTTACTTCCTATAATAGAGTACACAAACCGAGTTTGAAGTGGATCGGATGAAAAATAAAAATTTTCCCATACAAACGTTGACCCCCCCTTTTACCCCTTTAGGGGTCGAATTTCAAAACATTATTCCTTGTATACATCATAAAGCGAACCTCTGTGCAAAATTTCAGCTTTCTAGAGCAAAGGGTTTGGCTAGGCGGTGATGATCAGTGAGTGGTAAACTTCATTTTTTATATAATAGATAAGCAATTCAAGTAACTAAATAAACAATCGTAGTTCCACTAGCTACACAAATTACAACAAATGAGATATGTAGCCATATTCGATAAACATTATGTAGGTAAATTTCTGTTTTTGCACTCGCAAAACTGAAGTGGTGGATATTATGTAATTCACAAAATATAAAATTGTAACAAAATTTGTAAATTGTTAACCAACACTTCTTTCTAATTTCGTTTTAGATACAAAGATGCTTAAGGATGGTCAAGCGCATCTTCGGTTGAAAATGCGAAAAATTAACAGCAAGCCATCAATACTTATTTTAAAAATACTAGTATTTCATGTAAGTACGAATGATCATTTTTCGATTGCACAATAGTATACTTGACTTTGAACAAAGCGTAGCTAGTTGTTCGATATAAATTTCAATGAAACTTACAGTGAGCGTCAAAAGTGAGTGAACACCGATGTTCTTTCAAGTTTTTTTTAATGTCTAAAGAACCAACAATCTGTAAACTGTTTGATAACAAAATAATAATAACAAAACATTTTTATTTCGACAGCATAAAATACTTTATAGATATTTAAAAGAATGTTCCTAAACTCAAAAGCCTAATCATCATTGGTGTTGACTCACTTTTGACGCTCACTGTATAGTGTAGGTATATTAACCTAAAATAGAAAATTATGTTATAGAGTTACAATACTTTAAAATTTATAAAGCAAATTTTGAATACATAATCAAAATCGAAATCGAAATGATGTCTTCCCAAAGATAGCAATTTTTAATGTTATGCGATGCAAGACTATCGTTAGGACGTTAGGCGATAATCGACAGATCCGACCAGAGACTGCAATGCAATACTTTAACTTATAGACTAACTAACTATTTCGCTCAATAAACTTATAGTCTTGTCCGCTGTATGTTTTTTTGAAACCAAACTATGTCTCTAAAGCGATTCCAATAGGCTCTAATTCTAAAGTTCTGCCCGGCATCGTAGATCGTACCTATAATTCAAGAAATATGGGCCATTGATTCCACCCATATGGTTTATTTTTTAACATTCTCGTATAGTAAGAGAAAGTTAGGTAGGTACCTACATTTTGTTTTCGTATAAAATATCGAACACGAGATTTTAACTAAATCTGATATTATGTACTATGATAGGGAAACTCAAAAAAGTGAGTCTCGAAATTCCCTCCATCCGGCCTGCAGCCTAAGCGCTCTTGGACGAATTTGTTTCAAACTTCATATTTAGAGTTTGTGGGCCTACCTTTCGGCGTCACATTAGTTAGTCCTAATATTAACGCTACTTTCCATATAGTACATAATTTTAATAAATTTAAAGCAAGTTTTTTTCGATTTGATTTGAACCAAAATTGATAGTTGAGTTAATGTAGGCATGGTTAACATAGAAAACTAATTTTTAAGGTACAATCGTCATTCTTAACTTGATAGCAAACTTAAAACCAATAATGGTTCTTAAAAAACTGCTCATATCGCAATTTTCAATTTGGATAAAATTATTCTGAACAATACCTTGTACTCAGATTTCGTCTTGTCTGTGCTTTTCGACCCAAACATTGTAATATTTGTTACAATTTTGTTTGCATACTTTTACCAAAATCGACTCTCACGATTTTGATCAAAATACATACATATACAAATATAGTTCAATATATAGTTCAATATAACTTAGGTCACAAGTGGAAGGGGACCTCAAACAACTTGCAGTGCGCAACTGGAGGGAGGTAGTTAGCTAAAGCCTGAGCTAACTGGTTGAGGCCCAGGTTCACCCCGGGACTGTATTTTATCGGCTATCGCTGCTTAGCGTTTAACTTAGACCTTGGCCTGGATTGGTATCAGCAGCAACTTCATCGTCACTAACGGTTCCTACATCAGGGGAGTCTCCGATTCATAGCTAAGCTAGACTTCATACAGTTAAGTATGTTATACATACAGGGTGTCCCAGTTAAAAAGGACAATCCCTCAAGGGAAGATTCCTGAAGTTATGCCGAATATAATAATATTAAGCCAAATTTGTATCCTTGGGGTACTCCAAAGGAGGCCGTGTAACGTCGCTGAAAAATCGTTAATCTTCACTAGAAGGGATGCTTCTAAAAATGTTGCGTTATTCAACGTGCCATAGGCCTTACTTAAATCCATGAAAATTACATTAGATCGCTGATTGTTGAGACCCACCCTACGGTTTATCCTTGCCCTTAAGCTTACGGAGGGGACAGACCAACGCCAGATGGAACCACTGAAAACATTAATTAGTTCCCGCAGCTAAGATGAGATTCTCTGCTAGGTACAAAAGAGGGATATAAACGCGTGCTTTAGATCTTAGTTTTCCTGGAATTCCAAAAAATATTTGGTCCTGAATCCTGATGGTTGTTATTTAGACATAATTGAAGACATGATATACATGATTTGGAAATAGTAGCTTCCAGTCTTTGAATGATGCGTATTACATCGCAACCAATGAAGAAACCATGTTTCTGCTTACGCATCAGCAATCATTTCCTCAGAAGTCATAGCCACATACGCAGAGACTAGTCAATAATTGCGATCTTCCAATTAATAACAATAATTTTTTTCGGAACAAAAACAAAAAAGTTATAGTATACAGTATACAGTATAGTTATAAAAGTTATAACTGTGAAAATTTTAAAAAATTGCGAAAATATTTTTTCGGAGTTCCGAAGAGTTCTGATTAGAGTTTTTCTAAACCCAAACAGAAAAAAGTTAGAGCCAATTGAAAAATTGTAAATTATTTTCCGCTAGAAATAACATTTAAATGTTTTAAAACCACAGTAACAACTCTTTTGTGTTTTAGGAAAACTTAAAAGAAAGGAAAAAACGATTACCCCGATCGAATTTTTCTGTTTCGAATAATGACAAAATAATTCCCTATGCTGTCTTACTCCTAATCAAATAATTTGTTGCTCTTCTCTAAAATTGTCAAAAAGTTAAGAGTTTATAACGAGATACTTCATAAATCTTCTAAAAACCCAAACATTGCAAAAGCAGTGTGACAAGTTATCATAAACATTATAGTACCTAATTAAGGAGTCAAATTATTTTTATTGCTAGCTACTAGTCCCAATACCGAATTGCATTATTTTTTAGCGAAATCAGAGCAAAGAGAAAATATTTATTTTCATATTTTAGATTGAAAGATTAGTGTAAAGAGCAAGAGTTCAGAATTAGGTGTAATTCCTGAAAAAATAATCATAAAAAGAAGCATAAAACCATTTCAAAGAAGCAAAGCAGGTCACACTGTACAAAGTTAAAGATACACATAAGATCAATTCACCGGCTTAGAAACTGATTTCATAAGGATATTGTGTAGAGTTTCTTGAGCACTTTCCAGAACTCTAATCAAAACTCCGAAAAAAAAATTTTTTTTGTTTGTTAAATTTTGCAATTTTTGCTTCTAACTTTTTTGGATTTGGATTTAGACGATTTTGTTATATGAGAGTACCTATTGTATAGATTTAGGAGCACTTTTCGAAATGAGAACTCACTGGAACTACATTTTGAAATTTGTAATATTGTCTAACTTTTTAAAATTGACTTAGTTACAATCGCGAAATTGTTAATACATAATTATTGTTAATTAAGACCTACAACTACAATATATTTAGGTAGGTACTTACTTACTTACTTAGATGGCGCTACAGTCCGGGGTGGACCTCTCCAGTTAGCACGATCTTTGGCTAACCGCCTCCAGTTGCGCACTTCAAGTTGGTTGAGGTCCCCTTCTACTTGTGCGCGCCACCTAAGGCGAGGTCTTCCTCTACTGCGTTGTCCTTCCAGGTCTTAATCGCAGACTCTTCGAGTCCATTCGCTCTACATGTCTTATCCATTTTAGTCGACTGATACGTACTTCTCTGACCAGGTCGATGTCGCTGTACAGCTCGTAGAGTTCGCTGTTAAATCTCCTCCTCCAAAACCCGTCAACGCAAACGGGACCGAAAATCACACGAAGAACTTTGCGTTCGAAGCGACCAAGGAGATCTTCATCCGCCTTTGATAACGTCCATGATTCTGCGCAATAAAGCAGGACTAGGATGATGATGGTCTCCTTGGTGTTTCTCGACAAGGCCTTACTAATCAATTGCCTTCTTCGGCCAAAGTAACAGCGGTTGGCAAGTGTAATTCTTCGCTTGATTTCTAATGTGATATCATTTTCAGAGTTAATAGCGGAGCCGAGGTAGACAAAGTCCCGAACTACCTCAAAGGTATAGCTGTCTATCGTAACGTTCTGTCTGATTCGTCGATGTTGTGTGTCCCTTCTTGTTGACAGCATATATTTTGTTTTTCCTAGTGAACCAGTGACAGCTCGCTGTTTTCTGCCAATGATGTCGATGTCGTCAGCGTATACAAGTATATTTGTATAGTATAAACTATAAAAAAATAAATAGGCGGCGCAACAGGCGGTAGACACCCAAGCAGCGTTGTTATATGGTCGTAAATATCGTAATTGTGACGATTTTGGAAAGCAAATACGACGCTCCGATTTTTACTTAATTTGGTCTTATTTCTACGATTTGCTGATTTTTTGTTCCGATATTTACGATTTTGGAAGCAGTCAAATACGACGTATAAAATATATATACAATTAAAAATTTCAAAACCCTGCCGCAACTACTTCCTTCCGGATTTTAAAACTACGAACGAACAAATTTAAGACCAAATGTGCAAATCAAGAAAAGTTAGAATTTATTTTCGCATTATTTTTAAATACTTCACACAGGAAAGGCGAACAGAATCATTATTAGGTTTGCACTTAATTTGTTGTAAGTTGTAGTCCTCTGGGAATATGTTTTCAGGAAGCTAGTTACAAAGTTTGCTTGTTTTTTACTTTCCTCGGGATTGTCAGGATTTCAGGTGAAGTGCATTAGTTATCTCATATATCACATATCTCATAATGTGTCGCATGTCAGGAATAACTAAGTGCCTCAATACATACGTCATTCCATTTTAAGCCCTCCGCCTCCAAACGTCAGTGTAGCGAACTTGTCTACTCATAATAAGAACTGCTTCAGGTTATTGATCGTTATGTTGCAAGTTGCTGTAAGTGAAGTTGTTATACTTCTTTTGGCTTTTTTTGCTACATTACACAATTTCATTCGAAAATTCCGCCACTTACTTTAAAGATATGCGCCTTAATTCTATCTTAATTCTATCTATCGTCTGATCACTGAAGAGGACTCTATTCACAGAGTAGCTAGTTATCATTTACGGACTACGGAGACAGTGCGTTACCCTGTATTTTAGAACTACTCATTGCCGCTTCTAAGTCATAGAAAAAACGCAGCCGTGTAGACCCCATTAAACTGTTTACCAAAATAAGTCGGGCTGTATTTTTTAAGTAGCGAAAGCGTGGTGATGGCGCATAGTACTAATAATTTTGTAGTAGAATATAGAATTACTGAATAGTTAAGGTAAGCGTTTAAAATGATTAATATTAGATAAGGCCCACAGTCCTGAAGCTTTTCAATCGCCTACCCTAGTAGTCAAAAATCCCAAATAAACATGCTAGCTGAACATAAACGCCTTGAATGGGGGAAGTGGGATTAACCCAGTTTTGAAATTGGTGGTCATTTGAGTCCAAAAATGCTGATGACTTTTTGGAGTTCGATATCAAAATCATTCCAATTTCTCAATTTTGGGACCTAGTTTGCACATTTAGGGCAAATGTGGTTACACAGTGCCACTATACTGTTAAAATTTGTACTGTTAAAAAAAGTATCTATACTTTAAGAGGTTCGCACCCAACTAATAGAAACTAAGTGTTTTTGTGTACTAAAAGCTATGGTTTAAGTGGTCCTCGATGAGGTGCACTTTAAACAAGACCGCGACTCAGGTGGCGCACGAATGTGGAAGGGCACCTTAACCAACTTAGTGTGCGAAACTGGAGACAACTGGCCAAAGATGGTGCTGGCTGGAGACGCTTGTTGGTTGAGGCCCAGGTCCACCCCGGACTGTAGCACTACCTTAAGTAACAAATTCTATTGTGTTGCCACTGAAAATTATAGGTGATTACAATGTCTGCTCCTGGACTTCTGCACCTTCTGCAGAAGTCGTTGAAGGGTAGGTATCAATCGCACAGTGTCCGCTTATGACATTTGTTAAAATGGCACATCTTTCTAAACACCCTAATACGTCCCTACACAAATTTGTACAAAATACGATAATTACGATTTTCACATTCCCAAAAATACGATTCTCAGAAAAAGTTTATAACAACACTGCACCCAAGGCCTAGCTTCTCGCAACCATTAGTTTTGTGTGAGTTTCTATTTTAGGGTCGAATGGAAGGGACCTACAATTTTATGCCGAGTCCGAACGGCTGAATTGAGAAGCTATTTCAGGACAGTCATACTCTCGGATGTTTGTCAGACGTTCGCGAGAGGTGGCGCAGTAGAAAAAACCTTAAGATGTAATTTGTGTTTTTGCGGGGATCGAACCTGGGATCCCTCGCACAGTAGTCCAGCACACTAACCACTGCGCTACTGCGCCCACAGTGTAAACTATAGTTGCACATAAATTTGGAAAATAGTGCTCCTGGTGTTGGCTTGCGAGTTTCGCACAATTTTCTCAAAAATAATGTTGAAAAAGTCACATGACAGTGCATGACCTTGTCTAAAACATTTTTTGACATCAAAGGTCTCGGGCAGATAGTTTCGTTTACGGAGCAGCGAGCGTTCTCCATCGTCATTCTGCACAATCTGACAAGTTTGGCAGCATGCCAAAACTAGACATGGCTCTGTATAGCTCGTCTCTATAAATGCTATCATATGCGGTATATATATATAAAGGGGTAGCGACATAAGTCCGCGCGACAAATCTCCGCTCCGCCGAACTAAGAACGACATATCACCGCGCGGAGATATGTCGTTCTTAGTTTGGCTGAGATATGTCGTTTTAAATGCGACATATCTCCGCGTGGAGATATGACGTTTTCAATACACAGAAAAGTGCATGTATTTTTATTGACTGAAAATATTATACCTACTGCTAAATACCCCACAGTAACTATAATTAAACTTTAGCTCCAGGCGCCTGCCAGACAGTTGTTGACATACCCTTAGCGGAGTGACGAAGTCGCGTGAGTTATGTATGCAGAGCATACCCTACCCTATGTTATATATATTATATTAAAATACACTATACATACATGCATACGACATTATACTTTAAAATATTAATATTAAAACAACAACATGAATTATACTTATACAATATACACTAAAGACTAAGTCAAACATGAACATAATTACCCTACAGTGGCGTGGCGTCCATATAACCCGATTCCTACCGGGTTACCTTTTAAAAGTTTCAGTTTCAGCTACACAACAATGTTTACTTAAAAACGAGCAACATAAAACCCACGGGATAAACTTAATAATATGTATCTATTCATCTGCGCAAGCTACATACCCCGACCCCACCAACTCAATTGAACTTTATACACACGGAAACACACACCCTTCGGGCCTTCTTCGCCTTCATTATTATTAGTATTATAACTGCCCACACTCTCTGAGCATAACCCAAATCTAAAATAACCCGAAATATGACGGGTTATAAAATCTCTCACTGGATAGAACAAATTTGTCTCCTTTCTCTTTTGTACACTTGCGTTTATCTGAGTTTAGTCCTCTCTGTTCAACGCCCGCTTTCTTATGCAAAAAAATAACCCGCTTTTCTTCGGGTTATTTGGTGGGTTTTGTGTGTATCTTTTACCGCTGCGCTGTGGTGTAATTGAGTATAAATGTATCTGGAAAATAACACGCTTTTCTCCGACATATTTGGTGAATTTGAATTGTGTGTGTATCTCCTATCGCTGCGCTGTGATAAAGTCATAGTAATAGTCAGTTCCCTTTTTACCTAATCATTTTCAGAGTTTTTCTGAGGGGAGTATCCTCTGTTCAAAGGCCGCTTTCTTATGCAACAAAATAACACGCTTTTCTCCGAGTTATTTGGTGAATTTTGTAGATATCTTTTAAAAAATAAACATACTGATGTGTTTATAAAGTTTATAAACAAGTCGCTAAGTGAGAAATCAAGTGTTTTGAGTCTTTGGTATGATCTTCGTACCTATGTAAATACGTTTGAAGAAATGTTTCAAAGAGTAAGTAGATGATTGTACTGAAGCTCCACAAAAACCCCAAATGCTCGATTTAAACACTCATTTAAAGAACCTTTATGTAGAAATAAAGGACAATATTATAAATCATGTTTACACGAAATACATATGAAAGTTTTGCACTCAAGATGGAAAAATATCTTCATTAATTTAATTTCTTCCTGGAGTTTTCGATTGTATGGCTTTAAAAAATAACTGAAGGTTTTGTATACATAGATAGGTACTACCTACATCTTCCCTTCGACATTTTGATATTTTTCGACTTCGACTTACCATTTAAAATTATTCACGCCACGCCACTGTTACCCTATAACATTGTAACATAACATAGCATTGTACATGTACATAAAAGATATAACGCATTAGAAATATATAATTACAAAAGCTTTTTGCTACCGAAAATAAGAACAATAATGCACATGTTGAGATAACAATAAAGTATATACCTACATGCATGATCTGATGTGCATGATCTGATGCTTTTACAGACGCGAAGCTTTATGTAACCGCTGCCACAGCTCAGTTCATTTTTGGCGATTGTCGAAGACGTTTTTTACACCAAAAAATAAAGATTTGTACCTTATTTTGTTGAACAAGTTGTTTGATTTATTTCTATTCTATAACTGGCGCAGTCGGCGTTTTGTGTGAATTCGGAGGTCGCGTATAATAATCAATAACTAAAAAACTACAACATTAAGTTATCTCTGTAATCAAAAACCACATCAAAAGCATATTGGTGATAGTGCAAGTGAAGATTGCATCAAAGATTCAGTGATTAACTCTGACTTTATTGTGCGTGAGCCTCGCATCAAAAGAATATTGGTGTTTCGTGAATCCACATAAAATACAAGGACCAGGGCACACCTCAGCAGTGGAGAATTTTAATTCATTGGCCCAGGAGAATCTTTCAAAAGCTTTACCATAAGACTACCAACAACTAGATCCTGCATCAAATTTCCCAGCGGTACATATGTAAGTCGAGAAATTGCGAAACATTATTAGTAGCTCAATCCCTAATTCCCATCCTTTTTCCATAATTTATATGAGTGTATATGTCGAATAAGAATCATAGAGAAAAAAAACCAAAATATTTTACATATAAGCCATACTATATACCTAGCGGTAGTGAGGAAGAATTACATATTACAGGCTTAAAAATGGAGGGAAACAGTGGTACCTCTAATGTTAGTGGAAGTAACGGACCTTCTGGTGTAGGACTAGGTAATATTTATGCGAATATCAATCTAGAAGCTAGCGGTTCTGATGTAAACGGAGCGATAGGTACAAGTAATAACTTAGCTTCTAATTATAGTAGTTTATTAAATAGTAATTTAGTTAATAACAATAATATAAATGTAGGCATAGATTGTAACGTTAGTAATAGAGCAAATAAAATTAATTTAGAAGACGTTAATAATATTTTTACTGCACTTAAGATTCCGGACGCCATAAAAGATCTTCCTCAATTTGATGGTAATCATAGATTACTTTACGATTTTCTAAATAATGTTGAAGAGATCTTAGGGCTTATGGAATCAGTCACAAATACACCGTATGCTCGTATTATAATGAGAGCCATACGAAATAAGGTGACAGGGCAAGCGAATGAGGTTCTAAACATGTTTGGAACACCACTGGATTGGACCCAAATAAAAACAAACCTAATATTGCATTACTCAGACAAGCGAAATGAAACGTCTCTTATAAGAGACCTTCATTCTATTAAACAAGCAACCGATACCATAGAGAAATTTTACTCTAAAATAGTTGAAGTATCATCAACTTTAAACAATCATTTACACATACACGAGACCGACTCTAATATTGTTTTGGCTAAAAGTAGGCTTTATTCAGAAATGTGTCTCAACACATTCTTAGTCGGTTTAAGGGAACCGCTTGGGTCAACGATAAGATCTATGAGACCTAACACACTCCAGGAAGCATTCAATTTCTGCATTAAAGAGCAAAATTCATACTACATGCGATATTCTGATCCTAGTCCCAATGTTAGACAATTTAGACAACATTTCACACAGCAAGCAAACCAGCACCCATACACATTCAGTCAAAATACCAATTCTTTTAATCAAAGACCAAATGTATACATGAACAGAGCAAATATGCAACCGATTCTCCCAAACAATAATAATTTTCCTCTCGGACCTAACATCTATAACCAGCATTCACAAAATCAGCACTTGACAAATCCATATGTTAATCGGTTTCCTCAAACTATTAACCAAAATCAAAATGTACTCATACCCAGACCAATGAATCCCCCACAACCTACCCCCACTCCAATGGATATTTCTAGTGGGAACACACGCAGCATGAGAACTCAACAAACAAATCTCAGAGGAGCGTCTTCATACAATAGACAAAACAACAATGCTTTTGTCAACAACAATACAGCACCTAACAGTAATTATGCTATCAGAGAAGTTCATAATTTCCACACTGATCCGTCCGATTATTATCATAATCAAACAACCTCCATGAATCATTCAAATTACATTCCATTCAACCCAGAACCGTTGTACTATTCAGAGCTTGATCATTACATTCCTGTAAATCAAAATATTCCAGAAGAAACATTCAACTTCTGTGACGAGGGTAACTATCAAATAGATGACACAAATTTTCAATTAACTGCCTCGGACAACAAGTAGGATTCATTGATATAAACAAGCACAGTTCAGGTGTACTCCCATATATTAATATATTATCTAGTACTGGACAAACACTTAAGTTTCTGATTGATACAGGAGCTTCAGCAAACTTTATCAATCCTGAGCTGACTAACCCTGATATCCATGAAATTATTGATCCAATTGTAATAACAACTGTATTTAATAAACACCAATTAAACAAGCAAGTTACTCTTCCCGCATTTAAGGAATTTAATACTGGTGATGAGTTTAAATTCTTAGTCTTCAAGTTTCACTCCTATTTTGACGGCTTAATAGGATTAGAGACGATGAAACATCTGCATGCAACAATTAACCTTAAAGATAAACTTTTGGAAACCAGCAAGGCCTCAATTCCACTTCAGTTTAAACCTAACTTTATGTCAAAAATTTTCAACGTATTGCCAAACTCAAAAATTATAGCTACACTTCCAGTAGATATCGAGAATGGAGATATCTATATACGGCCTACTATTATAAACAAATTTTTAAAAATACCAGAAGGAATTTATAAGGCTATAGATTGGTACAGTCACGTAGAAGTTATTAATTTATCTAATCAGGAACAAACACTATTTTTGGAACAACCACTAAAGGTAGAAGGATATAGAAATTGTAATGAAGTGGACAATATCAATATAAGTTACAACTCAGATCAAATTCGTTCAATGACACAAAATGAAATAACAGGTTTACTTAGAACTGACCACTTAAACAAAGAGGAAATAAAAGCTCTCTTCAAAATCTGTAAACAGTTTGATGATATCTTTTTTAAAGAAGGCGATACTCTCTCGTTTACAAATAAAATTAAACATCGCATCAAAACTATTAATGATTTGCCTATATACACTAAGTCGTATAGATATCCAGAAGTCCACAAAGCAGAGATCAAGTCCCAAATAAGTGAACTGCTTAGGCAAGGAATTATTCGACCAAGCTACTCCCCGTGGAGCAGTCCCATATGGATTGTTCCCAAAAAGATAGATGCATCCAAAAAGCAAAAATGGCGGTTAGTAGTGGATTATCGGAAGCTAAATGAAAAAACGATTGGCGATCGATATCCACTTCCTAACATTAATGATATTTTGGACAAGCTAGGTAGATCCATGTATTTCACCACCCTTGATTTTGCATCTGGATTTCACCAAATCGAAATCGATCCTAGGGACATAAACAAAACTGCATTTACAGTGGATAATGGCCACTTCGAGTTTATTCGAATGCCTTTTGGCTTGAGAAATGCTCCGTCCACCTTCCAAAGGGTAATGGACAATATTTTGAGCGACTTGCAGGGAAGAATATGTCTGGTATATATGGATGACATAATCGTGTTCTCTACTTCCCTTCAAGAACACACCGAAAATCTAGCTAAAGTTTTCTCCCGATTAAGACAGGCAAATCTTAAAGTCCAGTTGGATAAATCCGAATTTTTTTGTAAAGAAGTAACTTTTCTTGGCCATGTTGTAACATCACAAGGTGTAAAACCGAACCCGGATAAAATTGACTCAATTAAGAAATTTCCCATACCCCGCACTACGAAACAGATAAAATCATTTCTTGGATTACTGGGTTATTACCGGAGATTTATCCAAGATTTCGCGAAAATAACTAAGCCGCTAACTGAATGTCTAAAAAAGGGTAGACAAATTAAATTGGACGAAAGATACGTGAATTGCTTTGAACACTGCAAAGATATATTAAGCAACGATCCGCTCTTGCAATACCCCGATTTTTCTCGATCGTTCAATTTGACAACAGATGCCAGCAATTTTGCGATAGGAGCTGTTTTGAGTCAGGGGCCCATTGGAGCCGATAAGCCTGTATCCTATGCATCACGCACGTTATCAGACACCGAAACAAAATATAGTACCATCGAAAAAGAGCTTCTTGCAATCGTTTGGGCAACAAAGCATTTTCGTCCATATCTCTATGGACGTAAGTTCCATATAGTTACAGACCATAAGCCGCTTACTTGGCTATTTTCCTTAAAAGATGGCAACTCAAAATTAATAAGATGGCGACTAAAACTTGAGGAATTTGATTATGAAATTCATTACAAAAAAGGTAAAATAAATACTAACGCCGACGCATTGAGCCGAATAGAAGTACACATAAATGAATCTCTACAGAATAACGTAGCTGACTTAGAGGAAAATTCTAGCCTATCCACTATTCACTCTGCTTCGGAGAATCTCGATAAAGGCATACCTATTTCAGAACGTCCCTTAAATGAATTTAGCGAACAGCTCATTCTTGAAAAAACCAATTCCACAATGAACCCCCCAATGATTTTTAAAATACTATTTGGGACTAAACGTCGTAGAATCTTCAGGCAAGTAAACGCATACGATGAACAGGTAATTACATCTATTCTTAAAGAGTACCTAATACCAAAAAAACTTACCGCGGTATATACAGATGAAGATACGTTTAAAATAGTCCAAACAGTATACTCAAAATTGTTTTCTAGCAACAAAATCTTTAAGTTAATTCGTTGTAAAGAAATATTAACTGACATACCTGGCAATGACAATCAAGACGAAATAATATATCAGTATCATGTTAAGTCAAATCATAGAGGGATAAACGAAACAGTTCAACACCTGCGTCGAACTTACTATTTCCCTCATATGAAAACTAAAATAACGAAAATTATAAATAACTGCGAAAAGTGTCAATTGCTGAAGTACGATAGGCATCCACCAAAAGTAAAGTACGAGCTAACAGAAATCCCAAGCAAACCTTTAGATACTCTTCACATAGACGTTTACGCAATCCATAATCAGCAGATATTGACAGTCATAGATCGATTTTCTAAATTTGCATCCGCCTACATCTTGTCTGCTCGGAACAGTTTGAAAGTAATACAAGCGTTAAGAGAATTCTTTGCACATCACGGTACCCCAAAAAAGATAGTTTGCGACTCTGGATCAGAGTTCAATTCGAGTTTATTTAGGGAATTTTGTAACCAATATGAAATTGCACTGCATATAACAACACCTCAAAATTCTACAGGTAATTCTCCAGTTGAAAGATTTCATTCAACACTTACCGAAATATATAGAGTTATATACGATAGAGATAAAAAACAAATCTGCAAGGACGTATTAAATGAAGCTCTTACCACTTACAACAACAGCATCCACTCAGTTACAAACATAACACCATTGGAACTACTTACAGGAAGGACACCTAATTTCAATAAGAACATACAATTTGAATCAGAACACGACTACATAAATAAATTGCACGATTTCCAAAGTAGGCTATATGAGAAAATAAAGACAAAAATAGAAAACCATAATAGAAAAATAATAGATAATCTGAACATTAATAGGGAAGCACCACAAGTATTTAATGAAAACGACACAATATATGAATTTAATAATAGACGTAACAAACTAGCACCTAGGGCTAAAAAGTTGAAGGCAATATCAAACAAAAAAGTAGTTGTTATAACAACAAAAAATAGAAAATCACATAAAAATAAAATAAAAAGGAAACGAAAGTTTAAAATCTGCAATGAGATTATCCCAGAAAATAGTAATACTACCGAAAAATCAAACAGTCAATTGGATTAGGCATCTAGGTTTAGTTCAACTTAAATATATCAGACAAATGTGACATATTATTTGTTTTCATTTTGAATAGACTAGATGTAGCATATTATTCGCAATAAATATGACTTATTTCTATCTCAGAGTCCAATTAAAACAAAATCCCACCAATATGAAATTGAAGATCACAACATTGCCGATCATACGAAAATAGGTAATTCCTTTGAACTATGGCTGGGTATAGAATTTAATAAAAATGGTATTTGTAAACTTAAGTTGCAAACATGAAAAGTTGTTGATAGATCTATAATATTTGTTCAGACATATGACCTACAAAAAAAAAAAAATAAAAAAAAAAAAAATCCCATCCACCCGTTACCCTAAAGAGCGAAAGTAATAGTTATTCAATTTCTCGATTATATATATATACTGACTGGCGAATAACACTACAAACAAACTGACATTCAACATCATGTAAAACAGTTCTCGTACTAAATATTCTTCGAACTACACTAAGCGACTACGATTCTTCCATTATCAACATACGAGATAAGCATCACTCTCACCAATGCCGAGCTTTATCAACCAACATTATCGACAATACTAAGCTGTGTCACCTTCATCAACCGGATGCCACACCTGATTCTACGGGCGGAGGAGTTATGTATGCAGAGCATACCCTACCCTATGTTATATATATTATATTAAAATACACTATACATACATGCATACGACATTATACTTTAAAATATTAATATTAAAACAACAACATGAATTATACTTATACAATATACACTAAAGACTAAGTCAAACATGAACATAATTACCCTATAACATTGTAACATAACATAGCATTGTACATGTACATAAAAGATATAACGCATTAGAAATATATAATTACAAAAGCTTTTTGCTACCGAAAATAAGAACAATAATGCACATGTTGAGATAACAATAAAGTATATACCTACATGCATGATCTGATGTGCATGATCTGATGCTTTTACAGACGCGAAGCTTTATGTAACCGCTGCCACAGCTCAGTTCATTTTTGGCGATTGTCGAAGACGTTTTTTACACCAAAAAATAAAGATTTGTACCTTATTTTGTTGAACAAGTTGTTTGATTTATTTCTATTCTATAACTCGTGAGCGGCTAAACCCTGTGAAAAAAGGGAAATTGCCTAAGTCTGCCGCTTACAACGAATCCGCATCCAAATAGATCTGTTCTTTGTAGCAATCACCGTAGTAGATGTCACAGGTTGTTCATCCTTCTTTTGCCGGGCCCATCCCACCGCACCTCCTGGATGGCGGTGATATCTGCATTGTAGCAGTCTAGGGCCTCCGCTAATTGTTCGGCTGCACGCGGTCTGTTCAGGGTTCGAACATTCCACGTGCAGATCCGAAAGTAATTGTCCTTTTTTCGTTTTGCAGCGTCGTCAGCAGTAAATCCTTCCGTATCCGAGGCTTTTGGTTGCTTCGTAACAATTAAATTGTTTCCGTGGTTGGGTAGTTAGCCCCACGCACAACCCCCAACCTGGAGGACCAGGCCCTAAAATGACCCTAGGACAGCGGGTCGGATACTCTGTTGTCAGTAACCCACTTCGGGGATATGAGTGCTGCTGTTGGCCCATAAAGGGTTCATCCGCCATCATCTCTATTTCAGCACCCTGACTAGTGCTGAAAATCCTTACAGACCTTTGCTCCAAATATGTCTAAGTAGCTCACGCAAGGTATCTGCCATCTCGACTGTTGACAACACCACTGGCACTGATTCAATCTTGTGGATTCATCCGCAGTATGTCCTCTTTCTGAGGGGCTCATGTAAGACCTCTGAGACAACTAAAAAATGATCCATAGATTTACAATGAAATCACTTATTGCAATCACCTTGTTTGAGCAATTCTTAAGCTACTTACCACCGGATACATCAAAAAGATAGCTCTTGAAGATTCGAGCAAATATTTCAGTCTTTTTCTCGGAAACAAGTAATGCTATTGTCTTAGACTTTACCTTTTCATTCTTGTAAATATCGAAACCATTCAATGTATTTGCTCGCAGATCTACATGTCTTAATGTTTACCCCCAACTCTTTGTTTTATTTTGCAGTTAGTTTCACAATGCTTTGGAGAACCAATAGATCCAACGACAGAGTATACCGTAATAAGTAAGACTTCAAGCGTAACGAGTCGAAGCAACAAAACAAATCACTTGCCATCGCTGCCTTCTTCACGGAATGTTCCTCTTTCACAAAATCCAAAACATACAAAGAGATCTGGTCTGTTATCAGATGCAACTGCAAAGGTGAGTACCATTACTAATCTAAATCCTTAGTTATATTACTGCAGAAGTTTTTTTTGCGAATGGAATTATGAGATCAAGATCAATCCATTTAAAATAACATGGTTTTTATATTATGTAGGGCATATAGCTATTTGTAGTAAAAAAACTGGGGTCAATAAATTCTAGTTATTATCGTATATGACGAATTGGTAGATATTTTTATTAAAAAAAAGTTATGAGATGTTATCTTAATGTGAAACAATAAAATAAAAAACCT
The DNA here is from genome assembly GCA_955612985.1 of Cheilosia scutellata. NCBI lineage: Eukaryota > Metazoa > Arthropoda > Insecta > Diptera > Syrphidae > Cheilosia > Cheilosia scutellata. The sequence continues at coordinate 55,993,038 of OY015311.1, forward strand.
TTGCTAAATAAATATGTAAAAAAATTAATATTTTTAAGAAATGTTTTTTTCCAAAAAATATTATTATCATGTATTTATCAGTCAACCAAATTAGCAATACTTGTCAGCCCATTTTTGTTTCGTTTATAAGAATTCATTTCAAATTTAATATCAGTTTAGCTGAACTGATAACTGATCGTGTAAATGGGGCTTAATACTTTAGGTAGGTAGTATAGAAAGTTATAGATTTAATTATATAGTGTACAGCAAAATAATTTCAGTATTTGATATATTTGACACTTCTTAGGATGATCATGTTCCTGATTCAACAGCCTATGTACCAGTAACATCCTATCGACCCGGAAGACTACATTTACCCCCACGGGAGCCTTTCAGTGCAAATTCAATCGCCCATAACAGCGGATACCATACAGCAATCTACGACAGCGAAAACTGGAAACCGGATAATTGGGAATTAGATTACAGCAAAAAGCAGTTGCGTTTTAACAATACAAGAGTTCAACGTAATAGTTTGATTTCAGTATCATAACTTTTATGCAAACATTTTAAACTATGTCGTTTTAGATATTGAAGCAGAGTGCCAAGATGATTATATGAAGATAAGAATAGGATTTAACGGTTCTTTCAATGGGCTTGTATATTCCGCAGGTATAATATACTTATTTATCATGAATTATATAAGTACTAGGTATATTTTCGTCCAATTTCGACTGACTGTCGGTGTTGGAAAATATTATTGTAGGTGGGTATATTGTTAATTGCAATTGCAATTTTCCACACGAAACAATGTAAGAAAAATTCCAAAAATGTATTCGATTGAAATTCAAAAGAAATTATACTAACATACATACATATTTTAACCTATCTAAGTTGGCCCACCATATGTTGACGATAGAGATCAAATTGTCTGGTCGGTAGATTGAACTTAGACTTACACAAAGTATTGAAGTGAAAAGTGCACGTAAATTAAAAGTTTTAAAGTTTTCCGATATATGGCGCTGAATACCCAAATCACACAATATCTTGACATTTATGTCACCTTTATCTTGGAATTTGGTAAAAATAGAAGTTCATCATGCTGCAAGCATTTAATAAAATGTGGGCGGAATCGGACACAGGAGCTTGGCACTTTAAAAAAAACAAGTAAAAGTGTTATCATCCTCTGACCGATGCTTTGACACAAGTTTTGCAAACTATTGAGTTAGTACGTACACAAAACATTGGTCTAATATTGGTTTTGTATGGGAGGTTGCAGTACTACTTAACGCTTATAGCCCATTTTCAATAATAACATGACTTGACGACTTGTCGAAATAAGTCCTCTCATAAAATTTCATTCGTCTAGGTCGATTCGTTTGGCCGCTATCGTGTTTTCAACAGACAGATAGAAGGACAGGGCTAAATCGATTCAGAATTTGATCCTGATTCAGAATATATATATGTAACTAGCGGACCCGGCGAACTTTGTCTCGCCCCAATTTAACGCCGTCAGATAAACTCCAGAGTGATAATAAAACACAGATAGTTCAAATTTCAATGTGATTTATTTGAATGGAATCGAAATTAGTAGAGAGCTTTGTGATCAACAAATGTTTTTCGATTTGTTTTCCGGCTCAAAAACAAACAACGAAGACGGTTTGCCAACACGCGAACAGGCAACGTACAGGTGACCGTGCGAAAAACAGGGAAATTCGAGATTAATCCCACAGACTTCCAACGATTGGCCTTGCGATTTATTGATTGTCATCGCAAAAGCCAATCGAATGGGGAACTGAATCCGCTTGAATAGGAATGAAAGATCAGTTGGAATAATCGGAATTCGTGGGATAAGGACTTCCTCTCCTTTGAATTCGCCCTTGATGATCGTCGCGTCGCTTGAATCACATTTTTCATCAGTTTCTTGACGCACAACCGCGTACCGTTGCACAATTTCGGATGATTCAGATTCCGAAACATGATTATGATCGATCCCACCTTCAGCTGTAAATTATGCGGCGGAGTTTGTGAAGCGTGTATTCAACAATTCCGTCAACGCTGTCAACGGATTTCTACGAATGCAGTTCTCCAGCGATTTGACTTTGAAAAAATGCTATCGACGTCCTTATTCTTCGCTGGTAGTAGGTACTGCCCGTTCACTAATCCAATCGAGATTTTTATAATTTTGTGCAATGCTGGGGAACACTTTGGCGATGAGTTCCTTCTTCGACGATGTGAACTCGCAAAAATTTGCGGGGAACGACATCAATCCAGTCGAAACATTAACGGGAATTTGGCCATTACCAAGCGCCAGAAGTTATCTAGAGATTAGACAATTCTGCAGCAGATGGGTCGTTCAAATCGGCTAGGATCACCTCGTAAGTCCTTCATCGTTCGGTCAACTGCCTCCAAAGCTCGTTTATGGGCCATCGTGTATTCATCACAAATGATGATTTTGCATTCTCGCATCAATTTCGCTGTCGCCGAATTCTTGGTCATTGTGCACGTTGTCTTGTCAACCGTGAGAAGATTCATCGGCAGCTTCAAAGCGGAATGTGCAATTCGACCGCTTTCCAACACAAAAATCCCGAAAGACTATATCTCGAAAATAAAAAGTAAATTCGAGTTTATACGCATCTCACTTTTTAACACCATTTTTAATATTAATTCGAGATTTTTTTTTTTCGAGATTATGCTTTCTAGATTTTTTTTTTTCCAGATTTTGAAATTCGAGATTTTACATTAGAGATTTTTTTTTCGAGATATCGTGGTAAACCGTGTCTTGATTTATAAAAGTGCAATCTATACGAGAATAGGAGGGAACCGTGATCAAGTGGGGAATTAGTTTGAATATTGAATATTTAGATAGTATTCAATTTTATTTTGAAATAATTCTACTTTTTCCAGGGAAATCGAAAATGATCTTAATAGCTTCAAAAATTAATTGAAAGCATTTATATAAGGTATATTTCAAGGTTATACATATATATGTATACTTATACAGAATAAAGAGTTTGCGAATCTCAATTGTGAAATTATTTTATAAAAAATGGATGCCCAGTAGGTATACTTACGATCGAAAATGGCGATTAGTTTGCGTATTAATGCATGTGCATTTAACTTGGTAGGGGCAAAGGGTGTATGTGTTCCCCAAACTGATGAAGTTGTTTTTTGAGTTTATTACTTGCACTTAGTCAATATTTATTTCAATCATTCAATTGATATTTAATAGGCCTGAAAATTGGGGAATAGGATGGGTAAAAAGGTTTCATTGAAATAAGAGTAGATAGGCATGCAATTAACTTTAAAAATGTATAACGCTTTAAGTATTGTCATTTTTAAGAATAAAAAAAAAATATATATTTTAACATTATAAAAAGAACTCCCTAGCCAATAATACTAAGAAGTACTACTAGTGGTAGATTTCTCGAGATATTGGGGCGTGAATTTCCTAGGATGGTGCAAACTACTATTTTATACAAACTATTATTAGGTATATATTTTTACATTTTTTCACGCCTCATTTATTTTTCTTGTAATAATTATAAAATATTTTATTTAATAAAAGCACACTGCATTCTTCCTTCTGAAGATGTGCGTTGGACAAATTAAAGTAGAAAAGAAATTGAATCAACTTGTGCTACAGCGGCAAGCCTGTGTAGGAATCATATATTTTTTACTTTAAAAGAGCTGCATGCTTCGCTACTAAAATTGCACCATTATTTTCACTTATGTTCCCAAGATTTTACAATTAGGTTGTTAAGACTATGATTTCTATTTTATGGGAGAACAATATGGGAAGATAATGTCAATAAATATAACAGTTCCTATTCTGCTGGTGGTGTTGGGGTTTTTCTTAAAAATAAATATATTGGCTGTGATATTGTTAATACAAATTTGGAATCCGCGGATATTATAAAAGTTACATTTAATTTAAATAATGAGAAGCACTGTTTTTTGTGCACGTATAGGCTTCATGATGGTAGTAGAGATGTTTTTCTTGAAGAACTTAAGACTTTGTTGTCGGATGAAAAATCTAAAAACCTTATTTTTGTTGGTGACATAAATATTGACCTTCTTTCAAAAACCCACTTCGTGGACAACTATTTAATGCTTTTATCTGCAGGGGTACCTAGTTTATCTCGGAATGTTAGATCGGTGAGTTCAGTAGCCGACTTAGGAATCACGGATCATTGTATGACTAGCCTTCATTATTTGGATATTGTGGATGAAGATGAAACTGATGTAGACTGTAGCGTACACCTGCGATACAATATTGTTAGATTTTTCATCACTAGCGCGCATTCTTCAGTTTTCAACCACCTCCCATTTAGTACAACCGGAATAGCTCAAATTTAGTACATGAGTACTAAATAAAATCGCGATGGCCGATCTATACTTCCTAGCTCCCATGCTCGGTCTTTTCATTTCGAACACTTACCGAAGAAGGAACTCCTAAATCAAAAAAGACAGACTCATCCGAATTTAACTGGTGATCTTACAACGTTTTACGGCCGTAGTAGAGTCGTCTAAATTATTGATTAAGAATTAAAAAGAGTTCATAAAAAAACAATAAAAAAAAAATAAACATTTATTACGCGTCAAATAAAACCCCATAAAAGTAAGTCAAATTACATATAGATAATCTCACAGAGAGTATAGATTTCCTTCTTGCTAGGCAGATTGAAGTGCAAACGAGCGTCTTGCGACGGCAACCATACCTTCAATTTCGTCCACAAACTATTCGGTGTGACAGGCGTTGCGAAACGACAATATCATCATCAACATCTTTCCTGTATTGTGTCGATTACAAAAATCTTAAGCCAGCGTGTCTGGTACGTGCATTTCAAGCGCGAAGCAAGTAAGTCCAATCAAATACTCTTTGGTCTAGCAAAAAGTATAGATCAGTCTTCTTGAATAGGTTCTGTGACGGTGGGCAATTTGTGGAGACGACTATTTCTCCTACTTTGTCCACGACACGAACAGCAAAAAATCCTGCCCTACGACCTGGCGATCATCGAATTTTTTTTGATCAAGACACGTGTGGAGCACCCGCAATCTCCCCGCATACCAGCGATTTTCTGGAGCCTGCATCGCGAGTTTTTGTCGAGAAATTCAGCTATCGCAAACCTCGCTCTTATCCACCTGCAAGCCTCCTCGAACGCTCGTGCTACATCGTGTTTGTGTGACTCTGGACCAGCCCAGCAGCCAACGAAATTTGTGTCAACGCAACGTGTGTGACAACATTCACCAAACCTCCACCCGCTCAAGCAGCCGCAGACCCACAACAAAAACAACCATTCTCGATTGCATAATAATTGCATAGTGTTAATAGAAAAATCCATTCAATATTCATCCACTTTGTGTCGCTATTACCTCAGATTTTTGATTTATATTAATTTTTTTTTTTAAAGTAACGTTTTCTTGGATTAGTTTGTTGGACTTGTAACCATCAACATTTTCTTTTTTTTTGTTTTAAGAGAATATTGAATTGGGTTTTAAATTACATAATCATTAATAATTAGTACAGTGACAGCATCATCAAAAGGGTTTTTGTGCGCACAACAACATCTGGACGTCGTTATTGGTCACAAGTAAGTAATTTTTTTTTTATATGATAGTTTGATATTCTCTTTTAAAATTTGCATTTTTTTATTTGTTTTATATAAATGTTGCCTAAAGTTTTAGATTTATTAATAATGTTAAGAGTCAATATGAATTTTAAGACCTAAATAAGAATGAATCTGAAGTGATTAGATTAGTTGTTATATAAACCGCGATTATTAGACATGGTAAATGGATGATGAATTTTGAAATATATCCAAAAGTTAACGCTAATTCTGCATTCGATTTGATTATTTAAATTTAATATGAGCGATTAGATTTGTTTGATAGTTCGGTGAGAAGAAGGATGAGGTGTTAATTTCAACAGGTATATTAGTGCATGTGTGTGGAATTATAGTTTTGTTTTTTTTTTATTGGCACGATATTTTTTTTTATTTTTAACGGGTTTGTACATATGAGGCAACAAGTTCCCGCCCCAATACGGCGAGCTAGTCCGTGCATCGCGAGCGTGCCATCCGTTGCCATCACAGGGGATTCTCGATCCTAAACCCCGACCGTTACAAAATAAATGGCGCCCAACGTGGGGCCGAAGTTTGCACAAAATGCAACTTTTTGGTAGTTTCTTTAGAAGCATGTCGAGGAGAATCTTTGAACATCCATAGTTCAGAACGAAGACCCCTCAGCACATCTTTGAAACCTTTTTATAAGTCACATTAAGTAGATGCCGATAAGAGTTTTATACAGTTTAGAAGAGTTAGTCTGTCTAACTAACTCGTCTAAGACCTATCAGGGTATCGACTTAAATTTTTTTAGAACAAGATCCGCAATGGAAGATTTTTGCTAAGGCCACTCCAATGCAGAGATCTGTTCGCAGGGTCAAATTATTTGACTAGTAGTTTGTTAAACAAGCAGTTCAAAATTTAGTAGATGTAAGACCGGTTTATGTCTACAAACTTGTTTAGTTTACAGAGAGTTTATACACATTTATTATACACACTTATACACATATATACCTTATCAATTTATATTCATCTTTCTCACTTTTATTTCCGAATCATTCTTCTTCAAGCCGAACCAATAATGCATATTTTTTTAAAACACAATAAGTAATATTTTTCATTATGAAGAAATCAGGAACAATACCTAGAGATAAACTACAAACTAGATCAACATCAAAAAAACAATTAGATTTAAATAATTCAGTCCATCAAGATTTTAGATATCCGTTAGAAAGTAGACCAAAAATTACTCATTCACCTAAAGCCATGAATGTTTCAAGCGAACACAATATTGTACATCCTACTACCTTAACGGAAGGGGCAGATGGCGAAGCAATAGAAATGATTAGAGATTTCAATATCGAGTCAAACACTTTAGATCCATTAGAACCACCACTTGAAGCATACGGCCCAGTCAGCCAACCGACTGAAAATCCAACGGTAGCTGGTGGAGCTAATCATTTAGGTGACATTTCAAACCAAGGAACTATAGTTGATATGAACTCGTACGTTCAAAACTATATGAAAAGTTCGTTGAAATCTTTTCAGATTTCAATGATGAAGTCTCTTGAAAATATGGTTAAATCAACTGTAGAAAAGACAGTACAATCTACGGTATCTGACGTTTTAAGTACAGACAATCGAAAAAATAGACCGAATATTACATATGCAGGAGAGCGGCACACACCACACGTTTTGCCTAACCATAAGCAACCGCAGGTACCGTCTCACATTATAAATTCATGTGTTCAGAAAAACCATAAGCAGCGAAATGAAAGCGCAAATCAGCATGGTCAAAATAGAACACATAACAGCTACTTAAGCAACCAACCTATCCGTTCCAATTCAGTCCGTGATGAAGAAGACGATTCTGACTCATCTGCGGTTTATCATAGCTATGTCAATCGTTCTACGACTTATAGAAACAGTCCACAATCCATTCGTAGGCCAGAATTAGACCGTTGGGGGATTTGCTTTGATGGCACGTCCAAGTCTGTTTCGGCCGAAGACTTTGTGTTTCGAGTGGAAATCCTAAAAGAAAATTATAATTATTCATGGTCAGAGATCATCAACAATTTTCATTTATTGCTCGGAGGGATAGCACAAAATTGGTTTTGGCAGTATTTGCGAACTAATCCCAGATCAGATTGGGTCACAATTCGCCAAGCATTACTAAAACAGTTTAAGACTTACGAATCTGACTTTGAGATTATCAAGCAAATCATGGAACGCCGCCAGCAAAACATAGAAAGCTTCGATGATTTCTATAATGCAATTATGCATTTACGTAACCAATTAAGGGAACCTATCCCTGAATCGGAGCTGTTGCAGATACTCAAGGGTAATGTGAACAATCGTCTGATGAGTTTCGTGTATCCAATGGCGATACATTCCTTAGACCAATTTCGAGAAGAGTGTCGGAGAACTGAGAAGATGCTTCACGCTCGAGACATTAATCGTAATCGACCGAATTCGTTCATGTACAAAAACGTAAATGAACTGGATTGGAAGAATCCTTCGGATGATATGAATCTGGAAGTTGATGCTATTTCTTACGACAAACGATGCTTCAACTGTAGGAAAGTAGGTCACACGTTTGTCTCATGTCCGTTACCGACTCGTAATCTTTTTTGTTACCGCTGTGGGCTGGATAACGTCACCACTCCAGATTGCCCGAGATGCAACCCACAATCGGGAAACAGAAGATCGAGTGTGAACGCGGCGGGGGAATCACGCTCGACGCAGACCTCCCCAAACGACGACTAGAAGATAAAAGCACAAATACCGACATATCTGAGCCTAGCTTAGAAATAACAAACACAGCTACGACTTCAAATAAATCAAACACAGACTTACAATTAGTTGATAAGACTAAACCTGCTAATGTCAAACACTTGAAATCTTACGAAGACAGACTGGCAATGTACAACGAAGTGAGAAAAAAAATATTTAATCTTGAGGAGTAAAGTTTTCCCTCTAACAAAACTAAAAGTTTGAAGTCCAGAGTGCGGAAAGCAAAGAGAAATTGCTTTAGAAAAATAATTGAAGCAACTTGCCTTGAAGGGTACAGTGATCCTCGTCCCTATATAAACGTACACTTGTTAAATGTAGAGGTTATTGGGATCCTAGACAGTGGCGCAACCGTGTCATGCCTCGGCAAGGATTGTTTCAATTTAGTTAAGCGTCTTCAAGTTCCTATCATTGGATTTCACTCTGAGGTACTCACTGCCAACGGTCAGAGTCAGAAAGTTATGGGAAGAATAAATGTTAAGGTTGCTTATAACGGGATTATCCAAAATTTAAATTTGTACTTAGTACCTTCGCTTTCGCAAAAACTCTACCTTGGGATAGATTTTTGGAAGAAATTTCGAATTGCGCCACATCTTATTAGCGAAGTTTCTCTTTATAATCCTGAAAATAACTCAACCCACGATCTAACAGTGGAACAGTCTGAAAGATTACAAGTAGCAGTCGATCATTTTCCATCATTTACACAACTAGGGTTAGGACGTACCACGGTAGAGATGCATGTTATTGACACTGGGGATGCCGAACCAGTTAAACAGAGGCATTTTCCTGTCTCACCAGCCATTCAGAAACTTCTATATGAGGAGCTTGACCGCATGCTTTCTTTGGGGGTGATAGAGGAGAGTCAAAGCTCCTGGAGCTCTCCGGTTGTTCTGATTAGAAAACCGGGGAAGAACAGGCTTTGTCTAGACTCGCGTAGACTTAATTCACTCACAAAGAAAGATGCCTACCCGCTACCTCATATAGAGGGGATGTTAAGCCGTCTGCGAGAAACACACTTTATTTCAAGTGTGGATCTCAAAGACGCATTTTGGCAAGTTCCGTTGGAAGAGTCGTCGAGGGTGAAAACAGCCTTCACTGTGCCTGGGCGTCCACTCTATCAATACACTGTCATGCCTTTTGGGTTGTGCAATGCAGCCCAAAGGATGTGCAGATTAATGGATAGAGTGATCCCATCGGCATTAAGGGAACGTGTGTTTGTCTACCTCGACGATCTTCTGATAATCTCCGCGGATTTTGACAGCCACATTAGTTTACTGGAAGAGGTGGCCGAGTGTCTCAAACATGCACAACTCACAATCAATGTCGAAAAGTCGAAATTCTGTTTTCGAGAACTTCGATACTTAGGACATATTATAGGCCAAGGCCATATTAAGCCAGACCCTGAAAAAGTTTCTGCAATTAAAGAGTTTCCCATCCCCAAGTCTGTAAAACAAATGCGACGATTCCTTGGAATGTGCGGGTGGTATCGTCGTTTTATTAAAAACTTCGCTGCACTTGCCACTCCTCTTACCAATACTCTGCAGAAAAACAAGGTATTCCAGATGGGTGAAGATGCCCTTAAAGCATTTGAAAGTTTAAAAGCTGCATTAATATCTGCACCTCTCTTAAGCAACCCCGATTTTAAGAGATCATTTTGCGTTCAGTGTGATGCATCAAGTTTTGGTATCGGGGCAGTTCTCTCGCAATGTGACGATGAAGGCAATGAGAAGCCAATTGCGTTTTTCTCGCAAAAGTTGAATGCTTGTCAACGCAATTATAGCGTGACTGAACAAGAGTGCCTCGCTGCCGTGCAAGCAGTCAAAAAGTTCAGGCCTTACATTGAAGGTACGCAGTTTTCGATAATTACCGATCATGCTAGCCTAAAATGGCTAATGGGTTCAAAAGACTTAAGCGGCCGGTTAGCGAGGTGGTCTTTAAAGTTGCAAGCATTCGATTTCATCATCCAACATCGAAAAGGAAGCGCTCATATTGTACCCGATACCTTATCTCGTGCTCACATAGAAGAGCTCTCATTGGATGATAATACCCATACTAAACTTGATCTGAACAGTCCAGAATTCGCTTCTGAAGATTATCGGAAGATAGTTGAGAAGGTTTCCAAAAACGCCGAAAGCTTTCCAGACTTGAATATAGTGGAGGATAAAATCTATAAGCGTATGCTAACTCCTGATGATATTCATAAGTCTGACGTGCAATGGAGACTATGGATACCTTCTAAGCTTACCAACGACTTGGTGAAAGACACACATAATCCACCCTTGTCATCTCACGGCGGAATGGCAAAAACTTTGGAACGCCTTCGAAAACATTTTTTTTGGCCGAATATGACAACCCAGGTGCGTGATTTTGTGAGAAATTGTTCTCAATGCAAGCAGTCCAAACCATCAAATGCAACTCTCAAACCACCAATGAAATCGCATCCAGGCATAAGTAGACCTTTTCAGAAAATTTATATTGATTTTCTTGGCCCTTATGTAAGATCTAAAAATGGCAACTTATACCTGTTCATAGTACTCGATCACGCGTCTAAATTCGTTCTTCTAAAAGCGATGCCAAAAGCCAATTCAGCTGGAGTGATTCGTTTTCTAGAAAGCAATGTATTTAACACATTCGGTGTGCCCGAGATAGTCCACTCGGATAATGGTAAACAATTTACTAGTAAAGAATTTGAAAACGCTTTGGCTAAATATGGTGTAAAACATTTCAGGACTGCCTTATATTCACCACAATCCAACGCTTCAGAGAGGGTGAACCAAACGATACTCAGCGCTATTAGGTCGTATATACAAAGTGATCAACGTGAATGGGATCGGTACATACCGGAGATCCAACAATCAATTTGCAGTTCAGTGCACCAGTCCACGGGCGTTAGTCCATCTTTTGCTTTGTTTGGTACTGAAATGATAACCCATGGTAGTACTTATCCATTACTGAATAGCCTTAATATATTAAATGAAGGTGATTTTACTGCCTTATCTAAGTCCGACAAACTTCAGTTGATTCGTGATAGGATAAAGGAACATATGCGAACAGCGTTTGAAAAAAATGCCAAGTCTTATAATTTAAGAGCAAAGGCTAGAGTGTTTGAACCAGGACAGGAGCTTTATAGAAGAAACTTCGTTCAAAGTAACGCCGCAAAAGGGCTAAACGCCAAGCTCTGTCAAAAGTTTTTGAAATGTCGAGTTTTAAAGAGAGTGGGACAGAATATGTATGAAATTGAGAACTTAAAAGGGAAACGAATAGGTATTTTTCACGCCAAGGATTTAAAGACCTGATATCCTCGTAAGAGAATTAAGAGTCAAAACAGGGCCATGGGTCGAGTCACCTGCAGACTTCTAACCGCAGTTTTACTGTTTACATGCCTTTATCTTTACATCAAAGATGGAATATAAATGCATGGTGTTGTAGCGTACACCTGCGATACAATATTGTTAGATTTTTCATCACTAGCGCGCATTCTTCAGTTTTCAACCACCTCCCATTTAGTACAACCGGAATAGCTCAAATTTAGTACATGAGTACTAAATAAAATCGCGATGGCCGATCTATACTTCCTAGCTCCCATGCTCGGTCTTTTCATTTCGAACAATTACCGAAGAAGGAACTCCTAAATCAAAAAAGACAGACTCATCCGAATTTAACTGGTGATCTTACAACGTTTTACGGCCGTAGTAGAGTCGTCTAAATTATTGATTAAGAATTAAAAAGAGTTCATAAAAAAACAATAAAAAAAATAAACATTTATTACGCGTCAAATAAAACCCCATAAAAGTAAGTCAAATTACATATAGATAATCTCACAGAGAGTATAGATTTCCTTCTTGCTAGGCAGATTGAAGTGCAAACGAGCGTCTTGCGACGGCAACCATACCTTCAATTTCGTCCACAAACTATTCGGTGTGACAGGCGTTGCGAAACGACAATATCATCATCAACATCTTTCCTGTATTGTGTCGATTACAAAAATCTTAAGCCAGCGTGTCTGGTACGTGCATTTCAAGCGCGAAGCAAGTAAGTCCAATCAAATACTCTTTGGTCTAGCAAAAAGTATAGATCAGTCTTCTTGAATAGGTTCTGTGACGGTGGGCAATTTGTGGAGACGACTATTTCTCCTACTTTGTCCACGACACGAACAGCAAAAAATCCTGCCCTACGACCTGGCGATCATCGAATTTTTTTTGATCAAGACACGTGTGGAGCACCCGCAATCTCCCCGCATACCAGCGATTTTCTGGAGCCTGCATCGCGAGTTTTTGTCGAGAAATTCAGCTATCGCAAACCTCGCTCTTATCCACCTGCAAGCCTCCTCGAACGCTCGTGCTACATCGTGTTTGTGTGACTCTGGACCAGCCCAGCAGCCAACGAAATTTGTGTCAACGCAACGTGTGTGACAACATTCACCAAACCTCCACCCGCTCAAGCAGCCGCAGACCCACAACAAAAACAACCATTCTCGATTGCATAATAATTGCATAGTGTTAATAGAAAAATCCATTCAATATTCATCCACTTTGTGTCGCTATTACCTCAGATTTTTGATTTATATTAATTTTTTTTTTAAAGTAACGTTTTCTTGGATTAGTTTGTTGGACTTGTAACCATCAACATTTTCTTTTTTTTTTGTTTTAAGAGAATATTGAATTGGGTTTTAAATTACATAATCATTAATAATTAGTACAGTGACAGCATCATCAAAAGGGTTTTTGTGCGCACAACAACATCTGGACGTCGTTATTGGTCACAAGTAAGTAATTTTTTTTTTTATATGATAGTTTGATATTCTCTTTTAAAATTTGCATTTTTTTATTTGTTTTATATAAATGTTGCCTAAAGTTTTAGATTTATTAATAATGTTAAGAGTCAATATGAATTTTAAGACCTAAATAAGAATGAATCTGAAGTGATTAGATTAGTTGTTATATAAACCGCGATTATTAGACATGGTAAATGGATGATGAATTTTGAAATATATCCAAAAGTTAACGCTAATTCTGCATTCGATTTGATTATTTAAATTTAATATGAGCGATTAGATTTGTTTGATAGTTCGGTGAGAAGAAGGATGAGAACGAATGAAGAGAAGATGAATATGATATCAGAAAAGTGAGTGATAACTTTTTCGAACAAAGGGGTCAACAACAAAATTACCAGGCAACTGTTGACAATGGCGTGAAGCACAAGTAGCTTCAATGGTTGAGGGCATGCCTAGGTAGGAGAACATCTACCCTACATTTATCCACAGGTACTAACAACATCAGGTACTTGACAGGTGTTAATTTCAACAGGTATATTAGTGCATGTGTGTGGAATTATAGTTTTGTTTTTTTTTTATTGGCACGATATTTTTTTTTATTTTTAACGGGTTTGTACATATGAGGCAACAAGTTCCCGCCCCAATACGGCGAGCTAGTCCGTGCATCGCGAGCGTGCCATCCGTTGCCATCACAGGGGATTCGCGATCCTAAACCCCGACCGTTACAAGACTATGTGCATGTTAACAAAATTGATTGTGTAAAGCTCAACTTGCAGTTGCGCTTTGAATTTTGGGACAGTGTCTATAGTGAAACTGGTCCTTCTTATATATTACCTATGATAATTTCATAAAAAAAATTGGGTACTTTGCTTAAGAGTTGTACTATTAGTTCAGTCAAAACTATCAATAAATCCAAACGCCTGAAAGAGTGGATGACAGGTCAAGGTCACCTATTGGGCAAAGTAAATGAAAAAATTAAGCTTCGTCAAAAATGTAAGAATTATCCAAATAATATTCAACTAAAAGCTGAGTTCTCAATCTGTGAAGCCTTTAGTAACTGAAGAGGATAATATCAGGATTACTGATACTACTGAAATAGCAAATCGTTTTAATAACTTATCCATTTCAATAGCTAAAAATGTGTCTACGGGAGTTTTTGGGCACAAACAGATTTTTAAGTAATAGTTTATTTTTTGATCCTATCTCGTCTGGCGAACTACTTAGCATCATTAAATCGCTAAAAAAAATTCCAGCTCCGTTACTCAAGATGGTTGCTCTAGCATAATTTTCAAAAAAAAATGCTTACAATGTTGTCGACGTGCTCGCACATAATTTTAACAAAAGCTACGGTGGAATTTTGCCAAGCGCGCTTAAAATTGTTGAAGTCATCCCTCTCCATAAAAAGTCTGACCCTTGTGATCTAATGCAGGTATGCGTGGTTTTATTCATAACTGGCTAGCTTCTTATTTAAAAGGTAGGAAGCAAAAAGTTAATGTAAAGGGCTGTTATAGTGAACTACGTAACATAATGCTTGGTGTTCCGCAAGGGTCGGTACTGGGTCCATTGCTGTTCTTGATTTTTATCAATTCTATATTTAAACAGAATTTTAAGGTCATAGTAACAGCCTTTGCTGATGACAAAGCCTTCTCCTATGGTTGCAATTCTCTGCTGAACTTAATTTCTGATATCAACTCAGACTTGGATATTTTAAGGCGCTGGTTTACTGTTCATAAAATGGTGTTGAGCAACAAAACCAAACGAATGTACTTTAGTCTCTCAGAGTCGCCTACTATACTTAGTTGATTGTGATTTATTTTATCATTCTCCTGGCTGTCAAAAATTCAATTTCAATTTAAATGAGAGTATTACCTTTGTTCCTAATGAAGGCTGCTCGGTTCATTTTTCCAGGTAAATTTTGTCCAATCTTTCAAATACCTTGGACTAATACTTGACAGAAAGATGAACTGGTCCGATCACACTACCGCACTGAAAAAGTACCTATTGTGTTGCACTAGGCAATTTTATAATCTTAATTTGCACAGCTCTCAAAAATTACTAACTATGATCCATTACGGTATTGTTCACTCAAAGCTTAAGTATGGGATAACTTGTTGGGGAGGGACTTATTTGAACAAGATCAATCCGCTTTTTATTTTACAAAAACATGTTGTGCGTATTATTTGTAAGGAAAATCGGTTTCACAAAAGTTTCATTTTGTTCCAGGAACTAAAAGTTCTTCGACTAAGACACCTCTACTATGTATTTTAAAGTTCTTAAACTATTTTTTATTAGAAGTGGCTATCTTACAGTTAGAAGAAACTCGCGTGTAAATTCCAACAATTTGGTCAATATCCCCGCTTACAATAAAATACACTTTAAAAAATTGTTTACAGTAGTACCTCCGTCAATTTTTAACAAATTACCTTTCTCTATCAGAAGTATAAGAAATGTGTCAACATTCCTACACAAAGTAAATTCTTGGCAAACTTTTTCCCTTTTCACTTTCCAACAATAACATTTTTTTTTTTCTAATATTCTTTTTCACCCTGCACACAATTTTAATACAAATGCATTTTTATATTTTTGAAGGGACACTCGCCACTAGCTCTATAGCTTTTAAGCTTAGCTAAAGAGTGTATTCAACCTAATTTTGCTAGGTCTTACAATATACTTTATTTTGAGAGTGTACATGGACCGAGGCAGTCTATTCCTCGCCGTGCACAAGAAATCGGCTTTTCGCAGAACTCAACTTTGCGAATTTTGCATCGGGACTAGGGCTTACGCCCTCACAAGATCCAACTAATTCAGGAGCTCAAAGTTAATGACCATAGACAAAGCTGTTTGTTGTCTGACTTGGCTTCGGAGCGTTTGGAAGAGGACCCCATCATTGGCCGAAAAATCATATTTAGCGACGAGGCGCATTTTTAAATGAATGCGAGTATGTTAACAAGCAAAATTGCCATAAATATGGGATCATTTGGATCAGTAAGATTAGCTTCTATTCACATACCTGTAAAAGCACAGAAGGGCGTCGCAAAAATATTTCAACCTCTCTAGGGAGTCGCAGTAGATATACGAAATAGTTTGGGAACCCCTGCTATAGACTATACCTACTTATATATAAGTGAATAAAAAAAAATACCTTAAATTAAAATGATTTATTATACATCTATTACAGAGTTTTATTTACATAATTTAAAATTAATGAAAAAAAGTATTTTAATCGAAATGCAAAATTGGGCAAACTGTTTTTTTTTTTTTTCAAATTGAAAAATTTTCACTGAAAAAATTTGGCAAAACCACGTTACGTACCTAACTACCTAGCTTATTGAAAATGAAAATATAACTAGTGTAGGTATAATAATAGCCTATAACAACCTTTGACGTTGAATAAAAATAATGCCATAAATATAATACTTAAATATGTAGGTATTTTATTTTACTAGGATATTCATATGATCCGGATTGTATGTATATTAATGGCACTAGCAGTGACTACTACGAATTTTATATACAGCTAAATAGATGCGGTACGCTGGGTAAAAATGCGCTTAATGAAGAGAAACGAAAGAATCCAACGGTAAAGTTCACGAACACGTTTACTTGTACCTTTAAATATATATTTTTTTTATTTTTAGAACTTTATGTGGAATACGGTTACTGTGCAATATAATCCCTTAATAGAAGAAGAATTCGATGAACATTTTAAAGTCACTTGTGAATATGGCTACGATTTTTGGAAAACTGTAACATTTCCTTTTCTGGATGTCGAGTAAGTAATTTAAATTAAACAAAATAAAAATTAAATCAGTTTCGAATGATAGTTTTCAGTACAAAGTATAAAGTATAAATACCAACCTGACGACCGTAAAAAGAACTCCTTAATTCAAAACAATAATTAATTTCTACCTTATTTCAATGGATACCTACGTGTTTAGATTGCTGAAACAGTCCGCACTATGTCTATGATAATATCTTCTAAATGAAACTCTTAACACATGCATTAGCTCACCTTAACATTAAAACTAATTCATGGAGAATTTAGATTTAACAAAAGTAGGCAACGATAATAATTTCTTATTACATTAATTAATAAGACAAATTAATGATAATTTCTTATTCCGTCTATTTATCAATCAAACTTCAGGAACGTCACTTTTTCAACTCCAGGCCTCGTTTTGTTTTCTGTTTGGCTGTGGAAGCAGCTGAAGATCCGTCAGTATTGGTATGTTGTATGTATCTTTCTGAGCTGACTAACGAATACCCAGATGTCTGAACTCTTCTAGCATTATTCACTTACTTCTCAAGTAAAGTGAGTATAGGGTTCTGCGCCATATCCGTATGTCCGATGCCAATCTAGTCTTTCAGCCGGGAGTCGGACAGAATCCCGAAAAACGTAATCCCGAAAGCCCAAAATCCCGAAAATCCAAAATCTCGAAAGCCCAAAATCCCGAAAATTCAAAATCCCGAAAACCCAAAATCCCGAAAATCCACAATCCGGAAAATCCAAAATTCCGAAAGGCCAAAATCCCGAAAGTGAGAACGAGAACTTTCAGCCGGCGGCGGAGCCACGCCTCTACGTTGTTTTGTGTCCGGGACAGATTTTGTTTCAAAGGGTTACAAACCGACCAAAAATTAGGGGAGTATGCAGGACTACCTGCAAGTCCGTAACGTTTTCTTTTTCTACTCACTTTGTATTACGATGTTCACTGGCTAAAATCTAGTCGGTCAGCTATCACACTATATGAGATCAGCACACCTGAATGTACATTGCGAATTGCAGCGCAACATTACAAAACATTATTACGGTAAATGGAATGGACAAACACTTGTCTAATTTACATTCAAAACAAAATAAAGAATCCCGAAAACGAGATCCCGAAAATTGCGCAAATTTTTCATTTTATATAATTTTTCGGTATTCTTTTTTCAGGATTTTGGCTTTTCGGGATTATGGGTTTTCGGGATATTAGGTTTTCGGGATTTTGGTTTTTCGGGATTCTCGATTTTCGGGATTTTCGGTATTTTGGATTTGCGGGATTTTGGATTTGTGGGATTTTGGATTTGCGGGATTTTGGTTTTCGGGATCGTGTCCCCAATCCCTTTCAGCCACCCCTCTGTTATGGTATCACAATGTACCAATAATTTGGTCTCGGCTAACTGTGTCTCGAGTCTCGGCTATGTCAAGAGAACGACCTTATCTGATCTAACCTAATTACAATTTTTTATTACAAAAACTCAAACTTCATTAACATAGGTAGATTGTATTTCCATTTCCTTACTCCAAACCAATCAAGAAATTGAACAGAAGTTCATTTCGATATTTTCATTTAAGTTTTTTTATTTAATTTAAAAAAAAAAACCCCAAACTCTGTATGCACAAGAGCCCTTTAATGGCCTACATACATACAGGGTTGCCAAATAGGCGGTTTTTAGATTGCATACATATTTCAAAGACATTGACTAATTTAATATAACTAAATAAAGAACATTAAACTAACTTGTCCATTTCAAGTTTTTCAATTTTGAGCGATTTTCGGCAAATCGTAAAAAAAAATTATTTTAAAAGAAATTGCTATTCTTGAAAATATTATTCCAGTAACTCGGTTATATCTATGTATGTATGTATGTAATAGAGACATTAGCACAGGCCTCGGCCCTCATTGAAGCTAAGCTCTGGGCTTCCGGGTATCGTAGAATAGCGCCAATGCAAATGGGCAATTTAAACCCGCAAATACACTGATTGAATACTTACAGAGACCTAAATATTCAAGCTTCTTACATATAACCGTATATCATGAGGAACATAAAAACACCATTTTGACAGCTTGTATTTTCAAAATTCGTTTTGTATTTCTAATTTGAACTATTATATTTTGAAGATTAGATTGTGCACTATTATTTTAAATTACTAATATATAAAATAAAAAAGACATATGAAGGTAAACAAAATTTATTGATATGACATAAATAGCTTTTCCAAACTTAAACATGTAGAAAAGTTTAAAAAATAATAAAACATAAATAATTGTTTCATTTAAATAAACATTTCTTAAAGTTAACCCTTATGACGTTAGTCAGACTAAAAAAAAAGAGATCCATTCATTGGTTCAATTAAAGGATGTGTAGCCTCAAAATCACAATTTATTTTAGCACTATCTTAGTGCTATTTTTGAACTGGTGGTCAAAAATTTTGGACCAAAGTTCAAAATAGCCTTCAAAATTAGGAGTGTGGAAACGGCCAGGTAATGTTATTATGTTGTGAGTCGCAGCTCGGCACTCGTAATATAAATCCTTTTTTACATTTGTTATATCCAGATGGCTCTCTTGAGGTTAGGTTAGGTTAGGTTTAAGTGGTTGTCGGCTAAAAGCCGAAGCACTTAGACCATTATGAGGTCCCATGTGATACCACATGTATCTAGACATATCATGCCACATGTCCACCTAAGTTTTGTTTTCTCGATGGCATTCATCTCTCTCTTGATGGTTTCTTGATGCAAATTTTCAGTGGTGGGTACTTAAGGCACTTCTCCACGTGGTTATTGATTGTCTTCCTCACCTGAATCTTCATCGGCTTCCAAGAATTCAGTTTCTGGTTGAAAATTCGGGACAACATCTTCATCGTCAAAATCACTGTACCTACTCGTGATCGCTTTCTTCGTCCAACTACTGTTCTATAAGCTGGTCATGACTTACAAAGGTTCCAGTCGACGTTCTTTTAGACCTACAAGACCCTTGGTTGTTACTTGAATGAGCATCTAAGAAACACAAATTGAATTTAACAAAACAATTTTACTGACATGTTGCTTAGGAGACACTATGCACATATAATGATTCCACTGAGGTGGTTGTTTATCAGACACATACCTTAACACTGACGTGGTTGACTTGTAGACACCCTCCTTCACCCAACAATGCACGCACACGCCACGACCGTTACACTAATGCCTCGTTCACAATGTGGACGTGATAACTAGACGAGAGCGAGGCGAGAATCGCTCTCGCCTCGTTCTCGCTTTAACCTCGTCCGGCAATTCACAATGAAACGTGGTACGTCGGCGAGTTTTTCTGACAACGAATAGAGGGACCACTGAAACTACAAAACCATATTGCCACTTCGATTTTTTTTACAAAACAGAGCTGTACTTTTATTGCTTTTTTAGCACTATTGCATGCAGTTTGAATATTCTAAAAATAACCAATTCGCAGTTTTCAGGCGTCGCTATCATCAGTCGCTACCGAAAAAAATTCTGTTGCTTTTTTTGAGCACTTAAACTTAATGACTGAACTGAATCTTGGTCTTAAAATGTTGCTTATGAATTATAAAGTTAGTTAAAACAAATTAAGCAATTGTTGTCTAAGGTTGAAAACTCACCGGATAAAGAAAACGTGTTTTTTTTGTTTCGTGAAACAAGAGCACATTGTTTCATATGAGGCAACACAGACACATATTTTTGTTTTTAAGAGTTTCGGTGGTGGTTGTCGAAAATACATGCCATTGTATACAAGCATAACACACACCGAATACAACAAAACTGTTTCGAACCAGCGTCGTTGACGATAATTGCCTACTTTCTTAGAGCGCAACACACACCAAAGAAAACAAAACATAAAAACCAAAGCAAAACAGAAAAACATGTTTCGTTGCCGATAGTTAACCTGTTGTTTTTGCGAAACAAAATTTAAATGTCGTTGTTTTTAAAATGTAAATAAGATTTGCACAACTTCATTGTCTGAGTCCGACCAACACTAGAAGCAAGTCGTAAATTCCATACCAAACGAAACAAGAAAACAAAACGTTTTGTTTTGCTACATTCTGTTTCGCTTGTTTATGTTCAAATAAAAAAAGATTTTTTTTCGAATCAAAAACGTGTTGTTTAATCTAGTCTACATTTTCTAGAAAATTAATTTATTAATTTTTTCCTAAGTACAACTTTTTCTGTTGAACTTCTTAGTCAATTCCAGAACAGGTTCCAATGAATTCCTATGAAAAGCATACAGTCTTACATCCTAATAAAATTTGCTCAAGAAAATGACCCCCAATAACCAAGAAATCAAAAAGAAACACACTCAAAAGATATATATTTTCGGGGCAATGTTTGTTTAAAGAAATACGAAATTCCCCTTTTCACCGTCATTCATTATTATGTGAAAATAAGTTCTAACATTATCGCTGATTTATTTAAAAATTTCTCAGAATAATCAAACCGTATCAAAATAATAACAAAAAAAAACGATAAAAATGCCGCCCTGTTTGCTTGAGAAAATACAAGTGGCAACCTTAAGTACATTTCCATGAAAATGGCGTTGCTTCCCACTCAGAGAGTAAATGTCATCGGTGTCTCGGGCGAGATTTTTCCAAATTTCCGAAATGGTCGCGAGACGAGGCAACGAGTCTCGCGGCATTGTGTATTGGCGCATGCATTTTCTTTGATTGGAAATTATTTGACAACTCGCGCTAGACTCGATCTCGCTCTCGTCTCGCTCTCTCGCTGTATTGTATTGTGAATCGGCCATAATGCACGATCGAGCATCCGTCAGAAAGGTACTGAGAACGAGAGAGACAAAATTTGAGAAATAACGACGCAATACAACTTTGTCCATATTGTGGTGTCTGTCATACTACCACGTCAGTCGCAGAGGGTTAAGGGACCATAATATTTGTTGACTTGTTTAGGTTCGGTTCTCGCGAATTTAATTTTTTTAGAAAGACAATGATTTGTGACAATGATCTTACGCAATGATAACAAGATTCTATTATCTATAAGTAGCAATTTGAGGAATTAAAAAAAAAGAAAATCTGTCCGCTAAGGTTACAGAGAATGGTCGAGTTTATAATGACAAACAATTTGCTGTAAATCTTTTGTACAATAGGAATCATTTTACGATTATTAATGAAATTACATTAATGAACTCGACCGATTTTTATTAATATATATAACTTCTAATGCTGTCAGGTCGTCTTGAAATTGATATGACTTCTTACCCCACCCCCACCACTAGTTTAAATTTAACACTTCCTTTGTTTTATATCCCTTCGAATTAAAAGAAACATTGGTCTGTATCTAATATAGGTATAAATTATATATTTCAGGGTTGCAACTGGAAATCCGGTGGTGTTTACTCTAAGCCCACCTGAATGTTACATGGAAATTCAAAACGGATATGGAATTGGTGGGTCCCGTGTGACTGGACCTGTTCATGTTGGTGACCCTTTGACACTTATAATTTACATGCGAAGCAAATACGGTAACTATGTGCACAAAATATTCTAAAAAATAATAATTCTAAAATTTAAAATTCGTGGAGCGGCATAGTATAAAATTGTATAACAATTGTGCACTTTGTGATGAAAGCATGAAATTTTTACCATGGTGGACACATTATATGAAAATGATTTTAAGATATTGGGGCACTTCAGATTGCGCATGTGTGAAATTTGGCAGCCATTTTAAATCTTCATATATACAAATATTGATGACTTGATGAAGGCAGCATGGGGCTTCCCGATAGGAGGGATACGCGATAGGCAAAACTTTGGACAGTCCCTTGCGATTGCAGCCGTTCAACATTAAATCTTGTTACACTACTCCTCCGTTGTTGTGGAGTCTGAGATATCCACATTCGTAGCTTTTCTATAATAACGCCCTAGTCTAAGTTGACAGCTCGAAATGTTCGGATATATAAAATACTCGAGTAGTGCCCTACGTCGATCGCAACATCATCAATCTGCGGGTAACAGTTTTTCGATATGGTGACAGCCATGTTTCTAGTTCTAGTTCTAGTTCAATTGTTCGTAATTGCCTGGAGAAGGTTCTTCTAAAAGAAAATTATGGGAAAACCTCCCGGAAAAGTCAGAAAAACTAGTTGCACCACCTAGTATAGAAGAAGTTGTGCTATAAAAAAGCTTAAGAACAACAAGGCCGCAGGCTCTGATGGTTTACCAGCGGAGGTCTTTAAAAAAGGCGATCCTATGTCCTGCAAGAACTATCGAGGCATATCCCTGCTTAATGTCGCATACAAGATCCTATCCAACTTACTGTGTGAACGCATTAAACCGCTTCCGGCCCGGCAGATCGACTATAGACCAAATCTTCACACTGAGGCAAATCCTGGAAAAGACCAACGACTTTCAAGTCGAAACTCACTACCTATTCATCGACTTCAAAGCCGCGTATGATAGCATAAATCGTCAGGAGCTCTATACGGCGATGGCCGAATTCGGAATCCCGGCAAAACTGATTCAGCTGTGCCGCGTGACGCTGGAAAACACGCGCTGCAAAGTGCAGTTTGGAAGCAGCTCCTCCGATCTATTTCAAACTTGCACCGGATTTCGGCAAGGAGAAGCGCTATCATGCGACTTCTTCAATCTCGTACTGGAGCAGATAGTGCGAGGGCAGGTGTCAACACGGAAGGCACTATCTTCAACAGATCCGTCCAGCTGCAAGGCTATGCGGATGATAGTGAATATCATCGGTCGCTCCCAGCGTGCCGTGATAGAAGCGTTCACGGCGATTGAAGAACAGGCGAAATCCGTTGGCCTTGAAGTAAATGAGGACAAGACTAAGTACATGCTATCAACAAACAAACAAACATCTGTCCACCGCCTATGCCAAACAGATTATCAAAGTACGACAGTTTAACATTTGGTATTTCAACACTTGGGAGATCACCGGTAATAGACGAAAGTACAAAGGCCTGCACCGACAGCGTATTTGTATTAAGCGCTGATGAAATATCGATTTTTACTTGTCCCCGAGTACCGTTAACAATTTTGCGCTGCCCTAAGCCGAGAATAGGTATTCTTGCACGGACGCGCGTCAGCCCTAGTTTCTGAAGGTACGATTCCGAAATAAGCGTTGACACTTATATAAAAAAATGCTTTTGTTTACATTTCGGATGGAACAGTTGCATTCATAATTCTTTTTCCCATATCTTTTAACACAGATTTGTAAACGTTCGATTGACACGGACCGACATTAGATAAATTTAAGCTTTCCAACTCATTTATGCGATCCTTTAAAAAATCATTGAAATCAGAAAGCGATGCATTTGTTTTACCTTTCACTAATCGAATCCACAACATTCTGTTATCAGAATTTAATTTTTTTGATAAAACGTACACCAACATCACGTCCCACATATCGACCGTTTGCTTTAAAGCTCGCAGTCGCAGCGCGTTAATGTTTTCACTTGTTACTGTAAATAACCGTTTAATTACACTTAGCGAACCCGTTTTGAGAGATGGCTGATCGAATATGTTGTCCAAATGTGCAATCATAATAAATTGTGGTTTGTCAGAATATGATTTCACCAGATTCCAAGCTACTTTGATGTTGTCATTGCTTGGAGTGAGATGCTTTATGACCGATAAGGCATCTCCCTTGAGCCACATCTGGAGATATTCAAACTTCTCGACACTTGTCACTGAATCTTTGGACTGCACTAATGCCGTAAAAAGATCGTGAAATCGAGTCCACTCATCAAATTTACCACTAAACTCTGGCGAACGAATTAGCCCTATTAATCTCGCGTATGCGCACTAAAAAATATTTTCTCGAACTCGATGCGGTACTGGGATTCATCTGCGATTTGATGCTCTTCAGACACTGCTTCGATTTCATTTTGAAGTCGCTCAAAATCCTGAATGTACTGTTCTAATTTTGTTTGGCGCAACGTAGACTCAGCCAAAGACGTAGTAGACGAATCGCAATAAGTGGAAATCCGCGTTATCTGCCCATTGAGAGCTGCCCGTTGTCGCTTTAACGTGTCCATTACAAATCGCGATTACTCCCGCCGCGCCGGTGAGTTATTTGCACGATAGCTCAATCGAAAACCGAACCAATTACAAACTCCAGCAGCATGGTCTTAATTTAAACCCAAAAAAAATCTAAATGTCTCGTAATTTCAAGAAATAAATTGGATCTTTCTTTATTTTCCTTCAATTATGTTAAGCAACTTTCCAATAGAATTTGTTGAAAGTTAAAAAAATCTTGGGATAACTTTTTAGGTCTCGCAAACTAATTCATCCTCGCTTTTCATGTTTAACATCGGAACGTCAATTTGTTGTCAATGCTGCGCGTCTGTGGAATTCTCTACCGCGTTATATTAATGAAACACAGAATACAACAAGAATTAAAAAACTATTAAAGGATCATTTTTCAGTAAATAGATAAATATGTAGGTATAGCTAAAATAATAAATTGTAAATATATTTAAAACTAAAGATATTGTACTACCGATATTTTCATTCATAAAATTATACTTTGTTACACTTTTTTTTTCTCAGCTCTCTTTTGTAAAATTAGCTTAAGACAAACTTATAAGATATTGTATCTTACTGTTTCTAAGCATTCACAAATAAATAAAATTAAAAAAATGAATATGTCTGCCTTGCCCAATCTGGCGTTGAAATGATCGAGTACAATTTTAACGTCGTACCTACCTAGGACACTGCTAGTACATATATGTTTGGTAGCGTCATCTTTTTCCTCTATGGCGGCGTAACACCATATCACGCTGATGGTGGGGTATTTGACAGATGCTAGTTCTGTACATTTTTTTATTAAGCTAATAGATTTTGCATATTTGTTGGCACTAAAACATAGTTGGTAGTTAATGGTAAAATTACATTAAATCTATAAACTGATATTTACTAACATATTTATTGAATCGTAATATTATAAGAGTTACAGCCATTTTATAAATATTTTATGGATGAGTAATACAGCGTTAGTGTTTATAATTTGTTGTATTAGTTGTATTATACCAGTATAATATACTATGCCGCCCCATATTTTTTAAATATACATGTCTTTACCATATTATAGTTCTACTGGCGCACATCAAATTGGTTAAGATTCATTTCACTTGTAAACTAAAGTGACGTCTTTCTTTAGGTACTATACTTCGTCCTTTCGAGTTGGAATCGAAGATATGTCCATCTTAGACAAATGATTCGCACTTTTCTAATCAGGTCAATGTCGCTATAATGCTCGTAGGGTTCTTTGTTAAATCTCATTTTCCAAAGGCTATCAATGAAAACGTGTTCGAAGATCACTCAGTCAGAATGTTAGATTCTCAATGACTAGCCGATGTAGACAAACTACCTAACTAAAAAATAATAATTTCTAGTTTAGAACGTCCTCTTTAAAATTATTTCTGACCATGATGAAAAGCATTCGCCATTGACCTAAAAAAACGATGGAAATATGGTGAGTATTGAATCAGGCCTTCTTGTATTTTCGCCA
Source organism: Cheilosia scutellata (assembly GCA_955612985.1). Taxonomy (NCBI): domain Eukaryota; kingdom Metazoa; phylum Arthropoda; class Insecta; order Diptera; family Syrphidae; genus Cheilosia; species Cheilosia scutellata. The sequence continues at coordinate 56,019,392 of OY015311.1, forward strand.
GGATCTGTTTCTCACGAACGTCTGACAAACATCCGAGAGTATATGACTGTCCTGAAAAAGCTTCTCAATTCAGCCGTTCGAACTCGGCATAAAATTGTAGGTCCCTTCCATTCGTCCCAAAAATAGAAACTCACACAAACGAATGGTTGCGAGAAGCTAGCCTAGGGTGTCTGTCTACCGATTTATATGTATATGCTTTTTAATGAAATACAATATAAGTTGGTAACAAATTCACAACACCATACACAACCTAACACGGCCAATTATTTGAATTATTTCAAACTTACCACAGAAATAACTGTAAATGACTATGTGCCAGCTACCAGGATACGCGTGACGTAATTCACCCTCATTTACTTTAATATGGCACACATACTTTTCCACGCAGTAACAATTCAAAACTGGCCATATGGAACTCTCTTTTTTGTCCGAAGCTAGCGGTCTTGCTATAAAAACTAATGCGAGAAACAAATTAGCACAGCAACAACTTCGACAGCAGAAGTCGCATAAAATACATTGGAAACATCGATAGCAACTTTGTAAGGGTACCTAGGAAAAAATATCTATCCAGTTGATTGCAACACATCGTTACCAGATTAGCAGATTGCCTTCCAAACCAAAATAAATGGTAGAAGCAAAAAAAAATATATTTTTTTAAAGGATATGCTAATAATTTAAATATTAGGGACAACAAGTTCATAACATGACAACCCGTAAACCCGTAATAACGCGCATGTTGTGATCTAATATTAAATTAATACATGAGTGTTAACGTACTTAGTACCAGTATACTTGGTGGTAGCTAAAGTATAAAATACTAAATACAAATCTGATAGCATTTTCGATTGGGTATATCAGATTTTGATTTGAGATTTCAGATTTCTGCTGCCCAATAAAACATTAAATCCAAACTTGAATGTACTTTTGTTTCACGTGTGCTCTCCACACATTACTTTTAACTCAACTCGGGACGATTTAATTAGAAAACTCGTTTCCACATTGGAAAAAAACTGAATTGAAAATCACGTCCCACCTGTAGTATCCTGAACGAAAGACATCTGTCTGGTTCTGTAGTCTCGTACAAAATGAGTTTTGCTTTATTAAATTTGACATTTTATACAATGTTGGCACACACTAAACTTCTGACAATTTATACACCATTTCAAGACACTACACCACCAACATTAAATAATTTTACAAACGCCTGCAGTATATTATACAAATACATATTGGTATGTATTAGTGAAAGTCCGTATACTGACACGGATCAGAAAAAAGAATCATTCATATCAAAATGACTACGAGTGGTTGTTAAATAATTCTCCCAAACAATAATTCAAGAATTGAATTTGTTTGCCAATCGAAAATGAAAAGCGATCTAAATAAAACAAAATTAAAATAGTATTTTCTAAATAATTTACATAAGAATAATTTAAAACTGCTGAAACTTAATGGAGGACTTCATTGTAGATATCTGGTAACGCTACTGCACCTTCAGTGTGTTAGCATTTGAAAGTTGAGAGAATCGAAAAAGTCACCGTAACGCTGGTCCTGGTAGCATTTGCACAGCAACTTGAATTTAGGATTAGGACTTAGCTCTAACGTCAATGTCGATGTTGCGTTGGAAATGTGACTTAGTTAGTTTAATGGACTATTTTATTTTACATTTAAAAATGCATACATTTTGTTTTTTAACTTAGTCCTTAAGGCCTTAGGCCGTCTACCAGATTGACATTCAAATAAAAAGAATTAATTCATATTTCTTATATCATATAAAAATATGTGTATGTACATAAATATATAATTTTTGTTTTTTTTTATATTTTGTTTTTCTTTAAAACATTTCTTCCATTATGCTATTTCTGTAACTAAGTGCGTTGACTGTGTAGTTGTAGAGCAAGTTCCAATATCTACCACCATTCAATATATGTATTGCTTCCTCCAACCCAAGTGCCGGAACTCCGGAAAAGTTTATGCGAATTTCTTTAAGTATTGGACATTTTGCGATGAAATGTAACACATCCTCTCGCTCCTTGAGATTACAAAGTTCGCATAAAATTGGAAGCTCTGGGCGGTGTGGAATATAGTTCAGTTTTAGAAGTTCGCCTCTTACTTTGAAGATGATGCATATCTTGTCTGCCGAATAATACTGCTCAAAAAATAAGTCCTGTCATTTAGGTAATGGTTTAGCTCACTGTAGTGAGCTCTGTGTTGGGATGCTTGGGCTTCATTTGTAAATTCGTCATAGATTCGTCTTCCAGTTTCCGTCAGTAACCGTCTTGCTTTCTGCCTAATTGAAGCCTGTGGCTCATTCGCCATAAGAGTGAAGTTATAACCGCATTTCCGTCCCAGCAATTCCCAGTCTTGGACACATTTGACCCTGTAGCGCAGCATTTGTGTAAGCAGCGACCTTGGAATTCTTTCTTGGCTCATCCCAAAGACCTTTACGATGTAGTCTAAATGCAGTTTAAGGGTATCCATGAACAGGGGTGCTACTCCAGTCTCCAAGTGTAACATATAGTTGGGGGAACTGTTTGGAATTTTAAAAACCCTCCTAAGGAAATATCGTATAAACTTTTCCACAGCCTCAAACGAGCAGTAACCCCAAACTTGTGCTGCATATAGTAAATTTGAAGACGCTGTCGCACGGAATATTTTCTGCTTCGAAATATGAGAAACATGCTTATTATTAATACAAAAAATGTGACTTAAGCCATTAAAAATCAGCGGCTCTAAAAAGTGCGCTGTGGCTGTTGCTGTGCCAATCTGTTTTTCGTATAAACTTTCATAAGTATCTAAACAATAATTTACCATCTGTTATACCGATTTAAAGTTTATTTTATTTGCAGAGGGGTTTGACATAGTAGTAAATGACTGCTTTGCACACAACGGAGCAAGTAAACGAATTCAACTAATAGACGAATATGGCTGTCCAGTTAATGAAAAACTAATTTCTCGGTTTAGAGGCTCTTGGTCCGATGGCGGCATTTATGAAACACAAGTCTATGCGTACATGAAGACTTTTCGATTCACTGGCTCACCTGCTCTTTATATTGAGTGTGACGTTCGAATGTGTCACGGAAGATGTCCGGTAAGCATAATATACAAGAAACATGAAACTGATTATATAATATAATATACCTACATTATGTGCAAATTTTTTTTATAGAATAGAATTCAGTAAAAAGGCACACATCCGCTTAGCTTTTGCTCTAAAATTAAAATAAAAATTAAATCAGTTTCCAATGATAATTTTCGGTACAAAGTTGGCAAAAATGTTTAAAATAACTATGGGACTCCTTCTTGGCGTTATAAATGTAATGGCAAAGTTAAATATATATACTTCCCTGTGGAGGGTATACAAGAAGGAAATCTAGCAAAACTCTGCTCCGATTAGTCACTTCACTATAGAGCGTTTACAACATTTAGACTAGTTTTTTTGAAACCTCGCCAGCCAGCCGTTCATTTGGACAGTTGCCAGCAAGATGAAGCCAGCCAGCCGAGTTTTACTATAAAATTATGCATTTGGTAGAAATATTTGCTACATTCTGACATTTTTCTCTGGAATGTTGTGTACCATAATATGATTTAAGCAAATTGTACGGAAATTCTAAGCCACTTGTTGCCACTTTCAGCGGCACCTGTTTGTTAATTGTGAATTGAATTTAGCCAGCTGCCAGCCAGCCGCTCTCCGACTGGGGAGGAAATCAAGAGTTGTTGCCAAGAGTTGCCAGCAGGTTGTTGTTTTAACTAGCATGTGAAATGTGCCTCAACTGGCAACCACTGGCAACTACTGGCAACCACTGGCTGGGGAGGTTTCATAAAACCGCATCATTAGGTGCGTTTTGTTCGAGAAGCCGAAAACTTTGTGCCAGCAGTTGCGGTTATACAAATAATATAAATAATTTCTTTTAACAATAGTTAAATGTTAAAAAAAAAAATTAATTAATTTGACAATTTAGTAGCGCATACAAGTCTTAAGCACTTCGGCTATATTTGGGAAGCTACAAAAAAGTTATGGCTCCTTAAACTCAAAATTTTGAAAATTTGTTGTTACAATTTTTTACTTAAAATATATGAAAATAGACCCCCCTGCCATTCGGCAGAACTTCAGGAATCTTCCCTTAAAGGATTATAGTTCTTAACTGGGACACCCTGTATATATATGTAGGTACTATTTAGTATTAATTTGCATTTTATTTTTAATATGGCCCGCTGTCATGCTCGAGACAAAAAATGGCACTTAAGGAGTTTGAGTTTGCTCTATGTCCAAGGCGTGAGCATAAGCTTGAGCGTAGGTAATTTTATATAAATTCTCTTTCGCTTTTTTTAAATGTTTTTGAATGATTTTAACTGTTGTTTTGCCTATTACCTTCGCATTCAAAAAAAAAAAAAAAAAACAACTAAATTGTTTGAAAATACGGGCAGCAGAGGGATACATTATAGACACACATAATATAGATGGAAGATGTATAATGTACAACAGGGATGTTACGGAGGTGGTTTTACCGGAGTCGGAATCGGAAGCCTCATACTGACCTCCGCGGAGTCGGAGTTGAATCGGAGTCGGAGGTGGGGGTCGCACAAGCTTAAAATATAAAAATTTGAGAAATCAATTTTTATTAGAAAATTTACATAAAAAATACAAAATTGTATTGTCACTTCAAAATGTGTAAATTATCTTTTATAAACAGCAACTTAGCGCTGCCTTGTCGCCATTCAATCTGTTCCGTAGTGGGTTATAAATCAAACTAGCTGCACTGAATAGTTCTTCGCTCGGAAAAATTGTCGCACAAAACCTGGCTTCAATTTCACTGAAATAATTTCATGCTACACTAATTGTTTTAGGCTTCATAGTTAATAAAAAATAAAGTCTAGTTAATAAACGGCAAGTTATCAGTTTACTAAACCAAAAAAATAAGTCACACGTCTCACGCATGCACTCTCAAGTCTCAACTTCAACGCAAATCTCGGCTACTCATGTAAAACAATAAACAAATAAATGAGTGAAAAGACAGTCGTATTGTAAAATGTCGGAACTCGAAAGTCTTTGTCGTTCATGTTCATTGGTCGTCAGCGATAGTGTTCCGAAAAACCTCCGATGTGATTATATCGGAACCGAAGACGGATTCGGAGGTGCAATTTAAACCGGAGGTTCCGACATATCGGATTCGGAGTCGAAGCTCCGTATCATCCCTAATGTACAATGTAGATAGTACATAGGATGTTTTGCGTGTGGCCATCGATATAGGAAAGTGCCTTTGTTTTTTCTGTGTATATTGTTCATATTTAAATTGAAACTAACTAAAATAAATATAAAAATGTCTTTTTTAGAGTCAACCATGCCATTGGAGAAATTTAAAAGCGATATCTAAAAGAGATACACTAAATTCAACTACTAATTCACCAACAAATGGAACTCTATCAGAGAATATCAATTTATTTCAATCTCTAAGAGTTCTACAAGAAGGAGAAGACGACACAATTAGACCGCATTCAGAGACCAATATTCTTGAGACTTGTGTTACAACGTCAATAGTTTCATCTGTAGCCGCTGCTATTTCGTTATTAATATGCATTCTTTCAGCACTATTGATGATTGCTTGCTTTAAAATAAGGAATCTCACTACCCGAACAGCAGGCTATGAATCTTATGTCACACACAAAGGACAAATTTCATAGAACTTTATAAGTAACTTACTGGTACATTATTGCATAGTTTAGTTTAGATGGAACTATGTATACCTAAGTCTTGGAAATTGTAAATAGCATGTGCTGTGGTTAAGAATACTATCTAAGTTGCTAAATTAAAAAATGTCCTTTGTGAAATCAAAAATTGTTTTACACAAATAATGTATAGAGGTACTTTCTTATGTAATTATATTACCATGTTTAATATATGTATACTAACGTTATACATATTATTTAAAATTATTTATGTATGGATGCAAAATAAAGATTAATTAGTTTGCATGTTGAATAGCCTGTTGGGATCTTTTCGTGGTACTAGGGCTTTTACCCTTTTATTTAGGTAAATATGTATAGATATAACTTTAAGTACATAAATGTATAGCAATTATTTGCGATAAACTTGTACAAAGAGCTTTTTTTTATTTGTCCAATAATTGGCTACCACAAGATGACCGACACTATCGCTTGCGATAACATACGAACAGTATATCACAAATGACGACTAATAGAAATCTTTAATTTCAGTAGTAGGGTTTCAAATAGGTTCATAGCAGATTGGCAACTGTTTCCGATACCATTCCGGATTGGCGCTAAAATGTTTCAATATCTAAACAGATAAAGCTTATATAATTTGTTATTTTGCCCAATTATAGATATTTAATTTATATACCTAATATTCAATTTCATATAGGTCTATAATAAGTTTATAAATAATTAAGATTTAAATAGCATGTTAAGTCATTAAAATAATATTATTGAATAATAAAAAACACAAATTAACGTAACATGGAATTCACAAATTTTTTTTATATACATCGATGTGTACTTATATAAAACAGGGGATTTCAAATCCTGGAGCACTCGGACCAATTCCGGCCCATTGTACTACCTAGCTCGAGTTACAACAATAAGAGCGTTTTTTTTAAGCCTCGCCAGCCAGTAGTTGCCAGTTGAGGTACATTTCACATCCTAATTAAATGAAATATTACGGCATGACCAACAATGGTCTTTATACTCAGTTACCACATGGCCAGTATTAACATTGCTTTATTGAATTTGCATTATTTTTGGTAATTTTTATAAACCAACAAAAGCTGTGCTTACTGGTGCGTTCGCAAGTATAAGCACAGAAGCGTCAAAACTAGGTTTAGCGGTGAATGAGGGCAAAACAAAATACATGCTGTCAACAAGAAGGGGCACACAACATCGACGAATAGGACAGAACGTCACACTAGACAGCTACAACTTTGTCCTAAGAAGGCAACTGACTAGTAAGGCCTTGTCAAGAAACACTAAGGAGACTCTATATAAGACCCTCATCGTCCCAGTCCTGCTCCATGGCGCAGAAGAATGGACGCTGGCAAAGGCGGATGAAGATCTGCTTGGTCGTTTCGAACGGAAAGTTCTTGGAGTGATTTTCGGTCCCGCTTACGTTGACAGGCTTTGGAGGAGGAGATTTAACAGCCAACTGTACAGCGACATCGACCTGCGGGTCAATTCTCAAAAATTCTCGCATACGTTTATCTGTCAAAATATCCAATTTCATGCGAAAGACTGAAATTTGCAATTCTCAAATTCCGCATACGATAATTTCTCTTCGAATGTTACTCGTCTACTTTTTCTAGGCGGATTTGCTTCTCGCATACGGAGTTGTGAGTTTGACAATTTGATTTTTAAATTTCTGTGTGAAATAATTTATTGTGAAGAAGCAAAAATAATTAAAATGGAAGGAAAACAAAAGAAGAAGGTTCTTCAGCAGTTACATAAAGCGTTTGATCTAAATTGGTCAATAATATATGAGTAGGCAAGAAATCGATGGATTCCTGTGCCAAGCGCTTGTTTAACCGAAATAATTTCATAAATTTTGTGTCGAAAAGTTCAAAATAGTCTTTGGGTTCTCGGATATCTCTGTCTATTTGAAGTTGCTCCAATTGCTCCATTGCCAACTGAACAAATGCTAATCTCATTTTGCCCAATGTAGCCATTGTAAAAACACAATTAATTATTAACTGAAATTAGAACCAATCACACACAATCGGAAAATGTTTTTTTTTTTGTTTTTGTTAATCGCATATCAAAACCCACATCCACAATATTTCTTACCCAATTTGAATTGAATTTTTTTTTCGTGTCATTCTTTGCACAAAAAGTAGGTACATTTCGACGTAAAATTCTACCTCATGCGAGAGGTGAATACAATTTTCGCAGAGGTGGAAAAAACTTTGAGAATACCAATTTTTTTCGTATGCGAAAATTTCAGGCGGATTTGCTCGTATACGAGTTGCGTTATGCGGAATTTGAGAATTGGGGTCCTGGTCAGAAAAGTACGTATCAGTCGACTTAGATGGCTAGGACCAACACTTCGGCCCGTAGAGTCTTCGATTCCAACCCGAAGGGACTACGCAGTAGAGGAAGACCTCGCCTTAGGTGGCGCGCACAAGTGGAAGGAGCCATCAACCAACTTGGAGTGAGCATATGGAGACAGCTGGCCAAAGATCGTGCTGGCTGCAGACGCTTGTTGGTTGAGGTTGGTTTTCTAAAACGAGGTAATGTGAGAATAGGTCTAATGACGTATATAATACACTAGCTGTACCCGCCCAGCTTTGCCCGTGCACAGGAATTGTATTGCTTAGGTCTTAGATAATAATGTTCTTTCGTAAAATGCGAAAAATGAGAATAAATCTATTTTCTGGAATTTTCTTTCTGCCTAAACCTGAAATATTAGCAATATGAAAAAAAACAAAAAAAGAATCATGAAAATCATGGAAGATGTTTTTTGTATGCGAGGCGTCACCCCCCTTTGTCCAATTTTGCTGTGGCGATATCGATAATGGATGTAATGTATTGGATATATAATGTGCACCCTCTACATCGCCCTCCCTCTCCGTGATCATGCTACTTGTTTGTAATGCTGTATTTCCTTTCCTTTGTTTCCGTCTTCCTATATGGAATCCGAACAACTACCTACCCCAACCCTACACTGTTACCATACCCCATATCGATATCAGAATGAACGGTACGTATCTTCTCTTCTGAAGATTATTAATATACCCCATGCCATAATATACATACTTATATATACAATACCATAGCACTCACTGCAAAAACAAATCATAACCCTTTTTGAATGCGAGGTATACGTATGCTAGTGTTGTTTTGTTTTTTTTTTGTCCTGTCGCACGATCGCAAAAGTATAAACATCCATTTGTAGCAAGGTATATGTGTATGTATATATTTTCAATTCAAAAAATACATACGTCATATCAGAATGAAATTCCTACTGCGTTGCGTGGAGATATGCGAAATGGGTGTGTAATATATTGGATATATAATGTGCACCCTCTGCATCGTCCTCCCCCTCATTGATCTTGCTACTTGTTTATAATACTGAATTACCTTTCTTTTCCTTTGTTTCCCTCTTCCCTTGGAATCCAAACAACTACCTACCCCAACCCTACACTGTTACCATACACCATATCGAATGAAATTCTGAAATGAAACCATGCATCGGACATACGATCATAATATACATACCTACATATACAACTGACCACTGCGAAAACAAAAACATTTTAAAAAAAGTTTCATCGAAATCTGTCCAGTAGTTTTTGAGTTTTTAGCTGACAAAGAAAAGTCCTACAGTTTTATTATATGTATAGATAGAACCAATATGTAATTCGAGGCTGAATTTGTAATTTGCTACCAATAGCTTTTTTGCAGCAGAAGCCCTGGTGGCAAAGTTTCACTTATAGTCATATCGACACTTTTCGACCTGCACGGTTGAGATTATAATTGAGGCTCCGATCACTGATAAAGAGACTTCGCCCCCTCTATCATACTCATCATCCCAATGTTACATGGGACTTTCAAATATTCCACATCACTATCAAGTCTTGGTCTGTGTTCCAATCTACATCTGGTGGTCTAACTCCAATTGCAATATCAAACGCGGCATTTAAATTTTCTAAAACGAGGTAATGGAGAACGCCGCCGACGGACTCCATTATAAAAAAAGTCTTCATTTTTCCCATTGTACCCAAGCTGGTACACCTGACTGTACAGAATTAGCGGAACGACTACAATTATTGGCACCCCTAAGGAAATTTCAACTTTAATCAACTATAACATTTTCGTTTATAGAGTTATTTGAATCTGTTGTATACAGAAGTATAAATTATTAAATTCCTCGTTGATTAAGTTTTATAAATAACGGTTTAGTTATTGAAAATATATTTAAAATGCCGATTTAGTAAAAGCTTACAAAAAACCACAATTATTGGCACTCTTTAAACAGAAAAACATCATGTTTTATATATTATTTTATTTACATATTAAATAATCTCTGGTTTGTGGTTTCAACCGCAAAGCAAAAATTGCAATTGGGTTCCGCATAAACAAAAGCAAATTTGAGAACCATAAACAAAAACTAATGTCGTTTTCGATTGGTAATCCCAGGGGGCTTATTACCAAATTCATGGCGGATTGGTATTTTTGTATTTCCAAAAAGCGATTCGATCCATTCAAAAGCGATAGCTATTTAGATGACGGATTGCTGGCAGATTTATTGTGGATAAAAAATAAACTAAATTCTTGTGACGAATGGATCGAATCGCTTTTGGAAATACAAAAATACCAATCCGCCATGAAAAGCGATCCGCCGCGCATTTGGGAATAAGCCCCGAGAATCGTTCGGAAGCAATCCGAACGCTTCTGAAAGCATTCGATTGGCACTCAATGACAGTTCTTCTTCTGAAAAGAAGAGAATTTTGCTTCTGGATTTGAATTCAGAATCGAAACCAGGCCAGAATCACTAATACATTCATACACTATAAACGCCAGAATCTTTGAATGCAAATTTTTTGTATCGCATTTGATAGTTTTACATTTTAAATCCAATAAAAGTAGGTAATTAATTCGAAAAATAATATTAAAAGGGATATTCCGATCGAAGTTTGTAATTTAATTTTATCGTCTTCAGCATCTTCCTCGTCATCAATTAGTGATTATGATGATGCAATTGCGCTTGAATTTCACAAATACAACGATACATCGACTTCAAACTCAAATAAGATCTATTTGCTTGTTCGATTGGCATCCCGAATCGGAGAGTTCTTCCGGACGGTTCTGGACGACCAACCGAAAACGACATAATTCTATATACAAACAAGTAAAAGTGTTATCATCGGCCTGGCCGATGCTTTGATACCCTCCACTGCATAAAAGTCATGCAAAATGTTCGCCATGCCATATTGGTTTGGTATAGGAGGTACCAGAACTACTTGACCGACATAGACAATTTTCAATATAGCGCGAACCAATTCACTTGGCCAACCGTCGGTTGCGCAGAGAGAGGATTTAAGAGAATATACACGACACAAAACAAAACACAAAAACAAAATACACAGAAACCTGCGCAGTAGAATGGCCAAGTGAATTGGTACGCGCTGTACCAACCTGACGACGGTAAAAAGAAGTCCTCTCACAAAATTTCATTCGCCTATATCGATTCGTTTGGACGCTATCGTGATTTCAACAGACAGAGAGACACATGGGTCTAATAGTGGTTTTGTATGGGAGGTACCAGAACTACTTGACCGACATAGCCCCTTTTCAATACCAACCTGACGACGGTTAAAAGAAGTCCTCTTACAAAATTTCATTTGCCTATATCGATTCGTTTGGACGCTATCGTGATTTCAACAGACAGAGAGACACATGGATCTAATAGTGGTTTTGTATGGGAGGTACCAGAACTACTTGACCGACATAGCCCATTTTCAATACCAACCTGACGACGGTAAAAAGAAGTCCTCTAACAAAATTTCATTCGCCTAGGTCGGTTCGTTTGGACGCTATCGTGTTTTCAACAGACGGACAGACGGACAGACGGACAGACAGACGGACATGGCTAAATCGATTCAGAATGTGATCCTGATTCAGAATATAAATATACTTTATGGGGTCTCCGGTGACTCCTTCTTGGCGTTACAAATGTAATGGCAAAGTGAATATACCTTCCTGGTGGAGGGTATAAAAAGTAAAGCATCGGTTAATGTCTAAGATAGAACAGATGTAATGGCGTAATGGCTAGTTTAAGTTGTAATGAAATAATTATATACTCTTAGGCGTTTTGCTCGTAAATTTTCTAAATGCCACCTAAAAATATGCAACGAACAGCAGTCAAAAATACGGAAGCAAGTAGCTCTCAAACGTTCATGGATAAAAGAAATCGAAATCAATTAACGCTAGAATTCTCAGAACAAACAAAAAGAACTAGAATAGAGAGTGATTTTTTGTTACGGATCTATTTTTGATTTCTTTTTTTAATTCTGTAAATAATTTTTATTTGGTTTTCCAAAAGATTTACTGATACTCGGCCCTAGCGAGGTATCCGTCGGAACGGAGAATTCTCCGCAACGCATATTCCGTCGGAGACTCAAATTACATTCGAGGTATCCGACATCGGAAAGAATAATTAAAATGCGACAACGCATTGATTTGACATGATGTTGTTTCGTGCTACATCGGGGTTTTCCTATTAAGTGATTGTTTTTTCGTTTATTTTTCCACTGGAAACACAAATTAAAGCAACAAATACAACCAATTACTTTGCTAAAATGTTTTTTTTTTATTGTTTTCATTTATCAACACTTCACTGCAAATCGTAAACAAATTCCGCAACCAATTCCTGTCGGAGCACATCGGAAGAAAATTCGTATGAAACTGTCAAAAATATGAGTAAAAACGCACTTCATCGCACTGAAACGTAAAACGCCAGTGTGCGTTGCATATTTGTCGGAACAAAGTTCCGAAAAGCTGTTCCGACGTATACCTCGAAGCAAAAATCCTCCGATTCGTATGAAATCGGAGAAATTTCCGTTCCGACGGATACCTCGCTAGGGCCGACTAAAAAAAGCAGAATGAAAATACTTTTGTAACCATGAAAGTAAAAACTATTGTAAATAGGCTTTTGAAAACTGAACTTTCAACAAAGGTAATCAGTTATTGAGTTTGAAAGCGGATTGTTTCAAATGCTATAAAAAATCGTTTGTATTTGGAAAAGAAGACTGTTCAACTCAACGAGTTTTTAAGTTTTACTTGGATGAAACTTAATAAAAATTTAAATTTGAAGGATGTCGAAGATTCTATCGGTTATCTTAATTGTAAAAAAGTAAATATGTATAACTGATAGCAAGTTAGTTTTGATGTTTTTGTGAGTTGCAATAATTTTTTAAAGAAAACTCAAAAGAAAATAATTTTGATGAATTGCGTTCGCAAGAAAAGTATTTTTTAAAGACTCATATAATATCCTGAACATGCGTAATACAATCCTTGAGCAGAATCCCTCAGTTCAAGAGCAGACTTAGGCGGCATCTGGAGGCGCTTTGAGCTAATAAAGATGAAGATTTTTTCAATATTTTTGAATATTTTTATTATTGTTTTCGTTGTAGGTTCTTTCTGATTTAAATAAGTCTTAGGAACATTATAATGTATTTATGTTTATAATATCCATGAACCCAATTAGCTACTTATTAATGAAATTCTATCTACTGAACTTAGTTTCCTTGTTTTTCTGTTCTCTCTTGTTCTCTCCTAACAGTAACAAATTATGTATACATTATTGAAGTTTGCTCAATTTTAGAACATATTGTGGGTATCTTTCTGTGTTAAGATTATTGCAAATAAATTGAATTGAAAATGTCGAAAAAACATTCTTTCCGATTGGGCCCAATGGACACAAGAGAAAAATAGATTAAAAATTTCAACTGTTATACCATGTGAACACCAACGTGACTAAGCGAAAGTGATTCACAAATTACGAAAAACGTTCCCACCGAATTTTACGTATTTTATTTTGACATTTCTATCATTTCCCGAAACTTTTCTTCCCAAAGTTCCAAGAGGAATAACTAGGTACTCTTTTTCTTCCCAAATTGCGCTGACAATATGTTGGTGGGAACATGGTATATTATTACCTAGATATATATTTTTTATTATTTGTTTCGTTTTAATTTTATTTTCTTAAAAAAAAAATTAATTCGTACATTTATGTTAATTAAAATATATGTTTTAAGTTTTTGTGAGTGTATTTTTTTTATTTTGTGTGTTCTCTTTTTTGTCCTCTATTTTTTTTACGAATGTTCTTTTTTTAATGTCTTTGGGAGCAAAATGTTCTCTTTTTATAAATACCTCAGATGGACACCCTAGTAATAGGAGACACAAATGCACGTATAGGAGAACTTCAAATAATGTACAGACAACAACCCTCTAACGGAGGGAAATTGGAAAATAAAACAGCACAGGACTTCAAAAGACAAAATTATGTAATTCCAATGGTTATGCATTTATTGAACTTTGCCAAGATAATAATCTTATAAATAGATGTACTGAAGGCGACCTAGATGGTAACTATACTTTTATCGGCGGTGCAGGTAAATCTGTTAATGATTATTGTGCAATTTCTGGTAAATGGGTAGAACTGATAAGATCATTACACGTGATCCCAAAAATATTCTCGGACCATATGCCAATAAGTGTGACATTCTCGATAGGACCACAAAATTGCGTTAAGCAAATAGAACTACCACAAAAACTTGTTTGGAAAAATGCTAATAAGGCCTATTATGATTACCACCTGAACCAAAATTTAAGGAAAGTTGACTGTAACTTAGATTAGGATATAACAGAGCAACTGGTTAATTGTATCATACAATCCTACCCATCCACATCCAGTCGTAACAGAAAAACAGGAGAACAAAAATGGTTCGACAAAGACTGTGATAAAGCAAGGGAGCTATCATTTACTTAGCTCAATAAAATAAGAAAAGCTGATGAGGACAATGTTAGTCTAATATCACAATTTGGCCCTAGCGAGGTATCCGTCGGAACGGAAAATTCTCCGCAACGCATCCTTCGTCGGAGACTCAAATTACATTCGAGGTATCCGCTTTCGGAAAGAATAATTAAAATGCGACAACGCATTGATTTGATATGATGTTGTTTCGTGCTACATCGGGGTTTTCCTATTTAGTGCTTGTTTTTTCGTTTTTTTTTTTGCCCATACACATTTAAGCAACAAATACAACCAATTACTTTGCTAAAAAAATGTTTTTTCTTTATTGCTTTTATTTATCAACACTTCACTGCAAATCGTAAACAAATTCCGCAACCAATTCCTGTCGGAGCATATCGGAAGAAAATTCGTATGAAACTGTCAAAAATATGAATAAAAACGCACTTCATCGCACTGAAACGCAAAACGCCAGTGTGCGTTGCATATTTGTCGGAACAAAGTTCCGAAAAGCTGTTCCGACGTATAGCTCGAAGCAAAAATCCTCCGATTCGTATGAAATCGGAGAAATTTCCGTTCCGACGGATACCTCGCTAGGGCCGACTTGTATAGTACTATAGAGGAATATCATTCACAAATGCTTACAAGCTCTTTCGTCCAACACGATGGACTCAAAAACAGTAAAGTGGTGCTACGATGCCTTGCAAGTCCTATCCAAATACAACAAGGTCAAACTGGGTTGGGTACCTGGTCATCAAGGTATTGAGGGCAACGAATCGGCGGACCAACTAGCCAGGGCTGGTTCTGAATCCGCGTTCTGTGGACCAGAACCTTATTGCAGAGTCAATTGGGTATAATTAACGACTGGGAACATACTTCGTCTGTGCCACTGGGAAAATGTTCCGGGTCTAAGACAATCCAAAAGTTTAATTAAACCTTACTCCTATAAGGAAATCCTCAACCCAAATAAGGATAGTATCAGAAGGCTGGTGGCTTTCTCACAGGCCATTGTGGCTTGAGATATCCGGCCCTAGCGAGGTATCCGTCGGAACGGAAAATTCTCCGCAACGCATACTCCGTCGGAGACTCAAATTACATTCGAGGTATCCGCTTTCGGAAAGAATAATTAAAAAGCGACAACGCATTGATTTGATATGATGTTGTTTCGTGCTACATCGGGGTTTTCCTATTTAGTGCTTGTTTTTTCGTTTTTTTTTTTGCCCTGGAAACACACATTTAAGCAACAAATACAACCAATTACTTTGCTAAAATGTTTTTTCTTTATTGCTTTCATTTATCAACACTTCACTGCAAATCGTAAACAAATTCCGCAACCAATTCCTGTCGGAGCATATCGGAAGAAAATTCGTATGAAGCTGTCAAAAATATCAGTAAAAACGCACCTTATCGCACTGAAACGCAAAACACCAGTTTGCGTTACATATTTTCGGAACATACAAGCTATTCCAATGTATACCTCGCTGCAAAAATCCTCCGATTCGTGTAAAATCGGAGAATTTTCCGTTCCGACGGATACCTCGCTAGGGCCGATCATCTTAATAAAATGAATGTGTGCCCGGACAGAATGCAGGTTCTGTCTTGAGGGTGAAGAATCCTCCGAACACATTCTCTGTGATTGCCCGGCACTGCATTGGCTCAGAAAACGTGGAGACACGTACACCAGCAGAGCTTAGGAACTCCGCTAGGAGGACACACGTCTCTTAGAATAACTAAATCCCTTCGATACAATAATTCTTTTTAGGTCGCAGTGTCAGCCAAATGGGCAGGGAAATTAAAAAAAAAAAAAAAAACTACCGAAGCATGGACCGCTCCGTCCGGAGAAGTAGCTACTCGACATTGAGTTCCTCACGTATTCTGGTATTTGTAATGCGATCTCTACGGGTCACACCAGCAATACAACGGAGAAATCTCATTTCGGCAGCTTGTACCCGCGATCATTTTCTTTCGGTCATTACCCAAACCTCATGTCATGACCATAGGTAAGAGTTGGAACAAACACCGAATTAAAGACTGACAACTTAGCTTTGACACCAAGTTCAGTCCTCCTGATAACAGAATGACCAAGCTGTCTCAAAATTGACCCAGCCTGACCAATCCTACAGGAAAATTCGGCATTGCTCCTTCCATTACTCGTGAATAAGGCCCCGAGATACTTAAACTTCTCCACTTGTTTCAATGGGACTCCACTAACATGCAGAGTGCACTGAACAGGCGTTCTGGAGACGACCATCACTTCAGATTTGTTCACGTTAACCTTCATCTCAGCTTCAACACAAACGGCTACAAACCGATCGAGTGTGGGTCTGAGAGGACCCAAGGATGACCAAGTCATCAGCGAAGAGCAAATGACATATTCTCAGATCTCCCAATTCGAAACGTTCTTTGCCAAGACTGCGATGTTACATCCAGTCCATATAAGTAATGAAAAGGAGAGGAGACAAGACGCACCCCTGGCGAAGTCCAACGCTCACGGTGAAAGGTATTCAGCCCTATCGAGGTATCCGATCGGAAAATTCTCCGATTTCATACGAATACGAATCGGAGGATTTTTGTTTGTTTGAGGTATTCTTCGGAACAGCTTTTCGGAACTTCTTTTCGACAAATATGCAAGGCACACTGGCATTTCAGTGCGCTCAAGTGCGTTTTTACCGATATTTTTGACAGTTTCGTACGAATTTTCTTCCGATATGCTCCGACAGGAATTGGTTGCGGAATTTGTTTACTAAGATTTGCAGTGAAGTATTGATAAATCGAATGTAATTTCAGTCTCCGAGGGAGTATGCGTAGCGGAAAAAATTCCGTTCCGATCGGATAGCTCGATAGGGCTGATTGATTTAACGCCGTTTATCCGAACACATCTTTTACAATTTGTGTAAAGAGATTGAATGGCTCTCAAGAGAGAACCGTCAATTCCATACTCATGTAATACACTCCAGAGTTTACCTCGAGGGACTCGGTCGTATCCACCCTCTGACCACTATAATGGTTTGCGAGACCATTGATGGGAAGCTCGTAGCCGTTTCGGGTTAAACAAAAAAAAAATCTAATTTTATTGCCGAAATTTCTCCAATAGTCCGATAGTAAAAACATATATTTTTTGAATTTCTCGCACAGGATCATAAATGTAATTAAACAACAAAGTAAACTTTTATTTAAATATTTTCTTTTTACATATTAACTGCGTCAATACTTAATGAAAGATAAAATTAAGTTAAAATGTCTAAACATAAATATTTATAATAAACCCTGTCTTAATTAATATTAACACATTTACATACTTGAAAGTATAATTTCATTATAACTACTCATATAGTACACAAAATAATCTAAAAGCCAGTTTTTCGTCTTTCAATCTTTACAATTATTTTATTTAATTATGTAGATCATTAAATTATATATTTTATTAGCACTATAAAACATAATATCGATAATTATAGTACCTACATACATATTATAAATATTCCTATTGTGTCGTTACATGTATACAAATACAAGCTTGTTATGTACTCCAACTAAAATGTAAATTTAAAAATAAAGGAAGGTAATATAATTGACTGTACAACATACATAGGTACATAAAACGTGAGTAAATTGGAAAAAGGTACTGTAAGACACTGACAATGTCTATTACTTAGAAGTTCCAGTTAAATAATTACCAAAAAAAAGCAAACAAAAATAGTTATACATTACAATAATTATTATTTTTTAATTTACTAATAGTCTTAATTTTCTAAAACAATTTACATATTTAGAAATAAAAAAATTCTACATGTTTTATATTTCATTCAGCAATTAGATTCCTAAAAAACATACCACAGAGAATTTCTGTCTGGCAGATTCAGAAAATAATCTTAGTCAGTCTCATTTGTCACGATGCACTATTATAATTATTATCAGAATCGCATTCATAAACTAGTTCAGCAAATATTTATAAATATTAAAATGTAAACAAAATAAATTTCCTAGAATTGTTATACTTTCCAAACCCCGTAGGCCTACTTCTTGAAGTGTTGATCTAACTTCGCCAAATTTTCCTAATCAAATCGAAAAATACGCATTATTTTATATTGGAGTGTTAAATATTTTTTAAAAGTATATTAACATACATTAACATTAAATATTAACTACAACACACGGAAACACTATAATTAATTTTGATATTAGCTTTTTTGCCTTTCTTTTTAAAATTAGGAAACAAATACATACAAATAGAAAGTCAATTAAATCAATTTTTCAGAAAATTGTTTTGGACATTATGAGCAGTGCTTCTCCACCTGTGTGCCGCGTGACATTGCCAAATGTGCCGAAAATGTTTTTGAAAAATAATAATAACATATATAGGGTGCTTATTTCCAAAAGCGCAGCGGATCGCTTTTCATGGCGGATTTGTATTTTTGTATTTCCAAAAGCGATTTGCTCCATTCAAAAGCGATTGCTGTTTAGGTGACGGATTGCTGGCGGATAAAAAAATAAACTAAATTCCTGTGACGGGAAAAAGTTGTGAATTTTGGAAAATTGAAAAACAGAATGGAAAAAAACTGGAAAGCACTGGAAATATTAGTTTCGCCCTCGTTCGGATTTGAGAATAACCAAAAGTGAAGACGCTCGAAATTGAAGAATCACTTTCAATACGATCCGCCGTGCATTTGCGAATAACCCCCAGGGGTGCAGTAATACATTTTGCATCATATATTATTTTCTTTCCGAATCGCAGAAGTAGATACGTTTATTCGTTGCGACTTTTCATAAAATTGTTGTTCATTCAAATTCATGACTGAAAAATGTGTTGTTCGGACGTCCATCAATGTTGGAAAAAAAGGATCTGCGCTTGAGCGCTAAGAAAATCGAAATGAAGGGTTTTCCAATGAGAGGTGTTATTGTGAATGGCCCGCTATTTCGGTAGCTGTCACTTTTGAAGCTTTTATTTTTTGACATTTGACAAGTAGAAACTACGCCATTGCTAAAAATGGAACGATACACGCTTAAACAAAGCATTGAAATTATTAAAATTCACTACAAATATGATGAAAATCTTGCAGTCACAGTTCGCAAAACTAAAGCATTTTTTGGTCGTCGTGAAGCACCTTGTCGGACCGCAATACAGAAATTGGTGGAAAAATTCGAGCTGTTGGGACAAGTTAGTGATGTGAAGAATAAAACCCGTGCACGTCGCTGAAGAACAACTGAGAATATTGCTGCTGTAGCCCAAAGTGTTGAAGAAAACCCAGGTTTGTCCATTCCTCGTCGTTCTTTGGAATTGGGCATTCCACAAACGTCATTACACCGTATTTTGCATAAAGACTTGGGTCTTAAGGCTTATAAAGTTCAGTTAACACAAGAACTCAAGCCAACAGCCCAGCGTCGATTCAAGACCTCAAAGATAAAATTCGTGAGGTTATCGAGGACATAGGGCAGCCACTTTGCGAATTGGTTATGGAAAATTTCATGAAAAGGATATGGTCCTGTAAGCGTGCTCGTGGTGGCCAGTTGGCTGATGTTGTTTTTCATTATTAACGGCATACCTTCCTCTTTATTATGAAATAAACATCCGATCATTTATCTCAAAAAATTACATTTTTCTTTGAATACCAAAATAACACCTCTTATTGGAAAACCCTTTATTATAAACTTCCACTGCATGATTTACAGATAATCTCACATTTCCAATCGTTATATGCTGATATGCTGATATGCTGATTTTGTTTGGTTTAAACCAAGACATCCATCCAATTGGTCAATTTGGATGTCACAGAAGTTTTAAGTCGACTCATACACTACACATGCAAAGAAATGTGATTTTGTCGTTGGAATTCGAAAAAACATATTTTGAATTTTACCAACGAGATTTAAACCTGACTTAAAAGTTATTTTTCTTCGCTTTCATTTGACAAAAATATAAATCAACCCATTTGTAACTTGCAAAAATATAAATCAACCCATTTGTAACTTACAACAATAAGAATAAAATAAGTGGGACTGAGGACGGACGTCGTATCGAAACTAACACGGTTACGTTTTTTCCCTTTGGGTAAGGATATTCGACGAAATGCGAAAACTGCTCTATAGAAACTTCATGCAAATCCGACTGTTAGAATACAGTAACAAAAGCATATAATTTAGAGGTGAGCTCTTTAGATGCGCCTTTTCGTTTTGAGGAATTAGAGGACTTGCTTCCCTCTTAAATTTTAATAAAATATGTAGTACGTCATATTGATATGAAATTTAGGTGTATTCGTAGATCACAACTTTTGTGTAAAAGGAATGTCTCTATTTTAAGAAAATATATGTACGCTTTCTTACAAAAAAATTTAAAATATGTACATATTTAACATTAAAAGTAAGAAAATAAACAAACAGAATTACAAAATAAATTAAAAATTACAAAAATTAATTATGTTGGTTCCAGTAGTTTGGGTATCAACTCAATGAATTTTTTAAATCTAAATCTATTAAAGGATTGATGATTTGTTTTTAAAGAACGACCAATAAGCGGAAAGTTTCAAAAAGAGTTACCAAATTTAATCATCCTTACAGTTACATTGTATATTGAGGATAAGTTGGAAAGGGTAGATAAAAATTGCTAAGTTAAAAATCAGCCAATGTTGATTCCAGATTATTATAAACAGTGTTCCCTAATTCACACAAAACAGTGATGCCAACGAAAAAAAAAAATATAACAATGTGACAGCTGACAGTTCCGGGTTAGTAAAAATGGAGCGCTATACGAAAGAACAACGCATTTGCATTGTTGAGTAATTATTTTAAAAACAATGAAGGTTTTGTCAGCTACAGACCGCAATTTCGTTCAACAAAAAACATCGAAGCAGTTCGCGAGAGTATTGCTGATACTCCAGGAACATCAATTCGGCACCGTAGTCAGGAATTGGGTATTTCGGGAAGCTCTCTACAATTCGAATTCTCACGAAACACTTGAAACAGCATCCACAACGCGTGAATGTTCAATTTTCAACTCCCGCTATAACAACAAAATATACTTGCAACATTTATATACTTTTACTATACCCCAGACCTATAGTAACAAACAAATACAAAAGTGTAAAAAGCAGAAGTTCGCAAATGTCAGTTCGATTTCGGGTACAAAGCAGACATAACGGTCATCCAGTAAGTACGATAGGTCGGACAAACAGCCTATGGAAAACTGTTACGGTGATGGCTAATAGAGAGCAGGGACAGCGCTTATTTGGATTTGAGTTTGTCATACACAGGAGCCTTAGACAAGAAGTCTTGAGTGAACGTCTTATGACAATACACGTCAAGGCTAAACTCGCTAGCATTAACGTGATATGCGCTCACGCCCCTTACAGGAAAAAGATGACCTTATTTTCTTTACGAATCATGAAGTTTCCTTTAAACTGCCATTCAATCGTTAGTGTATATTTTACTATAAATGCATATTTTGCATATTTTTAAAATAAAGGCAGATTTTTTGTGCATATTTTCAAAATAACAAACATGAAATTGAAAAACATGGGTTTCAATAAAGTGCGCGAGTTACGTGCACAGAGACGCCCAACACCACCTAGATGCCACCTCACCATATCTTGCTAAATATGCACTTTAATTATTATTAAATTATATTTCTTTCTTTCTGTAATCCAATATGTCTTGTATTACTTATTCTATTCTCATAACGAAATACCTATATAAATTTATTCACCTTTCCGGTCCCACGATGCAAATTGTGCAACGTCAACAATAAAGAATTATAAAAACTTTTGTAAATTAGAATCATTGTTCAGTCGTACGTAATAAAGGTCAAGCAGCGAAGCTCTGCTCAAAAATTAAATTTAGTTTTTTTTATCTTTCCGCGTGTTATCCCACTTAACTTTTTTTCTTCTTTTTTTTTTCTTCAATTGCACTGTGAAGTGTGAATTGACATTTTTGTGGAACTTCCTCATCAACAAGCAGCCTTATTCACATTCCAAATACATAGACCATTGAATTTAAACAAATAGAAACGGCACCGAAGCAAACATCCGCTACGCGGTCCATACGTCGCTGTGATCGCTTGTGCGGGTTTGTGAAATGGATCTGGGCATAATCTGGGATTGAACATTGGATAAAAACGAAAACAAGAAAATGTATAATATCCCAACAAAAATATCCCTCTAAGGAATGCTGGATGGGTAATTTTTTGTTGTAAACCAGTTTAAGGTAGTGCCGTCAGTATACAATTCTTTCTGAAATGACGTAACAGGGTAGGGAACTGGTTTGGTTTGGAAGACAGGAAAGGAGATGCAATATTATAAACAAGTATCAATAGCAATGTGTAGGATTTATATGAGTTTAAGAGAGGGAGGGCGATGCAAGGGGTGATCAGTTTGGAAGGATAAATAGAATAAAAATGAGTTTGGCTTTCTTGCTGACATTACACAACATTTTAAGATATGCATAAATGTATGTTAGAGTCTCACTATTTTGCCTATATTTTTGTCAAATATGCATCGATTTAAGTGATTCTTTTTGTAATTAACTCAAAAATATTATATCTCTCAAACCACCAAATCGATAGTTCAAATTTCCAGGCAATCTTAGGTATTGGCCCGAGAATGCTCCTGTTAAAATTGTCCCAAAGGTTAAAAAAAGCGCTATTCTGATAACGCTATATGCTGATAGACCAAAATCTGGGCAATAAAATTCCTAGGCACGAGCAATGCCTGCCGGGTACAGTAATTGTTAATCTTTCCAATAACCACTAATAATCATTTCGATAAAACTACTAGCGAATATGTAGGTACAATCCTGCGATTTGTGGACCCCGCCTGTTTTTTAGTCCCGAAAATATCGGAATTTATAACTATACATATTAGATAGATACATATTCACTATGTACATATTTAGAAAAGCACGGTGTTCCTTAAAGTGCTAGGTTTGATTTCATATATGTAGTAGCCCCGTGATGGTCTTGCTTGCGTTATTTGGGGTTAACCGCCAGATGCCGTCATTTCTGGTCTGGAGATAATTATGAGCAATTCGCATTCCTTGAGTTCGCTCAATAACCCTCTGTAAGGAGATAGAGGGTAATTGTAGGAAATTCCGAACCAGCTATTTAGTAGGTATATCTGGTATGATTGTTTTGCGCGCCAATGTAAAAGTCGTTAACAAATTCTCTTACATATTCGATTTTCATTTTTCCTCACTTTCGTGTGATCGTTGATCAGTGGTTAGAAAACAGACTTAATTATCCGTTTTGGGCTGTGCGTTAATAATTAAGTTATTTTAAAATAAACACCAGACTACTCAATTTCGTATAGCAAGAATCTAATCTGAACTGCAATGTTTCTAAAGATTCCTAAACAAATGAACTCGAACTGTCAGCGTACAAACCGCATAGGTACCTAATTATGCACAGTTTGAAAAAAAAAACTACTACATATAGGTACAAACAAATCCGTCCTGTCGTCTAGAATGCACCTACCTACCAACAAACACGCAGACAGACAGACACAATTGCGAGACTCACTTTTTGAGCTCGAATATCATCTTAATATCATAATTAATAGATCCTACTCGCACATAAGCCACATAACATTATGCTGCGATTTACGCCCACCACCCCAGAGCAACAACAGAAAATTATTGGCTTAGTATTGATTTGCCGTTATTTTTCGTATATCTCTTGAATGAGTAATCCGATTACAATGAGATAATGGAACCTAAATGGTGCTCATTGTTAAGGCCTAAATCTTCCAAAAAGATCCATACCAATCGGGTTAGTAGTTCTTACGTGATAGTGGAACACACATTTCAAAATTTACAAGATTTTTCTACACCTACCATGCACCTCACATGCTAACCCACCCCATAACTTTCAAATCATTATAGCCCGCCCTTGACACCTAAGGCTGGGTTAGCCACCCACACCTTGACACCTAAGTCCAAAAGCCACCACAATGACACCACTGCTGCACATATATCGAAGAAATACAAAATATGTATTGTAAAGCATCCGATCTGTGATTTCATATATCCCCTTTCCACATTTTATTTTCTTAAATATCAATTTAAATCATCATTACACTTGTCATGCTAAAAGTACCACACCCCACACACCACCACTATATGCGAAAAGTATATAACCGATCTTTTATTTCATATACCTTCTTTCCACATTGTTATTCTCATAAAATCCCAATCAGTCTCCTCATGCTAAAAATACCCTTTGCCTACAATACCAACCACCACTAACTACCTATATGCGAAAAATACATACCCGATCATTGATTTCATTATCCTTTGCATATTCCACTTCCACTCCACAACCAATTATGCAATCGGTGGAGAATAAAATACAACAAAAATAATTGTTGTTTCTCTTTCATTTGCATGTTGTCAATGAGACAAATAAAAAAAGAAGAAGGTGCATAGTCTGTCATGAAATAAACATGGGAATATTTTGGGAAATTAATTTTACTTAATGCACGAACCTAGAAAAAGGTGGTATATGCATATACTAACTTAATACAAATTTCCTCCGCAATGAAGGTCCGTATGTCGCTTCAAAATGAGCTGTGTCCACTTCTATTTGTAGTTATTCAATGCCTACACATACATTCTTCTAACTCGTAAGTTTTTGACATTTTAGCTTTATTGAGACAATCGGGAAAAGAAGTCGTAGGACTATGTTCTGTTTTCGTTGATTATGTTGTTGAGTTCCTGTTGTCAAGGTTAATCAATTTCAAATTTCAATATGTATAAAAAAGTATTTGGAAATGGATGGACGTGTTTTTATTAAAGGTCTTGCGCTTCTTCTAAATAAGGCCCTTATTGTGATTGTCGATCAGCGATCTTCACGACAATTGTCGACTGCGTCGATTGATTTTATCTATTCGTCCGCACAAATTTTGTTCACTTTCAAGAGAAATCATCGACCATTTGTAATAGATTACAAATGTCAAATCGACAAATATCAATCGCAATCGACAATCACAGTTGTCGATCGATCGACAGTTGTCGCTCAACGATCGACACACAATAAGGGCCTAAATCTTTTTAACTTTCTCGTTTGGAATTTGTTTTAGTTTAAAAATGTAGGAATACTTTTTCTTTTTGAAATTATGTTCAGGTTTGTTAAATATGTACTAATTTCAGTAACAATGCCTAAGGCGAAGACACCTGTTGCTATAATTATAAGGAAGTATGTTGCAGACAATCCAAATATTTTTAAAACCGATGGAAGTATTATTTTCTGCAAAATTTGCGTCAACTTTGAAAAGAAGTTTCAAAGTGGTGGATTCAACACTTAAAGAGCTTAAAGCACAAAGAATTACAAGGCAGATGTGAACATCAAGAATCCCAGCAACTCCTGTCATTTGAAAATCCACCAAGCTCCACCGATGGATTTATGTGAAGCATTTGTTTCTGCAGACATACCATTAAGTAAGCTTAACAGTCCCTAGCTCAGCAATTTAAAAAAATATATACAAAAGAAAGTGTGCCCAATGATTCCACTCTACGTAAAAATTACGTTTAGCTGGAAAAAACGAACCATACCACGATCGCTCAATCATTTGATGACTCAATTAATTTTTTTGGAATACAAAAAAAATAAAATCCTCCTTTTTTTGACCGATGCGGCGCCATACATGATAAAAGCAGGTCGAGGTTTAAGGCTGTTATATCCAAAGTTAATCCACGTTACAGAAGAGATAAGAACAAATTTTAGAAATGTTGATTCCTTGGTGTCGCAGGGAAAAAAAATATTTGGCTATTACGCAACGGATTTTTGAAAATATGGTCAATGAGTTCGACGATTCCGATGCTGTTGCAATTAAAAATGCAAAAGAGATAATGATCCAGGCTTTGCTAAACTACAATTTTATTTGTGGCACCATCATAAAGTTGGAAGGAAGGACCTCATAAAAAATCAAATTGAAGTAACTGAAGATCCTATTTTAAAAATAAATTGAATTGAAGGTCCAATAGGGGCAGCAATAAAAAAAATTAGAATATGTTCTAGACAAAAACGAAGGTTTTAAAAAAATCTGCAAGTTAAAATAAAACAACAATTAAAGACTGAAGTCACTCGATAAAAAGTGTTAGTTTTTTAAGGGAAAGTATAGATACGATATAAAACTTAATAGTTATATGTGCATATTTTACGTGCATATTTTCCATTTTTAGTTGCATATTTTAAGCGCATATTTTGAATTTTTAGTGCATATACACTGCCGCTCAACTGAATAGGTTCAACATTTAAAAAAAGTAAAACGACAATATCTCTTTAACCAACTTTCTAATTTTAATGAAATAAATTTTTTTATATAGAATAATCAATTATTGTTAATGAAACACGAAAGCTTGTGGTTTCTAACACTATGTGTGTTATATATTTATTATTATTTTTGGAAAAACATATCGAAAAATTCCCATTTATTTTGGCTCATCAGAATAGGTTCAAGGGCAATGACTTTAGTTTGTGATCTACAACGATTATGTAACGACGTCAATTCTTTGCTTTTTTAAATTGAAATTATTACTTAATTACTGCTGGTTTTTTCTAAAACTGGTGGCGGAAAGCAATTGAACGACTTTGAAAAAGCCCAAATAGAGGGATACTTTGAATTTGGTTTAAAGCAGCGTCAAATCGCTTAGAAGATTGGCCGAAGCCAAAATGTAGTTAGTAACTTTATTCGGAGTGAATAAAGCTATAAAAACAGTAGGAAAGGAGGAGCTCAATAGGTGACAACGGCAGCAGCCAGAAGACTTATCAATAGAACTGCTTCAAGTTCCCAACGTCCTGCTGCTACAATCCGGAAGAATGCGGTGCTCATGCAAGTCTGGCATCTGGAAAACGCATTATAACTATTACACTCATGACCTGCGAAAGGATGAATGTGTTTTAGGTAGCCACTACACCTGTGCAAGGGGCATAACGGTGTTCCGCACATATCATATTATGAGACCTGTGCGCTGCAGTTTGTTACATCGAAAATGAACGCGAATGTATACAAAACTGCAGATACTACAAACTGCTTTTCCAAATTTTTCGAATATTTTTGAACGGATTCCATGGACAACGGCCCCATTCATACCTACTGGTAGGGTCGTTAAACAGTGGATAGACGACCAAAACGTAAAATTACTCCAGTGGCTGACATACTCCCCTATCAGCGTTACCAAGGCTACTAACATTGGTAAACTAAATACATAAAATTCATCAGTAAACATTTCAAGCGTTGCCAGGGCTAACACTGGTAGTGAATTAGTGCAAGCGTTGCCAGGGCTAACACTGGTAGTGAATAAGTGAAAACAGAACAAATTGCAAGCGTTGCGTTAAGGCCGTTAAAAGTTTTTAATCATGGAGGATGAAGTAGAAGTTTTCATCATTGTGGCGAAACAAAAATCCCTGGCAGAAGAGTTGGACAAGGCTCTGACAAACTTCAAAAAAGATAACGCATCACGGAAGACCCAACCCTATAAAGAAGAACGTTTAAAAAAAAATAATGTAATTTGGAAGGAGTTCGATTCCAACCATAGTAAAATAAGAGAAAGAATTAAGCAAGATACTCCGTACATGGAAAGAGATACCTACGGAAGGGTAAAGACTATGTTCCACGAGCTAAGGACTTTGCTCGAGAACATAACACCATTAGAGGTGCAAGCTTTACCGCCATCGATTCCCTCAGATAATACGATCCAGATCCAGCGTTTAAGGAAGCTGAGTATAAAAATTGAAGCGATACTAGTCAACATCGAAGAATTTGAAGGAACATTCCAAGAGTATTCGCCACAAGTTTACGAGTATCAGCTAAAAATATTGTTGGAGCAGCTAAGAAACATGACAGAATTGCATGAAGATTTTATGTCGAATGCGTCAGAACAAGACATGAAATCTTTATATGTAAAAAATAAAAAGTATAATGACATAAAAAAAGATATAAACCAATGCCTCCATAGAATGGACTCGGCATTAGGCAAATCGCATGAAGCAAAGGAAACGGATCATTCAGGAAGCAAACTACCACCTCTAAAGATACCAACATTCAAGGGGAACTATCTCGAATGGCGATCATTTGAGGATATATTTTGCACTATTATCCACAACAAGCAAAATTTAAGTACAACCGAAAAGATGGAGTATCTCAAAACTCATCTTGAAGGCCAACCAATGGCCTTAATACAACATCTGACCATTTCTAGTGTCAATTATCTATGTGCATGGGAGACACTAAAGTCACGATATGATAATGAAAGAAAGATCATATCGATGCATTTAGATAAGATGTTCAAGGCTGGTCATCAAGGAACGCAGTCACCAGCAAACACCATCAAATCGATATTAGATGCTACGAAAGAAGGATTGTCTGCGATCAATAATATGGGTCTCGAAACCAAATCATGGGATCCTATTATTGTCCACCTCATAACAAGGGCATTGGACCAAGAAAGTAGAACACTATTCGAGCAAGGTCTAGAACAGCCAAACAAGATGCCCTCACTTCAAACGCTATAGGATTGGGGACACGATCCCGAAAACCAAAATCCCGAAAATCCAAAATCCCGCAAATCCAAAATTCCGAAAATCCAAAATCCCGAAAATCCAAAATACCGAAAAACTAAAATCCCGAAAAACCAAAATCCCGAAAACCCACAATCCCGAAAAGCCAAAATCCTGAAAAAAGAATCCCGAAAACGAGATCCCGAAAAATTATATAAAATGAAAAATTTGCGCAAAGAAAGATCATATCGATGCATTTAGATAAGATGTTCAAGGCTGGTCATCAAGGAACGCAGTCACCAGCAAACACCATCAAATCGATATTAGATGCTACGAAAGAAGGATTGTCTGCGATCAATAATATGGGTCTCGAAACCAAATCATGGGATCCTATTATTGTCCACCTCATAACAAGGGCATTGGACCAAGAAAGTAGAACACTATTCGAGCAAGGTCTAGAACAGCCAAACAAGATGCCCTCACTTCAAACGCTATAGGATTGGGGACACGATCCCGAAAACCAAAATCCCGAAAATCCAAAATCCCGCAAATCCAAAATTCCGAAAATCCAAAATCCCGAAAATCCAAAATACCGAAAAACTAAAATCCCGAAAAACCAAAATCCCGAAAACCCACAATCCCGAAAAGCCAAAATCCTGAAAAAAGAATCCCGAAAACGAGATCCCGAAAAATTATATAAAATGAAAAATTTGCGCAAATTTTTCATTTTATATAATTTTTCGGGATCTCGTTTTCGAGATTCTTTATTTTGTTTTGAATGTAAAATAGACAAGTGTTTGTCCATTCCATTTACCGTAATAATGTTTTATAATGTTGCGCTGCAATTCGCAATGTGCATTCAGGTGTGCTGATCTCATATAGTGTGATAGCTGACCGACTAGATTTTAGCCAGTGAACATCGTAATACAAAGTGAGTAGAAAAAGAAAACGTTACGGACTTGCAGGTAGTCCTGCATACTCCCCTAATTTTTGGTCGGTTTGTAACCTTTTGAAACAAAATCTGCCGCGGACACAGAACAACGTAGAGTCGTGGCTCCGCCGCCGGCTGAAAGTTCTCGCAGGGCATTCACACATTGGTGTATATTCACTGATTGCTCTTTTATGTGAAGAGAAAATCCGTGTGAAAACATGTTTGGCTAAAATAATTGCCGGTGAGAAGCAGCAACTAAGAAAACGTTATGTGACAAAGGAAAAAAAAAAATAAAAAATTTTACGCGGAACGTAACGAGCGTTCTGAAATAAGTTTTGTAACAGGAATTGCGTACAATATGAACTTGTATTAGATATTGTTTTGTCATGGATCGTTTTTTATATGTTTTTGTTAATAAGACAAACTGTTTTTGTTATGTTTTATTTATTTGAAGTTTGTTATTTTGTTTATTTTGTTAAATAAATTTGGCTTATATTTTTGTTGCTACAATAAAATTTTTAGTTTCACTTTCGGGATTTTGGCCTTTCGGAATTTTGGATTTTCCGGATTGTGGATTTTCGGGATTGTGGCTTTTCGGGATTTTGGTTTTTCGGGATTTTGGGTTTTCGGGATTTTGAATTTTCGGGATTTTGGGCTTTCGAGATTTTGGATTTTCGGGATTTTGGGCTTTCGGGATTACGTTTTTCGGGATTCTGTCCGACTCCCAATTGAACAACAGAAGCAGTTGCACAAGCTTTAAGACTGAAGAAGCAAAAGGTTCACTTTAAAGTAAGTGGTCTGGGAGCTACTGACGCAGGTACAGCACGCAGCAAGGTAGAGCTAACAATTCACCTCCCACTTCAAGATTAAAGTAGAAGCTCTTGTTTTACCAAAACTAACAAGAACTTTACCAGATCAACAAGCTGATAACATGATGGATGACCAGTTTGAAACTATCAAACTAGCAGATCACGTTCAACATTCCTGGAGGAATCGACCTAATCATAGGAGCGGATGTCTATCGTGATATAATTCTTGACAGTTGGAAAAAAGGAGCTGGAAATTCTTTGATAGCCCAAAATTCCCAACTAGGATGGCTTATTTCCGGCCGGACATCAATTCAAAGAAATGACAAAATTAAAATCAATGGTCTTGGCGTTCAAACATCATTAGACAAATTTTGGGAGATTGAAGAAGTTTCTCGACAAAGCCACCAGAAGACAAGTGATCAAGAGTGCGAACAGTTTTATCAAGAATCGCAGTTTCGTGATAAAGATGGCAGATACGTCGTCAAAATTCCGTTCAAAAAACAAGTTGATCATGAACAAAAGCTGGGAGAATCCAAGAACAGAGCCATAGCTAGGCTGCGACAACTCGAAAAGAAGTTCAGTTCCCACGAGGAACTAAAGGCTGATTACATAAGGGTGATGAATGATTTCTTACAACTAGGGCATATGGTAGAGGTGCCGAATATGGATAAGTTCAACACCAGCTGTTACTACTTACCTCATCATGCAGTGGTTAAACCTGATAGTACTACGACTAAATTACGTGTAGTATTTGATGGATCAGCAAAAACGTCAACTGGGGTAAGCCTGAATCAATTAATGATGGTGGGCCCCAGGCTTCAAGCGGACATTACAACAATCATAATGAGATGGAGAACTCACCGCAGATATTGAAAAAATGTACAGGCAAATAAAACTCAATAGCGAGCATCAAGACTATCAACGTATCCTATGGCGACCTGAAACCAATCAACCAATACAAGCTTACAACAGTAACATATGGGACTGCATCCGCACCATACCTGGCAGTAAAAACCCCGCAACAGTTAGCTACCGATGAACAACAAAGATATCCATTAGCCGCCGAAATTGTCAAAAACGATTTCTACGTAGATGACGTAATACTGGAGGAGCAACATTGAAGGAATGTAAGAAAGCTCAAGAACAGCTAGTGAACCTATTAAGGGGTGGCGGATTTCATCTTCGAAAATGGGCAGCAAACCATTCGTCACTTATAAAATCAACTTCTGATGTAACCCACCAGTCTGATTTCAATTTTGACAAGGAGGAGACAATTAAAATTCTGGGAGTGCATTGGTATCCCTTAGCTGACACATTCCAGTTTAAGGTACACGTAACTACATCATCGCAAGAGGACTATGGATCTACCAAACGTGCCACACTCTCGGAAATAGCACGTCTTTTCGATCCATTAGGTTTGCTAACACCAGTAACCATTATTGCCAAGATACTTATGCAACGAATTTGGAAGGCAGAAATTGGATGGGATGAGCCTACATGGGATGAACTACAACAATGTTGGGATCAGTTCAGACATGAACTTCCGCATGCTGAATCCATCAAGACAGGGAAAGCAAACGACGCCGAATTTCTTGCCGCTCTTTTGACATTTCTCTTCAGTAAGGTTTGCCATTTCATGATGGAAAGATAAACGAGCCAATAACGTGTCAAAATTATTAAAATTTACTACCGAAATTCGGAGTCAGTGGCCTCAACGTTAAGAGCGCTACGTCCAATTTATGGTCGTCATAATCGTCCTAGCAGATCAACAATTGAGCGTCTAGTGGAAAAATTTGAATCCACAGGCACAGTACAAAATGTTCCCGTGCCAGTGAGACAAAGAAGTGCCCGTAGTGTCGAGAATATTGCTGCCGCTGAGGCTTCAGTTGAAGAAAGCCCAAATGTGTCTCTCACACGTCGTTCTCAAGCGTTGGGCATCTCTGTGACGTCGTTGTGGCGAATTTTGCAAAATGATCTTGGCCTACATCCTTACAAGATTAAATTTGACTATTTCCTGTGGGGCTACGTCAAGTCTATGGTCTATGCCAACAAGCCAGCGACGATTGATGAACTTCGTACGAATATCGAACGTGAAATTGCAGCAGTATAGGCCGATTTATGCTTGAAAACCGTCGAAAATTGGGTTCAGCGCCTGGACTTCTGCAAGCGTGCCCGTGGTGGCCATGCAAAAGAAATTGAGTTCCATACATAATGGCATCGAACGTACTTTCACAGGAATAAAGAATTTTATTGATATACAAAACCGTTTTTGTTTTATTTAAAAAAAACTTTTGTAGCGCTCTTATTGAAAAACCCTGGCTCCTAGACGTTGCCAAGGGATTGTGCTCCAAAACAGTGGCGCAAAAAAAGTGGACTGATATAGGAACAGATTTAAACATATTAGGCCCTCCAACTCGTGAATGGCACAAATGGCAAAGGGTAAATTTAGTTTCACCATTTATTTAAATCATGTCATATTGTTGTGATAACTTCTAGGTTTGGATCGATTTCAAATGCAAGACTAAAAAAAAGAAGACACAAAACAAAATTGAAATTTCGGCAACTGGCGGTGGACCGAATAGACTGAACAATTTCAGCAATTTGTAAGAGTCCATTATTCGAATGCTGGAAATGGAAACTTGCGTCAATCCACCTGGCAGAGAATTTGGGCAAGAGCATGAAAATTTTAACGAGTCTACTGTTTCAAATGCCATAGAACCAGTCACGACTCAAACTGAAATGGAAAACTCAATGGAGGATCCCGATGAATTTGGCCAGAAGTATCCATATTGAATACTACATAAAAAAAAATTGTATGTGTGTTCCATCTACACAACTAATTATACCGGGAATTCCACTCCTTTCAAAGAAATACGTTTTTGCCCGACGTATTTCAGCTTCGGTGTATGTATATTTGATCCATTTTGGGCAAATACAGTCCTCCAGGGCGTTAACAACATCTTTTAAGATTATTGACAATGTGGACTGTGCTAAGCCAATAGAAAATTCATTCCCGACACTCAATTGGTACGACCCTTGCGCAAAGAAACGCAATGCTGCGCACAATTTTATAACGTTGGGAACTGATGTGCATCTTATTGGTGTTTTTATCTTGGATTCTATTCCTGATAAAACATATGTAAAAGCTGCCTTCGACAAACGGAAATTTGATATAAGGCTGAAAAGGAACAGAAATAAGATTGGTATGACTTCTCTTGAGGTAAAGAATACCCACATTTGTTCTTCCAATTCTAGAGGATTAGAAGCATCCCTAAGTTGCTTCCTTCTTCTTGCCATTTCCAAAAACGCATTCTCTTCCTCATCGTCGTCAAAACACAATTCCACTGAACTCATTTTAAAATAAAATTTGATATTAATTTGCAAACCAAATATTAAAAAACCCAAATGCAAATTCAAAATTCAAAAGTAAAATTTGCTTTTGACATTTAATGTCAAGAAAGCGTATTTTATTCACAACAATCAATTTCATTCACAATGATCAAAACCTCTATCAACTGAGTTACACAATACAAAAGTATCAAATGATTGATGCATTTTATCAACTATCAATTGGTCGTCGATTGACAACCGCAATAGGGGTGCATGCCAGCATAACTACCAACGAAAAACATCCCTACATTTTACCATATAATAACGTATTCACCAAGCTACTGGTAGAATACGTACACAAAAAAACGCTTCATGGGGGTATCAATTTGATGATGGCCACGCTAAGGCAGTCATATTGGATTCCTCATGCGAAACCATTAGTCCGCAAGGTACATCAATGTACATCAACGCGTCCGATGTTATCGTTTTAATGCGTCACCTAAACATCAAGTAATGGGAATGCTGCCATCTCCAAGCGTAACACCATCCAGGCCATTCACGCACTCTGGAGTAGACTACGCAGGTCCATTGACGATTAAAATGACTAAAGGAAGAAGCAATCGAACTACAAAGGTATACATAGCAATATTTGTATGTTTAGCTACGAAGGCTATTCATATTGAGCTAGTGACCTCACATCAGAAGCTTTTCTCTAAGCTGTAAGACGTTTCATATCGAGGAGGGGATTGCCACTTCATATATACAGTGACAATGGAACAACTTTCATAGGAGCCAACAGGGAGCGTCAAACCCTAAGAACACAACTCTGCAAAGCTAAGAACGAATGTTATCCACAGCAAGGTGAGGTTAGTGAGTGCAAAGGTCCCTCTTCAAGCTCTCCTGAACCCCACAGCCTCAAGAATTTTGTCACTCAACCCTACAGATGAAAGCCCAGCACCAGGGAAAAACCTAAAGCTTATTTCAAAATGGGGATGCCGTATTTCGATGGCTCATCTAGCCAGAGTGTGTAAGTTAACGCCAGAAACATTTGATCATGAAAACAACTCATGATACGGTTCCCATGGGCAACAACATCAGTCCCAAGCGTGATCGCGTTCCCACGAATCAAACGAAGTACCTATCTTCACAACGGACACATGAGACATCGGAATTTATAAATTCACCTGAGACACCAACGGATGTCGACTGCTGACCTGGCGTCTGGCTGCATGGGAAAATGCACCTAGGTTTAGTTTATTAGTTCGATTGTTAGTTTAGTTTTAAGTCAGCCGCGAAGGCATTCAGATGGAAAATAAATATTTTTTTTAAGTTCTTAAACGCGTAAAGATTTATTTGGCGCCCGAGCAGGGACCCGGGTTAAATCACTGCAACGGAAATTAATAGAAAAATTGTGAAAAAGTGATCGTGAAAAATAACGTATAAGTCGACCTCAAAATAAAAGAGCTCGCCGCGACCTGATTAACTTTTCAATTCCGTTACCGCCCGTTAATCGACCTTTATCAAAGCTCACGCGGGTTGTGTGTAATAAAAGTGTGGTGACCTGGGTTCCGAACCAAAGCAGCATCTGTAGATCTTGCTACCAACGAGGGAGTGTGAAAAGATTGGGCCCCTAGTAGCATAAAGTCAACGGGAAATGCAGCCCCTTCACCAGCGTTGGATTTTTTTTAATGTAAGCTAGTTTAAGAATTATTTGAATCAAATTTGAGAAATTTTTTATTATTACATTAACGTAACGATTTCATTAGAAAACGAAAGTGATAGCCTTAAGTAGTTTTTAAGAAGTATTTGAATTGAAACGTTAAAAAATTATAGTATTATCTTGACTATTTCTTTAAAGGAAAAGAAAGTGTTAGCCTTAAGTAGGAAGTAGTGCCAATTAGTAAATTCCACATAATAGTGTAGACCATAAAAAAATCTTTTTTCCCTTTTCCTTTTATAACCCCTTTACACATCTCGTTCGTGTCCTTATGTCTAAACGTCCAGCCATGAGCAGTCCAGATATGAGCAATCCAAGCCCATTGTTACGACCCTCATTATTAAACATCGATAATCCGGGACCTTCGAATCCGCACCCGGCTCCAAATCCAAATCAAAATGTGACTATTAACGCAACCCCAGAACTAGAAACGCTAATTACAGGTATTGTTAGTCGCGTCTGCACTAACGAATGTAGGAACCTATTTCAATCAATAGTTTATCCTAGCAATCAGTTTCATAGAGGAACCGATGAAACCATTCACGATCACCTTCGTACAAACATTGGTGATCTGGATAAGGTACCAGATGTCGCAAAATGTTTAAGGGAGTTCTCCGGAGCTCCTGGCGAATTTAGTTCCTGGCGCAAAAGCGTCGACAGGATACTTAATATTTACAATCAATTTAAAGGAACACCAAAATACTTTGGTATCCTAAACATTATACGTAATAAAATTGTTGGAAATGCGGATGCAATTTTAGAATCATAAAACACACTACTGAACTGGGAGTGTATATCGAAGTGTTTAACACTTCATTATGCAGATAGACGTGATCTGGGCACTTTAGAGTACCAGATGACAACCTTTGTCCAGGGAAACAATAGTGTAGAGAGCTATTACCAGTCGGTGTACAACCACCTTTCATTAATACTTAACAAAATCTCAAGTATGGACTTACCGCCTGATGCATTACACCACTTAACAGCATCATACAGGGATAAGGCACTAGACATATTTATAAGAGGACTCAGAGGTGATCTACCCAGACTCTTGGGAATCAGAGAACCAGCCGACCTCCCAACAGCTCTTAATCTTTGTTTAAAACTTGAGAACCAACAATTCAGAGCTAACTACGCTCATCATAACACCGGTCAAGTTAGGAGGCCACCACCCCCCCCTCCACCAGTTCTTCCACGAGAAAACAAAGACCGGCACCAGTTTTATCCACAATTGGCACATATACCTCATATGCCTCCTCCAACACGACCGTATATTAACCAATTTCCAACCAATCAAAGGCAATCGTTCCAAACCAACCAGCGACCACTATACCCCCAAAATTATCAATATACCCAACAATCTAACTTCCAACCCAATCCACATCAATTTCAAGGGAATTCTCTGAACCTATGGATGTAAGTACCACTCGTACAAACAACGTCAATTACATGAACCGACCAGTGATTAAAAATTGGCCACCGGCTCCTAAGCGACCTATGGCCACTTCACAACAATATCCCAATCCCAATATGCTCCAAAGGAATTTCCATTTGGAAACTTCTGCAGTGGATCCACAGTAATTATACGTCCATAGAACAGCAGGAAATAAACAACTATAATGAAATGATTTCAGCCATGACTAATCAGACTGAAGACACTCAAAATTTTAATGATTATGTAAACCGACAGGACAACGTAGAACCTACAGAAACAATTGCCGACTTTGTCGACGTACATTTTTTAGACTAACGAACTCGTCTCTACCCTATTTTGAGTGTAGAACGAAAGACAATAAAATCCTTAAATTTTTAATAGACACTGGTTCAAACAAGAACTATATCCAACCATATCTAGTACGAAATCCTATTCCAAATCAGAAAAAATTCCATGCAAACTCAGTCTGTGGTAACATAGAAATCACCGATCACGCTATAGTAAATCTTTTTGGGCCAGACACTAATATTAAATTTTTCCTTTTACCCTCACTCCGATCATTTCATGCGATTCTTGGCAATGACAGCCTTAAAGAACTGTCGGCCGTCATCTATGCTAGACAAAATTTCATGATCATAAACAATAGTATAAAAATTAGATTGAAACAACAAATATCTGAATCAATCAATAATGTAAATGTCAGAACCCAGCACATGACACAAGAACAACGAGACCAACTTAATATCTTGACTATAAATTACGCTAAGCTTTTCGGCGAACCAAATGAGAAACTTACTTTCACCACCCAAGTTAAAGGCAGAATTCGAACCACAACCGAAGATCCCGTATACTCGAAGCACTATCCATATCCTATGGCTCTTAAAGAGGAAATAGATAAACAAATCAGCGAGTTGCTAAAAGATGGAATTATTCGACCTTCACGGTCACCGTACAATTCCCCAGTATGGATTGTACCCAAGAAAACGGATGCTTCCGGTGACAAGAAGTAACGTATGGTAATCGATTATTGGAAGCTCAATTCAATAACAATACCAGATCGTTACCCGATACCTGAAACCAACGAAGTATTAGCGCAATTGGGAAAGAATAGATATTTTTCGGTGATCGACTTAAAAAGTGGGTTTCACCAAATACCTCTACACGAGGACGACGTTGAGAAAACCTCATTCTCCGTCAATAATGGGAAGTATGAATTCTTGAGACTTCCTTTCGGACTCAAGAATACACCATCAATTTTTCAAAGAGCCCTTGATGACATCTTACGAGAACACATCGGTAAGATTTGTTATGTCTATATCGATGACATAATTGTGTTCAGTGAGGATGTCGAACGGCACTTTCAAAATTTAAAAACTATTTTCGAAACTCTCCAATATGCCAACCTTAGAGTGCAGCTGGATAAATGCGAGTTTCTAAAGCCAGAAGTTGAATTCCTGGGATTTATTGTATATTCAGATGGCATAAAGGCCAATCCGGCTAAGGTGGAAGCCATAACCAATTTCCCATATCCACGAACTTTGAAAGACCTACGATCATTCCTGGGTCTGTCGGGTTTTTACCGCAGATTCATAAAAGACTACGCGAAGCTGGCAAAACCCCTTACAGCCCTTTTAAGAGGGGAGGATGGACGTGTGTCCAAAACGGCCTCAAGCAAAAAAGCTATTCATTTGACAGATGCAGCAATGGAAGCATTTGGTAAAATCAAAAATTCACTTGTCTCTGACGACGTAATCCTTACCTTTCCTGACTTTAGCAAAGATTTTCACCTTACCACTGACGCATCGGACTATGCACTCGGAGCCGTACTTGCCCAAGACAATAAGCCTATAACTTTTATCTCTCGAACTCTCACCAAAGCCGAAGAACACTACGCCGCCAATGAGAAAGAGATGTTAGCTATAGTGTGGGCTCTTAATTCACTGAAGAATTACCTATATGGTCCTACCAAGCTTAAGATTTTTACCGACCATCAACCTTTGACGTATGCATTAAGCAACAAAAACACAAACAATAAGATGAAGCGTTGGAAGGCTATACTCGAGGAGTATAACTACGAGCTAAGTTATAAGCCTGGAAGATCCAACGTTGTTGCTGACGCTCTGTCAAGGCCACCAAGAAATAGCCATATAAATTCCCTCACAATAACCCAACATAGTGACGAAAGTTCTGGCCAAGACCTAATACAAATTGTAGATGCACCCATAAATGTTTTCAAGAATCAGATTATCCTTCTCATTGGAGACATCCCCTCACATGAATTTCAGATTATCTTCCCCACATATCACAGACATACTTTTGTAGAACCAGAATACTCCCCAACGAAATTGATAGACATCTTTAAACAATATTTAAATCCTTCAGTCACAAATGGTCTCAAAACCGAGGAGAGAGTTTTAGGCATGATACAGGAAATATATCCAACACATTTTAGGCAATATAAAGTTCGGTTTGCTAGAAAAATGGTCACTGACCTAACAGATCAGAATCGACAAGATGAAGAGATCATAAAAGAACATAACCGATCACATCGAAATTCCCGCGAGAACAAGATCCAGATTATTCAGAATTTTTATTTTCCCCATATGCGATCCAAAATAGAGAAAGTAACGAAACAGTGTAAAATTTGTAAGGAACATAAATACGACAGACACCCGAATAAACCCGAAATACAACCTACCCCTATTCCTGAATATCCCGGCCAGATAATACATGTCGATATTTACTTCACTGATAAAAAAATAATTCTAAATGCAATCGACAAGTTCTCGAAGTACGCTCTAGCTAAAATTCTGAAGTCAAGAGCCTCAGAGGATATCAAGCAACCTCTAAGAGAATTGATATTGGCTTTTGGAGTACCTCAAACAATTGTTATGGATAATGAGAAGTCCTTGGCTTCTAATTCTATAACATTCATGGTAGAAAACATGTTCAACATTCAAGTTTTTAAAGCACCTCCCTACACAAGTTCTGTCAACGGTCAAGTGGAGAGATTTCACTCAACACTCTCAGAGCTAATCCGCTGTCTTAAGACTGACAACATTCATAGCACATTTTCAGAATTACTGGACCGATCCATCTATGAATATAACCGATCTATTCATTCAACTACAGGCAAAAAACCCATAGACACATTTTTCGGTAGACAGATACTAAACAACCCAGAACAACTTGAACGAGTAAGACAGGAAAACATTAACAGGTTACGCGACAAACAACAAACAGACTTAAAATACCACAACGCAAAGAAAAGCCCTCTAAAAAAATACGCTACTGGCGAAATTATATACGTTAAAGCTAACAAGAGAATAGGAAATAAATTTAATGCCAGATTTAAAAAAGAAATAGTAGCTCAGGATAACAATACAACAGTTAAAACGCAGTCAGGCAGGATCATTCACAAAACTCTTATAAAAAATTAAATTCTTAACACAGGACACTATTACCACTGTGCAATGGTGAGGCGCAAATTTTGGATTACTCAAATTCCCAGCTAATAAAAATCAATACGGGTCGTGCAAAATTGCAAAACGGATCATTCAAGATCATACACTTGATCGACATTGAAACTTACGAGACAACACTGAACAACTTGGAAGCTACGTTAAAGACATCCATTACCAGTACCCACATCCTTAATCCTGCCCTCTCCTATGAAATAGCCCGCATTAGAACTTATATAAATAGACTTAGAGTTAATAATAGAAATAAGAGGTCATAAGATTTTATAGGCTCTGCGTGGAAGTGGATTGCCGGAAACCCGGACCACCACGACTTTGAAATTATAACAGATAAAATGAATAATGTTTTAAGAAATAGTAATAATCAAGTCATAATCAACAAAATGTCCATACAAAAGATTAACGAACTAACTAATATTACAAATAAAATTATAAAAGTTGTTAAGGAAAATGAACATAATAATGTATGTATGTATGTATGTATTAGAGACATTAGCACAGGCCTCGGCCCTCATTGAAGCTAAGCTCTGGGCCTCCGGGTATCGTAGAATAGCGCCAATACAAATGGACAAACTAAACCCGTAAATAAGCTAATTGAATAATTACAGAGACGTAAATATTCAAGGTTCTTACATATTACCGTTTGAACTGAGGAACTTTCTCCTGAGGGAGGGAGGGAAAGTAACGCTGGACCTTTGACGATGTTATTATACCTGGTGGCACCCAGGTGTAACCCAATTGTCGTGGATCTGATTCCCATTGTGTTGGCGAAATACTCTTGAAGCCGAGGCGTTCGCGAACCGATGTGACGATGTTACACATTTTAGGTTACGCTTCTAAACTTAAAATAAACATGTCTAACTAAATTACCTTTTCAGTAGCTTCGTACAGATATTTCATAAAAATGCACTCTTCTTGAATCTGTAATTTTATAATGGTTACATCTTGATCGTTCACCAACACTTCGAACTTTGCACTGTTCTGCCAACTTGGCTCTTCGCTAATTCGTCCTAATTTTGTGACTATCTTCAGTATGCTAAAGGGGCTGGCAAATATTAATAACTATTTACGTATTTATTAAATTGATTTGATGATTTTCTTTTTGTTAAATTTTTTTCTTATTTTTTTTAATTTTTGATTTTATCGTTAAGGAAAATGAACATAATAATAGTGAAATAATAACGAGAATTAAATATAAGTTAGATATAATTAAGGAAGAAGTAGTTAATGTAGCTTACGCCATTCATTGGGCAAAGGCAAACATAATAAATTCATTCATATTATCGAACACCGAAATAAATATAACCGAAACAATTTTAAAAGTAGAAAATATTCCATATGTTAACATAGATGAGGCACTAGAATTTGCCGAAGTAAGAATTGCCTCAAATGACGAGAATTTAATACCTATATATTTTAAGTATTCCAACAACGACTCAAGAAACATGTAATCTTTCGTTGTTAAAACCTGTTAAAATAAATAAGATAATAAATAAAATTAAATATGATTCGATATTAGAATGTAATAAAGAGGTTTACGGCATTACAATACCTTTCAATTTGTAATAAAGATAACATTGTTAATTTAAGTAACTCGTCGTGCATTCCAATGCTCATAAAAAGCCAAAAAGCATCGTGTTCCATCATCAACAACGAACATGTTCCAGACATAGAAGAAATAGCACCAGGAATACTGCTTCTAAATCAGTTCAATGGCCCAGTACTCATCAACAACGATAATGTCATGCTCAAGGGTACGTTCATCATCAAACACTTCAACACCACCATCGTAGTCAGTGGAAGAAAAATCATGTCCAAAGAAGTCACAAGTCATCAACCCTTACCTGCAATACTACAACCATCATCTAAACCGGACAAAATAGAGGAGGTACTGTCTCTGGAAATGATAAAGGAGCTGTACGTCAATCGCACCGAAGAAATAAAGCTACTTGAGACAAAACACAGAATCAACCTATCCGTTAACATTGCTTTAATGATGGCAGTTTTGGCTACCGCCACCTTCGCATACAAAGTGACAAGACTCAAGGGTATGGCAAAAGACAGAAGTCCTACCATCGACAGGCCATCGACAACAACCATAGGCCTTGAAGACATCCCTCATCTCGTGACATCAACAATATCTCACGAGGACGTTCGATTTTAAGGGCGGAAGAGTTAACGCCAGAAACATTTGATCATGAAAACAACTCATGATACGGTTCCCATGGGCAACAACATCAGTCCCAAGCGTGATCGCGTTCCCACGAATCAAACGAAGTACCTATCTTCACACCGGACACATGAGACATCGGAATTTATAAATTCACCTGAGACACCAACGGATGTCGACTGCTGACCTGGCGTCTGGCTGCATGGGCAATTGCACCTAGGTTTAGTTTATTAGTTCGATTGTTAGTTTAGTTTTAAGTCAGCCGCGAAGGCATTCAGATGGAAAATAAATTTTTTTTTTAAGTTCTTAAACGCGTAAAGTTTTATTTTGTACAAACAACGCTTTTCATCAAACAGTGCTAATAATGCGGATGACTCAGGCCCTTATTGTGATTGTCGATCAGCGGTCGTCACGACAATTGTCGATTGCGTCGATTGATTTTAGCTATTCGTACGCACACAATTTTTTCACTTCCAAGAGAAAGCATCGTCTAGACATTTGTAATCGACTACAAGCGACTGTCAAATCGACAAATATCAATCGCAATCGACAATGAAAGTTGTCGATCGATCGACAGTTGTGGCTCAACGATCAGCTATCGACACTCACAATAGGGGCTTCAGCCTTGTATTTGACTACACTAGTCCCAATAAGGTTAATTGACACAGACGATCAATTGTTTGGGAAAACATGAGACCCTCGTCGATACATTTTTGCAGACCTGTGAGATTCGTGTACTGCAAAGAAAATCGTGAAACAATCAAACTTGAAGTTGAACGAATGAAATCAGAAATTGCGTCGCTTATCCCTGCTGAGATCAATCAAGTAAAAATAGAACACGACTTCCCCCAACAGAGGTAAGGGGTCAATTAAGAATTTTCAGTTCCTCAACTTTTCATGGTCCTTCGAGTTTGAAACGATCAGTACCAAAGATCAGACAATCTTTAAATTCGCGTTCCCAGGGCGACTAACACTGGTACCATAATCAACAATCGCTAACCATCCAAGTTAGGATAACAACGCGTTACCAGGGCGACTAACACTGGTAGTGCTAGTGAGCAAAGTAAAACCATTCGAGTTACAATAACAACGCGTTACCAGGGCGACTAACACTGGTAGTGAACAAAGTGAAAGTGAAACCAAATTTAAATAATTATAACAAACCGACATGAAAGAAACGACCATATACGTCATTGTCGCGAGACAAAGAATGTTATACCAAGAGCTGGAGAGTCTCAAGACCAACATTGGCAAGGACTCTTCAGTCAGAAAGACAAGGGCGTATATAGCAGAACGCCTGACACTAATAGAAGACATCTGGACGGAGTTTGATGGAAATCATCAACAGATCAAAGACGTCGTTAAGGCTGATACGCCATACATGGAGAGAAATACTTACAAAATAGTGCAAAATATGTATGAGACT
Organism: Cheilosia scutellata; assembly: GCA_955612985.1. Taxonomy (NCBI): domain Eukaryota; kingdom Metazoa; phylum Arthropoda; class Insecta; order Diptera; family Syrphidae; genus Cheilosia; species Cheilosia scutellata. The sequence continues at coordinate 56,063,653 of OY015311.1, forward strand.
CTCAAACTTAATTTGCATAGTCTTGATGCTAGCCAGACCGAACAACAGGAACCATCAAAGGGAGCAGAAAGCCTACTAAAATTCGTTCAACCTAAGCCTATCGCAACTTCATCTGGAGCAAGTACAAATGATACTCAGCAAAACCAACGCCTCAGAAAACTCAAAATCAAAATTTCAGCAATTAGGTGCAACATTGAAGACTTCGAGCAGACACTGGCCAAATACTCAAAGGAAATACATGAGTATCAACAAAGGATCCTCATTGGACAGTGGCAGAACCTTACGGAACTACATGAACAATTCATGTCCGAAACATTAATCAGCGATGACCATCAAGAATACGTTGTTACAAAGCAATCCGAAGATATTCAAAAAATGGTAAACAAGTGTCTCTATAAAATGGCATCCAAAACGTCAGCACTAAATGTCGAAAACCAGTCGGCACAACCATCGGAGACCAGATTATCGATTCTAAAGATTCCGACATTTAGAGGAAATTATCTTGAGTGGCGTTCATTCTATGATATATTTTCAACAATAATTCATAAGAAAACATCCCTTAGTACCACTGAGAAGATGGAGTACCTCAAGACACATTTGGAAGGCCCACCACTGCAACGCACTCAGCATTTAACAATTTATAGTGCAAATTATCAGACTGCATGGGAAACGTTAAATGCCAGATATGAGAATGAAATGCACATTGATAAGATGCTGAAATCTGGATATCAAGCAAATCAACAACCTGCAACTACAATAAAAGCAGTACTTGATGCCACAAAGGAAGGTCTAGCAGCACTCACGAACATGGGAGTCGATACAACTTCTTGGGGTCCAATAATTGTACACCTAACCACTAAGATGCTGGATCAAGAGAGTCGAAACCTCTTTGATCAAGGACTTCAGCAACCAAACAAGATGCCGTCACTTGAAACGTTGTATGACTTCTTGGAAAGAAGATACCAAGCACTAGATGTACTAGCACCTGTTAGACGATCACCAAAAAGCGGGGAAGACTTCAAGCAAAATGTACGTAACTTTCACTTATCATCAAAGCCTAACTCCTGCCCCATCTGCAAGGAGGAACACAACATTTATACATGCCAAAGGTTTATAAATTGGACTCCGAAGGAGCGTTTCGATAAAGCTAAACAAGCCAATCTCTGTATCAACTGTTTACAACATGAGAAACAAAATCCATGTAGAAGCACAAAAACATGTAAATACTGCAACAGGGGACACCACTCGTTATTACATCTCGAGAGAGCAAACAACTCACAAATTCAAATCAACAATGGTTCTCAAAATCAAAATGTGTTGCTTGCTACCGCAATTCTAAAAGCAATCAATGCGTGATATCATTTTGAATGGATTGATAAAAGGTGACGAAAATTCTCCAATAGCACAACTATCAAAATTGGGTTGGCTTATCTCGGGGCGAACTTCTGCAAAAAACATCCCCAACCAGAAAATTACTACAATGGTAGTTCAAACTTCAATTGACGAACAACTGGAAAAATTTAGGGAGTTAGATGAAGTTTCAAGAAAAAACTACTTGAAACCCTGTGACCAAGAATGTGAAGAGCATTACCGGAAAACACATTTCCGAGGCGACGATGTTGTTATATGTTGTTAAAATATCATTCGACAAGGAAGCTGCGCAAACCAATCAGCTAGGCGAGTCTAAAAGTAGAGCGTTGGCAGTATTACGTCAGCTGGAAACTAGATTCGGCAAAGACACACGTTTAAAAACAGACTACGTAAAATTCATGGAGGAATTTTTGGAATTAGGACATATGGTTGAACTACAAATTACAAACCAGTGCACGAAACTTCATATGTTCCTCATCATGCAATTCGCAAACCAGAGAGTACTACCACGAAATTACGCGTAGTATTCAACTTCTCCGCTAAGACTTCAACAGGGGTAAGCCTTAACCAGTTAATGCATAAGGGGCCCAAACTGCAAGCAGATATATCAGACATAATAATACGATGGAGGAGGCATAAAATCGTCTTCACTGCAGACATCGAAAAGATGTACCGCTAAGTCAAGCTTCATGATGATCACCAAGACTACCAACGCATTTTATGGCGCAGTTCGACCAAACAACCTATAAAGGAGTATAGAATGACAAGGGTTACGTACGGGATGGCAGCAGGACACTATTTATCTATAAAGTCCCTTCAACAAGTCGCCACCGATGAAAAGGAGAAGTACCCAATCGCATCCGAGATCATCAATGAAGACGTTTTTGTAGATGATTTGATGTCAGGGCGCGGCACAATTAAGGAATGCTTGGAAGCCCGGATACAGGTAACAACAATGCTGGTTTTCACCTCCGAAAATGGGCAACTAATGAACCTAAGTTGCTCGAGGATATTCCAAGCGAATCTCAAGGCTGCAACAACATCAGAATTGATAAGGAGGAGACCATAAAGACATTAGCAATCCACTGGAGCCCGACAACCGACACTTTCCAATTCAAAGTCAATGCTGACCTAGCAGCAAGCATCGAACAGCAACTAACAAAGCGAAAAACTCTCTCAGAAATAGCCAAATCATACGATCCATTGGGATGGTTGGCACCAATTACAAAAAGTGCAAAAATTCTTATGCAACAGATCTGGAAGTCCCAAATCGAATGGGACGAAGTGGAAATATTAAATGACCGAAGGGGGATGGTAAGGAGGTAGTTCCAGAGCCAAAACCAAGAACGGCGAGTTGTATAGAGGAGAAAAATGTGTCAAAAAGTGGATACACAGTAAAGGATGTGGCTGAAATGCTTTGTGAGTTCAACCCAAGAAACCCAGCAGGACTTTCTTCTTCTGCATTCGTCCGGAGAAATTGAGAAATCAAAGATGTGTACCAGCTAGATGGAAGGCTGGTTATGATGGCGGCTATCAGCAAACTGGCAGAAACAGCGAGGCTTTGGAGTAATGTAGTTATTTATTCAACGTTAGAAGTATTCCAGTGCGAATTATATATTGCTGACTTACATGAAATTTTGCGCAGTAAAAAACAAAGGCCATACGAGGATATGGAGGAGTTTGTGTACGAAATGAGAGGGATTGCTTCGAGAGGTCAACTAGAGGAGAAAACAGTGGTAAAATATATAGTACGGGGCATCACTGATTTGGAGTGTCGTGACGTTTTGAAAGTGACCCAGCCAGATACCATTCAGGAACTTCTGCGGAAAATTCGATGGACCGCGAGTCTGAGAATGCCACGACGACCAGCATCAACCACAGTGCGCACCGCGAACGCAACAGCAACACCCAGCCATGCTGTATCTGGATGAAATGGTGGCAACTCGACATCAGAAGCAATAAGATGCTTTAAATGCAACCAGGTGGGACACATCGGGCGCAATTGTTCTATGACCAATCGGTCGTAACTGTACAGCAGCAATAACGACAGAAGAACCAAGTACAAGCGGAAGCCACCAATCAAACCAATTGTGGGTGTGTGAAGACAGGGGGCTTATTCCCAAATGCGCGGCGGATCGCTTTTCATGGCGGATTTGCATTTTTGTATTTCCAAAAGCGATTTGATCGAATCAAAAGCGATAGCTGTATAGGTGACGGATTGCTGGCGGATTGTTTGCGGATAAAAAATAAACTAAATTCCTGTGGCGGGAAAAAGCTATCAAAGTGTTGGTAAAATACATGGAAAATTGAAACTCAGAATGAAAAAACTGGAAAGCACTGGAAATATCATTTTCGCCCTCGTTCGCATTTGAGAATAACCAAAAGCGAAGACAGTCAAAATGGAGGTATCGCTTTCAATACGATCCCAGGAGTGTGTACAATAAAATTGTGAACGTGAATGGACAGTCGATTGAGGCTTTCATATATCTAGGCAGTGACTGCGTTACCTTGCAAGAGTCAGTAGCAAACGCGAAAAATCTTCGCTACTACGAGGACACCAGGAAGCTGAAGGGGTTCGGCGGAGGAGGATGCAGGACTATAGGAAAATTGTATGCCGAAATCACAATAGATGCTTTACGTAGTTGGTGTGAAGTGTTAGTTGTTCCAGATGAAAGTCAGCCATACAACATAATTGTTGGTCGGCGTTTGTTTGATCAACCTCAAGTCAAAATTGAGAAGACACACCAAGAACTTAAAATCAGTGACTGTACTGCAAGTGAAGGAGGTAAAACTTTGATTATGACGGAGACGGATCAGCGGGTACGAAGTAGAATCAAGCTTGACGATATGGATACCGAGGACGTCACAGACGAAGAAAGAGAACAGCTGTGTGAGTTAGTGAACGCCGACCAAGACTGTTTCGCTTTGGATGCTAGCGAACTTGGATAATATAATTGTGATGAGTGCACTATCGAACTCACCACATCACAAACGAAAGATAGTAGAAGAGAAGATAAGTGAAATGTTGTAGCAGGGAGTTATTCGACCTTCAGCATCCAACTTCTGTGCACCGATAGTTCTTACAAAGAAGAGGGACGGAGGAGACAGGATGTGCATCGACTATTGGGCACTGAATAAAGTAACGACGAAACAAAAGTTCCCCATGCCTACAGTCGATGAAATACTAGCAACGTTAGCCGGAAATAAGTATTTCACAATATTGGAACTTGCTTCCGGATACCATCAAGTGCGAATAGCCGAACAAAGCGAAAAATATACTGCGTTTGCTATGGAGAATGGGCTGTACGAGTTTGTGCGCATGCCGTTTGGTTTAGTCAATGCTCCAGCGTACTTCCAAATGTGCATGAATCAGATTAAGGCACGCATGAACCACGGAGATATTGCAGTTTACCTAGACGATGTTATTATAGGAATCGAATCAATAGAAGAAGGACTACAAAAGCTGGGTAAATTCCTGGAAATTCTGAAGGAGTCGGGGTTGACTCTTAATACTAAAAAGTATTCTAAGGAGTAGCATTGAGTTCCTCGGACATCAACTGGATGGAAACGGGATACAACCGAGTGAGCGGAAGACATTGGCGGTGAAAGTTTTTCCTCAACCGGAAAACGTGCATCAGGTGAGACAGTTTTTGGGCCTTACCGGTTATTTCCGGAAATTTGTAACGAAATATTCTCAAATCGCAGCACCTTTAACCGATTTGCTAAAGGAGGGCAATCCTTTTGTGTGGATCGAGCAACAGCAGACGGCATTCAACGGCTCAAATCTAAATTAATTAATCCACTTCTTTTGGCTCTATATGATGGGAAATGGGATCATGAAGTCCATACCGATGCCTCAACCTTGGGACTTGGCGGCATACTGATGCAGCGAGGGAAGAGTGACGACAGCCTGAGACCAGTGGCATATTTCAGCAGAAAGTTAACCGAAGCGGAAGCAAATTATCACAGCTACGAATTGGAGGTCTTGGCTGTGGTTGAAAGCCTCGATAGATTCCGGATATACCTTTTGGGAAAGGTGTTTAAGGTAATTACTGTCTGTGAAGCCATCGTAGCAACTCAAAATAAGGCCAGAATGATACCACGGGTCGCCAGGTGGTGGCTTAAACTTCAAGAATTTGAATTTACTACGGTTCATCAGCCAGGGAGAAAAGCGGTGTACGTGGATGCAATGAGTCGCCAACCAGTAGGCGAAGAACGTGAAATGGAGGAAGCGTCTGCCAATGTACTGAACATCTGCATTGACGATGACGATTGGTTAGCCACCATGCAGTGGCAAGATGAACAACTACGCAATATTATTGAACAGTTGCAAGCACCAACTATTGGTAGTGGGCAAAAGCAATTGCATAAGGAATACAAGCTGGAAGGAAGACGACTATACAGATGCGATGGCGAGCGGCGGAAGTGGGCAGTGCCGAAAGGAGTGCGGTGGCGAGTATTACGAATGTGTCATGACGAGGCTGCACACATGGCCTTTTAAAAAACTCTGGAAGGCTGAGGCGGACATGTGAAGAGGGCCAACCGGACACTACTAGCAGCACTCAAGTGTGCTCATTCAGCTGCAAAGGACTGGGCACAACAGTTAAAAAGCATTCAATGGAGCTTAAAGACAACAAAAAACGCAACTACAAGTGACCCCGCATGAATTGATGTTTGCCTATACGCCAAGAGGGATTGCTAGGGACAAACTACTATTGGAGTTAGAGCATGCTGGACAATGCAATCAAGATGAAATGGATCGTAAGCGATACATCGCCCTGCAACATATCGCAATGAATCAGCAGAAACAGAAAGAGCGTTTTGATAGAACCCACAAGAAGCCGAACACATACGAAGTCGATGATTTGGTTCTGATTGAACGTGAGCCTATAGGAACAGGTGAGTCCAGAAAGCTAGATCCAATTTACAGGGGCCCATACATCGTGACGACAGTGCTGCCAAACGACCGATATGTCCTAAAGGATATTCCGGGACAACAGCCAAAAACCATTTGAGTCTGTCGAAAGCTCAGACAAAATGAATAGGTGGTGCGAGATTTACGATGATGATGACGATGACGATAACCTATCTAACAGCGAAGGAGGAGATCTCGACCATGGAAATGTTGACGTGGAGATTTCCTACCCAGCGATGACAGGAAGTCTCGAGGACGAGCCTTAAAATAAGGATGGACGAGCTGTAACGCACCTTCCACCCGGCCATGCAATAATCGTACACCATTCTCATAGGCACCTTATATTGCTGTTTGAGTCCGCCCATGTCGATAGTCTTAGCCTTGAAATTTGCTAAGCAGAAGAATTCAGTTGGCGACCGTATTAACGGACGGGAATAAAAACTATTTGACTGTTGCGCGAGATCGGGATGGTATATAAGAAATGTCATGCGAAAGAACGGGGGTCAGTTAGTTATCAGCCAGTCAAAGAAGAAAACTGTTCTAACAGAGAGTGAATATAATAATAATGAAAGTTGTGAATTCGTTTAGTAAACCGACGTTGTTTTTTTTTTTCTTTTTCCGCTTTTTCTTCGCTTTATTTGTTCTAACTTCTCAACTGCGAGAAAAGCGGTTAATTCTACGGCTCGCCTCAAATTCTACTCTACCAGCGAATAAAATAAGGGCCAACAGCGGAGTATCAGCTAGGATAGCAACGGTCCGAAGGATCATACGTAATAGTGGTACTATACAGAGAAGAAAACTTAAAAAGAAACCGGTTTTGGGGCAAGTACACAAGGAGCATCGAATAAATTTTGCAAGAGAACATGTCGCTTGGAGCAGTAATGGAAACGCGTTGCCTTTTCGGACGAAAAAAAGAGTTTAACGTTGACGGCCCCGATGGACTTTTATTTCCAGAATCTACGAAACGAGGAGCCAAAATAAGCTGATCAAGGTCAATGTTAAACTTTTTTTACAACAGTCTTATCTACTTCTATTTAGCTTCCTTGCAATTTCTCGGTCTGAAAGTCCTAACTCCTTGAAAGCATCTATATTTCCTCTTTCTGTCGCTGTCACAGTCTTTCCGGAACCCATTTTTTTAACTAAATAAAAACATCCTAGCCTCATCCTAGTTATCGTCAGTATATATATGGAGATGGCAAAATAATGTTTACATATCCTAATGGAGAGATAACAGAGACTTGCACATAATAACCACAGCATATCATCCAGTTAAAAACCTGTGTATAATCGGTAAAAAGTTCCCTTTACGAAGCCTCATGAAGTAGAAGAATATAATGTCAACATGGGCGGAGTCGACAGGCTTGATCCAATGGTTTCATACTACTCCAGTCCTCGTAAAACTGTGGGTTGGTACAAAAAAGTTATATTACACCTGCATTTTCCTATAAAGATACCTGTAATACAGGGGAAGATGAAATCAACCTTCCGGAAATGTCGTCAGTGCTACAAAATAAAAATATTCGCCTCGAAACCTCCCTACAGTTTGATTCTTGTGTGGATAATGCGCAACTTGTTTCCGAGACTTCCACGCTGCATTACCCGAATTTTTCAACTAAAATAATCACCCCTATTGTCGTTGTCGTCTGTCGCAAACGAGTCGTTTGGAATTAGGTATTGCGTAACTGATACGACTCGACTCACTGAACTCTTACATTCCACAAACTATGACACCATGTGGTCTGGCATTTAGGTCGACGAATTTACATTTTGTCTGTTATTTTTGTGACTTGGTGAATTAATTAATAAAACAAATTAAAAATGAATAGTGTTGAGATGTTTTTTAAAGCAGTAACGAAGGAGAAAACAAGAAAAAAGAGCTTGTAAAGATCAGGAAGGATATTTGAACAAAACCAGTCAATTTGATTTTAAATTTACAAACTTTTTTAATACAAATTATTTTCCGATTTAAAATGTATTTTAGACTATCGAATGTGATCCAAGACAATGCAGAGATAAGAGGCTATGTCGTCCCAGTCCCATTGCCGATTAACATCCCTTTTGTTAGGCAAAATAGGATTGCTTCACGCAATACCGAAGATCGTCGTCGAAAAATAAAATCCACATTTTTTGACATTTCAGATACCATTTGTCGATCGTCGCCGCGACAAAAGTAGTTTATTTTTAATCGGCAATACCAAACAGTTGTGCCGTTTTTTAGAGTCGTAAACGACAACGACAATAGGGGTGAATACTTATTGTCATCATCATTATATATTTTCTTTTCCATTTCGCAAGAATGCAGTTTTATTTTGAGTTTATTTATGTTTATATTATAAACATTGTACCTAATCCTTCGAGGAAATAAATGAAGTTCTAGTGTGTTTATTTGCATAATAAAAATATTATATATGTATGTATATTTAATAATAATAATAATTATAATCTTAATAATTACTGTTAGTGCAGGTCAGCTCTGGCACAACAAGCAATACCCGGCACCGAACCAAAACAACACTGAGCCAATGACCTCACTGAAAAAGTGAAAACATAGTAGATTTTCTGCATTTTAATATAATTAACTTATCTTCCGATGTCAGCACATTCATTGAAATATACACAATTTACTTTCGTCAGCACTTCTTGTTGACTTTATTATTGTTCATTCATATTAGTGCATAATTTGCTTCGTCAGCAATTCCAGTTGATTTGATTATTGTTTTTAATATTGCTAGGCTAAGCTAGTTTAAGGTATAAATTAAGTTGCAATAAAATTATATGGTCACTTTTTAAACCGCCATTCAAGACTTTGTTATTATTCTCCAAGTGAGTCTGCTTGGAGGGCTACTTAACCAACTTGAGATATTCTAGCAATATCAAGACTCACGGCACAAGAATCGTGAACTATCAAACACTACAGTAAAAGCACTGTAACATTTGGTGACCCCGACGTGATTGCTTTCCCCCTACAGTGGCAAGGGGCAATCACAAACGATTTAATAAATGCGTCGACAGGGCCAAACACAGTTCGCATCAATCTTATTGCAGTTCACAATTGCGTTCGCCAAGGCACAACATTGGCGAGGCGTCGACAGGGCCAACCACTGTTCGCAACGATCTTATTGTAATGGAAGAATTAGAGACATTCCATCTAGCTACCGAAGCAACTAGACAACACAAAGAAGGATGGTCCTTCAAGAAGAACGATGAAATACCTATCGGATAGGTTACAGAAACTGGAAACGATATGGCAAGAATTTTCCGAAAACCATGAACGCCTGAAGGGCAATATTAAGTTCCATAATCCCTACATACAGGGAGATAAGCTTGGGAATACTAAAACCAAGTATGCAGAATTAAAAACGCTTCTTCTATTATCGCCAGTGAGTGAGGACGAGGTATTACCAGATCAGACATCTGGTGCCACAAGCCAAACAAGGCCTGAGCCTACTGCGAGGAGTCAAGTGCACCAATCAATCGACAACAAAATAAAATCCGATGGAACAAGCCTCCAAAGGCAACTACGGAGACAGCAGGCATTGATAACTACAATCCATAGAATAACGTCATGCCTGGATTCAACAATAACGGATAGACAATCCAAACAGTACTACCAGGTACAGCTTTCCACATTGGGAAGACATTGGTGTGAGGTAGACAGCTTACACCACGCAATATCTGAGAACCATGACGACCTCAGTCAAATAAATTATAATATGGCTCAGTTCATTAATATTGAAAACGATGCACAGAGGGGATTGGCTAAACTACAAGAGGTTATTCACTCATTCCCTGATCCCACTTCTACAACAAACGCAATGGCTAGTATTCAGCTACCGAAAATTACGCTACCTAAGTTCGATGGGACATATTCGAATTGGAGGCAATTCCATGTCCTCTTCGACCAGATGATTTACTCTCAGAATATCGGAACTGCACAAAATATGAGGTATTTAAATACTACCTTGTCCGGTGAGGTATATGATCAACAAAAAACTAGATAAAACCACGCATGCTACATGGGAACAATCTCTCAAGGTCCCAAGATGTCACCAAACCTTAGGTAGTCTTCTTAAATACATCGAAATTAGATTTCAATCACAAGAAGCAGTGGGCAAAACTATAGGCTCCTCAGAAGGCAACAATCGCCGATCAACAAATCATCATAAATCACTTACTACCATAGCACATGCAACTATTCAGTGCCTATGCTGCAAGGACAGTCATCAGCTGTTCTATTGCATAAGATTTCTACAACTGTCACCATCCCAAATATTCAATTTAGTCAAGTGATCAAAAACATGCATAAATTGTTTGAAAACTGAGCACTCTTCTTCCAAATGCTCTACTGGAGGATGCAAAACCTGTTCAAAAAAACATAACACGTTACTGCACTTACAGTCTTCTCCAAAAACAAATAATGTGACAGCAGTACAGGAAAAGGCAGTAATACCATCTCCGTCACCCATCAGTTCATCAACATTCCAACTGCGCAAGATAGATCCAAAAATCAAGGTTATGTATGCTTGTCGTCTGCCATTGTGAGAATAACAAATCAACTGGGACCGTCCATTGAGTGCAAGGCCATACTGGAGTCAGGTTCTCAACTCAATTTCATTACTGAAAGAACGGTGAAAAAACTCGGTCTCAATACCACTGCCCTAATAACAACGATTGAAGGCATTGGTCGACGAACTCAGCAAAGGGTGAACCGACTTTTTTTTTTTTTTTTTTCAAATATCGAGGCTCGTGTTTTACCAAAAATAATGTCTAAACAACCTGGCGAGCTTTTTAACGCATCCACATGGAATATACCAGGCAACATTCCATTGGCTGACCCCGAATTCAACATTCCCAGTCCAATAGATGTTTTAATTGGAGCTGAAATATTCCACTCCTTATTATCAGTCGGCCAAATTAAGATGGGAGATTCATTACCTACCCTACAAAATACAGTTCTCAGCTGGACATTTGCCGGGAAGGTCAAAAATGCAAAAACTGCTAACGCAGTGTGTGGAATCTGCAGCACTGATGAGTCGTTGGATCAGCAAATCGAAAAATGTTAGAAGTTAGAACAGAGCCCCAAAACAAGGACATGACTGCCGCGGAAAGACGTTGCGAGAATCACTTCAGCCAAACTACATTCAGAGATTCTGTATGTAGTATGAAGGTATGTAGTCAGCTAGCCATTTGTGGATCAACCACGTAATTTGGGAGGATCAAAGGATATAGCCTTTCAACGATTTATCTCACTTGAACGAAGACTTGCTGAATCACAAGATCTGAAGAAGCAATACGTGGAGTTTATTCTGAGTACCGACGACTTGGACATAAGGAGGTGAATTATAAACAATTGAAAAAGCCCTACTATTTTCTACCACATCATTGTGTCACGAAGGATGATAGTAGCACTACTAAACTTAGGGTTGTCTTCGATGGATCTGCCAAGACGACTACCAACCTGTCATTAAACGACATATTAGCAACCGGTCCAACCATTCAAGTTGATGTTTTCTCTAGTTTAGTTCCATTCCGTTTGCCTAGGTTTGTCTTCACCGCCGACATAGAGAAAATGTATCGGCAAATACTCGTACACGAAAACGACAGAAATTACCAACTCATCTGGTGGAGAGATAACTCCAGTGAACCACTAAAATGCTATAGGCTCAAAAAGTAACATATGGAACAAGGTCAGCACCATATATTGCAATCAAATGACTTCAAACACTGGCCGAAGAAAATCAGCGACAATTTCCTTTAGGATCAAGGGTTCTATCAAGAGTCTTCTACGTTGATGACCTTATGACAGGGTCAGATATTTTAACTACAGCCCAAATAATGCAATCAGAACTACAAGCAATTTTGACATCTGCAGGATTTAAACTTAGAAAATAGTGTGCTAATCATGAATCACTCATCAGAATCATACCCCCCAGTGACGGAGAAACAAAACTGGACTTTAGCAACGATATCGAGGAACACATAAAAACTGTTGGACTTGGCTCCCAAAATCGGACACATTCTGTATAAAAACTTCTTGGACTGATCGATCAAGGGCAAAAAAAAGAAGCGCATACTCAGATATTGACCACCTGTTCGAACCACTGGGAGTTATGGCTCCTGTAGTAGTAACCGTCAAACTATTCCTGCAACAACTATGAGAACTAAGGCTTGACTGGGATGCCGCATTGACTCTGCGTCAAGTCGAGGGGAGCTCCATAAAAAAAAACCAAGTTGTCATCTCAAACAACAATCCCTAGATTAGATTTATGTGCAACTAAACTTGCGGCCCAGTTGATGTCACGCCTAAAAATGTCCTGAAAATTAAAAATAAGGATATACATATTTCTATGGACGGATTCTGAAATAGTACTAAACTGGATACATTTGAATTTGATCTCATCAGCGTCCGACCTTCGCTGCAAATCGGGTGGCAGCCATACAACAATTAACCACTCCACAACAATGGCGACATATTGTATGTTCTAAGGAAACATACAATATGTCGCCATTGTATGTTTCCGGTGACATTTTGTCAAGAGAACTTTTACCAACAACAACATGATTCCGAAAGTTATGGCCACCTAAATTTGAGATGGCCACAGACCGACAAAAGAAGGACATATCGTTATCAGTAACTGTTGAGAATAATCATGTTTTGGAAGACTGCATTTTGATTGTATTCAATCACAAAAACTCCTTTCAAAGAACAGTAGGTACCAGGCATGTAGCCAGGGGGGGGAACCCCCGCAACCATTCAAATGCAAATATAACTTTCAAAAATGTCATTAAAAAACACCCACCAGAGAGCCGAAAAACTCGACTTCTACGCCTTTATGAAACAAGATTCATTGTAAGGCATGACAGTATTATGTATTTCCTTTATAGAGCTCTTCAAATGTATCTCAATAAGTCTTGAAGAAATAACGAGCAGAACGTGGGTGATGTCTTCGAAAGCATCAACACTTTTGGCAGCGGTCCAAAAAAGTGTTTTCCTAGTAAGCCTCATTGTATGCGAAATACTGTTCAGTTTAGCGCTGCCCTTATAAGTTTACCTACAGAACAAATTCTTAAGTTTCCTTTCGGCAATCGACCGCTCAAAAGAAGTTCTGAATTTTCTTAAGAAAATCAGAGAATATGCCGAAGAGTTTTTCAATCCACATCCCAACTTGCCGAGGAGTTATTTGATGATATAAGCCGCCATATTAACTATTATTTATTGTGCACAAAAATACCTATCCAATTAATCAGTTCCCATACATTTTTGGACATCTTCGTTTAAAAATTGCATTCATAAATTTCGTAAATGGAAACGTAGTACTTATTGTTGTTCTGATACTATGAATGATCGCTTTCGTACGAAAAACAAATTTTTGTGCAATGCACAACTTCTAGTTTACAACCACCAGTGTACAACCTGAATTTGATGAATAGTTAGTAAAAGCGTGGTAAAAAGTGCCATAATGTGTAAAGATCATACTTTGTTCATTCAAGATATCAAAAATAAACATTCCTTTTAGCTTTTAAGTATGACATCAAATACAGCAACGCAAGAGGGAAACTGGATTAGTCCATATAATCGTATGTAAAAATTCAGAGCGAAGAACACTACAAGGAACACGCCATTACATTGAAGAAAACCTGAACGAAGACGAAGCTTCTATATACAACAACATTTTGGTTTCAGAACCTTTTTCATGGAAAATACATTTATTATGAGATTATACTGCGAAAAACTCAAAAGCTAATAAAACAACTTCGCCGGATGATTGGTATTCCTTTTATATGACAACACCTAAAACGTACATATATTAACCAACATTTTTCATTCAGAAATCCGTTTAAAAATGCATTCGATTAAATGTAATATTTTGTTAATTAAAATCATTCAAAAAGAAATTCTCATTACAGTTGGTTAAGGCTTCTTGTTAGTTTTGGATTCAATGGTCCGAGAAAAGCACAAAAGTTATGCCACTTTCGTCAGATATGGGTCACCCTAATAGACATACCGATTGTCTTATTTGCCGATATTTATCTAGTTAATAGCTTGTTCTGTCATCTGCAAACACAGGAACTCTAACTGCTCTAAGCTTTTTATATCACTAATGTTATTGTTTTTAATGTGTTTTTCATTCCCCAGCAATACACGGGAACTGGGAGATATATAAAAGTTGCCGGTTATAGCTGAACATATATTGTTAGACAAATTAGATGAACACGAATGTGATGACGTACATACACCAACAGTAAAACTATCTCTACTTATATTAAGGTTATTGTTGTTATTCTCGATACTGATAAGGTCGCCTAATTCACTACCATTTTTATTACTAACCAGAACCACTGCGGCCATAGTCTTTTCCAGTGGTGTTTTAACGGAAACATTTGATGACGCTTGTTGTAGATCACCGGTTTGTTGATTTCTGAGCGATGTAGAGTGAGCAACACTTTGCTTCCTATTCTTGCCGTCATTCATACCTGACAAATTCATTTTCGGCGACATAGGAGTACTGCTTACACAGACGTTCGAATTTGATGTTGATAAGCTTCCTTGACCTGGTGACACTACGATCAAATTATTTAGAGAGCGCCTATGCTGCTGATGGTTAACCTGCTGCTGAGCTGATGGGGATGGAAACTGTTTCTGATGTACGTACATCGACTGCTGATTAACTTGCGGTTTAACTTGATGAAAACTTTGCCCCGGGATAGGGGCTGCACTTATAAAGTTGGGATATGAGGAGCTTTTATGCTGGGAACAGCTTCCTGTATTATTACCATTACCCTTGTTTAAAGGATTCCGTTGTTGCTATAGGTACAAATGATTGCCAAAATAAGTAGGTTTTTTTTTTGTTAGAAGAAAATCAGGCAATTTATATTACCGAAGTTGACACGCCTTGTGGTTGTGAACAACCTAATGAGAAGTTCAGCATATCGTTTGAGTTTTTTCGGTTTATTCTATCGCTGCTCCCATTTTTCTGGTCTGTTTTACGTGATTTGCAGCTCCACCTAAAACTATAATTTAAAAATTGAATTATTTTTTAGTATAAATGTACGAGTATGGGTAATTTATACCTGGGTTTGTTTAAATTATTACTGCTACCAGATTTTGGATGATGTGGTTTCGGAGTGAAAATTACTTTTGATTTCGAAAGCCTTTGTTTGATCTCCTTTAACTGATTTGTGTGTCCGATAAAAGCTTCACCGTGTATGGTTCTTTCCAGTATCCAGAGTAATACAGACATATTTTCCTCATCTTGTGGGCAAAATGAGTCATTTTGAGCTATCGTGCAAGAAACTAGAAAAATATTAATTTTATTAAGTTATATAGATTTTTAAACAACAAAGCTAAATCGTACTTAAATCCAAAACTTTTATAAACTTAAAGGCCACATTTTCGGAAGCCGAATCTGCGGGCTTCATTGGAGTTAAAACTATAGCAGCAAGCTCTTCAATTGCAGTGTGTAATTTCATTTGACCGTTTAACAAATCTTGCTCAATTTTTGTCAAGTTATTTCCTCGGTCATTAAGTTTCTCAATGCAAAGTGCTAATTTGTGACTGGCGCCTTTTGTAACACCCAACTCTTGTAAATATTCTTCCGTTATTTCAAGCATGGCTTCATATGTTATGTTCTTGAATAAATCTATATACTTGTGAAGTCTCAAACTTTTTAACCATTGTCCAATATTTGACATTCCACTGTTATGTGTAGAGAATTTTAGATAATTTGGTTTTATATCATCCAATCTTGTATCAGAGCCAGTCGATATCAATGATGTTCTTGGATTTTCAATTGAAAGTGAAAAGCTGCGAGGCTTCTGCGCATACTGAGCTAAATTTTCAGATGAGTTAGAACAGTTATCATTTACAGCTGTCACCGATGCATTTGATGACGTCAACGAAGATATTGCGGCGGTTAAACTATTTGACCGCCTTGTTTTCATACAGCTTATTTTACCATCCAAACTCCATCTATTTCCATTAAAATGATCACAGGTATTAAGCAATGAAGGAAAGCCAATTTGGGAACAGTTGCAGCCATCACAAATATTTGAATCAAAATCAATGATTTCTGTACCATTTTTCGAAAATGAGGTATGGTGATCTTCAGTATTGGTGTTGACATTACTGATGTCAATTTGACTATTTGACCCAAATGAACAAGTTCCCGCAGCTCCTGTGGTTCCATTATAACTTAGTCCTAAACTATTTTTACTAGAACCTAATTCGTTTATATTAATACCGTTAAAATTATCACAGAGATTATCGGAAATGCTTGGCATGGTGACATTCCATTCAGTTTTATCGGAAATAACTGAGACTGGTGGTTGTGATTGTTGCTGGCTTTTGTGTGATGATTGTTGTGGGGGAGCTATTGCTTGCCATGCATTTCGAGATGCGACACTTCCTACGGACGATGACACGGATGTAGACGAATTAGACAAACATGCATCTGCATTGTTTGAAAGAACATAGAAGTTTTGCTGACCCGCCGTGGCAAATGATGATTGAATGTGGTCTTCTAAATGCCGCAACCAGTGGCTAAGGGACCTAAAATAAACAAATATAAGTGCGTAGATTTATAGCAATCCCTAGCTGTATACGAATTATAAATGAAACTGGTTGATATGCACTGTAGATAAACTGTTAAGCAAGGAGCGTACTGAAGTGGTTTGCAGTGGCGTGGTAACCAAGTGGCAGGTGGAATCACTAAAGCCTGGGTAAAAGTGAAATTTTACATGTGGTGTTATGGCACTTATTTTGAAAAAGTTTAATTTTCGAGTGGCAAGCGGATGGTAACGACGCACGTGGAATTGTAGAGGTTGTCATATCGTAGAGGCTGATGACGACGTGGTACGTGATACGCAATTGCGTATTTTTGTTTACCCGGAAACTAAAATCATTCGAGACGAGCAAGAAACAATTAAAAGCGAATTATAAATGAAACTGGTTGATATGCACTGTAGATGAACTGTTAAGCAAGGAGCGTACTGAAGTGGTTGGCAGTGGCGTGGTAACCAAGTGGCAGGTGGAATCACTAAAGCCTGGGTAAAAGTGAAATTTTACATGTGGTGTTATGGCACTTATTTTGAAAAAGTTTAATTTTCGAGTGGCAAGCGGATGGTAACGACGCACGTGGAATTGTAGAGGTTGTCATATCGTAGAGGCTGATGACGACGTGGTACGTGATACGCAATTGCGTATTTTTGTTTACCCGGAAACTAAAATCATTCGAGACGAGCAAGAAACAATTAAAAGCGAATTATAAATGAAACTGGTTGATATGCACTGTAGATGAACTGTTAAGCAAGGAGCGTACTGAAGTGGTTGGCAGTGGCGTGGTAACCAAGTGGCAGGTGGAATCACTAAAGCCTGGGTAAAAGTGAAATTTTACATGTGGTGTTATGGCACTTATTTTGAAAAAGTTTAATTTTCGAGTGGCAAGCGGATGGTAACGACGCACGTGGAATTGTGGAGGTTGTCATATCGTAGAGGCTGATGACGACGTGGTACGTGATACGCAATTGCGTATTTTTGTTTACCCGGAAACTAAAATCATTCGAGACGAGCAAGAAACAATTAAAAGCCGAAATAAACAACGCCCAAAAATAATTACATAAATAACACAATTAAGCAGGCAAGAGGACAGAAAGAAATGTTGAGTACATAATTGTCTTTTAGTTAATTAAAAATTAAGTACACATACTTTTTTTAACACATTATCACACAGTCGCCCGCAAAATAGTCGACGACAGAAATGTATCATTTCCACGACAAACGTCGTCAAAAAACGCCTCACGCAATACCGACGATCGTCGTCGAAAAATACAATCCAAACTTTCTGACATTTCAGACGCCATTTGTCGATCGTCGTCGCGACAAAAGTCTTTTATTTTTAGTCGCCAATACCAAACAGTCGTGTCGTTTTTTTTAGAGTCGTAAACGACAACGACAATAGGGGTGATTAATCAATTCAACAGCTACTGGTACCACGACGCAAAAAACAGAGATTTATGGACAATTATGGGGGAGGCTTATGCTATTTGCAACTAAACTTGAAAAGAGAAAATACTGACTTAAAATTCCTTACTTTGCCAATTAAAATAAAAAAAAATATTTAGATATACATATACACATATTAGAAATATGCAAAGACAACTGGAAAGATGTATGTAAAAATAAGACAAACAATTCGTATTTTTAATAGTAAATAAAAGCTTGTACGTAATAATAATAAAATAACTATTTATAATTATGTATTTATATTCGGCGAAGTGGCTCAGTGTTTAGTATGCTGGACTACTGTCGACGACTGTGAGTCCAACGTTCGATCCCCGGAAAACACACAAATTACATCTTAAGGGTTTTTCTGCTGACGTTTCCAATATAGGAAATAGAGTTTCCACTTATTTTTTTACTTAAAATGGTTTATTCTAAGATATACTATGTACAAATTTTATAAAGGACGTATTTTTTATATGTAAAATGACCCCTACAGTGTAAATTATAAAAAAAATTAAAAATATAGTTATTTTATTAAATATTAAATTTAAATTAAAATTTTAGCGAATTTCCGGGGAGAGTACTTATTACCCCTCCCGCCTAAACGAAGATAGACGTCAGATGTCACGTGGGGACAAGTTCAATGCAATTTTATACGGCAAATAAACGGACACGCAGCGTCCAAGGTTCTTTGGCCGCAAAGATCTAGAGAAATTCTCAAACTAGGCAGGGAACAGCTCAAGACATTGATCGGTAAAGCAGATAGCGTTATAAAGAATTTTTTATGTGCTACTTTGTTGAACGTGAATTAAATTATGTGGATTGCGAATAAACTTTGACAATTTGCGCCAAGGGTATTTTCGTTCACGGGAAAAATTTTGGAATTCGAAATTTCGTTATTTAAACTGTTTATAAACTTGTTTTCTTAATACATTTTGATGGGATAATTAATTTTCATCCTCTTAGAATAAAATGTGCAATTTTCTGTTTATAAATTCTTAAAAAGCTGTTTGTTGACATTTCAGCAATTCGTTCGTTCGTTCTCATATGAATGGTCCTTTAGGATGAAGAGAAGTGGACCTAGATGACTACCTTGAAGAACACCCTAGCTGGTCAAAATAGGGGCCGGGAGAACGGACCTGAAGGGAACCCTGTAAAAACGGCTTTCCAGATATGAAGATATCCATTTTAGCAAAATGGGTTCGAAACCGAGGGTAGACAGTAGATAGAAGGCCATCTGGGCCGGTAATGTATTCATCATAAGGTTAATTTTTTTGCATAAGAGGGCCATATATTTCCATCATGTCCTGAGAGCCTTCTTTTGCTCAGTTGAAGTTAAATTTTTAACAATTGAATATTGTTTGTTTAATTCGAGACTTAATTTAAAAAGTCTTAAGTCCACAACACATAAACAGTGAAATACATATTGCGGGATATCGAAATATGGCTTTATGTCACGGCACTCTCTCACTGCAATGACAAAAGTGAGAAAGGTTTTCCTACAATCACACAATTAACGCATGCATACAGGTGATGCAATACTAGACGTATTTTATTATGCCCTTGATCTAAACCTGACTACTATTAAATATGTATTAATTTACAATGACAACATATAACTTTATTTCTATCTGGATATTTTATGGTCCAGAAAGTATTTCCAACAAGAAAATATAAAGAAAAAAGTATTCACAAACAGAATAAAAATTATTTGAAGTGATTGGGCTAAATAATAATTATATTTGCCGAAGAAAATTATTAAGCATGAATTCCTTGTCAGATATGCATAAAATAAAATATTGAAAACTGACTTGTTTTGTTAGCGCAGTAAACTAGGCTTTTTCTACTCTAAAAAAAATGTTTACTCCTCCCGCATTAAATTAGACAGCCAATGTCTTAGAGGAAAAAATAATTTCATTACGCGCAAAGAAGGGGAAATAAACAATGGAAAATTTGTTTAAAGATGCAACGTCAAGTTCTTTCAGTAATGCCACACTTCTATAGTAAAAATTATAATTAATCCAGTTTGTTTTATTATTGTGATCTGATCTGATAAATAAATAAATACTTGGCGCAACAGGCTGTAGACACCCTAGGCCTAGCTTCTCGCAACCATCCGTTTTGTGTGAGTTTCTATTTTTAGGACGAATTGAAGGGACCTACAATTTTATGCCGAGTCCGAACGGCTGAATTGGAGAAGCTTTATCAGGACAGTCATACTCTCGGATGTTTGTCAGACGTTCGCGAGAGGTGCGCAGTAGAAAATACCTTAAGATGTAATTTGTGTTTTTCCGGTGATCGAACCTGGGATCCCTCGCACAGTAGTCCAGCACACTAATCACTGCGCTACTGCGCCGACTGATCTGATCTGATACGAGCATAATAAAACACGGCTACTACTATCAAATATAATTTCGCCAAATTAGCCTATAAATATGCAACGACATCATTATTATTGTACGCGTAACCTATTAATATGCATTAATTATTTTCTTTCATTCTATTAAGATAACATAATGTATGTAAATCAACAATATACTTTGTGTTGGTAATTTGTATTTTACCTTTCATTTAGTCTATTCATTGAATTAGTGTTAAAAAAACGCCATAATCGGTACGCCATAAAAACGTGTAGCCTACTAAATTAATATTTGATGATGATGATAACGAATTAACAGATGTGATAGTACTAACCGCTATTTCGTGTTTGTTAATAAGAAGGTATGCATATAAACCAGAAAAATAAAACAATACATTACCTTCTATCTTCATTTGAAATCGCAGGGTGTATAAGCAGGTATGAAAATATTTGTTGAACAAGCTCTGTTGAAACAATTTGCCGGACAGTATCTTCAACAGCGATTGGAATAAGCGATAAATAAATTAACTTGGCTTCGTCATTTCCCGGTTTCAAAAGCGGCAACATTTCCAGTACGTCGTTTAGAATATCCTCCTTTTTGCTATATGATTTTCCATCACATTTTAAAAATAAATCGGAACCAAAATATATGGCTTCTTTGTCTGAAATATCGGCCATATCTGTACCTGGAAATGCCTTGTATGCACTTACTAAACTTTGTAGATGTAGTGGACTATTGGCATTTATATCGAAAGTCGTCATGTGGTTTTGTAGGCCCAGATTTTGAGTCAAATTATTTTCGATTGAATGCTGAAGAAACTTTAAGCTTGGATAACGCAATCTTTTCAATAGCGCATATATTACAACAGATCTCTCGCAATCGTTCCATTTCTCAAACAAAGAAGTGACTGTGCTAACTTGCTCACAAAACAAAGTTGAAGAGTTTCCGCTTGAGTATTTCATGTTGATGTTTAAAATCCTTAAATAAAACCAAAACAATATAGAACATAATATAAGTTTTCAATTGATACCAAATAATATAACAAGATAATATTAACCCGATAATGATGTAGGGTCATTCAGTACCTATGATAGAACTTTAAAAGAGCCGACTGCGGCTATATTTGAAAATATTTCTCTGTCATTTGTGGTGATTCTGTTCTGTCATAGTCTAGTGATAGTACAAAATCTATCTTCAGCGACTATTTCAAATTGGTTTCTAGGTGGATAGGTATAACCTACCGAGCAGCACAAAGAACACATCTAACTTTAATGCATTTAAGGGAAGTGTAATTGAATATAAGTACTAGATTATTATTAATAATAATCCAATACATAATGTTCAACATTAGTATGTTATATATAATATAGGTATAAACTAATTGAATTTATGTACAAAATGGGCTTTAATGACTACACCTTCGCTAGGGGCAGGGACCTTGACGTGTGCGCAATCGTATAAGCGCCGGCCGGTGCGAAGGCTTAATGTTGCAATGACTCAATGGGCTATGCTGTCGGAGGCGGTAGTCGTCTAAATGGTTACCCATGGCAGGCAGGCTGTTGAGGAGCAACTAACTAAGAACTGCCTATGGTGGGGAGTAAACCGCATTATCAAATTTCGAATCCAAGGTGGAACAGCATATATGCTGAGGGATGCGTGGCTAAGAGAGTGCTTAGTCGCTAATATGCGGACTCCGAATACCAGGCGATCTTCGGTTTTAAACCAGCCTTCCTGTGCCATACCGGGCTCCGGCATGGGTGATGTTTCTTTCCCCGATACTCGTGGGATCAATATTTCGAACCAAATAAATAAAAACTTACAGACTGATGCCTCTGTAATCGCATCAACCTCTGGCCTTGCTGTTGGGCAACCAGAAGAGCAAACAGATCGTGCAGCCACTGGGCTCTCGATGGTCAACAACCCTTGTGCTATAGAGAACACGACCACAACTTCTCGGTGTCATGTGCACTCCATCCAAACATTAACGATTTTTAAAGATTTTTTGTATTTTCAGACTACGGGAAATCAACAACAACATCAACCAGTAAGACAATTATCTTCGACTATGCCGAAGCTCAAATACCCGGTACTATATTATTGTAAAATAAAAAAAATATTTTAGTATTAAAAAATTATATATTTGTATGGGAGGTATGGGTACTTTTTATTCGACCAAGCTCATTTTTTGTCAAAAATTTTTAAATATTATTAAAACAATATGTGCAAAGTTTAAACGTGCTATCTTTACTGTAGCTATTTAAATTTAATTTTTAACATAAAAAGCTATATAAATCTGATATTTTTGTATGGGAGGTAGTAGTAGTTTTCATCCGATCTTGCTCATCTTCGAACTTAGCCTCAGTTTGGTGGATAAAAGCTTACATACCAAATTTCAAGTCGATAGCTCTTAAATTACGGCCGTAATCGTGCGGACAGACGGACAGACGGACAGACGGACAGACGGACAGACGGACAGACGGACAGACGGACAGACAGACGGACAGACAGACGGACAGACAGACGGACATCGCTAGATCGACTAAGAAAGTGATGCTGATCAATAATATATATAGTTTGTCATACCTACAACGCCTCCTTATGGGCGTTACAAATGGAATGACAAAGTGAATATACCCTCACCACAGTGTGGTACCGGGTATAAAAATCAAAGCTATATGGAAGAGATTGAGAACTCGAAGTAATTTAAAGATTCACAAAAAATGGGACCTCCACATCCTATGTTCCTGATAAATACTGGTATATGTAAGAACTTTGAATATTTACGTCTCTGTAATTATTCAATCAGCTTATTTACGGGTTTAGTTTGTCCATTTGCATTGGCGCTATTCTACGAAACCCGGAGGCCCAGAGCTTAGCTTCAATGAGGGCCGAGGCCTGTGCTAATGTCTCTATTACATACATACATACATACAAATTGGGCTTTAATGACTACACACTTTGTTTTTCTTATTAAAGGATAAGTATATTGAAAGGATGCCCATTATTTGAAAGCAGCTATGATAGACGAGATGAGTAGATAGTCTTCTTAAAAAAAAACACTTGAGGGTTGGTTGAACGACCGATGGATAGAAAGGTAGTCGACAATAAATGACTGTTTAATGTGAAACATTTTCGGGGGCATGGGTGATGAAAATATAAATCTAGATAGGTGATTCGCGGGTTAATTCAGGAGCATAAAATGAATTACGTTTCGACGTCCAGTCCCGTAACAAAATGCATTTCAATTCACACATAACTTGCTATTGCCTCTTATGAAGGCTCATCACTAGTGTAATAATTCAACTTAAAAACGCAATTTTTTTAAATAGTGATTTGAACATGGTGAATGATATGGGTCAGCCCAGCTTCATGGATTCAATATGGCTCTGGAAAAGTGCGCAGACACAAGAAAACGTACACCACTTAAAGGAAGTGTCTCGCTGCTGGAACAGAAGGTTTACAAAAGTGCTTTCCCTGGATAGTTGTTGGAAAGTGTACTGATAACCGCGTGACACCCACAGTCTACATCGATTGTGCGTTGAGTGCAGTATAGAAAAAATGTTGTATGATGATTGTGAGATTTTTACATACCGTTTGAAATCACAATCTTGGATTTTAGTGCGATCTATATCAATCAAAAATGTATCCTTCGCAATTCCTATTACTCTGGTTTTATTGTTACAGAAAGATATACCTGTGGATTCATTTTTACGTTTCATTACCTGTTTCATTGCCATCGCAGAGGCAAGGCAATGTGGTGTTTTGTATGCACCAAACCTGAGTACGTGGCGGCATCTCAAGTTGTAAAAGATATGTTATGGCGACAGCAACTACGACCTGAACTTGTTGTTGACTGAAGTCATGTTAGTTGAGGGACTGGTCCGCCTTGGACTGTTGCTGTTACACCTAAAACTAATTACATGCTACTAGCTTAAGTTCGTAATTAATTCCGACAGGTTAACAACACTAGTCAACACTATTGTTTTTATTCATTTCATATATAGGAGCACAATCCCTCACTCGGTATGTCGGTTAAATGTTCAGCACATATTTCGATGTAAATTCTGAAATGCACCCAATTACTTAACAAAACGAAATAGCTGCCTGGCTATTGTAATGCTCCTTCTATGCGTTGATTTGAATCAAGAAATAATTTCCAATGAAATTGTAATAGTGATGTGATGAATGATGTGATGAATGAAAAAATCCTGTTAATGTAAATTTTCTTTTGATTTGTTATACGAAAATGGATTGTATGACAAAGAACGTTCCATCGTTTTCAATTCCATTATTTGCAACTTTAGACTACCGTTATAAAATTATTTTATCTAATCACCTATATTTTTCTTGAAACTGTATATGCATGAAATTGAAATTGATAAGAAAATTAAGGAAATCGGATCATTTATCATTAAATATTTAATTACCTCACGAAACGAAGCCCTGCTAACAATAACTACTATTAAATAAATATAGTTGTACGTAGGTACTTACAGTTCACAAAAGATATTTCCATACAAATTCTTCAATACAAAAACATCATCTTCAAATCGCTGATTTGACAAATGAACTTCACTTCAAGATTATTGATATAGTCTTAACAACTAAGCTGTTAGTTGTATGCTTACAGGTCCAACATTATATTTGCAAGAAATAGCAGGAAAACTTTCCGGCGCCTTTTTCAAGGGAAAACTGTTTTTTCTCTAAAATATACCGTTCTTAGATCCGTTTATTATAATATATTTTTCGTAATATACAATCATTACAATTGTTTAAGAGTCCATATACAATTGGACTTCAAATTAAGACTAATTTCAACGCCCCGTGATTGATAACATTAATTTAACAAAATATTGCCTGCAATAAATAATTTGCACAATTACATTACAATACAATATTTTGAGTAATAATATATGAATACATCGAATTTTCAAGAAAAAAAAATTATTGAAGTTGGGTAGGAGTTGTCAAAATATTTTAATAAATGTCAGGTTAACATATGAAGTATGTTGTCGTTAAAGGTTTGTTCGTGTTTGTTATTATCGAGGGTGAGTTCCAAGTTGTCGACGTTTTTAAGTACCTATTGGTATTTTGGAATGGGCGTTTCAGATTCTTCAATTGACAATCGGTCATACCGCATCTAGCGGATTTCGGCGGAACCCTAATCACAGGATAAGTCGCTCCATTATCTGTGGAAATCTTATACAAATCTGTGCTTCGAAAAATAAATGAATACAATTTAATAAGTAAAACTGATATTTACCAAGTTTATTGGTAAATTTAAAAGAAGAAATGTTTAAAAGTAATGCTAATTTCGATTGGCAATCTCAGATTCCTCTTTCAGATGTCAGATTTCGTCTGGCCAATCGAACAAAAAAAGGAATCTGAGCTGTTCTTTGTTGGTGTTGGTGGTGTAGCTGCCACAATTTGTTTACCTTTTTTTTGCTGTGAAGATTCTTTTTCCTAGAGTGGTTGCAACTTGCAAGTTTTACATACATTTTCAAATAATTATAAAAGATATCTCATAATATATATTCCGAATATATGTTCACCACGTCTTCCACAAAATTGCAAACGCGATGCTTTTTCTCCCTTACAAATAATAAATACTGCAACTGGAGAAATTGCTGGTATGACGAAGACGAACCAGTATTATCCCAAGACGACGACGAGGACGATGAAGATGTGGCACATCATGAATATGAAAATAACATGTAAAATCTAAATATATTTTTTATTTGAAAATAATGAAAATGCTTAAATGAAAATAATGTTCAATTATTGCAGCAATTATGTATCATTCGTGTTGGTGACGTTATTCTTTTTGTTTTGATACGCATATCCTTTAGAAACTTTCGTTTCAGCTCTAATTTATTGGTTTTTGGTGCTCCTCGTCTGTGATTCAAATTTGTATGAAATAATCTAGTATATCTGTTATACTCACTTTTGGTTTTGCATGTTAAAAGTAAAAGTGAGATAGCTAAGATTCTCAAAGAAATACGCCTATTGAATCGATTTTGTGGTCAAGTTCAAGAATGATGGCTGAAGAAACTACCTACCTACATTAAAAAACTGACAACAAAACTAGGGGAATACTGTGGAGTACCATATTGCAACATCGTACAGGAATCCAAATATGTATTTATCTAATCTATACATCGAATCCTCAGAAAAGTTCATAACAATTGGAAAGAGCTGTTTCGAAAGAATTTTCTTAAAGAGAGAAATAAATTTAATCGTTAGTTAGCTATCAGACGATTTATCTGACTATTGAAAAATCGGCCCTTAGTGAATTAAATAAACAACGCCACGAAACAACAACGAGAAATAGTTGAATTAATATTCAGATCATATCTCGATGAAAAGCAGGATCACATTTTGTTGTTGTAAGTGCATGTAAGTCGATGATCTATATGGATCATAGCTGATAATAAAAACGGCTTGTGATGAAACCAGCTGTCACAAAACTCATCCTATGATTTGGGTACGTAAGAATCTTGGTGGTGGCGTCAAAATCAATTTACCGAGTCACAATTAAGGACCATTCACCATTCACCTGAGAGCGACCAACTACCTATGAACAAACGAATATTCGCTAGTTTTGACAGCCCGTTCGCATGAACACTTTCGTGTTTTCGTTTGCGGCAAAAAGTTTTGAATTCGAAATTTCGTTATTTAAACTGTTTATAAACTTGTTTTCTTAATACATTTTAATGGGATAATTAATTATCCTCCTCTAGGAATAATAAAATTTGTTCGCATCATCAATTCGTTCATTCAGAAACATAAATGTTTTTTTACTTTCAAAATTACTGGCATCACTTTCGCCCATTTTCTCAACCGTTGGTGAAAGTTTTGAAGGCACTGTTTAACGATTCCTTATTTAGAACTACGTTGAGTGTCATCTCTTGGGGAATAGTTTGTTATTATATGTTCAAGGTGAAGCTTGTATACCTACATATGTTTTTGACAGCTGTTTCCTAATGTCAACAGGATTGATACTTTGAAGATTTATTTTTGAGTCACGAATAATATTAATATGAACATTTAATTCAAATGTATCGCAAATTTTGCTAGTTAAAATAATTGGAAGTGCGTAAGATAATAATGTTCGGTCTTAACGAGTCGCAAAAGGATTCTTTTCTTGAGCAAACCAAATTTGCTCGTGAAGAAAGGGCCCTAGAAAAAAAAAGAGAAAGCGCAGCAATTTGCATTCAATCTTGTATAAAAGGATACCTTGCTCGTAAAAAATATAGAGCAAGAGTATTGTAAGTTTGTTTGCCCATATTGTAAGCATTTCAACTTTATAGTCAATAAACATATTTTTCTGTTTGCAAGGAGCGATTTTGATACTGCTGTCATAAATGTTCAGTCCGATGAATCTGATCTAAGCCAGGCGATTGCTGCGGAAGTTTATGTTGTGGCTAACCGTTTTCTGACGCAATTTCGATACAATGATTTGGATCAACGAGACAAATTCGAACGGTTTTGTAGATATGTGAATAAATCCATTGAGTCTGAGTCTTTGAAGACAAGCTATGCAAGCTTATGCCTACAAAAAAACATCAGGTAATAAAAGCATTTAGATATTTGTTAATGAATGTTTCTATTTTTAATATCTACTTCTAGTTTGACATGGATTGCTCATATTAAAAAACTTTTGAGAAACTGTTGTTTGATAATGGAAACTCTTAAACCAGGTAATTTTGTTTGCTTTAATTTACTAGTATGTAGGTAGTTAATAATGACTTTATTTCAGAAACAAAAACAATTCATTTAAATAGGTACTTAGTCTAATTTTTTGTTTCTGAAATGGAGTCATTATTAACTATGTAGTATGTAGTATGTAATAAACGATTATTTTTTAAAAACCTACAACGCGATCGCAAAACACCACCACTTCAAAGCTCAGGAGCTGGGGACGACATTATGTAGCTAGGAAATGTTTTGTACATTCAAAGACTAACAATTTTTACTAGTCATAACGCACTGTAGTCTAGACGGGACCGCGACACATAAAAATTGGGCTAGCTCTGTAACATAATTTATTACCGCAATATACTTCAAAAATAGCTTGTTCGGTAGCTTTTTCTTTTGACTAACAACCTACAAAGTGGCACTGCAGAGAAGTTCGTAACTACGAGCCAAATAGCAAATCGCCTTCTCCGAAAAAGAGCAGGAGAAGCGCATCATCGTCTGTGAACGCTACTCTAGGAACAGTGCTCAGAAGTTTTACCAAAAGGTAAAAATAACAAGTCAGGTCTACAACAGTTGGTGCACAGAAGACATGTCGCTGACCTATGCTTGTTCTATAGATACATCCACGGTAGATGTTCCGAGGAACTCAAAGACATTATCCCTCGAAATGCAACTTTTGGGCGCCCCACAAGACAGGCTGCTAATGCGAATGACCATACAGTATACAATATACTTGACAACCGCGAGGACATCAACTTTCCAAAACTCCTTCTGTTACAGGACAAGCAAACTTCAGAACTCGCTTCCTGGGTATTTATTTCCAGAAGTATACAATTTGCAGCAATTTAAGTGCAGATCTAACATACATCTGCAAGCATCTCGGGGCGCTGTTGAAGCGTTATAGGTTCGCCTTTCCCGGGAGAAGTATTAAAGCAATACCTCATCTCAATACCGCTCTCATTCTCATTTTCGAATTTAGCTGTTTTGTGTCAAACATCGGTCATGTGTCAAATTTATTGAAATGAATTGTGAGTAAACTTTCAAATAATTAAATACCTAATTCTTCTTTTTTAACAACAAATTAAAAATATAAATTGTTTAAAAATGGATTCAATTGCCTTTTCAATAATTGTTGATCGAGCAGAGACCTCCAGGCGAAAGAAAAATATGAAATTCAGAGAAAAATACTTCGCTACTCTTGTCTCCCAACGTACTAGTAAAGGGAATTCAGTTCATTTTATGTTTTAAAAAGAATAATAAGCTTAGAGGTTTCAAAGAAAGTTTCAGAGAAAATTACATGGAGCTGGAACATGAGTTTGACCCTGGTGTGCTTTCGTGCTCAATAACTTCGATATGTGCCTCTTAATTTATAAGGATTGTGGAAGCCTCTTGGTTGTATCTTCTTCAGTAACAAAACAGGTCAGCTTAGTATGAATAATAGTAATGAAGTAAATTTTATTAAAAACTAGAAAGACATGAAAAACTCTAGATTGCTTGAATACAAAATATTAATTTTCTAAGTGAATATTAGAACTCCAACACTCCCGCTAAAATTAATATCTATTTAGGCCCATGGCCTTCAAGCATTTGTTGAGAATGTCTTTGTTAACAGCTTTGGTTAGAGCATCTGCAATCATCTCCTTGGTTGAAACATGTGCTACTTTCAACGAACCATCAGCTATTAGTTCCCTAATAAAATGATGACGAACATCTATATGTTTTGTTCTGGCATGAAAAGTATTCGCAGATGCCAAGCAAAGCGCACTTCGATTGTCACAATAAACGGTGATGTTGCATGATTCTATCTGTTCAAGTTCTTGTTGAAGTTGTTTGAACCACATTGCCTCTTGAGCTGCATTACTTAGCGACATATATTCTGCTTCTGTTGTTGAGAGTGCAACAGTTGGTGGTCGCCTCGTTCTCCAAGTAATTGCACCTCCTTGATGCAAGAATACATTTCCACTGACCGAACGCCTTTCATCGGGATCTGATGCTCAATCAGCATCGCAGAAACCATGGTCTGTAGTGTTATCATCCTTTACATAATTTAATTTGAAATCCAATGGTCCCTTCAAGTACCGAAATATTCGTTTAACAGCTTCCCAATGTGTTTTGGTAGGGTTATTGCTGAAGCGACTAACATTATTTACAGCAAACAAAATATCCGGTCTGGAAACCTGTGATATGAACAAAAGACTTCCAACAGCTTCACCATACGGTACTTCTATTATTTGTTCGGACTCTTCAGCTGTACCCTTAACCAACTTCTGACCAGGATCCATAGGCGTAGACACAGCATTGCAATCAAGCATACGGAATTTCTTTAACATCTCTTCAATGTAATGTTGTTGGTCGAAGGTAATTCTGTCCTTTTCATAAACAACCTGCATGCCCAAAAAATTGTTTGCCTTACCTATGTCTTTCATGTGAAACTTCTGCATTAGAGCTTCTTTTAACGATGCTTTCATTTCATTGTTGTTGCTCAATATGATCAAATCGTCGACGTAGATTGCTACGTACAATCTATTCTTCCCATCGATTCGATAGTACACACAGTGATCAACTTCTGACCTATTCAAACCAATATCTTTTAGGCCCGCATCCAGCTTCTGGTTCCAAATTCGACTCGCTTGTTTAAGACCATAATTGACTTCTGCAACTTGCAAACTTTAGTCCCATTCGAAAACCCTTCTGGTTGAACCATATATATTTCTTCTTGCAAATCGGCCTGCGAGAATGCGGTGACAGTGTCCATTTGATCAATATCCAAACCATATTTCTCGGCTAGACTAAGCAAGTATCGTATAGTTCCATATCGAACAACCGGCGAAAAAGTTTCTTCATAATCAATGCCCATTTTCTGTTAACATCCTTTTATGACGAGCCTCGCCTTGTAACGTTCGATAGAACCACTAGCATTTCTTTTGGTTTTAAATACCCACTTGCAATTCAGAGCCTTTCTTCCTTTCGGTAGATCACACAATACCCAGGTTTTGCTCTTCTGAAGAGATTTAAACTCTTCCTTCATTGCGTTCTCCCATGAGATAGCATCAGGTCGTTGGCGTATTTCTTGTATGCTACCGGGATCGTCCAATAATTGTGCGTCACTCATATATGTTACAAAGTCTGGTAATTTTACTCTCTTTCTCAATCGTTCTGATCTTCGAAGACGGTTGCCAGGTTCTTCTTCAGGTACTTGAACTTCGGGAGCTTCAGAAGATTCTTCAGAATTCTCAGAATAATACTCACTCTCTGAAGATGAAGATCCAACTTCTTCAAGATCCAACAAATCAGCTTGACTTTGTTCCGCTGGACTTGACTCATTTTGTTCAGGAAAAAACATAAAATTTTGAACAATTGACTCGTTTAAATTTGCATTTTTGTGATGATCTTCCAAAAATATAACATCTCGCGATTTAACAATTTCATTAGTCTCTAATCGAAGCAAGCGATACCCTTTTGTGTCCTCGCAATATCCCACAAAAATTGCTTCCTCACTTTTCGAATCAAACTTCTTCCTTTTCTCCTTTGGAATGTGAACCATTGCTTTTGAACCAAATACCCGCAGATGTTTAATGTTTGGTTTACTCCCTGTCCACATTTCGAAAGGCGTCTTGTCCACTAAGCAACGAGTTGGTGATCTGTTTATCAAGTAAACAGATGTAGATACTGCTTCTGCCCACGATTCGATCGGTAAGGATGCATCAAACAGTAAACATCGGGCACGCTCTACTATTGTCCGATTCATCCTTTCTGCGACTCCATTTTGCTCCGGTGTATAAGGATTGGTAGTTTGATGCCTAATACCCTTCATAACTAGGCAATTAAGAAGCTCCTTATTACAATATTCAGTCCCGTTGTCTGTTCGTAATATCTTAATTCGTTTATCCAATTGATTTTCAACTAGATTCATGAAGGCTTTAAACTTTTCAACGACTTCAGCTTTTGACTTGAGAAAATATACGAAAACATATCTTGACATATCATCGACAAACG
This sequence comes from Cheilosia scutellata, assembly GCA_955612985.1. Taxonomy (NCBI): domain Eukaryota; kingdom Metazoa; phylum Arthropoda; class Insecta; order Diptera; family Syrphidae; genus Cheilosia; species Cheilosia scutellata. Next base: position 56,095,994 of record OY015311.1, read on the forward strand.
TTAAGAAATATCTTGAACCACCAAGTGAATTGGTTGACATAGGTCCACATAAATCAGAATGAATGATTTGTAAAGACTCTTTTGCCCGAGACGAAGAATTTTGAAATGGAAGTCTAGTCTGTTTACCTTTAATGCAGACAGTACACGGATTCTCCATCTTTCCACAAAATTTGACTCCTTCAGCCAGTTTGTCTCGCAGCTTTTTCATATTTTCTTCACTCATGTGTGCCATATACGACGGTGCCATAGTTCAAAATCGTTTCGTACTGAGGCTGCCAGGCTAATTTCAGAATCTTGTACATTTAAACGATACATATTATCTTTACGGATAGCCGTTGCAACTAAATCACCTTTGTCGTCAAAAATGAAGCATCCTTTTAAGTCAAACTTAACTATATTCCCATTTGAAACTATTTGACTTACGGAGAGCAAGTTCGTACAAAGCCCTGGAACATAAAGCACTTCCTTAACGGTAACAGTGCGATATCTTTTGCCGATCGATAGCGTCATTGACAAATCAAATCACCAACTGCCTTGACTTGACGACAAGTGCTATCTGCAATCACAACTTGTTTTCTTGCTGGATCGCGTACATTTATTAAATTCTTTGAATTTGAGGTCATATGCGTCGAAGCCCCAGAATCTATGTACCAGTCATTATTATTCATACTTTTAACCACAAATGATGTATACAAAACAGCATTTGAATAGCCTTTATTTGTACTGGAACAAACTTTGTTTTTGGGACAGTCCTTTGAGTAGTAACCAAACTTGTTGCACGAATAGCAACGAACAGTAGGCTTTCGATGTTTTTTTACCTTGTCATTTCTGTGGACATTAGTTCCACCAAAAAGTGCCGATGTGCATTCATTTGACTCTTTTGAATGTTTGTCAACCTCTACATCTTGTAGCAGCTTCATTTTAATTGAATCTCCTGTGATAGGAATTCCAGAACTTTCTAAGCCCATTATCATTGGCGTGTATTTTTCCGGAAGACCAGCTAATAAAAGAGTTCCTACCCATTCTTCAGAAATGTCCATACCAATGCCTCGTAGTTTATGAGCTGTTGTGATTATTTTATTTACGTAATCATCAACAGATTCGCATTTTTCTAAAGAGGTTGTGATCAGTCTCCGTAACAGTCCAACCTTACGACCTAGACCATTATCCAGAAAAGCATTTTTCAATGAATCCCAAACCTGCTTTTCCGTGGTCGCATTCCTGATATGTACATAATTTATTGGGTCAATAAGAAGAATAATTTTTGCCTTTGCCTTGGAGATTTTCTTTGCGTCCACTTCAGTTCCAAGAACGCAATTCCAGAGTTCTTCAAGCTCCAAATACGTTTGAACATCAAAGCTCCAATTATCGTAGTTTTCTCGTCGTTTTAATCTCTCCACCATTGGAATTGGGACAGCGGCGGCCATTTTATAACCGGAGACAAAAAATCAGCTAACGCAAATTCGGGGCAAGACAAAAAATTATTATATTTCGCATATATAATTGAAATGCAACTAAACCGTGTGCCCTGGGCCCATAACCTGTTATTTTATAAGGATTGTGGAAGCCTCTTGGTTGTATCTTCTTCAGTAACAAAACAGGTCAGCTTAGTATGAATAATAGTAATGAAGTAAATTTTATTAAAAACTAGAAAGACATGAAAAACTCTAGATTGCTTGAATACAAAATATTAATTTTCTAAGTGAATATTATAACTCCAACAGTGCCTTATTAGTTGTGTTTGCCCCATTAAAGCAACAAATAAAATTAAGGACAAAAAAAAAATGGTAAATTCTTAGTTTGTTATACAAAACACAACCAACGCTGTGCAAACATCGTGTTTCCAACGTCTCCGATACAAATTACTTGTTGTAGAAAAAGAAAAAGAGCTGACAAACGATTATTTGCCAATAACTGACATAAGTGGAAATGAACAGAGTTTAGTGTTGTTCAATAACATAACAGGAAACAAAAGCAATTAGGGATTCAAATTCAAATCGCTTTTTAAAAATACGATGGCGCAGTTTGGTATGCCGTCATAAAAAGGAACACATTTATAATATACCGAAATGACCGACGATTTTCTTTTCGTCGAGGACTTCTGTTTTGTTTGTTCCTTTTTCCTTCTGACACAAATACACAAAATAAAACAAGAGCAGACAGTCAGTAGGTATCTAAAAATGGTGGCAAAAATGTATAGTAATTCATCAATTGAGAACGGCTGGACCGATTTGGCTCAACTTTTTTTTCAGTTGTTCGTAATCGCCAGGAGAAGGTTCTTCTGAAAGAAAGTTTTGGAGAAACCCTCCAGAAAAGTCGGGAAATTGAAAAAGTCGAAAATTGAGAACAACTGGGCCGATTTGGCTCAACTTTTTTCAGTTATTCGTAATCGCCAGGAGAAGGTTCTTTTGAAAGAAAATTGAGTCGAAACTTGATTTTTTGTATGGAATTTTGTGTGCAATTGTTCCGGAATGGCGTTTCAAATGGAAAAATAGAAAATTCTTAGTGGAAAACTCGGAAAATTCCGGAAAAACGCGAAAAATTTATTTATTTGGAAGTTTGGAAAATTTCGGATAATTATTGTGAAATTTATTGTGATAAAAGACGTATTGCGTGCAGTTTGGGTGGAGAAGTTAACGACATAAATAATAGATGGCGCCAGGTGTCTTTTTCGCATTGTCATTTTCTATTGAGCAAATGTGCTATTTTTCATGCTGCAATTGATTCGAGTTTTGCGTATTATTATCTACACTACACTGATTCCGGATAGTCGTATATCGCGCATCACATCCGAAAACGGTACAAGCATTACGATCAATTGAAATTCATTGCGATAATTATCAATTCGATTATTTTTTCAGAAAATAAATTTGCAAAATTCGGGCATTCAAACTCGCTTGATGTGCCAGGAACTCCACCGCATAATACAGGGTGTCCCAGTTAAGAAGGACAATCATTTAAGGGAAGATTCCTGAAGTTATGCCGAACAAAAAATTGTATGGTAGGGGGGTCTATTTTCATCGTATTTCCCGTTATAGCCCATCAAAGTAGGTGACCTCTAATTTGGAGGTGTTACGACGCTATAACTCCTAAACTATTATAGACACAAAAATAGTTTTGTACATTTTGAAAATACCATTTAGTAGCGCATATAAGTCTTAAGCACTTCGGCTACATCTGGACAGCTACAAAAAAGTTCTGGCTCCTTAAACTCAAAATTTTACTTAAAATGCCTTTATCTTTGACTTTATAAATTTTCATTTTTTTTATAACATTTTTATCCTTGAGAAATTTCCTAAAAATTATGTTAAGCAACTTTTTTACGTACGATCAACAGAAGTTATAGTAAAAGCCACTTTTTGTCAGACAAAAATGGTTAAAAAGACTAGATCTGACCTAAAAACGATGGATTTTTTCTTCTGGGGTACTTGCTATCAAAGAAAAAGAGAAATATCGAGTCTTTTTTACCATTTTTGTCTGACAAAAAGTGGCTTTTACTATAACTTCACACTTGGCAGTGTCTCACAAGTCACAACAATGAGGTAAAGCTCATGAAAAGTCGAGACTAGAAATTTGTTGTCTCATTAGGACAAATGGGTGCGTATTTGCAAGTTATCGGTGCCACTGCACAAAATCGGGACTTAAAAAGCCTTTATAGATTGAATCCGGTACAAATGAATTGAATAACTGATCACTTTTTGTCCAACAGAGAGGAATTCCGTGGAGGGAAAATAAGTAATTCTGTATTCTATAAATCTGTATTCAATAATTCTGTATTACCAAAAATTCTGTAAATCTCTCAAAAATTCTGCCGATATGATTAAAATTTGTTTTTTTTTTTATTCTGTTTTTCAAAATTCTGGAAATGCAAAATTCTGTATTTAATTCATTGCAACTTCTGTAATTAGGAAATTATAAATCAGTTTCCAAAAAAAAAAAATATTTTTTTTTTATTTTAACTCAATTAGGAATTTATTTAAATGTATTCTATGTTGGTATATTCATCAAAAATAGCAGAAACATAACCGAAACCCAAACCAGTAAACAAAAACATATTTATTAATTAATGCAAAACTAAGTTCTTTGACTTTCTTCTCAGAAAACCAGTGTGACTTAAATACATTCCTTTTCTTATAATTCCCTTGGTTTGTTTGTTTCTGATGATTGTTTTTCGCTTCTTCTCTAATTTTTCCCCATTTTGAACCCTTTCCACTTCTGATTTCAAAAATAGAAGCACTTTCCATAAATCATCTATCAATTTTTATAGATCAAAATTCGGGCGAATATGTTGACAGCGTTTTTTGTCCATGAATATAAGTTTGTAGTATTTTCAAATCAAGTTCCAATTTTTTGAATGTCGATATCATTACCAAAATAACCACGCAGACATTTGCAACAATAGCCTTCCACATTTAAAAAGAAAAAAAAAGAGAGTAATGATTTTGAATTTGTTTATTATGTAAAATAGAGAAGTACCGGTTTTATATAGAATGTACCTATTTTCCATTATTTTCCTTTGAAACTCTAGGTACTAAATGGTCCCAACCCCGCATTTTTAGTTCCGACATTTCAAAGTGGCATATCAAAGATTTTAAAATAAGTTAATGCAGAATAGGTAGTTAGTGAAGTCGCGGAAAAAAATGTTGGCGAAGTGAAGACTGGATAGAATATCCTGTGAATCTTTTTTCCCGTTTTATTTACATCACATTTGTCTTTAAGGCTAGATCTGCTTTCATACATTTATATGTTTGTAAAGCGAGATTTTTTTTTTAATTTTCGGTATTTGGCTTTTTGAGAATCTGTTGTCTTCAATAAACTGCACAAGAAAAATGTTATTTTCATCAATTGCCCTTTTAATTGTTGTTTTCTCTTTGCTACACTCACTCTGTAAAGTTATCTTCGCAGAGACTGAGACAACGAACTGAGACAAAGGTTTCGCATACCAGATCGAGCTTTTGCTCATTGCAAACGCTCAGTCTCAATACCGTTCGCTCTGTCTCACAGCTCAATCTCATGAGACTGAGCTATTGCTTTTTGCATACGACCCATTATCCCACGAATTCCAATTATTCCAATTATAATCTTAACGTCTTTATCGATCGATCTTCATACATATGTTTTGTCGAGGAGCTCGTAGAAACACTCTTGGGTGGTCTTTATCTTCCGTGCGGGCGTGAGCGCATATCAGGCAGAGTTTAGCCTTGACTCGGATAGTCATATCATATGGCTTATTATTAAAGTCTACAACAAATCCGCATCCAAATAGACGCTGCTTTTTGCAGATTCTAACGTCATTGTCCTTATTTCATTTTGCCGGGTTGTCAACAGTGAATCCGCCCTTATCCGAGGCTTTTGGTATTTCGTTGCTTCGTAACCGGTGTTGTTTTCCACGGCTGGGTAATTAGATCAGAGTTAGCTTGGCACCGCCAAGTTTATGTCAATCAGGGTCTACCCTCTTCACACAACACCCAACTACAATTTCTTTACATAAAGTTCTGGCGTCGATACCAGCCTCTGAAATGAGAACTGTTATGATGTATGAAAGCATTAAACACGAGCCGTGTTCACCGGAGCGTACTCGTGAAGGAGCAACACGCCAGCAGCCAGTTTACCCCACCTTTTGAAAGTTCCGTACCCAAAGGCAAAAAACGGAACCTTATTGTTTTCGCTACGATGTCTGTCTGTGCGAACCCACTAAGCCAATTTTTTACCTAGGGAGATATACCTCGGCTCTCGACTCGCGCCGACGTTGGGGAAACTATACCTCTAGAATTCGTTTAGCAGTCGGTACTTTGGTAGCTGTGCGCCGGCCGGTTTCATAGAGTCAAGACGGAAGACGAATTCATACGTAAACAAATCGAATGGGAAAAAGGCGTCGTTTTAAGGAGACCTTACTATGTAGGTATATGAACTAACAGCTGATGTACTAATGTACGGAACCTTTGATGCGCGAGTAACAGCATGGTTTCATCGTTTTCTGTACTCGATTAGCAAAATCCCTTTGAGTCCCAAAGTACTGTAGCCATCACCTTCCCGGCAGACGGAGTGCCCTTGAACTTCTTCGGGGCTTTGTTACAATTCCATTTACAATTCACTACACAGCTCCAAAAAGCCTTACAATACTAGATTCGCACTTGTTTCTGACACCCAAAACAGCCATTGTGTATTCCTTGAGTAAAAGGGACCTCTCGATCGTTCCAACAATCGAATGAAGGGCAGTTGCGATGGACTTGCCCTTTGAAAGGTTAAGACAGTCATAGAGTGTGATGTGTATGTTACCAATGGATAGGTTCGTGTTCTCAGCTATCGTCTTAACCTTCGCACATCCTCAAGTACAAGTTGCGCAACTTTTTAATATTTTCTTCGGTGCAGTTTGTTAGCGGGCAGCCTAAGGTAGGGTCATCTTCAATGCTCTCCCTGTCCCTTCGAAATTCACTTGACCACTTTTAAACGGCTGAAAACGACTTTGGACTTTGGACTTTTTCCTTGTTTTGTGAGAAATTTAATCACAGCGCAGTGCTTAAGTTTCGTCAGCATCGCCACGCCAGCAATTTCACTTATATAACATACATAACTTATATAACTTACATAACTCAAGATAGAAAGAAAATACATATTATTATTATTATTATTTATTAACAAAATAATAAATTACAGTGTTAATTTAACTCGTGAGCACAAGCTGCTAAGGCTTTCGGCTCTGAGGAGGCAAACAATTCTTAAAATTACTTAACAAAACTTAACATTATTTGAAAGTAGAAAGGAAATAAGATGAAACTCTTAAAGCTAGTTATTGTTATGTATTTGTGTTGGGGGACGATCGGAAGGGGTCAGCGCCTCGGAAGGAGCTATGACGGCTATCGAACGCCCCCGCCCCCTGTTTGGTTTTCTAGCTTACATTTTACAAGGAGTTTGTAAACATTTTTGATGTTGTCGACTGAGGGGATAGTCAGTAGATCGAAAAGATATTTGTTAAAAAATTCAGTACATGTTGCGCTAATTATTGAACAATCGGAAATAAGATGTTGAAACGTTAGACATTGGCAAATATGGCAAATTGGTGGGTTGTCCTTGTTTAAAATATGACCATGTGTTGCTTTAGTATGGCCAAGACGAAGTCTGATAAAACATTTGATCATGTTGGGAGATACTTCTGCTGGATAAAATGCCAACTCAGCTTTCGGGTTGATGGTGGAGTAATGATGAGAGTAGACATTCCATGCTGCCTTTCTTTTGGTTTCAGAATGGACGTTGATGAGTTTGATAAGATCTTGTTTTGGAGGTGGATATGTTGTAGTGTTGTGTTGTGATCCTTTTGGTACGTCTCTTGCTGCATGATCTGCTAGTTCGTTCCCTTTGATACCCTTGTGACCTGGAACCCAAGCGATTTTTAATTTGGGATTATTTTTGATGATGTTGTCACGGATTTTGTTAATGATGGGGGTGCGGTTGTTGATGTTGCAAATTGCGGTTGTGACGGCGAGACTGTCGGTGCAGATCAAAGTACTTGTACTGGACGTATTAACTAGGTCTGTGGTTTTTAGGATTGCTAAAGCTTCTGTAGAGCAGATAGAAAGATATTTCGGAACACTCTCAGCGCATAGAATATCCCCGTTTGAGTTGGTTACCGCAAACTGCTTTTGGAGCCATCCGTAAACATTCCATGAGTTTAGTATGTAAGGGCTTATGGTCTCATTAAACAGTTGGATATATTTTTCCTTTGGCGTAGAGTCCTTTTTATGTTTGGAAAGCGTGATGTTGCCCGCGTCGTGTGGTAAGAGCCAAGAAGGGTGCCATAGTCTGATAAACCGATTTTCGCGTCGGCTGTTATTGGTATTCGCATATTTTGGAAGCAAAGCAAGCTGTTAGGATATCTCTACGATCTTCGATGGAGGGTAAGCCAGATTCGGTGAGCATGTTTCGGATTGGGGTAATTCTAAAACCTTTTAGGCTGGATCTGATGGCTGCGTGGTATGGTGTTTTTAGTTGTTGTAAAATTGATTTTGGACATTTACCGTAAATTGCCGGGCCATAGTCAATCTTAGACAAAAGTATTGTTTTCGTTATTTGAACTAGGGTATTTATATGTACACAGCTATTTTTTGAAGCTAGGAACTTAACTATATTTAACTTAGGGGCTATTTTTTCTTAAATCTAGGCAATGATCCTTAAAGCTAAACTTAGTAGCCGTATTTTATTATGCCCGTGATCTGAACCAGATCACAAATTAGCACTAATTCGCAACAACAACACGTGATCCAACTTTCTATCTGGATAATTTTTCATTATCCAAATAGATAGTATGATAGTATACTTCTAGGCGAATAATTTTATTCGTGTATACAAATAAAGTGGCTTACAAAATATTGACAACCCAATAACCAATCAAACCACTCCGTTTCTCGCATAAAATTTGTAAGCCACTGTCAAATGTTAAAATGATCCTGATTTGTTTTATTATGCTGGGCATGGGCATAATAAAACACGGCTAGTGTCAAACACAATTCTAAAATTCTTAAATAATTTACAGTTGGGATCTGGATATTACTAAGAGAAATATCTGCGTTAGAGCAGTTTTTTTGTTTGCATATGTGCAGAAGTTTGCTTTTACTAGACGAAATAATCGACTCAGATTGGGTACACCAATGAAGAAGTTCGTGGAGGAGCCTTTCGAAAGTGACTCTTGTTTGGTTTCTGTCATTACTTTTGGATAGGATAAATAGATCGTCGGCGTAGAGAATGTGATCGATTGCTTTGTGATTTGCGATTATCTCGCTGATATCATTATAAACGATGATAAATAGTACAACTGAGATCGGAGAGCCTTAGGGGGTGCCAGTTTGAAATTTATATAAGTTTGAATAGGAAGGCTCTTATGTAGGAGTACATTTTTGGACCAATATTCCATTTAGATATTTTGTTTAGGATAATATGTAAACCTATCCTGTCAAAGGCCTCAAAATCGAATGAAAGTATAGAGACATGGTTTTTGCAAGACAATGCACACGCGACATATTCGTCTATATGCAGCAGAGAGTCGATTGTACTACGTCCATGTTTAAAAGCAACTTGATTCAAATTGATTAGATTGTTTCTTTCAATGAACCAGAGAATGTGATCGATTGCTTTGTGATTTGCGATTATCTCGCTGATATCATTATAAACGATGATAAATAGTACAACTGAGATCGGAGAGCCTTAGGGGGTGCCAGTTTGAAATTTATATAAGTTTCAATAGGAAGGCTCTTATGTAGGAGTACATTTTTGGACCAATATTCCATTTAGATATTTTGTTTAGGATAATATGTAAACCTATCCTGTCAAAGGCCTCAAAATCGAGTGAAAGTATAGAGACATGGTTTTTGCAAGACAATGCACACGCGACATATTCGTCTATATGCAGCAGAGAGTCGATTGTACTACGTCCATGTTTAAAAGCAACTTGATTCAAATTGATTAGATTGTTTCTTTCAATGAACCAGAGTAACCTTTTAGCAATAATCTTTTCTAAGAGTTTGCTCGTGCACGAGAGCAGAGATATGGGCCTATAACCCTTGGTTTCATTTGGGTCTTTACCTGGTTTAGGAATCGGGATGATGCTGGCAGTTTTCCAAGCTTGCAGTATTACACCTTGGGCAAAGATATTGTTGTAAAACCTAAGGATCCGTTCTTTAGCAATGTGTGGAGAGTTTTTAAGCATCGGATATGATATCCGATCGTAGCCTGGTGTTTTACCTTTTACTGAGGAAAGACAGCTCTCTAACTCAAGTGACTTTATTGGCAGTTCGATGTATTTTGCAGAGGGGGTTAAGTCTAATGGATCGTAGTTTCTGCTTAGGCTGAGGAGCTTGGCATTTAGAAATTCAGGGGGAAAAATTGAGTCGTTGGAGTAGTTAGACCAAGTTTCTCCGAAGTGCACGAATATCTATGCGGGATCGAAGATTACCCCGGATTCCGTAACTAAAGATTTGATTAGTTGAGGGCTGTAGTTCCTAGTAAGCGTTTTTATGTCGGCCCACATTTTTTGCTAGTTGATTTGGGGATAATATTTGCGGTGAATTTTTTAAAGCTTTGATTTTTTGATTCTTTCGCTTTCCTGCGAAATGCGGCGTTTGCTTTGCGGAAATTCACTAAATTGAAGTTAGTTGGGTGCCTTTTAAATAACTTCCATAAGTTACGTTTACTTTCGCGTAGAGTGGCAATCTTAGAGTTCCACCAAGGTACAAACGATTTGTATGGGGTGTTTTTTGTGTGGGGTATTGAGAGGTTTGCAGCAAAGCGAAGAGCTTTCGTGATGGTAGCTGCTTCTTTGTTTGTATTTTAGGAAGGTTGATGGTTCAGTAAAAATTCCTGTGTTTTGTTTTCAAAAAAAAGTCCAGTTCGCACGGTCTGCTTGAAATTTGCAGCTTGGCTTATTGCATTAATATGCGTTACCTAGAGAGATGTCTATGACAATTGGAAAGTGGTCACTACCGTGAAGGTGTTCGCAAACAATCCATGAAGTGCAGGGTAAAATATTGGCAGATATAATTGTCAGATCTATATGAGTGAATGTTTTGTGCGTAGAGAAGTGTGTGGGGCGACCGTGCGTCGTGTAGAATTGACAGATTCGAGTTGGTTAGGAAATTTCGATTGAATAATTTGGTGGTTTAGAGGTGTTTTGACCCCGCCGCCCAGAAGCTGAGTCACTCGGGTTTCGCAAGACCCCCGTGCGGCAGGGTCGGGCATCATCATCCATCCATCCATTAGTTTGGATTTTGAAGATGTATGTGAGGAGATTCGTAGATTAGAAATTTCAGAGGGTGTGGATGATGCTTTTATTGGGTTTTAGGAAGTAATTATTGTTTCTTATGAGAGATTGAGTGAAATGTGATATTGGTGAGTATGATTCGGAATTGGTGATTTGAGAGGTAGGTGACTGTTGATTGAGTGAGTTTGTGTGTCTTTCGTTGTGGTTTTGAGGGGAAGTAGAGTTTGTTTTTGTTAAGGTGAGTGAGATGGGTGGCATTATTTGGCCAGTGTGCGTAGGTGTGACCGTGTGTGGTTCTCTGCTTTGGTGTTCGTTAAGATCATGTGTGATTGTGAGTGGAGTTGTATTTGTTATTGGAAGCAGTGTTGCTAAGTCGTGGGAAATTTACCTTTTCGTGGGAATTTTGAGGGTTAACAATCATCGCATGGGAAAAAGGGAAAAAATGTCGGCTCTACTGCAATTCCGTGGGAAATTTGGTCAACATAAAGATGAACCTATATTCATATAAATTTCAACTCCAGATTATAAGAAACTATATATTTTTAGCATTTTTGTTTTAAATAATAAGAACAGAAGTTGTGTTTGCTTCAAAATTCTTTATTCATAGAAAATTCCTCATGCCTAACGTGACCAACTCTTTGACAGGTCAGCGCTGTAAAACCGAGATCGAAAAACTGTATAAAAACTGTACCATTTTAACAGCGAATTATATGTTTTTTTTTTAACTATTCAAATGACATTTCTAAGACAAGGCGCTCACCGAAGTGGTGCGGTAGTGGCGTGGAGGTGGCGTGGTGACCAAGTGGCAGGTGGCATAGGAGTGGTGTCCTGATGAAGAGTCAAACAACGTATGGTGCTACCGTTTCATTAGTTCTTAAATTCTTGGTCGTTTCGATATATGTTAAATTCTTGGTCGTTTCGCATGTTTTTAGTTTCCGTGTAAACAGAAATATGCAGTTGTAATGCCAAAATCCACGTCGGTCGTAACCAGCCTCTACACCTGCCACTTAAACACCACGCCACTGACACATCACTTCGATGAGCGCCTTGTCTTGTTATATAAAAGTCTGTTCCATTACTTTTAAATCTTACGAATTTTTACGCATTTTTACTCAATGTCGTTCCTTAACTTGAAAAATTCGTTAAAGAAAAATTGGCTCGAGACAGCCCCTCCTTTACTCGTGGAGTAAATTCGCTAGGTACCTACCTAATATTTTTTTCATGTGGAAAAACTGTATAATGCTGTATTCTCATGCTTTCGCTGTATATGTTTTTCTGACAATTTCGCGCTGTATCGACTGTCTGAAAAACTGTAGTATACAGCGAAAAACTGTACAGTTGATCACTTTACTCATGCCTAATGGTATTATGTTTTAAACGCAATTACGGGCATATGGCTTTTTCGGCAGTTTTTTTGAAGCGCATATTATCTACTGTCAGTCCAATTTTGGGCTATTCATAGGAGAATTTTGGGCTCCATCTTCCCAATAATGCGGTGGATGTAGGCTCCCAATCTCTGAATAGTTCGCAGTTTATCGGAAATGTGACTTTACATAGCCCCACAAGAAGTAATCAAATGGCGTGAACAACAAAGACTTGCAACTATCAACATTCACTAGTTTTTATTGCGATATAATGTTATAATTCAATCGAGCCCTTAGAAAATCAATGGTTTCATGGGCACTATATCACTTAACGACATACACCAGAAGAACGTTTTCGCACCTCAAACAATTTTTATTGTAGAAGCTCACTTGAATCAAGGAGTTAGTGAACAAGCAAAATTGCGGAGAGAGTCAAATCCACAAGATACTCATGACTCATGAGACTTAAATATACCCACAAAGGTAACATTTTATGTGGTCTACAGTCTACACGCTAGTAGTATATTGATGATCGGTCCATTCAATGATTCCAAATGAGTAGGTAGGCATATTTATAAATATATCTTAAATATTTGTAGAGCGAAACGGAAAAAGAGAAAAATGATTTAAGACTCCCATTTGAAAACCTTTGGTTCAAAATATGGCTTTTCCCAGTGGCAGCTAATCAAAAATATGGATTTTCTTTTATATTTGTTCATACAAAACGGTGTGGGAAAATTGTGGGAATTTTAAGAATATGCGGAGGGAAAAAAGGGAAAAAAAATAAATTTTCTGTGGGAAAAATCATCCCAATGACATACAACACTGATTGGAAGTGGTGCTTGTGTGGAAGTGTGGGTTTGTTTTGATATGGACGTATAACTGGTATTGTGTTGAGTAGCAGGATTAACTGAGGGAGTTATTGTAATTTCTGGTTGGGCTGCTGTCTTTGCAATTTCTGCATAGGTTAAGAGGGTGATAGCGGGTGCAGGTTTTTGAGGAGGAAGGGTGTTCTTCAGCGCAGTCGGCGCATCTTGTTCGGGTGCACTTTTCTGGTGAATGTAGAGGTAAGTTGCAGGTTTCGCATGACGCATTACCCCTGCATCTTTTTGTAGTGTGGGGTGTGGCCTAGGAGTTGGCAGTTGCGACCACAAACCAGAGAGAATAGACCACCAGCTCTGCCCAAAAATGAGAGATCCATAGAGCCAGTTTCAAAAAGTTATTAGATGGTTAAGTATGTGTGCCATGCTAAAGTAAATGGAGGGCGAATTGGTCACGCATACACTGGCACCTAACATTTACAGTTATTTCTGTGGTACAACACGTATTCACAGATAGAAAAAGAGGCGGGGCTATTCATTTCAAAACTGGCTCTATGGAATTCTCTTTTTTGCCCGAAGCTGGTGGTCTATTCTCTCTGGTTTGTGGTTGCGACACCGCATGGGGCTTGGAAAATTTTCAGTGACTTTAGCAGTAAACCAGCTGATGTTCAGAGAATTTGGTGGGCGATAAAGGTCGAAAGTAAACAAAACAAGACCTGTGGGGTGCTGTTTGCCATCCACTGTTTTTTTTAATTTAAACACGTCTGTTACGCCTTGTGATTTTAATTCTGCCACGATTTCACTTTCAGGAGAATTTATAAGGTATGGTGCGTATACTGTACCTTTAGATGAGTTGAGGTGGGGGTGGAGAGTAATGGATACTGGGCACTAATTCGATAGTGTTTTTTGGAAAGGAATAAGTCTGCTATTTTTGGGGATCTAACTAAAATAAGCGTAATAATGTTATATTTTCATAACTTGTGCTAATGTTGTCTATAGCTTTTTTTTTAGAAGGAATACATTAATTGATGATAATGGTTTGTTAACGTCGGTGGAAGAGATCACTATGAATTTGGGATTATTTGATTGTATAGGGGTTGAGAATAAGTGGTCCGTGTCCATTTGGGGTATGTGGGGTTTTTTATTTTTGGGCTCGGGGGGTTTGGATCTGTTTCCAGATCACTGAACCGATTGCCCGAAAGCACACATGGCCCTGAGGCCATATTTACTTCACTAGAGATCAAAACGATGATTTGCACAGTAACGGTACGCGAGAGAGGGAAGAAGCCGGCTATATGTATAGCGAAAATTGCACCAATTAAACAGAAAGGGGAAACTATCCGTACACGATGTTGCCTATTCGGCAGTTAGTCGGTGACTGCAAAAAGTCTACTGAGAAAGAAAATAATATTCACGATCATAACCAAATGAAATTTTAAATTGCACATTTTCGTTGTTTTATATATAGAAAACCATACTGACAGCATTTCGTTGACGTTATATCTACACACGTTAATCGTATTTACATCACCAAGATCATGGGCCTTGTTACACAACAAAAATATGGACAAAATTCAACCAGTCTTACAAAAAATATGCTGCAATATACAAGGTTATTTGGTGCAAAATGGATTTTTTGAAACGATGAGAGTAATATAAAATTAAAAAAAAAAAAAATGTATAAATGAGTTTAATGTTTATTTTGTATTCATAGTGTATAATGCTGAAAGGATGTGTGCGAGAAGAACTATCATTAAAGCCAGTTTCGCTGAAAGCTATTATTACCCTAAGCATTCGGCCTCTAATTGACGGAGAATTTAGCGATGCTTTGGTTTCTATGTTTTTAACAGACATACTATCAATTCCCGCACTGATTTTACATTTAGAATCAAACGCACCACAGTGTGTCTTACAGTTGCAATCAATGAAAATTCTGCAAAGGGCACTTAAAATGTCAGAGAATGAAGATTGGAAAATAGAATTCGTTAAAACTATTTCTGTAAGTATGCCTATGTATATTAATAGATTCTATTTATTTACCAAACAATCATTCCGAAACTGCAGGGTACTAAGTCGTTGGCATTCTTAGGTAACCTTATTAACCTATTTCAAATCGAAAATGCAGATGAAGCAAAATTGGTGGCATATCCTTTAATGACGGTAACTTAACTAATCTGTGAATTACCGGTTAATGATGGTATTTTATTTTTTTTTAGGACATAACAACTTATATTTTGGAAAAAATTCCTGAAAGCATTGGCACGAAAGGAGTGTTTTCGCAGTGGCACGATCTGCTTGGTTGGTACACTCCATCACAAGATTCTGCACAAAACCAAAATGTGCCATTGCTTAAAAAACAATACCATATGCTATGGGGTCACAAATGCATCAAACTGCTTCTCGGAGATGTTCTTAAGGAAGTTAATAAAAACTTCGAACGTGTCGAGTTCCAAACTCCACCCCAAACTTCTGGAAGCAATTTGTTTCGTCGGGCACTTGAAAGAAGCTCAACCAAAGGGAGCTTAAGCAAAAGTGGAAAACAGTGGAGAAAATTAGATTCACCCGAGTTCTTGAACGTTGCAAAGGTATGCTCGATGTTCTTTGCTGCACTTACAACATTATCGCAATTGAAATTGGATATTTTATCTGGTAATAATTGTTATTTAATTATTGTTATTTACTCATATCAATTCAATTATTATTATTTTTACAGGAATATGTTACAATGATTCTATTCTGTATGATATTTGGCAACTCATAACATCTGCTGGTCAGTACTGTGGAATAAAGGAATATGTAGAGCTGTTGAAATCGGACCCCACTGGTGCTCAGCCGCAGATTTGTATGCTTATGTTGTTCTCCGATTGTATGACCCATTATGTCACGTAAGTGAATTATGTACAATGTACCTATATAATATCAAGTATGAATAATATGAGATGTCCATAACTAGTTTTATGTGACGTAGAATTATTACAGAAAGGATGTTGTGTTTAGAAGTTTGGTTTTATAAATTGGGAAAACTCTTCTACTGACTTCCAATTTGATATCTGATAAGATAAATGATTTGTGCTCGGAATGTTTTGCCACTTCACCATGAATAGACCACTACAAACTTCTTTAGGTAGACTTGTGGCGTCTCGTATTATTATTTCATTCATAATTATTTTGTATTAACTACTAAGTATTAACCACTATGGTATTAATAAAACCACTTAGCAATTGCTTTGAATCAGTATGAATAAAATCTTACATTGCTAAAGTAAGTTCGAACATTCGAACAAAGCATTTACTTCACTGCATGTTTCCTTCCCTTGCAGTTTCTGTCAAAATTTGCAAGTGACAACGGTCATGTGGTTTATTTTTTGAATTTTTTTTATTTTGAATATGAAATTAGAATTAGAATTTGTGGGGAAATGTGAACAAAAGTTAAAGAAATTTAGTAAAAAAAAAAAAAATGGTGAAAGAGCACCCCGTGTCTCCAGATATTCCTTTAAAATGTATTAGCCAAATAGTCCACATTTCGACGTGTGAAACGATACAATTGTTATCGTAACCAATTCTTCTTTGCTTATACAAATTAATTTATGCCCCTATTATATAAGACAACAACAACTGCAGTTGAGTTGTCACAACGCAACTCAACTAAGTTGAGTTGTGTTCTACAATAGGGGCATTAACTATTTATAAAAAAAAACACCAAAAAACTCACAAGGCTAGACTGTTTTTGTAAAGAAATGTGCGCTCAAAATATTTAGCAAATGCTCTGAGTCAACAAAATAGCAGACTTGGACTTTACGTAGCAATTGCTTCAGCTTACACGTTTTATTCATACCAATCTGAGTAAAAGGTCAGTGGCGCCGCTTTTCGAAGATGTCAAAAGTTGGGGTTAACTCAAATCATTTTTATTCATACGAAGCTTAGAAATTGCTTCGATTTTGAAGCGGCCCTACGAACTAAGTCCCAACTGGAACTAACTCCCACTAGCCAAATGAACTAAGTCCCACCAAATATTCAGAGGGATTTAGTTCATATGTTTGGGAGATAGTTCTTAGTTCTTTATGAACAAATTACCAATGAATTAAGTCCCAATTTGAGAGAAGTGGGAGTTAGTTCATTTAACTTGTTTTGACGAAAAAATAAATCTTACATACACCCAAACCTCGCACTTAATCCAAATCCAACAGTGACCCCAAGCAGGGGGGTTGCATACATATTCCACTGTGCCTAATGGGAGATCAAATGGAAGATCAATTTCCGTAGGCACTGTGGTATATGTATGGGGGGCATGCTGCCCCCCTGCAACCCCACTGCTTGGGATCACTGTTGGATTTGGAGGTTGGGAGTAAGTTCATTTGGAACTTAGTTCATAAAGAACAAAGTCCCACTATTGGGTTTTAATTCATTCTTATATTGGGACTCGGTCCATTCTTAGTTGGGTTTTAGTTCCTAAAAATCATGGGAGTTATTTCAAATTTTCTGGGACTTAGTTCGTTTTGGCTAGTGGGAGTTAGTTCCAGTTGGGACTTAGTTCGTAGGGCCCCAAGACGCCGATTCTCTCCAAACGGATTTTAGAATCGCAGTAAAAATTCCTCCGTTTTGGCATGAAAAACCGGAAATTTGGTTTACGCAAATCGAGGCACAATTCGAGATAACAAGAATTCACCGCGATTTGTCAAAAATTAATACCGTCGTCAGCGCTATCGAATCAAAAGTGCTGACACAAATTTCGCACTGCTCTCACCACCCGCCAGTGACAAGTACGGAAACTTGAAAAAAGACATCATCGAACAGTTTGGCGACTCCGACCAGCGAAAAATCAAGCTAAGTGTCGATAAACTAACTCAGGATTAACAAAAAATGTATTTCCACAGTGCAGGTTTAACGATAAACTTCACTTAAATAGTGCCTTACCGCCAAAAGTAGGCTGTATTATTTTAACTTAGATATAATTATTTACTGTAATTAATTTCCTGCAAATTTAGTGCTCATTGGTAGTTGGAGTAGTTTAACTATTGTAATTCCATACAGTTTCGTATGAAAGATATTTTGAGCTAATATTCTAATATTATATTGGTATGCACCGTCTGACCTTCAAGCCGGCAACTTCGTTATTCATTTTGCTCTATTAAATTTTCTCGTTTGCGTCAGTGAGTTTCTTTCCCGTTACTCTCTCAGCCCTTCGTTTTTTCCTCTTTGTGATTTTTGCTTTATTTCGGTATCGCAGACAAACAAATCTTAATAAGTGCGTGAACTGTGCAATCATGGCCCCTGGGCCACCAACGCTTTCGGGCAACAAGTTCGGCACGCTCGATCTCGAGTTGCTATCTGAGCCAACACAAAAAAAAAGAAAAAAAAACTACGTATACCCCTATAGACCTCAACAAACATTCCCAAATTAATACAAACCTATCAGACCCCAAATTTGTAGTAATTTCTTCCAGTGATCAAAACACCCCCTTGTCTTCCATAAGTATCTTCCTACTCAAAAGAGCTATCGATGGCATAAGTACCGCGTATGAAAATATAACGGAACTTCGTGACGGTAGCCTGCTTCTCCTCGCGAAATCTGAGAAAGTAGCCAAGTTATTCCTATCGAAAAAAACCCTTGCCAATCTCTGCCCAATTTCCGTTAAACTTCACACCAACTTAAATTCTTGCAAAGGAACAGTCTACGCGCCTTGGCTAATAAACTTGCCCGAAGAAGAGATTGTCAATGAAATGAAAGCTCAAGGTGTCACAGAAGTTTATAAGTTCAAAAAACCGACAACTGAAAACCAACTTCGTGCCTCCGGCCTTGTGCTTCTCACTTTCGATCGTTTCCGCATTCCAAGCACCGTCACTATTGGTTGGCACACTATAAAAGTGGAAGAATACTTCCCAAACCCCATGCGCTGCCGCAATTGCCAACTCCTTGGCCACACCACCAAGAGGTGCACCAGTGCAGCCGCTTGTGAAACCTGCAATCTACCTCCCCACAAACCCCAAGTCTGCACACGCGTTTCGTGTGCCAACTGTTTGGAAGAACACCCATCATTCTCCAAAGCGTGCAAACGGTACCTCAACGCCAAAGAAGTTCTCAAAATAAAAACAATACAAAAATGTAGTATGGCTGACGCAAAAAAAATATTTAAAGAGCAAAACCCAATCCCGTTGTTTTCTACAACATATTCCGCAGTCGCACAAGGTATATCTTCTACCAGCTTACAAACACCCCCCCCCCACCTCAAATAACCTCGAACTCTCCCTCGACTCTTACTTTCTCACACAACTCCTCAACTAATTTCCCATCATCAACCAAAACAACCATACAAAGCAACACAACTACCACAGACACTCAAACCATAAAAAATAACATAGCCCCATCATCTTCCAACAAACAGCACAGTAAAATCAAACAAAATACCAACACAAATCTGACCCAAACTGACCCCCCCTTACCATCCGTACCCGCACGGGTAACCCAACACAATAAATCAAACTCTCCCACTCACAGTAATTTAAATACCACTACATCAGACAGCAGCTACATATATGCTGCCCCATCTACCATATCAACTACTCCTACAAAAACATCTCAATGCCTCCCAACACTATCCAACTTACTTACACCTACTGCAACCACGCTATCCCAAAATCAACCGTCCTCGTCATCTCCAATCACAAATATAACTAATACTCTTCTTTCAAACCACAACTACTACCTTACTGATAGCAAAAATGACGATGAAGACTCCATCTAAGAACACTAATTCTAACCAAAAAAACGACTCCGTGGTCCGGGGACTGAATCAGACGGGCTTCTTACAGAGCCCGCCTGCTTCAGCATCCGCACTACGGAGTCTTAATAAACACACCAACAATAACAACGACCTAAATTCCCCCCAACACAATTCCCTTCGCACTGAAAGGAAAACATCAAAATCTACTGGCTCATTTCTTAGAGTTCTGCAATGGAACCTAAAAGGTTACTATAACAATTTACACGAACTGCAATTGCTAATTAATGACATAAAACCAAGTATTATTTCTCTGCAAGAGACCCATATACCATTCGGTCTCCAACCCTTTTCACCAAAACAATATACCCCATATTTTCACAATTTTGACTCTATCTTAACTTCTAAACAAGGAGTCTGCCTCCTTGTTCACAAATCCATCCCTCATATCCCCATCCCATTAAACTCAAATATATCAGCGATAGGAGTGGAAATTGATCTTAACATAAAAATTACAGTTGTCTCACTTTACATCCCTCCCGATCAATCATTTTCAACTATTGACCTCGAAAATATCTTAGATGGAATAAACACTCCAATCCTAATTACAGGCGATTTCAACTCATGGAGCCCCTCTTGGGGCTCAAAGTGTCTTAACACCCGTGGTAAAATTGTTGAACGTTTTATCGCTAATGCTGACTTAGCAATTTTAAACGACGGCCGTCCCACTCACTTTTCTACAAAAAAAAACATTTACTAACATAGACCTCACGATGGTCTCACCATCCCTTATCCCTATCTCTGACTGGGATGTATCCGATGACCTTCATGGAAGTGATCACTTCCCTATCATAACAACGGTCTCCTTAAATTCCCACTGCAATCACAAAACTCTTCCAAGTAGATTCCTACTAGACAAAGCAAATTGGGACCTATTTAAAACTAAAGTCGACAGTGAACTCCACGACAGAGTTATTTCTCCTAACATCAACAAGGAAGCTGCCATCATACACAAAATAATACGTACCGCAGCAAATGTAGCAATCCCCCAATCTAAAGGTAAAGTTTACAAAAAAACAGTCCCATGGTGGAATAAGGAGATAAGTGCTCTTCGAAAAGAAAAACAAGACGCATGGCACCTCTTTAAAAGACTTCCCACCGACTCCAATCTCATCATGTATAAAAAAGCAAACGCCAAATTTCGTAAGGCCGTAAAGATAGGGAAAGCTAACAGTATCGAAAAATTCACTGCAAACATTAACTAACCCCAATTCGTCTTCACAAAAACTCTGGGCTGATATAAGATCCCTCACTGGGGATTACGTTCCGACATTGATAAAACAAATTAAGACACCCTGCAAGATTCTTTCTTGTCCTCTGGAAATTGGCAATTTTTTCGGGGAAAGTTGGGAAAAATCTGCAAGCGACTCAAACTTCCACCCAGAATTTGTTCAAGGTAAACAACATTTCCTATCTTTCCAAACACCTTCTTACCAAACTGGTCCGTCTGCGGTTATTATTGAATCCCCCATAACAACAACAGAATTAGAAAACTGTTTATTATCGGTGAGTGGCAAAACCCCCGGCTTTGACCGGATTTCCTATTCAATGCTAAAAAACAGTCCGTTGTCTCTAAAAAGGAGGTTGGCCACACTATTCAACAACATTCTTAATTCAGGCATAATTCCCCAAGCATGGAAAACCGCAAGTAATACCTTTGCCAAAACCGGGTAAGGACACTTCGAAACCATCTGGGTACAGGCCTATATCCCTCCTTCCCTGCACTGGCAAGGTTTTAGAAAAAATTATAGCTCGGCGCCTCTCCTGGTTCCTCGAATAAGAAGAACTAATAAATATTAACCAAGTAGCATTTAAAAAAGGTTGTAGCACTCTCGATGCAACTCTTCACTTAGACGAGTTAACATCCGCAACGCTATCCGTACACGGTCATGTTTCTATCCTTACAGTAGATTTCGAAAAGGCTTTTGACCGGATTGGCATTCAAATAATACTAGAACAACTTTCTAACTAGAAAATCGGACCTAAGATTCGGAACTACATTATGTCTTTCCTTTCCAATCGAATGTTTCGCATAAAAATTAATAACATCTACTCGTCAACCTTCAAACTTAACACCGGCATCCCACAAGTATCGCCCTTGTCTGTAGTGCTGTTCAAAATTGATTTTAATGAAGTAAGCAATATTATTAACAGCTATAATCAAATCTACCATGTACTGTACGCAGACGACCTAATTGTCTACTCAAAATGTAAAGATTTAACACTTTTAACAACTGTTTTTTCAAACATCCTTAAGTCTCTCTCAGATTGGGGCAATTTTTCAGGTGCGAAAATCTCTACGGAAAAATGTGAAATACTGCACATATGTAGGAAAAACAGTTGTTCTAAGTTTCTATCTGTTCACTTAGGGGGTATACCCCTTCAAAATGTAAATAGTACAAAAATCCTTGGTATTTTATTCGATTCCAAATTTAACTTTAAGGAACATTGTTTATTTGTAAGAAAAAAACTAGTTACCAGGCTAAATATTATAAAATATCTTTCCTCTAAAAAAATCGTTGTAATGTTAACACTATTATTAATGTAATTCAAGCAACAATATTATCAACAATTGACTATGGCCTAGCAATTTACGGAAAATGTCCCAAATCATCGATGCAGCTTGTAGCAACCCCATATCATGTAGCTATCAGAACTGCTACTAGAAGTTTTCGGACTACACCAATAATTAACATACTGACAGAAACTGGTCTACCTCAGCTTGGTGAAAGAACGGATTTCCTTACATCACTCCTTGCGCAAAAAATAAACTCTCCAGAAGCCACGCCAATTCATGACGACGTAAAAAAGCTATTAAAACACAAAAAGAACAGAAAATATCCGTCAACATTATCAAAGACAGTGGCCTGGATGAAAACCGGCAGCATCCCCATCATCATAAACAAGAATAAAATCCTCTCATATCCACCCTGGAACTTACGTGTCAACTCCACATGCACTGAGCTTACAAAGCATCCTAAAACATCCACCAATCACGAAGTTTTTAAAGCAGAATATTCTAAAATTGCAAACAATTATAAGACAACCGGGTGGCAGTTCCTTTTCACCGACGCCTCAAAAACGGATGACGGCGTACTTATGCCATTGTTAACGAATATGGCGCAGTTGTTTCCAAAAGTCTCCTTTCCGAGTTCTCATCAATCTTCACGGCAGAGGCCTATGCCATACTAAAAGCCCTTGAAATTGCAGCTAATGGGAAAACTATAATTTTTACCGATAGTTTGTCTTCAATTACTGCAGTCGAAAACACCAACAACTGCTCCTATATAGTCACAAAAATCCGGGAAAAGTTAACCTCCAAAAAAGGAAAAACCATGCTCATCTGGATCCCCGGTCACATCGGAATAAAAGGTAACGAATATGCAGACGCTGCCGCAAAGGCAGCGATTAAGGAACCACTGACAACATCTTATGTCTACAGCAAAAAAGATATCAAAAAGTATGTAACTAACAGCTGGAAATTTAAAAGGAAAACCATCTGGGACTCATACGAACACTTTTATAAAAAATGTAATCCTAGTGGTGAGAAAGGAATATACCCCAACAATATTCCGCATATAATGTTAAAAATGTACGTACGACTAAGAATGGGACACACCAACTTTACACACAACCATCTCTTCACCAGAGAACCTCCACCAGTTTGCCATATATGCAAAAGAAGACAACTTTTCACCATAAGTCATATAATCGAATGCACCGAAATAAAAAAAATATCTAAGCAAATCTCTGACAAATCTCTTCTCGAACTACTCAGTAACATCTCAGAAAATAACATTAAGACTGTACACAAAATTATGTTGGCAATTAAAATAGATGATAAAATTTAATTTTACTTAAAGCCGAAGGCCCTGGTAGCTAGTGCTTATCTCCTTTTATTATTTATATGTAATTTATTTACATACCAATAAACTTGTAATAATAATAATATATTGGTATGCAATTCCAGAATTTTGGACGAGTATGAAATGTACACGGAACAGAAACCTTTTTTGCTGAACGATTTTGTTGGCCTCTCGCACTTTTTAAATAATTTTCTGTACAGAATCATACAGGATAATATTTTAGGTAATATATAATTTCAGAATATCGTAAGCCGATGTTTTGCAATAAAATTTACTTTATTTACAGGTAGAAAAAATTTGACATCGTTACCTTTGTTTGTGTCTTTGCACACACTTTTACTTTGCCTTTACCGCCGAGATTGTCGTAGACCTTTTGCGTCGCCAAACCATTGGCTTATTCAAGAAATCAAACCTTCGCATTTTTTGGCTGACTTGGAAAAAGGAAAAAAACACACTCAAATACTTTTGCAGAAAATGCCACACATTATACCCCACGAAGATCGTGTTAAACTGTTTCGCAGATACGTACAAAATGAAAAGGCTGTACTTGGTCTTACAGAATCAGCTTGTGCCTCGCCGAGATCAGCATTAATTGTAATACATCGAGAAAGAATTGTTGAAGACGGTTATCGACAACTAGCTGCATTACGCGCGCACGCTTTGAAAGGAGTAATTCGTGTCAGATTTATAAATCAACAAGGTCTTCATGAAGCTGGCATTGACCAAGATGGAGTGTTTAAGGAATTCTTAGAGGAAACAATTAAAAGAGTATTTGACCCGTCATTAAATTTGTTTAAAACAACGTCAGACCAACGTCTTTATCCTTCTCCAATATCGTATGTTCAAGACAATCATTTGCAGCTTTTCGAATTCGTCGGAAGGATGTTGGGAAAAGCCGTTTATGAAGGAATAGTTGTAGATGTTCCATTTGCCTCGTTTTTCCTATCCCAGTTATTAGGACAAACACAGCAAGCTCTTTACTCTTGCATGGATGAGCTTCCTTCTTTAGATAATGAGCTTTATCGGAGTTTGACATTTATTAAACACTATAAACAAGATGTGTCGGACTTAAACCTGACATTTTCAGTGGATCAAGATGTCATGGGAAAGATTGTCACTCATGAGTTACATCCTGGGGGAAAAGCTCGTGGTGTTAACGATCACAATAAGTAAATCTGCATTTTAATTTTAATTTTCCAATTTATTAATTTTAAATATATTTTAGGATTATTTACATTCACTACATGGCCTACTTCCATATGCATACACAAATAAGAGAACAAACTGCAGCGTTTAATCGCGGATTTCGAAGTATTGTAAATCCTGAATGGTTGTCGTTGTTTTCGGCACCAGAGCTTCAGAGGTTGATTTCTGGTGATACAGCGCCTTTAGACTTAAGAGATCTACGAAAACACACGCAATATTATGGAGGATTTCACGATTCCCATCGAGTTGTTGGCTGGTTATGGGATATTTTAGCTAAAGACTTTAGTGAAGAAGAACGAAAGCTGTTTTTGAAGGTAATTACACTTTTTATTTTAATTGCAGATAAACTATTATTAATCTGAAACTAAATAGAAATCCAAATGCGATACTATTGAACGCATCAATATGTATCAGTTTAATCCTACCGGTATACAGATAACAGGGGGTATGGTTATTGTACAAAAACTCGGATTTAATTTATTGATGGAGTTTTATGATTGAGAAAAAGGAATTTTGTCGTCTGTCATCTGTTATTGAATCTTAAGCTATTTTGTTTAACTTCTGACTTGCCAGAGCGATATGATGCACATATATATTATGCTTAGAGGATCAGAATATCTATTTAAAGCTAGGTTCCAGAAATCGAGATTGCAAATCGTGAATTCGTTTTCAGTGTTCTGCATTTCGAGCGATTCGGTAACTCCGAAATTTTTTCGATATCACTTTTCGTGAAATTGCAAACAGCTTACATCTGTCATTTGGAACATCGTATGAAACTGTTTTTATTTTGGGAAATTATTTGTTAATAAAATGTTGTCTTAAAAGATTATTTTTATTATAATTTTATTATAAACGGATCTTATAATAAGTCCTGTGTTATTTGCTGCGGCATTGCAGACTGAGAGGAATAAATATGCACAGGAAAAAATAAAAAGACGGCTGATCGAAGCTTTCCAGTCCATCCAAACCTTCGAAGAAAATTAATTACACAGTGACTTATTTTTTGTTTTCCTGTTTTATTTACCTTTTTCCTTCCACTCGCATACTTCTGTGGTGGACCATGACAGTTCATCTAATTTTTTACAATTTCCCACAAATATTCCGCGACAACTCGATCACCCTTCCTAAAACCTCTTGCGAGATCTTTATGCTGCTCCATAAAAAATAAATAAATATTCCCTATGCGCAGTATTTTTATGTTTACCCCTGTTTTAAATATATTTTTTATGAAATAAGCTTATCAAGTTTGTTTAAAATTGCATTTTTTACTTACATTTTTGATCCCGTCTTTTCGTTTCCACTATTTCACATCGAATGACCAAAATCGAATTTAAATCACTTGGAAATCGTCAAAATCGATTTGTGGAACACAACAATTACACTTGGTCTCAATTCCGAAAATCGGAACGAATACAGTGAAATGTAGAACACAAAAATTAATTTCCGATCGATTTCGATTTCATTTTGAGTGAAAGTGAAATGTGAAACCTAGTTGTTAGTCTAGTTTCTACTTTCCTAATGTATGTTAGATTGTGTAGGTCTTAATGTAGCTGATGATAAATTCAGCAAAGGATTTCCTTAATTCTTATAGTTCCGCAGAGGGCAGGACATTCACCCAGACCAGTTGTTTCGTTTTCCTCAAGACATAGTTGGCACCGTACCCTATCAAATAGGTGTCGTTAGGCATTTCGACGGGATAGATCCCATCATAGAAGATGTCCCCACTTGTCCTGGGATGTTCTCCTATAATGAGATACACTAGTTGTGTTGTGTAGTGTGTCCCAGCTTATTATATGCATTATGCATTAAGACACTTCGGTTTGGTCCATGAATGCCAGCTCCCACACCCGAGTCCCTTTTGGAGATATTCTTATACCCTTTTTGGCAGTTATTTGGGTTATTGTTTCGAAACAGTTCTATTAGTAGTGCCTTGTATGGTATAAATAATTTCATAATCAATTTAACATTATACGGAGTAAAGAATTGAGCTAATTAATTCATTTAATATTTTTTTGGGGGTGAGTCCGCGGTGATATTGTTCATGAAGCTCATTTGTGATAGTGGAACCAGGGAAGTGAACTTCAAGAATGCTAGTCAAAGTTTTCTTCCGGTCCCGTGTGATTGTGGCATTCGGTTTGATTAACAATAGCCGTTTTTTATTATCAGCGTGATCTGATCCGGATCAGATCATGAAAATAAAACAAACTGGATCATTGATTGAGTTGTGGCAACCATTGACTTATTATATATGGACTGCTAGTGAAATGTCAGTTCATACAAATTTTGCCCAGAAAATGACGCCAACATAAACTAGCGCTCTTGGTTCGGAGCGAAAAATAAGTGAAACAAAATGACGAACCATCTTTGATTTCTCCATAGAATGCTAGAGGCACCTATTGGGCGTGAGAGAATTTATGAGGTAAAACATTTAAAATTTAAATTGTTGCGTCACCGTTTAAAGTAGATGGCATTGGAAAACGAAGCCAATGATCACAACCATCTTTGATTTCTCCATAGAATGCTAGAGACACCTATTGGATTTGTCAGAGTTAGAGACACCTATTTAGTGGATTTGTCAAGTAAAACGGTGGAAATTCAAATTGTTGCGTCATTGTTAGCAATAGATGCCACTACAAAAAAGTGTGAATTTCCAAATTATTCCGCTCCGAACTAAGAGGGCTAGTGGTTATGTTGGAACCAACGCGAAGACGTCTACTAGCAGTCCATATATAATAAGTCAATGGTGGCAACAAACATATAAAATCCAATAACAATTATGACAAATTTCGTATTGCCACCAGCCATCTTGCAGCCACACGGTACAATGTGACGTCACAATGCGATGATTTCTCCATTGCACTTGCTCATATTTGAGTTTGACATTTCGCTTGTTGTGTCGGGGTGTTACCATATGGATACAAATCTGCATACATTTAGCATTGAATATTTTTTTTGGGGAAACTATGTTCAAATGTTAAGTTCAAATATGCATTATAATTAACCGTATTGTACTGCTAATATTTCCATTTATATTTCTATGCTATATAGCGAAACAAAACATCTCGAAATTCGGAGTAGTAACTTATTCGAATTTGAAAAAAATGCTAATCGATTTTTTGTGTTGTTAATTGTGGTTCACATTTTGGTCTGGCAACATTACTGTGTGGCTATAATTTACAGGGACACCAACCTTTAGTGAATGAAATAAACAACGCCACGAAACAACAACGAGAAATAGTTGAATTCATTTTCAGATCATATTTCGTGATCTCGATGAAAAGCAGGATCACATGTTGTTGTTGTAAGTGCATGTAAATCGATGATCTATATGGATCATAGCTGATAATAAAAAACGGCTAATACTAAGTATGTAGTTAGATAGTTGCTTCTCTCTATAACTTCCCCAAGATGTTCTCTAAGATCTACGCAAATCTAGGTTGTATTACATAAGAAGGGATCTTTACCACAGTTCGTTCTACCTTGCAGCTACTTGTAAACGATAAGAGAATAATGCCATTTAACTGATATTGTGTATCTTCCTTATGCATAGTGGCTCTCCAATTTGTAAGTTTATTGTATCGCACCTGCACGCCGCGTGTTCTATGTTAGTTTGAATCGTATATCCATATAATTCGATAAAGATTCCTCGCCGGACACATGCCAGTCTTCAACAGTATTTTATACAAAAGAAAGCGAAGAAAGCTTTGTGGGTCCCACAATATTATGCCGAGTCCGTATGGCTGAATTGAGATACTTTTCCAGTACGGTTACTCCCCTGGATGTTTGTCAGACGTTCGCTAGAGTAGTCCACTCACGTCTTTTGTTTGTGCGTTGGTTTAGTCGTTTCACATTTTGTTGTTTCAGCATTTTTATTAATATGTTTTTCAATTATTTGGTTTATATTTATTAAAAAAAAAAAAAATAATAATAATTTAGTCTTCATTTTCATTTCATTTTCAATTATTTCGCCATCATTCGTTCGTAAACAGTAAGGTACGTGCAACCCCCTGCTTGTGGTCACTGTAGGATTTGGAGTAGGTGCAAGGTTGATTTGGGTATATCGTATATTGAGCAATTGTAAAAGCACTTAGCAATTGCTTTAAATCGGTATGAATAAAATCTTACTTTGCTAAAGTAAGTTCGAAATTCGAACAAAGCATTTACTTCACTGCATGTGTCCTTTCGTTGCAGTTTCTGTCAAAATTTGCAAGTGACAACTGTAGTGTGGTTAATTTTTTGAATTTGAATTTGAGTTTAGAATGAGAAAAACGATTTTTGGGGAAAGTGAACAAAAGCTGAAATAATTTAATTTAAAAAAAAATCACAAAGAAAAGTATTTTATACAATTAGAAACTTTTCACTAGTTAAACTATGAATTATCGAGAGGTTTTTGAAATGTTTATCTGGAAACCCGGATCTCCTATATATGTACCTACCTCAGGAAAGATTTAATTTTTTGGATATTTGAAAGAGCACCACTCCGTGACTCCAGATTTTCTTCTAAAAAAGTATTTGGTTCCAACTTATCGCATCCATTTTTTTGTTTCTTTCGTAAACAAAAATTAATTTAACTGTTTATAAAAAAAAACAACGAAAATGCACAAGGCTAGACTGTTTTTGTAAAAAAATGTGCGCGCAAAATATTTAGCAAATGCTCTGAGTCAACAAAATAGCACACTTTGATTTTTTGTAGCAATTGCTTTGTCTTCCACGTTTTATTCATACCAAACTGAGTAAAAGGTCGGTGGCGCCGATTTTCGAAGATGTCAAAAATTGGAGTTAACTCAAATCAGTTTTTATTCATACGAAGCTTAGCAATTGCTTTGATTTTTACATTTATTCTGAGTAAAAGCAATTGCTACATTTTATTCATACGAACCGTTGGTTGCTGGTGCTATTTTACAGCCAAAAACTACGAAAACGAACTTCGAATAAAAAACCACACGCCAAATATTTTTTATTTTTAATAGAATCTAATAAAAATAAAATGCGAAAGAAAGAAATGCGAAATTATTGTAGGGCGAAGTGATTGAAAAACAAAGTAAAAAATATTAGAAAATATGCAATTACAAAATAAAATGTATTGATTAACATAATCACATAAAAAACTGCTTCCCTTGATCTGTGACGATCGTCGTGGGAACACCAAAGCGCGGAATCCACTCCCGGCATATGGCTACAGGACTGCTGACATGTCTACAGACATTGGATCGTTGACACGGAATGCAGCTTCTTGCCCACGACCGAACATCCTTATTAATGGAAAGCCAAATAAATTTGCCACGCATTGCCTTGACGGAAGCCCGTATACAAGGGGGGCAAAGATTATGCTCCTTTTCAAAAACGATTTGCGGAATAAATGGACGCGCCTTGTTGGTGGAAATGTCGCAGTACAACAGGCACTTTGTTCCCGAAACCGGAAAAGCGTTCCACTTGGTGGATCCGCCCGACTCACGCAAGCGTTTTAGTTCCTCATCTCCCTCTTGAGCCTTTGCTATTTCCCCATAATCAACATTTTCCGGAATAGACAGCTCATCCGCCACAACGTTTTCCTCCCCTGGTAGATGTCGAATATCTGATTTAAATTGTGATATTACATCTAAGTGTCTACGTTGACAGGGGGGGATTGCTTTCTCAGGATTCTGACGTAAGGCATAAATAAGAGGTTTGTGGTCGGTGTGTTGCGAGAATTCTCTTCCTTCCAGCAAGTGCTTGAAATGCTTAATTGAGGCATATGCGGCTAGGAGCTCCCTATCATACGCACTATATTTGCGTTCCGCAGAAGACATTTTAATTGAAAAGAAGCTTATTGGCTGCCAATTAGCATTAAGCTTTTGTTGAACTACCGCTTCAATGGCGGATTCTGAGGCATCGACTACCAGCGCTCGGCATTTGGAATTGCAAATGCAAGAACTGTCGCTTTGCCCAATTGGGCTTTGCATTCCTTGAACGCATTCAAGGTTTCCGGCGTCTAATCTATTTGCCGCTTATCGTTTTTATGCTTGCTACCCTCGAGGTAACTGAATTTGCGCTTTTGCGGCATTTGGAATAAAACGCCGATAGAAATTGATTAACCCGTAATTGAGAATTGTTTCAACCTTAGCCTTATTGGGACGAATGCCATTCGCATCAATCGTGTGCCCGAGAAATTCTACTGAAGGTTGTGCAAATCAATAGGCTTTTGTCAAGGTTTACGACGAGCCCAAATTCATGCAGCTTGTGTAGAATGAACTCCACATGGCCTAAGTGTTCCTTCTCGTTTGCGGATGCTATCAGCACATCATCGAGGTACACATAACAAAAATTATAATCACGGGTGATCGAATGAATAAAACGCTGGAATGACCGCGTGGCTGAAATCCTGAATATGTGGGATTGGATAGCGATCGGGTTCCGTGACTGCGTTTAAACGCCGGTAGTCCCCACATGCTCTAACGTCCCCATTTTTCTTGGGCACCATGCGTAATGGAGAAGCCCAACTGCTTTTCGAAGGTCTACATAATACCAGTTTCTAAAAGAAACTGAAATTCCTTTATGGCTATGGTCAGTTTTTCAGGATATAGTCTTCGAAGTTTGCTACCAATTGGTGGGCCTTTGGTCACAATGTGATGTGTTACATTGTGTGTCACCTCTTGCCTGAATGCATTTTCGGGCTTCGTGTTGCAGTACACTCTTTGCAACTCCCGTATTTTGGGATTAGTAACGCTATCCGACACGACAGACAGAGACTTACGACCTGGAACTAATCGGCCAGCGGAGTACAAAGAAGTTAGGGGATCGATAAGACGTTTCGACCTTAGAATACCCATCTGAAGGAGCGGCGTAGACCAAGGTCTAAATTTAACATTTTTCCCGTACGCGAGTTGCATTGGCTGCGAAAAGTGAAAAATTTGGGTCAGGAGGGCTGCTTTTACTTATAACGGAAGAAGGCAGTACCGACACATCGGCACCCGTGTCTACTAAATAGTGTGTACTGCTCGATCGATCAAAAATGAAAAGGCGACTGCTACTTGAAGAGCAGGGGTCGACGGTCGCCACATCCGACCTGCCCTCTAGTTTTCCGGTCTAGAGATCGAGCGGCTGTTAGTGCATGCTTTCATATCTCGTAATAGTTGACTAGGTTTTTTGTCACCTAAGTCTAGCCCGATTAAAAGCTGTTGCAACCGCGAATCTTCCGAATCCATTAATCGAGCTAGTACAGCCTTTTTTAGCGCTTCGAACTTTTGCTGAGGCGGTGGAGACGAAATTATATCCCTGACACGCTGGACAGTATTAATGTCAATTAGTGATATAGCTGCGTAAAATTTCCGTTCGTCGGACATATTTCTCGAAAGAGCAAATTGCCCTTCCATGGCCGTAAACCAAAGATCAGGACACGAAGGCCAGAAATTTATGGCTTTGGCGGTATCCTGCCTCAACACTGCTTGAAGCTGACTGATTTTCTGAAAACGTTGCTTTGTTTTCTTTGCCGGCTGGTGAAATGGGATATTTCTTTTATATATGTATAAGTATGTTGGTACGGTGGTGTACTTTATAATTTCGATACATTTTTGTATCGGGGTCACCAATTTGGATTTAAGTTTATATTATAATCCACTTTATTAAATTCACTTAATGGAATTCCCTTTTACATATCAAAATTACATTTAAATTATTACAAAGTAGAGTATATTGGTAAAGACCAGCAACCACGACCCCGCCAAAGAAGAAGAAAGAGTAACTGAACATCGCGATTAAGTTATATACATATTAAGTTATAACCCACGAGACAAAAAGAAAATTAATTGTAGAGTTGCACCGGCCAAAGTTTGTTTGTTCTGATAACACGTCGACCCCACAAATATATTGATGGAGTGTATGATAGTCATCATCATCACAAATTGTGAATTTGAGTGGCCTCTATTTCAAAAATGCTTTTCGCTGTATGGTAGGTGGGCTCATCACTAGACGACCACATCTAATCTATACTTACTATTTGCTCGATTTTCATCGAGACTTATGATTTTCCAATCAACAACTGACTGTGAATCATACCTCAAGAGTTCAAGACGAATCTTTGGTTCAAAGACTATCGTCGAAAGGATTTGCTTTTGCCCGTGGGTTGGCTTATTTATGTAATCAAACTATTTTCAATTCATAAAAATTTATGAAATGAATATATTGGTGGAGTGTATGATAGTCATCACAAATTGTGAATTTGGGTGGCCTCTACTCCAAAGGATTATTCATTTTTGTAACATTGATTATAGTGGTTGTCTTTTTTATTAAATTTATCTGTGTAAGTATTTTTGAAAAGCAGTGTTCTTTACTACATATGTACATAAAATACACCGCAAAATATAACGATATACAATTTTGTTTGTTTTGTCTGTTAAACAAAGATATTAGGTATGTATGTACAATAATGTTTTTTATTTTATTTTTTTTTTTAGTTTGTTACTAGCTGTTCTAAGCCACCTTTACTCGGATTTGCCCATTTAGAGCCCCCTTTTTCCATAAGATGTGTGGAAGTTGGCGATGATGAGGATACTGGAGATACTATTGGAAGCGTAATTCGTGGATTTTTTACAATTCGAAAAAAAGATCCCCTCAATAGGCTACCGACTTCTTCTACTTGTTTTAATTTATTGAAATTACCAAATTATCAAAAAAAATCTACATTAAGAGACAAATTACGCTACGCGGTTTGCAGTAATACTGGATTCGAATTATCGTAGTTTTTCAAAAGGTCACTGCTACTCAAATCGTTATGTCAACATAACTGTAGGTATTCATTTATTGTCTTTTATATGTTAGCATCATAAGTACATACATAATGTATTCGGCAGAAATAACCAAAGCGATGTAAGATTGCATATTATTTTGTTTAAATGTTGTCTGAGAAAAAACAAAAAAATATTTTGAAGTAAAATTTCGTCTTAATTTTAGAAGCACTAACGTTAAATATAATATTATTGCTATGAATGTACATATTGAATATACATATATCTGTGATAGATTAAAGTGTGTTTTAATTGTAAATGTTAATATTAAATACCAACCTAAATAATGTATTTTATAAGACTAAAGATTACAATTTCATATAAATGAACAAATAGTAAATAAGTGCGTTTTTAAAATAAAACTGTAGCTTATACATAATTGGTCCCCCCGGGGAGAACTCAAAGACTCGTCAGGCTGGTGCGTTGTTGTCCCGCTATATGCCAGTCGGCGCACTAACTGGTTCGATGAGGAGAGAAAAAGCACGATGTCACCAGTGTCTTAAAGAACTTCGTTTTGAAATAAAAAATTGATGCAGTTGGGTTCAAATCAAGGGTCAGGTGAAGAGCCGGCACGAGTACGATAACTACGGCGCCAAAAATTGATGACGGTATTTTGTAGGGTAGGGGGGGGTCTATCGGGTTTCATTTAGGTGGGATGGGTAATTTAAAATAAAAAAATACTTAAAATGAAAAAAAAACCTGAAACAATGGCAACACTTACAATAAAGAACTTTAGTATTTTTGGAAGCCAGGAATCTGTTCTTTGATATTATTTTTAAATCAAATTATATCTATTAATAGTTTTTGAAAAAAATGCTTTCAAACTTGAAATTTAAAAAAATTGTTACTTATGATACTTAATTTGTTTGTAATTTTTGCTGCCTAAATCAATTCTTAATCGAACACTGAAAACCTGATTGATTTATGTCCTCTAATTTATGAGAAAATTGAAAATTTTGTATGTATGTATGTATGTATGTATTAGAGACATTAGCACAGTCCTCGGCCCTCATTGAAGCTAAGCTCTGGGCCTCCGGGTATCGTAGAATAGCGCCAATACAAATGGACAAACTAAACCCGTAAATAAGCTGATTGAATAATTACAGAGACGTAAATATTCAAGGTTCTTACATATTACCGTTTGAACTGGGTTTTGGAACTTTCTCCTGAGGGATCTTATCAAAGTAACGCTGGACCTTTGACGATGTTATTACCTGGTAATAATCTGATTCCCACTGTGTTGGCGAAATACTCTTGAAGCCGAGGCGTTCGCGAACCGATGTGACGATGTTACACATTTTCGGTTACGTTTCTAAACTTAAAATAAACATGTCTAACTAAATTACCTTTTCAGTAACTTCGTACAGATATTTCATAAAAATGCACTCTTCTTGAATCTGTAATTTTATAATGGTTACATCTTGATCGTTCACCAACAGTTCGAACTTTGCACTGTTCTGCCAACTTGGCTCGTCGCTAATTCGTCTTAATTTTCTGACTATCTTCAGTATACTAAAGGGGCTGGTAAATATTAATAGCTATTTAAGTATTTATTAAATTGATTTGATGATTTTCTTTTTGTTTAATTTTTTTCTTATTTTTTTTTATTTTTGATTTTATAAACTTCTTTATTTTGCAAAGCCTACTCACCTGCGAAAATTGAAAATTTTACATATAAATTACTTTTATATGTCGCTCCGCTTACAGTACAAATTGTTACCCGTGCGCCTTGAAAGTGTATTGGAGGGCATGCTGCCCCCCTGCAACCGCCCTGCTTGGGGTCACTGTTGGATTTTGGGATGGGTGCAAGGCTGAGTATATGCAAACTTTCTATAAATTATATTAGTTTACCCAATGTCACCAACATTCTTCAGCTACAGGCCCTCATTGTGATTGTCGATCAGCGATCGTCACGACAATTGTCGATTGCGTCGATTGATCGTACGCACAAAATTTTTTCACTTCCAAGGGAAAGTATCGACCAGACATTCTTAATCGACTACAAGCGACTGTCAAATCGACAAATATCAACCGCAAGCCGCAAGCCAGAAATTTGTGTGATCGTTTCAAAAAGGGTTTGCAAGTGCAAGGTTTATACCAAGACGAACCCAGGTCCCGACGAAAAACGTAGTCCTTTTTTAAAGATCCAGTGAATGATGTGTGGGTACAAAGACAAAAGCTCTCTTATGCCGGAACCACACTTGTATGGTGTGATGTGTCGTGACGCTGACTGTGCACAATTGCCTAGTGCATGTTGTGTTGCATTCATTCATTTTAATTTTTTTTTTTTTTTTTTAAATACTTCTCTCGGGAAAGGCTAACCTATAACGCTTCAACAGCGCCCCGAGATGCTTGCAGATGTATGTTAGATCTGCACTTAAATTGCTTCAAATTGTCTACTTCTGGAAATATATCCCCAGGGAGTGAGTTCCAAAGTTTGCTTGTCCTGTAACAAAAGGAGTTTTGGAAAGTTAATGTCCTCGCGGTTGTCAAGTGTACCTACTGTATGGTCATAAGCACTAGCAGCCTGTCTTGTGGGGCGCCCAAAAGTTGCATTTCGAGGGATAATGTCTTTGAGTTCCTCGGAACATCTACCATGGAAGTACCTATAGAACAAGCATAGATCAGCGACTTGTCTTCTGTGCACCAACGGTTGTAGATTCGATGTGAGTGTAGGGTCTTCAATAAGAAGAAATGCTCATCTTTGTATGCTGTCAAGTAGGTTAAGTGAATGTTTTGGGGCCGAGCTCTATTTATGGGAACAATATTCCTGGTCTGGTCTAACCTGAGCTTTGTAGAGTAGGAGAAGTTACTTGGGGCTAAAGTACCTCTTTGCTCTAAATAGGTAGCTGAACTTAGAGGACGCCGATCTTGCGATATAGGATATGTGGTCCTGTCATGTGATTCCTGAATTGACTGTGACTCCTAGAAGGTGCATTGAGTGCTTGGGATAGATTAGATGGCCATCCATTTGGATCTGGGGAACTGTTGATGCATTTTTCCTAGAAAATGTTGTGAGCTATGTCTTGTTTGCATTAAATACAACCAACATGTCTTTTTCCCACTTCAAGATTTTTTCCAGATCATCATTTAAAGAACTAATTTGTTCACATCTCTGACTGTGTGACGTAGCCGCATTCACAGGTCCATTATTCGAGATGGAGGATATAAGAGTGCTGTCACCAGAAAAGCTGTAGATATTATTATCTGTCGATTCAAGCAAATCGTTGATGTGGTGAAGAAACAGGCGGAGAGTACGATAACTACGGAACAGAAAATTGATAACGGTATTTTGTAGAGGGGTTAAATACAAGCATTTTTTACTATGGGAGGGGGGTCTATTTCGCTCCGGTTAGGCGGGAAGGGTAATTACAAAAAATATACATAAAATTAAAATAAAATATTAAAAAACAATGACAACACTTACAACAAAAAACTATAGTAATATTCAAAACTCCTGGCTTTCTGTTCTAAATTGTCTAAAATGCAAATCAAACAATTTTGTCTACAAATGTGAAATTTCAGGCCAGAGATTGTAGCTGAAGAATGTTGTTGACATTGGGTTACTTACTTACTTACTTAAGGTGGTGCTACAGTCCGGGGTGGACCTGGGCCTCAACCAACAAGCGTCTCCAGCCAGCACGATCTTTGGCCAGCTGTCTCCAGTTTCGCACGCTAAGTTGGTTGAGGTCCCCTTCCACTTGCGTGCGCCACCTGAGTCGCGGTCTTCCTCTACTGCGCCGTCCCTCGGGTGTGGATTCGACGATCTTCCGGGCCTGAGCATTCACGTCCATTCGCTCTACATGACACAGCCACCGCAGTCGTTGGACCTTCACTCTTCTGGCTAGGTCGATTTCGCTGTACAGTTCGTCGTTGTATCTCCTCCTCCATTCACCGTCTATGCAGACGGGACCGAAAATTACTCGAAGAATTTTCCTCTCAAAGCAACCAAGAGTAAGCTCATCCGCCTCTGCACCATAAAGTAGGACCGGGATGATTAAGGTCTTATAAAGGGTCACTTTAGTTGTTCGAGAGAGGGCTTTGCTACTCAATTGCTTTCTTAGCCCAAAGAAACAGCGATTGGCAAGAGTTATTCTTCGCTTAATCTCAGCGCTGATGAGTTCATAGCGGAGCCTAGGTAGACAAAGTCCTTTACCACTTCAAAGTTATATCTGTCTATAGTGACGTTCTGTCCAAGACGTCGGTGTTGGGTGTCCTTTCTTGATGACAGCATATACTTTGTCTTGCCCTCATTGACCGCCAAACCCATTT
Source organism: Cheilosia scutellata (assembly GCA_955612985.1). Classification (NCBI taxonomy): domain Eukaryota; kingdom Metazoa; phylum Arthropoda; class Insecta; order Diptera; family Syrphidae; genus Cheilosia; species Cheilosia scutellata. The sequence goes on from OY015311.1 coordinate 56,133,814, forward strand.
TCGCCGCTTCCGTCTCAATGCCCACGAACGCGCCAGTGACATCACGCTGCGTTCTGCCGATTATGTCGATGTCGTCGGCGTAGGCGAGTAGGTGGACGGACTTTTGAAAGATAGTGCCTCTGGTGTTAGCGTTTCAGTTTTGCACTATTCTTTCAAGAACGATGTTGAAGAAGTCACATGACAGCGCATCGCCTTGTCTAAATCCTTTTTTGACATCGAAGGTCTCGGTGAGTTCTTTACCGACCTTGATGGAGCAGCGTGCATTCTCCATTGTCATCCTGCACAGACGGACGAGTTTGGCAGGGATGCCAAAACTAGACACTGCTCTGTATAGCTCGTCTCTATAAATGCTGTCATAGGCAGCTTTAAAATCGATGAAAAGATGGTGGGTATCGATTTGGACTTCCTGGGTTTTTTCCAAGATCTGCCGCAGTGTGAATATTTGGTCGATGGTAGACTTTCCTGGCCTGAAGCCACACTGACAGGGACCAATCAGGTTGTTGACGAAAGGCTTCAGGCGTTCACACAACACGGCAGATAGGATCTTGTAGGCGATGTTAAGTTATCGCCTGCCGCTTTGAATAGCTCGGCGGTTAGGCCATCTGCTCCAGCGGCTTAAGCTTAGATATGGCTATCTTCACTTCGTCCAGGTCGGGTGGACGGAATTGTTGGTCTTCATCGTCCAGGTTGAATGGTTCATTCTGCCTGACAGCGGTATTTAGTTCGTCATCGCCGTTAAACAGTTCTTCCATATCCTCAGCATCGACTGCGATTCTACTATGATGTTCCCTTGTTCGTCCTTGCAGGCTTCGGTTCGGGCTCTGTAGCCTTGGTAGCTTCTTTTTACCCTTTGGTAAAACTTCCGAACCTCATTCCTGCTGTAATATCTCTCTATTTCCTCGATCGCGCGCTTCTCGTGCTCTTTCTTTTTCCTCCTGAGAAGCCGGCGTTCGTTTCTTCTTTCTGCGCGTAGAGCTCACGGGCAGCTCGGGTCCTTTTTTGCAGCACCGCTTTGTATGCCTCTTGTTTCGCTGCATGTGCTTGCCGGCACTCGTCGTCGAACCAGGGGTTTCGTTGTGGTGGTCGAGTGAAACCAAGCACATCAGAGGCGGCGTCTCTGATGGCTTTTTGGCAATGTTGCCACTGGTCTTCAATACTTGATGCTGGCTGCATAGAACCTCTTGAGAGATTGAGAGAGACTCGATCGGAGAAGGATCTGGTGATCTCTTGTGATTTTAGCCGTCCGACGTCAAACTTCCTCACAGTATTTACTTGTCTTGGCGGTGTTCGGGATATCCGAAGGCGTACCTTGGCTACAACAAGGTAGTGGTCCGAGTCAATCAGCCCTATCATGAATTCCGTCGTAATCGAAAATACTCTACGAATCCCGAAAAATACATCAGGGAATCCATTCGTAGTGGAAAATCTGCTACGAATTTCGAAATTCGTAAAATTAGGTATCTCTGAATCCGAATGAAACGAAAAATTTACCTCTTTTTCTACGACAAGTAATTTGTGTCGGAGACGTTGGGAAAAATGATGTTTGCACAGCAATAGATTGTGTTTTGTATAAAAAACTAAGTATTTACAATTTTTTTGTTGTTCTTAATTGTATTTGTTACTTTAATAAGGCAAACACAACTAATAAGGCAAATATAAATTTTTTTCTTGAACACGAAAGCACACCCGGGTCAAACTCATGTTCCAGCTCCTGTAATATACATTTAAATGCCGGTTTATTGAGTCGAAATTTTCTTTTTAAACCTCTAAGCTTATTATTATTTTTAAAACATAAAATGAATTGAATTCCCTATACTAGTCAAAGGGATCACAAGAGACAAGAGTCGCAAAGTATTTTTCTCTGATTTTTCAGATTTCGCTTTCGCCTGGAGGTCTCTGTTCGAACAGCAATTATTGAAAAGGCAATTGAATCCATTTTTAAACAATTTATATTTTTAATTTATTGTTAAAAAAGAAGAATTATTTAATTATTTGAAAGTTTACACACAATTCATTTCAATAAATTTCACACATGACCGATGTTTGACACAAAACAGCTGATTTCGAAAATGAGAATGAGAGCGGTCAATGAGGCAATGCTTCTGTGGATTCCATTCGGATTTTGTGAAGTAAATTTTTCGTAGTTCGTATCGTAGCTTTCATTCGGGGAATTCTTACGAATGGATTCTGTGATAGGGCTGAATGTTGGCCCCTCGGAACGTTCGGACATCCATAATACTGGAGGAGTGCCTTGCGTCGCAAGTTGGTCAATCTGGTTGACGGTTGATTGATCGGGAGATCTCCATGTGCTTTTGTGAATATCGAGATGCGGGAACCGCGTACTTGCTATGACACCATTTCGCCCCGCCGCGAAGTCGATCAGCCTAAATCCGTTATCGGAGGTGGTGTCGTGTAGGCTGTACCTTCCGACAGTACTACCAAAGATTACCTCTCTTCCTATCTTTGCATTAAATTCACCTAGGACAATTTTAATGTCATAGTTAGGGCACTCCTCGTATGTATGTTGACATTGGGTAAACTAATATAATTTAAAGTAAGTTTGCATATACTCAGCCTTGCACCCATTCCAAAATCTAATAGTGACTCCAAGCAGGGGGGTTGCAGGGGGGCAGCATGCTCCCCCATAGTCCCATACACATTTCAAGGCGCAAGGGTAACAATTTGTACTCTAAGAGGAGCGACATATATAAAAGTAATTTAAAATTTTCTCAAAAATTATAGGACATATATGTAAATCAATCTGGTTTTCAGTCTTCTATTAAGAATTCATTTATGAAGTAAAAACTACAAACAAATTAAGTAAATATTTTCTCAATATTCACCCCTATCGTGGAATCCGCCGGGGGGAATTATTCACGGAAAAGAATATTTTGGTATCGTCAAAATCGCAAAGTGAACGGTTCCCCGTTCGGGAAAAATTCGATTTGAACGTTTTTAACGATACATTGAAACTCACACACATCATCCTCACGGGGAACCGTTCACTTTGCGATTTTGACGATACCAAAATATTCTTTTCCGTGAATAATTCCCCCCGGCGGATTCCACGATAGGGGTGATTGAAAAAATCAGCATACAACTTTTTTTTTTTTTTTCATTTTTTTCTTTAAATTTCAAGTTAGAAAGCATTTTTTTTTAAAAACTATTAACAGATATAACTTGATTTAAAAATAATAATAAAGAACAGATTCCTGCCTTTCAAAAATGCTAAAGTCCTTAATTTTAAGTGTTGACATTGTTTTTTAATTTTTTTTTAAGTATTATTTTTTAAAAATTGACCCTCCCGCCTAAATGAAGCAAGATAGACCCCCCCTCCCATAGTAACAAATGCTTCTACTTAACCCCTCTACAAAATACCGTTATCAATTTTTGGCGCCGTAGTTATCGTACTCGAGTTATCGTACTAGAGTTGGAGAAAGAATAAATCCTTGGGACATTTATTATAGCAAACGAATTAGATTGTCATCTAATCTATACATCTACCATCTACAGCACCTTGGGTCGATCTTCCCAGAAGAAAATTTTGTATCCATCCGCAGAGTTGTTGTGGTAATCCATAAGACGCTAACTTGCCTGATAGGGCTCTATGCCAGACTCGGTCAAATGCCTTTGATATGTCCAAGGCTACGGCTCTGGATTCGCCGTGTTGTTCAATTGCTTGCGTCCATAAGTGTGTTACGTAGCTTAACAGGTCTCCAGTGGAACGACGGCTCCGAAATCCATATTGCCTGTCGCTTTTAAATCGGTGGCCTTCCAGACATTTGATTATTTCGACATTTATTGCCTTTTCCATTACTTTTGAGAGCATTGAAAGTAACGCTATTGGACGACAGTTTTGAGGCAGACATTTCCGCCCTTTCTTATAATAGGTTGAATGCGAGCGGTTTTCCAGCAAGAAGGAAACGTCTTCTGGGAGTACGACATGCTTACATAGTACAGCTTACATAGTACCTACCTATAGGTGCAAGTTCTGGTGCACAGCTCTTGAGTACTAAAATTATTTTTTTATATTCCCTAAAAGTGCAATTATTAACTTATAAAAAACTTTCATCGAATAACACTCTATTCCTGAAATGTTGGTACTATTTTATATGGTATTTTTTGAACTTTGAGAACGGTAAGAGAGCGCCAAATTTTTTTTTGCAGATTTGAGCTCAGCCGAATAAACAAAAAAAAGTATTTTTTTTCGAATGGGCAGTATAAAGTAAAGTCTAGCCTAGACCATTAATTATTGTTGTGTTGGTTGGGAGTGTGTGAAACAATAGGTATTCACTATAGTGACAGGGGTTTAAATTGCAGCACGTATCACATTTTCTCAAATATATATGCAGCAAGTTGAAAACTTAATCAATTGAATACCAATTGCACGGTTTGAGTCAACTTGAATATAAAGTGCTGAACGGCAAGATCACACAGTTTTGAGATGGGAATATCATACTTCACCGACACTGGGATTGAAAAGAAAATCATTACTTATTTTGGATTAAAATGGTCGAGTGATCAAACGCTTACAATGTTATTCTCCGCTCTTTTGTTTATGGTGCAAGCAAATTGCTCGACTCTGGTGTGCGGATGAGTAACTATTTGCAATAGGATATCAAATCATTACCTGCACACTTTTGAAAGAATCTCATTGAAAGTGCCTGCAAACCGCAATGTAAACTGTATCATTGTGAAGTGCTCTAAAGGGGACTATTGAAGTGTAAATGATCGTTTGCTTTTGTTTTCTGCTACCGACCAGCCCACTTTCTACAAACGACATCAAATACTGCCGCCAGGATTATCCTTTTATCATCTTCAGTGTTAAGTTGGGTTTTCTTTTAGAACACGAATTGGATCAAAATATTACACCTTTTTGGCCAAAATTTAGCGAAATGTAGTCACGTATGTATGTATTGTATGTATCATAGTATGTAGGTAGATAGGTATATATGATTCAAATAACATTAGTAGATTATGTATACATAATAAAAAAAAAAATAAATAGGCGGCGCAACAGGCGGTAGACACCCAAGGCCTAGCTTCTCGCAACCATTCGTTTTGTGTGAGTTTCTATTTTCGGAACGAATGGAAGGGACCTACAATTTTATGCCGAGTCCGAACGGCTGAATTGAAAAGCTTTTTCAGGACAGTCATACTCTCGGATGTTTGTCAGACGTTCGCGAGAGGTGGCGCAGTAGAAAAAACCTTAAGATGTAATTTGTGTTTTTCCGGGGATCGAACCTGGGATCCCTCGCACAGTAGTCCAGCACACTAACCACTGCGCTACTACGCCCACTATGTACATAATAATATTTACAATTACCTACCTTATGGCTCTTCTCGACTTTAGCTCTTAATTTCGAAATGGTTTTAAAATGAAATACATAGCTTGAAATTTATAAATGTTAGGGCTAAGTAAACTTTATTCATGGTCAAAAGGCCCTATGTGCTTTGACGATTTCGCTACCGAAATTTTGCTCTGGCATTCGAGTTCTAAATTCAGCAGTAGGTATGTAAGGACTGTACGAGAAAAAATCCTCTGACAATATATCATCGAAGTACCGTTATCTTTTGTTCACATGCTCTTATAGTCATTATAAATAAATAAATAAATTATAAATTATTTGTTCTTAAGGTCGTGTGTTAATTGGGATACATATTTATAATCTTCGGATAATTTTTTATCGCGGTGGAAAACAAATTTTTCAGATGTCAAAAGACTATCCCGATCTGCGAGCAGGATAATAAATGAGCCTAGCATTTTCTTTTGCTTAAGTTTTTCTAGAATATTCAAGAGGAAATAAAACACTGAATTGCAATAAATTAATAGCGTCAAATTCGATATTCGAGTTTGGTGGACTTCTCTTTCTCTCTTTACAACACTTTCATAACTGTCAGAAAATTAGCGGAAGATAATTATTTAGCGCGACCTAATAAAGTGTACAAACAAGAAAATAAATAAATATCTAGTTGGCGCAACAGGCGTGTAGATGTAGACACCCTAGGCCTAGCTCTCACAAACATTCGTTGGATTTTTATTTTTGGGACGAATGGAAGGGACCTGCATTTTTATGCCGAGTTCGAACTCCGAACGACTGAATTGAGAAGCGTTTTCAGGACGGTTATACTCTCGGATGTTTGTCAGACGTTCGCGAGAGTTGGCGCAGTGAAAAAAACCTTAAGATGTAATTTGTGTTTTTTCGGGGATAGAGCCTGGGATCAGTGGTGCCACTAAAAAAATGTGAATCCGGTCAAATCTGCCGAATTACCGGATTTTTATTTTCTCAACCAGGTCAAAAAATCCAGTTAAAAATTAAAATCAGAATTTTTGACCAGAGACCCGGTCAAAAATATATTATAGTAACATAATAATTTATTACTAGAAATAGAAAACAAAAATTAACTAATATTAGCCGTTTTTTTTACATTATATTGGCTTAACAACATAATACATTATGTAATTTCATACAAATCCAATTCTTATTTAAATGTAATCGAAAAGTGCATAGATATTGTGTCATATAAGGCGTATTTTTTTGGGAAGTGGGTATAACAAAACCAAAAGTGAATATAATAGTTTTGCATGTAAAACCAAAAGTGAGTATACCAAAACCAAAAGTGAGTATACCAGTTTTGCATGTAAAAGTAAAAGTGAGCTAGCTATAGATTCCCAAAAAAATACGCCTATAATTACATTTCATATCAGATAATTAATTAAAAAAAGACCAAATTTACGAATTTTTATGTTCATCTGCATTATCCATGTTTAGAAAAGGTTTTTATAATACATATGTGAATATTGAGTTTGTGAACTTGTTTTTTATTTAGTTTGTTAAAAATTTACTCAAACAAATAATAATTTATTTTATATGACATGTTTTAAGTCCTGAAATACACTTTTAGTGCATGGCCATACACGCCTTCCAATGAACGTAGAGTCCAGCGAGTAAGGTAGATTTTGAGAGAGTAGATAGCATAGAAAATGCACAGAAAATCCACTTTCAGAAATAATTCTGGCATGGGCCGGGAAGGGGATGAGGTTGTTTTTTGCACAATTGTGCTTTCGATTCATTTGATATTTGCGTTGATAGAGTGAACGGCGTCAAAAACGGGCGTCCGCTTCGGCTTTGCTATAGAATTTGTTTGTGTTTTCGATTTCACTATTCTTTTACCTGCCAAATTTTATTTCATTGCAATGACGCCCCGTTTTTACGTGAAGCCAAGTTGTTAATATGAAAATGATTTCTGTTTCTGTTTGAACTTGGCAAAGTTTTATTGAAACTATAGAAATCTATCTTTATTTATAGTCAGTAGAGACATTTTTTTCCAGTCAAAAAAGGCTTTTCCGTTTAAAAACATTTTTCGTTTCGGTTCAAAATCGGTTATACGATACCGGATTTCAAAATTTTCTCCGGTCAGAGTAAATAGATTTTGGTCAGATATGGCCGGAATCCGATCTGAATGGCATCACTGCCTGGGACCCTCGCACAGTAGTCCAACATACTAACCACTGAGTCACTGCGCCCGCCCACAAAGCGTACAAATAGTAGATTTAAAAAAACATTTCTTTCGTTTCCCATAAAAAATTGTCAGGTCTAGTTTCTCTTTCCTGATTTTTTCTCGAACATTGAGCATTGTCAAAATAGCTTCAAGATTTACCTTTCTCTAACATGTTCTGGCAGGGGTTTGCGACGGCTCAATCGCTCTGGCAATTGCACTAGGCACATAATATATTTTTCAATTGCGGTTAATGGGGAGAGTAAACTACAACAATTTATTACTTACTTTCAAATTTCACCCCGAACTGACACTTGAAGGAGGCAAGTAGGTAGGCGATGAATTTCGAATTCCTTTTTTTTATTATTTAAAAAAAGTGGTCTCAATGTTCGGGATTTGGGTAGTCATTTTTGAGAAATATTTATGAAACGGCTATATTCGAGTTTTCTGAGAAAAACTAAGTACGTGATCATGTTTAGAATGCTTATGTTGTCTTAAATATGTATTTTGATCAAAATAGTTAGAGCGGTTTTTTGTAAAATTATGCAAACATATGGTACAACTTTGGATTCAAAAAGCACTGTTATTAAACTATTTAGCTGAAAACTGAGCATGACGTATTGTTCAGGATATAAACATTTCCTAGCAGTTACATTTTAATACAAATCGAAAATGGCGTTTACGATATATATGAGCAGTTTTTAAAGTACCATTTTTAGCAATTGGGGTGGAAATCGAAAGACGCATTTATGGTTCAAAAAACACTGTTTTGCAACTGTTTAACTCAAAACTGAGCAAATGGTATTACTATGGATTTAAGCATTACCTGCCAGTTACATTTTTATCATAATCGAAAATGGCGTTTTTGAGATATGAGTATTTGTTTAGAGTACTATTATTAGGGATTTGGGTGGATATCAAAGGACGCAGTCTTTTTAGAGAAAAACTGAGTTTGAAAAAATCTAAATTGTTTAATATTTCGTAAAATTTTTATATGGGAATTACCGTTAATATTAGGGCTAGCATGAAAAAATGTCTCCTAGCGGGAAGCCCACAAACTCTAAATACGAAGTTTGAAACAAATCCGTCCTAGCGTATAGATTCCCCAGGGGTGGGACAGACAGACTTACGGACGGACAGAATTGCGAGACCAACTCTTTTGAGTTCCCCTATAATCGCAATATCAGAATTGATCAAAATCTCGAGTTCGAAATTTCCTCATCACAATATGGAAAGCTTTTGACCCCCTGGATGCCGCTTACGGATACTTCGATGCCACATTCCTGAATTATTATTTCCTCTTTATAATTCAGTGGCAGCTCCGTAAACGGCAAAATTTTCTTGTTTGTCAAAAGTTTTTTTTTCGTTTTTTCTTTTTCGAATTGCCCAAACCTATATATAATTAAAACAAAAATATCAAAATTAAATCGTTTGTTTATGTATCCATACCCAATCCTATTCTGCCCATTCATATTTAAGGATACTTTTATACTTTATGGGCATACGGCAGTTAGCACATTTGGCAGAAAAGGATTTGGCCAAATATGGGGTCTTTTGCCTAAAGTTGGCCAACATCTCGATTTGCGCTTTATTGGCAGTGGTCTTGTAGATAATAATGTTAGACATTTACCTACTTTGTTAAAATGGATATTATTATATGTTTACTTATACATATTTTCAAAAATTGTATTACCTATGTATACACTCAAATTCTTTTACCCTAGACGAAAACAAATTAAATTATGACACATGTCAGTGTCAAGGGATGACAAATTTCAAATAAATTTTTGGTGTTCAGACCGAAAATTTTATTTTATCACAGTGATTGTCACATTTTAATGCATTTTGTTTAGGTAGTACTTTACTTATGCATTGCATAATGGTTCATTAAATATCGCTGTTGCTGTTGGAACTATGTTTTGCACCATAAGAGTTATGCGGTTATGCCTTCGCATAATATTATTGAACCGCTAAATTTGGCAGGCATTAATAAAGATTAGTTGCATTTCTCTTCTAATTATCACATTTATGTAGAAGGAAGAACAAACCGAACTTTATGATTAATTCTTCTGAACAAATCGATCGCTTAACAAACAAAAAATACTCCAATTAAAAATGTACATTTTTAATGACGTGCCATTAAATTTCGTTAACATTAATATTTATAGATCTGTCAAGCAATGTGTGTGGCATTTTAAATTAAATAAACTCCTGGTCCACAGTCATGCGACTGCGGCATTGCTTTTATCACCTTCGCATGGCGAAAAATCAGTCGCATTCTATTCTCTTATAATTATTCGGTAACCTCGTATAATTAAAGTTATTTTACAAAGAGAGCAGAACCAGAATTAAACGTTCAACACATTTTAAACATCTTTCTGATTTTCCAAAATATAATTAGACTCAGCAAAAAGAAGATGAAAAAATTAGAAGCATTCTTTGACTATGAATAACGTATATAGGTAGCCTATAAATAATCCATCAATTTCAATCCTAAACGTGTTCTGGACAAACATGAGTAAAATGGGAGGTCAGAAAATCACTGGCGCCATCTCACCTCCTGCTGATGTGTAAAATAAATAGGATCGCCTTGTTTCTCAGCTCATTTTGGTTGAAATTCTTAGCATATCAATCATTTTTTTAGTGGGCGAGAAGGAATACAAGAGGCATTTTGATTCCGATCTTTTTTGTCATTCGTATGATTACATTACTACGTATAAAGTAGGTCCAGATAAAATTGTTGGTCGATTCCCATGTTTTTTCATGATTCACATTAATAAGGCCGAAAAAGACGGTGCTGAAGTACTGTATTATTTGTTTTTCAAATGAGGGACTTTTATGGACGTATTATGAGTACCTCGAACCTACATATAAAATAATGTAAATTATACATAATAAAAGTATAAATGTAGAGTAGGCAACTGTTAAGCTAAGTACGAAGCTAGATCGAAACACTCGCTAGTGTTACAAAAAACAGCTGTTCGTTGAAATTAACTTCATTTAAAAATTCTTTCGACACGAAACAATGGCCACGTTCCATTGACCGCTAGTCGCACATAGTATCCCTGATGGAGGAACGCTGGCGCTAGAGGTCTAGCGGATTAGAACCAATTTGAATCCGTATTATTTTATCTTCATGAGAGTCAAAAATGTATTTTGTGCCATCATGCCGCATATTTATACATTATAATTTAAATAAACAAATACAAATGTATATTAATTACATAGAAGTTTGAATTCCCATTTTACACCAAATTGGAAATACATATATCATTTTAGAAAGCCCGGAATCTGTTCTTTCATATTATTTTTAAATCAAGTTATTCCTTTAAATAGTTTTTGAAAAAAAAAAACAATTTCAAACATGAAATTTAAGGACAAAAATTGGGGTGAGTAAAATAATTTTAGCGATGAAAACTAATGACGGATTTATGTAGAGGACTTAAATACAACCATTTTTTACTATGGGAGCTCCGGTTAGGCGGGAGGGGTAATTAATTATAAATAAAATTTAAATAAAATATTAAAAAATTGTTTCTCAATTTTTCATTTAAGTATTATTTTTTTTTAAATTGCCCCTCCCGCCTAAACGAAGCCAGATAGACCCCCCTCCCATAGTAAAAAATGCTTGTATTTAACCCCTCTACAAAATACCGTTATCAATTTTTGGCGCCGTAGTTATCGTACTCGTGCCTTTTTTTCAATCTAGCAGTTCATTTTGCGCTAGATTGAACAATTTCCCAGAAAATGATATTTCACAAAATGTGCTAGAGCTCTAGCGCAAATGCTCAAATGTCAGTTTTTTTTATATGGAGTTTGACATGCCGCTAGATATCTAGCGGTCAATAGAACGCGGCCAATGTTTTATCTTTGTTACGCTTTCTTTTTTCCTTGTCTGCTATTCTTTGGTCTCAGATGTGTTACTTTCAAGGGATTCCTCGTCGAGTTGGTCATTTAAAAAACGCATCCTTATTTACTTTTTCAACTATTGTTTACGGTGGTTGGGTGTTGCATGAAGAGGGTAGACTGTGATTGGCATCAACTTGACAATGCCCAGCTTGTTGTAACTACTTCATACACATCAATTGTGCTTATTTTACGTCCCCGTGGTAAGCTACCTTACCTCTGGTGGTAAGCACCGGGTAATGGTCTCGCTTGATTTGCTGAACTCACGATAGTCAGCTATAACTTTCAGGTGGTTAGGGACTTTGTCTACCTTGGCTCCTCTTTAAACTCTGATAAGGACACCACATCAGAAATCAAACGAAGAGTTACACTCGCTAACCGCTGTTTCTTTGGCCAAAGAAGGCAACTGTCCAGTAAGGCCTTGTCAAAAAAGACTGAGGAGACTCTATATAAGACCCTCATCATCCAAGTTCTGCTCTATGACGCAAAAGCATGGACTTTTAACAAAGGCGTATGAAGATCTTCTTGGTCGTTTCGAATGCAAAATTCATCGAGGCATTTTCGGTTTTCGTTGACGGGCCTTGGAGGAGGAGATTTAACAGCGAACTCTACGAGCCGTACAGCGACATCGACGTGGTCAGAAAATTGCGTATCACTCGACTAAGATGGCTAAGACATGTTTTCGTAGAGCGAACGGACACCAACGTTTCGTCCCGAAGAGTCCTCGATTCCAACCCAGAGCAGAGGGACAACGCAGTAGAGGAAGACCTCGCCTTATATAGCGATCATAAGTGGAAGGGGACGTCAACCAACTGCAGGCGGTTAGCAAACATCGGGCTAACTGGAGAGGCTTGTTGGTTGAGGCCCAGGGCCACCCCGGACTGTACCGCCATCTAAGTAAGTAAGTAAATATGTAACTGTTGTTTAGACAACAGGAAAAAATATCACGATCTGTATCTGTATATATGTATAGGCGGTGAGCGTGAGCCACTTTTTGTTAAATCTTTCATAAATTGTTTTTTAAATGGCATTAAATGCACTTTTTACTAACCATGTTCAACATAAATTTTATGGAGAAAATAGAAATATATATTTTCGTGCTGAAAAACACCTTTTCTCCTCCACGGACGATTTAGAATTCCTTTTTTATGCTAGTAGCGCGCCACTGTGTGCATCACATACATTTACACTCATTGGATTTGAATTTAATTTAAGTAAGTTATTGAGAGTGGATCAAGTCTCCCATTTTCCTCTTAAATACAGAGCGGGATTTGGGTAAACTTTTTTATCCAACGGATACGTGGGGCACGGGCCCAGGGCCCGAGCTGATTAGGACTCCCGATTTTCGAAAGCAATACCCATTATACATTATACATAAATTAGATATTCAATTAATTTTATCAATATAAAACCACCGATTAGTTTCTAATTTTACCCTAGAACACTAACCATGAGTCAAATTGACTCACAAGGTACACATAACTGAGCATGCGCAGTTCGCATGATGCACTAGCGCACTGTTGCGCCACCTAAGGTTCTACTGGTTAGTGCCTGTCAAGACGCCGTGTACGTTGTGTCGCTGCTGTCAGTGTGTATCCCGTGACATTATCAACAACAAAGGTAAGTGAGTCAAAACGACTCATGTTTAGTAATAACAGAATAGAAATATAAGTAAGTGAACATAGGCAAAAAAGAAGATTGCGAGGGCCCAGCAATGGCCCTGGCCGCTCACACTTTTGCTTTCACTGAAACAACAGCTACTGAGACTTCATCTGTCGCATTCGACTCGTCTGATTCAAGTTCCAGCATAATAACTTTTCCAGGGAGTACAGTAGCAAAAACTATACCCAAGCAAAGTATTGATGTTTTAAAAAAACGAAAATTGCTGAATTTATACTGTAATGATCAAAAATGATTAAAGTTTCTTTTACTGTTTTACTTTGTTTAAATAAAAAATTTAATATTGAACAAAAATGCCTTTTATTTACGCAATTACACTCGTTTTTGACATGGGTGAGTCGATTTGACTCATGGTTAGTAATAACGTACTAACAATTATGGTTAGTGTTCTAGGGTTAATCCGTAATAAACAAGGCAAAATTCAATGGGAAATCTTGCCATCTAGAGGCCAGAGGGACGAACGAGCTAAACAAGGAAGCAGCCTTCACCCAACTAATATCAGAGACTCAGAGAGAAACCGATCGCTCTACTACAATCAACAGTTCCTCAGATCCAAATGGATGACCATCCAACCCATCCCAAGGACTCAATGCACCTTCTAGGAGTCACAGTCAATTCAGGAATTACATGGCAGGACCACATTTCCTATATCGCAAGATCGGCGTCCGCTAAGTTGAGCTACCTATTTAGAGCAAAGAGGTACTTTAGCCCCAAGTAACTTCTCCTTCCCTACAAAGCTCAGGTTAGACCAGGCCTGGAATATTGTTCCCATATATGGAGCTCGGCCCCAGAGACGAGCAGTTCGACTTATTGGAGATCCTACACTCACATCGAATCTACTACCGTTGGGGCACAGAAGACAAGTCGCTGACCTATGCTTGTTCTATAGGTACTTCCATGGTAGATTTTCTGAGGAACTCAAAGACATTATCCCTCGAAATGCAACTTTTGGATGCCCCACAAGACAGGCTGCTAGTGCTCATGACCATACAGTACACTTGACAACCGCGAGGACATCAACTTTCCAAAACTCCTTCTGTTACAGCACAAGCAAACTTTGGAACTCTGTAATTTAAGTGCAGAACTAACATACGTCTGCAAGCATGTCGGGGCGCTGTTGAAGCGTTATAGGTTCGCCTTTCCCGAGAGAAGTATTTAAAAAAAAAATGATTTGTTCCTTCACAACGATGCCTTAAAAGTTGACAACAAAAGGACGTGCAAAAATATTACCGGGCTAATGGGCGGTTAATGGACTACTACAGTTGCCGTATATTTTGCCCTAGAGACAAACCTTTACCCAAAGATCAGAACTGTACAAATTTAACCAGGTAGATTGGTTTAGAGAGGCACTTAGGTGTCGAGGCGGCTCGATTTCAAATTCATTGGTCTTTTTGTGATGATGATTGATGATTTGGTAAATGTGCTTTAGTAGCTTTTTCGTAGCTACGCCAACATAGTATGCTGGAATATTGTGAGAGGGGGCACAGGTTCGATCCCCGGAAAAAACACAAATTACATGGTTTTTTCCACTGCGCCACCTCGCGCGTAAGTCTGAAAAATATCCGAAAGTATAAGTCATGAAAAAGCTAATCAATCCAGCCGTTCGGACTCGGCATAAAATTGTAGGTGCCTTCAATAAGAATAAAAACTCACACAAACGAATGGTTGTGAGAAGCTAGGCCTAGGCTGCCTATATGTGATAGGTATCTCCTGTTTTTTTTTTTTTTTTAGTATAACTGATGTAGTATAAATTTGACATCATACTCCAGAGTCTAGATAGGGGGTCCATATAGGAGGTCCAGGAGGTTTTTTTTTATCGGAAGTTGTTACTATCCGATGGAGCACTCAGATGGTGGTTGGATGTGTATGAATCGGGTAGGCGCTGACTGGCATCAACTTGGCGGTGCCCAGCTGTTGTAACTTTTTCATACACATCAATTGCGCTTATTTTACCTCCGCGTGGTAACCACCGGGTACTGGCCTCGCCCTTCCGGGCTTGACTTGCTAAACTTATAAGCGCGAGTGTTGAACACGAAGAAAATAGCAACACTATAATACTCTGTCGGAATGACTGACTGAACGAGTCTCAGAAGTCTTACATGAGCCCCTCAGAAAGAGGACGTACGGCGGATGAATTCACTAGACTGAATCAACGGTGACGGCAACAGTCAATTTGGCAGATACCTTACCTGAGCTACTTCGACATATTTGGAGCTGAGGTCAGTGAGGATTTTTCAGGACTAGTCAGGGTCCTGAAACAGAGATGGTGGCGGATGAACCCTTTATGGGCCAACGGCAGCTCTCACATCCCCGAAGTGGGTTACTGACACCGGATGAATCCGGCCCCTTTCGTCCAAGGGGTCCAACAAGGGGCCTGGCCCTCCAGGTTGGAGGTTGTACGCCGGGGTAACTGCCCGACTACGGAAAACCTACCTAGTTACGAAGCAACGACAAGCCTCGGATACGGATGATTTTACTGTTGACGAACCTGGCAAACGAATAAAGGACAACGAATTTCGGATCTGCACTTGGAATGTTAGGTCCCTTAACAGACCACGTGCAGCCGAACAACTAGCAGAGGCCCTGAACTGCTATAAAGCAGACCTAACCGCCATCCAAGAAGTGCGATGGGATGGACCGGGCAAGAAGAGGATGAAAAACTGCGACATCTATTATGGCGACTGCTATCGGCAGCAAAAACAGCGCTTATGGATGTGGTTTCGTCGTTGGAGGCAGACTTAGGCAAGAAGTCTTAAGTTTCAGCTGTGTGAACGAGCGCCTCGCGACAATCCGCATCAAGGCTAAATTCGCCAACATTAGCCTAATATGCGCCCATGGCCTTACGGAGGAGAAAGACGACGACACCAAAGAAAGATTCTACGAGCTCCTAGACAAGACGTACGAGCAATTCCCTAACTATGACATTAAAATCGTCCTAGGTGATTTTAATGCAAAGATAGGAAGAGAGGGCATCTTTGGTAGTACTGTCGGAAGGTACAGCCTACACGACACCACCTCCGATAACGGATTTAGGCTGATCGACTTCGCGGCGGGGCGAAATGGTGTCATAGAAAGTACGCGGTTCCCGCATCTCGATATTCACAAGGCACATGGAGATCTCCCGATCAATCAACCGTAAACCAGATTGACCACATTGCCATCGACGCAAGACACTCCTCCAGTATTATGGATGTCCGAACGTTTCGAGGAGCGAACATTGACTCGGACCACTACCTTGCCGTAGCCAAGGTACGCCTTCGGATATCCCGAACACCGCCAAGACAAGTAAATACTGTGAGGAAGTTTGACGTCGGACGGCTAAAATCGCAAGAGATCACCAGATCCTTCTCCGATGCTTGGTTTCACACGACCACCACAATGAAACCCCTGGTTCGACGACGAGTGCCGGCAAGCACATGCAGCGAAACAAGAGGCATACAAAGCGGCGCTGCAAAGAAGGACCAGAGCTGCTCGTGAGCTCTACGCGCAGAAAAGAAGAGACGAACACCGGCTTCTCAGGAGAAAAAAGAAAGAGCACGAGAAGCGCGCGATCGAGGAAATAGAGAGATGCTACAACAGGAATGAGGTTCGGAAGTTTTACCAAAGGGTAAAAAGAACCTGCCAAGGCTACAGAGCCCGAACCGAAGCCTGCAAGGACGAACAAGGGAACATCATAGTAGAATCGCAGTCGATGCTGAGGATATGGAAGAACTACTTCTGCAGACTGTTTAACGGCGATGACGAACTAAATACCGCTGTCAGGCAGAATGAACCATTCAACCTGGACGATGAAGAACAACAATTCCGTCCACCCGACCTGGACGAAGTGAAGATAGCCATATCTAAGCTTAAGTCCAACAAAGCCGCTGGAGCAGATGGCCTAACCGCCGAGCTATTCAAAGCCGCAGGCGATGACTTGGTTAGGAGTATCACCAACTCATCTGTAAAATATGGTCGGAGGAAACTATGCCCGATGAATGGAACCTCAGCATTGTTTGACCGATCCTCAAGAAAGGAGACCCTCTGAACTGCGCCAACTACAGAGGGATTAGTCTTCTTAACATCGCCTACAAGATCCTATCTGCCGTGTTGTGTGAACGCCTGAAGCCTTTCATCAACAACCTGATTGGTCCCTATCAGTGTGGCTTCAGGCCAGGAAAGTCTACCATCGACCAAATATTCACACTGCGGCAGATCTTGGAAAAAACCCAGGAAGTCCAAATCGATACCCACCATCTTTTCATCGATTTTAAGGCCGCCTATGACAGCATTTATAGAGACGAGCTATACAGAGCTGTGTCTAGTTTTGGCATCCCTGCCAAACTCGTCCGTCTGTGCAGGATGACAATGGAGAATGCACGCTGCTCCATCAAGGTCGGTAAAGAACTCACCGAGACCTTCGATGTCAAAAAAGGATTTAGACAAGGCGATGCGCTGTCATGTGACTTCTTCAACATCGTTCTTGAAAGAATAGTGCAAAACTGAAACGCTAACACCAGAGGCACTATCTTTCAAAAGTCCGTCCACCTACTCGCCTACGCCGACGACATCGACATAATCGGCAGAACGCAGCGTGATGTCACTGGCGCGTTCGTGGGCATTGAGACGGAAGCGGCGAAAATGGGTTTGGCGGTCAATGAGGGCAAGACAAAGTATATGCTGTCATCGAGAAAGGACACCCAACAACGACGTCTTGGACAGAACGTCACTATAGACAGATATAACTTTGAAGTGGTAAAGGACTTTGTCTACCTAGGCTCCGCTATGAACTCAGACAATGACATCAGCGCTGAGATTAAGCGAAGAATAACTCTTGCCAATCGCTGTTTCTTTGGGCTAAGAAAGCAATTGAGTAGCAAAGCCCTCTCTCGAACAACTAAAGTGACCCTTTATAAGACCTTAATCATCCCGGTCCTACTTTATGGTGCAGAGGCGGATGAGCTTACTCTTGGTTGCTTTGAGAGGAAAATTCTTCGAGTAATTTTCGGTCCCGTCTGCATAGACGGTGAATGGAGGAGGAGATACAACGACGAACTGTACAGTGACATCGACCTAGCCAGAAGAGTGAAGGTCCAACGACTGCGGTGGCTGGGTCATGTAGAGCGAATGGACGTGAATGCTCCGGCCCGGAAGATCTTCGAATCCACACCCGAGGGACGGCGCAGTAGAGGAAGACCGCGACTCAGGTGGCGCACGCAAGTGGAAGGGGACCTCAACCAACTTAGCGTGCGAAACTGGAGACAGCTGGCCAAAGATCGTGCTGGCTGGAGACGCTTGTTGGTTGAGGCCCAGGTCCACCCCGGACTGTAGCACCACCTTAAGCAAGTAAGTAAGGAGCACTCAGACACAACTGGTCCACTGTACTTCCAAACAGACACCTTACATTGCTGTACTTAGTTTTACCGTCTTTCGAAGAAAGATGAGAAGGAGCTTCAGTGATGAAGAGCTTATATGTTCGGCAATCACCACGTCAGCCCCAAAGATCCGCCACCTGATGCGAGCAAAGGCAGGACAAACAGAGGAAGTGTTCCGCTGTATCGTCGTCCTCTCCACAAGCAGGACAGATGGTGGTGTCGCTCAAGTCCAATACATTTAAGTGTTTGGCAATAGCTTGGTGGCCCTAAAGGACGCCCACAATCAGTCTGCAGTCGACTGAGAAGAAAGGACGCGGACCTTTTGCAGATGTCCGGACGCAGTCGCTTGGTCTGTCTACACCCAGCACAGTCACGCCACCGACACTCGTGTTTACGAGAAACCCAAATATCAATGGATGACCAAACCACAGATGCAGGCAGACCCAACGCAGGTTCAGGTCCTGAAAGACCTGATCGCTCATCGGCGATCTCAATTCCCTGGATACTAGTGTGACCTGGGACCCAAACAAGTTTGACCGTGTTTAGCCTACCGACCAAGTTCAAAGCAAGCTTGGGTTCGAGCACTAGCTTGGACGAGGTGAGAGGGTTGAGCAGCGCTTTTAGTGCAGCCTGGCTGTCACTGCAAACGCATATGCATAAGCCCTCCACCTGTTTGTCACAATATAGCGCATAGCCATAAGGATAGCGAAAATCTCCGCCTGGAGATTCCGTGGTCCAGGAGGTGATGAAACCTTTTTTCTAAACCGATTTCAGCACTTAGCAAGTGGAGTCCGGATGGGCAAAACGAGTACCCTATTTATAGTACAACATGCATTGTTATAGCAAGTGTTAAAGTGAGGATTACAGGGTGTAATTGTGCTCGATTTCTTGGGTTCCTTTAGGTGTTTGTCAGCCACAAAAATGACCACTCAAGTGGACCTAATTATAATGAGCTTATTATTAAATTCTGCTTTAATCGTCGAATGAGAATCATGTATAAATACAATTATTTAAACATTGGACTTAGCACCTCCTCAAATCGATCGTGACTTCCAATTCTCAAATGTTAATTTTAGTTTTTTAATACAGATGTTATATGCAAATTTTATTTCTCACCTATAGAAGTGTCGTGTATGACATAGCATATTTCAGCATTTCTGTTTGTTTCTCGGGTAAGCAGTCAACCATAACGTGCAACTATTCTGTGAAATGTGTTGTACACCACACATTAGCAGTGCCATTGTAAATAAAAAAATCATAACAGTTCGTGAGGCGTGAGTTCATTTAATTACAGTCAAAAATACTACTTTCGTTGTATAGGTATTGTAAATAATTCATATGTATGAATTTAACATATCTACCTACAGCAAACTTTTTAAAGAGCTAACAATAACAAGGGTGTCATTTTTTTCTCTGTAGATGGTTTACTGCGTACATCTTGACTTTGATCTAATGAATCTTCTTACGCATTTAAAAATGTATATAGTCTGCATTAGGCTAAATCTAAATTCACCAAATAAATAAATATATTATGTACTCAAAGATATATACCTGTATTTTAGGTATAATTGCAGATATAAATGTTTATCATCACATCATCGACTCACAAAAGAAATATTCTATATTTCATTATCTACACCTCCACTTGAACTTTGCGGAAAAATAACGCACGTGTGCATTGGTCAATTGCAAACAATGTATTGTAGCTGTAGGCTGCAAGTGCTGGCGCGAGCCCGCAGCGGAGCCATAGGGAACAGCGGGTGTTATTACCCGCAAGTATGACGCGCGGGCCCGCATAGTGTTCGCCCGCTTGTGTGCACCACCCAATTTAGGTGTGAGTACTGTAACACGCAAACGCAGACTCGCTGCGGGACCGCGCGGTAAATAAACGCATGTGTGCACCGGCTCTAAGGTTTCGGGTAGGATTCACAAATAAAAGGCAACATGGAATTAAAACCAGTAAGACAATTATCTTCGACTATGCCGAAGGTCAAATACCCGGTACTATATTATTGTAAAATAAAAATAAAAATATTTTAGTATTAAAAATTATATATATTTGTATGGGAGGTATGGGTAGTTTTTATTCGACCAAGCTAATTTTTTGTCAAAAAATTTACAATTTTATTAAAACAATATGTTCAGAGTTTAAACTTGCTATCTTTACTGTAGCTATTTAAATTTAATTTTTAACATAAAAAGCTATATAAATCTGATATTTTTGTATGGGAGGTAGTAGTAGTTTTCATCCGATCTTGCTCATCTTCGAACTTAGCCTCAGTTTGGTGGATAAAAGCTTACGTACCAAATTTCAAGTCGATAGCTCTTAAATTACGGCCGTAATCGTGCGGACAGACGGACAGACAGACGGACATCGCAGAATCGCAGAGTCATTTTAGCAAATTTAAAGTTTAAAATCATACCCACTCAAGATGTACTCAGGTTTAGCAATTGAACCCTTGTTAATTAAAAACGTAATACATACAAACATACTACATAAACATACATATTAACATTTTATTACTGACACTTGAAGGAGGCGATTAATTTCGAATTCACATTTTTGATGGTTTAAAAAAAAATGGTCTCAATTTTGCAAACTGTATCGGTTGAGACTTAGTTAGTAGTTTAGGTAGTTCTTAAGTAGTTGTTCCTAAATGTTACCGTCTTGCATGCTGTAGTGGGTGCAATGGTGAGTAATACTATATCAATAATTCGGTTTTTTTCTGAATTACAAATAATTGGTATAACAACTTTAATATCATTTCAAAATCAAAATGTATAGACTTAAGTGCCCTGCACTGTTGTGCCGCGTAGACTACACCATGTAGACTACGCAATTGTCGACGCGTCGTCAATTACATGTCGTTAATTCAAAATTGACGACACGACATGTCGAAAAAGTTCAATCAAGCAAAAGCCCTGATTACCAATATGGTGTTCCAAGAGGTTTTGCAGCCGGCCTTCTGCCCGCAAGACGCTCTTAAAGTGAAAACCAGTGCTGCACACAGCTCTGAACCCAATTTTTTAATTTTTTCGTATACGTAGTAAGAGAAATATATTGTTTTCGTACAAAATTTCGAACTCGAGAATCGAGATTTTGAACAATTCTGATATATATATTTTTGTTATCATTTATACACAAAAATTACTGTGGGCTCCTAGTCTATAAAGGGAATAAATAGAAGAAGTTGTTTGTGGTTACTATTGGACTTTTATTATGCCACTGAAGGAGTGAAGTTTTGGGCTTTACAAAAATATAGGTACTGTGTGTGAATGTAAATACAGATCGGGTTTGGATAGTCATTTTTGAGAAATATTTATGAAACGGCTATATTTGGGTTTTTGAGAAAAACTAAGTACGTGCTCATGTTTAGAATTTTTGTGTTGTCTTAAATGTGTATTTCGATCAAAATCGTTATAGCGTTTTTTTATAAAATAATGCCAACAAATATTACAATTTTGGGTTCGAAAAGCACTGTTTTTAAACTCTTTAGCTAAAAACTGAGTATAAAGTATTGTTCATGATATACGACGCATTACCTAGCAGTTACACTTTTATCCAAATCGAAAATGGCGTTTTCGAGATATGAGCAGAGCAGTTTTCGCAACTGTTTAGCTGAAAACTGAGTGCAAAGCATTATTCAAGATTTAAGCATTACCTGCCAGTTACATTTTTATCATAATCGCAAATGGCGTTTTGGAGATATGAGCAGCTTTTTAAAGTAGATACTATTATTAGTGATTGCGGTGCACAATATTGCGGTGGATATCGAAAGACGCAGTCATTTTAAAGAAAAACTGAATTTGCTATCAAGTTAAGAATGACTATAGTGTTTTTTGTTAAAATCGTTTATACCGTTTTCGAGAAAGGGCCAATTTTCAAAAGTACCGTTGTTGGACTTTTTAGCGAAAAACTGGATATGTAGTCATGTTAAGTATGCCCACATTAGCTCAACTATCAAACTCAAGCATAAACAAAAAAAAAAAGTTTCCTAGCGGTGAGCTCACAAACTCTAAATACGAAGTTTGAAACAAATAAGTCCAAGCGTTAAGGTTTCAGGACTATGGGACAGACAGACATAAATGGACGGACAGAATTGCGAGACCTTTGAGTTGCCCTATCATCGTAATACATATCAGAATTGATTAAAATCTTGAGTTCGAAATTTTGTACGAAAACAAAACAATTTGCATATCTTTCTCTTGCTACGTATACGAGAAAGTTAAAAACATATAAAATGTATAACACTAGCCTGATGGATCATGGGTCCCATATGGGCACCATATGTGAGTCCACCTTATAGCATTCAGCATTATACATTATGGACAAATTAAAACTTTTGAATGAATGACATACATTTTCATTTGTGTTAAATATTACTTTAAACCTAATATTAATTCATTTACGTTTAATGTTTGTTAATTCAGTTCAGTTCAAAATTATATTCATGTTTTCTTTATTATTGTTATTAATTCGCATATTGTTCAACAATTTTGGTTTACCCTATAATAATCTAACTTAACTTAATGATAGATTCGGTTATATATTGTTCTCTACATAATAGACTACTGTAATTTCAAAACGTAAGATTTGCTCTCTTTTGTTCTCTTCTTTGTGTTTCATATTCGTCTAAGCTCAGTGGTAACAGTTTGTTAATATGTAGATTCTGTAATACCGAATCTCTTTCTATTCGCTTTCGATCGTCAACCTGGTTGGACATACATTTATGGTAACATTGTACAAAATTACACGAAACACAAAATATACAAAAAATACACTAATTATACAAAAATACACTAATTATACACATAATCTAAACACAAATACACTCGTTATATACTAATCTAAAACAATTTGCCTTAAATAAACATTGTTTCTACATTTTATGATTGACACGATATCATAATAATGGACACAGATTCATATTGGTTAGTGTGTTGCCTCTGATTTATTATAAATTAATAGACTACGCTGATTTCTATATTAATTAAATGCAGGAATATCTCGGGCTTTCAAGAAATAGGCGATTTCCCTGCCAATTCTAACTGGCTTCCGTTCTAAGAAAAGGTAAAATACTTAATAAATCGAAAGTCTTTATTTAAGAGAATGTAAATCACCTACTAGAACGTCATATTATGCATGTATAAGTATATCCTACAAGTTATTGCGCCAATACATGGAGAGTCAAAATGAAATGAGGTGTCCTTAATTCTTAATATCCAGGTAGCCATTAGAGTATCAGGATTTTCAAATGTATCAATAACGAAATACATATACCCTTGTTCTATTAAAAATAAAACATTTTCAGGGTTCAGACAAAGTCAAGTATAGGTATACGTATTCGTATTCGTATACACCATGCACTTGTCACCATGGAACAAACATGCTGACAAACAGGCTGATGACAAGTGCCTTGTCACAGAAGCCTTTTCACGACGGCAAAGATAAGAGGAAAGCCTCAGACAGAGGTTGTGCAGTAAAGGACCAAAAATCATTTGATGTTTGAGTTTCAGACGTCGGTCGGTCGTCGGTCCTTTTTTCAAGTGCGGTTTCAGAGTGTGAATTTCTTCAATCGTACAAAGGAAAATTTGTACAGGTACCCGAAATTGTGTCGCCAGAAAATGTAATGCCCTTGTGATGAGTACACAGCGCATTAAAATTTGGCGCCGTTGGGTTAATAACTCAAATTTATTGCTTATCTTCACTTAAAAAGTCTGGTTGGGAAATGTGTGTATTTATGTGGATGCACCATAGTTTTATACTGATAATAATAATATACCTACTATAATACCTACAAATTGAAACTCACAAATTAGTAGTTTTAAAACTTATTAACTGATACATTATACAATTTATTACTCATATAAAAATTTTGTTAATAATCATAATATAATATTTTTAAAAGTCTCACTTTCACCGGAAAATGCCGTATGTTTAAAAAAATTGGTAATGCAGTGTCCTAAATAATGGCGGTTATATCGTAACTTTCTTCAAATTAAATAACGAAACGGAAAGTATTAGCTTTTAATTATTTTAGTCATGTAGGGATGTAGTGTAGGTGTATGATTATAGAGGGTGTTTGGTAGCAAAAGAATATCAAGAAAATAAAAAGAGAGGTGCTGCCAAACATTAACAGAACCCTCTCGAAAATAGAAACAATCAGCACATGAATATTGAAAATAATAAAGTACCAATTGCGTTGCGGCTAAAATACACGCCAGGTGTGAATAACAAATCGTATTCCCAAATTGTAAAAATACGCGTAAAGAAGAAAAATGATCAGTAAAGAAAAGGCTTTCTACTATTATTCAAAGATTGGATAATCAAGATAAAGAACGTACTGAGCAAATAAATTTCCAAAAGAAAAAATCATAATAATGGTTTAAAATCTAAAAGTCGCAACCTGTAATGCAAACGGTTCAGGTATTTTTATGCAATGAAGATATTGATGTCTGCCTGATTTCTGAAACGCGCTTTAAACAGGAAACAACGATTAGAATTCTTGGCTACCTCTATTTGTAGATAGTATTTTCAAACCCTATGAAATGCCAAAAATAGAAAAACAAAACATGCAAGTAGTGGAATCAATATTTTGACTAAAAGTAAGCAATTTAACATAGCTGCTATATACCTACTGCCCACCTAGGCATTCGCCTACACTCTACACATGAAGATCTTAATCACCTTTTCGAGCTCTGGGCAATAACTTTATCATAGGAGGTAGTTTAAATGCAAAGCAAACCTACTGGTGGCCAAGTATAGTAACGACAAGAGGCAGGAAGCTTTACAAAGCAGGGCGAAATTTTAATTGTAGTTTTATTTCGACTGGTTCGAACACTTACTGGCCATCCGGTAAAGCGAAAATACCAGACCTCAGACTTCTTCATCATGAAAGGAATCAATAGAAAATAACTAAAAGTTCAAAGTAGTGATGATTTGTCGTCGGATAATACACCCGTAACCCGGTCAACGGCAGTCAATAGAACAGATAAACAATGAACGACTTACCAACAAAAGAACAAACTGGTGTCAATTTAAAGAATTACTCGAAGGATTTATTAAGCTTAGATCTCCACTAGTCACAAAGAGGCATATTGACATAGAAGCATCGGTAAAATATCTCATAGAAATTAGGATGCTTATATTAGAAAAGAGAAAAGCTAGCAGAAAATGACAAATGACAAGATACCTCGGAGATAAAACTATAGGCGTATTTTTTTGGGAAGTGAGTATAACAAAACCCAAAGTGAGTATAACAATTTTGCATGTAAAACCAAAAGTGAGTATAACATAACCAAAAGTGAGTATAACAGTTTTGCATGTAAAAGTAAAAGTGAGCTAGCTATAAATTCCCAAAAAAATATGCCTTATGTATGGGAAAGGTGCGAACAGTGAGACAGTTTTTTTTTTTGTAATGTGGTGTATCTCCGAACTACTTTAAGTGATGGGAATCAGATTTTGTCAACTACTTAAGATACATTTTGCACAATTATTTAAAAAAAAACGTTAGTGTACAGCCACACTTAGGCCAGAGGTGGCCCATTGTGATACCACAGGATCTAATGATCTCACAACTACCCGTTTCCACAAATATGTTAAAAAAATGCTTGTAATCAACAATTTGTAAGTTGCTAAAATAGGCCACAGATCAGTATCGTGATGGAGCACGTAGTGCAGTTTGATTCGATTCGTGGCACTTATCGTATTTTGTTTAATTAAAAGTTTGCACGTAGCGAGAGGCATATAGAGCTTCTCTTTTTCCGGCAGAATCCACAGAGTTGTCCCATGCCTAGCGAGTTCGCCGGCCTTGCAATTCCCTGGAATGTCCCTATGACCCGACAGCCGACACCCATATTAGGTGAATTTTAAATTGTTCCCCCATCTCGTTAATAGATAAGCGGCAAATGAAAGCAGATTAATCTGCTTTTTTAAATGTATTAGTGCGTTATTTGACAGTACATCGGCCGTGCAAATTGTTTTCATTTGTCGGTGGAAACATACGAACTTCATATAGACAATCATATCGACGAAGAATCGAAATCTACAGTTGACGAGGAAGAAGAATAATATGACGAAGATGATTGAGATCAGCAAAAAGTGATCCGGATCGAAAAAAGATGGATTTTTTTGCCCAATGGAACATGAAAAGTGATCAAGATAAAAAAAAAAGATTGATTTTTTATCCCAATGGAAAACACATCCAAGTATAAACACAGTATTAACACAAAATTGGTTTCCACAGTGCAGGCTTCACGATACACTTCACTTAAATAGTCTCTTAAGTTAAGCCACCGACTTCCGTGGCTTAAGTATCGATCCAGAGAATACATATTTGCCATTAGTGTAATAGGAAAATATTTATCCCAAATACTCTGAGAAAACCTAAATAAGCAACAGTATATTATGTTTGGCAATGCCTTTCATACGAATACCAATATCTTGTTTATGTTCTCAGAGAATGGAACGCTCTTTCCTTGGATATCAGAAAACTTCGCGGAACTAAGTGATTTGATAAAGTTTTATTTAGATATCTGACCTTAGGCATCTAAATGCATTTTGTATCTTTTCCTTTTCTATTATCTTTCTTTTCGTGTTAATAGTCTTTTTATTTTTCTCTATTTAAAAAAAAAATAACGTGCTTCATTGTTAACTTGCATAGTTTATTTTATTTTTATTTTAATTATAATTAGCAAAGCTAATAAATAAATTGTTGTTTAAACTTAAATAATATAACTTTACTTATATAGACTTTAACTTAACTTAAGTCCAATGGAAAAGATTCTATATACAAATAAATGAAATGGAAACGATTCATCGATTTTTGCAAAGGGAGTATGGTTTTATACCTACAGCTTGTCGCAAGCAAACTGTAGCTTTCAATTATGCAATCAAAATTCTTTATAACAAACATCCAATATGTTCTTTATGTATAAAGGTATGTATTATGTATGAAAAGGATGAAAAGGATGCCAGAAAAATTGCAAGTACATATTATAAAAATGGATCCCTTCATAAGTACCCCAAAAGATAGCCGTCGCTGTCGAGATATAATTAAATAGTTTCTCCATGGACAGTTGTAAGATCGCTCAAGAGATTGGGCTACAAGGCTTCTATATTTTAAATACGACCTCATGTGAGTAAAATAAACAAAAAGAAGATAGGTACTTAAACTTTTCCAACAAGCACACAAATACGTAAGACGAATGCTTTTTGGGATAGCTAACGTTATTTTTCCGATGAGTACAGATTTAATATTATTCCGCTCTGTTGGATGCATAAATGTATGAAGAACATACAAAAAATGCTTACGATTAAGGGATTGTCAATTCAGTTATTGGAATTAATCTATGGTTAAAATTGTTTCATTTTTAGGTACCTTTGTTTTCGGTATTTCATTATTAATGTATTTATTTGAAATTATTTTAACTTAATAGATAATGGATGTTTTCAGCCCAAAAGTATCACAACCGTAGTAATGCAAGACATTTTTTTTTAATAGGTACCTACTTTCGTGCGTTTTATTCATTTGTCAGTTGAAAATTTGTCGAGGAAGCAGATGTAACGGATTCTATGTCTTTAGCCATTCATTTTAACTTTTAACATAAATAAATACACAGTATAAACAATACAAAGCAACTTACTCCATTTTGCGTTAATTGTTTATTAAATTACATTCTATTTTAAACATTTTTTGAAAGAAAGTTGTCGTATGTGGCAGACTGTTATGTCAATAGCTTGAACAAACAAAATTTCAGAACATCATTGGTTAAATGCCGGTAACCGCCCAAAATCGGTTGGTTATCCATTTCTTTGGTTAACTAAACAAATCATGGATTCTCTGGTTAAAATTTGACTGAACAGACAGATTCTATGAATGGTTAACCGCTGAAATAAACGTTGATTAAAGTTACCTATATCAAAGGAAACAAAAAATTCAGAAAAGTCCAAGTAAAATATCTCAGTTTCTTAAAAAATAGTATCAGGATACTAATTTATAATAGCCGAGGGGGTACCTACATAAAAGAAAGAAACTGTTAAAATCGTAAATTGATTTTGAACTTCGTAAGTTTACGACTTTGCATGAATACCCCTATTAATCTTTTCGTTTCTCTGTTTGCTAGGATTTCCTACAAAAGCTCATATCGTAAGTGAATAAAAAAGTTATGGTAAATACAAATAGACGTAGATCTATTAAACACAAAAGTTAAACAGAAACCTACATTCACTTACAAACAAAACTCGAAAAATAATACCTACCGTCCGATCAATAAATAATACGTGCCAACTTATCAAATGGCAAAAAGCAAAAACTTCGTTATCCAAGCTCCACTCGATATTGGTCGATATACTAGGCAACTAGGCTCCCAGAAGTCACCAGCGCCAGAGGCGCACATCCGAAAATACATACATTTTGATAAGCAATGTTTTTTCGATAATTTTTAAAGAATTGCACTTCAAATTAATTATGTGAAGTGACTCACAATAGCTCAGGTAAAAAATGTAAATGCCAGCATGCGGAGAAAATTGTGACTAATTGCAAACGGAAATTGGCATGACTTAAATACCAACCGATCTTCTTTACTTCCTGTAGTAATTATTTATGTTAAGGCTGTGTCCTGTTTGTTTATTTAAATATTGTTGTACATTTCCAGTTTGATATAGGTCTTTCGACACGCTCAAGGTTCAGTTAGATGGGCGTCATTGGCACTGTTCAATTATTGTTGGTATTCTATTCATTTTGGCTGCGGGCTGACCAATTAGTTTTTTTTCCTACCTACACCTACCTTACCTACCTGCTATATAGGTAGGTGATTCAAGAACAGATAGCTCATTTGGATAAGAATGATTTTGTAACCTACACCACGGTTGTATGTATAGCCAATAGGTGGTTGGATTTTAAAATAAATGAATAAATGGTAACAAATTGAAAAAAATATATTTACTTTGTTACGTATGTGTCAAATTTTTTAAATTTTTTTTATAGATATAAATTAAATGTGCAGTTAACTATTAAAAAAATTTAATCAAAATCGGATCGTAAAAATCGAAGACACTTTTTTGCTCATTTGACATTAAAAAACGCAACAGGCGTGTAGACAACGTAGGCCTCGCTTCTCACAAACATTCGTTTGTGTGAGTTTATTTTTAGGACGAATGGAAAGGACCTGCAATTTTGTGCCGAGTCCGAACAGATGAATTGAGAAGCTTTTTCAGGACAGTTTACTCTCGGATGTTTTTCAGATGTTCGCAAGAGGTGCGCAGTAAAAAAAGACTTGATGTATTTTGTGTTTTTTCTGGGACCAAACCTGGGATCCCCTCGCACAGTAGTCTAGCACACTAACCACTGCGCCCATAGTTTGCGCTGATTTCAGCTTATCGCATTAAAATCAATCGGATTAAAAAAAGAATTGCAATTTTTTCGAATTATTCGAATTATAGGAATTTAAAAAAAAAAGTGCCGAAAGCCTCCGCAGCTAGCGCTCATCAAGTTATGTTAACTTATATATTTTATATTGTATGTATGTTAATAAATTATAATAATAAAAATAATAAAAAACAAGTAAAAGTGTTATCATCGGCCTGGCCGATGCTTTGATACCCTCCACTGCATAAAAGCCATGCAAAATGTTTGCCATGCCATATTGGTTTGGTATAGGAGGTACCAGAACTACTTGACCGACATAGACAATTTCCAATACCAACCTGACGACGGTAAAAAGAAAAGCACTCACAAAATTTTATTCGCCTTAGTCGATTCGTTTGGACGCTATCGTGATTTCAAAAGACAGAGAGACACATGGGTCTAGTAGTGGTTTTGTATGGGAGGTACAGAACTACTTGACCGACATAGCCCATTTTCAAAACCAACCTGACGACCATAAAAAGAAGTTCTCTCACAAAATTTCATTCGCCTAGATCGATTCGTTTGGACGCTATCGTGCTTGCAACAGACAGAGAGACACATGGGTCTAATAGTGGTTTTGTATGGGAGGTACCAGAACTACATGACCGACATTGCGCATTTTCAATACCAACCTGACGACGGTCAAAATAAGTCCTCTTACAAAATTTCATTCACCTAGGTTGATTGGTTTGGACGCTATCGTGTTTTCAACAGACAGACGGACATGGCTAAATCGATTCAGAATATGATCCTGATTCAGAATATATATACTTTATAGGGTCTCCGGTGAATCCTTCTTGGCGTTACAAATGTAATGACAAAGTGAATATAACTTCCTGTGGAGGGTATAAAAAAAAACTGTGTATTTATTGGTATTTTATGTAAATAGGTAAAATTGTAACAAAATGGAATAAAGAGTCACATTGTCACAAACAAAAATATATAAATATACATATTTACATACATACATGTATTTTTAAAACAATTGAGCAAACCGACAGCGCCAGTGTCACTTAAGGCGCGCAATATTATTTTAATACTCGAGTTGCAAATTGCTATAGTCATTAGAGTGTGACCTCTCACAAGCCCATTTATATTTTACACCGTATCTCTCTCAATCCTATAATTATGTTACGCTCTCTGGTAGTGCTTTAAACTATTTTAAACTACCTATCAAAGTCCACTCGTAATCCACACAGTGACTATTGAGAATTGGGTCCCAGTTCCAGCCCCAGGCTGAGATGAGTCTACATTCCATCCGAATATTCCCAATTTTATTATGATTGGGTGCGGGATAGTGGATAGGTCATGTTTTATTGATTTATTTGTATAATTTACATAGTCGTATCTGTATCACGCTACACAGTGAGAAAGATCGTTTTTTACACTGGGGATATTGAAAGGCAAACGAAGAGGGCAACAAAAGAGTAAAAAAAGATCTGGTGGAAAGTCGGCGCAGTAACATAACTCCATGGGACATAATTCCATAATGGTCTTATGTCTTACCGAAGTGAGCCACAAATTTGCGAGCCTTTCACTACATCTACGAGTATACACAAAAACTAATTTTTGTTTTTTTTTTGTTTTTTTTTTATTTTTTTATAACTCTGGGAGGTGGTAATCTTCATTAGACGAAACTGAGCCCGTACACAGTAACAGTGTGGTGATTTTTACCCACTTACCCCTTCTCCCTTCTTCCCGTTACATGCGGTATCGTCAGTTTGTCGCCATAGCTCAAAAACATCTAGCTTTTTCATCTAGTAGTAGGTAATTGAAAAAAAAGTATATGGGGGCTGCAAAAACGGCCACTAGATTACCTTTTTTTCTGGTTTTAAAATAATCAGAGACACAGAAAATGTAAAAATTGGTTTGTCTGTACGTGAATAAAATTTTAAAACTACCCAAAGTACAAGCTTTCACCTTGTTTTTTGTTTTCTTTAGCCTGAGTGGAAATCGAACAAAAAAGTATAACAAAGAATAAAAGGAAATTAAATATATATATATAGTTATATAGTAGATATAAAATATGTATTTGTGAAATTTGTTCACAATCACTAAGGATTTAAAACTGGAATATATTTTAGTAAATGAATAATATAATTATGAATAAGTCGAAAATATTTGTTTTTTGATAGAGAATCTTGACTTTAACCGCTTCCTGCACAATAAATTATGCGAATATACAGCTAAAATAGGCATAAATAAACGGTCCGTTATACTGGGAGCTGAGAAAATAAGTTTTTGTTCATGACTTCATGTAAGACCAACTTCATTTCTTGAATAAAGTTCCGCTAGAATGCGAAAATTTCACACTGTGCGGCTCTCGGAAATTACACCAGATTTGTCTTTGGAAAAAAACAGCAGAATTTTGTTTTGGAAAACATGTTGGAAATTTCGAATATTATTCCAAGCAGGTATAAAAAAAGCTCCGGAAAGTAAAATGCAAAGCAAATTAGGCCAACAAATAAACATATTCTGGTTTAATTTCCATAAGCTTAATTTTGGAAAAAAAGGTCAGATCTTTTTATTTTAGTGAAAGATAGATGGTGTTTTAAAAGTGAAGAGTGAAATAATGCAGCCTGTAGGTATACCCCGCGCCACCATAACCATATACATATTCCACGGT
The DNA here is from genome assembly GCA_955612985.1 of Cheilosia scutellata. NCBI lineage: Eukaryota > Metazoa > Arthropoda > Insecta > Diptera > Syrphidae > Cheilosia > Cheilosia scutellata. The sequence continues at coordinate 56,166,288 of OY015311.1, forward strand.
ATAATGGTAACAATTCGCGCAGGCCAAATTGTTGGCTTACGGCACTGGTATAGTACTTTATTGTAAGTGTTACCGTTGTTTTTTAATAATTTATTTTTCATTTTAAGTATTATCTTGTTAATTGCTCCTCCGGCTTAAACGTGTACGAATTGTGAAGAAAACAACTCTAAGATTAGATACAACTTTAAGGGCCAGTTTCAAGACTAGCTGATAAAGTCTCGGATAGCCTATCCGGAATTTATATGTCAGATATACTTTAACTTTCGGTTTCAAAGGTTTCGGATAGTGATATCTGAGATATAAAATCTCGGATAGTCTATCAGCCGGTTCAAGTGGCTGTTAAAGACTCTATCCGGAAGATAAACAAAATATTTATTTGACGTGGCTGGAAAAAATATAGTTTCGGAGAATTCTTTCGTTGACGGGCGTAGACAGCAGTCAGACAAAAAATGGCTTTTACTATTACTTCTGTTGATCGTACGTAAAAAAGCTGCTTAACATAATTTTTAGTAAATTTCTCAAGGATAAAAATTTCATAAAAAAAATTAAAATGTATTAAGTGAAAATTTAACTTTTTTGTAGCTGCCCAGATGTAACCGAAGTGCTTTAGACTTTTATGCGCTACTTAATTGTCTTTTCAAAATGCCCAAAACAATTTTTGTACATTATAATAGTGTAGAAGTTATAGCGTTTTAAGTGGTAACACCTCCAAATTAGAGGTCACCTACTTTGATGGGCTATAACGGGAAATACGATGAAAATAGACCCCCCTGCCATACAATTTTTTGTTCGGCATAACTTCAGGAATCTTCCCTTAAAGGATTGCGATGGAAGGAGCAATGCTGAGTTTTTCTGTAGGATTGGTCAGGCTGGGCCAATTTTGAAACAGCTCGATCATTCTGTTATTAAGAGGACTGAGCTTGATGTCAAAGCTAAATTGTCAAGTTGTCAGTCTTTAATTCGAAGTTTGTTCCAACTCTTACTCATGAGGTTTGGGTAATGACCGAAAGAATAAGATCGCGGATACAAGCTGCCGAAATGAGATTCCTCCGTTGTATTGCTGATGTGACCCGTATAGATCGTATTAGAAACACCAGAATACGCGAGAAACTCAATGTGGAGCAGCTACTTCTCCGGAGGGAGCAGTCCATGCTTTGGTGGTTTGGTCATATTAAACGCATGTCCCGGACCAGGATTCCACGACGTGCTATGGAATCCGTACCATCAGGCAGGCGTCCTCTAGGTAGACCTAGGATGAGATTGTAGGATCAAGTCCATAATCTCTCCTCTACCCGTATGGGGATTGCCCTTTATGGTTTAGAGTCGTTGCGAGAATAGAGACTATGTAGGGTCCACTTAGACTTGAGCATCCTACACCCGCCACCCACTTAATGGATAAGGGGACCATCGAAAATGAATGAATGAATTTATCCATGCTAAATTACCAAAAATAGAACAACACAATTCACTTAAAAATGTGATAAACGATAAAAAACATCATTGCCATTCCTGTCAAACAATTAGTGCTTGATAAATTTTTCTACCGAATCGGATAGTTTATCAGAGACTTTGACGTTGAAACAGAAAAAAATATCAGCAACTTTTATCTGGTGGATAGCGTTATGTCTCGGCTAACTATCCGAAACTTTATCCGGAACATGGAGAAAGTACGATAACTAAGGCGCCAAAAATTGATAACGGTATTTTGTAGAGGGGTTAAATACAAGAACTTTTTACTATTGGAGGGGGTCTATCTTGCTCCGTTTAGGCGGGAGGGGTAATTTAAAGAAAATGATACTTTAAATGGAATAAAAATACATTAAAAAACAATGGCAACACTTATAATAAAAGACTATATCATTTTTGAAAGCCTGGAATCTGTTCTTTCATATTATTTTTAAATCAAGTTACTTCTGTTAATAGTTTTTGAAAAAAAAAAAAACAATTTCAAACTTGAAATTTAAGGACAAAAATTGGGGTGAGTACAATAATTTTGGCGATAAAAACTAATGACGGATTTATGTAGAGGAGTTAAATACAAGCATTTTTTACTATGGGAGGGGGTCTATCTCGCTCCGGTTAAGCGGGAGGGGTAATTAAAAAAAAAATTATAAATAAAATTAAAATAAAATATTAAAAAACAATGGCAACACTTACAACAAATAACTTTAGTATTTTTCAAAGTCAAGAATCTGTTCTAAGTTGTCTAAAATGCAAATCAGCAAAATTTTGTGTACCAATATGAAATTTCAGGCCAGAGATTGTAACTGAAGAATGTTGTTGACATTGGGTAAACTAATATAATTTAAAGAAAGTTTGCATATATGTATACTCAGCCTTGCACCCATCCCAAAATCCAACAGTGAACCCAAGCAGGGGGGTTGCTTAAATGATGGTCTTAAATCGCAAGCATGATGTAGTGTGGGCTATATCCGCGAGTAGGCCGTACGGTGCAGTGCATAGCGCTTTGTAGAAAGAATGAGAGCGAGAGGTACATTGTGTTCGTTAATCGTTCCATATTTTTTAACACGCCCGTTGCGCAAACTATTTTTTTTATTACATTTCTTGCAAACTTTTTTAAAGTGTTATCTTAAATGGCCCAAATATTAGTTTTTTTGTTTCCTAAAGGCGAGCGACCCAAGGCGAGCACGGGTCAGCTAGTTGAAAAATATGTGGTGTCCTTAAAGAAGAATATGGCGTAAAAGTGATCGTACCTACTCGTACCAAAAAAAATTGTGATAGGAGGGTATAGGTAGGTGTAATTTTTTTTCGTAATTTTTCTATCTATCTATCTAAGATGATGTCGATAGGTATTTAAAAAAATTTAATGAATTAATAAACCTATTTGTCTGTTAGGTATGTGCCTTAATGATTGGTTTGATTTGACCTAAACAAATGCCTTACTCTTCCTAATAAATACATAAAATAACGATAACTTTTAATATGTAGCAGGAAAAAAAACAAGTCACATTCAATTTCCCTTGAACAGGAAAACACAAGCACTTTGGATTTATTTATATCCTATATTTGCATATGCTGTTATGCACAAGGTCTTAAGAGAAAATCAGCATAGGAATCGACAACAGAATGGTCAATGTGAGCACTTCTAACAAAGTCGTGTTAACAAGTGACAAAATTACTGAATAAATAAACCGATTTTCAAACTGAACGGAATTCTACGAAAAAAGACCAGCAGCGCTCACAGCAGCTCTCGAGCTCACCTTTAAGAGTGTTTTCTTCAGTGAAGTAGAATCGTGAAGAAAAATAATTGAGAGGTGTTTAATCGGGTTTTTATATATATTACTTCTTATTTGATGTATGCACTCGAATTATCATATGTCAATAAATGAAACGCTACTTATGTGAGATTGTGCATCAACATTCGAGATTCGAGACACTTGGGATTGGGATTGAACGAACATTCGTAAAGTACACACAAATGAGTAACTATCCAAACAACAGATCTGTGCTGCTTAAATATTACGAGTTCATGTGTCTACCGTATGTGTAGATATGTACGACGTACGTACGTCGTACATGTGTAAACTATCTTATAAGCGCCTCATCATTTGCATGATTTACTTCAATGTGATTTCTTATTAACCGTGATGTTGATGGATGTATGCGGGTATGTGGGTATGTTGCTTGAAAATGTTTGGTATAACAGGATTGGATTTGGATACTACATTTTTGTTAAATAAGAAAAGGAAAATTCGTGTGGTAAGCTTTGGCGTTAACCCTCACACGTCAATAAAACGTCTTTATCTTTATCTTTTACATATCTAAATCTTCACATCCCTATTTCATAGTGTTTACTAGCAGTAACCCTTACCCTGTGGTTTCGATCATATTATTTTGTGTAACCGGCCTGATATACTGCCACCACCTAGCTACACGTATAAATATAAATAAAATGTATTTATTTAATTTTTCAAAAACAAAAATTATATATCTATATGTATTTTCAGTTATTTTCTAAAGAACTATTACCCCCAGTTTCACAGTGGGAGTTTAAACTGAATTGCTTATTTCAGAAACAACATAAGTCAGCTTTTTCCAATTTTTTATACCCGGTACCACACTGTGGTGAGGGTATATTCACTTTGTCATTCCATTTGTAACGCCCATAAGGAGGCGTTGTAGGTATGACAAACTATATATATTATTGATCAGCATCACTTTCTTAGTCGATCTAGCGATGTCCGTCTGTCTGTCCGTCTGTCTGTCCGTCTGTCTGTCCGTCTGTCCGCACGATTACGGCCGTAATTTAAGACCTATCGACTTGAAATTTGGTATGTAAGCTTTTATTCACCAAACTGAGGCTAAGTTCGAAGATGAGCAAGATCGGATGAAAACTACTACTACCTCCCATACAAAAATATCAGATTTATATAGCTTTTTATGTTAAAAATTAAATTTAAATAGCTACAGTAAAGATAGCAAGTTTAAACTTTGCACATATTGTTTTAATAATATTTAAAAATGTTTGACTAAAAATGAGCTTGGTCGAATAAAAAGTACCCATACCTCCCATACAAATATATAATTTTTTAATACTAAAATATTTTTTTTATTTTACAATAATATAGTACCGGGTATTTGAGCTTCGGCATAGTCGAAGATAATTGTCTTACTGGTTTTTTTTTGCAAATTTCTCATTTTTATATAGTTATTCATCTGTTAGAGAGAAACTATACATATCAGACCCCTCAAAGTACGAAAGTTGAGAGTACTATTTCAGTGTTTTGAAGAGAAACGACATAAATCATTGACTTATGCTGTTTCTCCACAATACTTTTTTACTTTGGACGCCCTCAGGTGGATACATATTGTACGTGTGAGGAGCTAGAAGTAAAGATAAAAAGCACTTTTTTGAACGATGTGGCAAAGAGTATGGCAGTTGCTGAAAAAATACTACATCTAAGACGGGCTAATAAGTTCTATTCGACCATTAGGTTAGGCTGAATAGGGTGTGAGCTCATCACATTGGACTAGGCATCATATTGGGCCCATCGCCATCCCTCGGGGCGACCGCCCATCGCCCAAACAATTAATTTCCCTACAAAACCTTGACATTTTTTAAATTTTGTTTGCGAGGCGAACCTCCTTCCCATTGTCGAAGAAGTACCTACCAAGGTATTTCCTCCTGTACCGAGCAATAGCTTGACATTCACAGAGGAGATGAGTTATATCTTCAGCGACATGTAAGTCTTCGCAATACCTGCATGTGTCCGTATCTGTTAAACCTAATCTCATAGCGTGCTTCCTTAGAAGACAGTGGCCGGAAAGTATCCCTATTGCCATTCGTAGTTTTGATCTGCTGAGCTTTAATAATTTTACATATTTTTTCCGATCTAGCTTAGGCCACAGAGCCTTTGAGACCCTTTGCCTTACTATATCCGACCACCTTTGATCTGCCCTATTTTTGTTTTTCCCGAGAATAATTCTCTTGGCCATGGCTTGCATATTTTTTCAGATGGCTGTGTTGGTCAAAATAAAAATCACACAATGATAATGTTTTTGTCATCTTTAGTACCTTTTTTAAAGTTCAAGAATATCGAACACTATTTTCCTATACAAGTCAAATATTTAACCTGGGAAACCTTCAAAGAGATGAACTGGTAGCTCTGCCGCAAACCTTATCCCTCTGGAAAGGTGCCAATCAATATTAATAAGATGAATGAAATAAAAAAAACTAAAATCGTATCTACCAGAAGACATTAACATTCAAGAGTACTATGATTAAATTTTTGCTTGGCCAACTTATAAAAAGGATTCTAATCCAATCGATACAGATCAATAGTATTTTTTATATTTTCGTAAACATTTTTTTGTTGTTTAAAACATATAATAAATAATAAAAAAAAATAAAAACAAAAGTTTTACCAAAAAAAAGTTCGTTTATTTCAGATATGACATAAGTCAAGCGACTTTAAAGGCTGAAAAACCAGTTAAGACTTAAAAAAAGCTAAACATTTTAGCGGTTTTCGAATGCATCTTAAGCCAAATTATAACTTCGCATACTCGAAATTTTTAGTGTAGTGGAATTTTTTCATATAAAACAGTTTTTTGTTGCTCCTGAAAAGTTAGTACTCATTGACTTATGTTGTTTCTGAAATAAGCGATTCAACTACAATTTTAGTTTAAACTTTAGTTCAATAATTCATTCTGTTTCACAGGTTCGTTTAAACCTTGAACAGAGTTCATTTTGTAGTTTAAGTTAAACTACAGTACTCTGCCGTTTAAACCTCAGATCAACCGATTGTCAAAAACACAAATATTTGACGTTGTTTTGCGTATTCTTTGAAAGAAAAGACAAGGAACGATTGTATAAAAGTCGTATCAAAGCTAAGTACTGTACAATACTATCAAATTCATTCATCAAATTTAGTTGAACTGAGTTCAATTGAACTGAAGTTTAGATTATACTGTGAAACCAGACGAGTTGAACTTCAAATTTAAACTCACGTTCAGGTTCAGTTGAACTTTAGTTTAAACTTTCAGTGTGAAACTGGGGGTTAATAATTCATACAAACAATTCGTACAAATCAATAAAAAATAAAAATCGTCGGCTGAGTTCTATCTTGTCCAATAAACCATTTTTGGCGAAATTGAGTTAGGTATGCAGTCTTACTAATTTGGGGACACTCTTTCGTTTGGTGAAATCCGTTTTGTTCTATTTCCTTCAGTTTTCAAGTTATAGAGATCTAGTGTGTTCAATAAGCACTAAACTAAGAAGATTTTTTGTTCAATATTACTACTACTACTAGTTACATTGTTTTCATAGTTTCGTTTTCTTTATTTCTATCTTGTTCAATATAACTTTTTTTTTTGTTCAATTTCATACATTATGTGAACTAACTTTTACTCATCCCATACATCATTGTCCAATATCCAAAACGACTTAATGGTACATTTTGATTTTTATTTTAATTCGCAGATACTTTAAGTACAAAAATATAATATTCATTATATATGACATATTCTGAGCTTTCATAAAAAAATTGCTTTAGGACAAAAATCAGGGTTAATGAATAAAAACTTTGAACCTGAACTTTAAAAATCGATTTCCCAACAACTTAAAAAATGGACATTAGACAAGATAGAACTCAGCCGACGAAATGTATAAATTGCATGTTTAGTTAGTTTTCTATTATTTTTTATTAAATAAATTATTTTTATTGTTAATTAATTTTTTGTTCAATGATTAATCCATTTTTGAAGGACTCAATGTTTTCAAAAATGAAAAACATATCAAACATGAAGTTAAATATTCACATAGTGGAAGAAGCGCACTATCCAATCGGCCCTATCATGGTATCCGTTCCGACAGAAAAATTCTCCGATTTTGTACGAATCGGAGAATTTCGCTTCATGGTAATCGTTCTGATCAGGTGTTCGGAACATTTCTCCGACAAAACGTAACACACACCGGCAGTCTACGTTTCATTGCGATGGGTTGCGTTATTTACATCTGTTTTTGACAGCCACACGTCAATTTCTTTCCGATGGTCTCCGACATCTGTTCGTCGCGGAAATTATATTTTAGATTTAGTGGACAAAATGTAAGCAATAAAATAATTTTATTTAAGATTGTGTTTATTTCTTGTTGAAAACTGGTGTTTCAGGAAAAATTCAAATGAAAAAACAATCACCAAACAATATGAGCGTGAGCGCTTGGTTGAGTTGCTGTATGAGAAACCCGACGTAGCTCGGAATTTCACCAAGAGGACGCCAGAAGAGGTTGCTGAGTTTTGGTTGTGTATAACCGGTGAACTAAACAAGATGGGCCCACGACAAAGAGATACTGGCGGCTGGAAGAAGATACACATTGAAAACTGCGGTTGAAATTAAGTTTAAAATATTATTTTTTTTTTTGTTTTAGGTTTGGAGCGACTATAAAACATACAAGAAAAAGAAAGCAACAAACGCAAAAGAAAATAAAGGCACAGGTGTGGTGTCTACAAACAAACAAACAAAAAACATTTACAGCTCTGTCATTGGGCTTATAAGCATGAACGATTCAATTGAGGGCATTGATTGGAGCATCTTCATTTAAAGAACCGATGCGACCGGCATCGTCAACAACAGGTCAATATGGTATGGATGGAGTCAAACACTGAGCCATCAACTAGTGATGTACCAAATAGTGAGGACGCTGTAGAACACAACGTTTCCCAGCCAAAAGTGATTAGGCTTAGGCAACCCCTAAATTAATGTTATCAGGTAACCAGCTTTGCTTTCGTAAAATTGGTAATATTTGTAGTTTTTGCCATTGGTAATTGATTAAATGCTCTTTGTTATGGACTTGAAAAATAAATGTTTCATGCTATATCACGAAATTCAACCCTTCTGCTTTGCTACGACTTCGTTAATTATCATATTTTACGATTTTAAGTTTTATTGGCAGCACTTTTTAGGTAATATATTTCACAGCAGAACAATTGTTGTGTATGCGACATTTCCAGACGAGCATCGGGCATCGATGTAGTACAAGTACATCCGTACGGATCCGCATAAAGGATGTGCGGATGATCATCATAAAGCAATTTTTAATATGTAGGTATATTGAATACGTGTAAATTAACACTATGCTATAATAATGGATTTGAAAATTAGTTTCATATCTTTAATTGAAGCAAATGTTTTACTTACACGGGAAAAGGGGAGAGTACGATAACTACGGCGCCAAAAATTGATAACGGTATTTTGTAGAGGGGTTAAATAAAAGCACTTTTTACTATGGGAGGGGGGGTCTATCTTACTCCGTTTAGGCGGGAGGGCTAATTTAAAGAAAATTATACTTTAAAAGGAAAAAATACATTAAAAAACAATGGCAACACCTACAATAATAGACTATATCATTTTAGAAAGCCTGGAATCTGTTTTTTCATATTATTTTTAAATCAAGCTATTCCTTTAAATAGTTTTTGAAAAAATCAATTTAAAACTTGAAATTTAAGGACAAAAATTGGGGTGAGTAAAATAATTTTAGCGATGAAAACTAATGACGGATTTATGTAGAGGACTTAAATACAACCATTTTTTACTATGGGAGGGGGGGTCTATCTCGCTCCGGTTAGGCGGGAGGGGTACTTAAAAAAAATTAAAAATAAAATTTAAATAAAATATTAAAAAACAATGGAAACACTTACAACAACGAACTATAGTATTTTTCAAAGGCAGGAATCCCTTCTAAATTGTCTAAAATGTAAATCAGCAAAAGTTTGTCTCCCAATGTGAATTTTCAGGCCAGAGACTGTATCTGAAGAATGTTGTTGACATGGGTAAACTAATATAATTTAAAGAAAGTTTGCATATACTCAGCCTTGCACCCATCCCAAAATCGACCCCAAGCAGGGGGGTTGCAGGGGGCAGCATGCCCCCCATATGCATTTCAAGGCGCAGGGGTAGCAATTTGTACTCTAAGCGGAGCGACATATAAAAGTAATTTTCAATTTTCTCAAAAATTAGAGGACATAAATCAATCTGGTTTTCAGTGTTCGATTAAGAATTGATTTAGGCAGCAAAAACTATAAACAAATTAAGTATCTATTTTCTCAATATTGAGAAAATCAGCATACAAATTTTTTTTTTAGTTTTTTTCCTTAAATTTCAAGTTTGAAATTATTTTTTTCAAAAACTATTAACAGCTATAACTTGATTTAAAAATAATATCAAAGATCAGATTCCTGGCTTCCAAAAATCCTAAAGTCCTTTATTGTAAGTGTTGCCATTGTTTCTCATTTTTTTTTCATTTTAAGCATTATTTTTTTTTAAATTGCCCCTCCCGCCTAAACGAAGCCAGATAGACCACCCATAGTAAACAATGTTTGTATTTAACCCCTCTACAAAATACCGTTATCAATTTTTGGCGCCGTAGTTATCGTACGCGGTGGGCGCAGTAGCGCAGTGGTTAGTGTGCTGGACTACTGTGCGAGGGATCCCAGGTTCGATCCCCGGAAAAACACAAATTACATCTTAAGGTTTTTTCTACTGCGCCACCTCTCGCGAACGTCTGACAAACATCCGAGAGTATGACTGTCCTGAAAAAGCTTCTCAATTCAGCCGTTCGGTCTCGGCATAAAATTGTAGGTCCCTTCCATTCGTTCCAAAAAAATAGAAACTCACACAAAACGAATGGTTGCGAGAAGCTAGGCCTTGGGTGTCTACCGCCTGTTGCGCCGCCTATTTATTTTTTTTTTTTTTTTTTTTATCGTAGATACTCGTGCCCGGGAAAAGAAAGATTTTATTTTTTTAATTTTTTGTACCTACTACTAAACAGCCTTCGTAAGAGCATATACAACCGTAACCAAGTTATAACGGCGATCTTGCTATTACTGTTCTTATTTTAGAATGATAAAATAATGTTTAGAAAAATGTTGAAAATCCCTCCAATAAATATCTCGAAAATCACGCAACCGATTGAGCTCAAATTTACAGACTATCAAATCGGTTGATCGCGTAATAAGAGTGATGACGCAGCAACAACCTATCTAATTGGATTTTTGAATTCATTGGATGCAGTGGTGCCATTTTAGCATTTTTTATGCTAGATCTAGCATATTTAAACCTTAAATTGCATATTAGTATAAATAAAATATGCTATATGCAATCTAGCATATTTTCAACATTCAACATAAAAAAAATCAAAAACTTTATGTTTATACCCATCATGAACATATTCCTGGTATATGCATCTATCAAAATTTTCTGTATTTGGCATTACTGAATATGTATGACAATTATTCAATTGAATGAAATCAAAGCTTCTCAATGGTACCTAGAGGACTATTCCTTTACTTTTGCTTTGCAGTTAAAATGGAAAAGACTCTCAAAATGACGGTGCTGGGGTTGAATTATTCTCTCACAGTGAGAGAAATTTACGAAAAAGTTACGGAACGCTTTTATAGTACCTAAACTATATGCAAAATAACAGATGCATTTTCTTTTACATAAATTACAGTATACGATGTGACGTTTTTGTTTTTCAATTATGGGTGATGGGCTTTAGTTCCTTAAGGGCTACAGACCACTACAACAATAATTAATAATTGCAGTAGTAAAAAAGTAGGTATTTCAAATGTGTGATAAACGCGAAGAATTTGCTAATTTATTACCAATATTAGCTGAATCATCCAGGGATGAAATTTATTCGGTATTAATGTAACTTTTCTTAATGAAATCAAAACATAAATGGGAATAGTAATAGCACGCATAATACCAAAATGCCAAATAGGTCGACAAATTTCAAATCAGCTGTCAATTGTCAAGTGTCTGACAGTTTTTTAATTGTTAGGTACTACAAGAAAATTGTTGAATAAAAAATAAAGATTAGAAAGAAAATTCCCGATAGATCTGATTGCGTATACGGTATACAAAAACTTTATTAATGTACAATACAAAAAATGCATTGGAAATGTATTCAAATTATATTTTTCACCTGGGAGTTTTTTTTTTTTGTTTGACATTTTAACATTATTTGGCATTTTCTCCTCCCGTTACTTTGAAGTCTAACTTTTTGAAAATAAATTCGTTTGAAAATTTGTGTTCCTTTGCAAACAATTGCTACCCCTTTCATAATACATACCTACACTTTTTGTCTCTTTTACAAGCAGCTGATTTTTTAAGATGATTTAATGTGATAAAAATTTTAGAGAAAAATGTAGAGTCATATACGGACTTTAGTTTTAGTTCTGTATCTACCTAATTGACGTGCTTTTGAATAACTAAATTTCATTACAAAATACTAAATTCCCTTTTTGTTCCTTATTATAGATATACATCATGTTGTGTTTATATTGATTCCTTTTTTTTTTTTTGTAATAAAAAAGTTGTTTTTAAACGTTAGCATATTTTGCTTAGTTCCTCCATACAATTTAGCATATTTTTTTCTTAATTTGGCATATTCTCTTAGAAAATTTCTGGATTTTGGTACATTTATTGAACTTAATTTATTTTGAGTATTCATTTCAACTTAATAAAAAACTGATTCCAATACAGCTAATAGTAACACAACATTTTATTAATTCTGAGGCGATACGAAGTTCGCAGGGTCAGCTTGTAAAATATAAAAACCAACTACCTATAAGTAGTTACTCTTTGCGCGAAGAGCAAACATTATAAATAATAAATTGATGCTTTCACATACAAAACATGCAAAAATATAAGAATAATTCCACGGCATCAAGTATTATCACTTCTTTGTTAAATCAGTTTCTCCAAATGAAATCAACAAAGGACAACCGCCTTCTGTTTACGGTGCCCTTTTTCGACTTATTGCTTGTTATTTGTAGACATATCAAGATACGAGCACATCTTACCGTGAAATGGTGAAATATATCTACGTATAGTACCCGTGCTAAGAAGTATTTTTTTTTTAATTTTCGCTTCTGTTCTTTCCTTACACAGGTCAAGTTGGGTAATCGATACTGATATTATCTCGTAAAGAGTTTTGTGCAGATGCCGACGATAAAATCGCGGGCGTCTTTCTTGTCTTTCGTGTCCTCCTTATTAGCTTGTCTGGGACCTGTACCTATTCTCTCCATATCGACAGGGGGCCACTTGTCAACATGAACGACAGTGCACAATTAGATAGTCACCGTCACACTATATAACTACATACCTATGTGTGAACATGTTGGTGTGGGTATTCTGTTCATTTTGTTATTAACAAGAAGTATTTTCAACAAGTACGTAGGGCATTATGCGTGTTCCAAACTCCAAAGAAATTAGTAATTATGTAGGTATTAGGATTGTTGAAAGCCATAGATTAAAAGCTTCAATAGAATAGACATGCTACTACAGAGGAAGTCAAACAATACAATATAAGGGTCATTCATTTTTAGGTTTCGAAGGTAAAGCTAAATAAAACACACACAGCGATACATATTTTATGAACATTTTATTCCATTATAAAGATTGGACTTTGTCATTGAGTGTGAAAAACAATATCATTGAAATGGCCGCCTCGGGAAGATTCGCAGTTTGTGATTCTTTTGACGTAATTTTTAACCCACTTTTTCGCACATTTCGGGCGGTATCTAGGCCATTGCCATAACTTGAGTAATGTTGGTTTTTAATGCGTCTAGAGTTCGGGCCTTCGGGGATTATTCGCGTAAAGCCCCACAGAAAAAAATCTAACGGTGTCAAATCGCATGATCTTGGTGGCAAATTGACGTCGCCAAAACGTGAAATTACGCGACCAGGAAACTTCTCACACAATAAAGCCATAATTGGTCGTGTTGTGTGGCTCGTTGCCCCGTCTTGTTGGAACCACATATCATCCAAGTCCTGTTCTTCAATCACCGGAAAAAAAATCGGTTACCTATCATTCGACCATGGGCCTGTACCACGGAACAACAAGTATTGTGGAATGGGAGCATTTTAACATATTGCTCCGATAAATTGCTACTGTTTAACAATACTTGTTGTTTCGTGGTACTGGCCCCATATCGTTCCAAAATGACTCTAAACGTCTGCCAATGACACCTATCGACCATAGAGCACTCCAAACAGTCAGTTTTTCTGAATGCAACGGCACCACCTCTTCGATCACTTATGGGTTTTTTGAGCCCCATATGCGTCCATTTTGTTTGTTTACAAACCCACCGAGTGATAAATCTCACTCATCGTCATCACTGAAGAAAATGTTGTTAAAAAAATCGATGTTTATTGTCTGTTGTTCCAACATCCAAGAAGCGTATCTAATACGGCCGGCGCGTTGTGAATGGTCAGCAGGCTTCAATTGTTGCGTAATTTGAACTTTATAAGGATAGAAATGCAAATCCAAATGTAAAATACACCATAGTGAGGTGTACGACACGTTAAATTCCTGCGATAAATTCAGATCATCAGCAACACTTGCACTTGCAGCAGCAATATTTTCGACTGAGCGTGCAATACGATGATGCACAGGCCTTACGACATAAACTCTTCCACTCTCTTCAAATTTCTTCACAATTTAACCGTTTGACCGAATACGCAGGGCGATTATGACGATCATAATCATCGCGTAATGCGCGAAAGGTGGCTACGTTTGAATCACCACTTTTGGAGTAAGTTTTAATAATTTTAACGCGTTGTTCGATTGTTAAGCAATCCATTATCGTAAATGGCAAACATTCAACTAATATTATGACACTTCAAATGACAGCTGAGTTTGACAGTTGTCAAATGCCACCGCTACCTACTTGAAACCACGAAATGAATGACTCGTGATAGCCAACATCATAGATGCACCTGTATTATGGATGTATACGTATTTAGTTCACTAGGATGTCAATAGGCATTTACATATATTTATTACTCTTCCAATTATGTATATCAATTTTATATCTTTTACGCTGATTAGGATATAGATATATATGTACATATTATATTGTGTCATAATGGTGTAAAACTATAACAGTCTTATTCACAACACTTAATTAAATCTGAATTAGGTCTATATTTGGTTTAATAAGGTAATTTCCACTTAATCAAGTGTCCAAAAATTAAATCATTGATTAAAATCAAGACGTATAATTGTTATTTTATTGCCAAATATCATATCAGTTAAGCAGTACAATTCTTTAAGGGGAGATTCCTGAAGTTCCGCCGAACAAAAAATTGTATGGCATCTATATATCTAATTCGTAGGTGTACTTAATCACCTTAAACGCTATAACTTTTAAACTATTACAGGTACAAAAATGGTTTTGTACATTTTGAAACGACGATTTAGTAGCGCACGGGAGAATAAAAAAATTATAACAATATTTAATAGGTACATAAATTTTAAATAATAATAATAACATTTAGGAAAAACAGAATACAATAAGAATTTAAACATAGATTTGTAATTTTTGAAAAGACTAACATCTATAGGTATTTTTAAATTTAAATTTTTAAACTTTACAATAAAAATAAGAATTTGAGAGCAACAGGTGTATTTTGTTTAATTTTAGATCTATTTATTTCGTTTATACAATTTAGTTATGACTATTTTTGTGCCCAGTCTGATTTATGGATTTTTAAAATGATTGAACTGAGAAGCACTAAAATTTCGTGACCCTACCATACGTCTAATTACATATGGCAGTGAATTCCATAACCTTATATCATGAACAAAAAACAAACGGCTACTTTCTAAATAGCGATGAATTGGGGGAATTATATTTCCAGTTCTGGAAGAATAAGGAAACTGCAGCTTTTGGTATAAGTAATTTGGTTTATGCCGTGATATTAAGTTACCTAGGAATAGACAGTTTCGATAGTTTAGATAGTTTCGCAGAGAACATCCTAAGATAGACCTATTAAACATTGAAATATGATCAAACTTTCTCAAATGATAAACATATCTAATCATAGCGTTGAATGCGAGTTCTAATTTTCTATAAGATGTCGAATCAAGGTTACTAAAAATTAAACAGCTATAGGTTAGTTGAGGTACCAGCAAAGTTTTAACCAATTTCAACCGGATGTTAATCGGGGTGTAGTCAGCAGATGACCACAGCATGCGCAGTCCGGAATATTCTTCACTAGGTACTACACCAATGTGTTCGTTTGCTGACAGAGAAGTGTTTAAAATAATTCCAAGATTTTTTATTTTATTAGAAAATATAATTTTTTCTCCAGATAAATATACTTGTGGATATTCGTCCATCGCACCAATATTCTTGCCTCTAGGCAAGCATAAGAATTTTTTTTGGGTTGAGAATAAGTTCGTTGGAAATAGCCCAATCCTGTATTGCCGTCAAATCCTCTTCTCACCGTGTAATACAATCTCCAATCTGTGATCGCACGGACGAATTATACACTTGGACGTCATCAGCATATAAATGTACAGAGGTGTGCCTACAAACGGATGGAAGATCGTTTATAAACAAAGCGAAAAGTAATGGTCCAAGAATTGAGCCTTGCGGAACACCCTTCCGAATTCCCAACATCGTGGAAGCAATGCCATTTAATGAAACCTGCTGATATCTTTCACTAAGATAGTTCTCTATTAATATAACCGCTTTTTTGTCAAATCCGTACTTGAAAAAGAGTTTGCTACAAATTATGTGTAATACTAAGCCCACAATTTACGGCAAAATTTTGCATCTAAATTGATTTGATATCATTTTGCAGCAGATTTTTATTAAAATCTCCGCATAATATTATGTTTTGATACATTAAAGTTATAGTAGGACTATTCAGTCTCTAATTCTGTAAGAACAGTATCACGATGTGGAACGTACCTACACACAGCCAACAAGCCATTTCTGCCTATTGTCAGAGATTTCAACTAACAAAAACTCGATGCCGGTTGAAGACGCATTCTTTTTAATAATACCACATTTAAACGAGCACCCATAATAAATTGCTACCCCACCACCCCTACTGGAACTATCACTCCGATGAATTTTATAGCCAAAAAGTTCTACAAGCTTATCACTATCGTCATCATTGTTTTCGCATCTAGGAATCAACCAGAAACACATATTACGTCTACTTGCTGCGAAGAAAATCATTGAAAGGATGTTGTGCGTATTAAATTCATTGGAGTCTGACCAATAACAGTGCAAATTGTCGTGGTTTGTTACCCCATCTCTTGTGAATTGCCTGTTGGCGCAGTAGCCACTGGCAAAATTGCACTTTTCTTTGCGCATCTCCTGGTAGTAAATACTGTACCTACTGGTGTTAAATGGAATAGGTGTAGAGTTTTGTGAATCCTAGTTCTGGGAAGTTCCAACTGCACATCTAATCTGCGGATCTGATGAATGAAAGCTGAAATTCCACAGCGCGCGAGATCCCACCCACCCTCAACTTCTGCCGCCGACTGCTGCGTCTGAACATCGTTTCCTTTTATTTGGAGGAGCTGATCCGGTATCAACAAGGCGCTGATATGCTACAAAATTGTTCTACGATTTGGGTAACGGCCTTATTAAACCTTGCCAAGGAACGGAGCGTTTCCATTGCAGAACCCGTATAACAACATTTTTTAAGCGTATTCACGTTTTGAATATTTATGTATTAGTATTATTTTGTGGGGATGAACTTACCGGTCGGCTTTTCACTTACAGAGTAAAATGTTGATTGTAGATCACTTGAAACAAATTACGGTACATTTGAAAAGCTGTCATAATTCTTTGTTAAGCTTTTTATCCTATTCGACAATTAAATGCCCGGAAGTCCACACCCACGTGAGCATTGAAATCACCCATCAGGATATAAGAATCCATATCTGCAACCTTTTCAAGGGCTGCATCCACTGCATCTAAGAAAGCTGCGTACCCCGACTCCAGATTTGGTGCATACACCTGCACCAGATGTCCCACGTGCCTATCCTAAGTTGATGCCGTTGTCGAGTAGCCGAAAGTCCACTTATGCCCTTATTTGTGCATAGCGCATCCTCCCTCTGACCACCATAATGGTTTGCGAGACCATTGATGGGAAGCTCGTAGCCGTTTCGGGTTAAACCCGGCCGATTGCCGAGCGTGACAAGTCGACCACGAGACGCTCGCAACCATACGACCATAGAGCCCATTTAGTCTAAAAACCCTTTATATTTTGTGATCAGAGAAGTCCATGTAGGTGAATGAGCTTAGAATAACGGGCAACACTTCCGAAGCGCTTAAGATGTTTGATTTGGGGGGAAGCCCCAATAATTATTTTTCTGTTCGGAATTTTACAAAAATTGTATAATTTATTAGTTTAATCTAAGCAGTTCGTTATCAGTTATGTGAAATGCATAATGCTTTAGTTTTCTTAACTGATGTTACCCAACAAAGCGATGCTGCGAAGAGACGTCGCACAAAGCGGACACACTGGCAGGACAGCTAAAAGATTTTATATTTATTGTTTCTCAGATAATATGGTACGACGTTTTGCTTCAAACCAATGTTGTGAGCAAGGCAACTCAGTCACCTAAAATCAACTTTGTCGACTTTACCGAAATACTTAACAAATGTTGCTCTTATTTGGAAATATTATGTAGACAAATAGGTTTCGAACAAGCCATTGTAACATCATCTGAAATGGCATTTGAACTTGGTAAGCAATCATTTTCAAACAAGTAGCGCGATTAAGACGCATTAAACGTAGACCGGGTGAAGATGAAGAGGCTATTGATAAACCAATAACTGATCCAAAAAAACCTTGAAGTCGATTTTTGAAATGCTCTTTTGAACACCATACTTGATACTTGAAGGAAAGATTTCAACGAATGCAAGATTTTTCTGACACGTGGAATTTCTTGTTTAACATAAAAAAAAAATCAAAATAGAGAAGAACTCATGTGACATTGTTCTCCACTGCAAAAAAAGTAAACTATGAACTTTAAACCTCATATTGATAGAGATTTGTTGTGCTATGAAATTTTCAGTTTGCAACACTATCTCTAATACAATCAGGCAACACCCATCGAGTCATTCAATTTTATTAAAAAGAACAATCTTCAAGAGTTATATCCCAACAAAGCGATGCGATCCCAACACCTGTTTATGGCTAAGTATTCGGCTAACAATACCAGGACCCCAATTCTAAAATTCCGCAAAACGTAACTCGTATACGAGAAAATCCGCCTGAACGAAGTTTTTTTCCACCTCTGCGAAAATTGTATTCACACCTACTGGTTGTGGAGAGAATGACATGAAATAAAAAATTAAATTCAAATTGCTTAAGAAATATTTTGGATGTGGTTTTGGTTTGTGATTAACAAAAACTAAAAAAGCATTTTGTGGTTGTGTGTGGTTCTAAGTTCAGTTAATAATTAATTGTGTTTTTACAATGGCTACATTGGGCGAAATGGGACCCAATCACCCAATATGTTCAGTTGGTAATAGTTCGAACAACTCAAAATTAGGTTGAGTTATCCGAGAGCCCCAAGATTGCTGACAAAAAGCTAGAAAAATAATTATCATTTATTTTTTTATTAAATGTTTCGTGGCTGACACCTTTCTATAAATGCAATAATAAATTAAATCTCTTCCCTAATATTTTTTATGATTTTTTGAAAATTGCTAAAAATGACTATTTTAGCCACTTTTTCCTCCTTTTCATACAAAATTTTTCTGAGATCATCCCATTCAAAAAAATCATAAAAATATTAGCGAAGAGATTTTTGAAAAAACATTTTTTGCAGTCACTATTAGAATTGTTTGAAGAAACTTTTTATTATTATTTTTTTTTTTAAGTCAAAAAAGTAGACGTTTACAAAAGTTATTTTCAATGGGTACTAAATGGGTTAAGGAAAGTTTTGTATCATTGAAACGGAATTTAAATGACCTTTCCATTGATGCCAAAATTTACATGAAGTAAGTTCAAATTTATGAGTAGATTAACTTTACTTTTCTGCAAATAATTTTGCCACTGACTGTATCTTAGAATGATGATCAGAATGCACTAAGTCAACTTAGTGCGTTTTTGCTGTAGGGTACCTATTAATCATTATTTTGTTGACTTAGTGCAAATAAGCACTTCAAATAATTCAGTAACGGCGTTTGCTACGACTTTTGGGTTTATAAAGATATCGTCATTATGATTTATGAATCATTTTGCATTAAAATATGAAAATCGTAAAAAATTGACTTAGTGTAAACCCACGATATAATGTACGAGTATCAACATGAGTGTTCGTATTAATTCATAAAAAACCTAAACAAAAATTATGTTTGCCGCGTATAATGGTTATCTTAATTAAGTTTATTTGGTTATAGTTTCCGATTCTTTTCAGTTTCCCTTGTACGTTTTTGCCGACGGAATAAACGTATAAACGTAAAAACAAGTTGTTATAATAGGAATAAGGAGGCAACAAAACAGTGTCTACAACAATCCTTTGCGGAATAGCAGTTTTTATTTATTTTAACGATTATGTACTCATCGTTTTATTGTAAATAGTTTAATAGTTGTTGTATATGTGTAGATATAGATATGGATTAATGATTACCTATACAATTACTACAATGTATAAGTAGGGGGAAAGCAGGAGACATGAGCCACTTTTTGTTAAATCGTTCATACATTTTTTTTTATTAATCGTAGCCACCTATTAAATGCATTTTTTTCTAGCTACATTTATCTATTTTAGGAAAAGTCTCATAAACTTAGAATAAACACAAGAGATTTTTGACAAATGCCAAATGTTTTAAAACAGATTTTCGGCTCAAGTCTCCCGGTGGTGCGGGGAGACTTGGGGTGACTTGAACTTATTAAAATTCTTCAAGCAAAACAATAAAACAAATAATTAATAAAGTTATGTTTAATGTTTTAAAATAAAAAACAAAAAAAGAATTATAATAAAATTTTAAAAACGTTTATAGTATATAAATAAACTAAGTAATTCAGTTTTCAAATATAAAATAAAGGTAAAAAAACGAAATGGACTTCCGAAACAAAACAAAAATTAATAAATATCTAACTTAATTTTTTATAAAATACCATATCACTTAGGCATTAAGCCACTGATCAACTCTCCCTTCAGAAACTGTCTCAAGTCTCTCGTTGACTTTTTTTAACAAAATAACATTTATAACTTTTGTAAATTTTTTTAATTAGCATGGTTTTGTGCTAATATTTATAAAGTCAAATATAAATATTATTAGGTAACATCAATATTATTTACTAACCATGTCCCACGTAAATTTTATGGAGAAAATACAAATATATATTTTTATTTTAAGTTTTCGTACGTACTGAAAAACGCCTTTTTTCCTCCACCAAACAAAGTGAATGGATGATTTAGAATTCAATGCAAGTAGCGCGCCAATTTCTGCATCACATACATTTAAACTCATTGGATTTGAATGAAATTTAAGTGAGTTATTGAGAGTGTCTCAAGTCTCCCATATGTTCAAGTCTCCTCGCTTTCCCCCTACATTATAAATATAATATGACTCTACTAGGTGGCTCAGTGGGTTGAAGTTGCACCATCCACATAGCCCAACGCAATGAAACATTTTCCATATTTTTTTTTACACATTTATTACCTACAGTTAGTGCAAAATTTATTATTATCCCGATATCGATTTATTGCGGATAAGAAATTAAAAATTCACATGCAAAATTTCAAATTTCCGTAAGCAATACTCATATAGGCGGTGTAATAAAATGATTCTTTGTTGTGCGGGATAAATAGAGATTTTTATGAAACAGGTAGCACAAAAGTGATAAATTGTTTTTGCAATTGTAATTCCTAATTGTAAATTATATTGGCGCTCTTGAAGTCACTTTGTTATACATTCTGGCTCAGGTTTGACCTAAATCTCAATTGCGTCTAGGGTGGTTGGTGGTGTAAGTATATAGTTTCAAATAGAACCTTCACCGTCGCGTAATAACTCAAGATAGGGATGTGTACTAAATTTGGGACTAATTTATTGTAATCGTAAAACTAATGCAAAATATTTCACTGCTGTGGGCTAATGTGGATGTGGATGGTGCAACTTTAAATTACTGGGGAAATAGTGGAACACCTTTGGCACAAAGAAAATATAATTATAATGTAGAATAGAAACATATATTTTTGTCATTCAATCACTCCTTAACTAATTGATGAACGGATTTGGATATTCGCTGTTCTGAATTACTATATACTATACATAGTAGGGTGTCTATATACCTCAAACGAAAAAAGAGGACATAATTTACAATCAATTGCATTTTATCGACATCATCAACCGGATTGTTACCAGATAATAGAATATACTGTTTTTAAATTGTAATTAGGTAAGCGCAATCAAAATTATTTAATTACGTTTACCGAATATGCGCATTATTGTGCAAATACCTAGTAGGTTGTAGGTACCTTACCCTACCCTATAGTAGTAGGAACAAGAACATGATTCAGTTTTATTAGCTCAGAAATATACCGAAAAACTTAAATAAATCGTCATTGTGCAATCTTAACTAGATCGTCGGGTTGTAATAATAATCTAGGAACTGACACATCGATCACCTAGTTCACACTCATTTGTGACAACTTTTTTTAAATTCATTTTTCGTTTAAATTATATAAATTCATTAATATGCTATATAAAAATAGAACATTGTTCATTGTTTGCAATCAAATTAAAATTAAAAATCTTTACAAGCATTATGAAAATAATAAGGAAAAATAAACTCATAAAAGAAATCATTTGTGACAATTTTTTTAAATAATTGTTTAATTGACAGAATAAAGTAAGTTGTAGTTATATAAAGTAATCGTCTTTTACTAAAAGCTTTTATTCTCTCTTGAAGGAATTTTTTTTAGGTATGTACTTACAATTTTTAAAAGTAGGTAAGTATGGCTCTTTTTTGTAAGTATGCGTTGCACTTTTTATTTTAATACGCTTGTATACAATGTAAAGTAATAATTATGAAGTAACGATTTTGTACATTCAATGGGGGAATTCATTTAAACATAAAAAATATCCTGTTTGAATTAAGGTTATTGATGCAATACGTTTAGTACGTTTTGATTTAAACGCGTTACTACTAAATTCAAAGTTGCTTCAATTTTATTTTTAATAATGATTATCTACTTTCATTCCATTTATTGTCAGTCAAAAATGGTAAACAATATTAATTGTACTGAGATGCAAATTATGAGCAATGTAGTTAACATTTAATTATTGTCCAATAGGTTTACAGAAAACCATGCATAAGAGAGTATTATTTAGAAGTTTTAAGTTCCGGCGTCCGCAGACTAGCTGTACAATTGCAATTTCCTAGAACCAGGTCTCACAGAACTCATGGATTTTTTCCATTTAACTCTGATATACATGATCTAATACCCCGAGATGCCCAAAAAAGGTAACATTGCAGTAGGAACTCCTTGACAATGTTCCTCTTATTCAAAAAAAACTATAGGTACCTATACATATTCATAGGATTAACCACTGAGCCACTGCGCACACAAACATTTTATAAACTGGTCAAAAAAAATTGATTTAATTTAAATATTTACATAGGTATCTACATTAAATTTTTCTTTACCATTTTTGTTAGACAAAAAATAGTTTTTACCAAAATTTCTATTAATCGTAAATACATGAAAAAGTAAAAATAAAATTTTGTAGTGTCATTTTAAGTAAGTAGGTAAACAAATTGGAATAACAAATTTTTATAAATTTGAATTTAAGGAGACATACGTTCATTATTCATATATGTACAAATATTTTAAATAGGATCTACATAATGTATATAAAGGGTCATTCATTTTTCTGTTTCGAAAGTAAAGCTAAATAAAACACACACAGCGATAGATTTTTGATGGAAATTGTATTTCATTATAAAGTTTGGACTTTGCCATTAAGTCTTAAAAACAATTACATTCAAATGGCCGCCTCGGGAAGATTCGCAGAATGGGATTTTTTTGAGGTAATTTTTAACCACTTTTTCTCACGAACTTTTGTAGTAAGTTTTAATAATTTTAACGCGTTGTTAAGCGATCTTATCGTGAATGGCAAACATTCAACTAATATTATGACACTTCAAATGACAGCTGAGTTTGGCAGGTGTCAAATGCCACCGCTACCAACTTGAAACCACGAAATGAATTAGCCGTACATATTATACGCACAATAATGTAGATACATGTACATATTTCCATAGAACAGAGTCAAATTATATAGGCATTTTAATACTCTGCCCGGTCCAGACTGTAGAGGTAAAATTTTAAAAGTGTCCGGGCTATCGAGTGTCCGAACTAGCGAGGCTGTATACTGTAATAGTTTGCAGTTACATCATGCATCGTTTGGCGTTTTCCGATCGCATTCAAATTACTAGCAGACATATAATCAAAAATTGGATAGATCGGGTTCCTTGGTGGATATTGGAACGATATTTTGTTCCGAGCATGACTGCACTGTCTAACTTTCAAAGAAGGCAACAAATCACTTGATGTGTTCAATCATTGTTGTTTTATAATAAATTTATAAATTAAAATCAAATCAACATTAGTGACTGACAGACAAAGAATTGGTAGGTTAGGTACCTACCTACATATCCATCTAATATCTACATCTTATAGGTATGCCATGTAAACGCTCAATGTAATAGGTACCTTAATAATTGTTAAATACCTAAGTTCAGTATATCTACATATGTATACACTATACATACATACATTTCAACATACCACATCCGCGCGTATACTACTCACTAGTGTAATAAATTGTTTTCTTATCGAATACAAGGTGTCAATTCCATCCTGGCTGAAGAAAAAATCGTTTCCACCTGCATGAATAACCAGACCACCTTCGAGAATATGCACTCTTAAATGAGATTTACATTACAGGCGGCAAAAGGCACACAAAAATATCTATGTTAATAGCAAATAAACAAATAAAAATATCTGAGCCCAAATTTCAAACAACAAGAGGAGGAGCTGAAACTCGGTGCCGCGAATGCGTGACGACATAGCAAAGTTCAAAATGGAGTCAAGACAATTGTGCTACTACGAGTAAATTCGTTATCATACGCAAGCAGCCAATAAACGTTCGTCTCGCACTCTACCAAGGAATGAATTGAAAATCTGAACCTGTTTGGTGTCTGTCATTATCAGATTCGCCCGTATTGGTTAAAACATATGAATATGATCTTAAGCAAGACAACTCCGATTCCGACAAGAAAACAGTTGAAAACAGGTAGACGTACGATACGATTTGTCTCGCTATCAGCTGCTGTTACTTTTCTTGTTGTCTGTAGACAGGTCAGCCCAAAAATATTCAAGAAAAATTTGAGCCTGTGGCGAGTCAGTTTAAGGACGGATCTCGTTTCGTTAAGACGTTGGTCGTGTACGTTGTTATTTAATGTGTACCGGATAGTGAACATTTTTATTCCCTTTTGTGTTTACGACCTCTATTACTCGTATATGAGGATCATTCAAAATAGTTGTGATCCGAAGCTATAACAAGTGTACCGAATACCAAGTGATTTTTAAAAGAACAACAAGTTTAAAATCTTGTTAATATGATAACAATGAATGAATTTGTAGATTTAAGAATGCAGCAACATATAGCCCATGAGATTTATAGACATCAGATCATGCAACGAATTCCTGGTAAGCATTTGGATTTACCGACGGCTAATAAATCTCCGACGGACTTTAAATATTTACTGTATCTTAGGTATAGTTAGGCAGCAAGCGCTAGTCAAGTACCTTACATTCGAGCAACAGGTGTAATGAATATAGTTTCTGTGTGGTGCTTCGGATCGGCATTGTGCATGTGCATAAGTGACAGTGACAGCTAAAATAGAACGGTGCAATTAGAGTGGATCAAAATGTTAATATGTACATACAATATATTGTATGTGTAAATATTGTACTTAAATAGTGAACATTTGCATGATATCAAAAACGTATTAATTGTTTATTAACTTAACAATAAAACCTCGTATATATATAATCGTTAACTTATGCCCAAGCCTCTGCATGAATTCATAAGGAAATTGGTCTACAATAAACAGTTGCTTTGGTTTTAAGCGTATTTGTGGTCTAAGCGTATCTAACTATATCTGTGTACATTTATTTTTGCTGAAAGTAGTTTAGTGAAATGAAATCTTAAATAAAATATGGTATAATTGCAGATCCATTTCCACCTATCTTACCAATTCCCATTCCAAGGCATATCATCCTTCCACCCCGTGTAAGTTTACCCGGTGTTGAAGTTACCCTTCAGAACGATGATTTATGGAAACAATTTCATCAGATTGGAACGGAAATGATTATTACGAAGAGTGGCAGGTAAGATTGTAAAATTGTACCTAACCTAACTATGTATGCGTACTTCACTTTTATATAAAACAAACGTTTTAGTCGGTTGTTTAGGTAGTCCCATTTAAGTGTTGTTAATAGATAAGTAGTAGTCTGTGTTTCGTATAAGTTTACTATCGTAAGAGATCTAAAAATATTAAGGAATTTCATCACTACGATCATACCTACAACAGGCTGTTTTGTGACTTATTACTTAAACTTAAAATGATTTCCTTAAACCACTCGCTCTGTACAAAGTCCTTACATACAGATACAACGGTCATTAACAGATGAATTTATATGGCAAAACGTCAATCAATATGTATAAAAAGCTCGCAAAATGGATTAACTATATACCTTTAATTAATACTGATAAGTAGTTCGCAGAAAATTAGGTAGGTATATTTTATTAAAGTCAACATAAAAATAGGTGTAGGTATAAATATATATAAATGCCATAAACTACAATTTTGTTTTAATTTAACTTAATACGCTAGGAACCTACCTGGCCTGAAACACACATGCGATTTCAATCGCGCGACTATTTAGTCGCAAAAAATGAAGCATACACACACACTTCTATAAGAATGCGCGCACATAAAATCTAAATTTATGTGCGCGTATTCACATTGAAATGCTTGTGTTTCATTTTTTGCGGCTAAGCAGTCGCGCGATTAGAATCGCATGTGTGTTTCGGGTCTAATAATTACTATACTTATCCCCGTTACCACCAGAACCAATAGAAAAATATCTTTTCGTAATTTTTTATTTATTTAAATTAACAAATCAAAGCTAAATTTAAATGGCATGTTTTGATTAAAAATGAATAGTGACAAGACAATAAGCAAAAATGAATGTAAGCTTAGGTTAGGTTGTATAGTGTTGTAAGTTCATCACCGTCAGAACCTAAAGCAATTTGACTAAAAATAATTTACAGAGCCGAAAATGTTTTCAATGTTGTTTGAGAAACTATAACCTCCTCTAAATTTATCGGAAGTACCTTCCTAGGTGCATGATGGAATAAGTATAAGGTGGTCTCGTCGGCTGCCGACTCGTTCGTTTTTTGGTCCATTAACGTTCGCACTGAACGCTTGCTTGTTGTTGTGAACCCTTTCACACGAGTATAGTGAACGGACTACTTTTTGCCGACGAGACCACCTTATACTTATTCCATCATGCCTAGGTGCTTGACACCTCTGCGACATTTAGGTCCTATAGTGTAAGATTTGTTGCGCGGCAATTCCTGACACCTTAGATTTGGTGACATAAAACTCTAGCGACCTTTACGGAGTCTCACTGTCAATGTAGATGGCGATATTCTTGTTGAATATTGATCCCATTTCAAGTACATAGTTCCGGAGCTTCAAGTACGGCCAGAAGTGCCTGGAACATGCTGCATGACGCATGTGTCTAGTATTATCATTTCCACATATACATATAGGTAAGGTATATAGGTATCTCTCGAATTTCGAATTTGGGAATCATCCGTATAAACGAAAAATTTCATATTCCCATAAATATTTGCCAATCATCTCTATCAGGTTAAACATAGAGTACTATACTATTTCGTTAGTTCGTATATAGTATGTCGAAGTCAAGTGCACGAAGACTGCATTCACTTTATCAGGGATGTTTGAAAAGTCGAAGCGCACTATAACCTGCTTGAAATGTTATGTAAGTCGAGTTGTAAAATATACAATCAAAAAGAAGAGCAAAATACAAATCTGTATGTCATTCTTGCATTAACCATTTCTCAGTTTGTCGCTTGCTCTATCTGTTGCCATATTTCTTTATACTTTTGCATAGCGATTGACAAATTTGAATTTCGCAGTATTAAAAAATGAAAGCTTTATTTTCTTCGCAGTATAACGCAGAATTTCGGGAGAAAAACGGTAACCGCGAAAAACAGAATAGATTTACGTATACCTAGTAGATACTTTTCCTACAATACCTACTATTCGTTTTGGAGCCAAAAATGATATTATGTGTAGGTATATTAAATTCCGTTTCGAAATATGATTATTTATGAACCCTGGTAATCATAATATTCTAATAAATTTGTAAGCTTCTGGTATTGAATATGCATAATATTATTATTATAGTATATAGGTACCTACACCTACATGTACATAATTTTATTTTTGTTTTTTGGTTAGGAACTCCTCGCTCAGTAGTCCATCATTAACCAAATGTTGTTAACTACAACAAAAGGACATACTTTTAACAAGAGCTCTCATAATTGTTAGATATAGGTACCAACCTTTTTTTTTTGTGAAAATGGTGGGGAGTTTTCCCTTATGACACCAACCTTTAGGGACTGGCCCTTCTCTATATTGACTATAGTTACCCCTGAATATTCTGATGGCAGTAACCCACTTCTGGGATGTAAAGAATACATACAGCAGTTGGCCAATATGTTGACTAGTTCTTCTTACTAACCTCACCTAAAATATGTAACTGTAGGTCAGAGGTTTTCAAGATGATTGTATACCTACTTAACTTACAAAACTTGTTTTGAATGAATTAAGCCAGTAAAAGACTAATCCTTGTCCTTCGAAAAAAAACTCAACGTATTTTTGGTCATGTGTGCGAAAATAAGAGAAGATACAACCACGATTTCTACTCAATTGTGATGTAGTCCAAAAGTGTAGAAAATCGTCTATAATTTAGAAAAATAAAATTATTTCTTTTCAATTTATTGGTAGCACCAAAATTAGTGCCGACTATAAAGCAAATTATCATTTCGAACAAAAAATAACTGCAGATTTTAACAAAAAAAAAAAATGCGTTTGGAAAAAAATAATCACCCATTAACCAATTCCGGCCGGATTTGATTTTGAATTCGTGTAGACATCGAATTTTTGTAGTAGGTATGTACTAGGTACATTTAAGTTCGCTTTCAGGCGAATTTATTTCCACTGTTTGATCCTGTAGGTACCACTCTTAAATTGGACTAAAAATATGAATTAGGATAAACAGTACCCATACGTAAGCAAATACATTATGCAGTTTAGTTAATAAATTCACATGATAGGATAGGTACAATATTAGTGGTTCAAAATCCGTGTTGGCTATATGTTTCCCACCAACATATTTTTACACGCTCTATTGACTTCCAAATTATCTATCTCTATAGTATTAGAAAAAAACGAAAAACGATATAAGTAGAGCAAAACAATCTGATATGCAGGACTTTTTAAAATAAAGCAAATACCTACTATGCCTTTGTAGGTACTATACCTATACATACATGTATTATGTACCTATAGAAATATTCCCAGCATCGCGCATGCACTTTCTTAAATTTATTTAAGTGATGTTTGGCGCCATCTCATCAAGAGCGCACTTAGAATTTTCTACTTATCTCATTTAAACGAGGATTTGTTTAATTTGTATGGTCATAAAATGAGTACACGTCTTCCTTTCATTTTTTTCTGACTTTTGTTTAAACAAAGCAAATATCCTCAAGAATTACAAGGAAATACGGTTCTGTATGTTTGTTGATTTATTTAATAGTAAGCACGCATTTACCTGCATACCATATACGAGTCGTCCCATATGTTTTATCAACTTTATATTATGAAGGTCAAGAATGTATGAAAGGGAAATCAAACACGAAACTGCCAAGTGGCCCTCATTACGATGGAGCAGATATACTTTTCGGGGTTTTGTACCCAACCTACAAAAATTAAGTAAAGGTACCTAGGTAATAGGTATTATACCGGCACTGTCTGTTCTGGCAGTGGATTTATGTAAACCGAAAACTGCGATAAACATGATCATACATTTTGTCATATTCTCTGACTGGTAACTGCTGTAGTAGTGATTTTGTATTTGAAAAGTCATATTCAGACTATCGAATAAGTAATTTTCTAGAGGTCATAGAACAAATAATATGAATCGATAATGGTGTCTTTTGCATGCCTACATACCTATGTATTTCTAGGGTAGGTATTTCTAAAACTACGTATAGATGACTTTAAAATGCCGAAGGGTCTTGAACATCTACCATCGCATGGTGGTTGTTAACGCGTCCACCGATCATACTAACATAGGTCACTCTTTTTATATTTTGGGGAAATTATTTAAAAATCCAAGGCATTCAGTGAAATTGTTTGGGGTAACATATTTATAGTGGAATAAAAAACGAGTACCTACTGTGTAACTGCATAATTGGTACCTATACACACAAATCGATATGTGTTTACATTTCACCACTCCAATAATTCCAGTGACGTAACAAGACGTAAAACAATCCTTTAAAAGAATCCGCGATGAGATATCAACTACAATCAATAGACTGCCATATATCTTATTGTAATTAATCATTTTGGTGATAGGCACGCTGCAAGCCTGCCCAACTGTCAGACAAAGAAAAAGGTCGGCGCCATTGCATACCACCTGCTGACCTGCTAACTATGGGAAAAAGAGTATTGGTCAGTTCAAATAAGAGATCTCCTGCTCCGAGCATCGCGTCATAAAACTTGTGTGTGTTTTCGGATATAATTTGTTTGTTTATTTTATTTTTTTTTGCGTTAACAATGATGATAGGTAGTTTATTAAATTAATGATTGTAATAGCAACATCTGGCGTATAGTCCCTTAGTCTTAAGAATATAGCACTTGCTTTATTATAATTTGTATTTTTTATTATTTTAGGCGAATGTTTCCTTCTATGCGCCTATCAATATCCGGCCTAGAAGATGAGTCAAACTATTGCGTTCTTTTGGAGATGGTGCCGATTGGTGACTGTAGATATAAATTTTCTGGCTCGCAATGGGTTCCAGCCGGCGGCGCTGAGCCACAGAGCCCTCAAAGGATGTATTTACACACGGATAGCCCAGCTTCAGGTGCACATTGGCAGGCGCAGCCAATTCTTTTCAACAAAGTAAAGTTAACAAACAATACTCTGGACAACAATGGACATGTAAGTTAATGCAAAATTAATTGAATTTTTTTTAAATACTAATCGAAAGCGATATTAAACAGTACCTACACTAGTTGCTGTGCATATAGCTAATACATATAGGTATTTAAACTTCGTTTTTACCCTACTTTCAGATTGTTTTAGCAAGCATGCACAAATATCAGCCCAGGATTCATATAATTCGCACATCAGATCCGACGCAGATTCCTTGGTCACCACAACAACCCTTTGTTTTCCCAGAAACAGAATTTGTAGCAGTGACAGCATATCAGGTAAGAATTTAATATTAATATCGTCGCAATAGAAAATATTTAAAAAGGCGACAATTTTATATTTCACAGTAGAAACTAAAAAGAATATAATACGAACCCACACCACACATTAATTTGTTACATCCTTCCTTTTAAAGTATCAACGTAAATGTGCGGAAAATAAGGTCCCTACCTAACCTTCCAGTTCCCCTTACATTAGTTCCTTTTGAACAAAGTCATACTCCTATACCGCATGCGATAGTCAATTAGGCACAAGACAGGATAATTATTCAGTGGCGCCATATCGTATTACATTGTTGAGATTTAAAACATTCAACACATGTTTTTTCCATTACTAATCCAAACCATGTTTTGTTTTTTGTGTTTTTTTTTTTAATAGAATGACCGCATCACGAAATTAAAAATCGACAACAATCCATTCGCTAAGGGGTTTCGCGAAACCGGTCAGTCCCGGTGTAAGAGAAAAATGTCCTCGTCACCTGAAATGCAATCGGTTGACATATCACCACTAAAATCATCATCGGGGATTAATACATATGAATCGAATGGAAATGAAGACGACCATGAATCACAGCTTGTGAAGCGGATAAGATCGAATGGATCTACTTGCTCTATTTCATCTCTAGACGATGTTGGTTTTCCGGCATCGATAAGTAGTAGCAGCTCCAGCGGAAAAAATTCTCCAAATGTTGATCTTGGCGTCGATATACAAGCATACTCATCACCGAGAAATTCAGAGCCAAATGCGGCAGTATTACAGAGCATGCAATCTTTTATGAATCCTTCATTTGTTGATTTGGCATGTTCCTATTTTGGTAGACCACAGTATTCGCTAAGTTCATATCCTTTTAATGTCCCCCATCAAGTTAACGAATTGTCCCTCTGTATGGAACCAACCGAACTATCAGTAACGCAATCTTCAATTGAAAATTCGCCGAACAATAATTCAACGGCACCACTTACTGAAGTTGTTAATCCTGAAGCTGAAGATGTAGTTAAAACGAGTAAAAGCAACAACTTCTCGATTTCTGCTATATTAGGAGGCAAGAACTAGAAACTTAAGCTTTTAATTTATTTGTTTTTTTACATATAAGCTTTACCCATTACTTACCCGCATATCATTAAAAAGCAAACATATCTGTATAGTGTATATACCTAATTACCTACCTACCCTATGTCAACATTTTGGATAAAATTATTATTATTTTAAGTCAATCGTTTTTTTTTTCACATTATTAACATTGTAGTGTACCTGTACATACATTATTATACAAATCATTTTATTTTTAAATGATATTAAGAATTATTTAAAACATATCTATCTACTATTAAAAATCAATAAAGTTAAATTAAAAAAGTACGAGTCCATGGTTGTAAGTTTCTTATATATGTACCTACGGAAAACTGGAAGATCTGAAATAATGATGATGGAGGAATTGAAATATCGGGTCTTGCATTATTCGCCTGCCACAGCTTTTCTTGACTGCAGGGTAAACATTTAAGGGATTGGATCAAACACAATAATTATTAATGGTAGGTAGGTACCTACTTAATATTCATGATTGGTTTTGAATTTGTTTGTCCCAATTTAAAATTTTATAAACTTAATTTGTGTGACAGACTTTCGCAATAGTTGTTGCTATTTTAAAAAGGACAGCGTTGGCATTCTGTACGATAAAAATTATCAATCGTTTTCGCTTGCATAAACATTAAGGCCCGGTGCACACATTCGTCATTTTAACGCGCGGTGACGCAATAGTTCCTCGCAGGAATCAATCTGCAGTTCGCGGTTGACTTGCAGCAGTGGATGTTTATAAAAAGAAACAAGTAGTTTTCGCGTACCCAGTGCATAAAAACTATGTTCTTAAAATGAAACGATGTTATTGGGTACATCCTTTTGTTGATCATCGGCTAACAAAAGGAATATTTTATACATCGCTTACAAATATAAGGGAAAATGCCTTGGAATCAACAATCCATATTTCTGCACACCTTTTTATCTCATTGATAAATAATTCTAAATCAAATTCTTCCATGTTTGACATCTTTCTTTTGAATTTAAATTAGTGTCAAATGACGCATGTGTGCACTGCTCAATTACAAACAATGTACTGAAAGACGCAAACGCGTCAGAGGTGACGCCGCGGAAACCTGCGAGTCCTTTTTCCCGCAAGAATGACGCGCGATGCCGCAGCGTCACCGCACGTGTGTGTGCCACGACTCAATTTAAAAAGCGGTGACGCTTGGTGCCGCACGTTAAAATGACGCATGTGTGCACCGGGCCTAAGATTCTTAACTTTGACAACGAAATAAATATTCTCGTGTGCGCGAAAGGAAATACAAAAACAAAAGCTATTTCATAAACGTTTTTGTTTTTACTTGCTTCATGTAACTCCAAAAACGAAAGATATTCCACTTAGTGAATTTTAATTCCAACTTCGGCATGGTAAGGTCGAAATAGAAAAGTTTCCACCTCCCTTTGTCAACCCATATAGGATTAATTTGGAAAAACGATGAATCTGTCAACATACAAAGTTTTAATGTCGATTTCCATTGGAAAAAAAAAAACACTTTTTTTTAGATTGAGATCACTTTTGCGAATCTCGATTCGAGAGAGAGATTCGCACATACTTTCACCAATACCTAAACAAGTGACATTTTTTCAAACTTTGAGGTTAGCTATTGTTAGGGGACACTGGGGCACATTTGAACATTGATAATAAAACAACATTTAAAAAATATTTCAAAGTACATATAAACCAAAATTTAAATTTGGTTATACCGTGTTCTTTAGTCGTCATCGTCAATGACTTTCGGATGTCTTTGCAGTCGTCGTAGTGGTAGTGGGCATGGTGCTACCTTTGAACATAAGGACTTCGTTTTTAAATAAAAATAAATTATACGCCCTTACTAAATTTACGTAAGTTATTTGTCCAAATCAAAGTTTATTTGCATTTCTTAAAGTGAGAATACTTTACAGTCTAATAATTTAAACAAATAGGATTTTATGAGACCTCAAAGCAAAAAGTGTTCAAATGTGCCCCAGTCTCCCCTACCTAATATGGAATAAATTTGAAAGTTTGTAAATTGAAAATGGATATTAATGTAGACGAATAGACCGTCGTAGAAAATGCCAATGGGGTTGTTTTCATGGGGAAGGACGAAGTTATAGTTCAAAACAAAACAAGTAAGTAGTTATTGTACAAGTACAAGTAAAAAACTAACAAATAACAATTCAATTTTATAAACACAAATTGGAATTTAAAAACAGCCTTCGCTAGCGGCAGGGACCTTGACGTGTGCGCAATCGTATAAGCGCCGGCCGGTGCGAAGGCTTAATGTTGCAATGACTCAATGGGCTATGCTGTCGGAGGCGGTAGTCGTCTGAAGGGTCACCCATGGCAGACTGGCTGTTGAGGAGCAACTAACTAAGAACTGCCTATGGGGAGTGAACAGCATTATCAAATCTCGAATCCAAGGTGGAACAACATATACCTATGCTGAGGGATGCGTGGCTAAGACAGTGCTTAGTCGCTAATATGCGGACTCCAAATACCAGGCGATCTTCGGTTTTAAACCAGCCTTCCTGTGCCGTACCGGGCTCCGGCATGGGTGATGTTTCTTTCCCGGATACTCGTGGGATCAATATTTCGAACCAAATAAATAAAAACTTACAGACTGATGCCTCTGTAATCGCATCAACCTCTGGTCTTGCTGTTGGGCAACCAGAAGAGCAAACAGATCGTGCAGCCACTGGGCTCTCGATGGTCAACAACCCTTGTGCTATAGAGCACACGACCATAACTTCTCGGTGTCATGTGGACCCCATCCAAACTTCAAGACCGTGTCAGAGAAGGAGATGAGGATTTGCCCACTTACGACTCCGACACATCCACCTTAGTTGTCACCTGTTAGTGTGGTGTCCGAGAAATCGGGATGCTCTGCAACTGGCAAGAGTTTGGCTGGACTACAGATTCAGCAAGGTGGATATGTTAAACTCAGCGGTTTCGCAAACAGACGCTTTAAAAGTGCCTCGCGGAGCCAAAGTTTACTTTCTAAAAATGCTGAGCTCTCATAGCGAAGCTGTCTGACCAATAAATCAAACTGTGGATCTAACGGGTCAATATTCTCAATATGGTGAACTATACACCCGAAGAAGCAACTTCCATTTGGAGGAATCAACTTCTCTTTAAAAGATTTTTGTATTTTCAGGCACTGGGAAATTGGGAAATCAACAACAACATCAAAAATCAAAGCTATATGGAAGAGATTTAGAACTCGAAGTAATTTCAAGATTTACAATAAATGGGACGTCCACATCCTATGTTCCTGATAAATATGGGTATATGTAAGAACCTTGAATATTTACGTCTCTGTAATTATTCAATCAGCTTATTTACGGGCTTAGTTTGTCCATTTGCATTGGCGCTATTCTACGATACCCGAAGGCCCAGAGCTTAGCTTCAATGAGGGCCGAGGCCTGTGCTAATGTCTCTATTACATACATACATACATACATACAAATTGGAATTTAAAATCAGCTGACTGTCAAATCACACACCAACACAAATGCAACAAAAAAAATGATCTCATTTCATGTTCCATTGGGCAGGAAAAATCTGAGATCTGAGAGCAAAACAGTAAAAGCCCAATGGAAATCGACATAAGTTAATACGGCTTACGGTTCTTACGCAGCATTGCAAAGAGTGTAACTCGTTCACAAATCGAGCGTTTGTGTGTGTGTCATTCAATGATACGTGCCATAAACGTACCTATGTTGTACCTATATTGAAAAAACAATGGAATCTATAGGTATCGTGTAGGCATAATATAAGTAGGTATGTATGTATCTATACTTACTTACTTACTTAAGGTGGCGCTACAGTCCGGGGTGGACCTAGGCCTCAACCAACAAGCGTCTCCAGCCATCTTTGGCCAGCTGTCTCCAGTTTCGCACGCTAAGTTGGTTCAGGTCCCCTTCCACTTGCGTGCGCCACCTGAGTCGCGGTCTTCCTCTACTGCGCCGTCCCTCGGGTGTGGATTCGAAGATCTTCCGGGCCGGAGCATTCACGTCCATTCGCTCTACATGACCCAGCCACCGCAGTCGTTGGACCTTCACTCTTCTGGCTAGGTCGATGTCGCTGTACAGCCCGTACAGTTCGTCGTTGTATCTCCTCCTCCATTCACCGTCTATGCAGACGGGACCGAAAATTACTCGAAGAATTTTCCTCTCGAAGCAGCCAAGAGTAGCCTCATCCACTTTTGATAGAGTCCATGCCTCTGCACCATAAAGTAGGACAGGGATGATTAGGGTCTTATAAAGGGTCACTTTAGTTGTTCGAGAGAGGGCTTTGCTACTCAATTGCTTTCTTAGCCCAAAGAAACAGCGATTGGCAAGAGTTATTCTTCGTTTAATCTCAGCGCTGGTGTCATTGTCTGAGTTCATAGCGGAGCCTAGGTAGACAAAGTCCTTTACCACTTCAAAGTTATATCTGTCTATAGTGACGTTCTGTCCAAGACGTCGGTGTTGGGTGTCCTTTCTGGATGACAGCATATACTTTGTCTTGCCCTCATTGACCGCCAAACCCATTTTCGTTTTCGCCGCTTCCGTCTCTATACTATTCTAAAACTTTCGATATTCCCTTCTCATCATTTAAATGTTGGTTTCCTAAATAAAGGAGAAGAAATGCAAATATCAAAAAGTCTTCACTTGTATGTTGTATTTCATTAATTGTGGGAACAATGCTTCGTTACTATTTGACATCCAAATTAACTACATGAGGCATAAAATTAACGCCGTCTACTTACTAGAGAGAAAGGGACACACATTGCATTTCCCTTTGTACAGAAGGTAATCCAGTTATTGTGATGCGCAGAGCGCAGTCAAAAGCCATTAAGAGTCTCGTTTTCCAGACACACTTGGTGCCACATTGATTTTTATGATGACATGAGGTACCACCTCTTCTTTAAAGGCGTTCGTTATACCTACACACATGTTGGATCGAAAAAGGAAAAGGGCCATGCAGTTGTTATTAGTTTTGCTAATTTCATAAATTTATTAGTGTTTAGTGGTGGGTAATCATCTTCTTTGAAATAAAAATAACATTATGTAGGTGGTTGTTTTTGTCATAGTTAAGTAGGAAATAAAAATATGTAGGTATGTAGGTACCTACACGTAATTATGTATTATCTATTTGGCTTTGCAAATCATTTAAACACGTAATAAATCTCACATTGGTACCTATTTTATCGCATTCCTTTTAACATTATAATTTCTCCTAATGTGGTAAAATCTGTGTAAACTATTATGTAGGTAGAAAAACTACACAAGTAGGTACATAAAAAATAAAAATTAAAAAAGAACATCTCAGCGGATTCAATTAATAAAAAAACATACAAAAAAAAAAAAAAACAATAACCTGCCGCATCAGGAATCGAATTCGGCTATCAGCTTTTCACAGGAGACCGCATCTTAAACGCTGGCGCCATGTCAAATGGTGAGATTGGGTATATTTACTGACGTTATGTTTCTCAACCTTCATCACGCTCAACACACAAAAATTTCTTATATCAAATGTTGTTGTTTTTTATTGCCTTCTGTTTGTTCGGTCGATGTATCCGAATAGCAGCCACCGTTCCTTATCTTTTTTCTGATGTTCACAGACGAAGGGCGACGATGGAGGTATACTTTTTGGTTTTATCTTTCCGTTTTTCCGTGTTTCTGATGTCGAGATCTTGTCGCGCAGGTAAATCTTACCATTCAGCTTCCACTTAGGTTTTTGTTTTTATAAAAGGTGCACAGACAGAAATTAATATGCTCTTAGTTTAAGGTAACAGCAAAACGAGGTGTGAATTAGGTACTGCATTTACAATAGCGTATACATTTTTGTTGATCAGTGAATAAAATGAATTACATTAGATAGATATATTGTACGAGTACATAATGTATTTTATTTAGTGTCCCTGTATTGATGGTAGGTTGAGTGTTAAATTTGTTAGTGTAATTAGGTTGGAAGGTAGGTACATGTTATACATATAGGATATATGTATATTGTAATATATAGGATTGACCAGTACGTTTTACGAACTTATTAGCATTGATATTTAATAATTGTGAAATAAACATTATTATAGCTAGTGCTTGTTTTTTTTTCATACTTCTTTCGGGAAAGTCGATGCGAACCTATAACGCTTCATAAGCGCCCAAGATATTATGCAGATTGATGTTAGTTCTACACTTAAATTGTTTGTGGCTCAGTGGTTAGTGTAGTGATAGTGACAGTAGTGAGCTGAATCTGAACTACTCAGCCTTTAGGTTGAACACACAACAAGAAATTATTGCAGCTCCAAAGTTTTTCCACTAAGCCGCCTGCCGCGAACGTCAACATTTCGGGAGTGTAACTGTCTTGAAAAAAGTTCTCAATTAAAATAATGTTTAAGGCAACCAGGTATTAAGATTAAGAGTGTTCTATTTTATTGACATTGAACTACAGGAGCCACTGCCAGGAAAAAGATCTCACCTCCGTGGAGGAAGTCGGCGAGTCAGTCGAATCTTTAACCCAAAGCACCACTTCTTTTGGATTTGATGAAATACCACCAACTTTAACTTTTTGAGAGCGTTTACACAGATAAGATTCAAACCATTTTATTTTTTTTTCCCACAACACCGTATTTTTCAATATACATACATAGTTTCAAAAGCTCTCTTATATATGATATGGACTCTTTCCAGTTTGTCAATACGAAATTTAGTTTCTATGTATTATATGAAATCGTGCTTTTCGAAGTAGTTTTCTAATTGATTAAAAACAATATTCTGGATGATTTTTTCATATATTGGTAGGGAATCGATAGGTCGAAACTCATTAGGTATATTTTTTTGCAACAGGAGGCTCCTCCCACGAGTCAGGAAAAATATCTTCCTCAAAGGATTTGTTAATTGTTCCCCTCTCAACGATGCTGACCACGACTTACAAATGTATAAATTGTACACTTGTACAAATTGTACAAATGTACAGGTGTACAGCCATAGAAATGTACAACCTTTTCCCGTATATATACGACATCGAACTGTAATACTTAACTTAACCCACCCCAACAAACATAACAAAATGACGATGTCGGTGCTGCTCACGCTTTACGTTAAACAATCAAAAAACCAGTAAGACAGTTATCTTCGACTATGCCGAAGCTCAAATACCCGGTACTATATTATTGTAAAATAAAAAAAATATTTTAGTATTAAAAAATTATATATTTGTATGGGAGGTATGGGTACTTTTTATTCGACCAAGCTCATTTTTTGTCAAAAATTTTTAAATATTATTAAAACAATATGTGCAAAGTTTAAACTTGCTATCTTTACCGTAACTATTTAAACTTAATTTTTAACATAAAAAGCTATATAAATCTGATATTTTTGTATGGGAGGTAGTAGATAGTAGTTTTCATCCGATTTTGCTCATCTTCGAACTTAGCCTCAGTTTGGTGGATAAAAGCTTACATACCAAATTTCAAGTCGATAGCTCTTAAATTACGGCCGTAATCGTGCGGACAGACGGACAGACGGACAGACGGACAGACAGACGGACATCGCTAGATCGACTAAGAAAGTGATGCTGATCAATAATATATATAGTTTGTCATACCTACAACGCCTCCTTATGGGCGTTACAAATGGAATGACAAAGTGAATATACCCTCACCACAGTGTGGTACCGGGTATAATAATGTAATATACATTTTTTTTTTTTTTTTTTTTGAAGATGAAAATCTCGAAGGACACAATGGGATTAGAAACCCACGTAGTGTGGGATTCTAACCATACTAAAAACACCTCCTTCCTTAATCATGACCAATCAAAGAAAGATCGACAAATAATGATTTTAGTTTCAACGTTGAGTTGCGATTGAGAAAGTATTATAATTTAAATACAGGTTCTCATATTATTTGGTATTCTTTTTTGTTTTTTGTATTATAAGTTCGCGAGGTTTGGTTCTTTTTAATCTACGAATATTATATCGTACATCTATCTCGGGATTAATATGCATCTGCAGACGCTCATTGTGATGAATTGCGTACTTTTTAATTACTTCCGTTACAAGATCAATCTGCAAGTCATTATTTTTAATATACCATGGAGCATTTACTATTCCCGGAAGGACTTTATTTTGGAATGCTTGTATTTTTTGTATGTACATTTGTTTTCTTTGTACAACCCCATAATGGGATACCATATGTCCAAACGGGTTTTAGTATCTGATTTAGTACTATTATTATAATAAAATTGTATTCTCAGTGGACATTTCCGAATTATATCCTAGCACCCAATAAAGTTTTCTATACATATCTAATATTTAATTCTTCTACTTTCTTTTTCACATATTCCTTCCATTTCAGTTTAGCATCTAGATTCATACCCAGATACTAGCTGTGTTAGAATAAGGAACTACATACATACTTGGTTACATACTTGGGCGGTGTCGCACCCCCCACGCTTTTCAAGAGTCGGCAAATCAACGATCAATTTTCAAAAATTAGGTCTTAAGTTTGGATTTCCATTAGGTATAGATTTTTAAACTTGTAAGTGTATACAAAAGTCGGCATTTTCAAAGGTTCCATATGAACTCCTTAAAATCGGTGAATCGGTGAATTTGCCGACTGAAATCCTAAAAATTTAGCGAGTTTCCATTCGATTTTAAAAAGGACGGTCGGCATTGGTGAATTTGCCGACTGAAATCCTTAAAATTTAGCGAGTTTAGATTCGATTTTAAAAAGGTTTGCATTTCTAATTTGAGGTTAAATTCGAAGGAATGTGTTATTCGCTAGTTCGCGGCTTATTGATGTGGAATGCGAACTTTAACAATTCGCGGCAAACGTGTGTTTGGGCAAAGAGGAGGTTAATTAATTATCCCATCAAAATCTATTAAGAAAATAAGTTTATAAACAGTTTAAATAACGAAATTTCGCGCGAATTGTCAAAGTTTATTCGCAATCCACATCATTTCCACAAACTAGCAAATTAAACATTCGTTCGAACTTAACCTCAAACTAGACATTGTGGGTAGAAACTGATGGCTGAAATTCGCGAACTGCCGCGACCTATAAAAGTGTTCATGTGAACGGACTGTCAAAGCTTGCGAATAGTCGTTCGATCGTAGGCTCTTATGTGAATGGTCTTCTAGGTATTAGCCCAGGGGTGTTCCTGTTAAGATTGGTCAAAATTGGACAAAGGGGCGTGGCGCCTCCCATACAAAAAACATATTCTATGGAGAGAAACTCGTTGACGTTAGATATAACTCGATAACCACTGGGCCGATTTTCATGATTTCTATACAGTCGGCAAGTTCCTGAAATAAGTCGGCATTTCAATGAAAGTCACCCCCCACGACTTAAACCCTCGCTACGCCCCTGCTTGTGGGCTCTTTATATATTTGGCAGCCTTCCAAAGGGAGTAGTCTGTGACTTTGTCAGCAGTTAAGTTGCAAAGATATTTAGTTAAGGATCTATTTTTAAATTCACCGATCCTTTTTTTAAGCCTGTTATTTAGTATATTGAATATACTTTTATCGCCGGGATATCTTGTCATTTGACATTTTCTGCGAGCTCTTCTCTTTTCTAATATTAGTACCCTAATTTCCTTGGAATATTTTACCGATGCTTGTTTATGTTGTTGGTAAGTTGGTGTACTATCTTCTGCTGCTTGCTGTTATCATCAATGAATTGTTCTACTTCTATGTCTATATGCCTTGTTGTGACTAGTGGAGATCTAATGTTAATAAAGCCTTCAAGTAATTTTTGAAATTGACACCAGTTCTTTTTTTGTTGGTAAGTCTTTCATTGTTTACCTGTTCTACTGTCATGCCGTTGACCGTTAGGATTATGGGTGTACCGGACACCCTCTAGCTGGGTGGGGTCCATGACAGTTTATGCATTTTACTTTTTCATCCTTTTTTTGTGGAGAGCGGTGGATGTTTTCCTTCACATTTAACGCATGCAAAATCTCTTTTACAATAGCTTTGCGTGTCCCCGAAAGCTTGGCATCGTTTACATTGAGATATTGTTTTAGATCTTCTTCGAAGTGGCTCAATCTTAACAACAATACTCATTATTGATTTAATTGCGTAATGTAATAATAAATAATAAATATCATTTGCACAACGCAGAGCCCCATTAGTGCTCAGAGAATACACTGGCGATAACTAAGATGAGGCCATACATTTTGCAATCGATGGAAACGCGTTGTCTTTTCTTGCTATCCTGGCGGATACTCCGCTGTCCGCTATTTTAGTCGCTGGTAGAGTAGAATTTGAGGCAAGCCGTAGAATTAACCGTTTTTCTCGCAATGTTGTCTCTTCTGCCGGGCGTCATTTTTTATTTTTCCCATAGTGTTGTGGATCCGCAAGATAACTGTTTACAACAGTCTTACTTCTATTTAGCCTCCTTGCAATTTCTCGGCTTGAGTGTCCTAACTCCTTGAAAGCATCTATTTTTCCTCTTTCTGTCGCTGTCAAAGTCTTTCCGGAACCCATTATTTTTTTAACTAAATAAAAACAGTTCTTTTCAATGCTTTTTTAAATATTGTTAACAAAATTAAAAACATCGCTGATGTGCACTCCTGCGACGAAGTATTCGCAGTGGCCTCATCCCAGTTGCACATCTTTTTATACGCTTTTCAGGTTGTTCATTGTTTGATCTTCGGAAATTCCAGCGTTAGTTTTTTATTTACCCTTAAATTTTATGACTTACTGTTGGGAAAATACGTACCTGTTCAGAGGTAGCAAAAGTTTCCGGGTAAAACATTTTCAGCAGGTATAAAGAGTGAAAATCGATTGCAAAATGTATGGCCTCATCCTAGTTATCGCCAGTGTATTAAGCTCACCCTAGATCCTAGACTTAAGAAAAACAAATTGTATAAATATTGTAAGCATAGTAATAAATTGTATAAAGTATAAAGTAGGTATACATATTATATATATGTATATTATATAAAAGTCCGTTATTTTGTAACAAAGCTCTTTGAAGTCCTAATTAATAACTATTGTCATCCACCAATTATTTTATTTAATGTGTGTGTTATTGAAACCGATTGTGGTTCTTACCTACAACCTTTCACAATAAAAGAAAAACAATTGTGAATATTAGAAAATGGTCAGGGATAAGAAACTTTGCATTTTGAATTGTGAATACTTTACTATAGGTGAATAACATATATTATAATGCCCTCATCCAATCAACAACAAAAAAACTCGCATAATGTGCCTCTTCAAATTATTCTAAAGTTGTGTGGGCTCTTTCATGAATGCTACGGACGACCGATGCGACGTTGTGGCATACAGATTTTCATTATCCCTAATTGTATTCTTAGTTCACACTATTCAGAAGAAACCATGCTAATTAATTCTCGCCCCTGATTAACTGCACTACAATGCTTCTGAACGCTGGTATACCTGGCGTCTGGGCGAACTGCTGCTCTATTGTTAATTTTAATACCACTTCAGTTTATAATGCACTGCGCATATTTTGCTTTGTAAGGAAAATGTGACCACTCATTAGAAAATAATAAAACTTAAGCGAAATCCCTTTTTCATATGGATTTGAAACAGAAACGAAACGCCAGATGAAAGCATTGTCACATTCTTTCGGTAGATCGAACGTTGAGATTATCCTGAGGTATACCGCTGTAAGACTAATCTCTAAACTGTTGAATATGGATTTTATGTTATAAGTACACCATAGTGCCATAGTGCACCTTTACCTAACATAGTATCTACTGATGGGTATAACAGTTGTTTAGTCATCCTTAGAACTAATTTACGTATATATTGCAATATTTAGGTACATACATTGTGCATGTGCAGTGCATGTATGTATAAATATATAAAATGCGAGCAACAAGGCGCGTGCCCAGTTCTCCGGCAGCTTTTGCACTGTTATACCCAATTTGCAGAAACCATGTCAGGTAATTTTATCTCTGATCCAAAAATGGCTCCACGAAATTAGGCCCCAGAAAATAAGACCTCAAAAGTAAAAATAGAACCA
Source organism: Cheilosia scutellata (assembly GCA_955612985.1). NCBI lineage: Eukaryota > Metazoa > Arthropoda > Insecta > Diptera > Syrphidae > Cheilosia > Cheilosia scutellata. The sequence continues at coordinate 56,210,226 of OY015311.1, forward strand.
AGGGGCTTAATTTCATAATCAAAAAGGTACAGCCCAATGAAATAAGACCCAAAATGCACGACTAGTTCCCACCAAACTTTCTCGTTTACTGCGAATTTCGCTGAATGTCAGAGTGCAGAGTCATTTCACCAAATTTTACTTTTGAAATGATAGTTACTTCATTCATTCAGGTTTAGTAACTTCTTAACCCTTGTTAATTAAAATCGTATTACATACTACATATTACTTACTTTGATAGCCCGATCTTTGGCTAACCGCCTCTAGTTGCGCACTCCAAGATAGTTGAGGTCCCCTTCCACTTGTGCGTGCCACCTAAAGCGAGGTCTTCCTTTACTGCGTAGTGCGTTGTCCCTCAGATTTGGAATCTAAGACTCTTCGGGCCGGAGCGTTGGTGTCCATTCGCTAAACAATAAACATGTCCTAGCCATCTTAGTCGAGTGATTCGTATACTTTTCTGACCAGGTCGATGTCGCTCTATACTATAGCTCGTAGATTTCGCTGTTAAATATCTTCCTCCAAAGCCTGTCAACGCAAACGGGACCGAAAATCACTCGAAGAATTTTGCGTTCGAAACGACCAAGAAGATCTTCATTCGCCTTTGTTAACGTCCATGATTCTGCGCCATAGAGCGGGACTAGGATCGAGTCTAGAAGACAAGGCCTTAGGCCAAAAGAACTGCTGTTGACAATTGTATAGCCCGCCCCAAAGCAAAAGAAAGATCCCACCATGCGCAGTAGCAATTTATTTAAGGGATATTTTTTCTCTTACGGTATTTTTGATCGCATGAAGTTGTTAGTGCTTTTCTCTACTTTATCACAAAGTATAACGAAAATTACATTTCAACCCTTTTCAATAGTGGGTTTTACGCTGTTATAGTAAAGATACTCAAAACTCTGGCTCTCATTAATAAACACATTTTTTAGAAGTGCTAGTGCAAATTTCCCTTTTCTTTGGGGTAAATGTGTATCTTTTGCATATACCAGCGAACATACGTCACATCTGCATCTGCATACATGGCTCATGAGAGACCAGCACCGCCAGTGGAAGGGGAGGAACTCATAGCCGAAATAACAGTGAAGGAAAACATATTGATGGGCTGCGACGCCAATGCCAGGCATGCAGTGGGGGGGAGCTCGGAAAATAATGAAAGAGGTGAGTCACTTTTTGATTTTCTTTTAACTACTAACCTGTCTGTCTGTAATAAGGGCGCGACCCCCATCTTTGTTTTTCCGAGTACGGAAACACAGGGGATGGGAAGAGGTCCTAGATATAACATTAAAAATAAACAAATGATAACTTTAGGGTCGAAAACTGGATAGTTTCGAATCTGCAGTCACTCTCTGACCACAGATGGATCCTCTACGATATGTAAGTCTAAGGCCGAAGCCAATAAACCTTTTAGAAGCCAAATGAGAGTAACTTGGACCAAGTTTGGCTAAGTCCTTCGGACAAAACTCAAAAACACACCCAAAACAAACGCGGTAGCTATTAAATAACTGGAAACAAAGGTAAAGATTTTTGAGAATGCAATGGACGCAGGTTAAAAAGTCTCGTGCCCAGTTAAACGTAGTAAAAAAACACTTCCCCCATGGTGGAACGAAGGCCTCTCCAATCGGAGACAGATGACCAGAGCGATTTTCAACATCTTCCACAAACACAATTTCTGGGAGCCTTATAAGAACTGTTTAGGCGTTAATAAAAAGCCATAAAGACATCCAAAAAGGAGGACTGGAGGGATAACTGTCATTCGATAGAAACCCTTAAGGACTCTGCCAGGCTAAGTAAAATTCTGTCCAAGGAACACTCCAACTCTTCCTTTCTTAGAAAGTTAGATAGAGGATGGACCGAATACTGCGCGGAGACCCTAGAACTTTTAATAGGTAAATACCTACTTTTCTGGTACAACCTGCACTCCACGACAATATCACTTCAGTATTTTCCGAGGAAAAGATTTCCTGGGCTATTAACAGTTTCTCCCCGTTTAAGTCTCCGGGCCCTGACGGCATACTACCCGTCACGCTACAGAAAACGCAAGACTTAACAGTACCCTGGCTGGCGTCAATATTTAGAAGCTGTTTAATACTAAACCATGGTATACCCTACTCTTGGAGACGCGCTAGAGTGGTGTTTATACCGAAGGTAGGCAAACGTGGGCTTGAAACCGCGTCAGATCAATTAGTTTAACCTCCTTTGTACTTAAAACCCTGGACCGTGTTCTAGACATTCATATGCGAAGTTTTCTAGAAGAATCTTTGATATCCAAATCACAGCACGCCTACCTCAAAGGTAGATCCATGGAAACGGCTCTCCACGAGGTAGTGCGGACAATCGAAATATCCCTACATTACAAAGAACACATACACTAGCCTCCTTCTTAGACATAGAGGGAGCTTTCAATAACGTACACACTGAAGCTATTCTTGAATGTCTGATGGGCATAGAGGAATTCATTAGTCAATGGATAATCTCCATGCTCAGGACAAGAACTATTCAGGCAACACTATGCAGCAGCCACATAACCAAATTCGCCCATTGAGGAACGCCACATGGCGTCATCTCGCCCCTACTATGGGTAATAGTTATAAACAAAATCCTAGTGAAACTAGACAGGGAACGGGTCAAAGTTGTCTCGTACGCGGACGACGTGGTTATACTAGTGTCAGGGAAGTTTCCCACCGTGATTAGTGAAATTATGGGGGCCGCTCTAGACAAGGTAAGTACCTGGGCTGCAATTTGCGGCTTCGGTTGTCAACCCGAGCAAAACAGAACTCATGCTGTTCACTACCAAAACCAAAATACCCGATTTTACCCTACCCCGTCTAAATGGTCGCTAAGTATCTATAGGTATCACGCTCGATCCAAAACTTAACTGGAAACACAGAGTTAGGAAGGCGTCGCGTCGTCTGTCGCTTTCTATGCCTGTAGAAAAACCTTTGGAAAGAAGTGGGGACTTCAACCAAAGATGACCTTGTGGATGTACACAGCCGTTGTACACCCAATTCTCACGTATGGATCACTAGTATGGTAGCCTGCGTTGAGCAAAATCTACCGCATTATGCAGTGGTACATAAGACTCAAGGAGTCGGAATGCTGACTGGTATGGCCATAGCAACATCCTGGATTTGCTACCAAACGGCATGTTCATATCTCCAACCGACTACATAACACCCAAATTAAACTACACGAGAGGCTTCCACGTCGGTTTCCCAACAAGGGCTCAGTGGAAGAGGGACGAAGTAGTGAAAGGCTTCGACACGGTCATATATACCGACGGATCTAAGATGAGCTGTGGTGTGGGGGCCAGTGTTTACTCGGAATCACCGCAAATATAAATTTCATTCCGCCTACCGGATTTTGCCAGCGTTTTCCAGGCGGAATTACTGGCCATCCGAGAACCTTGCACGCAACTAGGGCGTGACACAACGCATAAACAAAGCATTGCTATCCTTATAGATAGCGAAGCCGCCATCAAAGCCATCGACTCGGCTAACATATCTTTCAAACTGGTGCAGGAGTACCTGAACGAGCTTGTCTGTCTGAGCGAGCATATCAGGGACACACTTCTCTGGGTTCCAGGACATAGTGACATAACAGGCAATGAGCTGGCCAGGAAGGGCTCAGTACTACACGCCTCGTTCTCAACGAGTGTCCACATTCCGCTAGGAGCGGTTAAGGGACAAATACATTCGCATTTTCTGCAGAAAGCCAATCTCCGACGGTCGAGGTTGACAAACTTCGTCATATCAAGGAAGATATGGCCTACCTACAATCAAAATAGAAGATATAACCTACTAAGCAAACCCGCCCAGATATCGCCAGAATCTGTTGGCCTATTGGAGACCATGCGGCCAAACTAGGTATCCCATACAACCTTCATTGCCGCAGTTGCGGTAATACAAATGAAAAAGAAACTCTCTCTCACTTCCATTGCAAATGTCCAGCTCTAGCCAGAACCAGACTGCGCGCACTGAACCAACCATTCTTTGACGACCTTAGCGACATCTTGGGCAAAGGGATACAGGATCTTATCCGTTTTCTCAGCTCTACAGGTTGGTTATAGGCACCGAGACCGACCTGACCACATCCGTAACAATCACCACAAATAAGTCACATGAATCGTGGTAACAAAACGGCACATCTAGTGCTAATTTGGTTTCAGGGAGAACCGCCGCTACTACCTGCCTACCTACGGATGGATTATGGCTATTGCCAATTCCTTTCGTTTCTCCATTTATAGCATGTTTTCACTCCCTCCTGTGGGTTATAATACACTAACAGTTAATTTGACTGAGGATAGGCTAGCCGTTACCTCAAACCCTCCTCCTTTACCCGGGCTTGGGACCAGCATGCTACTTTCGTAACAAAGGCGGAATTGAGACCGGGTATTGTGACAGGTGGGAATCGGCTGCCATCTCTTGAACTTTTTTATTACACTTTGTAGGCCATTCCCCATGGGGATTTTAACTGCTTCGTTGCATAGCTCCAGGAAACATCTGGTTTTGCCATGATGGCCATTTTAAGCGTGCTGCCTTGTATCGGCCAGGGCAGCACGCTTAAAATGGCCATCATGGCAAAACCTGCCTTGTATCGGCCAGGTGGTTGGGTGTGTATGAATCGGGTAGGCGCTGACTGGCATCAACTTGGCGGTGCCCAGCTGTTGTAACTTTTTCATACACATCAATTGTGCTTATTTTACCTCCGCGTGGTAACCACCGGGTACTGGCCTCGCCCTTCCGGGCTTGGCTTGCTAAACTTATAAGCGCGAGTGTTGAACACGAAGAAAATAGCAACACTATAATGCTCTGTCGGAAAGACTGACTGAACGAGTCTCAGAAGTCTTACATGAGCTCCTCAGAAAGAGGACGTACGGCGGATGAATTCACTAGACTGAATCAACGGTGTCGTCAACAGTCAAGATGACAGTTACCTTACTTGAGCTACTTTGACGTATTTGGAGCTGAGGTCAGTGAGGATTTTTCATGACTAGTCAGGGTCCTGAAATAGAGATGGTGGCGGATGAACCCTTTATGGGCCAACGGCAGCTCTCACATCCCCGAAGTGGGTTACTGACACCGGATGAATCCGGCCCCTTTCGTCCAAGGGGTCCAACAAAGGGCCTGGCCCTCCAGGTTGAAGGTTGTACGCCGGGGTAACTGCCCGACTACGGAAAACCCACCTAGTTACGAAGCAACAACAAGCCTCGGATACGGATGATTTTACTGTTGACGAACCTGGCAAACGAATAAAGGACAACGAATTTCGGATCTGCACGTGGAATGTTAGGTCCCTTAACAGACCGCGTGCAGCCGAACAGCTAGCGGAGGCCCTGACCTGCTATAAAGCAGACTTAACCGCCATCCAAGAAGTGCGATGGGATGGACCGGGCAAGAAGAAAATGAAAAACTGCGACATTTACTATGGCGACTGCTATCGGCAACAAAAGCAGCGCTTATTTGGATGTGGATTCGTCGTTGGAGGCAGACTTAGGCAAGAAGTCTTAAGTTTCAGCTGCGTGAACGAGCGCCTCACGACAATTCGCATCAAGGCTAAATTCGCCAACATTAGCCTAATATGCGCCCATGCCCCCACGGAGGAGAAAGACGACGACACCAAAGAGAGGTTCTACGAGCTCTTGGACAAGACATACGAGCAGTGCCCTAACTATGACATTAAAATTGTCCTAGGTGATTTTAATGCAAAGATAGGAAGAGAGGGCATCTTTGGTAGTACTGTCGGAAGGTACAGCCTACACGACACCACCTCCGATAACGGATTTAGGCTGATCGACTTCGCGGCGGGGCGAAATGGTGTCATAGCAAGTACGCGGTTCCCGCATCTCGATATTCATAAAGGCACATGGAGATCTCCCGATCAATCAACCGTCAACCAGATTGACCACATTGCGATCGATGCAAGGCACTCCTCCAGTATTATGGATGTCCGAACGTTCCGAGGGGCCAACATTGACTCGGACCACTACCTTGTTGTAGCCAAGGTACGCCTTCGGATATCCCGAACACCGCCAAGACAAGTAAATACTGTGAGGAAGTTTGACGTCGGACGGCTAAAATCGCAAGAGATCACCAGATCCTTCTCCGATCGAGTCTCTCTCAATCTCTCAAGAGGTTCTATGCAGCCAGCATCAAGTATTGAAGACCAGTGGCAACATTGCCAAAAAGCCATCAGAGACGCCGCCTCTGATGTGCTTGGTTTCACTCGACCACCACAACGAAACCCCTGGTTCGACGACGAATGTCGGCAAGCACATGCAGCGAAACAAGAGGCATACAAAGCGGCGCTGCAAAGAAGGACCCGAGCTGCCCGTGAGCTCTACGCGCAGAAAAGAAGAGACGAACACCGGCTTCTCAGGAGGAAAAAGAAAGAGCACGAGAAGCGCGCGATCGAGGAAATAGAGAGATGTTACAGCAGGAATGAGGTTCGGAAGTTTTACCAAAGGGTAAAAAGAAGCTGCCAAGGCTACAGAGCCCGAACCGAAGCCTGCAAGGACGAACAAGGGAACATCATAGTAGAATCGCAGTCGATGCTGAGGATATGGAAGAACTACTTCTGCAGACTGTTTAACGGCGATGACGAAGTAAATACCGCTGTCAGGCAGAATGAACCACTCAACCTGGACGATGAAGACCAACAATTCCGTCCACCCGACCTGGACGAAGTGAAGATAGCCATATCTAAGCTTAAGTCCAACAAAGCCGCTGGAGCAGATGGCCTAACCGCCGAGCTATTTAAAGCGGCAGGCGATGACTTGGTTAGGAGTATGCACCAACTCATCTGTAAAATATGGTCGGAGGAAAGTATGCCCGATGAATGGAACCTCAGCATTGTTTGCCCGATCCTCAAGAAAGGAGACCCTCTGAACTGCGCCAACTACAGAGGGATTAGTCTTCTTAACATCGCCTACAAGATCCTATCTGCCGTGTTGTGTGAACGCCTGAAGCCTTTCGTCAACAACCTGATTGGTCCCTATCAGTGTGGCTTCAGGCCAGGAAAGTCTACCATCGACCAAATATTCACACTGCGGCAGATCTTGGAAAAAACCCAGGAAGTCCAAATCGATACCCACCATCTTTTCATCGATTTTAAAGCCGCCTATGACAGCATTTATAGAGACGAGCTATACAGAGCAATGTCTAGTTTTGGCATCCCTGCCAAACTCGTCCGTTTGTGCAGGATGACAATGGAGAATGCACGCTGCTCCATCAAGGTCGGTAAAGAACTCACCGAGACCTTCGATGTCAAAAAAGGATTTAGACAAGGCGATGCGCTGTCATGTGACTTCTTCAACATCGTTCTTGAAAGAATAGTGCAAAACTCAAACGCTAACACCAGAGGCACTATCTTTCAAAAGTCCGTCCACCTACTCGCCTACGCCGACGACATCGACATAATCGGCAGAACGCAGCGTGATGTCACTGGCGCGTTCGTGGGCATTGAGACGGAAGCGGCGAAAATGGGTTTGGCGGTCAATGAGGGCAAGACAAAGTATATGCTGTCATCAAGAAAGGACACCCAACACCGACGTCTTGGACAGAACGTCACTATAGACAGATATAACTTTGAAGTGGTAAAGGACTTTGTCTACCTAGGCTCCGCTATGAACTCAGACAATGACACCAGCGCTGAGATTAAACGAAGAATAACTCTTGCCAATCGCTGTTTCTTTGGGCTAAGAAAGCAATTGAGTAGCAAAGCCCTCTCTCGAACAACTAAAGTGACCCTTTATAAGACCCTAATCATCCCTGTCCTACTTTATGGTGCAGAGGCATGGACTCTATCAAAAGTGGATGAGGCTACTCTTGGTTGCTTCGAGAGGAAAATTCTTCGAGTAATTTTCGGTCCCGTCTGCATAGACGGTGAATGGAGGAGGAGATACAACGACGAACTGTACGGGCTGTACAGCGACATCGACCTAGCCAGAAGAGTGAAGGTCCAACGACTGCGGTGGCTGGGTCATGTAGAGCGAATGGACGTGAATGCTCCGGCCCGGAAGATCTTCGAATCCACACCCGAGGGACGGCGCAGTAGAGGAAGACCGCGACTCAGGTGGCGCACGCAAGTGGAAGGGGACCTCAACCAACTTAGCGTGCGAAACTGGAGGCAGCTGGCCAAAGATCGTGCTGGCTGGAGACGCTTGTTGGTTGAGGCCCAGGTCCACCCCGGACTGTAGCGCCACCTTAAGTAAGTGAAGAAGTGCCTTGTATCGGCCATGTAGGTCGGGGACAAACCGCCGGAACAACCATCATCATACCGCCCGCTGTGCATGCTAGACACGGCAGGAAAAGTTCTAGAGCGAATTATATGCAACAGATTGGAAGCAGCGATAGAAGCAGCAGGCGGGCTATGGGTATGCCAATATGGTTTTCGGAAGAATCGCTCAACAGTGGATGCAATTAGCTCAGTAGTTAAAATAGCAAAGAGAGCGATCGAAGGCAGGAGGTGGAAAGGGGGTTCCAAGAAATATTGCTCAGTTATCACCCTGGACATCAAAAATGCATTCAACACTGCAAATTGGGAACATATATTGAAAGCACTCAGAGAATTACGAGTACCAGCGTACCTCATACAAATCGTGAGGAACTATACTTCAGGCACAGAGTCTTAAACTACACCACAGACGATGGGGTTAAAGAATATAACGTCACCGGCGGGGTACCACAGGGCTCAGTACTAGGTCCTTTACTCTGGAATGTCATGTATGACCGGGTCCTACGCCTCCCAATTCCGGAAGAACCCAAAATTATTGGTTTCGCCGACGACATTGCAATCGTCGTAACTGGCAAACTACTTGAAGAGGTGGAACGGTTAAGCAACTCCACAATAAGGACTGTACGCAACTGGTTGATTTCGGCTGGCCTCACTCTTGAAAAACACAAAACGGAAGCGGTTCTTATAAGCAGTAGGAAAAAGACGAAAACGATCAAAATAAAAGTGGGTGGCCACATAATAACATCAAAGCCCCACATAAAATACCTCGGAGTCATACTAGATACTAGGCTATCTTTCAAAGAACACCTTAAGTGCGTAAGTCGCAAAGCAGCCAAAGCCAGCGCTGCTCTCTCAAGAATCATGCCCAATACAGGAGGCCCTAGACACACTCGAAGGCTACTATTGGCCAGAGTAGTAGTAGCGTCCATAATCACCTACGCCGTACCAATCTGAACGAGCGCCATGAAGTCAGGAACAAACAGGAAAAGTATTGCCTCAGTATATATAGGTAGAATAAGTGCATTGAGAGCGCGCTGCGCATACCAGCGACGCGGCCTGTGTTATAGCAAAAATGCTACCAATAGACATTCTGGTAGAAGAGCAGCGGCGCCAGTACGAACTAAAACACTCAGAAGAGAGCAAGCTGCCCAAACCGGCGAAACCCGGCCTATGTCACTAAGGTTGCGTAGCATAGAAGAGTGGCAAGAACGCTGGAATGCATCCGATAAAGGCAGATGGACGTATGTGCTTATACCACAAATTCAGCCATGGATAGAGAGACAACATGGGGAAATAGGATTCCACCTAACACAGTTTTTGACAGATCATGGATGTTTTCGCTCATACCTGCACAAATTCAAGCATGATGACAGCCCCTACTGTCCACATGGTGTTGATTGCCCTGAAAATGCCGACCATGTGTTTTTCCAATGCCCACGGTTTCAAGGCGAGAGGGAAACACTGAGGGAAAAACTAGGCGTGACACCAACCCCCGAAAATATTATTGGTCAAATGCTTGAAAAGCAAGAAGCTTGGGATGCAGTGATGGAAAACAGGAAGACCATCATAAGTAAATTAAGAATACTGGAGCGTGAGAGAAAAGAGTCCAACAGGACTACCACGAACCCAGATGACAACTAAGTCAGGACACGCCCCTACGATGAAATGCCAAGACGGCGGTACCGTAGGGAAAATGGGTAAGAAGGGAGAAGGGGTTAGTAGTAAAAATCCCACACTGTTACTGGGTACGGGCCCGGTTTCGTCTTTCAAAGATTACCACCTCCCAGCGAAAAAGAAAAAAAAAAGTTCGGTGGAGGTTGGCATGGTATATGGTCATATGGATCATTTTCTTTTGTAGCAGGTTTGTATTCAAAAAAAAATTGGACAAAGGCCCATACAAAAGTCGTGGTATATCTCGAAAACGACAAAGCCGATTGAGCTCAAATTTTGAGAAAATCTTTGTTTTTTGTACGAAGGCTTTTCTGTAAAGTTTGGTAAAATTGGACAGAGGGGCGTGGCATCGCCCATACAAAAAAATCATTTAAAATCGTATATCTCGAAAACCACAAAATCCATTGATAGTATTAGTTACTGGCCTGGAGTGCTCCTGTGAAGATTGGTCAAAATTGGCCAAAGGGGTGTGGCACCGCCCATACAAAAAAACATTCAAAGTCGTATATCTCGAAAACTATTAATTCGATTGAGCTCAAACTTACAGATAATCTTAGGTATTGGCCCTGGATGCTCCTGTAAAGATTGGTTAATATTGGATAAAGGGGCGGGGCACCGCCCATACAAAAAAAAGCATTCAAAAACTCAAGCTTACAGATAATCTTAGGTATTGACCGTGGAGTGGTCCAATGAAGATTGATCAAAATCGGACAAAGGGGCGTGGCACCGCCCACACAAAAAAAAAAACATTCACAATCGTAAATCTGGAAAACCACCAAATCGATTGAGCTCATCAAGTTTACAGATAATCTTAGGTATTGGTACCCTGGAGTGCTCCTGTAAAGATTGGTCATAATTGTACAAAGGGGAGTGGCACCGCCCATACAAAAAGACATTCAAAATCGTATATCTCGAAAATCACCAAATCGATTGAGCTCAAACGTATACAGATAGTCTTAGTTATTGGCCCTGGAGTGATCCTGTGAAGATTGGTCAAAATTGGACAAAGGTGCATGGCACCTCCCGCATACAAAAAAAAAAAACATTCAAAATCTTATACATCCTATACAAAAAACATCTTCTATTCGAAATTCGATGACTTTATATCTCGATAACCGCTGGGCCGATTTTTATCATTCTTTTTATTTTTTGTTCGTATTGCTGTATTTCAGGTATAGGCAGAAGGAAAATTCTTTTTCTCTAGCATTTCTCGCATTTTACGAAAGAATACTATTATCTAAGACCTAAGGGCGGGTACAGCTAGTTAAATATAATTTAGATATAATATCGAAGCAAGAGGCGAAGTTAATTTTTCTTAAGCAGTAAGTTTCAAATCTGATGCGACCCACTGTTTCAGCAGCACCAGTTTATTATTTTATTTCTTTAAATGAACGAGCCACTTTATAAATGAGCCATTGATTTCGAAAATTTCGGCGACACGCTACACAGTTCGAATGCAGCAACCACAAATGTGTGGTCCTCATTCGTTCTTCAGTAATTTAACTGATAAGAGAGCGAGCAGTCAGAGAAATAAAGTGACTCCCTTTACAGAATATCTTACTTAATTCCGATAAGTGTCTGATGGAGGAAAATACACACATTTTGTGCTTCGCGCCACACAGTTGTTTCATATCGAGGTTTATTGGACCACAGACATTCATGATAAGCACAGAAAATATACTATATAGCTATGGCAGTAGTAGGTAAGGTATATGGTAAAATAAAATGTTAAGTAAGTTATTTTAATTATTTTAATGGGAGGCACATTGATGTTCATTTTTTATTTGATATTTTGTTTAAATATCCTGTTTGAGTTTGCGGATGTGTCTTCTCCTACATTCGCCCACCATCCATACAGAATCTAAAATCCGGAAAGTAAAGGGCGAACTTTGACCTTAGAGTGACAAGTTTCGAACCTATCTGTTTTGCTCAACCAAAGAACAGCGGCGGTTTTATAGAGTAATTACTTTTCGGTATAGTGAAGCGTTTATTTAAAAACACAAGCGTTTTCTACTAGCCTCTCACTCACTACCAACTCCTACTCTAGGTTAGGTTAGGTTAGGTGGCAATTATCCGTTAATACGGAGTAATTCACTTAGACCAAGTATAAGGTCCATTGTGATACCACAAGCAGAGTCGGTTATTTCCGCTACTCTTGGAACCATTTCGAATTTTGGAGAAATTCCCTTATTTTGCTGATATCCGTTTCGGCAATATCAGCAAGCTCCCCGAAGAAGTCCTAGAGTTTGCTTTCTAATCGAGGATAGCGCCGGGCAGTTACATAGTAGGTGGAAGGGAGTTTCCTCCTCCTCCTCATCCATGCAACTGCGACAGAAGTCATTAGCGGTAACTCCAAGCCTTGCGGCATGTTTTCCTAGTACACAGTGGCCTGTTAGTACTCCGACAAGAGTTCCGATTTGTGTTCTACTGACGTTTAACAGGACCTTTGTCCTGCGCCGATTTATTCGTGGCCAGGTCTGTTTTGCGTGGTTGGAGGTGTCAAGTGCTAGTGTGGATATGTTGTATCTTACCGTTTCAATTTTCACATGGGGCTCTCCTTTACCAGTAGAGAGTTCCATTTTCCTGCCGTTCCTTGCCAGTTCGTCTGCTTTACAGTTACCTGGTATATCTCTATGGCCAGGGACCCAGCACAGCGTTAACGATGTCCTCACAGTATTTACTTGTCTTGGCGGTGTTCGAGATATGCGAAGGCGTCCCTTGGCTACAACAAGGTAGTGGTCCGAGTCAATGTTGGCCCCTCGGAACATCCATACCTAATACTAGAGGAGTGCCTTGCGTCGATCGCAATGTGGTCAATGGTCAATCTAGTTGACGGTTGATTGATCGGGAGATCTCCATGCTCCCCTTCCCCCGCGCCGATAAAACAGTTAATTTTTTCCATTCTTGTTTGTCCTCTTGGATAAGAAGTAAACGAAGAGTTAGGTACACAACTATGTAGCTTGAAAAACAGTATTTTAATTTTAAATGCAAAATAACTTAAGAAATGTAATTTTAAGAAAAATTAAATAACTCCTAATAACAGGCGTATTTTTTTGGGAAGTGAGTATAACAAAACCAAAAGTGAGTATACGAGTTTTGCATGTAAAACCAAAAGTGAGTATAACAAAACCAAAAGTGAGTATAACAGTTTTGCATGTAAAATTAAAAGTGAGCTAGCTATAGATTCCCAAAAAAATACGCCTAACATAGTAAGTGAAAATTTGGCTTTATGTCACTTTCCCGATTTGGCTTTATGACGCTTTATCAAAGTGCTAGAATTTGGCCTTATGTCACTTTCAAAAAGCGACATAAAGCCAAATTTCGAGATTTGGCCTCATGACGCTTGGCCTTATGTCACGGCACCTACTTAAACTACGAGTAACAGCGATTTTAAAATTATTTGCTCAATAAGGAAACTATCAACTGAGCGTTGCGAATAAATTTAACATTGACATTGCACACTCTTTTGATTTGCGAAAAAAGCGCAATATAAATAAATATTTGATTTAATAAAAAAACCGGCCAAGTGCATGTTGGCCGTTCTTTTGATTTGCGAAAAAAGCGACATTTGTTTAATAAAAAAAACCGGCCAAGTGCAAGTGTCACTCGCGCACCGAAGGTTCCGTACGTTAGTTCATAATAATATGCATGCATAGTTAAGGTATTGTTCCCTAACGTGCGTCGGTGGTCGTCACTCGTCAGTTTCGACCTAGGCACAGATCTTCGAAAACTAACTATAGGCGTATTTTTTTGGGAAGTGAGTATAACAAAACCAAAAGTGGGTATAACAATTTTGCATGTAAAACCAAAAGTGAGTATAACAAAACCAAAAGTGAGTATACCAGTTTTGCATGTAAAAGTAAAGTGAGCTAGCTATAGATTCCCAAAAAAATACGCCTTATATATACATGCAAAACTGTTATACTCACTTTTGGTTATGTTATACTCACTTTTGGTTTTTGAAAAATTGTTAACCTCACTTTTGGTTTTGTTATACTCACTTCCCAAAAAAATATGCCTTATGTAGTACGGTAGTACCGACCTACCCCCTAAAAATGCGAGCAAGATACCTATTTCATTGCAAAATCATCGGCCCCACCCAACTCGTAAAAATACAAATAACAGAGAGAGCACACGTGCAACAAAAATGCATACACGAACACGATACAACGAATATGAAACAATGCGATGATCGTGGGGTGGAGATAGAGGCCAGAGCACAACCCTCCATCGTCCATGCATCGACCGAGGACCGAGACCGAGATGCACAACAAAAAATATTCACCATGCTCTCCCATCAAACCTCACAAAAGGTATTTCTCCTCAAGCACATCTCATTCTCATATGCAAAAATCCTATATGATCCGCCCCCTACTCCTATCCAACAAAAATAATTTTCTCCCACAGCAACCACCACTGCCAGCCACGACTACCACGACATTCCACACATATCCAACACGAAATCTCCCCATTCCCCATGCAATCCAACAACGCATAATGCATAGAGAGCGATAAACACACAAGCGGGGATGATAATGCTGAACCCAAAAAAAGTAGCAAATTGCCCGAAAAAACGAAGTAGATTTACAAAAACCGAAGCAAACATTTGGCGAAATGCTCAAAATGATAAAGTTAGGTCTTCAATGGGATAATGGGATCTATAGATGGATGTGTAGTGTGGCAGAAGCACATAAATGATATTTTATAGTGTATTACATGATACATTTTTTTCCTAATATTTATTTTTCGTTGATTTTTTCGTCATTGTTTATGTATTTAGAGTCAAATTGATCAATACATTGGGTGGTATGAATAAAAATCGAGTTTAAACTCCGAAGACGTACTCATCTGCATGAGCATAGTTTGTTCTCCAATTTATATGAATAAATAAGATTTTAGTTTGAAAAGTACGTGCTCCTGTACATAGGAGTAGATACTCGTCATTTTATTTTCAAACATTTCTGAGTCTATAAGGAATAACAATAGTATTGCAAATGTGGCCATGATTATGATAATTTTTCGAACTTGTTACGGCAGCCCATTACCACCCCAAGGTGATCTTAGATCCTCCATCGGACGAACCACACGATGGGATCTGTCCAAGGGGTGGGAATACCACAAAACACACAAAACAAAAAAAAAAAACAGCACCAACAGATCACACAGATCACACTCCCGGGGGTTGGTGTGGGGTCTATTATATGCCTGGCGAAAACACAGCGTCGCTGTTGAAGAAGCCATTGTGTATTCGCCTTTAAGTCTTACGTGTTCACCTTAAATCCTCTTCGAAACTAATCGAATTGACTCCCAGAGGGAGAGCGTGTAGCTGTCAAACACTGCAAGTGCCAACCATGTTTGAATTTCTTCATAGCGTTGTGTATTTCGTCGCCATTAAGTCGCAATTCGAAAACGATCTCGTTCAAGTAAAATATTAAATAGCAAAAGTGATTAAATTGAGGTTGTGATAGTGTATAATAATACACACTATAGTTACAGTGCACTAATTTCATATCTGAGATGAGTTTATCACCAGATAAATCTAAAAAGAGGGACAATAGCCCTCGACGTTCAAAGAGGAGTGTATCATCGTCGAGCATTACATCATCCGAGAATGAGCAGATGGCTTCACCACCACCTAATAAGCGAAAGACAGAGTCCAGATCTGGGGAACAGACATCTATAGATCAGCGGCTCAGTGAACTGACAGAACAGGTGAAGTATTTGACCCAGTGCATGGGAATGTTTATTCCACAGGAAGATGAAGCACTCCATCTCCAGGATATGCAGATGCAATCACCTGAAGATTTTCTCGATCACCCAGAATGCTCCAGGCGAACACTCAATCTGGGTCAGTTACAGACTGAGAGTGATGCGAAGGTCGTCCAGCCAGCAAATAAGGAACATCTGCAATCGCTTGCCAGGTTGCAACATTTTGGATTACCAACTTGGAAAAGTGTGAGATATTCAAAAGCAGTGAAGTTGTTGGCTGCAACTCCAGGTTTTGTGGAACTACAGGTAAATGACGAACTTTGCATGCTCAGTAAGACAAAAGATTACTTAGTTTCCACAGAGCAGGTTATGGCAGCTTTGTCTAATTCTTTGTTGGAACAGAAGGCATTGTTAAAATTGGGACTACAGTCAATAATTGACTGGGCGTTTAAGTCACCGGATGGCTTAAACCCTAATTCTCTGTTCGACAAATTTACCACATTGTTCGGTTCGTCCTCTGATTCGTATAAGAATACAGAACTAGCATTGCAGGTAATATGCGGCAAGAGAGCTGAATGCATTGAGGTGAGGCGTGAGAGATTGATTTCTGAGATTTCCAATAAGAACGTTCAGACAGCGCTTCGAAACATTCATCCAAGTTCAGAGCATCTTTTCGATAAACATGCACTTCAGGCTTTAATGCAGTCACTTGGTGGGGCTCAGACCTGGCTTAGCACTCCCTCTGTTTCTAAGGAGGGGAGATCCTTTCAAAATCGGCGCTCTTTGCACAACAACGAAAGGAAGCCTAAAAGTGAGTCCAGGTATAATTATAAAAGATCTGCGCACAGAAACAATTACAAAGAAAGACAGGCAAATAGGAAGCAAGACAAACGAGTCATGCCTTCCTTTCGCTCGAAAGAGAACAGCAAATGACTCACATTTGTTCAGGGGGGGGCAACTAAAGTTTTTCATAGACAAGTGGCAGAGTCTGGGTGCCAGCCCCTTCATTTTAAAAAGCATTTTTGGAGCAAGGATACCTTTTCGGTGCAGACCACCTCTAGTTTACCCCACAGCCGATATTTTAAAAACATTTGCAACAAACCCATCTCAAAAGATGGATATTCAGGTAAGGGAGATGAAGGAATTAGGGGTTCTAGAGCCCCCCCTACAGTTCAGCCCAAGTTTCATTTCAAAGATGTTTCTCATAAACAAACCCAAGGGAGGAGTTCGCCCTATATTCGACCTCAGAGCATTAAACGACCATGTAATAGAAAGTTCCTTCAAATTGATCTCTTACGCCTCGGTCCCAGACTTTATACAGGCCAACGATTGGATGGTAAAAATAGATATATCACAGGCTTACTTTCATGTGCCAATATCGGAGAGCCACCGACCTTTTCTGAGAGTGGTATACAGAGGCGAACTCTTACAGTTCACATGCCTCCCATTTGGCCTGTCTTCAGCCCCCAGGTTATTTTCAGCCGTAACATGTTGGATTGCGGAGATCCTTCGAAGCAGGGGAATAAGAGTCTTAGTTTATCTGGACGATTTTCTGTTGGTGTCCCAGGAGTTTTCGAAGCTTACAGTTCAGGTTGCGGAGACCATAGAACTTTTGCAGGCTCTTGGCTGGATGATAAATTTCGAAAAATCTTTTTTAACACCGAAGCAGGCAATAGAGTTTTTAGGCATTCAGTGGGATTCAAAAGAAAACATTATGAGTATCCCAGAGTCAAAGAAGGAGAAAATCAGAATTTCTCTAAGCGCGCTGGCAGAAAAACAGTTTTGCAACCTGCGACACCTGCAGAAGGTACTAGGACAGTTGAATTTTGCAAGTTTCGTGATCCCAAGAGGAAGATTAAACTGTCGCTGCCTTCAGATATTTCTTCGAAAGTTCAACAGACGCGCAAGACAGACGCTTCCAATCCCTCGGAGGGCTTTGGAGGAGATCAATTGGTGGCTCGGAGCCACAGATATGGTCACACCAATACACAAATCGGCAGTAACAGATTTCTTAGTCACAGATGCGGCAGCCTCAGGATGGGGAGCTCAGTTAAACGAGTTAGCGATGTCAGGTCAGTGGTCAAAAAAACAGTTAAAATGGCACTCTAATATGAAGGAGATGTATGCGGTATACAGAGCTATAAGTGGCCGAGTAGAGCATCTAAGGGGAGCACACATCTTGCTTCAGACAGACAACCGTACTCTTGTGGCTTACATTCGCAAGGAGGGTGGAACCAGATCAATCGGCCTATTAGATCTGACTTATCAGATTCTTCACCTGGTCGATCAGTACAATATAACCATATCTGCCTTCTACCTTCCGGGAAGGTACAATGGAATAGCAGACCGTCTTTCAAGGGGGCGACCAATACCAGAATGGCACATTCTACCGGCAGCAAGGGCATTCATCTTCGAAAGATGGGGAATACCCGACATAGATCTATTTGCTTCAAGAAGAACAGCTGTTGTCAAGAGATATGTTTCTATAGATTGCAGAGATCGTTCAGCAGAGTTCTTCGATGCATTCAGTCGAGACTGGAATTATCAGCTGGGCTGGGTATTCCCGCCACCAAACCTTATACCGAAAGTTTTAGCTCATCTAAACCGATCGAGTGGACACTATCTCATTGTAGCCCCCCAATGGACGCAGGTATTTTGGATGGCCGACCTGAGTGCTCGAGCACTGGAACCACCACAAGCAATCAACAACCTGCAGAAGGTGCTAGTAGATATGACAACAGGTCGACCACCTCCACGAGTAGAATATTTGAGCCTGAATGTATGGAGAGTTGGGGGTGGGGTAATCAAGTAGAAAAGTGGTCCAATGAAGAAAAACAGTTGTTAAAGAGAGGATGGAGAGATTCTACTTTAAAAACGTACTCGCCTGCTATCAGAGCGTGGATAGCATGGTGCAGAGTAAACAATTTTAGTTGTAATTCTCCAACGGGTTCAGTCGTAGCTAAATACTTGGCTCACTTATTTTTGAAAGAAAATTATTCACCGAGCACAATTCTTGTTCACAAGTCAGCGATTTCAACTTTTTGTGGACCGAGTGCGGTCGATAACCTTTCTTCACACTTTTTAGTTAAACAGATCGTAAAGGCAGTAGCATTAGCAAAACCCCCTTCCAGAAAACTACGTACTTGGGACCCACGAACAGTAGTTGATTGGCTGACAACTGCAGATACCAAGGAGACCTTGTTTGAAGCTTCCAGAAGGACAGCGATTATTTTGCTGCTTGCATCTGGACGAAGAGTTCACGATTTAACATTGCTGAAGGTTTCAGATGACTACTTAAAGGAAGGTGAAGGAGAAATTATATTGCATCCAACATTTGGTTCCAAGACCGACTCGTCTACGCATAGACAGTCGAGTTGGAAATTGATCGAAAATCCAAATAAAAGTATATGCCCTGTATTTTGGATACGACGTCTAATTAAGCTTTCCCATGAAAGAAGAGCTCAAGTATATAATCTTGATAGTCTATTCATAAGTGTAAATGGACCAGTGAAACCAGCATCAAGAACGATAATCGGTGGTTGGATACGCTCAGTTTTACGAGAGGCGGGAATAGATGCTACGCCTGGCAGTGTGCGCGCAGCGGTTGCATCCTTAGGCTGGCTACAGAATCAGCCTGTTGATGAGATTCTTGCAAGAGGAAATTGGAAGGCGGAAAAGACTTTTAGAAGACACTACTGCAGAGTGGTAGATTCAAATAATTCTGTTAAAGAAAACAACATTTTTAAAACTTTTAAACCAGTTTAGTTTCATGAATTTATTGTATCATTTTATGAAAAAGTTATGAATTATTAAACATTTGTTTTTTTCCAATACAGTTCAACAGATTTAATACGTGGATGTAAGATCAATGCTAACTATCAGATTACTCATCATCATAGCGTTGTGTTCAAACACCAGCAGATAACAAACACGTCTTCAACAGCGACGCTGTGTTTTCGCCAGGCATATAATATGACGGTTTTACACTAAAATAAAACCGATATTATTTGCCGACAGAAAACACAGCGTCGCAGTAAGTTCCTTACTGGTGAAGACGCTATGAAGAAATTCAAACATGGTTGGCACTTGCAGTGTTTGACAGCTACACGCTCTCCCTCTGGGAGTCAATTCGATTAGTTTCGAAGAGGATTTAAGGTGAACACGTAAGACTTAAAGGCGAATACACAATGGCTTCTTCAACAGCGACGCTGTGTTTTCTGTCGGCAAATAATATCGGTTTTATTTTAGTGTAAAACCGTCATAATAAACCCGCGCATAAATTTAAACAGAAATTAAAACAAAAAAATTAAACATATAACAAATCACAAAATTAACAAATATCGACACAAATTAAAAACAAAACAGAAAAAAAAAATCCACAATACAAAAATGACGACCGACCATGTTGCTAAATTCATTTGTTTTGACGTTTTGTTTTGGTCGTCTCTTTGTATTTTCTTCGTTGTTTTCCCCTCCCATGTAAGTCGTCGTCATTTTTTGTACTAAATCTAAGCCGTGCTCCACATTTGCCTAAGCGGTTGGAGTGACGTCACGGGCAATATGTTTGTTGACAATTATTAATTAGCTAATTAATAATTGCAGGTCGATTGTGTTATGTTGATAGGTTTAGTTTAGGTTTTGTTTCTGCTCCACAGTGGGGGTATTGAAGACGAATTGTCCAGGGATTCGTTTTGGAAAATCGGTGGTCTTAGCCGTTGGAATCACTAGCGGTGCATATAAAACGTACATACCGCACACATAGCGTTTGAAGTGGGCACCGGACTCCAACAGCCATCGATCTCCACGGTCCTCACAAAGGACAAAGGAGGAATCCAACGATCCCTGGACAACAGGATTTAGTCCCCACCCAATTTTGGACACAAAAAACGACACAACGACAACAACAAAATTACAAAAACAACACACAAAGGTGCTCTGCCCCAAGCGTGGTGGTGTAACCACCCCTCCAACAACACCAACAACAAAACCACCCGCAGCACTGCCCCAGAGGCGTACGTCGCAAAATAGGGTGCTCCACAAATCGGCGCATAGGCGATACAAATTTTGTTTGCGAAATTTTTTTTGGAAATTTTAAATTAGTGTTAAGATTAGCTTTTGATTTTGAATTTTTGATTTGTGAATTAACGTAAAGTAAGGTTAGGATAATAATTAGTAATAGTATAGTGTATCTGCTTTTAATATTTAGTTTTGCTCGCGATTAAGGTACATTGCCAACAGTTTTCTTTCGTCCTTCCTCGTGCTGGCGCCAGGACAACGGGGGATCATTTTGTAACCGTAAGTAATAGTAATAAGATATTTGAGTTGAATTTTAATTTAGTAGGTATAATTTTGATAGTATTAAGGGCAGAATTGGTAGTTTTTAGTTTTTTTTTTCAATAAAATATGATTGTTTCCCCGTTAAATTTCGTGTTCGGTTGATTATTGTGAAATGATGTGCGCTTAAAAACCGTTCGCACTCGGTGTGTGGACAATGGACAGGCCGTCCTTCAATGGGTAGACAAAGACAGTACGTGACCTTCACTAACTTTGACGACTGAACATGACATAGACTGACTTTTCTCTTGGGAAGGTCGCGGATTGTGATCGGGAGGTACTTTTAGGGGCTACCATTCACAATATCGGCCAGAGTGGTAGCAATCGGTTGTGTTTATGACACACAGGGTGGGCAGGCCAACCTTTGCCATTTCCATCCGGCATGTCTCGGGTTCTTGACGAACCATTGCGTTTGAGAGACTATGGGAAGGAAAGTTGCGGTTAGGGAAGATGTAGTTATAGGTTAGTTTTAAGTTAGAATAGGCATAGAATAGGGCTTATTTTAAATTTAGAATAGAGTAGATGTAGTTTAGGCTAGTTAGGGTAAGATTCGCGGTAACCTTCCCGTTCTCTCTCATCGGCATTGGCACAAGTACTTGGGCTTTTCCTTTTCATTAATTTCACTGTCCTATCTTTTTCTGTCCGTCCGCAGTCTGATTAACGTAGCTTTCTCTCTTCTACTTTCTTTTGATTTTGATAAATGGCACGATATAAAAAGTGTGTTGAGCAGGTGGTGTATGGTGAGGGGGCAAGAACAACCCCCGTCCGACGAGCTGAGCCGAGCAACCGCGAGCGTGCCGCGCCCTCCTCACCTGCATCTAAGATGCCCCCGTGGCCTACCTAGACTCACAACAAACTTTATATTGAAGCATCGGAGATCGTTGTTTAAGTTGACCAAACCATCTTTTAATTGTTACACGCTCCTTTGTGAATAAATTATTATAAGCACACCCTGGTAAATTCTGAGTTGCTCCAAAGCCGTGAATCGTTGACAGATCGTGGCCATGATGCATCTACGCTTGTAAACGCAACTGAATTTAACGTGTGGCTTGTACATTAATGCTATCATACCCCTTTCGATCAATATATTCGTAACCATGAATAAATGAAATGAAAATTGTGCTTTTTTAGAGCTTTGGTTTTTAAACTGTGAAAACTGTTTCTACAGATTGTCATTTTGACAGTTGAAAGTCTATTTGTGGTTAGTACGTTTTGCCATTTTACGATGAATAGATTAACGCTTTGGTTTCAAGAAGATGACGCAACATGCCACACGGCGCGCGACACTATCAATTTATTGCGGTAAATATTTTCTGAGCACGTAACTTCGCGTAATGGACACCGTGAACAGGCCTCCACGATCCTGTGATTTAGATTACTTTCTTTGGGGGTATGTGAAGTCACCAGTCTATGCCGATGAGACCTTGGACGATTGGGAAATCAACATTCGCAGTGTTATTGCTTATATACGGGTCCAGTTGCTCGATAAGGTTGTCGAAACTTCACGATTGCGCTTCATTCGAACTAGCCGGGCGCGCATATGCCCGAAATCAATTTAAACAGTTGTATCATAGACATCAACATTACTTAACTGTTTAATTTTATATTGAATTTGTATACCTCTAAAAAAGACAATATCCACTGTCCACATTTTTCTATTAACTTAACAACAACTTCCGTTTGGTGAAGTTTGGTGAACACCAATATCTACTCCTGTTTGAAAAGCTCGGGTCACCGACACCAAATATCTCAAAATAAATCTCCTTTTTTTAATGCTACATACATTCATTCTTCTTCATTCTCCAGATACTACACCCAAAAAGTTATTGGATGTCCACTTGACATTTTCTTAAGTAAATCGATACAATCCATTAATGTCCGATCACACGTTCTTCTTCTAGCTTTGTAATATTTTTTGGAAGACAATTTAAGGATGAACTCAGCCATTGTTCAAACTGAAGTCTACTGCCTATCAGACTCCAAATTTATGGAGTATATTCTCACCTAGAAGAGCATGAACAATGTTTTATTCATAGCAAAACTGAGAATATACTCACAACAAATTGTAAATAAGAGTACCTACCTACTCTAACGGAGTATCTGCTTCTGTTTTTTATTCATATCATATGAAGTATTTACTCCAAATTATAGAGTATAAACTACATGCTCATTTTTATTCATATGACCCATTGTTTATTCTAAATGATATTTTGAACCATAAATAAACGAAGTAGAAATACCTAAGTTGCTACGTAACAGATGATCAAAAATTAAAAAATGAAGTAGATCTACTACATATGAAGTAAATTATCATCTTTGCACACAAGCCATACCCTTTTCGGAGTAATTCTCTATGGGATGCGTATAGCCGTGTGGGTGTGGTGACATTGCCAATGGTGTATGAGATCGGTATGCATTGGGATTGGAATGGAAGGCATATTATTTTATGTGGTGATTGAGTTTTTTTGTAAATATCTTCTAAAATAGGCGTATTTTTTTGGGAAGTGAGTATAACAAAACCAAAAGTGGGTATAACAATTTTGCATGTAAAACCAAAAGTGAGTATAACAAAACCAAAAGTGAGTATACCAGTTTTGCGTGTAAAAGTAAAAGTGAGCTAGCTATAGATTCCCAAAAAAATACGCCTAATATTAACTTTTCGACATAACAGTCTTCAGCACATATATAGCTACGAAGATGATCTACAAGAAAGGATTACATGTATTTTTTGTAAATCTAAAAATAAACAGTTTTTTGTGCGAATGAACATATCGCTCATTTACTAGAAGACTGTCATAACTCAAAAAACGCGATTTTTGAGTTAATGATGCAGAAATATTCGTTTTATGATGCTTCATTATTGTGTAAAAGTTTCGTATTAATATCCTGTATACCTTCCGCGTTAGAAGAGAATATGCCGTTATTTCATTTCATATATCCTAACATTTTTTACTCATAAGAGCGACATATCTCAGTTTGCTACAGTCGTCATCGTGTGTTAGTTGGTTTGCTTTTCTAAAAAACTGGCATATTTTGTGTTGTGACATTATTCGTTAAAATGTTATGATATTTGTAATGTAGATAAATTTCATATAAAGTGCATTATTTCGTGTTGTGACTGATTTGTTGAAATATTTAACTTGAATCAAACTCCATATACTGCAACATGTGACGTTCTTGATGAAAAAAATACTTTCGTCAACTGAAGTATTTCTTCTTATGACGTTATTTTTGTAAAAAAGACTGGCTGTTTAGAAGTCAGCCGTTTATATTATAAGACAATGTGTCGTTGTTGAAGATAATTTTGTCGATGGAAACTCTCAATAGATCTCAATAACTCAAAATGAGACGAAATTGTTGATAAAAATTATAAATTTTTAGAAATAATACACAATGGCCACCGCACACGGAATGATTTCTGCCGGCATAATAAATTGTATACAGGAACTCTTTTTCATTGGAGTGCATTTTTTTCTTCGAAATGTAAGAATAGAATAGGAACTATTAATTAAATATGAAATAAATGATAAATATTTTAATTCATTCATTTTCTATGGCCCGCTTATCCATTAAGTGGGTCGCGGGTGTAGGTTGCTGAAGTGGACCCTCCATACCTTTGTCTATGGTTTCGTTATCTAATTTGTCTTCAGTTCGATCAATACCACCTTGAGTTTGAACAGAATACTTCTTTTTCGAATCACAGCGTGTCCGGCTTCGTTTTTTATCCAATGATATCTATAAGGCGATGTACGACATGTTCAAGTTGATCTTAGTCTTGCAATTTTTCGTACGTCCACGTTCACGTCTTATTCATGGAAGCAAACACTCGACCGTGCGTCGATCAATAGAATTTTTCAAGTTTATTCAAATGGGAATAAAACAGTATGATTACACGATAAAACAGGGTTTTTCTCATAAACACAGGAGTAATTTTTCTACAGGATTTTCATTGAAATTGGCATGGTTATCCATACACAAAACAAAGGAGACTCTGTGCATTCCTTAATTGAGAGGGAACGGAACGAATGCTTAAAAGTGGTCCCATTTATACTCCCGAAATATTTTTTTCAATAATCCGATCGGCGAAAAAAACAGGAGATCCATTTATTGTAAAATAGCTTTGTTTTGAGAATTTTTTTGATTTAAAAATGCTGGCAAATGACATTGCTCCGTTAAATATGGTAGAGCTGAAACGTTCACAAGTAAAAATACTTAAAATTTAATGAGAATCACCAAATTCAGTTTTTTACAAATCTGCATACACTAAAGAGCAATTCAAGTAGGGTAGTGTACTCAAAAAAAGAAGTTACGCTGAAGATATTTTCTTGTTATTGAATTATTATTTTTATTAATTAAATACTAGAAGTAAAGGGTGTTTTTCTAGAGTTTTGGTTCTTAAATTGGCAACTCTGTTTCTACAGATTGTCAAATGGCAGTTGAAAGTTGATTTGTGGTAAGTACGTTTTGCCATTTTACGATGAATGAACTCCAGAACAACGAGTGCAAATTGTGCAAACTTATTTTGAAAACCATGGTTCGGTTCGCCCGAAATTTAAAAAGTAATGGCAAAAAATTATTAGCTATTAAATAAAGCTAATATCATAGACATTAATATTAGCTGGAAGTATTTTATTCCATATTGTATTTGTATACCTCTAAAAAAAACTCCCTTTATATTAAGTTCAAAAAGTTCAAATTATAAGACTTTGAAAATGAAATGACTAAGTACAAAACTATTGTTTTTTTTCTCAATAATAACGACATATTCGAACTTATGACACTCCTATGAATATAATTTTTGCAACAATAACGTCACAATTCGAAGTAGGGAATATTTTCGTTCAGGTAAAAACCATAAAAGACTAGTTGTTGTCGATTTACCTTTATGGATATATTAAATTTATAAAAGTTTACTAGTTAATTTCGAAATTATAAGATTTCTTCAGATTTCTGCAAGGCGGTAGTCAATTGAAAACTTTAAACATGTTTTCTGCAAAATCGAGTTTTTTGAGTTATGACAGTCTTCAAGTAAATGAGCGATATTTTCAAAGAAGAGTTACACAACTATGTTCACATAATAATATAGTACATTTTAGGCGTATTTTTTTGAGAATCTATAGCTAGCTCACTTTTACTTTTACATGCAAAACAGGTATACTCACTTTTGGTTTTGTTATACTCACTTTTGGTTTTACATGCAAAATTGTTATACCCACTTTTGGTTTTGTTATACTCACTTCCCAAAAAAATACTCCTTTTGTTAAAGATACTAACGAAGTAACGATATAGGTACAAGCATATTATGAAATGAACAACATAATTTTTTTTGTCAAGACTTTTTAATAATTTGAAACTCTCAGAATGGCTACTGAATCGTATACCTACCTATACGTATTAGGTACTTATCTATCATATCAAAATCTAATATGCACTCGAAAGTGTCATAAAGCCAAATTGACATTATGACGCTTTATCAAAGTGTCATAATGCCAAATGCTAGAATTTAGAGATTTTACCTTATGACGCTTGGCCTTATGTCACGGCACCGTTTAAGTACATTTGGGATGTCTACCGAAGACAATTCGTTCTAAAGTCGTTATTTTACCGTAAAAACGAGGATATACATTTTTTAATTTGATGCGTCTGAATATTTGATAGGTACCTACGTAGGTATCAACGAGAAATTTGTGGTTGATAGAAAATTTGATGAACATCAAATTTGATGAATATCAAATTTTTTGACAACCGTAATACCTACCAAGTTTATCGATAAAACTATACACAATAGATCTTAAATCTATTAATAAATAAATAAATAAATAGGTGGCGCAACAGGCGGTAGACATCCTAGGCTTAGCTTCTCGCAACCATTCGTTTGTATGAGTTTCTATTTTAAGGGACGAATGGAAGGGACCTACAATTTAATGCCGATTCCGAACGGCTTAATTGAGAAGCTTTTTCAGGACAGTCATACTCTCGGATGTTTGTAAGACGTTCGCGAGAGGTGGCGCAGTAGAAAAAACCTAATGATGTAATTTGTGTTTTTCCGGGGATCGAACCTGGGATCCCTCGCCCAGTAGTCCAGCACACTAACCACTGCGCTACTGCGCCCACTTAAATCTAATACAATTCACAATTCATCAAAAATGTTGATAGGTTATAGCCATAATACAGATTCATTCATTTTGTTGATACTTATCAATTATTCAGCCCTATTGCGAAGATCAATTATCAATTGATAGTTGATACTTATCAATCAATTTTTTGAAATGGTATTGCGACGATCAATTGTCAATGAAGTGTTGATCGATTGTGAACGTGCATCAATTAGCGATAGTCGGTTGGAATTTCGGTGTTGATAAAGACGACTGTTAAAGAGAAATGTAAGTATTTTCAAAATCGTTGAAGATCAACGTTTGTTATTTTTTAAGAGCTAAAATAGTTACTAACAAAAGGCAACTTAATAGATTGGTTGATTTGATGGAGCAGAATCCTGATATCGCGAAAGGGTTTATTTCCAAAACTTGTGCGCAGGCGAAGTGGGAACAATTTGCGAGATTGGCAGAAATGGCAAAGGGTACCTTGTACAACATTTCCAATAACTTTATGATCAATTTAAATTTCTACATTTGTTTAGATATGGATCGACCTGAAATGCAAAACAAAAAAGAAAAAGGTTGAAAATAAAGTCGAAATATCTGCGACTGGTGGTGGCCCAAACCAATGTCACCGGATTAATGATATGGAAGAGGCTGTGATTCGTATCTTTGAATTGCATACTTGCATGGATCATCCTGGTAATGAATTCGGGTTGAACGTACCAGGTGCAGCGCAAATAGCGAGCTCCAGTCAGCGAAGATCTCCAAATGATGTGATCCAAAGAGCAGAACAAACAACAGCTCAAACAAAAGCAAAAGCAACACCTAGAAGCATTGCAGTAGAATCGCATGACACTCTTAGAAGATCAAACTTCTATTTAAAAACACTGTTATGACAACATGACAGAATAAGCCAAATTCCATTCCTTGGAAATTTCATTCCTACCTTCGGTTTTCCAGTTCCAAAGGATTAGATGCATCTCACAAACTCCTATAGAATAGAATATAGAAGCCAATTCCGCGTAATTTGTCTCGCCATCATCATCAAAAAGTAATTCCATTGATGACATGTTTTAAAATAAATTGCACAATCGCAGATTTGTAAAACTGGTAATTATATAGGTTCGTTCGGGTACTTTTTTGCAAACGTAAAATTATTAAAACTTTGCTAAGAAACTGTGTGAATGCGTACTGAGTAAATTGAAAAAAATGAGAGAGAAATCCATTTCCCCTCTTTTCAGCTTTTCGTAATTTTCTACTCGCCGAATTTCGACTTACTGAAAAATGAAAACTGTCATCTAAGTGACATCTCAACAGTTTGACAAATATCTAAAACTCTATTTTTTCGTCTTCAACGATGTCGGAGGAAGAAGTTGTAATTGAATGTTCTCTTAAAACTTATCAGCCCTTTGAAAATTTTAGGTTTAATAGGTATTTTAGCTTATAAAAAATTCAAATCCAACTTATTTTGTAGATTCTGCCGTTAACGTTTATTTTTCGAATGTCGAAATGACGTTTCTTAAACTTTTTGTAAGAAAACCGGTCAGGTACTTCTCTGTAAATTGAGAGATTTCTCTCTCGATTTTTGAGATTTGACATTTTTCATTTTTCTATGCTGAAAGTACACGAACGAACCTGCATATTGTTTAAATAATTTGTTTGAAAGTCATAACAATCACTCTTCAAATTAAAAATATTTTAGAACTGTCAAACTTGAGCTTTCATTCACAATAACTTTACATAGGTACAATAGCTTACATTTTTATCAATTGTATTTCGCAATACCAATATCAATCATAATTGATCAATCGTCAACCGATTGATATTTGATCTTCGCAATAGGGCTGTGACATTCTACGGCAATTGAAAGTGGCCCAAATAAATAATAATAACCGATTTTCAAAAGAGGGCGTATGTATGATCTAGCATTCTGCCAATTTCCACGATTCTAGGATGGCATGAAGTGCTTCATAATTTGGTTTTCCATTGGGTAAAAAATCTGTCTTTTTATACCCGGTACCACACTGTGGTGAGGGTATATTCACTTTGTCATTCCATTTGTAACGCCCATAAGGAGGCGTTGTAGGTATGACAAAATATATATATTATTGATCAGCATCATTTTCTTAGTCGATATAGCGATGTCCGTCTGTCTGTCCGCACGATTACGGCCGTAATTTAAGAGCTATCGACTTGAAATTTGGTACCTACGTAAGCTTTTATCCACCAAACTGAGGCTAAGTTCGAAGATAAGCATACTGAGGCTAAGTTCGAAGATGAGCAAGATCGGATGAAAGCTACTACTACCTCCCATACAAAAATATCAGATTTATATACCTTTTTATGTTAAAAATTAAATTTAAATAGCTACAGTAAAGATAGCAAGTTTAAACTTTGAACATATTGTTTTAATAATATTTGAAATTTTTGACAAAAAATGAGCTTGGTCGAATAAAAACTACCCATACCTCCCATACAAATATATATAATTTTTAATACTAAAATATTTTTATTTTTATTTTACAATAATATAGTACCGGGGTTGCAGTGCATTTCTGTATTATGCAAGCTCTTATCTCATTTCTTTGAGATAAGTTCGGCAAAATCGTATCATCACCTCCACGTGGTGCTCCCTGGATAGCTATTTTTTATAGTGAACTAACGATGAACGTGTACTGAGTCTGACCACACACGCGGAGCTGAACACTCGGATCAGCGCAAGCTCAGCTGGGTGAACTTCAGATCGCATGTAACAAATCGGACAAAGTATTAGTCTTCACTCACCAGAGTGCCCAAGTGCGTCTCTGGATGCAGCCGTAAACGAATATTTTGCGGTAAGGAGGAAGACAACAAACCTTGTTGACCTGATCGGCTCTAATGCGTCTCAGATGTCAGTAACAAGAAGCCCGACGGACAAAACAAGCGGGCGTGCCGTCAGCAATAAGTGCCGGCAAAGATCCACAAACAAACGTCGCCTTAGGCCTCACAAGCCTATGCGAAAGAGATTAAACTTGTGATGAAAACGAAACAGCCCCGGATAAGATTGATTTTTACGTTGACGACCCATGCAAACGAAATAAGGACAATGACCTTCGGGTATGCACGTGGAATGTGAGGACCCTCAATAGGCCACGCGCTGCCGAACAACTAATGGAGACGTTGGAGACCTACAAAGCGGACGTCACCGCCATCCAAGAGGTGCGATGGGATGGACCGGACAAAAGGAGTATGAAAAACGGTGATATATACTACGGGGATTGCTACCGGGAGAAGAACCAGCGTCTATTTGGATGCGGGTTTGTCATAGGGAGTAGACTTAGGCAAGAAGTCTTGAGCTTTAGACATGTAAGCGAGCGCCTAGTGACAATCCGCATCAAGGCTAAATTCTCCAACACAAGCCTTATAAGCGCTCACGCTCCGACTGAAGAAAAAGACGACAGTGAAAAGGAATGCTTCTATGAGTTACTGGAGAGGACATATCAAATGTGTCCTAAGTACGACATTAAAATCGTACTTGGTGATTTCAATGCCCGACTAGGCAAAGAAGGCAACTTTGGTAATACTGTTGGTATGCATAGCCTACACGACATCACATCCGGTAACGGACAAATGCTAATTGACTTCGCGGCGGGGCAAAACATCGTGGTAGCAAGCACGCGCTTCCCACATCTTGACATCCATAAGCAAACGTGGCTATCCCCTGATCAGAAAACGATAAGCCAGATTGATCACATTGCGATCGATGGACGACACTCATCCAGTATTTTAGACGTCCGTACATTCAGGGGTGCAAACATCGACTCTGACCACTACCTAGTAGCTGCTAAGGTACGCTTACGGATAACTCGTACAGTCCAGCGACAAGAAAATATTGTGAGGAAGTTCGACGTCGAAAGGCTTCGATCGCAAGAGACAGCCAGAGCCTATGCCGACCGTGTATCCCTTAATCTCTCAAGGGGTCCCATGCCGCCAGATTCTAGCCCACACGACCAATGGCAGTGCTGCCAGGAAGCCATCAGAAGTGCCGCCTCTGATGTGCTAGGTTTCACCAGGCGATCACCAAGAAGAAACCCGTGGTTCGATGACGAATGCCGGCAAGCGCATGCGGCTAAGCAAGACGCATATCTAGCAACGCTGCACACAAGGACCAGGGCGGAGAGAAAAACTGCTTATAACACCTTCAGGCAGAGGAGAAAAGAAGAGCACAAACTTCTCCGAAGAAAAAAGAGGGAATACGAGAAGCGCGCGGTTGAGTCGATAGAGAGATGTCACTCCAGGAATGAGGTTCGGAAATTTTACCAAAAGGTAAAAAGGGCATGTCAATGCTCTAAATCCCGAACCGAAGCGTGTAAAGATGAGCAAGGGAACATCGTGGTAGAATCACAGTCGGTGCTGAGAATTTGGAAGGACCACTTCACCAGACTGCTAAACGGCGAAGATGCCCAAGATTCCGCTGTCAGGCATTTGGAGCCATTCAACATTGATGATGATAGACAAGAATCCCATCAACCTGACCAAAATGAAGTGAGGATAGCCATATCTAAACTTAAATCCAATAAAGCTGCGGGTGCGGACGGCTTAGCCGCTGAGCTCTTCAAGGCTGGACACCAACTCATCTGTAAAATTTGGTCGGATGAAAGTATGACCGATGAATGGAATCTCAGCATCGTTTGTCCGGTCCTGAAGAAAGGAGATCCTTTGATCTGCGCTAACTACAGAGGTATAAGTCTCCTCAACATTGCATATAAGATCCTGTCTGCAATAATTTGTGAACGCCTTAGGCCGATGGTCAACAACCTGATAGGCCCTTATCAGTGCGGTTTTAGGCCTGGTAAGTCCACCATTGACCAGATTTTCACACTACGGCAGATCTTGGAAAAGACCCAGGAATTTCAAATCGACACCCACCATATTCATCGATTTTAAGATTGCCTTTGATAGCGTGTATAGAGAAGAATTATATGGATCCATGTCTAGTTTTGGCATCCCTGCTAAACTCATCCGTCTGTGCAGGATGACGCTGGAGAACTCTCGGTGCTCCGTTAAGGTCGGTAAAAACACCACCGAACCGTTTGATGTCAGAAAAGGTCTTAGACAAGGTGACGCGCTGTCATGTGATTTCTTTAACATCATACTTGAAAGAATTGTACGAAACTCACAAGCCAACCCCGGAGGTACAATCTTTCAAAAGTCTGTGCAATTACTCGCATACGCCGATGACATTGACATAATTGGTAAAACTCGGCGAGCTGTCAGTGGTGCATTTGTGAGTATTGAGTCAGAAGCGGCAAAAATGGGACTAGCGGTGAATGAAAGCAAAACGAAATATATGCTGTCCACAAGAAAGGACATTCAACATCGGCGCCTTGGACAGAACGTGACGATGGACAGCTATAATTGTGAGGTGGTGAAGGACTTTGTCTACCTAGGCTCTGCGGTCAACTCCAGCAATGACATCAGCGCTGAGATCAAGCGAAGAATTACTCTTGCCAATCGCTGTTTCTACGGGCTTAGAAGGCAATTGAGTAGCAAAGCCCTCTCCCGAGCAACTAAGCAGACGTTGTATAAGACCCTTATCATCCCCGTCCTGCTATATGGCGCAGAAGCATGGACCCTATCAAGGGCGGATGAAAACGCACTCAGCTGCTTCGAGTGAAAAGTTCTCCGTGTGATCTTTGGTCCAGTTTGTATCTCAGAAGTCTGGAGGAGAAGGTACAATGAAGAACTGTACGGGCTGTACAGCGATATAGACCTAGTCAAGCGGATTAGAATTAATCGACTTAGATGGCTGGGACATATAGAGCGTATGGACATCAATGCTCCGGCCCGGAGAATCTTCAACTCTACTCCAGAGGGACAACGAGGTAGAGGACGACCTTACCTAAGGTGGCGCGCGCAGTTGGAAGGGGACCTCAACCAACATGGCGTGCGCAACTGGAGGCAGCTAGCGTTGGATCGAGCTGGCTGGAGAGGCATGTTGGTTGAGGCCCAGGTCCGCCCCGGACTGTAGCGCCATCAAAAGTAAAGTAAGTAAGGGTATTTGAGCTTCGGCATAGTAGAAGATAATTGTCTTACTGGTTTTATCTAGATCACTTTTCATGTTCCATTGGGCAAAACAATTTTTTTTTGATCCGGATCACTTTTTGCAGATCTCGATATTTTTCGAGATTTACACATATACTCTCAGTAATACCAATATATCTATTTGAATTTGTTTTCAAAACGAAATGACTAAAACCCTCTTGAAAATCAATTATTCAGAACAAAAAGGTAAATAATGGACATGGACTTAATTTTGGAGCAATTCCTATGATCTTCGTCATATTATTCTTCTTCCTCGTCATCTGTAGATTTCGATATATTCGTCGATATGATTATCCATAATGAAGTTCGTATGTTTCCACCGACAAACGAAAACAATTTGCACGCATTTATACATTTACAAAAGCAGATCAATCTGCTTTCATGTTCCATTTGACACGAAAAATCTGAGATCTGAAATAAAAATCTGATGTGCCCAATGGAAAATCTCATAAATGAGTGAGTGAGTCTGTCAGTTACGGTTTTTGTGATTTTTGAAGTCCTGTATATATGTTGAAAACCACTAATGCTACAGAGATGGAATTTGGTAAGGGTTATATTTTTGAGCTTGATAAATGCTTCAAGTTTGATGTTTTTGAATAAATTTTTTTCGAAGTTAGAGTGGGGGGGGGTCTAAAAAACCCTGAGTTTGTTCTTGTAAAAAGGGTGTGTACCTTTACTAGAGAACTTGGCTGGGGCACTACAGTATACTCTACTTCGCCTGCTCTCCGGCCAACTCTGTCAAAAAAAAGCATTCTTCTGATCTGTAGTATTTGTCATTGTCACAAAATTGTAATATCTACGTACACACACAATATATCTTTAGATTTATTCTACTGTTCTTGATTTATTTATCTGTTAAGGCTGGGTTAAATACTCGTATATGACTCTCCCTGCATAGGTACATATTTTTAAAAACATTTCGACTAATGCTGCATTCTACGATTTATTATGCTATCAACTTGGCATCCATTATTTAAAATATTTGAACAATAAATGCAGTTCGAAAAGAAAATAAACTAAGCAAGAAGTGTGTACCGCTTATCTCTTAATGCGAGATACAGAATGAAAAGCTAACTCATACATATTAGTATACGTTCTGCTACTGTTTTTATGAGCAATAAAGTTTCGTTTATTGTGATCAACAAAAGTAAATATTTGCTGTGGTAGGTATTGCTATATCAACATATCTACATAATGTAGTCTTTTAAGTCAATAGTCTAAGGGGCTTCCATAAAATTTGTCGAATAGCACTATTAACGTATACCTACTTAACGAATGGTTAAAAAAAAGTTCTTTGATAGATACTTAGATAGACATTTAGGACTCTACCAGATCTTAAGTCAGGAAACTGGTAACAGGATTTTACCTCCCTAAAGAACACATTTAACGCAATCTCCACTACAACGCCTTAACTTAGCTCAGCAAGGACTGAGAACTAGATGAAGAAAGGGAACATACGGGGAGAAATATCTAGTCGTCATAAAAATACTGCTAATAAATCTTTAAAATCACCCCTATTCCCGTTGGCGTTTGTGGTAGACGACTAATATTTAAAATAGCAGTGAACTAATTGAAAAAGAAATAAAATCGTTAACAAAAGTTGGAAAAAAATCGGAATACCATTTATACAACGACAAACGCCAATCTTGCTTCCCTCCTCAAGGGCGAGAACATAGACATCGATTTCGCACAAGAACAAGGAATGAGGAAGGCTAGTAGAAGGGCTGAACTCAAAGGTTCTGGTCACATACCGTGTCAATTCACCCAACAAAGATAGTAAGATCGGAGCATGCTAGAAAACATGCTACATATTCTCTTTCTTCTCTCTAGCCGCAGCAGCACTGATCAGACATAATTCAAGTACCTACGCTAGACAAGGGAAACACCCACATACAACTCTGCTGATGGTCCTCCAACAGAACTGCGACAGGATCATATATGACATAATAATGGGATGTGGCTCCAATTGTCACTATTTTCAATGGGTCAGCTCAGCACGAACACCAACACACGAGGTGAGTGTCTGTTCTAATTTTTACTAGACATTGGGTGATATGAATAATATCCGAGCTTAAACTAGGAGTAGGTACGTACGGAGTAGTGATAGTGATAGTTTGTTCTCCAATTTATATGAATAAAAAAGATTTTAGTTTGAAGCGTAGTACATGCTCCTGAACATAATAGTAGATACTCGTCATTTTATTTTCAAACTTGTCTGAGTCTGTATTAACAAATAACAATAGTAGGTACTTATAGCACATGTGACTATAGGTCTGTTTTTTTTTTCCACATCTATCTCAGTGAAGTAAAGTAAAGTAGGATTTTTAACACGCAATTACAACAACTACGAACTGTTTGACACATTCGAGACTCTATATAGTTGTTGTAATTGCGTGTTAAAAATCCTACTTTACCTTACTTCACTGAGATAGATGTGGAAAAAAACAGGCCTTATGTTTATGATAATTTTTTGGAACCTTTCCTATAGATATCGGAACTGTATACATATTTAAACATCGGAAATCGTTGTTTTAGTTGTTAACCCCTAAGGTCGGTTTTCTATCGCCCACTGGTCCCAAACGAAGCGGTGCAGGGAAATAAGTCCCCGGGAACTAAGTCCACTGAGGGACTCAGTTCCCACCTAGTGGGAAATAAAACCACTTTCGTGAAGTAAGGTGGGAAATAATTTTCGAAAACTCTGAGTGGTTTTATTTCCCTTTCAATATACCCAATTTCGCACATAGTTTGTCAAGGAATTGTTTTTACAAAGGAAAACAACTGGTAATTTAGACAGTTTCTTTATAAAACAAAAGAGCTTCTTTGATGTTTTACTTCATTTTTTTAACAAATTTCTTTTTATTAATTATATCTACTAAAGAACACAGTAACAAAAAATACTACATTATGAAAGTAGATAATAAAAAATACGCAAACATGAGCTTGTCAAGAAATTTGTAAAAACAATTTCGTGACAGACTGTATACTGCAAGAGTCTGACAGTAAACCCAAGCAGGGGGGTTGCAGTTGCATACGTATTTAACTGTTGAATATGTACTAAGTTCCCATAAGAAAGTGGGCTTAGTTCCCACCTCACAAGGGAACTAAGTCCACTTCACGAAAGTGGTTTTATTTCCCACTAGGTGGGAACTGAGTCCCTCAGTGGACTTAGTTCCCGGGGACTTATTTCCCTGCACCAAACCAAGCATGCTAGACTTCATTTTTTTTTTTTTTTTTTTAATTGAAGTTAATTTAATTGTTGGGATTTGACCATAAGGAAGATTTACATTACTTAAATTTAAGGTAATTGGAGTATTTTAGATTTAAAAAAAAATTATTCAATTGTGTTTTGTGCCACCTTTCTGCTCCAAAATCCAAACCTCCCCGGTTTGGAATGGATGCATACAAATTGGCCAAATAATTTAGCGAAATCGAGCTCCAAGCTAATTAGTCGAATATTGTTATCCCGACCCATAGATTTGACGCGTCAACCATCCCCAAACATTTTCGATGATATTGATCAGAGGTAAGGTACACTGAGATACCCATCTCCGAATCCTCTTGCCGCTGGGCCCCTCAATTTTTGCCAGGAATCCGCCATTTTGTTTTCCTATCTGTGTACATCAGTTCCTATCCGTGTAAAAAGATTAGGTGCGAATGTGTTGGTGGAGAGGATTTTTGACGTTTGTCAATACGAATTTCTATGCAACAATACTAGCGCACCTAAACTTTTTGGGAGCGTAAAATTTAGCTTGTAGGCAAATTACTGTAAATAGGTCGAAGATGGGAATCTCAGTCTCTCTTACCTCTGATATTGATATTCAAATCCGGTGAGTAGGCCGGTCAGCTTAATAGCTCCACATTTTGGCTCTATAGATATATACGTTTTAACAACCCGGGCTGTATGCAGAGGTCAAAAAAAGTTATGAAAGTATGGAAAGGCCTCTTCCTACCATTGTAAGACAACGCATGAGGTTGACAAAATATGTAATTTGCAGGTGCCATAATACGAAACGGCACCCACACAATCACACCTTCAACTCTACTATGTAGCCGGTCCAAACGATGAGTTTCATTGCGGAGGTTATGGAAACAGTAGCTATAGCCATCGTGGGCGCAGTAGCCCAGTGGTTAGTGTGCTGGACTACTGTGCGAGGGATCCCAGGTTCGATCCCCGGAAAAACACAAATTACATCTCAAGGTTTTTTCTACTGCGCCACCTCTCGCGAACGTCTGACAAACATCCGAGAGTATGACTGTCCTGAAAAAGCTTCTCAATTAAGCCGTTCTGAATCGGCATTAAATTGTAGGTCCCTTCCATTCGTCCCTAAAATAGAAACTCATACAAACGAATGGTTGCGAGAAGCTAGGCCTAGGCCTGTTGCGCCACCTATTTATTTATTTTAGCTATAGCCATCGGAGCCTTTCAAATTTAAGTCGGGTCACATGTGCGCGACAAAAACGGAGGTGTTGTGCGTTTTCGAACCGGGTTAGGGGGTGACTTCTTCTTGTTTTTAATATGCTTAGCATTCGCAATAATATGACGAATAGTTGTGAGACTTGGTGGTTGGGTGTGTATGAATCGGGTAGGCGCTGACTGGCATCAACTTGGCGGTGCCCAGCTGTTGTAACTTTTTCATACACATCAATTGTGCTTATTTTACCTCCGCGTGGTAACCACCGGGTACTGGCCTCGCCCTTCCGGGCTGGGCTTGCTAAACTTATAAGCGCGAGTGTTGAACACGAAGAAAATAGCAACACTATAATGCTCTATCGGAAAGACTGACTGAACGAGTCTCAGAAGTCTTACATGAGCTCCTCAGAAAGAGGACGTACGGCGGATGAATTCACTAGACTGAATCAACGGTGTCGTCAACAGTCAAGATGACAGTTACCTTACTTGAGCTACTTTGACGTATTTGAAGCTGAGGTCAGTGAGGATTTTTCATGACTAGTCAGGGTCCTGAAATAGAGATGGTGGCGGATGAACCCTTTATGGGCCAACGGCAGCTCTCACATCCCCGAAGTGGGTTACTGACACCGGATGAATCCGGCCCCTTTCGTCCAAGGGGTCCAACAAAGGGCCTGGCCCTCCAGGTTGGAGGTTGTACGCCGGGGTAACTGCCCGACTACGGAAAACCTACCTAGTTACGAAGCAACAACAAGACTCGGATACGGATGATTTTACTGTTGACGAACCTGGCAAACGAATAAAGGACAACGAATTTCGGATCTGCACGTGGAATGTTAGGTCCCTTAACAGACCGCGTGCAGCCCAACAGCTAGCGGAGGCCCTTAACTGCTATAAAGCAGACTTAACCGCCATCCAAGAAGTGCGATGGGATGGACCGGGCAAGAAGAAAATGAAAAACTACGACATTTACTATGGCGACTGCTATCGGCAACAAAAACAGCGCTTATTTGGATGTGGATTCGTCGTTGGAGGCAGACTTAGGCAAGAAGTCTTAAGTTTCAGCTGCGTGAACGAGCGCCTCACGACAATTCGCATCAAGGCTAAATTCGCCAACATTAGCCTAATATGCGCCCATGCCCCCACGGAGGAGAAAGACGACGACACCAAAGAGAGGTTCTACGAGCTCTTGGACAAGACATACGAGCAGTGCCCCAACTATGACATTAAAATTGTCCTAGGTGATTTTAATGCAAAGATAGGAAGAGAGGGCATCTTTGGTAGTACTGTCGGAAGGTACAGCCTAGGAGCTGCTCGTGAGCTCTACGCGCAGAAAAGAAGAGATGAACACCGGCTTCTCAGGAGAAAAAAGAAAGAGCACGAGAAGCGCGCGATCGAGGAAATAGAGAGATGCTACAGCAGGAATGAGGTTCGGAAGTTTTACCAAAGGGTAAAAAGAAGCTGCCAAGGCTACAGAGCCCGAACCGAAGCCTGCAAGGACGAACAAGGGAACATTATAGTAGAATCGCAGTCGATGCTGAGGATATGGAAGAATTACTTCTGCAGACTGTTTAACGGCGATGACGAACTAAATCCCGCTGTCAGGCAGAATGAACCATTCAACCTGGACGATGAAGACCAACAATTCCGCCCACCCGACCTGGACGAAGTCAAGATAGCTATATCTAAGCTTAAGTCCAACAAAGCCGCTGGAGCAGATGGCCTAACCGCCGAACTATTCAAAGCGGCAGGCGATGACTTGGTTAGGAGCATGCACCAACTCATCTGTAAAATATGGTCGGAGGAAAGTATGCCCGATGAATGGAACCTCAGCATTGTTTGCCCGATCCTCAAGAAAGGAGACCCTCTGAACTGCGCCAACTACAGAGGGATTAGTCTTCTTAACATCGCCTACAAGATCCTATCTGCCGTGTTGTGTGAACGCCTGAAGCCTTTCGTCAACAACCTGATTGGTCCCTATCAGTGTGGCTTCAGGCCAGGAAAGTCTACCATCGACCAAATATTCACACTGCGGCAGATCTTGGAAAAAACCCAGGAAGTCCAAATCGATACCCACCATCTTTTCATCGATTTTAAAGCCGCCTATGACAGCATTTATAGAGACGAGCTATACAGAGCAATGTCTAGTTTTGGCATCCCTGCCAAACTCGTCCGTTTGTGCAGGATGACAATGGAGAATGCACGCTGCTCCATCAAGGTCGGTAAAGAACTCACCGAGACCTTCGATGTCAAAAAAGGATTTAGACAAGGCGATGCGCTGTCATGTGACTTCTTCAACATCGTTCTTGAAAGAATAGTGCAAAACTCAAACGCTAACACCAGAGGCACTATCTTTCAAAAGTCCGTCCACCTACTCGCCTACGCCGACGACATCGACATAATCGGCAGAACGCAGCGTGATGTCACTGGCGCGTTCGTGGGCATTGAGACGGAAGCGGCGAAAATGGGTTTGGCGGTCAATGAGGGCAAGACAAAGTATATGCTGTCATCAAGAAAGGACACCCAACACCGACGTCTTGGACAGAACGTCACTATAGACAGATATAACTTTGAAGTCGGTAAAGGACTTTGTCTACCTAGGCTCCGCTATGAACTCAGACAATGACACCAGCGCTGAGATTAAACGAAGAATAACTCTTGCCAATCGCTGTTTCTTTGGGCTAAGAAAGCAATTGAGTAGCAAAGCCCTCTCTCGAACAACTAAAGTGACCCTTTATAAGACCCTAATCATCCCTGTCCTACTTTATGGTGCAGAGGCATGGACTCTATCAAAAGTGGATGAGGCTACTCTTGGCTGCTTCGAGAGGAAAATTCTTCGAGTAATTTTCGGTCCCGTCTGCATAGACGGTGAATGGAGGAGGAGATACAACGACGAACTGTACGGGCTGTACAGCGACATCGACCTAGCCAGAAGAGTGAAGGTCCAACGACTGCGGTGGCTGGGTCATGTAGAGCGAATGGACGTGAATGCTCCGGCCCGGAAGATCTTCGAATCCACACCCGAGGGACGGCGCAGTAGAGGAAGACCGCGACTCAGGTGGCGCACGCAAGTGGAAGGGGACCTCAACCAACTTAGCGTGCGAAACTGGAGGCAGCCGGCCAAAGATCGTGCTGGCTGGAGACGCTTGTTGGTTGAGGCCCAGGTCCACCCCGGACTGTAGCGCCACCTTAAGTAAGTAAGTAAGTTGTGAGACTTGCTTTGATACCACAAGCCTTTGATACCATAAGCATTTTGAAACAGTCTGGCACAAGTCTTGCCGCGCTTAAAACGTCTTGGACCTACATATTTGTGATGAGATAATAATACTCTATACAATAAAACTAACATTGACTGGTTATATCAATTATCTCAGTTTTAGAAAAACATGGGTTTTTAACAACTATTACTCACTAAAGCCACGACCATCAGCTGCAAAACTTTGGTTTATAGCATCAGCCTTAACCTATCCCTCAACTCATCTACTTACTTTTTTTCGGTTATATCTCGGTACCCAAAATTGGCTGTGGGCTCTTGGTCTAAAAGGAGCGTGTAACAATTGAAATACACTCCCCGCCCAATCGTCATCTGGTCCCAAACCAAGCATGCTAGAGACTTCTTTTTAAATTAAAGTTAATTTAATTGTTGTGATTTGAATTTTTTGATTTGATTTGACCAGAAGGAAGATTTAAAACTAAAGCTTTAAGTATTGTAGTGTGGATTGAAAATACTACTTATTGACCACAGCGCCATCTACACTGGTCGGCATAAGTATTTTGACAAAACTAAAGTTAATTCTACTCATAATTTGAACTTACTTCATGTAAATTTTGGCATCAATGGAAAGGTCATTTAAATTCCGTTTGAATGATACACAACTTTCCTTAACCCATTAAGTACCCATTGAAAATTTAGAACTTTTGTAAAAGCCTACTTTTTTTACTTTTTTCCTCGGTCCCAAAAAAATAATGTTTTGATGCAAAAAGTTTCTTCAAACAATTCTAATAGTGACTGCAAAAAGAAATTTTCAAAAATCTCTTCGCTAACTTTTTTTATGAATTTTTGAATGGGATGATCTCAGAAAAATTTTGTATGAAAAGGAGGAAAAAGTGGCTAAAATAGTCATTTTTAGCAACTTTCAAAAAATCATAAAAAATATTAGCGAAGAGATTTTTGAACATTTTTTTTTGCAGTCACTATTTGAATTATTACAAACTAAATAATTATTGTGTAAGAAATACTGGAACATCTTTTTAGGAAAAGACAACAAAAAAATCAAAAATCCAAAGCAAAATCCAATTAGAAAACTCTATAACCAACTGAATCGATATCGATGTACTGGGCTGCAATAAACCTAAAATGTGTTCCTATTGATGCCTGATATGAACTGTATCCGTAAAAATGTAGTGTCGTGAGAAACTTGAAATAAATATTCAGGGCCGGCCTTAACGATCTAGGCGCCCCGGGCGAGTCATGCACTTGGCGCCCTTTTATATTTTAAGAAAAGTGTCATCATTTGATATCCTCCACTACATATAAGCCATGCAAAATTTGTTCCGTGTGGGTTAGTATAATGTACTCGGATTCGCATGGATCTATTTTTGGGTCTTAAAAAAAAACTTATTTTCAATAATTGTGTTAGTCATGAAACGAAAAAAATATAATTAAAAAACAACTAAAATCTTATGTTTTAGATTTTTGTCACCAAATTCTCTGATAAGACTGTTAAAATCTAGGCTTTCTGCAATTTGATTTTCAATGGACAGTGAGGCCAAACAAACTAATTAATCTTTTTTTGGGACATTGTAGACCATAAGTTAGTACGTTTTTATCAACTTTGGTTTAAAAAAAACTGCGTTCGCCACTTGCAACTGTCACTGGTATTGTTAACAGAATATGTATCGATATGCAGCTGTTCCGGATCATATAACTCTTGAAGATTGTGCTTTTCATGATTTCATCGCACAACAAATCTCCAACAATATCAGATTTAAAGTTGATCGTTAACTTTTCTTCTTCTTTATTTTTATTTTTTAATTTAATCAAGAAAACAAGAAATTCCACGCGTCAGGAAAATCATGCATCTGTTGAAATCTTTCCTTCATAGGTATAAGTACGGTGTCCAAAAGAGCATTAAAAAATCGACTTCAAAAATTGTTTTTTATCAGTTAATGGTTCATCAACAGATTCTTCACCAAGTCTACGTTATTAATGAGTCTTAATGAGTGGGCCTCTATTTCGCAACACAATGACAGGTCGTGGTAGATAAATGCTGAGTACTCAACTCATTTTAATTTTTAATTAATTTAATTTTCCCCGAAATATTCCGCTGGCATTTCGTCTGGGAACTTTAGCTAAAGAGCAACAATGTAAGTGTTTTTCTGCAAAATATTTAGAAAAAATAATGCATATTGTCAGTTTTAATGAAGGTGAAACACAACAAATACAAAACAGCTTCAGATTATTCTAAATCATATGGAAAAATATCTGGATATAGCAAATGAATTTATACAAAGAAATTTTCACAGATGGATCCATGATGGATGGCGGAGCGGGGGCCGGAATCTTTTCAGAAGATCTGGAACTAGCCCGTCCCATTAGCCTCGGGAAACACACTTCAGTATACCAGGCTGAGATGATTGCTTTGCTGCATGCGTTGGATTACTTGCTTGAGAGTCAGGTGGAAGGAAGAAATATCCTAACAGCACTGGACAACCAGACGGTGGTTAGATGCATGGAGCAGACAACCATTACATCACTGGCACTGGAATGTGTATTCAAGCTCAATAAGTGTTCATCTAAAAATCAGGTAACACTGACTTGGGTACGAGGACACATAGGGATCGACGGCAACGAAAAGACATTCGAACATATTTTCGAAACTACTTTTCTGATTCCCGGGGAAAAAACTTTCCGATGGGTAGATTTAATTAAGGGAACAAAAAATATTCGGGGGAAACATTTTTCCCTCGGAATTGCCGATAGGGGTGAATGTATTCAACTTCTGAAAATCATTCCTTGCAATGTAATAAATTCTGAGTTGCTCCAAATCCGTGAATGGTGGACAGATCCTGGAGTAGATTTTGTGTGCCACATATCTTTCGCTTTTATTACATCGGCAAGATCCTACGTCTACATATTCTCTCATATTCTGAGTCAATTAAAGTTTCTTAAATTAACGGCAAAACTGACAACATTTGGGAAGTGTTATTTCGTCTATCTGTCAACTTTGACAAACTTAACATTCACATCATACAACATTATGCATGCTAGCATGCAGGATGCCGGAAGAGATTCTCTGAGCTGTTTCGAGCCAATAGAGCTCGTTACTCGTTTGCATTTGCTTTCGATTTATATAGATTGGATCGCTTTGCTATGGATTAATTTCAAATGAAAAACTAGAAAATATAAGCTATTTGACTTTATTGACTCATGTGAAAATATTGTATATACATAAAATCGAAAAGTCTTTGTTATCAT
The DNA here is from genome assembly GCA_955612985.1 of Cheilosia scutellata. Lineage (NCBI taxonomy): Eukaryota > Metazoa > Arthropoda > Insecta > Diptera > Syrphidae > Cheilosia > Cheilosia scutellata. The sequence continues at coordinate 56,254,234 of OY015311.1, forward strand.
ATTAATCAAAAGAGTACAGCATACAAAATACAAACAACAAATAAAATATGTGAGTGAATTCCTCTTTTTTAGTGATTATTTCAATTTAACTAACAACCATATTTTGAAGTGATTCTCGGATTTCATCACCATCTATTTCTGTCTTGTTTTCCATTGCGGATGATATCTGATTCGATGATCCAACTGTTGAAGTTGGCCTTGCACATGTTTTTTTATGCATAAACCAATGAAGTCGCTGGCATTCTCTGTCGCAGTACTGAACAGCTTTACATTTTGAACACTTTTTATCGGGTTTTTCTTCTCCACATGTACTGCAAAACGATACTTCATCCTAACAAATAAATAGGAAACATATTATGAATAGGTATGTATACAAATAAAATATGTATAATAATAAAAATGCTACAGTTGACATAGCCCGTCCCAACTTAAGTGAACATTTCCTGCGCTGGTCTCTTCACATCAGGGATTTTATTCTCTTTGTGACAACAAAAAAAACTTTTCCAACCAGAACTACAGCTAAAAAAATATGTGCGCTTTTCAAACAACAAATATACCCCTGCTTGCGAAGATATTTCTCTCGATCGACGATCGAGGCATGACTGATTGTCCACACAGCACCGTCGGTCGTTGGCGTATGCCAAAGATACACATTTACCCACCCCAAAAGATAAGGGAAATTTGCTGGGCACTTCTCAAATGTGTGTTTAGTAATGAAAACCAGATTTTTAAGTAACAGCATAAGACCCACTATTAAAAAGGGTTACAATTTCGCTGCAAAAAAGCTAAAGTAGAGAAAAGGATTAACAATTCCATGCGATGAAAAATACCTTAAGAGAAAAAATATCCCGTAAATAAATTGCTACTGCGCATGTTGGGATCTTTCTTTTGCTTTGGGACGGGCTATAGTAGGTTAATCAGTACAGTTAAGAATCGTATATTAGCTCATTTTGTTAAAGGCAATTGTCATTTGAATATCGTAAGATATTCTCTTTGGAACAGGTCAAGAAACACTAAGGAGACTCTATATTATATATATCATCATTCCAGTCCCGGTCTATGGCGCAGAAGCATGGACTTTAGGAAAGGTGGTCGTTTCGAACGCAAAATTCTTTGGGTAATTTTCGGTCCCCTTTGCGTTGACGGGCTTTAGAGTAGGAGATTGAACAGCGAAGTCTACGAGCTGTACAGAGAGATCGATCTGATCAGAAAAGTGCGTATCAGTCGAATAATAACGCAATAGATGAAGACCTCGCCTGGTCTTAAGGCGCGCTGAAGTGGAAGAGGACCACCACCCGGACTGGAGCGCCACTTAAGTTAGTAAGTATGTAATGTTGTTCCATAAATTATTAAGAAGTCATAATACATATATCTAAATAGCTAAAACATTTTGTACATATATATAAGATAACATAAATTGTTTTATATTACATAGCGATCACTTACAATAAAACCCCGCTGTCCATTGATTGCATTTCTCAATACGAACAAAGCTGGTGGCGAGTCCTTGTTGGCGAGTTGTGAAACGACTTGTCGAAATATTGTGCATTCTCGGAATGGAAACTCCCGTACGCAGTCTCTGATTGTAAATTCTATGTAGTCTAATTGTCCAGACTTGTTTTCTTTCAACACACGCTTTGCAAATAACTCGATAAAGTCATGTTTTCCATCCGATTCATTGGCCTTTTCTTTCCGCAGTTGGCATTGCTCTTCACAACGCATAATCTCAGATACTATCCACTTCAAATAGTGATACTTAAAAGCCATTAACTCATTTATATCATACTTTTTATGCATTTCTTTTTCCGTCATTAACTCAAATACCCTTCTCAATTTAGGTAAATGTTTTATAAGGTTTCCAGACCTTTGTAGATTCAGGGCAATGTGAACTGGATGAAGATTTACTTCAATAACGAGCTTATGAAAGTTATCCAACAAATTTGCAGGTAAATATGGTTCCATTTGTTTGCCCTGCAATTTTGTAAATGGCTCGAGTTGTGATTTTGGCACATAATTATTTATCGCTTCAACGCATGTATGGTTGCCAACAAATGCAGCCATTTGGGAAGCTGTTCTCGATACCGAATTCAATGCGCCTGGATTTATTCCTGCTTCTAAAAGCAATATGCATATATCCTTATTTCCTGAAAGTGCTGCAAAATGCAGCGGCGTGTAATTTGCGCCATGTTGATTAAAGTTCACATCAGCACCCTAATAAAAAAATAAGAATTACCGTAAATAATATATTTCAAAATATTAAATATAAATCTCTTATATGTATATGTATATATAAAAAACAAAATGGGGCAAAAAGTGTATGTTTCCCTCTGTCGCCCGTAATTTTCAACCAATTTAGTTTTTAAATGTCGGTAATTAATTACCGTGATCAATCGATTAGCAAAAAAAAGCCTGGCGAAGCTGGCGGGGGTTCAGCTAGTTAAATATATAATTCATGTACCTCAAATTATGTAATATTATGTATTTAATGCATAAATGTACCCACTTGAAATATTTATGGACCACCAGTCGGTTAACAATTCAGTCGCTTAGAATATACCCACAGCACTAACTAACAAACAGTGTCACTAGTTTAGGCCATACCACAAAACAACAAGTTTAGTTAAACAAGCAAATTTTAACAAGTGGGATATTTGATGAATTCACGGTTTCTGTACCACAAAATGACATTTGTTAAAACTGATTGTTAAATTGTTGCAAAATTCTAACTAATGAATAGAAATTGTAAGCTCGTAACAAGTTATATTTTTTGATTTGGTATTAAAGATTTTCACTTGTTTTTTTTTACTTTCTATTAAATTTGAATCATAATTATAAACTGTTCAATGTTTGTAAAATATTGTTTTGGATTTTATAATCAATATAAAAATATAATCAAATAATTATTGTATAATATTCGATAGGGTGCTTTATGTAGTCTTCTGGAAATATATCCCCAGGAAACGAGTTTCAAAGTTTGCTTGTCCTGTAACAGAAGGAGTTTTGGAAAGTTGATGTCCTCGCGGTTGTGAAGTGTGCAATAGGTCAGCGACTTGTCTTCTGTGCACCAACGGTTGAAGATTTGATGTGAGTGTAGGGTCTCCAATAAGTCGAACTGCTCGTCTCTGTATGCTGTCAAGTAGGTTAAGTGAATGTTTCGGGGTCGAGCTCCATATATGGGAACAATATTCGAGGCCTGGTCTAACCTGTGCTTTGTAGAGAAGGAAAAGTTGCTTGGGGCTAAAGTACCTCTTTGCTCTAAATAGGTAGCTCAACTTAACGGAGGCCGATCTTGCGATATAGGATATGTGGTCCTGTCATGTTTTTCTTGAAATGACTGTGACTCCTAGAAGGTGCATTGAGTCCTTGGGGTGGACTGGATGGTCATCCATTTGATGCATTTTTCCTAGAAAATATTGAGAGCTGTATCCAGTGGAAGGACGGCTCCGAAATCAGTATTGCCTGTCGCTTATTAATCGGTGGCCTTCTAGATATTTGATTAAAAAATAAAAAAATAAATAGGCGGCGCAACAGGCGGTAGACACCCAAGGCCTAGCTTCTCGCAACCATTCGTTTTGTGTGAGTTTCTATTTTTGGAACGAATGGAAGGGACCTACAATTTTATGCCGAGTCCGAACGGCTGAATTGAGAAGCTTTTTCAGGACAATCATTCTATCGGATGTTTGTCAGACGTTCGCGAGAAGTGGAAAAAAACCTTAAAATGTAATTTGTGTTTTTCCGGGGATCGAACCCCTCGCACAGTAGTCCAGCACACTAACCACTGCGCTACTGCGCCCATATATTTAATTATTTCGACATTTATTGCCTTTTCCATTACTTTTGCGAGCACTGAAAGTAACGCTATTGGACGATAGTTTTGTGGCAGACATTTCCTCCTTTTCTTTGGAATAGGTTGAATACGAGCGATCTTCCAGCAAGAAGGAAACGTCTTCTGGGATTACGACATGCTAAACAGCTTACATAGTACAGGTGCAAGTTCTGGTGCACACCTCTTGAGTACTATAGCCGGGATTCCGTCTGGTCCCGTTGCCTTATTGCAATCTAGTTCTTTAAGGATGCGTTGAATTATTCGAGGCCGAAATTTCACTTCTGCCATCGATGTTTGAAGTTGAAGTCAAATTTTCAACGATTATAATATTGTTTGGATCGAGATTCAATTTAGGAAATCGTAATAGGGATATGTGTTCTGTCACTTTCCTGAAAGGTTCTATAGCAACCGTATTTCGAAATACGACCTTATGTCACGGCGGCGCATTCTTGAGTTGATTTTGACTCGAGTATTTTTTGTGCCAATAGAACAGTTTCAGAATTGATATTTTTGATTCCGGGAACTCTCTGACGCTTCTTTTTATCTACAAAAAAATTACATTACATACTGAGCCAATTTGGTTTTGTGAAACGGTGTTCATCAATGGAAGGGACAAGACAGCGCGGATTGGTAATATTTGGCTGCAAGCCAAGTGGCCGAATAATGGCCAGTTAAACCAAATCCCTTTAGTAAAAATAGGTCATGCAGTGTAATTAAATGTCATAATTTCAAAGTGTAATCGGAAAACATAACTTTTTAAATTTTGCGATGGCATTTTAATCATTTTTGATAATTCACTTAACAGATGTTTTATACGCGCTCATCTTTTGCTTATTTTAAAGATAATCAGGTAATGGCTGCTTCTTTGGTTCAATAACGCATTTAGTCAGGCCTTAAGGCCCTATGCGCTATGGATACGGTGACCATATTTGTCAAAGGAAAATAAAGGACAATAATTTTTCTACTTACAAACTGATGGTAGTTATTGAAAAAGTTGAAAAAGTAGTTATTGGGTACGAGGACACATAGGGATCCACGGCAACGAAAAGGCGGACTCCCTTGCAAAACAGGGGTCAACTGAAAAGTTGCTGGGACCAGAACCGTTCTCTTCAATTGGTAGAGGAATGGTAGAACACCTGATTCACAAGCAGATCACGGCAAAATACTTGAGAAGGTGATCAACCGTGGAACAATGTATAGACAAGCTAAAATGGCCGACCTGCTCCACTCAAAGAAAGGTTCTAAGCATGAGTCGAGGAACATTGAAATGGGTGGTGGGGTTAACTACAGGTCATGGTAATTTCGGGTATAATTTAAGGAAGATGTGACTTAGAGAGGATGATACTTGTAATCTATGCCTGGAGAAATCTAAGACAGCGGCACAGCTTTGGCTGACAAAAGAATAAGGATCTTGGGACAACATTGGGTAGAGACCCATTGGATTAAACAAATCTCACATAAACAGTTGCTAGCGTTAACATTAACACTAGGAATCGAATCCAGGGAAGAACTCTGGAGAAGTCCACAAAGTCTCTCTGGGTAAGGTTTATAGTGGTAGAGAGACGAAAAGAGACTCGACAACGGTATGGTCTGATTCGAATATCTCTCGAAATCTATATAATAATAATATAATACTCGCTTGATAGGATGAACTAAAATGTTCCTTATGCAGACTGAATCCTCCTTTTTCAGTCATTAATAACTCGAGCCCTAGGCAAAATTTCGAAAATCAGGAAAACTATTTTATATAGGTATTTATTATATACATATTGTAGGTACACAAACCGAGTTTGAAGTCAATCGCATGAAAAATATGAATTTTCCGATACAAACTTTTCCGCTTTTGTAGTTCAAAATTTCTTTAAATCGCTTCTAGTGCTTACTTTGGCCATACAAGGAAATTTGTTTCAAAATATTTGCTTCCTAGTTCTTACCGTTAGGGTTGGGCGTTGATCACCAATAAGTCAGGACAAATATATGATATTTCATCGAAAAGTTGTACGCCATTTAAAAATAAGCCTGTTTTTTCTGAGAAGTAAATGTTAGATTTTCTCAATACGGCCAATCCGGTGTTTCGCGAAATAAGACCCTCAAGCACTTCTACGTCCAAAAATATAGAATTCTATTGGCAAATGTATTGTTGACATGATACTTCGTAGAGTTCAATTGCCCAAAAATTAATTCTCTATGCTATGCATGCAATTTTTTTTGTCAGTTTTTAAAGGACAGTTTCAAAAATAAAGGACAAAATCCGTCCTTTATTGAAAATAAAAAAATACAGGACAGAGGTATAAAAGAAAGGACTGTCCTTTTAAATAAAGGACGGATGGTCAGCGTAGCTATGGAGCATGTGAGGGACCTAAGCGAGGATAGTGCAATGTTAAACTTTTCATGTAATTTTCGGTCCAGATTGCGTTGACGGGTTGAAGGATGTTAAGGGGAATCTAAACGCGTTAACTGGAGAGGCTTTTTGGTTAAGGCGCAGTTCCACTTCACACTGTGTACCTGATCTAAAATATGCATTGAATATCATTTTAATAATTCCCGTCTAAGGGCCGGTCTGTTCAGAGCTGGTTAAATCTGCGGTTAGGTTATCATAGATTTAGTTTTATCCATGATTAAATATCTATGGTAACCCAAAAGCGTTTGTTCACTTATTTTTGACTTTGGTCACCAAACCAGAGATTAGCGACAAATCGTTCCAGTTTTCCAGTTTATTTGTCAGATTTAATCTGTGGTTAAAACTGTCACAGGCGCAGCAATGCATGCAATTTTTTTCTACACTGTCTTGCATCGTATTCATCTGCCAGTTGTTGAAAAAGCGTCGGCATAGCAGATACGAAGCAACACACTATTTTGCGTTTATTATTTATTGAATTAATTTTTATTTTTGAAAGAAAGCTGATTTGTTTTTGACTGCTATGTCAAAGCTTGAACAAACAAAATTTAAGAATTTCCTTGGTTAAATGCCGGTAACCGACGAAAATCGGCTGGTTATCGATTTCTCTGGTTAACTAACCAAATCATGGATTCTCTGGTTAAAATTTGACTGAACAAACAGATTCTATGGTTATCAGCTGGAATAACCTTTGATTAGAGTTAACCAAAGATGAACAAACCGGCCCTAAAACTTGTATATTTAAAATAAAGCACATTAAAAGCAATTATAGAAATAAAATATTAAATTTTAATATTTAGCTTACTTGATCAAGTAAAATTTGGACAGCTTCTCGGTTTCCTTTGCAACAAGCATGCTGCAGTGGTGTCATTCCATTTTCATCGACAAAGTTTACCGTGCTTTTGATACGAGTTATCAACTGTTTAAACTCACTGGCGTCATTTTTAGTTATTTTCTCAAAAATTTGCTTCTGTATCTCATCAAGAACTATTTCAGAAGACATTTTTTTTAATTTCTATGGAAATTATATTTCAACGCGTGCTGTATAGCTCAGAAAAATGTTCATGGAAATTTAAGAATAAGCAATTGTCAATACTCATTTAGCTGACATTGACATATGTGAGAATGTTCGCGTTGCCAACTTTATCCCCTACAATTCAGCGCGTTCATAATGAACAGCAGGTGATACCAAGTCTATCTGCTTTTTACCGTTTCAAAAAGATTTGAACTATGTACCTAAAACAAGACAAGATAGCGATAGCGCAATGAAGTTTTAATTTTTAAATTTACATGTGTTTTGTATGGAACACGAACAATTAAATAAATTGCAAAATATACAAATAAATATAGCTTCGGAATTGTGTTAAATATGTTTGGAAAAGCATTTAAGGTCCGTATAATGTGTTTTTTGTTTTCTGTTCCTATTAATTACAGTAGTAGATTTAATTATTTTCTGCTTTGCTCGACGTAGGTACATATGGCAAATATTGATTAAAAAAACCGTGCGTTCTGAAATTAATGAAAATAAAATGATTAAAAAATAAGCAGTTTAGTTAATTATTATTACGTTTTCTTCAGTTTTTTCGTCAACGTCAACGAATCCGAAAGTACATTCGTGAGCAGAAGAAAAGTGTTTTTGACACGTATATTGCAGTTAAATGAATTCAATGGTTCATTCGCTGCAGACTCAAAACCTACCAAAGAAAGTGCATTAAGCAATGTACATCAAATTGCTGAATGGGAAACATTTCCATCGGAATTTATTTACGATACCACTAAATAAAAAAATTAAATGGTTTAAATTTTTGAATCTTGCCAATCCACAGCACCAGTACCATTAAAATAGTTGGTACATTTTTGTAGTGTATTCTTGGCTTCATGCAAAGTATGAACATTTCTGCACTGCTCTCGCCAACTTCCTCTCCTCCAGTTATGTAAGCACACTGTTGACCCAACCATGATGGAATAAGTATAAGGTGGTCTCGTCGGCTACGAGACCACCTTATACTTGGTTGGGTCCATGATGGAATAAGTATAAGGTGGTCTCGTCGGCAAAAAGTAGTCCCTTAACGACACGTTTTTCTCTTTATTCAGCGTAGTAAGTGTACGTCATGATGGAATAAGTATAAGGTGGTCTCGTCGTCAAAAAGTAGTCCCTTAACGACACGTTTTCTCTTTATTCAGCGTAGTAAGTGTACGTTAACGAAGCGTTAAGGGACCAAAAAACGAACGAGTCGGCAGCCGATGAGACCACCTTATACTTATTCCCTCATGGTGTACGTTAACGAAGCGTTAAGGGACCAAAAAAACGAACGAGTCGGCAGCCGACGAGACCACCTTATACTTATTCCATCATGGACCCAACTATTTCTTCAACTAACGCAAGACTAGCATTAATTGGCGCTTAAAATACCAAACGATTTTTCGAATCCACGTCTGGCTTATTAAAAATAAAGATCCATTGCCTTAAGATGTTTTTTTTTTTTCTTAATAAAGTTATGAAGTTATGTGGGGGAAAGGTCGGAACAGTGAGACACTTTTTTTTCAAACGGTTATATCTCCGAACGCTTTCGAGCTATCAAAATAATTTTTTTATGGTATAAAAATAAAATAAATAGGTGGCGCAACAGGCGGTAGACACCCTAGGTCTAGCTTCTCGCAACCATTCGTTTGTGTGAGTTTCAATTTTTGGGACGAATGGAAGGGACCTACAATTTTATGCCGAGTCCGGACGGCTGAATTGAGAAGCTTTTTCAGGACAGTTATACTCTCGGATGTTTGTCAGACGTTCGCGAGAGGTGGCGCAGTAGAAAAAACCTTAAGATGTAATTTGTGTTTTTCCGGGGATCGAACCTGGAATCCCTCGCACAGTAGTCCAGCACACTAACCACTGCGCTACTGCGCACACTTTTTTTTATGGTATATTACGACATATTTCCGCTGTATTTTGTCATAAAAAGTTTAGCGAATAATTTAAAAACTACTTCACCATGAGTTGAATTGTTGAAGAAGGTCAAACTGTCTCACTGTTTGACGGTGGTCCGAAGAGTGAGACAATGTAGGGCGAACAGTCAGACAATGCAATAATTCTAATAATATCTCGTTGAAAAAAACAAAAAAAATATTATTTGAGATTTCTTCCATAGCTTTGACATGTCTCACTGTTCGCCCATTGAATCTGTCTCACTGTTTGATTTTCATCATTTCAAAGAAAAAACTATTTAAGTAAAAAACTGACAATACTATCGTAAATTTTTGTTTGTACAATTAAAGAACATAATTATAACAAGAAACCAAAAAAAATGCTTCACTTATCTGAATATTTGAAGTTTCTACACAAAATTTAGGAACATACAAAAAAATACATACTTCTGCCATTTTTTTTAGGTCCTTACATACTGAAAGCATACGCGCAACTGGTTGTTATTCGGATCGGAACAGAAATAAGAGGTGTAGAATGAAAAATCATCGATACTGTCTTCATCGACATGTCTGTGCGTGTTTCTGGAAAGCAAAAAAAATCCGACATTTCCCCTACCTGTTTCTAATGTTTCTTTTCGTTTTTCAGTAGTTTAAATACACTCAAATGCAGAACACCCCTTTTACAAAATATGTACTAAGGGTATTCATGAAATGTCGTAAGTTTACTATCTGCGTACGTTTCATGATAAAATGCCAACAAACCACTTTTGATGCAATTATAAAGAAAAAATTGAACATTTTACTATTCTAAGTGTAGGATAATTAGTTAGTCCATCAAATTGTATTAAGAAAACAAGTTTTAAAAGGGTTTAAATAACGAAATATACAATTCCAATCTTTTTGCCGCGAACGAAAACTCCGTTTGTGTGAAATGTCACAATAACCTCGTCGTAAGTTTACCATCTCGGTTTTCCATACAAATTCGCGTAGTAAGTTTACCATCTCGTCGTAAATGATTTTCCATACAAATTTTTACAGTTCATTTACCACGTCGTAAACTTACGACGTTTACGACGTTTACGACGAGTTTACGACGTTGCATGAATACCCCTATAGTTGTTAGAGGGAGAGGCTGTAAATGTATGGCCATCTCAATAATAAGAATACATCGATAGGTATGTGAAAAGTAGGATGCCCATGCCCAACGGCTTACAATTTTTCTTTTTCTGTTAGAAGAGTTCGACTGCTCTTGCTTGAGGAGCGATATTACGTTATTTTTGACGTTATTAGTCTATCACAGAGAATGTCTTAAAACTAATTATAATACAAAAATATACAAGAACAACTGTTGTGAAGCGAGAAGTACGTATACATATAGTACTATGTACAAAGTGTATGGCACAGTAAATTTCTTCTGACGATTACTGTTGTTATTTAAATAAAATATAGGTAAATAAATATAACATAATAGGCAATATTTAAAGCAAGGCAATATGGAATGTATACAAATGATATATGTAATAGCAGTAGCTGTTTGTTTTACTAAGGTATAGTACAAACGGATTCTTTTTACATACAGTTACATAAATAGGTATGTTAAATGTTTGAACAAAATTAGCAATTATTAGCAAGGACAATAAAACAAATAAATACATTAAAAATGTGGTAGGAAATGAAGTACAAGTGTACCTATGGTCATTGTATATAGACACTATAGTACTATCACTTCGCATTTATGCACTAGCGCCACCAACCACTTCCAAGACCAACTACTCATATCGAACATGGTAGTTGTCTTTGATTATTTGAAACGAAATTATTCTTTTCTTATTCGTCTCATTGACAACATGCAGATGAAAGAGTAAGAACCATTATTATTTCTGTTGTCTTTTATTCTCCACCGATTGCATAAAGGTTGTGGCGGAAGTGGAATATACAAAGGAAAATAAAGTGAATGATCGGGTACTTTTCGCATATACCTATACTCGTATGTAGTTAGTAGTGGTGGTGTGTAGGTTAGGCGAAGTGTACTTTTAGCGTGGCGAGTGTGATGAATGAGTGATGAGATGACGATTGGAATTGTTGTTTTGTAGGAAAATATGAAATCGCAGATTCTTTACAATATTTTGTATTTCTTCGATTTATGGGCAGCAGTGATGGTGTCATGGTGTGGCTTTTGGACTTAGGTGTCAAGGGTAGGTTATGATGATTTGAAAGTTATGGGGTGGGTGAGCATGTGAAGTGCATGGTAGGATTGGTAGGTGTACTAGTGGGGAAGTTTGGTTGGATCTTACGAAATAAAATCACGTACCTGGAACGATCCCATTTTTCAATTTTCTCATAATGTAGGTATGTAGTATTTGAAAGATATGTATTGTTTTAGGTCCAAATTTATATCTATGTATTAATTATGAAATATATTAAGATGATAGTTAGTTAATTATTTAGAGTGGCTCTCGATGAGAGAAACACTTAGGCCGTTAGTCGGCCGCTTGTGCATATCACCTTTCTGAATTTTTCCTTTACTGGCTACTCATGTAAACCATTTGCTAGTTTGCTACCGGTTATAAAACTAAGAATGTTAGCGGCGCACCTCTAGATCACTGAGATCATTGAGAAAATAGTTTCTTAAGTGGTCCTTTCTCAGATTGGCCAGTGCACGGCAACTGCAAAGAAAGTAGTGACGGACTCGTCCTCCTCTTCATCTCTGCAGCTTCTGCATCAGAAGTCGTTGTATGTCAGACCGAGCCTTTGCGGCGTATCTGCCTAATATGCAGTGCCCGGAGATTCTCGATCTTTTAAGTCGAAGAAGAAGCTCTTCTGATCTTTTTGTTTCCAGAGCTGGCCAGGTGAGCCCAGCAGTATCCTGAATGTTTCCATCTGAACCCTGCTCTGCTTGCTGCGTCCGCGTGAATTATTTGTTTAGGAAAGTGATACATACACGTTGTGCAGACTTATACTACCCAAGCCAGAGGAGCCTAGCCTTGCTTGCGCTGTGCAGCTATCTAGTTAAGAGATACGCCGCAGTCATCTACCGCCTTAGATCTTATTTCGTTGGATAAAAGGGATTTGATTGCAGCTTGGCTATCAATATTTATGACGATATCTCTTTGCGATATCGAATTATTCACTAGCCACGCTGTAGCTGGACGAATAGCAGTTTTGCACTGCAGTTTTTCGGAAGACAGAAGGAGAGGCCCAGTTTCAGGTCTTCTGAAAAGACAGCGGCGCCAACTCCCGCTAGTGTCTTAGAACCGTTTGTAAATATTGATAGTGATTTGTTGTGTAGGACATTTTGTGAATCCCATTGATTCCTGTCCGGTATTTAATGGGTGAAGCCTTTTTCGAAGTTGATTTTCGTAGGCAGTTAATCGGTAGTACCTAATAGGCAAGGGTATCGTCTGTAGAAAGATGTTGGCGTATCCATTGGGTTTCCCTCTCCAGTGTTTCCCCTTCCTTAATCTAATTGCCACGTTTGTGGAATATTCTTTACTGAAGTATGTTGTGCATGGTTTGTGGAGCGGCGGTTGGAGATGTCCTTAGTGCGCCCGTGGTGCACAAGCCTTCTGTAAGACCTTTAGATTGGAACTTTTGTTCCCATCACACAACGATGCCGTATTGAATAATCAGTCTTATAACCGCAATATAAAGCCGATGCATTGTATTGGGTTGAAGGACCCCATCTAGTGCCGATAGCCCTTTTACAGGAGTATTGAGCCACTAGGGATTTCCTAGCTCGTTTGGCAATATTTTCTCTCCATAAAAGCTTTCTGTCCAGTGTCCAGCTTCAGCCCCATATATTTAGCGCTGCTAACGAACTCGAGTGGAGTGCCATTGAGCTTTGGCAAAAAATTGTATAGAGAGTAAATAAGATAACTTTAAAGGTAAGGGGTCTCACAGACGTAATGTTTTTTTAACGATGTAACAATGAATATAGTTTATGAATTTAGGGTTAAGAACTATATTGTATAACAATGGAGATATTACTCCACCTTGGGAATGCCTCGGTGCACAACTTTTTCGACAGCGCAGCTGGCAAATGCAGCCCTTACCATCCTCTTTGTGAGAATGTGGGTGATTACGCGGCAGATTGATTCTCCGATTCTAAGCTTGTCTAAGGTTTGAATAATCGACCGAGTCTCAATATTGTTAAAGGGCCCCTGTATATCAAGAAAGACATCCATTCCTTGAGTGAAAGGGACCTCTCGATCGTTCCAACAATCGTGTGAAAAGCAGTTTCGATTGACTTTCCCTTTTGGTAGGCATGTTGAAGGCTTGAAATCAATGATCGGTCAACAGTGTATTTAATGTGAAGGTCGATGATCCTCTCGAGAGTTTCCAGAAGAAAGAGGACAGACTAATTGGTCTGAAGTCCTTGGGGAGTCTCTGGGAGGTCTTTCCTACTTTTGGGATGAAAACCACCATAACCATATTAAGATGATAGTCGAGGAACTATACGCAGTTCGCTGTGCTACGCTATAGCATTCAGCGTAGCACAGCGAACTGCGTATAGTTCCTATAGTATAGCAGCAATAAACCTACTCATCCCTATAAATTTGAAATATGGATTATAAATAGTATGGAGGAAATTAACGAATATTTAGAAACTTGTTTGTTTTAAATAACTAAGTCATCAACGCACAGCCCATAACGGATAATCTAAGCCCGTTTTCTAACAACTGATCAAGTGAGGGAAAATAACAACTGATCAAGTGAGGGAAAATAAAAATCGAAGGAAATAAGATATGCAAGAGAATTTGTTAATGACTTTAACATAGATGCACTAAACCAATCATTTGGTAATTCCTATAAGGGAGAATAGACAATTATGTCAAACATTAGGTCGTATACTAAATAGTTGGTTCGGGATTTCTTACAATTATACCCTCTACGTCCTAGGGTTATTGAGCGAACTTAAGAAAAGCGAATTGCTCAGATTTATCTCCAGACCAGAGATGGCAGCATTAGGCAGGTAACCCCAAATAAGGCAAGCAAGGCTGCTAGTAATACTATATGAAAATCAAACTTAGAACTTCTTCTAAATACATACATGAAATACATACTTTTATTTTTATGCGGAATAAATCCCGTGAATATGTACCTATGCATTTATCTACTCTTCAGATTGAATTCGCTAGGTGTTTTATCGAAATGATTATATTTTTGTCTTCAGCAAAATGCATGTCAATACCTAGCAAATACCTAGCTTTGGGCCAACTTCAAAGACTGCCTGGAAATTTGAGCTCAATCGGTTCGGTGGCTTTCGAGTTGTGTGATCATTGGTGGTGTATATTCCCATACACAATGGAAATTCAGTTTTTTTTTCGATTTTTCGGCTTTTCATTTGGGGTTTTCCCAATTTTCTTTTATGCCAAACCCTGAATCAAGACTAACAAAAGAAAAAAATAACTATCCAAATGTCTAGCCTCTGGACTTTTTTCGACTTTTACGAGACTAGCGCACACCAATTGATTTTTATATAGAGATAAATGTAGTAGATATAATAGTTAGCAGCTCGTTTTACAGACATAAAATGTTTCTACATTATATACCTACTCCATAAACTAGACACATATAATATTTTTGAATCAATTAAAAAAGGAATCACTTAAATCGATGCATATTTGACGGAAATATAGGCAGTGAGAGTCTACATTATTTTATGCCCAATCCTCAAATCTTCTGCAATGATAGAAAGAAAGCCAAATTCAGTTTTTATTCAATTTGTCTCTCCCAACTGATCACCCCTTGCATCATCCTCCTCTCATTACACACAAATCCTACACCATCGCACCATCGTATTCTACATCTACACCATGCTATTGATTTACCTTGCTCATAATATTGCATCTCCTTTCCTTTCAAAATGCAGTTCCCTACCCTGTTACATCACATCAGAATCAGAAATAATTGTGTACTGCGGAATGGGAAAGGCGATATGAATGAAGAAAGAGAAGAGGCAGACCAGTTTGACTTTGTTTTGTTTCTTTTGGTTTTCTCTATACAGATTTTCCCAATGCTCGGAGTTGGCAGTGTACAAACTAAATCAACTGACGCGCCACCTGGATCGTCGAAGACGCGTAATTCAATGCGACGGGATGATAGTACTATAGTGTCTATATACAATGCTATGGTTATATAATGTTTGCAATAATCTTTGTTGGTTATTGCGGTTGTTTAATGAGAGCGATCCACTCTTGTCAGTTGCTGCAGTCGTGCTACGGTTATGCCGCTGATTTGCTGTATGTTGAATTGAGCTATGAATGCTGTCGTCTTTTGTCTGCACTGCTAACTGCAACACATAGTTTCGACTTTAACCGCAATTCCACAGAAGTCGCTTTCTTTTTAAAGGAATAGTTATCCCCGCGTCGTGGTTTTTTTTTTAATCACAACTCATTGCGAGTATGTGGGTTAACGGAATTAAAAATTACCGAAACTTGTAACATAAGCCATTAAAAATGAGCATAGATGAGATAAACGGAATTAAAAATTACCGAAGCTTGTAACTTAAGCCATTAAAAATGAGCTTAGATGAGATAAACGGAATTAAAAATTACCGAAGCTTGTAACTTAAGCCATTAAAAATGTGCTTAGAATTCTAAAACGGAATTAAAAATTACCGCCACCGTATTTGTGCAGCAGCACAGACGTCCGACCTCCACCGAGGTCGGTTCAACTCCCCCTCATCTACTTAAGAATAGATAAATTTGTCATCATGCTCACTAACTTCAGTCTGTACTCTTCACATCTGACATGCCCCTATTGTGTAACTACAGTTGAGTTGAGTTGAGTTTTCTCTTGGTTTTATTTAATTCAAAATTCGGTATTGTCCGTATTGTAATACACAACCTTGATAGAAAAGTTGTCTGTCAAAACACAACAAAGATGGTAGTGGTTGTCTATAAGTTGCTAGTTAGTTTGGGTTGTGTGAAAGTTGAGTTGAATTTAAGACAACTCAACTCAACTAAGTTGAGTTGTCTTACATAATAGGGGCATAACTTTCGCGCCTTCCACATTTTTATTCTTGCCTTTGAAGCGAATGGAGAGTACAAACTGCGGTAAGAAATAACTTAAACCTATTGTAAGAAACTAATGTATATAGTTTTAGAAATAAAATGTCCAATTTTGAGTGTTACATTGGCGGTTATTAATTTCGGATTTTCCAATCGCCTCTCTAAGGCACAGCTTCTCCAAATTGTATTGAAAACTGACAGGAATGCGTCCTTCTTTTCTGCTGCCATCTTCTTCTTCTAAAGCAATTAGTATTTTCTTACTCTTACTAATGCAATTAATTTTTTATATTTCCTTTTGAAAATCTATATTTATTTTTGAATGTTTTATATATAAATATTCTCATAGGATTTTTTCGTTTTTTTCGTCTAGCCTATTCAAATTATCCAAAAAGGGTGAGCCATTTTGCTGCACAATTTTTGCAAATTTATTCAATTATTTACCACCCTTTTACCACATTCATATCAATCAAACGAAATTAAACCCGAAACACCATTTGTCATTTTGCGCGGGAAACATGTTTTGCAAAGCTAACAAATCGCTAACACACCTACCACCGTGAGTTAGTTATGTAAAAGTTACGAAAGCTTAGTTATCTGCTAAAAAAGTTTATAAATAGGAATTTGGGTTTAACCAGTGGGTTAGTCATTAGTTAGGGATAACACGAAGGGAGCACATTAAATTGTGGCTAACACATTAAATTGTGAACAAGGGAACACATTCAATTGTGGCTAACACATTTTGCTCCTGTTATGGGCTTAAAATGCTGGTTTAAGGGTGGTGATGCGATTACATGAGAACACAAGCGTTCCCACTCTAGCCTCTCACTATCAACTCCTACTCTCACCTCCACGTTGGTGACTGGTGGGTGCCTAGTACCTCGACCTGAGATGGGGTAACCAACCCCTGTGGAAGGTCGTTGGTGGCAGCGAACGAGAGAGGGGGGAGGAGTGTCTACGCACTAAGACATTTCCTCTTGCTTCAGGCGGCAGCGGATGAATTCCCTAGATGGAATCAACGGTGGCGTCTACAGTTCCAGTCAGGTCGAACTAAAGTGTAATCCCTATATGAGCTGCTTCGACTTATTTGGATAACAGGTCTATAGGGATCTCCAATACTGAGCCAGGGTGTTGGAAAAGAGTTGGTGGCGGATGAACCCTAAATGGGTCAACGGCAGCGCTCATATCCCAATATTGGGTTACTGACATCGGAATGTCCGGCCCGCTGTCCTAGGGTCAAAACAGGGCCTGGCCCTCCAGGTTGGGGGTTGTGCCGTCGGGGTAACTTCCCGACCATGGAAAAAAAGACTAGTTATGAGAGAGACGCAACCAGCCTCGGATAACGAAACTCCTCAAATGGCAACCAGACCCGGAACGTCAATGGACTACGATATGAGAGTATGCACCTGGAATGTAAGAACACTCTACACCCCAGGTGCCACTCAAAAACTTGAGTCTGTCCTCACGCGGTACAAGGCAGACATTACCGCGATCCAGGAGATACGATGGATAGGATCAGGCATGATGAAAAGAAAAGATTGCGACATTTATTACAGCTGCAACAAAAGACTGCATGTATTAGGATGCGGATTCGTCGTGGGAAATCGGCTTAGGACAAAAGTTATTGACTTCAAGCCGATAAGTGATCGCCTTTCTGTGATCCGCATCAAAGCTACTTTCCAAAACATAAGCCTAATATGTGCACACGCCCCTACCGACGAGGCTGAAGATCCCATCAAGGAGGAGTTTTATGACCTCCTGGATGGAGCCTACGGAGCCTGTCCGGAGTACGATGTAAAAGTTGTACTCGGGGACTTCAATGCTAAAATCGGAAAGGAAAACATCTTTGGCGGGTTAGTTGGTAAGCACAGAATCCACGAAACGACAACAGACAACGGCTACCGACTAATAGATTTTGCAGCAGCTCGTAATACGGTGATAAGTAGCACTAGGTTTCCAAGGCTAAGGATCCACACAGCAACCTGGCGCTCTCCAGACGGTCGAACCGCCAACCAAATCGACCATGTGCTAATCGATGCGAGGCACGCATCCAACATCCTCGACGTGCACACATTCCGAGGGGCAAACGTCGACTCTGACCATTTTCTTGTCGCAGCAAAATTCACAGCTCGGCTGTCCAACGAGAAGAAGCTGCGAACCGCCCAGAAGAAGAAATTCGACGTTGGACGCCTTAGCACACCTGGAGTAGCCAGAGCTTACAGCGAGCGCCTGAGCATGAAACTCTCCTCTGTGCACTCACCTACCACAGACGCCAACAATCAGTGGTGCCAGTACCGCGACATCATCAAGGAGGTAGCCGAAACCACTGTAGGGTACCAGCCACCCCAGAGAAAGAGCCCGTGGTATGATGATGAATGCGTGTACAGGAAAAAGGTGACAGAAGATGCACACAAGAAAGCGCTGCAGCGCAAAACAAGAGCAGCGAGAGAAGAGTATCGAGCCAGGAGAAGAGAGGAAAAGAAGATCCTGCGTAGGAAGAAGAGGGCTTACGCAGCTTCCCAGCTCAAGGAGATCGAAGAGTCGCGCGATCGTAATAACATCCGGAGGTTTTATAAAAAAGCCAAGCAACTGGCTGCTGGCTACAAAACCGGAACGCAGGCTCTTCGAGACAGCGAAGGAAACCTAGTCACCGAAGCGCAGGGAATAGTAGATGGGTTTAAGCAGCATTTCCAGCAACTGCTAAATGGGCATCATGTAGAGAGAGTGATAGGGCAAGAAGAGAACCCGCGTCCAGTCAATGAAGAACTAGTTCCACCACCTAGTATAGAAGAAGTTGGCCTAGCTATAAAAAAGCTTAAGAACAACAAAGCCGCAGGCTCTGATGGTTTACCAGCAGAGCTCTTTAAATACGGTGGTGATGTTTTGGTAGGGAGCATGCACCGAATCATCAACCAAGTATGGCTGGAAGAAAACATGCCCGATGACTGGACTATCAGCTCCATATGCCCCATCTACAAAAAAGGCGATCCTATGTCTTGCAAGAACTATCGAGGCATATCCCTGCTTAATGTCGCATACAAGATCCTATCCAACGTACTGTGTGAACGTCTTAAACCGTTCTGCAACACACTAATCGGCACGTACCAGTGTGGCTTCCGGCCCGGCAGATCGACTATAGACCAAATTTTCACACTGAGGCAAATCCTGGAAAAGACCAACGAATTTCAAGTCGAAACTCACCACCTATTCATCGACTTCAAAGCCGCGTATGATAGCATACATCGTCAGGAGCTCTATGTGGCGATGGCCGAATTCGGAATCCCGGCAAAACTGATTCAGCTGTGTCGCGTGACGCTGGAAAACACGCGCTGCAATGTGCAGTTTGGAAGCACCTCCTCCGATCTATTTCAAACTTGCACCGGATTTCGGCAAGGAGACGCGCTGTCATGCGACTTCTTCAATCTCGTACTGGAGCAGATAGTGCGCAGGGCAGGTGTCAACACGGAAGGCACTATCTTCAACAGATCCGTACAGCTACTGGGCTATGCGGACGATATTGACATCATCGGTCGCTCCCAGCGTGCCGTGGTAGAAGCGTTCACGGCGATTGAAGAACAGGCGAAGTCCGTTGGCCTTCAAGTAAATGAGGACAAGACTAAGTACATGCTATCAACAAACAAACAAGCATCTGTCCACCGCCTAGGACAAAACGTCACTATTGATAGCAACAACTTCGAGGTAGTTAAGGAGTTCACCTACCTCGGAGTAAACATGAACTCCACGAATGACACCCTAGTGGAGATCCGGCGAAGAATTACCCTAGGAAACCGTTGCTACTTCGGTTTGGCAAAACAACTGGGTTCAAAACTCCTAACTCGAAGGACGAAATGTGTGCTCTACAAAACCCTCATCCTGCCAGTTCTGCTTTATGGCGCCGAGTGCTGGACGATAAGCAAGAAGGGAGAGCTGATACTGGGCTCCTTCGAAAGAAAAATACTTCGGCGGATTTTTGGTCCTGTGTGCGAGGAGGGCGAATGGAGGAGAAGATACAACCGCGAACTCTATGAGCTGTACCAAGATGTGGATGTAGTCCAAAAAGCCAAAACACGTCGACTACATTGGCTCGGCCACATCGAGCGAATGGACAATAATGCTCCAGCTAAGAGGATCTTCGAATCCCAGCCCCCAGGTTCGAGAAGACAAGGAAGACCGAACCTCCGTTTCAAAGACCAAGCCATCGCGGATGCCAGAGCGCTTGGTCTCGATAACTGGAAGCAGCGTGCCCGGGATCGTAGAGGATGGAAGGCTGCAGTGTCTCAGGCAGAGACTCTTCACGGGTCGGGAGCCCGATAAGTAAGTAAGTATGGGCTTTTAATAACCGCTCTAGGGTTTTTAGCATAAAAGAAGACAGACTGATGGGTCTGAAAACTTTGAATGTTGTATGCCTCTGCTTGGCAGCTTTGGGAATGAAAACCACATTCACTTCCTTCCATGCTGCTGGTGTGTACCCCAGTTTCAGACTCTGTCTTATAATCTCCATAATTTTCGGTATTGCCCTCTCAGGTGATTTTTGCAGCATGATCGGCAAAATGCCATCTGGGCCCGAGGATTTATACAGTTTGAAGAACTGTATAGCCCACCGCATTTTTTTCTGATTTATGAGATCAGCTATCTCCCCTCCCGAGAGAGGGTCGCTATTGATATCTGAACGACTGACTTTGCAGTTCAGAATCCTCTGGGATAGTGGCCCCGGGAAAATGAGATTCCACCAGGGTTACCAGAACCTCCTGACTGGTTTCGGCCCAGGTACTGTCTTTCTTTTTGAGGTAGCTAGGTACACTCGCCTCTTTTGAGAGTACTTTACGTAGTCTCGAAGCCTAATCTGTATCCGAGATTGATTCGCAGAAAAGTTTCCACGAAACTCTTTTGGATTTCCTGATTAAGAATTTGAATTGCCTTTTGCTTTCAATATACTCATTCCATGTGGTGTCATCTCTGACTCTGACCAACTTCGCCCTATTGTAAAGTTTCCTCACTTCTTTCTTTTTCAGACCTATCTCCCTATTCCACCATTTCGGCTGTACCCTTTTTGGTGTCTTATTCTCCGGACATAGTACTTTCTCAAACGCCGTTGTGTTTTTTTTTTGTTAATCAGCTCCGCCACCCTATCTAAGTGTCCTTCGCAGATTACTGCAATCAAGTCTCCTGAACTGTAATTATTCAAAAGAAAAGCCCTTATATGGTTTTTAATTAGGATACAAGTCCTGATTTTACCTTCTCCCTTATAGAACAACGTGTAATTCCTGTTCTTGATACCTTGGATCAGGTTGTTCTTGTTGACCCAGGGGTCTTGTATCAGTACGGCTGCGACGTCCTGCTTGATGATGTACTCCAACAAATAGGTCGTCGCTGCCCTACTATGATGCAGGTTTATCTGCACCGCTTCCATCATCAACAGAGGGTTCCTCCTCGTCCTCGCCCTTGGTCGGTGTGACCATTACCCTTCCCATACTATATGTAAGCGACTGCCGACTGGCAACGTGTCGCTACTATCAATTACTCGTAAATCATAATTAGAAAGAGACGGATAGTGTTCCATGCCGGCTGTACACCAGATACCTACATTTCTACGCGTAAAAGATATATTTTTATTCCTGATCGGTTGCGGTGACAAATTGGTCGCCAATACAGGAGAAGAAAACTAAAAGAAGAATTTAATATATTTTTATTGACTTGTTCCATTAAAAGTAGGTCAAACTTTATTACATATATTTAATTGTACAAATTATAATTTCCCAACTTGTAGGAAATTTGTAGTCTTGGTCCCAACATTTGGAGAATAAAGGGAATCTACGATTTCGACATAAATACAACAAGTTCGTTTATTAATTATTGCTCGAAGCAATATTTCTTCAAGTTTCTTTTACTAAAGAGTAAAAGAAGTCGTGGCCAGCTGTTCAATTTGTGCCAAACCAGACAATTCCGAAATGAGAGATCTATACAAGAGGAGTAAATAAATAAATAAATAAATAAATAGGTGGCGCAACAGGCGGTAGATACCCTAGGCCTTAGCTTCTCGCAACCATTCGTTCGTGTGAGTTTCTATTTTTGGGACGAATGGAAGGGACCTACAATTTTATGCCGAGTCCGAACGGCTGAATAGAAGCTTTTTTCATGACAGTTATACTCTCGGATGTTTGTCAGACGTTCGCGAGAGGTGGCGCAGTAGAAAAAAAACCTTAAGATGTAATTTGGGTTTTTCCGGGGATCGAACCTTGGATAGTGGGATCCCCCGCACAGGAGTCCAGCACACTAACCACTGCGCTACTGCGCACACAAGAGGAGTACCTAAGAAAAAAAAATTAAATAATGGAAGAAGAAGACAGCCAAAGCGATTTGGAATCAGACGACAAGGAAGCGTCAAAGCAGCGTGTGGGTCAGTACACAAACCACAGAAAGAAATTTCCCTGTTTGTGAATACCTACGTGTAAATGTCAAAATTAATTTCCATGCTATACCATGGGCCTGGGATTTTTCAAGTATGCGTGCGTTAATGGCGCTCCTTTCATTTTGTACAGCACCAATACATGAAAAATCCTGGGCCCGCAGGCAGCTTGTAGGCAAAGTCCGTTATGTGGGAGGAGTCGACGGTCTATTCTATGTGGTTTGTGGGTAAGTGGCTTCTCAAAGGACGTTCCTACCAGGTATTTAAAGCTGAAAAGAGAAATGTTTATGCAACAAATAAAGCGACAATCACTTACGCCTCAACTCAGCCAAATTACCACACAGGAACAGGTGCCGTAGCTCATAGCTCGCAACAATACCAACATGCGATTCCACAACCAGCATTTAATGTTGGAGCACCGGTTATCAATCCGCAGCACATCAACTACCAACAGTAAAAAAAACATTGAAGATCACGCTTTTTCTGTTCCTCAAGGTCAAGCTGCTCGTCCGGACATGCAAATAGATGCAGCACCGATAACAAATGTGCAGTTAGCAGCTCGGCATTCAGTGCCCAGAGAACTTCGGTACTTTAATGGCGACCCTGAGGATTGGCCATTATTTATTTCTTTCTTCGAAGGCAGTACTCATATGTGCGGGTTTCAAATCTCGAAAACCTTCTGCTCTTGCAAACATTTTTAAAGGGCCGTGCTTTGGATGTAGTGCGAAATAGATTGCTGTTACCATCAAGCGTTCCTGGCATCATATCAACATTGAGGATGATTTACGGTCGACCCGAAGTAATCATCCATTCGCTCTTAAAAAAAGTTCGGTCTGAACCAACATTACGAGCTGATAAGTTGGAGGCATTTCATTGGCGGTGAAAAACTTGACTTCAACTATCGAAACTTGTGCGCTACACGACCATCTGGCAAACCTGATATTGCTGCAAGAACTCGTCGATAAGCTGCCATCTCAACTTAAGATCAATTAGGCCATCCACCGGCAGAGTTTACCTACTGTCAATCTGGGAAGTTTTAGTTCGTGGCTTTTCCAGTTTGCGGAAACCATCAACAGCGTTTCCCTTACTACCCCTTTCGGGCCTGAAGCCACAAAATATAAGAAAGAAAAGGGTTTGGTCAATGCGCACAGCGAGGAAACCAATAGTAAAGTTCAACACAGGGATCGGCAATGTTTGGTTTGCAAAGCAAGTTGCTGTCGCGAAGAGAATTGTAGCCGGTTTCAGAACATGGATTTGAACGAGAAGTGGAAGGCAGTAAAAGAACATCGACTTTGTCGCACGTGTCTATCGTCTCATCTTAAATCCCGCTGTCGTGTTGACACCGTCTGTGGAACAGATGGCTGCACATACAGGCACCATCCAATTCTTCACAAAAGCATCAGGGAACTCAACACGACAAGGTCAACGCCAATGCAAACTGAAGTTCCAGCTCAACCAGACAGTTCGGGACCTACGTTCCTAAATGACCACAGCACGACGATTAATGGTCAGTATAACTGCAATGCGCATTGTCATGCTGGAACAATAAAATACAGAGTTGTTCCTGTCATTCTGCAAAGCGACGAAGCTAAAGTTTACACATTCGCTTTCTTGGACGATGGGTCATCGCTCACCATGATAGAAGTGTCACTGGCTAATGAGTTAAAGCTCAAAGGGAAGCCAAAGCCGCTCACTCTTCGGTGGACTGGAAATACTTGTCGAGTAGAAAAGAATTCGCAGATTGTGTCGCTTCAAATATCAGGACGCATAGCCTGGATAAAACGTTTACAGTTCCAGTTGTCCGAACCGTAAAAACATTGAACTTACCAGCATAATATCTAGACGTCAAAAGTCTAATAGAGCAGTACCTTTACGTATTTAGATTTACTCGATTTTTCAATTTATATTTATATTTTATTTCAGTTATATTTATACATCTGGTGGCATGCTGGACATTTTAACGGTACCTACCTACTGTTTCTCGTCGCTCGCTGAGTTTTTACCACATCCGGTCACCCATCGCTAGTAATGACAATGCATATTGAAAGCATTTTATGTCCCCCTAATTAGGGTCATTGCCAGGTAATAATTAAGTACACGCACATTTTTTGCTATATTTCCGCGAAGATCTTCGCTGTCTTGTCCAAACATTTTTTTATGTTCCTATGTACGGACTTCAAACACTACCACCCGATTGAGTTCAAATTTACAGGGAATCTTCGACATATATTGGCCGGAGAATTCCCGCGAAGTTGGGTCAAAGTCAAAAAATATATCTAAGCAATGCAATTCATTGGCACGGGCAAACCTGGGCGGTTACACCAAGTAATAAATTAACATCTATCATTTGCACATCGCAGAAAATTAGATTTACCCTCGACTAGAAAAAGAAACTAAAGTTTCAGACAAAATTGAAATATCAAAAGCGTGTACATAACATTTGAGCACATATTTTGTTCGTCAACAATCTAAAGAAATCACTAGTAACATTACAACACAAATAATATTCGTTATTTCCACACAGTAAAATAATTAATTTGTATTGAAAAAACCTCAGGCTACTAAAAACGATTACGTATATACCTAAGTGAATCCATGCAACTCAAACAATGAACGGCACGGCATATGCTCTAATACTTTAAATATTATCAAATCGAACAAACCAAACGCCACTGAAAGTAGAAAGTTGTTCTACTTGTGCGCCGCGTTGAACTTTACGATATTTACGATCTAAACGCGACTCGAAGCCTGAAGCCGCATTTTGGCTTGCACCATGGGACTCGGACAGAATCCCGAAAGCCCAAAATCCCGATAATTCAAAATCCCGAAAGCCCAAAATCCCGACAATCCTCAATCCCGAAAAACCAAAATCCCGAAAAGCCACAATCCCGAAAATCCACAATCCGGAAAATCCAAAATTCCGAAAAGCCAAAATCCCGAAAGTGAAACTAAAAATTTGATTGTTGCAACAAAAATATAAGCCAAATTTATTTAACAAAATAAACAAAATAACAAACTTCAAATAAATAAAACATAACAAAAACAGTTTAAGTCTTATTAACAAAAACATATAAAAAACGATCCATGACAAAACAATATCTAATACAAGTTCATATTGTACGTAATTGCTGTTAGAAAACTTATTTCAGAACGCTCGTTACGTTCCGCGTAAAATTTTGTAATTTTTTTTTCCTTCGTCACGTAACGTTTTCTTAGTTGTTGCATCTCACCGGCAATTATTTTAGCCAAACATGTTTTCACACGGATTTGCTCTTCACATAAAATAGCAATCAGTGAATATAGGTACACCAATGTGTGAATGCCCTGCGAGAACTTTCAGCCGGCGCGCGGCGGAGCCACGCCTCTACGTTGTTCTGTGTCCGCGGCAGATTTTGTTTCAAAAGGTTACAAACCGACCAAAAATTAGGAGTATGCAGGACTACCTGCAAGTCCGTAACGTTTTCTTTTTCTACTCACTTTGTATGTATTACGATGTTGTTCACTCGCTAAAATCTAGTCGGTCAGCTATCACACTATATGAGATAAGCACAACTGAATGCACATTGCGAATTGCAGCGCAACATTACAAAACATTATTACGGTAAATGGAATGGACAAACACTTAACTATTTTACATTCAAAACAAAATAAAGAATCTCAAAATTTTTCATTTTATATAATTTTTCGGGATCTCGTTTTCGGGATTCTTTTTTCAGGATTTTAGCTTTTCGGGATTGTGGGTTTTCGGGATTTTGGGTTTTCGGGATTTTGGATTTTCGGGATTTTGGATTTTCGGGATTTTGGATTTCGGGATCGTGTCCCCAATCCTTGCACCATATGAAAGCATTGGTTCTTGGTTGCGGTTAACCCCCTTTTTATCCGTGAGCGCAGTAGCGCAGTGGTTAGTGCAGGTTAGTGTGCTGGACTACTGTGCGCGGGATCCCAGGTTCGATCCCCGGAAAAACACAAATTACATCTTAAGGTTTTTTCTAATGCGCCACCTCTCGCGAACGTCTGACAAACATCCGAGAGTATAACTGTCATGAAAAAGCTTCTCAATTCAGCCGTTCGGACTCGGCATAAAATTGTAGGTCCCTTCCATTCGTCCCAAAAATAGAAACTCACACAAAACGAATGGTTGCGAGAAGCTAGACCTAGGGTGTCTACCGGCTGTTGCGCCACCTATTTATTTATTTTTTATCCTTGAGAAATTTCCTAAATATTATGCTTAACATACATACATAATTTTTTTAGTACAATCAACAGATAAGTTGTAGTAAAAGCCATTTTTTGGCATTTTGAAAGCGACATTTCAGCAACAATGCTGTGCTTTGATGATGAAATCAGCAATGCAAACAGAGAAAACGAGGTTGTAAGGATAACCGATTCGGAATTGATGGCTGAAGCACATAGCATAAGAAGACAAATAGGGAATAATCTTTAAATTGTTTTTATTTAACAAACTAATTACAAAAAATTCATTTTTATAACAAAAAATAAATAAAGAAAGAAATGCATTTAATATATGTACATACATACAAAATTGTAATAGATTTCAATCACTTCATTATTTGAAGCTTTTCCTCTTCTATTTGTATGAGGCGCTCCTTAAATTGCAATTTTGCCTCAATTTCCCTTTTTCGTAGTCTTTCCATTTCCATGTTGTGGTGTTTTTTCTCCTGCAAGGCCAATTTTTGTTGGTCATAAAGCCGGTCAATAGATCGATATATTTTTTTAACATTTGCTTGTGTATCCTTGTGGTAATTTTTCATATCTGAAAGAGCTTGCCCTACCTTATCACACATTTCTCGTTGTATTTGTATTTTATTTTCATTTTCATCCGTAATTAACTTTCTCTTCTTTTCACAGGACTGTAAGCCAAATCTCGAAGCATTGGATAGACCTTCCACCGATTCTCACATTGAGCATATTTTTATTATTTTCTTTGCACGGCCCTCCCCCAGTAGCATTTTGGGTGTTTTTATTCTTCGATAGTTTTTTTGTTATATAATTTTTTTGTCCACCCACACATAGAAGAAAATCGTTTGAAATTACCTTTTTCCACTCACATATAGATTTCATTGGAGGCCCAGCACTGTTCAACTCCTTCTCTAGAAGATTTCAAAACTTTTTTACATCCTCCTCGCTTCTATTTGTAGTGAAACCGTTAGCAATGTCGCGATTTGCATCCAATAAATTTACCATCGTTTCCAATTGTTTTTGATTAGTTGAGCTAGACCTATATATTTATTTTAGTACATTTTGAAAAAAAAAAAAAATTAAACAATTACTTACATGATTTATAAAAATTGTTGTTCTGTTGAAGTATACACCAAACGTCGAATCACTTCTATTTCCTCCGTTCAAATAACCAAATTAAAAAAAAAGCAACAGACTTTTCCCATAGAAATTGCCTACTTTTTGAATTTCCACCTGCAAATTTACGAAGGAGATATTCCGGGGGGAATTCAATAAAATTCCAGGGGGAATTTTTGTTCGCGATACCAATTTATTCCGGGGAAATTTTTAAAAAATGGGAAATGTTTCCGGGGGAATTTTACCGATAGCCCTGAATGTATAATGAACACAAACACCACAATTAATTATGAGTATGGTTGCTTTCCCGTCTGCTTCTGCGATCTGTCACCAGAGAAAGATCCCACATAGTCATGCGCAAGATATCCCAACGCAATACGTACCTTTCGAATTCACGGCTATTTCATCAGACAGTTATCCCCAATGTGTATCATATCTTTGGATTAAAATAGATGTAGTATGTCAATGTCAATGAAAATTTAAGGAAATAATGCGTACGCGAAGTTTTTATTCCTTCAAAAGCAGATTCATGTGTGTAATGCATATATCAGCGAATGGGATATAAATATAATAAAGTTTGAATTGCATAAATATACAAGAATGAAAAATAATTTTGTAAGTACAAGGAATGTATGTTAAACTTTAGTAGTAAATATTAAAATATATGAAGTCTAATATTCAATGACAGCCATCTGCTGAAATGTTTTGCCATTGCCCCTAAAATGAAAACAACAGTTAGAAGTTACCTAATGTAAATATTTAAGATACTTACTGGAATACCTAAGTGCCAACCAGTTCCCGCAGGGTTTTCTTTGGTTATGCCACACCGTTTACAAACAATTCCATTTAAAGAGGTTGCCCATACTTCATTGCCAACGGACACTGACTTGAATCCTGTGTTAGTCTCACCATGTGGCGGAATATTTGGAACATTTGGCAAAAACTGCCAATGAGACCCCTCAGGGAATGCTTTTGATATTTCTTTGCGGACAGCTAAGCGATTATTTGTATCTAAAGTCCAAATACCTACATTTCCCACAGATATAACTTTGAATGTTACGCCAGGTGCAGATTCAATGGCCTGCCACCCTTCTCCCAAAATATTGTGTTTACTTGTGCCATACCTAAAATACACAGTTCCATTTTTCCCCACAACCCACACTTTTCCATTTGAGCCGATGCTAATTGAAGCCAATGGTTGTTCGCAAGGGATATGCTGCCAAGATTCACCTTTGGGATTGGAATGTGATACACCAATCCTCACTAAAACATCGCCACTTAGAGAAATAGCCCACAAACTTATAAGAGGGTCGTCGGTGTCGTCCATTGGTAAGAGAGAGGCGTCAATAATTTTTGAATTCCCAAGTTCTTGCCAAGGACCACTGGTAACGAGGCGACATTTTTTTACCCACCGTTTTCGGCGAACGCAATCAGTAATTTTCTTAGTTCCATGATAAGAAGCAGGGAAATCTACTGCATATTGCCAGCCATCTTTGTCAACTCCGCCAGGAACATGAAAGTCAACCATCCAGTCAGAGATCCACTCATAATGCATAGACAGCAATTTGGTATGCTCTTTACTTCGCTTATGCTTTCCCGTTACATCGCTCCACATATGTCTATCGGTTGGGAGTCCTTTAGTTGTATATCCACTTAGGGGGTTCCATCTTTGGTTCTCATAAACATAGTAATTGTGTGTATCCGTCATAGTATTAATTTTACCACAACTTCTTTCAAGACCTTTCAGAAAAGTACCACCCCAACCACCTGTGTAAACCCAAGCAGTATTGTCGCAACTAATACCCCAAACTACTCCAGCTCTACAAGAGAACACTTTTTTAATATGACCTCCGATTTGCCGCCAAAAAATATCTCGCAAAGGTATAATTACTGATGGGCTTTTATAGTCAATATTAAACAGTTTTACGCGACCACTCACGTACAAGCAAGTCACAGCATCAGGATCAGTGCGGTGATTAAATTCCGTAAAAAAGTTATCATTTATGATAATGTGATATCCTGTGGATGTAGATCTAAAATTTCAAAAGAAACAAAAAAAAAATTACTACTAGTACTAGAAAAAAGTAGGAAAAAATTAAAATAGCTTATTAAAACGTTAGTAAATCAAAAAAACTGAGTTGGCACAATTAACAATAAACCATACCCACATATACATAATGATCTTTTAAATCTAAATCTAGGGAACAGGGGTTATTGTTTTTTTAATAGATTTCTCGTTTACTGATACATCGTATACATATTAAGTTCATTCGACGTCGTCAGCCCTTGTGCGCCCTGAGAAGTGTCAATGCATTTTCGTGGCTGCCAAAAACTCAAGGAAACCCCAACCTTCATTTCGGACACGAAAATGTAACGCTGAGACCTGACACTTTAAAAATGTAGCAATATAGAGATTTAACACTTGCAATAACAATAAACTGATTTTAATATTGAAAAACACATGTGCAGCACAAAGTAATGGTTCACAAAAATTAGAGTTCACCTAAATGACAGTTACGATTGAAAGCAAAATCCAGCGCTATCCAGCACTGATGCCCAGACTAAATACCTATGGCCAGCTCTATGCTCAACTAGAGCGCCCCAGTTCTCACCCCGCACACAGATTCTCATTGCGATTATTACAAAGATTATCTATTGTGACCATTCAAATATTTAAGTTGAAGATTAAACATGATTATTGGCAAGGGCCATTGTCGGTGCGAACTCAGTTTTATATCGAACGCGTAATGGCTAACCCAAGTGGCCTAGTGTCCACGTCAAACAAACCTATTTTTGAAGGCTTTTACTTAACTTGATGGGATGTTTGTTATGCTCAAATCTTGCAAGACAAATTTGATACACTTCCCTTAAACTTAGAACTTTGAAATTTTCATCGAGAACACATGAAAAAAAAATCCACTGTTTTTCGAATCCTGGAAAAAAGTGTTTCCATTTGATAGCAAAACAAAATAATTAAAATGAAGTATCACTCGTGTACATTGTTGAAAACGTTTGTTTTTTTTTAATCGTAAAATTGAGTTTTAAATATTAAACAAAAATGTTTGGTGTTGCATTAATATCTAATATTGCCGGAAGTCATGACGCCCGGAATATGATGAGAATTGAAAGAAGAGCATTAAGAGACTCTGGCAATTCGTTCGAAATGCCAGAAGAAAGATTTCGTGAAGTGTATCGTTTTAGCAGGATTTCTGCAAAATCATTGGTTGATGCTCTAAGTCTCCATATGAAGAAAGGGCAAAGAACTGTGTTTCTGCCAATTTCCAATCGTGTATGTGGCGGTCTTCATTTCCTTGCAACTGGTTCTTTTCAAGTATATTTTAATTTTAATTTATTATTGCTTAATAAAAGCGTACAGAAAGAATAAAATATATACATAAACAATCTACTGATCTTAAGACTACAAAAAATATATTGCGATTACAATTACCATTCAATCACGAAATAAAAATATGGGTATAAATTAACAATTTTGTGATTGGGAACAGAAATGGGGTGGTCAAGGACTCAGGTTTCAAAGTTGGTTTTGTGCAGTTCAAGTCAAATATGTTGGGAACCATGTTTGCTTTGCAGAGCATTCTTGTTAAGGGCTCATGTTGACCATAGTCAGTACGGTGTTGGGGAAGGCGGAATAGGGGTACTGATCTTAAGTGATGAGGATTGGTGTTCAAAGAGATCTGATGAAGTAGATGAGGGCAATCTATGTTTCGAGATAAAAGCTGGTGAACAAAAACTATATCAGCGATATCTCGACGAGTTTTAAGAGCCTGTAAATTAAGCAGCTTTAAGCGACTCTCATAGGGAGGGAGATTGTATGGGTCATCCCAGCCTAGCCCACGTAAGGCAAACCGGATGAACCTACGTTGGACAGCTTCAATTCTCATAATATGCACCTGATGGTAAGGTGACCAGACTTGGCTGGCATATTCGAGAAGTGGCCTTACGAACGTCATGTAAAGGGATTTAGTGACGTAGGGGTTAGAAAACTCCTTCGACCAACGTTTAATAAAGCCAAGTGCTGAATTAGCTCTGCTAATAGCGTTGTCGATGTGGGGGCGGAAGCTAAGTTGGGTGTCGCAGATAATGCCCAGATCGCGAATTGAGGAAACAGTGGAGACAAGCTCGTTGTTAAAGAAGTAAGACCTTTCAGGTAGGGGATGACGTTTACGAGAGAATGTAATAGCTTGACATTTTTTCACGTTAAGCTCTAAACGATTTTGTTGACACCAGGTATAGAAGTGGTTCAGGTCCACTTGTAGAGCGAGGGAGTCAGCAGTGCAAGATATCTGCTTAGAGAATCTCATATCATCTGCGTAAATCTCTAGGTCAGAGTGTGAAATAACACGCACTACATCGTTTATTGTCAAATTAAAGATCAAAGGTCCTAGATGACTTCCCTGTGGTACACCAGAGGACGCTATGACTGAGTTAGAGACGGAAAATCTGAAGAGGACACTATATCTTCGATCTTCTAGATAGGACTTAACCCAGGAAATAAACCGCGGTGGAAAACCGGTAGCTTTTAGTTTGAGTAGTATGACTTTGTGCGAGATTTTGTCAAACGCTTTGCTGAAATCAGTAGCCACGACATCCACTTCCTTACCATTTTCCAAGGCGCATAATGTGTTGGATACAAATTCCGTGAGGTTTGTGGTTGTGGATCTACCCTTTAAAAACCCATGTTGCTTCGAGGAAAGAATCGATTTGCAATGAAAGAACATAGTGTCGTAAACAATGCTCTCAAAGAGCTTCAGTATACAAGAGAGTTTGGCATTGGGTCTGTAATTCGATATATCGACCTTACACCCCTTTTTGTGGATGGGAATGATAAATGAGTCCTTCCAAAGTTTAGGGAAAATACCTTGTGCTATTGATAATTGGTAAAGAGCACAAAGGGGCAGAGCAATTTTGTGAGCACATTTCTTTAAAACTATGGCAGGGAGACCATCTGGACCCGAGGAATAGTCGTCCTTCAGGAGTTTTATTTTCTCCACTACTGACGACAGACTTATATTTATGGTTGTCAAAGAAGTTTGATCGCAGCCATTGATGTAGTTGAAGTAGTTTGGGTCAGGTTCAACGTCGATATTTGCGAACGCCTGGCTGAAGAAATCTGCGAAGAGATTGGTGATTGTTATAGGGTCTGCAGACGAACAATTAGCAAATTTTAAGGTAGATGGATATCCATCCGACTTTCTTTTGGTATTAATGAACTGGAAGAATCGTTTGGGGTTGGAAATTAGGTCATGCTGCGTGCGGGCAAGATATTAGGAGTAGAGAGTCTCACGCATCTCGGAGAAGTTATTACAAACTAAAAGATAATACGAGAAGTCAGGCAAAGATCTGGATCGGAGATATGTTTTCCATAGTTTGTTACGTTTGTTCCGAAGTGAGCGAAGTTCCTTGTTATACCAGGGTGGGGAAGATGTAACATTCTTTTTAGTGATAAAAGGAAAAGACTTAAGAAGGCATTCGTAGATTTGGGAGTAGGAGGTGGAAGTAGCAACATCAATATTAACTGTTTTGTCATGGACAAAGTCAAAATGAGTGTTACCGATAAGTTCGGAAAGCTTGTCGAAATTAGCTTTGCGAAAGTTAAAGTTACGCTGTGTCAAGGGGTCGATCTTAAGATTTTCTCTTTCATATAGAAGTGATAAGAACAGTGGAGGATGGTAGTTGTCGAGTTTGGAGAGAAGGTGGCTACTCTCGATAACTACACAGTTATCGGTGTCTGTGGAAAAAATTAGGTCTAGCTGCCTACCTATGTTGTTTTTGATAGCACATAACTGATAAGAGTCCAGCAGCCAACATGCGATCGGTGAATAAAATGTCCTTATCAGAGGTAGCATTAGTTGATACCAGGTGAATATTGTCATCTATCTCGGCCCATCGCAGTCGTGGAAGATTGAAGTCACCAAGGACAATAACATCGTCTTCAGGGCACATTTCCATGATAATAAAATCAACAGCATCAACAAGAAGCTGATATTGGCTTATGGGTTGCGTGGGTGGGATATAGCAACACACGATGTAGAGGGAACGTTTTTAAATTGACAGATGAAAGATTATTTAGTGCGTACTAAGAGATAATATGTTGACTATAATTAACAAAATACTAGTACTGACTTTGTCACTCACTAAAATAACTTTAAAATATACCTACTTTATCTGACTATAATTTTGCGCCATCTGCCATTCTGCTTTTCTCGCATGCCCCACACCTAGTGAGAAAATTTTACAGTTCAGGGGAAACATTTTCCTATCCGAAAGTTACAAAAACAGATTAATGTCAGAAACTGTATTTTCATTCAATTCACAGCGTTCCGTCGAGAAATTTCTCCATGCGAGAGTTACAGAACATAGGTCCTGAACTCCAATTCTTAAATTCCGCATAACGCAACTCGTATACGAGCAAATCCGCCTGAAATTTTCGCATACGAAAAAATTGGTATTCTCAAAGTTTTTTCCACCTCTGCGAAAATTGTATTCACCTCTCGCATAAGGTAGAATTTTCCGTGAAAATGTACCTACTTTTTGTGCAAAGAATGCCATGAAAAAAAAAGTAATTCAAATTGGATAAGAAATATTGTGGATGTGGGTTTTGATTTGCGATTACCTAACAAAAACAAAAAAGCATTTTATGGTTGTTTGTGGTTCTAAGTTCATACCTATAAAAAATGATTGTGTTTTTACATTGGGCGAAATGGGGTTAGTATTTGTTCAGTTGGAAATGGAGCAGTTTGGAACAACTCCAAATATGCCAAGATATCCGAGAGCCCCAAGACTGCTTTGAACTTTCCGTTCCGAGTTCCGACGCATTGAAAAATCCTATATTTCAGATTATGTACTCTCTCCGATTTTTTGCAATTGGTAATTGGAAGTCATCAAAACTGCATTGAAGACAATCGCAACATTGCTATGAGCCAGTCGTCAGTAAGCAGAAGCCGACAAAAGTAATATTCATTGCAATGAATTCAATAAGTGCCTCTTTTTAGTCGGTGGAATAAATTATTTCCAACAGAAATTAAAAATACAAATCGTTATTCGAAGTGTCAAACTCACAATTCCGTATGCGAGAAGTAAATCCGCCTAAAAATGGCAGACGAGGAACATTCGAAGAGAAAATCTCGTATGCGGATTTTGAGAATTGCAAATTTCAGTCTTTCGCATGAAATTGGAGATTTTGATAGATAAACGTATGCGAGAATTTTTGAGAATTGACCCCCTGGTTCGGTTCTGAAGACAATGCAATATTTAAAAGGAACTTTTGGAGTTTTACCTCCCCTGCCCCTTTAAGGGAGTCAAAACTATTACATGCCTAATTCATCGTTTTTCAAAATTCGTCCTATAAGGGTTGAAATCTATGTAAGTCAACTCAAAAAACGCTTTCAATTGTTAGGCAATACTTTACCGAGTATTTTGAGCTGACATTTTTATCTTTCTGGTCCATTCAGAGGGCACCCATTGAAAATTTGGAACTTTTGTAAAAGTCTACTTTTTTGACTTTTTTCCTCGGTCCAAAAAAAAAATGTTTGATGCAAAAAGTTTCTTTTTCAAAAATCTCTTCGCTAATATTTTTTATGATTTTTTGAAAATTGCTAAAAACTATTATTTTAATCACTTTTTCCTCCTTTTCATACAAAATGTTTCTGAGATCATCCCATTCAAAAAATCATAAAAAATATTAGCGAAGAGATTTTTGAAAATTTTTTTTGCAGTCACTATTAGAATTGTTTGAGGAAACTTTTTGCATCAAAACATTTTTTTTTGATCGAAGAAAAAAGTCAAAAAAGTAGACTTTTACAAAAGTTCCAAATTTTCAATGGGTACTTAATGGGTTAAGGAAAGTTTTGTATCATTCGAACGGAATTTAAATAACCTTTTCCAAAAACTATTAATAAAAATAACTTGATTTAAAATTAACATGAAAGTACAGACTCCTTTATTGTATGCGTTGCCATTGTTTTTTAATATTTTATTTTAAGTTATATTTTCTTTTTAATTAACCCTCCCGCCTAAACAAAGCGTGATAGAAAAAAATGCTTGTATTTCACCCTTCTACAAAAAACCGTTATCAATTTTTGGCGCCTAAATTAACGTATCCGTGCCTGTCATTGAGTGTCATTGTAAAATAACACGATTTTTGGCTTTTGTCCGACATATTTGGTGAATTTTAATTGTGTGTGTGTGTGTGTATCTCCCATCGCTCCTTTTCTAATGCAATAAAATAACACGCTTTTCTCCGACTTATTTGGTGAATCTTGTGACTAGGTATGTATCTTCAAAAAATAAACAAACTGAAGATATAAATCTTTCACGCAATTAATCTTTTTGGATTTATTGAACAAATCGAAATATGAAAGTTTTGTACTTTTGAATCAAGATGATAAAAAGGCACGAGTACGATAACTACGGCGCCAAAAATTGATAACGGTATTTTGTAGAGGGGTTAAATACAAGCATTTTTTACTATGGGAGGGGGGGTCTATCTGGCTTCGTGTAGCCGTTTTCTCTCATTGTCACCCTTTTCAATAGTGGGTACTTTTACACCGCACCTAAATTCAACATTTCAGCAGACAAAATTTCGAAATCCAATTTTGCGTTCCCACTGAAACTTCAATATTTCAAATCGCTAGTATCAGAATTGATTACCCACTGATGTTTTTTTGTGTTTCGAAATCAGAAGTGGTTTGTACCTAAAGAATTCATTTTTTAGTTATATTAATTTAAACATGAATATAAGTGATAATTCAGACATATTAAATACAACCTTAAATAAATAATATTAAATACAACAAAAAATCTTCATCGGATTTTTTACAGCTGTTTTCAAAATGAGGTTTGTTCGATTTGACAAACTTACAAATGCAGCGATGAGATTCAATATGAAATGCTGAATTGGTGCGGTGTAAACGTACTATTACGCTGTTATAACAAAGTTACTAAAACCTATGGCTTTCATTACTACACATATTTTCAGAAGTGCAACACCCAGCAAATTTCGCTTTTCTTTGGGGTGGGTAAATGTGTATCTTTGGCATACGCTAACGACAGTGTTATGTATACAATAAGTCATGCCTCGATCGTCGACCGAGAGAGATATCTTCGCAAGCATGGGTCTGTTTGTTGTTTGCAAAGCGCACATATTTTTTTTAGCTGTAGTTCTGGTTGGAAAAGTTTTTTTACTGTCTCAAAGAGAATAAAATCACTGATGTGAAGAGACCTGCGCAAGAAATATTCACTCAAGTTGAGAAGGGCTATAATATTGGGGTTAACATGCAAAATAAAAAATCCCTTATCTGTGAGAACATAACTACAAATACAAAGTTTGACACAAATCCATCCAGCCATTTAGGATATATGCTCATTTAGTTTACCTATCATCGTGTTGTCAAAATTACCTACCTCTTGCCTACTATATATGCACGAGAATATTAAAATCAACGAAGAAAATGTGATAAATTTGACTCACCTGAATGTTAATATAAATGTTGCTCCAGGAGAAAAAACCATATTCGGATTTCGTATCTCATTAGACCATTCGGAATTTTCCATAGAATTCAACACGATTACATTTTCATTAAATCTGTAAAGTAAAGTATTTAGTATACAAATTTGAGGATTAATTAAACGGGCAAATGTAAAATAACTTAAAATTTAGGAAATAGGTACAAGAATGTAAGCGAAAGTATGATACGCCTCCTAGAGTTTAGTAGAACATATCCCTTTTTTAAGAAGTTGGTAGCACTGTAGGACTGTCATTGGCAGCTCGGGCATATGAGTAGTGTATTCGAGATTGTTAAGTTCAATATCGGTGCACGGCCACGATAGACGTATGTCCGAGTTCGCTTTGTAGTGTCGGTTAATAGATCAGAAATGGGATAATCCCGATCTCACGTTGTGTTGTGCACTATTTTAGCAATTAGGTTTGATATTATACACATTCCGCCTTACCAATAATCAACTTTAGTCTGGCAGCTAACACAAAGACTCAACACTTTCCAAAATGCCCATACCAATAAACAAATTGGGGAGAGTACGATAACTACGGCGCCAAAAATTGATAACGGTATTTTGTAGAGGGGTTAAA
The DNA here is from genome assembly GCA_955612985.1 of Cheilosia scutellata. NCBI lineage: Eukaryota > Metazoa > Arthropoda > Insecta > Diptera > Syrphidae > Cheilosia > Cheilosia scutellata. Next base: position 56,292,220 of record OY015311.1, read on the forward strand.
TACAAGCACTTTTTACTTGGGGAGGGGGGGGGGTCTATCTTACTCCGTTTAGGCGGGAGGGGTAATTTAAAGAAAATGATACTTTAAATGTAAAAAAAATACATTAAAAAACAATGGCAACACTTATAATAAAAGACTATAGGCGTATTTTTTTGGGAAGTGAGTATAACAAAACCAAAAGTGTGTATAACAGTTTTGCATGTAAAACCGAAAGTGAGTATAATAAAACCAAAAGTGAGTATACCAGTTTTGCATGTAAAAGTAAAAGCGAGCTAGCTATAGATTCCCAAAACAATACGCCTTATATCATTTTAGAAAGCCCAGAATCTGTTCTTTTATATTATTTTTAAATCAAGTTATTCCTTTAAATAGTTTTTGAAAAAAACAATTTCAGACTTGATATTTAAGGACAAAAATTGGGGTGAGTAAAATAATTTTGGCGATGAAAACTAATGACAGCATTTTTTACTATTCTATCTCGCTCCAGTTAGGCGGGAGGGGTAATTAAAAAAAAATCAATAAAATTAAAATAAAATATTAAAAAACAATGGCAACACTTACAACAACGAACTATAGTATTTTTCAAAGACAGGGGGTCAATTCTCAAAAATTCTCGCATACGTTTATCTGTCAAAATATCCAATTTCATGCGAAAGACTGAAATTTACAATTCTCAAATTCCGCATACGAGTATTTCTCTTCGAATATTACTCGTCTGCTTTTTCTAGGCGGATTTGCTTCTCGCATACGGAATTGTGAGTTTGAAAATTTGATTTTTTAATTTCTGTGTGAAATAATTTATTGTGAAGAAGCAAAAATAATTAAAATGGAAGGAAAACAAAAGAAGAAGGTTCTGCAGCAGTTACATAAAGCGTTTGATCATTATTAGTCAATCATAATGAGTAACCAAGAAATCGATGAATTCCTGTGCCATAAGCGCTAGTTTAACCGAAATAATTTCATAAATTTTGTGTCGAAAAGTTCAAAATAGTCTTGGGGTTCTTGAATATCTCGGTCTATTTGAAGTTGCTCCAACTGCTCCATTGCCAACTGAACAAATGCTAATCTTATTTCGCCCAATGTAGCCATTTTTAAAACACAATTAATTATTAACTGAAATTAGAACCAATCACACACAATCGCAAAATGTTTTTTTTTTCGTTATTTTTAATCGCATGTATCAAAACCCACATCCACAATATTTCTTAGCCAATTTGAATTGAATTTTTTTTTTCATGCTATTCTTTGCACAAAAAACAGGTACATTTCGACGTAAAATTCTACCTCATGCGAGAGGTGAATACAATTTTCGCAGAGGTGGAAAAAACTTTGAGAATACCAATTTTTTTCGTATGCGAAAATTTCAGGCGGATTTGCTCGTATACGAGTTGTGTTATGCGGAATTTGAGAATTGGGGTCCAGGAATCCGTTCTAAATTGTCTAAAATGCAAATCAGCAAAATTTTGTCTACTAAATTAAATTTCAGGCCAGAGACTGTATCTGAAAAATGTTGTTGACATTGGGTAAACTAATATAATTTAAAGAAAGTTTGCATATACTCAGCCTTGCACCCATCCCAAAATCCAACAGTCGCCCCAAGCAGGGAGGTTGCAGGGGGGCAGCATGCCCCCCTATACGCATTTCAAGGCGCAAGGGTAGCAATTTGTACTCTAAGCGGAGCGACATATAAAAGTAATTTTAAATTTTCTCAAAAATTAGACGACATAAATCAATCTAGTTTTCAGTGTTCGATTAAGAATTGATTTAGGCAGTAAAAACTACAAACAAATTAAATATCTATTTTTTCAATATTCAAAAATATCAGCATTCAACTGTTTTTTTTTATTTTTTTCCTTAAATTTCAAGTTTGAAAGTATTTTTTTCAAAAACTATTAACAGCTATAACTTGATTTAAAAATAATATCAAAGAACAAATTCCTGGCTTCCAAAAATCCTAAAGTCCTTTATTGTAAGTGTTGCCATTGTTTCTCAATTTTGTTTTTATTCATTTTAAGTATTATTTTTTTTTAAATTGCCCCTCCCGCCTAAACGAAGCAAGATAGACCCTCCCCCTCCCATAGTAAAAAATGCTTATATTTAACCCCTCTACAAAATACCGTTATCAATTTTTGGCGCCGTAGTTATCGTACTCGTGCCACAAATTTAGTTGCCGGAATATCGTTAACTGTAGGGTTAAATGTTAATGTTGAGAAAGTCATGTTTATCTCGGCCATTAGCCAAATTAATCCACCCTAACGTAATTTTTGTGTTGCCTATACAATCAAAATTAGAGTACCAAAATTGTAATAGGAGTGAATTTAAATACCCTGCATCTGCTCTGCCTGTACAGATCATTTTGTATTAATTAATTAATTTTGGTATATTGTAACATGATTCCTTATTTTATTCGTTGGGATAAAACAATGCAAATGGTTCTTGAGCCTGTTATACCATTCAAATCTACACAAAATAATAGAATATTAAATTTCTAAACACAGTAAAAAACAAAAATCGAATCGAAAAAAACGACATAATTGTATCTTTTTCTGAGCAAAGTTTTATATATCTCAGTTCATACTACTTAAATGCATACCATTTTATAGCCAGTCCCTCCAAATTCTTTGAAAGGAGGTTTTCGTTCATTGAGAATCCTTGGTGAAAAATGTTTTGTGTACAATGGTTGATGTCGGGGCAAATGTAGTTGTAAGAATTGCCGACGACCTTAAGAACATTACGTTTACATTTTAAATAACTTTTGAAAGCTAAGTTTTTTTTCAAGTACAACGAATACACTTATATATTATTTTGTGTCACTTTCATTCATATACGACATTTTATGTAATTATCAGTGTGATTTTTTTGTAAACAACGTTCCATGAAATCGGCAGAAAGTATGTTCGCATATTCGTGTGATGTTTCAGTTGTTTTTCTATTCATTACATTGTAATTGTGATTTGTATACTACAAACAAATTTCTTTTTGCATCATTAGCCTACGAACAATTTAAAAACTATGTTTTTATTATGATGCAATAATCTGAAATGAATTTTATTAGAACAGCATCAATTTTCGAAATTAATACAAAAGTACCTAAATGCATAGGATAACGTATTGTAAATAGTACTGAAAATAGATCCGAATTATATGATATGGCTGTACTAATTTTCGTATGAATTTGACAAAACAGCTGACAATTTGTAGATTTCGTAATTGGGGTTTCGGTTTTTACTTTTAATAAGCGTTTTAAAGCCTTTGGGAGGTATCTGATGGGTGTATAAATTCGTTTAGATTTGTGTATAAATTCGTTTAGAATAATTTATTCGGCATAAAAATGATCAGTGGCCTTGTTTTCCGCGAAACCAAACTAAGCAATTTGAGTCCTGCTATGACAGAAAATGTAATAGGTCCTAATAAAGTTGTCGCACTAGTATATGTGGAGATCAAATTGTTTATTGGTACCATTTCAATAAAGCTATATATTTTAGGTAAACCTGGCAGCCAACTAGTAGTCGGAATTAGGGTTTGATTATTAATAAGGCCGATTAGGGCATATTCATAGTTGTACTATAAACCCTGGTCTAACTAAACTCGAGTCTAAAGTTAACCCACAGGTAAAACACGACTGCTATTCATAAACGGCCTCACCTCGTCCGGCAATTTACAATGAAACGTGGTACGTCGGCGAGTTTTTCTGACAACGAATAGAGGGACCACTGAAACTACAAAACCATATTGCCACTTCGATTTTTTTTACAAAACAGAGCTGCACTTGTATTGCTTTTTTAGCACTATTGCATGCAGTTTGAATATTCTAAAAACAACCAATACGCAATTTTCAGGCGTCGTTTATATAACTATCAGTAAAATGCAACCGAAAAAAGTTCTGTTGCTTTTTTTGAGCACTTAAACTTAATGACTGAACTCAATCTTGTTCTTAAAATGTTGCTTATGAATTATAAAGTTAGTTAAAAAAAATTAAGCAATTGTTGTGTTGAAAACTCACTGGATAAAGCAAAGCGTGTTTTTTTGTTTCGTGAAACAAGAGCACATTGTTTCTTATGAGGCAGCACACACCAAAGCAAATGAAACAAAACACATGTTTTTGTTTTTAAGTGTTTCGGTGGTGGTTGTCGAAAATACACCGAATGCAACAAAACTGTTTCGAACCAGCAGCGTCGTTGACGATAATTGCAACACACGCCAAAGAAAACAGAACATAAAAACCAAAACAAAACAGAAAAACATGTTTCGTTGCCTGTTGTTTTTGCAAAACAAAATTTAATTTTCGTTGTTTTTAAAATGTAAATAAGATTTGCACAACTTCATCGTCTGAGTCCGACCAACACTAAAAGCAAGTCGCAAATTCCATACCAAACGAAACAAGAAAACAAAACGTTTTGTTTTGTTACATTCTGTTTCGCTTGTGTGTGTTCAAATAAAAAAATTTTTCTTGACTTTCGTGTTATTTGATCATTTTCTAGAAAATGAATTTATTAATTTGTTCGTACGTACAACTTTTTCTGCTGAACTTCTTAGTCAATTCCAGAACAGGTTCCAATGAATTCCTATGAAAAGCTTACTGTCTTACATTCTAATAAAATTTGCTCAAGAAAATGACCCCCAATAACCAAGAAATCAAAAAGAAACATACTCAAAACATATATATTTTCGGGGCAATGTTTGTTTAAAGAAATACGAAATTCCCCTTTTCACCGTCATTCATTATTATGGGAAAATAAGTTCTAACATTATCGCTGACTTATTTAAAAATTTCTCAGAATAATCAAACCGTATCAAAATAATAACAAAAAAAAAAAAAACGATAAAAGTGCCGCCCTGTTTGCTTGAGAAAATACAAGTGGCAACCTCAACTACATTTCTATGAAAATGGTGTCGCTTCCCACTCAGAGAGTAAATGTCATCGGTGTCTCGGGCGAGATTTTTCCAAATTTCCGAAATGGTCGCGAGCCGAGGCAACGAGTCTCGCGCCATTGTGTATTGCTGCATGCATTTCCTTTGATTGGAAATTATTTGACAACTCGCGCTAGACTCGATCTCGCTCTCTCGCTGTATTGTGAATTGGCCAAGTAAATGTCATCGGTGTCTCGGGCGAGATTTTTCCAAATTTTCGAAATGGTCGCTAGACGAGGCAACGAGTCTCGCGCCATTGTGTATTTCTGCATGCATTTCCATTGATTGGAAATAATTTGACAACTCGCGCTAGACTCGATCTCGCTCTCTCGCTCTCTCGCTGTATTGTGAATTGGCCATTAGACCCATTTTACACGCACCGAGTTTTCACTCACGATACTTCTTAATTCTCTTTTGGGCACTTATGGTGCATTTATACGTCCAGTGTTTTCACTTTAGTGACTTGGTTGTCAAGTTGTCTTTGTTTCCCTTTGTTTATCATTCGTCGTTCGCGGTGGTAGCTGCATTTTCGAAGCGCAGACCGCACACAGTTCGACAATAGAGCAAATGCAGACGTCTATCGCGACCGAGTACGGCACAAACCAGTAAGAATAGACCGTCGACTCCTCCCACATAACGGACTTTGCCTACAAGCTGCCGGCGGGCCCAGGATTTTTCATGTATTGGTGCTGTACAAAATCAAAGGAGCGCTATTAACGCACGCATACTTGAAAAATCCTAGGCCCATGGTATAGCATGGAAAATCATTGCCGCCATTAATTTTGACATTTACACGTATTCACAGACAGGGTAATTTCTTCCGGGGGGAATCGGGTAGGTGTACGGGAAGTCGGCGGTCTATTCTTACTGGTTTGTGGAGTAAGGTGGGTTTCCACATGTCGGTTGATTGACAAAGCTTGACAGCTCTCGCGTTTATGTCATTGAACGAAACCGCCGTCAGTTCATTTCCACTTACGTCAATTATTGGCAAAAAATCGTTTGTCAGTTGATTGACCAACTTATGAACTCGATGCCAATTAATTTTCACTGCCAATTATAGACAAACTGACATTTTGTTTGACAATTCAGCTATTTCCACTTGTCCAGTGGTTTCTTTGTCAGTTATTGACAAACGCTGTTAGTCAATTCATTGGCAAGCAATTTTTCGCTATTTCCACTTGCCAATTTTTTAATTGGCATAAAAATACGTCAATTGTCAATTTCAAATCGACAAGTGGAAAGCCAGCAGTACGGTTTGAGAATAAAGCAACGCTGAAAATAGCGAAAGAGAGCGAAAGAGAACACAAGAATCGGATGGGAATTCGCGGCCCATCCGTGTTCGGCTATCCCCTGCACTTTTCATCCCCTTTACCTACACATTCTCGACACTAAAGTGAAAAACCGGTGGGTGTAAAATGGGTCTTAGCCGACACGGTTTGTTGTCCCTTTCTTCTTTTGCCGTAGTTCACAGTGTAGCCAACTTAGGGGTTTTCCCCCTAAATTTAGGGTGAAAAAAAGTGTATGGGGGGTTTTTTAGGGGGTAAAATTGTTTAGGGGATTTTTTAGGGGTATAATAATTTTTTTTAAAATTGATCACCAACAGTTCTGCTTAGTGTATAAATTTCTGCTGACCTAAATTTAATGATAGTAACAGCATCTGGGGGTGAGTAGTGTACTTACTGCAACACCAGAATATTTGACAGCTAATCAGCTGTTCATCTCATAAATTAATTTGTTCAGAAACCAGAAAATATGCCGAATGAAAAAGAAAAAAAAATATTGTCAAAAATCCACCAATATATGGGAGTGCGATGTTTTATTGAAAGGTTTCTTACATTTTTATTAAATTATTTTGTAAGGAAGTACCTATGTATATCGTTTACAGATTGGATATCGCCAAATCCATAATAATTTTCCAAATGAAGTATAAATAAATCAAAGTTTATTTAAGTTTTTAATGAAAGTATTTTAATTTATTAAAAATTACAGAATCTACACTTAAAAATACTACAAATTTTATAAATGTCAATTTAGGGGGTTTTGCCTTAATTTTAGGGGGTTTTGACATCACTTTTAGGGGGAACAAATTTCAAATGTTGGCTACACTGAGTTCAGTGAAAAAAAAAAAACAAAAACCAGTGCCAAACTAGAATATCCAAAGGCACCAAACGCAGAATCGCTAAACAAATATATAAAGAAGAAAATTCGATCTCTGTCCCTCTCACACACTATGCAGCAGTAGTTAAAATTGGAACCCAACTATCAACAGCAACCAACTTTCCATCTACTTCTAAAGACCCTTCCTCCAAACAAAATACTCAAGATTCCATCATCTCTCCCCCACTCACTTCTGACTACTCTACAGCCTCAACAAACAAACTCTCAGTTACCCATGCTCTCCAAGAGCACAATAAATTAAACCAAACATCCTGCCACACGAATCGACGAGGATGACTCCAATTAATAAAAATACACCCACACCAAACTGCAATCCCGCCGCTTCGTTGCTGGATCATGCAGGCCCTACCACGAGCCGGCATGATCCAGCGATTGGGCGGCGGGGTCGTAGGATTCTGACCACCAACCCAATTGCTTACGATTTTTCAAAATATACGCATGAATATATTGTGAATAAGTCCCCTCTCCCTAAGCCAAATAAAACAGTCCTTGAGGTTCTGCAATGGTAGAAATAAAAGAGGGAAGACTGTGGAGAACTTTTTGTTAAACTCCAACTTAGTGATTTTGAATAACGGACAACCAACCCACTTCTCCACCCATTAAACGTTTACACATATTGATCTAACACTTTCTTCCCCCCAACTCGTACCTAAAACAACATGGTTAGTTCTCCCAGATCTTCATGGGAGCGACCACTTCCCAATCATCAGTAAAATAATCCTTGATTCATCCCACAGGCACAGGAATTCATCGATTTCTTGGCTACTCATATGATTGTCCAATTTAGATCAAACGCTTTAACTGCTGACGAACCTTCTTCTTTTGTTTTCCTTCCATTTTAATTATTTTTCCTTCTTCACAATAAATTATTTCACACAGAAATTAAAAAATCAAATTGTCAAACTCACAATTCCGTAGAAGCAAATCCGCCTAGAAAAGGCAGACGAGTAACATTCGAAGAGAAATTCTCGTATGCGGATTTTGAGAATTCCAAATTTGAGTCTTTCGCATGAAATTGGATATTTTGACAGATAAACGAAAATGCGGAAATTTTTGAGAACTGACCCCCAGGAATTAAAAAATTGTATTCAACCCATTCCAGATTGCGGAGATTTTCGCCACGACATGGTCCAACTACTACTTAGCTGACGCCAGTTTTCCCTCAAGGTTCCTTCACGAAAAAACTTGGCATATAACCTAAAACCTTCCCCAATGGAATCTCAATTAGCTACTCGGCTGGACAGTATTACGAAAAAAGAATTCGATGACCAACTCGCTTCATCTAAGGGAAAAACACCAGGTTTTGACAGAATAACATTCACGATGCTCAAAAATACCCCAAATATAGGTAAAACTCGTCTGTTGGCATTGTACAACAAAATCGACAACCAAGGCATAATCCCATAAAGTTGGAAAACGGCATCAGTCATCTCAATACCCAAGCCCAATAAGAATCTCTTAGACGTAGGCGTTTACCGCCCTATCTCCCTCCTTCGCCTTAGCTGGTTCTTTGGACATAATAACCTAATTGACAGCAGTCAGGCGGCCTTCCGGTCGGGTAGGTCTTCTTTAGATGCTTTACTACACATTGACCACTGTGTAATCGTACATATATGTAATTAGTTTGTGCGTAAATAATAGGTATGTATGCGGTATGCCGTATACATAATCGTACATACATTGATACATATATTTGAGATATGCAGCTATGGAAATTGTAATACTGTCACTACTGTGACGACATAATGGTCATAATATTTCATTTATGTGAAATTTTATGTCATGTAAGTTGGAGACGGAGGAGGGGTAAATAGGTGGTAGGGACTAACTCTGGAACTATTTGGCCGATTTTAAAAATTCTTTCAACATTGTACTGGCTACATCCTCCGGATCAGTATAGGTTACTTAGAGAGAGGATGGAGGAAGGGGACACGGGGGTATAGGGGCTATCTTCGGAACTACCCGGCTATTGCTGGAGTTGGACTCCGACAGCCATGTTTTTCACATGGACAGCTTATGTTGCATGTTCGCGTGTGAACTGCAGTTTTCTATTCTTGCGCCCACTAAAAAAATATTTTGTAAGCTTAAAAAAGAAGAAAATATTATAAACAAACGTACAATGATAACTCAAACAATGGTAGTGTTATTTAAAAGAAAAGAAACCGTCGGGCGGAGCCCCTCCCCTGGGAACTAAAAAACGACAACATTATCTTGGCACTTAACGCTCTCAATAAAAACTCAACGGCGATTGACGTTTACAAGCAAATGTTCTGTGAGTAAGCCGAAACTTACAAAGCAAACAACTGGAGACTCATTGCACTGACGGATCGGAGTCCGTTTCTGGCGTGTCATTTGCCGTGGTCGATGGGAACGGAATTACCATACTGCCTGAATTCGCATCCGTTTTTTCAGCAGAAGATACGGCCATTGGGTTTACCAACAAAAGAAAAAACAATAATATGCACATACAGCCTCTAAACTTTGACGGCTATTACTAATACCAACAACAACACGCACGTTATTATACAAAAATAACAATAAAAATGCCCTTATAAGGTTTTGAGATTCTCACCCATATTCCCGTTGGCGTGTGTCGTGAACGACTAACATTTCATTTCATTAGCCGGTGTTTGTTACTTTTTTGAGACAAAGAATAGAAATAACAATGAACACACGGAACAAGAAAAAAAATTAACAAAAAAATTGAAATACTGTTTACAACGACACGACACATGTCTCATGAGTCGTATACGATAAACGGCAACGGGAATAAGGCCGAATACTTCATATTTTAAGCATCAAAAGTAATTAAACACATCGTAACATTGAATCCTTTATCATGAAGCAGCCAGCTGTACCTCTCTTTATGCGGAATTCAAGGCTTTGTGACTGCATTAGATAGGAAAGTCTCTGTGTGTCTTCGACTGGCACGGATGGTTGGGACCGTGTGCTGACGTAAAAGAGACGTGAGTGCTACATATGTACGTATGTGGCTTTCTGCATGCGGTGTACTACCACCTTAACATGTAAGAGATATAGGCAGGGCGGGAAATTATCAATTAAATTTATGGCGCGTAGCTCGGCGCTCTTAGCACCTGCATATGGGTCCGTAGCCGTTACCTTGCCAGTTAAAGAGACACAGAGAATTTAAAACCCCCTGACCCGCAAAGAGGTAATCCTTCCTAATGCACTCACAATATAAATTAATAATTCAGTCAGTCTGTAAGCCGTCCACGATACAATTTAATAAATAAAAAAATATTTACCTGGGATTCAAATGCATTGCAATCACTCTTAACTTTTCCACTTTGTGCCTTACTTTAATTTTTGGATGACACTGAAAATCAAAACGTATATGATCTGCATCATCGTATACACATCCCGTTATTGTGAGTTCGGTCCCAGGAGCCATTCTGCAAACATAAGTTTTATAAAGCTTTAAATATAAGAGACAGAGACTTACCCACTGTATAAAGTATTATAATATGGAGTTTCTGTCGCTGAAACATCTATGCGCTCAATGTATGATTTGGTATCTTTGCAAAATTGAGCAGCTTTTATATTGCTTGGGTCGAAGACGAAAACATCACCCATATCGGTAGTTGCCCAGATTGAGCTGTAAGCTGGTTTCCCTAACACTTCGTTGATTTGGCAACACACCGACGTAAGATGAGATATCCAATCCTCCATCTCAGTATCGCCTGAAAACATTAGTTTTATTGGTGAACAACCAGCCGGCAATCGAGGTGCATGAATTGCTATGCGAGGTGAACCAGGCTCACTGCAACATTGAATACAAGTAATCTCTGATAGAGAAAATTGAATTTTTGTTGTAACACCATCTGGGTTAAGAACTGTGAAGGTACCCGAATCCGATTCTTGTGACGAAGAACTAACCCACTCGAGCTCTATGTGACAGTCTTCAAAAATACCACCTGGCTTTTGAACTCTAGCTTCTCCTGATTTTATCCACGATGTCATTTCCACTGCCTTCTCATACTTTTGAAACTCGGTTGAATTAGAGGCCTTTGAATTTGATTTAAGTCGCTCAATAATATCTAGACGCCATTCACGAGTCAGCTCTCCATTATTATCCAATGAATAATTATCTATAAACCAATTTGGCAAGTTAGAAGGGTCTACAACAACTGCACCCGCGGTGACACAATTCCATAGGACTTCGAATTCCGCCCAATATTGCGAGCCACCGTGATCATCATCCTCTCCAAATACACCAGAATCTCTAGTGCAATCAGCATCAAATACGGCAGAATCGCTTTCAGGATGCGCTTCTGTACCAACGATTGATCCCACACTTCGCACTGGTGACCATGCTCTTGGATTTTTAAGCTGTGTTTCAAAATGTTTTCCCGAAATTTCTCCGATATCAGGAGCTGGAGCACTGGATGCCTGGGTATTTTCTTGAAGAATAGACGTGTGTTTTCGTCGGTGATCTTTTAAACTTCCTATGCTTGGGGGAGAGTCTGAACTTTTTTTCCACAAATCAGGTTTATGACGAATTTGTTCTGAAAGTTTGTGATCTATTTCACCAACATTTTCAATAACGGCACACGTCTCAACGACGGCCTTTTCTTTATATAGACTACAAATACTTCGGTGTTTGGAGCCCGGAGAGGAACCACCACTTTTTCGGGACATTAAACTCATAGTACTCGAAGTTCGACTGACTTGCATCGGACACTGCACAAGACGCCACTTTTTGCCCGTTAGATCAGACGAAGTCACACCTGACCTGAAGTAAAGTCTGCGATCTTCAGATCCAACTGCAAAAACTTGATCATTCGCTGCAACTGATACTATTGATATACTGCCAACCATTTCCACCCATCCGCTGCCAATGGCAGCATCTTCACTTATTCCAGCAGCATCTCCTTTTACTCCTCTTCGGAACCAAACATGATTATCATTAGTCACACACCACACAGCGTCGGTTCCAACTGAAACTTGTAAAATTTTAACCCCAGTTCCAGGTGGCTTTACTTCTAACCATGACTGCCCGCTTAAACATTCTCTTGTAACACCAGATCTAACAATCGCGCGTCCGTTGTATAAAACTCCCCAAACTAAACCGATAGGACCAACGCTTATTTGTGCTATTTCACAGCCTGATGGCGTGCTCACTGCCGTCCATCGTAAACCTTCAGGGGATGTTGAACTAACGCCTGATCGAAACATCACCTAAAATATAGCAATGAATATAAATCGTGTTATTTTTATATTAAAAGCGTTATTTAAATCTTTATTTCTATAAATATATATATAATAATATAATACATATAATACTAACTAGCTGTATTGTGTTGTGTTGCTTGGTCTTAGTTAAAAATGTTCTTTCGTAATTTGCGAAAAATGAGAATAAATCGATTTTCTAGAATTTTCTTTCTGCCTAAACCTGAAATACAGCAATACGAACAAAATAAAAAATTTAGAAGATGTCTTTTGTATAGGAGGTGCCAAGCCCCTTTGTCCAATTTGCCTATGTCCTAAACCTAAAACACAGCAATACGAACAAAACACAAAAAATATAATCATGAAAATCGGCCCAGCGACGAGTTATAACGGGGCGGTGGCCATGGTGTAGGGGTTAGAGTCATTGCTTGTGACCCGAGCGGTGTTGGTTCGAGCCCCGGCGGGGGACAGCAATACTCTGCCACCGACTATAAAGAGAAACGAATATCAGAGTTTCTTCACCACTACACCACTGCTTGGTAGTACCGAGACTCGTCTGAGTGCTCCAGGATTTGAACACAACAAAAAAACAATCATGAAAATCGGCGCAGCGGTTTTCGAGTTATACCGTCAGCTAGTTTCACCCCGAAGGATTTATATACCTAATACATATATAAATAAAAGATATAAAAGATGTATAAAATAGAAATACGGAAATATACTTTCATACTTCAACCCAGGGATAGTCATGTACAACAACCGATAACGGAAATATATATAAAGAATTTATTTAACACAACAATTATTCAGTACTTACTCGTCCATGAGCGGTTACGGCCCAAACAAGCATTGTTCCTGCTAAAGCATTTGGAATATTGAAACCACCTATCGCCACATCGATGAATGGTTCTTGTGTCGGATCTTTATGTAGTGGCGCCACGGCACACCAATTGTTAAGAGCACTGTAACGGCGAAAGCGTATCTACTCCAGTAGAACACATACCTAATTAATAGCTAAACACAAATAATATCTCTATAGCATTATACCCATTTTCGCCTCCGAACATAAGAATTCCAAGAATTTTTAACTTGATAAGTAGCGGGAAAATCCAGCGCATATGACCACCCATCATGGTCCAGTGGTTGGCCATCTAGAGTACAGTCTAAGTGCCACTCTCCTTCCCATTGCCATGCCATAGACGGCAATCGTATTTTATCAATGTTACGGTCAATCGTCCCATCAACGGATGAATAGTGGTATCGATCAGTCGGCAACATTTTTTTTGAAAATCCTTCTATGGGAAGCCATCTCTCGTTTTCATACGATTCTTCTTTAACTCGAATTGGAACATCAAGTCCATGAACATGAACGTAGACTTGCCTGTCGCCACCTATTGCCCACATGAAATTTGACACTGCGGATATTTTTTTGAATTCCAAGCCCAGGTAAGGAAATTCACGCCACCCTGATGAAGATGTAGACAAGGTGTAAACACGCCCCTCACTGTTGGTTGCAAATAACAGAGTACTTGGCATAGTATAGCTAAAAGCGAAAACAAATTAACAATCTCACTAATTCGAGAATCTGTATTTTTTTTAATTGTAAACAAAGCGATAAATCGATAGTTTTTTTTACAAACACTGCAGACTTACCAGTTGTGGTAATAACTAGTATATTCTATGCGCTATGTATAAGCATATAGTTCGACGTTCTGCTTATTTTTCCTTTAAGTTTTTAGGATAGGATATTAATACAATTCATTGTTAAATTGATGTGTGAAACATTTGTTTTTAAAATGCCAACCCAGTGGGAAAATTTTCAGTTTAATACAGAGGATTTGACATCTAAACTAGAAACTTTTATAAAAAGACATTCAACTTTCTATTTTCACTCAAATTTATTTCAATTTCATATTCATTCCTGGAGCTCCATACCAGAGCCTCTAAAACTTAACCGGTTTTCATAGGTTTGCTTGACTGTGACGCTTTGGACGACTTAGGTGACTTATGTCGTTTTCGATTGGTCGTCCAGATCCAGAACCGTTGTAAACGACCCTGTGAGCGGACTTGAAGTGTGGTGCAGTAGCGCACAGTATGGTGTGCAAGACAAGCAGACACTGGCTTAGCTGCGGCTGGGGGGTTCCAACAGTCGCTACGCTACGGGATCGACACAAAAATATAATTTTTCGTGCACAAGGGTTGATATTGTAGTCTTTAGATCTGTTCTCGATGGGGGGGGGGGGGGGTAAACTGTAGATGGACGAAGTGTCTACCAAGACCTCCCAATCATGATCCTCTCAAATGTCCTATATTTATCATGAGGAACAACCGACAACCGAATTCATCTTTTTCAATTCAGAATCTTTATTATGCAATTTCAAAAATTCATTTTTTTTTCTTTATGGTTACTTTACTTATATATTCGGGGTGTTTTTTTTTTTTTGTTATTAAAATTTAAGTGAATAAATAATTTTACGTCAAATTTACTTTAATCCGTCGCGATATAATTCATATATTTATTTACCGATTATGTTTACAATCATTAAAGTGATTCAAGAAAAAAAAAACCAGGACGAAATTGAGATACTGGATCGTGCGAGAGAAACTTAAGGGGGGGGGCTTGCTTCCAAATCTTACGAGGAATTCTTTAAACAAAAAACTATATACAGGGAAGATTCGTGAAGTTCCGCCGAACAAAAAATTGTATGGCAGGGGGAGGGGTCTATTTTCACCATATTTCCCGTTATAGCCCTTGAAAGCATGTGACCTCTAATTTGGATTTCTAAACTATTAGAGATACAAAAATTGTTTTGTGCATTTTGAAAAGACAATTATTTAGAAGCGCATACAAGTCTTATGTACTATGCTGTGCAGCTACAAAAAGTTATGGCTCCTTAAACTCAACATTTTGAAAATTTGTTCTTACATTTTTTTACTTTACATCAGCCCCTCAAGCCCCCCCCCCCCTGGCTACGTGCCTGATTGTCGGTACTCGTGCTCTGACCATTTGAATCTGCGTCTATGTATCTATTATTGGGTTATTTATAACTTTAATTCAATTAACCCTTAAGAAATAAAAAAAAAACATCTGTAACGAATCGAGTCCTTCTCGAAATTTTAATTAATCTTTAATTACGTTGACAAAGTGACAAAAAAAAACCGATTTCTCTCGATGAACGATTTCTCTTACAAAGCTATTAAGATTATTAATTCAGAATTGCTATAAGATAAGCTACGTTACTTTCGCGAGCCGAATTTCAAAACAAAATTAATAATTTGACTTAAGAATAGATATTTAGGGTACCACCCGAATTATTAAAACAACGGATTAACAAAAGAACAAATAAGACACTGCAGACCGTCCTACGATATCAGAAGGTCATCTTCTTCAGCTTTTCTGGAGGTTGCATGATGCGTGGGTATGTAATGTGGGAAATGAACCTACCTTCATAACAAAAAACCGACAGGAAGTATTAGACATTACTCTTGTCTCCGTCACCGTTAGTCAGATGATCACCAACTGGAAAGTATTTATTTATTTTATTTATTTTATTTATTTTATTTATTTTATTTATTTTATTTATTTTATTTATTTTATTTATTTTATTTATTTTATTTATTTTATTTATTTTATTTATTTTATTTATTTTATTTATTTTATTTATTTTATTTATTTTATTTATTTTATTTATTTTATTTATTTTATTTATTTTATTTATTTTATTTATTTTATTTATTTTATTTATTTTATTTATTTTATTTATTTTATTTATTTTATTTATTTTATTTATTTTATTTATTTTATTTATTTTATTTATTTTATTTATTTTATTTATTTTATTTATTTTATTTATTTTATTTATTTTATTTATTTTATTTATTTTATTTATTTTATTTATTTTATTTATTTTATTTATTTTATTTATTTTATTTATTTTATTTATTTTATTTATTTTATTTATTTTATTTATTTTATTTATTTTATTTATTTTATTTATTTTATTTATTTTATTTATTTTATTTATTTTATTTATTTTATTTATTTTATTTATTTTATTTATTTTATTTATTTTATTTATTTTATTTATTTTATTTATTTTATTTATTTTATTTATTTTATTTATTTTATTTATTTTATTTATTTTATTTATTTTATTTATTTTATTTATTTTATTTTATTATTTATTTTAATATTTTTAATTTAACAATTGTTGTATAAATTCTTAATCTAACAAAGTTATAATTAAAAATAGGTAGTGACATTTTTATTTGAAAATAAAAATAGTGATAATGTCACATCTTGAAAAATATCGTTTAGAAGTGGGGTGAACAGTATTAAATTCAAATATACTTCACAAATATAAGTATATAAACTTATCAATGAAATAAAAGAAAAACAAAAACAAAATACATAAGGAGAAAGAGGAAGAGAAATTAAATAAATCAAATAACATAGCGCAACAAAACTTTGATTTCTTGAGAAGCCAAATTTTGACTTTGTATATAAAATCGGACAAAGATCTAATTACATGAATATTCGAAGGAAGGCTATTAAACAGTTTACGGGATACAACACAGTAGAAGTTTTTGAACAAAGCGCACGGGTGTTAGAAATTAGACTCTGCATATAGCCAACTCTTATAAAAAAAATCTTTAAAACTTTGAAGTAATACAAATGTTTTAGCGGTAGAATTTTCAATGTTCTGAATAAAATCATAGAACGAGCCAAGCGATTTGCCCCACAAACTATCCTGATACCGCACTTTTGTAAAACAACCAATGGCTGCAGTTTCGTTTGATAGGCACCTCTCCAGCAACTTATTCCATACTGCAATTTTGATTGAAATAATCCAAAATAAACTGTTTTTAAAGTACTATGATTACATTATTTTTTCAGACGATACAAGCTTCGGACAGTAGAACGAAGATATTGCTTCAAATTATAAATATATAAATGAGCAGAACTCCAAGAGGGCATCTTCTGTAGAAAGCCGTTCTCTAAACCAAAACTGAGATTGCTGAAGAAAATTTATTTTTTCAAAATAATCCAGTATTCTACTCTTAATAGCCTTTTCAAAAGCTTTTGAGCTTAAGGACAATAAAGAGATCACTTTAGCTTCCCTTTTTATAAAGATCTATAACATTGGCATATTTTAGTTTTTCAGGAAAATTTCCTGAACAAATACTTAAATTAAAGATATAAGCAAGAATGTCCACTATATTAAGGGCTATATTTTTAAGAGTGTGATTTGAAATACCATCATTTCCACAAGAACTAGAGTTGCTTAATGTATTGATAATCTTGTAAAGCTCTAAACCTGTGATTTCTATAAAAAAGAAGCTACTATTTCTAGCAGTATCGCCGACTAAATGAGATCTAAAGCAATGGTTACAGTGTGTAGCAGACTCATTAGGAAGATACCTCTGACCCACACTAGAAAATAACTCATTAAAGATATTAGCTGTTGCTGTAGGATCATCAATAGTAACACCATCATTACACATACACAGTACTATCGAATTAGAAGGGTTGCCACCAATTATACTATTCACAGTTTTCCATTCCTTTCTTGGGTTACCAAGAGCACTTTGGACTTTAGAGAAATAATATCTATCCCGAGCCAACTTAATATCTTTATTAACTTTTTTACTAATAAGTTGAAAGCGGGTTTTAAGTGCAGTATTAAGTGGATGCTTAAAGCATTTTTTCCATAATTTGTTTTTAAGTTTAATTTTCTTTAAAATCGAAAAGCTTATCCATGGTTTTAGCCTCTCCTCCGATTTCTTACGGAAAATAGTATACGTGAAATTGTTTATATAATTTTGAAGAAACGATAAAAACAGATCGTAAGCTTTATGCCTAAAACACATGTGCAGAAATTCTGAATGCTTCACTGCATGCAGTACTGCAGATGAAACACATGTGCAGAATTCAATTTGCAGCGCGTTGCTGTCAATGAGGGGAAAATATGTTAGTGAGACAAAGACGACAAATAATTCCCGTCTCTCTTTTCCTCGTATGCATCAGTCTGAATTTAAAAATTCGATGCTGCCAAGTCTACTTAATTTAATTCACTGCGTTGCTATGCAGTAGATTTAGAAATAGAGGCATGTTGCAGTGCTGCGGTGGCTGCAGAATTTACATTTGTTTCACCACATAAGAACATGTGTATTCTAATCCTGCTGCGCAGTGAATTCTGCACGTGTGTTTTGGGCATTAGAGGCATTACCTTCTGCAAATATTTCTTCCCAAGTTTCAGAGCGGAGCTCAATATTTAATAGTTTGAAATTGACCTTAGTTATCTCAGATGCAGATATATATTTTACAGGCTTTTTACTTTTTAAACTATTGAACAAAATACCAGTCATACAGTGATCAGTAATGGGGAGATCAAAGTTTACGCTGGCACATTCATTCACGGACAGTTTCATGAAACGACCGAATACATGGTCAAGGCAAGTACTAGATATGGGCCTCGTTCGCCGAAAATTCTATGAAATCTCCCGAATTTCCATTATTTCATTTTAATTTTCTTTAAAACCAAAATACGAACTGTTAAGAAAAACGGCGTATTACTAAGAAATATAATCAGCCCCTTATGTAACTATGGAATGAATTTGACATCACTCTTTTTGTTTTTGAACTGCCACATTGACATTGACAGTTTCCGAATCGAAAGTCGAAATAATAATCTCAAACTTGCTAATTGTATTTCTTTCGCTTCGGTTAATTATGGAATCAACAAATCGAAACACCTAAGAGCCAAAAATACAAACTTAATCAAAGAAAATTGCAATTGTCACATGAAATGCATCTAAAAGACTGTCTTATGTATGATGTTTAGACTCTTGTGTTAAAAGTTTATTCCGAATTTTCCAACAGCATTAAAAGAATACGAGCTCTCAAATATGAGTTCGAGAAGTTTGAAATCGAGTATGTGAAAATGCTTCGGCATGGTCCAACACATTGGCTATCACTTGGCAATGCTCTTGATAAGCTGATTGTTATTTGGGCAGTGGTTGGGTTTTTTTCAAGACCTAGGTGAAAACAATTGTCATCATGTTGTTTGACAATTTGTTTATGAGAGTAATGCACCGAATAATGACGCAAAACCTGAAATATTTTTGTACTTCGTAAGTCATAACATCGATATATTAAAAAATCGATTTTAACTTTAGGAGGTAGTTATTTGGCCAATAACTACTTATAAAGTTGTATCAGACTTAAATACTTAAATAAAAAAAAATGTTGTGGAACCCCTTAACATTATCTAGTTATCATGATTCCTTATTATGATTTATTAAATATAATTCGAAGTTATATTAGAATGGAAGTAGAGAATATGCTTTCAAAGGAAAACAACAATTTTGATGAAACACTGGCACAAAAGATGTGGTGCAAAATTTTCCAAAACAATAAGCGTTCGATCATTGAAAATACAATTAAATGTTTTTTTCTATTCCCGTGTCAAATGCATTTGTGGAATGAATATTGATTGAGTCTCTATTGTCGAATGATAGAAATCGGTTAAAAATGAATATTATAAAATTCATCATTTGTACAAAAGTGAACTTTAATTTTTCTTGTCAAGAATTTGTTGAGTTTCTTAAAACCGAAGAGGACAGGGAAATTGTAATTCAAAGCCAAAGGGCTGAAAAATATAATAATAGATACCTACTAAATTTATTAATGTTTTTATGTTTTCTTGCATATTGTATTAAAAAAAAAAAAAAGAAGTAATAAGGTTTTTCTAATTCTCCCGATTTATTCTCAAGCTCCCGATATTTATTCTGAAACCTCCCGATTTGTTGAGAAACATTTCTGGCAACCCTGGATGTAGTGTTCGATGTCAAAATGTCTATGTTAAAGTCACCCAACAATACAAGATTTGCAGCTTTTTCACTATTTAAGAACATTGAATATTCATTCAAGAACACTTGTACATTAAAACCGTGTAGCCTATAAACACAAATAAATTTAAAAGATTCATTACCTATATTGCAGGATAACTCAATAACATCCGCACTCAAAAATTTGGAATAATTAACTTTATAGTTACCAAAATTTAAAGAATCACGAACAAAAACTCCCACACCGCCCGCAGCATACGTTTAATTTGTGTTTGGATACAAATTAAATCCCGGAATAAAATAGTCTTCCTTCACACAATTAAAAATCCAAATCTCGCTAACGAATATTAGAGCAAGTAAGAACACTAACTCTTCCAAATTACAAACCAATAAATCAAAGTTTTGCCGCAGACTACGTATGTTTTGATGAACAACAAAAAAAGAATCCCCTTCATTCGACCTACAATACAAATTTTCATCATTGATATTTGCTATTTTATTAATGGTTGGGTGGTTGCTTAAAAGATTATTATTTATATTAAATTTAATCATACAGGAATGTATTATAAAAAGCAAAAGACAATTAGTCTTTCAATGCAGCAAAATCAAGAAACGATCTTATAGCAACAACCCTACCCCTCTCAACTTTTCTCATTAAAATTTGCGAGTTTTGAAACCATAAATATTTGTATTTTTTTTTTTCTACATTAAATTTTTTTGCTTCCATAAATAAGGCTCTAGTGGAACTAGTAAAACTATGGTTTATAAAAATATTGTCTTTAGTGCCCGGAACAAACAATGACGAATTTAATTTTTTCATTGCAGATTTTTTGCACTTCATTACTTTATCTTTGGCCTCTGAGCAAGAAAAATGTACACAAATAATATTATTGCGTATCACCTGAACACTCCTTTTCAGATCACCGGTATATCCAATTCAACTTAGCCGATGACCCTCCCCGCCAACTTCCATTTAGAAACCCTAGGAAAACAGACTGGCTCAAATATAGGGATATACTGAGACAATCAGTTACTCCTGACCTTTTAAATCCCCCCTGCAGCACCAATGAGCTTGATCGTAAAGTCAATGATCTCACCCTGGCTTTCAATAAAGCTATGTCTTCTTCTTGTCCTCTGATCCTACCTAGGGGTAAGAAGAAACCGCACTGGTGGAACTCAGAATTGGGACTGCTTAAAACTAAGTGTAGAAAGCTTTCAATCGTGCTAAAGACACAAGAGAAGCGACATACTGGGACTCCTACAATGAATCCCTAAAAATATATAAAAAGGAGCTAAGGAAAGCTAAGCGTACATCTTGGAGGCTCTTCTGCGGTAAAATAGAAGAGTCATCAAGGCTTAGGAAAATACTCTCCACAAATCCAACAATGCCTAGTTGCTTGAAAAAGGCGGATGGCTCTTGGACGACTTCTAGCGAGGAATCGCTCAATCTGCTTTTCGACATCCATTTCGTAGGCAGCTCCAGCAGTATATGTCACTCAGATCCAAACAGATCAAATGGGCAATTTACAAATTTTCAAGGTCTGATCACTAGAGACAAATTGCTTTGGGCGCTACGTAGCTTCAAACCATACAAATCCCCAGGACCAGACGGCATAATACTAGCCGAGTTACAAAACACCTCAGATATCATCCTTCCAGTGCTGGAGATAATCCTAAATAGCTGTTTAAATCTGGTGTATATTCCCTTGTTATGGAGAGAAGTAAAAGTGTTTTTTATACCCAAGGCAGGCATATGCGGATGATGTTGCTGTTGCCGTGTCAGGAAAGTATCCAAATACCTTAAAAGAACTCCTACAGCACGCTCTCCACACGCTAGTAAAATGGGCGAACCAATGTGGGCTGGCCTCAATGTGGGCTGCCCACAAGACCGAACTTGTTCTCTTTTCTAGGAAATACAAAATTCCGCACATTGACCCTCCCCTCCATCTATAAATGGCATAACCTTGACTTTCTCCAATGAAGCCAAATACTTGGGTCTTATTCTAGACAGAAAGCTTAGCTGGAAGTCTAACATACAAGAAAGAGTTAAAAAAGCAACCATAGCTCTCTTCTCTTGCAAAAAAGCAATAACAAATAAATGGGGCCTACAACCTCGCATCACCCACTGGCTATACATCTCGGTCATAAGGCCGATACTTACGTACGGTGTGGCTGTCTGGTGGACTGCCTTAGATAAAGCGACAAATCGCAATAAACTAGGCAAAGTCCAAAGAACCGCTTGCTTGTGTATCAGTGGAGCTCTTCGCACCACACCTTCTGCACTTGACATCCTGTTTCACCTGACTCCCATCGATATCTTCAGCAAACAAACGGCAGCATCTTCAGCAGTTCGTTTGAAAGCAACTTCACAGTGGACCGGCAAAACAACTGGCCATGCTGCTATCTTAAATACATTTAAGATTCTCCCGAAAAACATCGACTATACGATACCACAACTACAGTTTGATAAAAACTTTCAAGTCTCCATCCCCAATAGGTCATTCTGGGAGGAGGGGACATTCTTTGATGATGAGGCGGTTCAATTCTTCACAGATGAATCGAAAATGTCCGATAATGTAGGAGGTGGTGTTTTTTCTGATAGACTTAACCTCAGATCACTGTAGCGTCTTTCAGGCGGAAATAATGGCAATAAAAGAAGTCTTATCCTTGCTAAAAGAATATCCGCTAAAGATATCCGCATCTTCTCGGATAGTCAGGCTGCAATTAAGTGCCTGGAATCAGCCTCTTTTAAATCTACTACAGCCCTAGACTGTCGCACGTCTCTCAGAGAGATGGCGGATCAGTTCAACATTCACCTCTGCTGGGTGCCGAGGCACAGAGACATTCCAGGTAACTGTAAGGCTGACGAACTTGCGAAGTTGGGAACTACACTACCTATCGTACCAAGCAAATGTACTTTAGGTATCCCAATCGCTACGTGTAAACTTATAATAAAGCTGGATGCCATCCAAAGAACAAACCTTAGGTGGACATGTGGCACGACATGTCTAGCGACAAAACAGATCTGGCCAAAGCTAGATCTCAAACGTTCTAAGAATTTGATTTCTCTTGACAGGAGGCATATCGGCGCCGCAATAGGTGTCATTACGTGACACTGCCTTATAGGTAGGCATGCAATAAGGCTTGGCGTACTCTCAAACGATTTTTGTAGAAGCTGCTTGGACGAAGAGGAGGAGGAAACTATTCAGCACTTCCTCTGCACTTGTCCGGCACTCTCCCGAAAACGGAAACTCCATTTGGGAGCCTCCTACTACAATGATCTAAACGATCTAACAAACCTAGACATTCGTTGTCTCCTCTGCTTCATCAGAAGCTCAAACTGGTTCAACGAGTAGGACGCAATTTTTAATAGATTCATGTGGTATCACAAGGGACCTAATTGGTCTAAGTGTGTCGGCCTTTTGCCGGCAGCCACTTCAACCTAACCTAACCTATGATGCGTGGGTCAAGGCCCAGAAGGTTCGCCTTACAGATGCCAAGTGGATGCTTCACCAGCACTTAGATACGTTGAAGCCACTTGAGGCTTTATTCAAATTCAAAATTGTGTTGCCGATTTCAGGCTTTTAAAATAAAAGTTCGAGCACGTTTTTGTAGAATTTGGCGTGCATACGCTTAAGTAAATTAAGGCCAATCTGGAAGTCAATGACGTTGTTCTGCTCAAGGAACCAAATCTGCCACCACCGAAATGGATCCTCGAACGCATCCTCAAGACTCACCCCGGAGCTGATAACAAGTGCAGAGTAGTTAGCATTCGGACCAAATTTGGGGATTATGTTCGACCTGTCGTAAAAGTCGCTTTGTTGCCTATACTTCTGAAAAGCCATAGGCTTTCAGGGGGGGCTGGATGTTGGAGAACGACACGCAACTTACATTCCACATTACCAAACAACAACAAACGCACCGTATTAAAATGAATTTTCTGAAATATTATTAGTAACAACACATACATACACATTGTATTTTTTCTATTACCTTTACCTACTGTTAAACTCTCTTTGCTCTATTTGACGAAACATATTACATATTTGAATTGTACCACTAGTTTCTCTAGCCTAAGTGAAGTGGCGATCGATGCCGTTGAATTTGGTTGGCATTGGTATGTGGATCGTCAACGAGATCGGTTGACTTGCTACAGTTGTAAAAATAAAGACTAATCTTTTTCTATGTATAATTTACACAATTACTAGTTTTTGCTATCAATCACATTTTACACAGTATCTGCACTATTACACAAAAAACACAAAGCACACAAAATAGTTACACTGTATCTACACTAAACAATTGGAAAATATACACAACACACACGGAGAGGAGAACCACAAGAGGAAGTATTACAAAATAGGTGGTATTTTCCATAAAATAAATACATACTTTCACCTAACACATAAAAATACAACATTACACATCACACATTAAACTAAATCAGTTGGTATTGTCTATCTATTCCAAATGTTGGAAGAAGTACCTGCCCAGAAATTGCCTTCTACTGCGACATATTGCCTCACATTCACACAGTATATGTGTTATGTCCTCCTCGGCTTACAGGTCATTGCAGAATCTGCAAGTGTCCGAGTCTGCCAGCCTGAGCCTTTTGGCATGTTTTCTAAGAAGACATTGCCCTCATAATATACCAATCAGTATCCTGAGCTGTTCCCTGCCTAGTTTGAGGAATTCACTATAGATCCTTTACGGTCGTATTGCGGCCAAAGTGCCTTGGATACTGCGTAACCGGGATTCGAAGACTCGTTGGGCTGGTGCGTTATTGTCCATACGCCCCACGTGTCCCAGCCATCTCAGCCGTTGAATTTTTAGCTTTTTGACCAGGTCAGCGTCGCTGTATAGCCCGTATAGTTCGTCATTGAATCTTCTTCTCCACACTCCATCGTCACAAACTGGACCGAATATCACTCGAAGAATCTTTCTCTCAAAGCATCCCAGAAGGTTTTCATCCGCTTTTGACAGGGTCCATGCTTCTGCACCATACAGAAGGACCGGGATGATTAAGGTCTTATATAAAATCTCCTTGGTTCTATGGCTTTACTTCTTAGGTGCCTTCCTAGCCCGAAGAAACAGCGATTGGCAAGGGTGATTCTTCGCTTGATCTCTGCGCCGATGTCATTTTGCGAATTGATAGTGGAGCCCAGGTATACAAAGTCTTTACCTACTTCGAAGTTGTATCTGTCCATCGTGACATTTTGTCCAAGTCGCCGATGTTGAGAGTCCTTTCTCGTTGACAGCATATACTTCGTTTTGTCCTCATTGACAGCCAGACCCATCCTCGCCGCCTCCGTTTCGATGCTTGCAAATGCGCCACTGACAGCTCGCCGCGTTCTCCCAATAATGTCAATGTCATCAGCATAGGCATAGTTGGACGGACTTTTGAAAAATTGTACCTCTGGTGTTGGCTTGCGAGTTTCGTACAATTGCTTCAAGAACGATATTAAAGAGAGTACATGATAGCGCGTCGCCTTGTCTCAAACCTTTTTCGACATCAAATGGCTCGGTGGTGTTCTTGCCGACTTTGACGGAGCAGCGAGATTTCTCCATCGTCATCCTACCCAGACGGACGAGTTTGGCGGGGATGCCAAAACTTGACATGGCTTTGTATAATTCGTCCCTATATACGCTATCATAGGCGACTTTAAAGTCGATAAATAGATGGTGTGTACCTATCGATCTGAAATTCCTGGGTTTTTTCCAAGATCTGTCGGAGTGTGAAAATTTGGTCGATGGTTGACTTTTCTGGTCTAAAACCACACTGATATGGGCCGATCAGGTTGTTGGCGAAAGGTTTTAGACGTTCATATAATACAGCCGACATTCAGGAGACTTATTCCTCTGTAGTTGGCGCAGTTCAGAGTATCTCCTTTCTTGTGGATGGGGCACACGATGCTGAGGTTCCATTCGTCGGGCATGCTTTCATCCGACCAGATTTTACAGATGAGTTGGTGCATGCTCCTTACCAAGCCATCTCCCGCTGCTTTGAAAAGCTCGGCCGGGAGGCCGTCCGCTCCAGCAGCTTTGTTGGACTTAAGTTTGGATATCGCTATCCTCACTTCGTGTAGGTCGGGTGGACGGAAATGTTGGCTATCATCGTCCAAGCTGAACAGATCATTCTGCCTGACAGCGGGTTGTTGGCTGTCTCCGCCGTTTAACAGTCTGCAGAAGTGTTCTTTCCAAATCCTCAGCACCGACTGTGAATCTACTACTGTATTCCCATGTTCATCTCTGCGGGCTTCTGTTCGGGCCTTATATCCTCGTGTGGATCGTTTTACCCTTTGGTAGATCTTTCGAACATTGCCTCTGCAGTATTGTCCCTCAATTGATTCGACCGCTCGCTTCTCGTGCTCTCTCTTTTTCCTTCTGAGAAGTCGGTGTTCCTCCCTTCTTTTCTGCCCATAGAGCTCTCGGGCAGCTCTCTCAGTCGCTCTGGTTCTTGTCTGCAGCATTAAGTGGTAGGCCTCGTTCTTGGCTATATGTGCCTGAAGGCATTCCTCATCGAACCAGGGGTTTCGTTGTGGTCGCCTAGTGAAACCCAGCACTTCGGTAACGGCACTCCTAACGGCATACACGCTGGCAGTGTTGCCACTGGTCCTCTGTACTTGATGCTGGTGATGCTGAGGATGGGCTTGCTGAGTCGTTTAGGGAGACGCGGTCGCCAACGGTTTTGGCGGTCTCTTGCGATAGTAGCCTTGCAACGTCAAATCTTCTTACAGTATCCTCTCGGTGTTGTGGAGTGTTGGATATCCGCATCCGTACTTTGGCTACTACCATGTAATGGTCCGAGTCTATGTTGGCCGCTCGGAACGTTCGGACATCCAAGATACTGGAGGCATGTCTGCCGTCGATCGCAACATGATCAATTTGGTTGACTGTTTGTTGATCTGGAGACCGCCAAGTCCCTTTGTGTATGTTGAGGTGTGGGAATCGTGTGCTGGCAATGATGACATTTCGCCCCGCCGCAAAGTCGATTAACCTGAGTCCGTTTCCGGAGGTGTTGTCGTGCAGGCTGTGCTTTCCGACTGTAGAGCCAAAGATGCCCTCCTTTCCGATTTTGGCGTTAAAGTCGCCAAGAACTATCTTGACGTCGTACTTCGGGCACTTATCATACGTCTTCTCAAGAAGATCGTAGAATGCTTCTTTGGCTGTGTCGTCTTTCTCCTCTGTCGGGGCGTGAGCACATATCAGCGTGATATTTTTAAATTTGGCCCTGATGCGGATTGTAACTAGGCGATCGCTAACATTGCGAAATCCGAAGGCTTCTTGCCTAAGTCTTCCTCTGATCACAAATCCACATCCAAATAGCCGCTGACTCTGCTCTCTGCGGCACTCGCCGCATATTTCCACTGGTCGATTGTCAGATGACCGCAAGGCTCCCGCTCATTTACCATAGCAACGAGAAGCTCATCTTTCGGATCGCTTTGCCAACGCATTGCGGATGTAGTACTAGCCTTCATCTTTTTCGCTTCATTATGCTCCGCTATGTCGTCCGATCTACTTTCCTTGCTGCTGAAACCCTTCTCAGCATAGTTTTTTGCCCTTGCCTTAGCTGCGTAAGACGTACAGGATGCCGGTCCGACTTCCACCCGCGTCTGCACAGCAGTCCTCAGATTTGCCGCCTTTTGAGTGAGCGATGGGTCGGCCAGAATGGCCTTTGCTCTATCCAAAGCGGATTTTTCCCATTTACTGAGAGTGGTCAAATCGCAACCCTCATGCTTATACAGCGGATACAGCGGTCGAACCAGCTGTTTCCGACTTCCCCCCTTAAAACGTCGCCATGTTTATTTTTGACGTTGTTTTCAGCTTCCTAGGCAGCGGAAGTTCCAGCTGCCTCAGCCTTTTCCTCAGCCATTTTTTTGCCCTGACTTTTTATGGTTTCGGAGGTAGCTTCATTGACAACGGATATTCCAGCTGCCTCGGACTTCTCCTCGACCGCGTTACCCTTTGATTCACCTGTGAGAGTACCAGCCTGCTCACAAGCGAAAGCGCTAACGTTAGTGAGAGTGTCGTCAATCCCTTCACTATCGCTAGCCACAACCTCCCCTCCTCCAAATCCAACGCCAGAAGGGAGACGGTTGAAGAAGAAGATAACTCTCCTTCACTCAACTTTTCTTTGTTTTATTTGTTTTTTACTTTAAATTTGTCCCCACGAGTAGAGCCGGAAATAACAAGGTCAGCCCAGACAGCGCCGCTATACCTGGGTAAGGCTACTTACAACAGACCCGCGCCAAGGCGTTTGAGGAAGCTCGTAGATAGCCGGTTTTACCCCCGGCCGATTACAGCCATCAGCACGGCTTACTATGAGCTCATTCCACCGATGACATCAGGTACTCCCACCTCAACTAATGGATCGAACATACGATTAAAGCGTAAGCATAAATCCTTGGCTGATACTAACCAGACAAGCTGGTTAGCCATTTTCAGGCGGGCGCCCACGCGAAGGAACGACAAGTTGAGGATTTTGCCAAAGCCCTGAGACACTGATAATTAATAGATTAAATGAATCTAATGAACAAGGCTGTTACATACGCTAAATTTCAATTCTGCAATGTTTAAACTAGATAAAACTTTTGTTTTCCTACAAGTTCTTAAGCTGTAATTTATTTTATTTTCCCATTTGACACTGACGTTGGTTGTCGCGAATTACCGTAACCTGTACTGTTTTGTTCAAATATCATGTTTATACAAACCATTACCATCCGATCTTAGGAAACAAATTTTTTGCTTAATTTGGAAGAGATTATATTAATTAAATAATAATAATTGCTATGTAAAATATTTAAACATTGTAACACATTTCAAATAATACTGATATTATGTTCAAATAACTTTGATTAATGTTTATACTTGTTGCAACATACGGCACATCTTTCTCGAACTTTATAGAGACTTGGTGATGGAATCCCTCGTCCATTGTGCGAAACCATTAAATGAGTTTCTTTCTGTTTATGTTCAGTTTTTTTATTAATTTTAACTTCTTCCACTATTTTATTGGGGGCATCAGTTTGCACTGAATTGACAATATGATTTGAATCAGGATCGGAAGAATTTGGCTTCGAATCCCTTTCACTTCTTGCGCTGGATAAGCCGGATCGGAGAGGGCTTTCCATAGCGAAAAGTTCACTCAAGTCTGCCTCAAAATAACGCTGTATCCTTGGCTTATTGTCTCTTCTGTTGGACATACTGCTGTTGGATCTTGATTCCTTTCTAAATTTGCGTATAGCGTCCATTGGGTTGTACTTTTGAGAACTCGCTAGAATATCAGCTTGTAATTCCCACTCTGTGGGTTGCTTGAGAGTTGATGGAGTACTTTTTTTAGACCTTTGTTTAAAACAAGTAAATAATTATTGAAGGGTAAGTATAGCATTATAGTAACGGGCAAGTAATAGAGACGGTGAAAAAATATAGTATAAAATGTACCCATATAACGACACTATGAGAACAATGTTGGAATAGCTGTAACAATTACTAATACCGTTACCTATTTCACAGGAAGTTTAAACTAAAAGATTAGTTAATTCGGTTTCACAGTTTTGTTTAAATCTTGAACAGAGTTCACTCTGTAGTTTGAGTTAAACGGCAGTATTCTGTTGTTTAAACCTCAGACCACTTGACATAGGCTGACCAGACGTCCTCTTTTAAAAGGACATGTCCTCTTTTTATCTAAAAAAATAATGTCCGGTATCTTTTTGAAAAAATGTGCAATTTGTCCTCTTTTTGGGATTTCCCAGTTTACGGAATTTTTCGACACCACAAAACTATAACAAACCTTTTTTTCAATACTAATTCAGAAATCTTTCTGGTATGAACACCAAAACACGACCTAAAATTTGTAGTTAAATGTGGAAATGAAAATAATGCCTTAAACGTGGAAAAAATGTACCTACCTTTAGAGGTTTATTCAAGTTGTTTAAAATGTCTTCAGATATGGGGCAAATCTCTGGATGAGTTTGATTGTTTTACATGGATGGATTTAAACAAAATTAGAAACAAATTAAACGAAAATAAATTTGTTGACCAATTTTGTAACCTAAAAATATTTGTAGAGCAAGAACAAAACAATAATAAATTTTAAATGTCCGGCCCTCTTTCGCCTCAGAACTAATGTCCTTGGCGAAGAAATAATTATGTACCTCAGCAAATCTTGCTGAATTACCCCCAGATAAGATACTTGTCTTCCTGACTGTCTCCGGAGTAAGTAGATGGCTCTAGGACCCTACCAGGGAAGGCACAATAGGCCCCTTGAAAGAGGCCGCAGACGCAGTGCCAGGGCCGGTGAAGGCTCTCCCGACTAATAAAAATAATGGTTAAAACATTTTCGTCTAAAAAGAAATTATTTTCATCTTCTAATTTGTTCATATTCAGCTGCTAGTTTTTGTCAGCTTTTTTAAAATATTCGTCTGAAAAACTTGAAATTTCGTCTGAAAATCTGAATAAATCGTCAGCATTATTTTTGTCTATGTTACTCTAGATATCAATTTTCCCTTTTACTTTCAGGCGATTTTTAAATTTTTCAGGCGATTACTATTTGTTTTCAGCCGTTTTAAAAATTGTTTCAGACGTTTCCAATATCTGATTTTCTGATGATTTCTATTTATTTTCAGACGATTTTTATTAAATTTCAGACGTTTTTTCGATTTTTGCCGACGCAGATTTCCAATTTTTTTTCTCAAAAATACTATTTATTGGTAGACGAAAAAATTGTAGCCACTAAATCTATCTAAATGCACGAAAAATGGGTAGAATACCTACTTAAAAAAATAATTACAGTACACAGTGAACTTTTCATACCTATATCATATTATATCATATGTATATTGCACACTGCACAGTTTATTTTTTTCAATTCCTGCACATAATGCTAATGTTGAGCGAATATTTTTTTAATAACGAGCCAATGGACTGAAGAACGGAATAGACTTAAAGACAAAATTGTAAAAGCAATTTATTTCGTAAATATAATTTTAGAAGTATGGCCTGCTCAGAATTTTACGACTATAGATATTCTAAAAAAAAAAAAACGATATTTCAATTTTTTATTTGGAATTTTTGAAGGTGTCCTCTTTTTGGTGGACATAGATCTGGTCACCCTAACTTGACATGATAGTGACATTTTTTCAATTTCAAAACTGCCGATTGTCAAAAACACAAATATTTGCTGAACTTTATTTTAAACTTCTACTGTGAAACTCGGGGTATGAATTTTAATATTAAAGTTTATTGTAAACTGATTCTTAAAAAAACTAAGTTAGTTTTGCCAACAATTTAATTAATTTCCATATCAGTAAAACAACATTGTTCCTTGTGTCACATAGGTATACGATATATTATGTACCTATGTAATTTTAAGTGCGATCAAATATTACCTATGTAATGAACTCAAAAGTTATGGGAGGTGTTCTTTTCCAACTTACTTTTTATTTAAAATCCAGAAATATGCAAATTGAATATATTTAATGCATAGGTAGTGGTATTTACAGCAGTCTAGCTTAGTAGTTTATTCGAAATTAAAAAAAAAATGTTATATACACACACAGCGACTGGCGTATCTCCTACGTCTTTATTGAAAAATATATATAATATATATATGTACATTGAAATTTTATATATTTACACTATTATTATTGTTTCATTTATTTTTTACAAGAATACAATATGTATATACAAAAAAGCATTGACTATCTGCATATTATGTGTACTTACTTATTGGAAGAATAAGAATTATTTTTGTTCGATTTTTCGCCTAATTGGTGTAAGGAATCATCTTCAGGCAACATTAGTTCAGCAAGACTTGGCGTGGGAGGATTTTGATCATTGCTGATTGCATAATTATGAATCAAAGTAGTTGGTAACATCACCAGGTCTTTAAGTTCAGCAAACGTTGGCTTTGGCGTGGGAGGATTTTGATCATTAATGTTTGCAAGTGCTTCTTCAATTTCTGATTCGGGTGACGATGTTCTTAAGCTGTCATCGTCAGCTGATCCAGAGGGTGCAAGGTTAAAGTTTTCTTTAAAATCTTCAAGGTCGGATTGATTTGAATTCGTGGATATAGTATCAGCTAAAAAGCCTTGTATAATTCCTTGAGCTGAGTTTTCGCTATCTGTATCGTTGCTTAATGTATTATCCTCAACAGCTTCGTGAAGATTTGGATCTTCTGAGCTCAATTCATGCGAAGTTTCAATATCATTTGCATGACCAGGGCAAACCTTCTCATCATTATCTTTTAGAACATTGATAACTTTTTCAACCACATCTGGTAAATCTGTAATATTTATGAAATACCTACAGTTTTCTTTTTTATATTGGTGAAATAAAATGATATAAATTACTTGTTTTTGTTATCTGATCACTCCTTACTTCATATACTACGTAAATTATAAAACTAAAATGGACGTGAATTCTCACTTCTCTTTCCTGTTCTTTATCACGTGTTCTTTCCTACGCCAAATAGATAGCACACAGGTGACAGGTGTTAGACAACAATGAACACAAGGACAAAAGAGACAAAAGACGGACACTAACAGAAGAAAGCTAGCAACAGATTTCTGCAACATTCGAGGTCTAGGATTCAACAATGTCAACGTTAGCTGCGTGCACCAGCATCTGCAAAAAAAAAGCCAGACGTCCTATTTTTAACCGAGACGCAAATTAACTCAAACACTGGCCCCTATTGTGAGTGTCGATAGTTGATTGCTGATCGACAACTGTAATTGTCGATTGGATTGCGATTGATATTTGTCGATTTGACAGTCGCTTGTAGTCGATTACAAATGATTGGTCGATGCTTTCTCTTGGAAGTGAAAAAAGTTTGTGCGTACGAATAGCTAATATCAATCGACGCAATCGACAATTGTCGTGACGATTGATGTCAACAATCACAATAAGATCCACTGACTACACATATCTTCGCTGTCGAGGATACGAACTACTTCCTCGTTTTTGCTATAAGGGCGGCCTATGTGTGCTTGCCCGAACAGATCTGGCGTGTGTAAGAAAAGAAGAGATGGAACCTGCGGATCTTGACATAATATGGCTGAAGGTCGTCCTGCAAAATTGTAGCAAATTTGTTTGCTGCATGTACCGCTCGCCAAACGATAACGAACCATCGAAATTATTTCGTCATTTATCCGATAAGGTAGACTGGTTACAAATTCATCATCCAACCGCTGAAGTTACTATACTTGGTGACTTCAATGCCCATAACATGGATTGGCTACGATATTCTAACCAAACGGACGAGGAAGGGAAACAAGCTGAAGACTTCGTCATTTGCTGCAATCTCACTCAGCTCGTTAATGAGCCCACGCGAATTACAGACAATTCATCAAATTACGGGAACACTCTCGATCTGTTTCTCACAACAGAGCCAGATAATTCTAAAATAAAAATATCTGTTCCCTTAGGGCAAGGCCACGCACGCACTGAGCGGCAAGCGACAGAGCGGCAAAAATCTGAGCGGCAATCATAGGCGCCATGCCCCTTTGTCCAATTTTGATCAATCTTCACAGGAGCACTCCAGGGCCAATACCTAAGGTCATCTGTAAGTTTGAGCTCAATCGATTTGGTGCTTTTCGAGATATGCATACGATTTTTAATGTTTTTTTTATATGGGCGGAGCCACGCCCCTTTGTCCGATTTTGACCAAACTTAATAAAATAGCCTTTGTGCCAAAAACGTAGATTTTCTTAAAATTTGAGCTCAATTGGTTTTGTGATTTTTGAGATATACCATGGTTTTTGTAAGATTCTACAAATTTAAGAAAAATTTGAAAAAATCTTCGGGATTATTCCAATCCTCTTACCCTGCCGGATGAAACTTTGTTTTATTGATGTGTATTGGATTGTAAGTTCACATGTTCTTATTTTTTTATTTATTTTTTTTCAACGTTTTCGGTTGAATAAAAGTGCTTTTAGGTATGTGCTGGACAACGCGAAACACATACGTCCCGCCTATTTTAAGACTATTTTCCACGCTTGATGTACTGGCTGGAGGTGGTTACCAGTGGATGGTTGGTAACGATTTTGCTTCTCTTCTCGCACAGAAACATAACGACAATGTAGCGAAACAATCCCTCGAATGGAATCCTCAGAGTAATAGGAGCGTTGGAAGACCAAAAACAACTTGGAGGTCATCTCTCTTTAAGGAAGCTTGGTCCCAAGGTATTCAATCGTGGTCACAGCTAACGCCAGTTGCGGCGAATCGGGACAGATGGAAGGATCTTGTTGCTGCCCTATGCTCCAGGAGGAGTTGAAGCGCTGCTCTGCAGCCGGACAATATATATTATATCAAAATCGCTGAAACATAATTTCATTATTTGGGGGTAGAATGCACTATGGGGAAGGTATGAGGTACAGTTGTGATTTCCATTCGACGACGGGTAAACCGACTTACTGGCCAACCGATACTTCGAAAATACCTGACCTGATCGATTTTTTCGTTGTGAAAGGTA
The DNA here is from genome assembly GCA_955612985.1 of Cheilosia scutellata. Lineage (NCBI taxonomy): Eukaryota > Metazoa > Arthropoda > Insecta > Diptera > Syrphidae > Cheilosia > Cheilosia scutellata. The sequence goes on from OY015311.1 coordinate 56,326,820, forward strand.
CATGTACATATATCTGTCAATCACATACAAGTTGAAGAGAGCTTTGATCTGTCCTCTGATCATTCCCCAGTTATTTTGATATTGAGCGAAAAACTAGACTATAACCTAGAGCCAGCGAGATAGCCTGGTAGAACAACTAACTGGGACGACAATAAGGGTGATTAAAGTATAGTAGTACAAGTGTTCTTTCATAATAGGGTAAAGAACATGGACCATAGTTTATTCACTAAATTCACTAATGTACAATACAAAAAGTAATTAATGCTCTATTAATAATGATTTAACCACTCTTGGGTAATTGCGTTCTTTCCATGTTATTTTCGAAAAAAGGAAAAGGTAACAAAACTAACCATAGCTCCAATATTCTGTCTACAGCTGCCTGTACTAACAGCCACGCAGTTTGTGATGCTAAGTAGGCATCTACAATAATTGTAGGTACATACGTACTATATTCGAAATCTGCAGGTGAAAGAGTGTAGGTATGAACGCGTAGTATATAATAATTAAATCATGCCTGTCAAACGCGCTAAGGATATTTTTAAGTAGAACAGCCTCAGTAAGTAGGTACCTAATGAATGTGTATTCTCTTGAGAATAGTTTTTAACCAAAATTAACGACTAAGGCCGTGTGTCATTTGGGCGAAATAATTATCGTGTTTTTTTCTGACACTATCGTGGTGGAAACGATTTAAAACTTTATCAACAAATTATCCTGCTCCGGGAGCAAGATAATAAATTATCCTATATGCAAATTTTTTACGTTTTTTTAGCTTGAGTTTTGCTAGAATGTTGAATAAGAAATTTCAATTATTTAATAGCATAGAATTCGATAAGTCGAAAACTTCGTCGAAAACAGAAGTTTTCCCATACGGCTACATGAAATTTAACCCCAATGAAATATGGCCCCAAACTGAAAACGAAAAATCACCCCAAAATTGGGGCTATTTTTCATAATGAAATAATACCCCAATTTCAAATATGAAATAAGGCCCCCAAAAAATGAAATAAGGCCCCAAATCTGACAGTAAACCCAAGCAGGGGAGTTGCAGAGGGGCAGCATGCCCCCAATACGTTTTCGTTTTTCGTTTGGACACTTATTTCATTTCTTCTTTTGGGGTCTTATTTCATAATGAAATTTTACCCCAAACTGAAAAATGAAAAAAGCCCCAAAATATGAACTTTACGCAATTTTCCGTTGTTGTTGCCTTTCATGTAAATTTTTGGGGTGATTTTTCATTTTCAGTTTGGGGCCATTTTTCATTGGGGTAAATTTCATGTAGACTTCCCATACATATTGCAGTTTTCAAAACGAGTTGTTTGAGGTCGTTTTCCATGAAAACGCCACGAAAAGGAGTACGATCGTTGGGTTGTGGAAGCAGACACACCTTTTGCAACATTCAGCGAGCTCAGCAAACCTGCTGACAGGATAGCTCTCACTCAGTGCTGTCGTTTCTTTTAGTTTTTTTGTTTACAAATGTGGAATTTCTTGTTATCTTTGCACCATAAAGAGCAAATTATTCAGTTTTTCTATAATTTTATAACAGCAGCACTACCTGCCACAACTAATCGGTATTTTCAGATGCTTTGATTTTGATTGTTGCTTATGTTAATTATTTTATTCATTTAATTATCATCCTTAACGATTATCAAGTAGCTTAAATAATTTTGTTTGTATATTATGTCAATACGAGTGAAGTTAAAAATAAAAGTCTAGCCGCCACAAACATTTCATAGCTAGTTTAACAGCTAACTGAAACGTCATACGAAAACGAGTTGGTGTTCGGTGTGAATGCATCTACGAGTTTTCTAAACTTTTTTGACGAAAACTCGGTTTTCGGCTTGGTGTGAATAGGGTATTACCCCTTATGTTATGTATGAGCATTATGTACAACGAATCACCATATGCTAATTTAAAGTTTCTATGGGCATAGGCTGAGTTCCGATTATTCAGTTCTTTTGTTTTTTTTTTTTTTGCAGATAGGTAATTCATATTTGGCATTGTAATAATATATGCTATCTATCTTAAAAGCGGCAAGTCAAAGTGTACTTATACTTTCTAACACATACCAACTTGCATTGTGTACCTACATAATATATATGTTAGAAAATACATACAATAAAAACCTTTACCTCTTAGAACAACTTCCTCTGTTGGAAATGAATTAAGCGTTGTACTTCGATATGGATGCACCATGTTATCACCAGTTGCAGAAACCATCTTAGTACTACTACCGCATCCCATTCTTGGAATTCGCGTCAATCACAGACTAATATTTTTGCCAAAATATCTTAATAATTGATGAAATAAAATATATGCATAGTACTACACACAATCGTATAAAAATAATTTTCCATTCTGTATTTGACGTTTTGTTATTTAAACTCTCTTTTACCTACTAACCACATATTCCATTTGCTTCGCATCTACAGGTATAATTAGCACGAAGAAAAAGATTCGATGAGGTCATGCAGCTTTAAGCAAGGAGTATACCTACTGTTGGACTACTAGGTAACACACATCACATCGCCTACGTCCTGGTTGTAAGTTTCTTTATGGTAGGTTGGTAATTCATATTTCATAATTTTTGTTTTCTTTTAAAGCTTGTAGGTATATACATGTATGTACACATATACAATAATGTGTGCTTGTGATGACCATTAGGGTTCAATGCTTGCGCATGCATAATATTACAATTGTCATTTCTGCTTTCCATGGCTTAGGCACTCATTTTTTTTCGATGTTGCAAGTATGGGGAATATTTCAAAGAACGTTAACTAAAAGCTCTCTAGTTATTATTTATGTTTATTATGTACAACATACTAAAAAAAAAAACAAATCTTAGCGAGGAATGAGTAACGACATTGCAAATGAGGTTTAGTCATAGAATATAATTTAAGTTAATTGTACCTACCTATATGACCATGTAGGTATATATACCAGGGTTTTAAGAGTCCGCCTTTCTGTTGGAGATATTGTTTTTATCTGAGTTTTGCAGAGTCGAACCTTAGCTTCTAAATGGTCTTAACCCTAGAATGCATGCACTTAGGGTTGAGAATACCAGCAACTTATAATACAATTTTATAAAATTTATTTATTTTATTTTAAAGTTATTTATTGACTAAATTAACAAAAAAAAAATACATTTTATTCACAGCCTTAGTAATTAAAAATAAAATAAAAACAGAGGTTAAGTGGTGTGACCATATAGCGTATCAAAAAAATGCAAGAAAATGTAGCTTGTTAAGCTTGAATCTTCCAAATTTTTTCTTGTTTCTGAAAGGAGACATATATGGCAACATAAGTATACGTAAAAAGTTTTGATTTTGTAAGTCTCAACCGCATATTTTTAAGCATTTTTTGTTCAACATATAAAGACAGCTATTCTCTTAAAAAATATACATTAATATATTTATCCATTGATTCTCGAAGCACTTTTTCGACGGTTTAGTCGGCATGCTAGCTTTAAGTTCGTGCTAAGCTCGTCCGTGGGGTGGGGTCTTTAACCGGCGTCCGGACTACCGTACCTTACATGCACCGAAAGAAAAACGTTGGTAAAATCAAGCATGAACCTTATTTGATTTTGCGTCAACCAATGGGCATTGTCATTTCAACAAATCCGACATTGTCAATTTTTTATTAAAAATATAACGGGTATTTTTGTATAAATCTATCACGCCATTGTCAATTTCGTAATCACGCAAGCAAGCACGGTGAGTGATTGATTAAGCACGATCATTGTTAATAAACAATGAAAACATTGTACATTTTTCGTGATACTTTTAAAACGTCCATACTTACTTTACCGTTTTACTTCTACTCGCACCCAGCTGGAAATAGGAATAAAAACTTAAAAAAACAAAATTACATTACATTTACATTAGTATTTATTGAACTTTCATATATACAAATTGACTTAAGGCTAAGTAGTTAACAAAATGGTGATGTATAATTAATATATTAATATGTTGGCTCAACAACAGGGGCCCAAACGGAATACAATTTTTTTTTTTATAATTATATTTACCCAGATAAATTGTGAGTATTGTGTTGTCTCATATCGTATTCACCATTGTTTGTGTTGACTTCAGGGTGTTGAAATCCGGGTGTCGAATCTAAGCAAAATTTCAAAATTATGAGTTTACTTTTATTATTATTATGAGTTTCAAAATTTATTACTTACTTTAGATAGTACTTACAGTCGGGGGTGGACGACGGCCTCAACCAACAAGCGCACTAAAAACAAAAGAAAACAAAAAAAAAATAGCGACACTACAAATAATAATACACTAAAATACACTGTTGACACTCGCACGTTCTGACTGAATACCTACTGAATATATTTTCAAGAAAAAAGACGACCGACGCCAAAGAGGCGAACTAACAAGAAAAATTCCGTTAATCACGTCGCGAATGCGATGTTCGTGGTTGGTTTAACAAGAAATCATGTAAATTAACTACATTCATGGTAGTTCCACAATGTTTGTGTTTCTTTAACAATGTTTATGCTTGGCTGCATTATTACTTCAACATTTTCGTGATACATTAACAACGTTTGTGTTGTTACAACAATGTTTCATGCTTGACTGATAATAAATATTATTACTTAAACATTTTTGTGATACGTTAACAACGTTTCCGCTTTACAACACATCTTGGCAGGAATGTAGGTTGTGATAATGAGAAATATTTTTATAAGAACATGTCCGTAGATACTTTTAACATGTTCATGATAATTTAATAATGGTCAATGGTATTTTACCTTGAAAATGTTTGTGTTAAATTGTACTGTAAACATTGTACTCCAACTACGAATGTGTTTAATGTATAAGAAATAGGGTTGATTTTAAATTTATTGACCACGTTTGTGTTTAATGAAAAACGCTCATAGTCAAATTAATTGTAAAATCCCTAAGTTGTAACTTCATCATGTTTATTGTTGTTTAACAATGAAATCAACAATTAAATTGTTGGCTAACAATGTTACCATTTTTGAAACAAATACAAATATGTTCAAACTAAACATATCTGTGATACTTTCGAGCATTTTAATCAACAACGCCGAAGTAGTTGTTTCAAACATGCAGCGTTGTTTGCTTTAATCACGTACGTATTTGATTTGACAATTTTAAGCCCATTGTTAGCTAACAACGAAACATTTTTGATTCAACCAATGTTTTTTCTTTCGGTGTGCCTAGGATAAAATTTGATACTAAAGAAGAAGGAATAAAGGATGGGATATCTAGCGTTCTGATCGGCCTCCTTTCTTTCCTCAAGACATATGGTACCACTGGTGTTATGGGTACCAAAGAGCTGCCCTCCCCATTACCTTTCCTGTTACCAGGAAAGATACAAATCTTTTTGCCCCGAACGAAAACTCCCTTTGTTTGGAATTGGAAATTTCGTTATTTAATCTCTTTTAAAACTTGTTTTCTTAATACGTAAGTTCTTTTCGTAAGTTTACCATCTCGGTTTTCCACACAAATTCGCGTAGTAAGTTTACCACCTCTTCGTAAATTATTTTCCATACAAATTTTGACAGTTCATTTTCATTTACCACGTTGCATGAATACCCCTAATGGAATTAGTAATACGATATGTATACCTACATACATACATTGTTGACCAAAACTATAGCACGAAATGATCTCGCTTTGGAAAAACTAAAGAAAAGTCAGAAAACTCGTGATAAATTTATAATTTATTATTTTTTCGAATCGGTGTATATCGCTTTTTCATTCACTACCGACAATTTTATTATAACTGTTAACTTATTGAAGAAATAAAAAAATCCACTCCCAGTTTCATAGTCCATGAGATATTCAATGTTTAAATCTACATTACCTACCTGCCTAAAGTACTGTCAACTATCCAAAAATCAGTAGCATTAGGAAAACTTATGAGAATTCCACTACCAAACCATCCTAACAACCCGAAAACTGCTCCACCGTGGGAGTTAAATGGTGGTAACATAAACCTTACACTTCATACGTTTAATAAAAGCTCTACTCCGGATACTGTATACAAACAAATGTTCTTAGAGATGTTGGGAACATACAAATCCAACAATTGGAAGTTCACATTTACCAGACGGTTCGAAGACAGCTTCCTGCGTGTCATTTGCGGTCGTGGACGAGAATGGTAATACCCTATCCAAAGGGCTACTACCCGACTTTGCATCGGTATTTTCTGCGGAAGCCACAGCCATTGCTCATGCTGTAAACAAACGAAAAACAATAATTTGCACCGACAGCCTCTCTACCCTAATGGCGATATAATAGCAAAAATAAAACACCGATTATAGTAATCATTCGGGACAAACCAAGGGAACATACAAATCCTACAGGTTCCTGGGCACGTGGGAATAAAAGGGAACGAAGACGCAGTTGCAGAAGCAAGAAATGCGGGTAACGAGCCTTTGCATACCCACAAAGAGATGCAAAAAAACACATCCAAGCCTACTCACAAGTAAAACAAAAAGAGGAGTGCTCCACATACTCCCACTATTACAAATCTTTTAACCCGGACGGTACAGCAGTTCTTTACCCGCATGACGTGCATAGTAATATAAGAAAACCTTTTACTCGGCTCAGGTTGGGCCACACTCTGCTAACCCATGGACATTTATTCACCAAGGACAACCGGCCCCAATGCCACCTCTGCAACTCCGCCCAAACACTTTCCATTCAACACATAGTTTATTAGGTATTCGTATTGCCCCAACGTTCAAGCTAAATTAAGTAGTTTATCTCCCAACTTCCAACTACCCCAACTCCTCTCTCTTCCCTCCCTACATAATATTAAGTTAGTTTATTCCCTATTTTCTACATTAGAACTAGTTAATAAATTATAGATCTATCACCCCTATCGTGGTATCGTCAAAATCGCAATTCCACGATAGGGGTGTGCTTTAAAATATTGTACTATTAGCACTTAATTAATTATTTGTTAATAAATCTGAAAAAAAAACTACTTCCTTGGCAGTTTTCCGGTATATCTAGGATCCTTGCCATATTGAAAGATCCATCCCTCTCAGCCACAATATCATAGGTAGGAAATAATAAGCTCGCCTGTTTCCTTTCAGCGATTTTGGTATCTACGCCCTAATTACATTAAAATAATTACAATTTTAATAATTTGTTCACTTAAAAGAATTTTTTTTATATACATACTTGTGATCTAGGGTGACCGCATCCTTATTTTAACTATTCATCGGTCTCACTAACTTTCACTTAATTTTTAATAGTATTCTAGCACAGATACTATAGTTATTTTTATTTGCACTGGATGCGATATCTATGTAACTCTATTATCTGTGATTCTAGGCTGACCATTTTTTTTTTTGCGACTAAAAGAGGCTTGATAAGTTTTATCGGAATCTCGGGAATCTTGTCAGATGTTCGCGAGTGTTGGCGCAGTGAAAAGCCATAATGGTGTAGCTTGTTTTCTTCCGAACCCATCTTATTTATTAGGTACTGTACCCACAGGGCCATTTTTCAATGGTTTATTATTAAATTTTTCCAAATATTGGGCATACATTTATTATTTCTTGGTGCTACAACGGGTACCTCGAATGTATGTAGTTTGAGCCTCCGACGGAGTATGCGTTGCGGAGAATTCGCCGTTCCGACGGATACCTCGCTAGAGCCGATAATGAGATACGAATTTATTTAGAAAAGGTGAAAGGTTTAGGTACACGTTTTCCAAATGTATGCTAATCTCTTATAATCTCTTGTAAATATATCATATAGGGCAACGAGAAAGAAATAAAGTGCATTCTGGATTTGGACAATAAATTAAACACATATCCTATCTATTTATTATTGCTTTGACTTACATCCAATTTAAATAATATCAATTTATCCAGTATTAACATTTTTCAGTCTTAAGTAAAAATAACATTATTTATAGCAGTATTACCAACATCAAGTAGACACACAATTTTAATTTAATTCAACAGTAAATACATTCATACACAAATACTAAAATATTATTGTTGGGGAAAATCATGACCAGAATGCGATATCAACATATTTTCTGAATTGAGTGTTGCATTTATTACAACTACGCCAACTTCGGTTTTTATAGGTACATCGAATTCATTTGAATCATTTGAATAGTCGCGCGCAAGTTGTTTTTCTAGGAGTGTTGTGTCACTTTCTGCCTTGAGAATTTTTTTCCGCCTTTCATTTATTACTTGCAGTGAATCATATACTTCATTGCCATTATTAGGAAGGTTTTTTTCGCTAACTTTTGTGAAAAGTATGGAATCGTGTTCACTAGTAATTTTCGGCTTCGGACGATAAAATGTTAGTGAGGAGTTACTTCTATATAGTATTTTCGGCTGGCAGTACTTTTCTTTTATTGACTGCCTCGAGTCATTGCACAATTGCAATGTTTCGGGTCTAGGTTTCTTTAATATTCCAGGTATTTTAGCGGAATATGTATTATTCCCGATTGACCGTTTTTCGTCGGATTCTGAGCTCTCTTCTAGTACACAAGGTTCTGTGCTAGACTGTCCAGAGAGTTGGCGTACTGTGATTGGTTCCGAGCAAATGGAGAGCTGGCTTCTATAAAAAATTTAAACAAAATATGGATAATCAGGAAGAATGTTTAATAAGAAAATTAAATATAGGGCAGACCAAAGATGGTCGGATATAGTATAGGTCACAGGGTCTCAAAGGATTTGTGGCCTAAGCTAGATCGGAAAAAATCTATAGAAGTATTAAAGCTCCGCAGATCAAAGCTACGAATTGCAATAGGGATTCTCTCCGGGCACTGTCTTCTAAGAAAGCACTCTATGAGATTAGGTTTAACAGATGCGGACACATTGCGAAGACTTATCTTCATGTCGCAGAGGATATTACTCATCTGCTCTGTGAATGTCAAGCTATTGCTCGGTACAGGAGGAAACACTTTGGAAGGTACTTCTTAAACAGTTTGGATGAGGATGGCCTCACAAACAAAATTGAAACAATTCTTAGATTTTGTAGGGGAATTAATTGCTTGGGTGAATTCGTTTAGGTTTTTGACCGTTAAGGTTCCCCAGGGATGGCAATGGGCCCAATATAGTGCCTAGTCCACTGATGTGATGAACTTACACCCTATTCAACCTAACCTTACCTAAGAATTGCTCTTAACGATAATTTTCAGAAATATTTGACTTGCATTTTTTTGACCTTAGCTCGAATTGTTGTTACTCATCATTCATCAATATGTTGGGTTTTATTTGGAGTGAGAAGACAAGCTCTAAGAATTAAAGGCCCAATTCATGTTTGTCTATTGAGCGAGGGCCTGGGTGTCCATTTGTTTACTGGGTCGCACGAAACTTTCTCGTTTATTGCGAATCTCGCAGAATCTCAGATTCATTTCAGCAAATTTTACGTTTAAAATCATACCTACTTAAGATGTACTCAGGGTTTAGTAACTGAACCCTTGTTAATTAAAAACTTAATACATACTACATACACATACGTATTAACTACAACACTTTATTATCTACTTACTTTCAAATTTCACCCCAAACTGACATTTGAAGGAGGCAAGTAGGCGATGAATTTCGAATTATATTGCCACTGAAGTTTTGGGCTTTGCAAAAATATACTACCGGTTGTGAATGTGATCGGGATTTGGGTAGTCATTTTTGCGAAATATTCATAAAATGGCTATATTCGAGTTTTCTGAGAAAAACTAAGCACGTGATCATGTTTCGAATGCTTATTGCTTATGTTGTCTTAAATATGTATTTTGATCAAAATCGTTGGAGCGTTTTTTTTTTTGTAAAATTATGCTGACAAATGTTACAACTTCGGATTCGAAAAGCACTGTTATTAAACTGTTTAGCTGAAAACTGAGTACGACGTATTCTTCAAGATATAAACATTACTTAGCAGTTACATTTTCATCGAAATCAAAAATGACGTTTTCGAAATATGAGCAGTTTTTAAAGTACTATTTTTTGCGATTGTGGTGGAAATCGAAGGACGCACTCGTGGTTCAAAAAACACAGTTTTGCAACTATTTAAGTCAAAACTGAGCAAATGGTATTACTATGGATTTAAGCATTACCTGCCAGTTATATTTTTATCATAATCGAAAATGGCGTTTTTGAGATATGAGCAGTTTTTTAAAGTACTATTATTAGGGATTTGGGTGGATGTCAAAGGACGCAGTCTTTTTAGAGAAAAACTGAGTTTGCTATCGAGTTAAGAATGACAATAGTACCTTAAAAATATTTTTTTTTTTAAATCATTTTAAAATACTTTTTTTTAAATCATTTTTACCGTTTTCGAGAAAAAGTAAATTTTCAAAACTGCCGTTGCTGGACCTTTTAGCGAAAGACTGGATATGCAGTCATGTTAAGCATGCCTACATTAACTCAACTATCAATTTTGGTTCATATCGTTAGAGCCGTTTTCGAAAAAATCTAAATTGTTTAATAACATTTTTATATGGGAAGTACCGATAATATTAGGGCTAGCATGAAAAATAAAACGCCTCCTAGCGGGAAGCCCACAGACTCTAAATACGAAGTTTGAAACAAGTCTGTCCAAGCCTTTAGATTTCCCTGGGGGGAGCAGACAGACATACGGACGGACAGAATTGCGAGACCCACTTTTCTGAGTTCCCCTATCATCGTAATTCTGAAATTAGGCGTATTTTTTTGAGAATCTATAGCTAGCTCACTTTTACTTTTACATGCAAAACTGGTATACCTACTCACTTTTGGTTTTGTTATACTCACTTTTGGTTTTACATGCAAAACTGTTATACTCACTTTTGGTTTTGTTATACTCACTTCCCAAAAAAATACGCCTATTGATTGATTGATCAAAATCTCGAGTTCGAAATTTTGTACGAAAATTTTGTAAAGAAAACGTACAAAATAAAAAAATACACTTAGAAACACTTCAAACATATATTTTTTAACTAACATACAAAATACGAATTCATTATTTTTTAAGAAAAGAAAATTAAAACAAAAAAAGTAAAGTAGGAATATTACCATTTTCCCACCAGCATAATTGCCATGTTGCCAGATATTTTTTCCCAAAGCAATCACTTTGGCTTAGTCACGATGATGGTGGTAACATGGTATACAAGTCGAGATTTTGTAGGTATCTATTCCTTTCTCGTGTCCATTGGGCCCAATCGGATTTTCCAAATACAAGCGATTTTTGATAGCATTTGAAAAAGTCCACTTTAAAACTGATTGCTTCTGTTAAAAGTTCAGTTTTCAAAAGGCTATTTACAATAGTTTTTACTTTTATGCAAAGAATAGCATTTTCATGCTGTTTTTTAATATGTATCAGTAAACCTTTTGGAAAATTAAATAAAACTTGTGTAGGTACCTAATTTAAAAAACCGGCCAAGTGCAAGTGTCACTCGCGCACCGAAGGTTCCGTACGTTAGTTCATAATAATATGCATGCATAGTTAAGGTATTGTTCCCTAACGTCGGTCGTCGTCACTCGTCAGTTTCGACCTATGCCTACTTGGATCTTCGAAAACTAACTATGTAGTACCTATATACATATGTTTACTGACCTACCCCCTAAAAATGCGAGCAAGATATTTCATTGCAAAATGATCGGCCCCACCCAACTCGTAATGATACAAATGAGCGCAACCCTCCATCCTCCATGACATCGACCGAAAACGAGATGCACAAGGCACAACAAAAAATTTTCACTATGCTCTCCCATCAAACCTCACAATAGGTATTTCTCCTCAAGCACATCTCATATGCAAAAATCCTATATGAATTATATATGTCTCTCACTTAAGATCCGCCTCCTATCCAACAAAAATAATTTTCTCCCACAGCAACCACCACTATCAGCCACCACCACGACATTGATTCCACTCATTTCATATCCAAATCCAACACGAAATCTCCCCATGCAATCCAACAACGCATAATGCATCGAGAGCGATAAACACACAAGACACAAGCCACACCCTTTTCGGAGTAATTCTCTCGGTTTGCTTGCGCGTGGTGTAGAACAGAGTTGCCCCCCTACTATAATTGTAGCGTTTTCACTACATTTTTCGCCCTCAAAAAGTCACTACGAAAATTCGTAAAATATTCACAAAACACTACAATTTCAAAATTTCAGAAAATAAAAATCTAAAAGAAAAATTAAAACTTATATCGAATATTGTGTTTGACCCTTAAGCACTTTTGATTTTCATGCCAACGCAGAACATTCTATTTCCACAGGAATATTATAATGAAGATATTGTGCAATTTTGGGTAAATTTGAAAAGCGCCAAGAATTTCGAAGGAAAGCCAGCATTTACAAACTTATGTAATTACATGCTAACGTTATGGAGTTTGCCTCATAGTAGTGAAACTGCAGAACGATGCTTTTCAAACATAAATATAATTAAAGACGACTTACGAAATAATTTAGATATTTCTACTGCGGATGCAATAATACAATCGAAGGAATCATCATTATCATCATTAATAACCTACGCTAATACTTTTTTTTTTTACCATAATGCAACACATTATGGAAATAATATGTAAATATTAGTTCATAAGATATTCTATTCTATACTATTCTATTAATTATTTATTTTTCTTAATAATCTTCTTGAATTAAAAGTTTAAATTATCGTTGAATAATTGTTTTTTTGTTTTTCTTATGTAAACAAACAATTGCTTCCACAAGTGTTTTTCCGCGTTTTCAAGTAAATTATATTAACTGTGTTTTATTGGACATCTATATCTCAGCGAAGTAAAGTAAAGTAGAATCTTCAATACGCAATTACAACAACTATACTCTACTTGACACTTCCGTAGTTGCTGTAATTGCGTGTTGAAGATTCTACTTTACTTTACTTTTTACTTTTTACCTATTGTTTTACTACACTTTAAATCCGCCACGCTACATTTTCAACCAGTTGGGGGGGCAACACTGGTGTAGAATCAGGGCTGCCGAAGTGAGTACTAAGGGAGTATTCGTACTCCCCTAGCATTCACTGTACACCCGTACTCCCCTCAACTTGATTGTACTCCCCTCGAAAATATTCAAAACTTTTCCAAATTTTTTTTAAAAATGTGTCAATAAAAAAATATAAGCGGCATCAGTACGCTCGTTTCTATACTGTTTATCGCGGTATTACTGATTTTTAGACTCAAAAACTTTTTCTTCCAAAATATACTGTGATTATACTACGGAAAATATAAAGCGAACACGGATACATGCAGGTATTGTGAGGATCTACATGTCACGGTACTGAAGGAAGCACTGCGGGAGGTACATCTTCGTCAATTTAGAGGAAGTTAGTTTCTTAAACAAAATTCAACCAATTTTTAGGTTCCGTAAGGAAATTGGTTTAGATTGGCTCGCTGTGATGCCTAGACGTCTCTTACGAACTCATAACCCTTTTAATTATTATCTTGACATTATTCATTTTTATTTAAGCACAACATTCTTCAATTACTTTTGTGTGTTAAAGAAAAAATATTGCCCAAAACAAGAGTTAATTATGTATTAACTGGGATAAAAGTATTAATTTCTCGAAGAAGTAAAATGGTGTTTTTTTATGCAGAAAATTCGGTACTTTTTATTGGTGGTAACGCCGATATTATAAGACTTAATTTAATGTCTTTGATCACTTTTATTGAATCGATTTACTGTTTTTTTTAAATTTTTTTTTGCATAATATACCTGCTGTGATTGGTCTGAAAAAAGATACGAGCGGTAGGCATCACCCTTTCGTCCAAGGCTTAAATGCTTCATTTAACGTTAAAGTTATGAATTCAGGAACGTATATGTGCATTTGAATGAAGTACAAACTTAAAAAATTAATAATAAAGCTTTAATATTAAGATTAGGTTTTTTTTTTTGTGTGCACTCCCTACAAACACGAAATACTCCCCTCTAATCCTCTGAAATCCTCTGAAATCCTCTGATCGTGTACATGTTCAACCAAACACCAATACGGCATGCGTATGGCCGTGTGGGTGTGGTGCCATTGACAATGGTGAGATGGGTAAGCATTGGGATTGGAATGGAAGTTCCAATTGTGGCGAATTTTATGTGGTGATTGAGTTTTTTTGTAAATATCTTCTAAAATATTAACTTTTCGACATAACAGTCTTCAGCTCATATATAACTACGAAAATGATCTACAAGAAAGGATTACATGTATTTTTTTGTAAATCTAAAAATAACAGTTTTTTGTGCGAATGAACATTTTTTCCCACGAAATTAAGAATAACTCCAAAACCAGCCGATGTATTGTTAATATTGGTATTTGTCGATTAACTAGAGGTTATACCTGATACTGTTTGCAAATTCCAGCCTCTACGTCAATTAGTTCTTGAGATAGACCTAGGTACAAAATTGGCTTAGTGGGTTCGGACATACACGAAAAGCGAAGGCAATAAGGTTCCTCCATATGAAAACGGAACTTTAAAAAAAGAACAAAAATATATCCGTAACAAAAAAGATAGTCACGCTTATTCTGAGATTCGATCTAATCGAGTATTTCTCGAATTCAAAACTTTCACTCGAATGAACTTCTCGCATTCTAAGTTTCGAGGGAAAGAAGTTCATTATCGAATGATTTCATTGGATGAATTTTATATTTGAAATCAGAAATATTTATATATTTAGCTGTCAGATTCTCAATTGTTGTTGGTTTTAAATTGGAGTAAAGATGACAGTTATGTATTCTTGGAGGAAGAAACTATATCAAATTGAACCGAAAAGTACCTACTACGAAACAAATATATTCCACTTTATGTGCTCGACGAAATATAGGTTTGAATTTGGTATTTCGCTTGTTGGAAGTTTCCGGCCTAATAAGGCAGCATTTGAATAGGTTTTTTTTTTTTTTTTTTTTTTTTCGAGGGTGGATGAAAATCTTGCATAGACACTATGAGAACAACGAGTGCTCATAGTAGTGTCAGATTCTTACTGACTAAAAACACCACCCTTCGATATAAATTGTAGGTACTGCAACTAAGATATAACTTATCAAGCAATTTTTCTATCACGAATGAAAACTTTTAACAGGTTACTTTCCAATGAAAGATCCTGCATGTTCCGCAATTTTGACGCGGTTAATCCCTATATCGCCAAGTCGAAAGGTTTTGTTCTTTATAGTCGGCGCAATAAATTGCTTTCATCCAAAATTTGTAGGACTGTATTGTTTGTGTGTCCGATTAGTCGGTTTCTATGCTTTCGCGCAAAGCTTCTAGTTTCAGCTTCGATTGTAGGTATTCCGAGATCCCTGTGGATATCGTCGTTTCTAATGTACCACGGTGCTTTTACAATATCTCGAAGCACTTTATTTTGAAAAGATTGTATAATATTGGCATTTGTTTTCTTGGTGCAACCCCAAAGTTGTATACCGTAGGTCCACACCGGCTTTAGCACTTGCTTGTATAAAAGCAGTTTGTTCTCGGTACTGAGCTGGGAATGTTTTCCAAGTAACCAGTACATTTCTCTATATTTGAGTTCGAGCTCTTTGCGTTTCATTTTCACGTGCGAATTCCATTTCAGCTTTGCGTCGAGTGTCATTCCCAGGTATTTGGCTTCGTTCGCAAAAGGTATTCTGGCCAAGTTTAGAAAAATTGGCAAGTCATTAGTTTTTTTATATGTGAAGTTCACGTGAACAGATTTAGTTTCATTGAGGGCGATTCGCCATTCCCTCGTCCATTCATTTACTTTATTTAATGCGGTTTGCAGTTTTGCAGTTGTTTCTTCGACTGTTTTACCTACTGCTAGAATAGCGGTATCATCGGCAAACGTATATAACAGGTAGAGAAGCGGCCCAAGAACATTTCCTTGCGGTACACCGGCCGAAATTTTCATTTAGCTCCGAGTATTCGTTTCCATGTCTTACACGGAAAAGTCAATTGCCGAGATATGATTTCAGAATATCGTATAGACGTACGGGGAGAACTTGTCGTAATTTTATTTTTAAGCCTTCGTGCCACACCTTATCAAAGGCTTGCGAGACATCAAGGAATATTTTTCGTTCCTCAAGTGCTTTCTCGATTACGTCAGTAATTCTATGAACCTGGTCAATCATCGAATGCTTACATCTGAACCCAAACTGATGGTCAGGGATAAGATTATTATCTTCTATAACCGGTTGTAGACGCCTTAGTAATATCCTCTCGAAAATGTTGGATATGATTGGAAGAAGCGAAATTGGTCTGTACGATTTTACCTCATTTGGCGGTTTTCCTGGTTTTAAAACCATTATGACTTCCGCAACTTTCCATTGGCTCGGCACGTGTTTTAATCTGAGCGCAACATTTAAAATATGGAGAAGCTTAATTAGTGCTTTTCTAGGAAGAGCTTTGAGAACTTCTCCTGTGATCAAATCATAGCCCGGGGCATTCTTAGGTTTAAGATCCTCGATCCACTTGACCACTTGACCATCGTACGGTTTAAACGTTTCTTCCAGATGGGCTGCAAAAACATCGGCTTTATCTTTATCTTCCCTTGCCCATTCATTTTGATTTATTTTAATTGGCGGCGCGGGGATTTTAGGCCTTTTGGTGCCTTTTACAGCTTTCCAAAGTGAATAATTGGAATCTTTTTTCGTAGTTAAGGTTTCAAGGTAAGAGCCTATCGCACGATTCTTGAAATCCTTAATAGTTGTCTTCAACAAATTGCACAAAAAGTTGAAATGTGCTTTATGTTGCGGAGAACGAATCTGTTGCCATTTTTTACGCGCTTTCCTTTTTTGGTTGACCAATTCTCTTATTTCCGGAGGATATCGTAAGCCATATTTGTCCGGCTTTTTCTTTGGTTTGGGCGTATTATTCCAGGAGGCGAGCTGTACAATCTCAACGAAGCGGTCAATTTCAACCTCAAGTTCGTATGGTGTCGTAAGTGGAACGCTCAGTTCAACATTCGCTTCGATTTCGTTCCTAAAACCGTCCCAATTAGTTGTTCTGCCAGTCAATCTCGCTGGCTCAATAGTTAATTAGTTTTTCGCTCAATATCAAAATAACTGGGGAATGATCAGAGGACAGATCAAAGCTCTCTTCAATTTTTATGTGGTTGGTAGATACACCTTTCACAACGAAAAAATCGATCAGGTCAGGTATTTTCGAAGTATCGGTTGGCCAGTAAGTCGGTTTTCCCGTCGAGTGGAAATCACAACTGTACTCCATACCTGCCCCATAGAGCATTCTACCTTTTTGCGAGATGCATCTAGTGCCCCAAAATGTATGTTTCGCATTAAAATCGCCGCCAATAATAAAATTAGGTTTCAACGATTTAAACAAGTTAGTAAAATCACTTTTTTCAAGCGCGAGACGCGGTGGGGAGTAGATAGATGAGATTTTAAGAATACGTTGCTTATTCTTTACTCGAATTGTGCACAGTTGCAAAGTTTCAAGCTCTATCTTTGGGTCTTCGTGTTGTTCGACGCAGTCTTTAATAAACAAGGATGACCCGCCTCTCGCTTTTCCCGAAGGGTGACAAGCGTGGAAGTCATTATAGCCTTTTATTTTTAAATGCAATTTCTCTTCTTCTTTTTTTTTTGACGTGAGTTTCAGAAACCAAGCAAATGTCAATATCCTTTTCTCGCATGAATATTTCCAATTCGTCAAGTTTTTGCAAAAGTCCGTTTGCATTCCAAGTACATATTTTTAATGCTCGTTTTTCATTCATATTCTAGTTGAAGTACGCGTTTTCCTAGAATTACTTTCGAGCTTAACCAACTTATCGAGAATAATTTTATTTATTTTGCTCTGTTCTTCAAATTTCGCGAGAATAACTGCGAAAACTTGAGCAACAGGATCCGACGAAATATCAACGTTATTTGGATTTTCAAAGGCCGCAGCCTGAGCGTAAGTTTGCACTCCCACTGTCTGGTAGCCATTACTCGATGGCTTTACTAATGGTAACTTTTCAGGACCGTATCTTTTGTGGACAGAGGTCGAGGGCTTTTCTGTCCTCACTCTTTGTATGTTCGGGACCCGGTGGTTTTGGATTGCCTACTATCTCTTTAGCGGTCTTACGCTTTGGATAAGTTAGCGGTTTTGAACTCGTATTTTGAGTCTTAAGGAGCGCATCTCTCCGTTTTTGCAACTCCTTAGCAACTTCACAGCCTCTATAATTTGCCGGGTGTTTTCCCTTACAATTAGCACAGGTTGCGGATGTTTGTTTCTTATCTCCACAGTCTGGGGAGAGGTGATTTCCGGCGCATTTCACACATCGCGGTTCTTGCGGTTCTTTTTTGCAATACATTTGCGTATGATTGAATCCTTGGCAACGTTTGCACTGCGGAATTATTCTTAAATTTCTACGCATTGGCTCGATTTTGACCACGATATTTATTATCCTTTTAATTCTGTAGATATTGTCGATACTATCAGCCTTATCCAAGGTAAGCATAAAAAGCGGAAGTCCACGCCTTACCAGGATGTCCTTATTCATTTCCGTTTGCTGCTTCTCCTTCTTGATGATGTTAACGGCATCAAGAATTTTAAAGCCTTTGGCTTGAAGGTCGTCCATAACCTCTTCTTTAGTGCATGAGGGGTGGAGTCCCCTCGCTATGACACGATGTGGTCTTTCTGACTTTATTTCGAAAGTATACCACTGGATCTTCTCGGTATTTAGCTTTTGGTTATCGACGTTTATTTTCCATGCGTTGTTCTTCAAAGATGTAACCTTAAATGTTGATGTTATCGTCCCTTTAAGGAGGCTATGCAACTTATTATATTCGGTTATTCCGACAACGTTTATTGGAGGGGGTTGACGAAATTGCGATCGAAGTTGCTTTTCTTGTGGTTCTTTACGATTTTCTTCTTTTATGGGCTCGACTTCGAGTGAAGATCCGGCTCTCCGTTTCTTACTAGGTCTCTTCTTAGGGACCTGATTCGTTTCGCGTGCTAGCTCTTCTTCGTCGGTGTGGTATTCCTGACTAGCTAAGCGTACTGGAGTACATTCGCGTTCTTTCTGTAAATGTGCGTTCCTTAGGACCTTATTTTCTTCTTTTATTAACTCAATCTCTTTCTTAAGATCTTGATATAGAAGGTTTATTTCTTTAAGTTTGATTCGGAGTGCTTTGTTTTCGTCCTCAATACTTTTCTTTTTCGCTGAGTCCCAATTTTCGCTCGCTGGCGTTCCCGGCGGACTTCTTTTTCCGGGGTTATTCGATCTTGGTGGTGGAGATCGAGATACCCTTGAACTTTTTGAAAAAGGGTCATTGGATTGCAATAAGCGGCTCTCCCCAGAATCCGTAGAGCCTACCTCCGAAGAGGGTGGATTTTCCAGTAAAGCTGGACTGCCACCTGGGGTAATTAATCTTTTCGTTTTGTTCATTGCATGTTTTGTATACACTATACACTCGGTATACGGAGGTTGGATTTTAGTCGCCTCTTACGACAGGCATGCCCACCTCGGGTATATTCTAACCCCTACCCGAAGGCGGTTTTTTTTTTCATAAAACGAACAAATGTTGCTTCCTATTTATTTCTTTATCTTTTATATCCTTTTTTTGATAAAAGGAAGCAACATATCATTCGATTTAAATTTTTAAATAAAGCTTTCGACCACAGATTTTCGCTCGAATAAAATTTTACATTGAACCCGATCTAATCGATACTGAGAATGTGAGGAGAAATGAACAAAATACGAATCTCCATCGAAATCGAAAGTTGGTATGTCAGTTGGCTGAAATCGAATAACTTTCGATTCGATTCGAATCTTAGAATTAGGGTGGACATCCTACGAGGGGACTCGGATCCATTCCCCAGAAAAACGCAAATTACATTACATTTAAGGTCTTATGCCCTGTGCCACCACTGTCCTGACAGACTGTTCTCAGAAAGCTTCTCAAATCTCAAGTCAACAGTTAGGTTAGGATTCCTAAATTGCGGTCTTCTAAAACCAAAACACTTAGAATTTTGAAAGTTTTCTTCTCGAACTGAAATTCGGCTTATACACGTTAAATACTATATTATTAGTATTATTTCCTTTAATATATTTTTATTAAATATATTAAATCAATTCATAAATGCTAGCAGTGAAGTAAATCTACTCGAAATCATGAAAATACGACAGAACGATTACAAAAAAAAAAAACATTTTGAGAATTGGAAAGTGCAGCTTGTTGCTTGTATAATATCAACACTGATCTTAATAGGGACGCTCAGGTTTCTAGTTTAATAAGTACGCCAGCAGTCTGACAGCATTCTGTTTCTTTTTTGGTTGATCCATATTGATCACAATTTCTAAATTACCGTTGGCGGTTGACGCAATGGTAGCACGAGAAGTCTAGTCAAGAAAATTGACAATTCGAATTTCAAATAGATAGGTGTCTAGGTTCCATTCCAAGTCCTCGTTGTTAACTAACAAATATTGTCAGGATTTGACAGATAAAGCAGGGAACATTACTTTCCGTTCCAATAGTAAAATATAGCCCGTCCCAATTTAATTTTTAATTGAAAATTTCTTGCGCAGATCTTTTCACATTAGGGATTTTATTCTCTTAGCGACAACAAAACAAATTTTCCAACCAGAACTTCAAATAAAAAAAATAGGGATCCCTACCTTATCTCCTTTTCAAAAATCCCTTATTGGACATAATCTCCCTTTTTTTTATCTCTTTTTCCAAAATCTTCCTGGACGAAATCACATTTACCCACCCCAAAGAAAAGAGACATTTGCTGGATGTTGCACTTCTCAAATATGTGTTTAGTAATGAAAGCCAGGGGCCAGATTATGTAAGACGAAAACGATCGAACGCTATCGTTTCGACAATAGCAGTCTCTGTATATTGCCACAGATATGATAGATACAGGTTTAGTGAAAACGAAATCGGTTTTCGTTTCGTTTTTTACAGAATCCCACCCCAGAGTTCTGAATAACTTTATTATAACAGCGTGAAACCCACTATGCGTTGAAAAGGGTTGAAATGGAATTTTCGGTATACTTTGTGATAAAGTAGAGAAAAGCATTACCAATTCCATGCGATCAAAAATACTTTAAGAGAAAAAAGTTCCCTTAAATAAAGTGCTACTGCGCATGTTGGGATCTTTCTTTTGCTTTGGGACGTGCTATAATAATAAGTTGTCCCAAGCTCCCAAAATAATAATTATTGTTCTTTAAGGCTGGTATTCACCGATCAACCCCAAACTATGAACTTCGTTAACCTATTCATCATCGGTTGCTACTTCAGAATAAAGTCAAAAATAAATAACTTGGAATGGTATCCTAGTTAATAATTCGTTTGACTTGATGTGAATCAAGACATCCAAAGTACTGATATCCAATATCAGTGTAAATAAAAGTATAAATAATAATTAAAGCGACATATATGTACCTAAATTCACGTTCGACTGAAGGTGTAGACGAAGGTCCAGAATTAAGTCGCTTACTAATTTTATTAGCCGATCTTTGAGACTCTGGGCTATGTAAGTCCACTTGAACTTTTTTGGAGTCAACACTTGCTGTTCGGCTTGTCATTGAAGAAGCCTTATATGTCCAGCGCCCACCGTATGAAAGTTCTGATAGAGTAGAACTCCTTCTGAAATTGGTTATATTAGATATTATAATATAAGGAGCTAAGACAAATTAAATGTGACCAAGTACCTTCTTTGCTCAGTAGCTAAACTTTGTATGTCCTCATTTTCTATAGGTTTTTGTCTAGATAACACGTGCCGTTTTGCGGTATCCGATCGTTTGTTTCGATCAATAATTCTTGATGACTGACTATCTGAAAATCCTTTAGGAAAGTATTAGTATTGTTAGATTTGCTGAAGTCGAATTAACAAACCTGTTTCATCAACCGATAAAGCATTCCAATAGTGTTTTTGGAATGACATTGGTTGAAGTAACGAGCTCGCAGATTCTCTGGAAGTTCTTTGGATTAGACTCCCACTCAATCTTGGACTGCGTGTTCTTGAGTAACGACCATTTCCCTGATAAAAATGATGATGATGATGGTGGCGATGACGTCTATTCGAGTTTTGAATTATATGCAAAGGCTTTCGACTAGGTGATAATAGATGTGCTAAGGTTGCTATATTAGTTTGATTTGATATATTATGTCCTGTGAGATTCGGAACAGATCCACTACGAGGAAGCCTTTTTTGTTTAGCTGGCAGTTGAGTTGTGTGCCTATATATAAAGTTTATTTATTCGCATAGATATTCATTCATGTAAAAATTTAAGTTAAATATTTCAACGAATATCCGATTACAATATTCGTATGTACCTGCAGGTCATAAGAT
Source organism: Cheilosia scutellata (assembly GCA_955612985.1). Lineage (NCBI taxonomy): Eukaryota > Metazoa > Arthropoda > Insecta > Diptera > Syrphidae > Cheilosia > Cheilosia scutellata. The sequence goes on from OY015311.1 coordinate 56,349,038, forward strand.
TAGAAGCAGGCATTTTTGATTTTTGAGAAGTAAAATCGATATGGTAAATGAGAGACTATTTTGTTAACAACAAAATATAAAATGTGTGTATAGGAGGCATTTAGCTAAAGGAACTTTGAAGACAAATTGTAAATTGAGTAAAGAATATGCGGAAATAAATCGGGTCATTAGATTGGAAGCAGTGAACAAATCAACGTTGTTTGTGAAGGGAATATTTTTTTTTTTGGTTTAAACGGTACATTTTAATTTTTCTTGGTTGAGTCTTAATAAAAATAGTTAAGAAAATATGTTTAACAGTGGGGAAAGGGCAAGAATATATATTTATTGCTCTGAAGGTCGTTCATGCCGTGTTTAGTCCGAGAAGTAAAGCGAAGTAATAATTGCTTTTGCAATTATTTAAGAAACCCGTCGTCTTACGCAAACAACTAACACTTCATCTGCCTTAACGCTTCGCGAAACGCGAAGTATCCTTGGAATAGCATCAAATTCAGCTTTATCGGAAGCTAAAAATTAGGGAGAAAGCTAATGTTAAGGCCAGCTTATCCGCACACTGTCGCCGTACAAAATACTTAAAGCGTCTGAAACTTAAGAAAAAAACACCACTTAATGACGCAAGGAAAACACAACGCTTGTGTTTCGCGAAAGATAACATGAGCTAAGAATGTCGGCTAGATTTTACTTTACTGCCCATTCGAAAAAACATGCTTCAGATCATTTTGGCTCGAAACACTCAAAAAATGTAATCGTTTTATAAAATGTTGTTTTCAATAGAGATCAAATATGTTATATATTGAGATATTTCCAAATCTAAATCCAATCTGGGTCACTTAGATTTGCTTTAATAGCTGATTTCACTGTGGAATTTCTTTGGCATTTTACCAGTTATTTTTGGCAGAACTCAGTCCGCTGTCTCAAAACCAAGTTCATATAATTATGCTGCCAACAAGAGGCCATAAACAACATCGACGAATCGGACGGAGCGTTATAAAAATACAGCTACCTATAACTTTAAGGTACCTAGTCAGATCATCTACTCGTGCCTCCGCTATATAAACTTTGAAAAAATAAATCAACCTCACAACCTCAGAAATTAAGCAAAGAAATAGGTAGATACATTAGCCAATTTCGAGTGCGCCAAAGACCGAGCTAACTACAGAGACGTATTCTTTGAGGCCCAGCCAGTTCCAAACCGGACTGTAGCGAATTTGTTCCCATAAACAAGTGGACTTTTCCCACATTGCATATTTGGACTAAGCTCCCAGTGATTTCTTTCCCTGCATACTGGACCGTATTGAAAACTATTATAATAAATATAATTTCCATTTGTGCGTTAAACTTGTGAAAAATTATTTTAATGAATTGTACTTGAATTATACTTTGTAATACTATATGAAATCAATTTATTATCTATCTCATCTATCTACCTATTTTAACCTGGAAACTGTATAGGAAAACTTATTTTTCTGATGAATGTTGCGAGTGAATAAACACTAAAGTCCATAATATGTAGAATAGTATGACATTCCGGGGATCACGTTTTGTTACGACATACATACATACATGCATATAATATCAGAGTGAAATTCTGAAATGAAACCTGTTTTGTACGTCTCTTCTCTTATGAAGATTATTAATATTATACCCCATGCCATACTGCAGCACGCACCTCATGTCTCCATCCGGCATCGGACATACGATTACGATCATAATATGTTCATGTACAACTTACCATAGCACTCACTGAGAAAACAAAATCAACCCTTTTCGAATGGGGTACGCACACAGTCGTACACGTAGGATGGTGTGTGTGTTTTTTTTTTGTTTGGCGTGTTGCACGATGGCAAAAGTATTTGTAGCAAGGTAAGCATATGTATATCTATATATAATTTCACTTAAAAAAATAGATTTTGGTTAAAAACTGTTCCAAAGAACATGGCTATGAACGACATAGCCTATAGCAGTCCCACAGTCTTAAGAAACATTTAAAAAAAAGTTTCATCGAAATCTGTCCAGTAGTTTTCGCGCTTTTAAGAGACAAAGAAAATTTCTACAGTTTTATTATTATGTAGGTATAGATAATGAAAAAATAAAAATAAATAAATAGTTGGCGCAACAGGCCCTAGCCCTAGCTTCTCGCAACAATGCGTTTGCCTGAGTTTCTATTTTTCACACGAATGGAAGGGACCTACAATCTTATGCCGAGTCCGAACGGCTGAATTGAGAAGCTTTTTCAGGACAGTCATACTCTCGGATGTTTGTCAGACGTTCGCGAGAGGTGGCGCAGTAAAAAAAACCTTAAGATGTAATTTGTGTTTTTCCGGCGATCGAACCTGGGATCCCTCGCACAGTAGTCCAGCACACTAACCACTGCGCTACTGCGCCCATATGCGTATAGATATAGAACCTTGAATAAAAATTGTTTGGTCGTTTGATTACTGTTTACTTACGCGAACTAAGAAACTATTCTATATTTTATAACATGTTTCAAAGAGATAAATAACTTATATTTGTGTATATTTTATGTAACTTATTATATAATTTCTAAAGCTTACCCCAAAGTCTTGGAAAAATGTATCAGTGCTGCTGTTAATGCTTGACGATCAAATTGGGTAACTTGCGGAGGCTCAGCAGGTGAAGATCGAAACACTCCTAAATGGTGATCCCATCTTGTGTTCTGATAAGATGCTCCTAATAATGAAGTATAAGAAGATAATTAGACAGTAGTAAAAAATCAAATTTGATGTAATGCAATATAACTACAATGTTTCAAAAAAAAAAAAAAAATATTTCTATCAAAGGTAGCAACTAAGCCCAGATACACTTCGCTAAAAATATGTCTTTGCATTGCACATTCCCACAATTTGTTTTATCATATCATCAAATAACCACACAAATTTAATGCTCTTTAATAAAAAGTACGGAAAATATTTATTAACTATGATTTTGGAAACACCAGCAAACGATAAATGAACAATGGTCGATTGAACGGATATTATGTATGTACATTTTGTATGTTATACGGAATATAATCAAGAGCTTGTCAACCGATTTAAATAAATTTGCGGGTTATTTTATTATTATGATTTTAAACGAAATGATTACCTACATTTTGGGGATTTTGGCAGCAAAACTAATGGGAGGATCTCTACATAATCAGCTTTCTCAAAAATGTCTTCGAGGATTATGACGAAAATTTATCGTTTGATAAAGTATCCCCTATTTATGTTTTGGTTATCGAAACATCAGCTGCAGTTGTGAAAAAATATTCTATGCTTACATAGAAAGCCAACGGTGATGTATAGGTGTACCTACCTTTGCCAAAGCTTGATTCCCTGTATCCAAAAGACTTTTGAAAAAGGGATGTTCTCGCTATTTTCACTGTTTTTAGGTGTAGTGTTAAGTCACCAAGTGACAAAGAACAGAAACAGGAGCAGAAACTGTAACAGAATGGAAACCTTTTTCGTTCTGTAGTAAATTCTGTTCTGATCGGCCCAATAATTATCTACCCCTTGGACGCAAATGCAGTTGATTACAGCGAATGCGTACAGAATACTTTGGAAGTTATTGAACATATATATAAATGCAGATACTTTGATGGAGAAAGAAAATGCCTATTGAAAAAATTAACACAACAAGAGAAGATGTGTCATCACTAAGAAATGAGCTTGAAGATAACGACATAAATTTAGAACTTTTACTTGAAATTATCTCTTATCTCTAATCAACCGAATATTTTAAATTGAACACTGAATCTGAATAATCAATAATAAATTAAAGAAATTAACTATCTGAATTATTAAGAGTTAATTTGCTATGTGATATTTATTTAATTTATGTTAATATTAATAATACTTTTTTTGTTATTAAATATGTATTTATGTAGCTAGTTACCTACAGTGCCTAGCTTGAAGCTACCTTCGTTCTTCTTTTTTTTCCATTGATTATATTATTTAGATAAAAACAATTACTTGTTTTTGTAAGATACTTAAGTTATGATTTCCCTAATATTTTTGCAAAAACTTTTGTAAATACAGTAATGAAGTTTAAATTGCATATACATTCTTTCTTCTCAATTTTAATTATTATGAATAAAAAAGCCAAACATTAAAAATTAATTAATTAATTAATAATTAACAATATTTTTTATAAAGTGAACTAAAAATATTATATTATATTTTATATTTTATATTTGTTCGAAAATTAAATACATTTTTAAATAATTTTGTTTTTAATTTTTATTATAAAGAAACTACCTACTAAACTAAACAAATTAAAAAGGTAATACAATATCTTTAGCGCAAGTTAGATTTACATCACATTTCTACGTCTAATGCGTCGATTACAGTAGCCGATGTTGTTTGAAATCTAAACTATTTGACCCATTTGGATTATATTGAAAGAGTGCAAAGGGGCTTCATAAAATAATTTAGATTACTTTAGGATTTACAGCCTTCTTATAAAGCTTAATGTCAACAACACAATATTATTGCTCGCGTAGGCCACAGGATTTGGTACACAGAGATTTCTTTACAGTCAGTTAGTTTCCTCTTTTATATTTATACATCGCGCAGGACACAAACCTAAGAAAGTACCTATGGAGTAGTTAGTATCTCTGAAAAATATGTTTAACACCATATTGGAGAAAACCGGTCAAAGAGTATACTATAATCAATTTGTAAGTAAAGCGCTGGTATCTCAACACAGATCATACTATATATAGCAGACTGAGCCACTATCTACGGGACAAGACATGTTTCTTAGCTGGGAAATCCTTAATTATATTCCACATCGCTCAGATCTTCCTATACTGTGAAACATACGCAACCAGACAGATCGTGAGGATGTGTACCACTTTCTAGCAGCATGACCCCATTCTTACAGATTTCCGCTTGAATATCTTTGGAGTACGTAGACTGATGAAGTGATAAGCATATTCAACGGCGACAGAGGATGGGACGCATTACAAAGTTTCAAATTGATACGGCAAAGAGTTTGTTGAGTTAAGAAAAGGGCCCGCTTAAAAGGGGTCATCGCCAATAACTCGGGCGCAAAGCAAAATTTCCAAAATCCAATATTTATCTTTATTTTTTTTAAAAGAGTACATAAACCGAGTTTGTATTCGATCGGATGAAAAATAAAAATGTTCCCATACAAACTCTGACCCCCTTTTTTACCCCTTTAAGGGTTGAATTTCCAAAATAGGAGAAATTAGTTTTCTTTATTACTCATAGAAAGTACATAAACCGAGTTTGAGGTCAATCGGATAAAAATACAAATTTTCCCATACAAACTTTAATCCCCCCCCCTTACGCTTTTAAGGTTTGAATTTCGAAATATCCTTCCTTATTCCCTGTATTGTATACAGTTCGCGAGTTCGCAAAAGGTGTCGCAGTGAAAAAAAAAAAAAAACAAAAAAAAAAACAATTTGTGTTTTTGCGGGGATCGGACCTGGGACCCCTAGCACTCTAGCAGTAGTCCAGCACATTAACCACTGAGTCACAGTGCCCACCTTTTCTATATGTACATATTATATTACGGGTCATTTGAATAGGGACAACCCCCTCTAAAGTCGATGGGTCGAAACCGATCAAAAACTTATAGCATTTAACAAGCTCATTAAAAAGGTCCATCTCACCAATTTCCATCTCTGTACCATTAGTGGTTCTTAACATAAAGGAGTTCAAAATTCACAAAAACCGTAACTGACTGATTCATTCACTCACTTAGATGATGATCATCAAAATTATTCAGCACTTCCGGCCATCCTCTAATTGTGCATACCTACACTGCTAAAAGTCGAAAAATTCAGATTTTCCATTCAGGGTCGTCCACTTTTGAAAATCGGTTATTATTTAATTGGGCCACTTTCGATTGCCATATAATGTTGAAATTTGGTAGATTGATAGGACTTGAAGTGTACAGAAAGGAGAAAAATTAAATATTTTCCATTTAAGGGACGTGAATTCTTCCCACTGCTGAATGAAATTTTAATGAATAGTTTATAAGAAAGAAATGCAAAGTGACAGTAGTTAGTATCTGTTGACATATTGAACAGCACAGACGTTTCAACGTTGTTTATGAAATCTAAAAAAAAAAACTTTTCAAAAAGTAATAAAATAAATCACACCAAAAACATAAATGCAAAAAAAGCCAAGTTTTCTAATTTAAAAAAAAATTAAATGTACGCCAAGTTCTTAGTTTACGAATGTTGAATGTTAAACAAATTGGTAGGTTTACTTGGCAAGTTTTTCGTTTATAACTTCATATATTATATTTTAATATAGGTACATATAAGAATTTGAAAACTTGACCGACCAGTGAACCTACCAATTTTTTTAACATTGAACCTTCTTAAACTAAGAACTTGGCGTACCTACATTTATTACTTTTCGTGGCTGACTACATAGTTACACACTTAATTTTTTTTTCTCGTATAAGAGATCTTGGCCTTTTTTTTACATTTTTTTTTGTGATGTGATTTGTTTTACTCAAAGTTTCCGGTTCTAGAGCAAAACTTAGTTTCCTGTATGAAGTATGAATGACTACACTTTACGAGCAAAATAAGAGACCTTTGTTAGAACAGTTATATTTCGTTAAAATTTTTTTTATTCACTCATTACCTCTACTTTAAAAATTGCTTCAAGACAATAGGGACGGTTGCTATTCGCTCGTCAATTCTAAAAGTACTATGTATTAGGAAGGCATAGATAACTAAAATTTTGTAAATTTACCATTGAGTTTTGAGGTTGTGGTTTCACATTAATATTAAAGTTTTAGTAAAGAGGTAAACAGGAAAGCCATTGAATGTCACGGAAATGAAAAAAATTGACGCTTTCAAAGAGGACGTTGAAAAAAATCCAATCGATTGTGTATAATTATTTTACCAAGAGAGATATGACAAAAACATGAAAGTGCGTACGCGGGGAGGGAGTGCTAATTGCTCAAGATATACGAGGAATCTCACGAGAAGCTTATAGTTCGGCTCGGTTTGCGCCATGGAAAAAACTATGAATAAGTGCGATAGTCTACCAATACCAACCAACAGTTAAACGATCGATTAAGAGCGCCTTACATTTGCGACAAAAAATAGTAAGATAAAACCACGATTAAATTCGGTTAGGAAAAATCACCGCTTGGACTTTGCACCTGAGCACATAAAATGGGGAAAGGACTGTCAAAAAAATAATATTCTCGAATGAAAAAAAAAAAAAAAACAGTAAGACAATGATCTTCGACTATGCCGAAGCTCAAATCCCTGGTATGTACTATAATTATTGTAAAATAAAAAAATATTTTAGTATTAAAAATTATATATTTGTATGGGAGGACTACATGAAATGTTGCCCCAAAAAAAAATGGCCCCAAACTAAGAATGAAAAATCACCCCAAAATTGGGGCTGTTTTTCATAATGAAATAATACCCCAATTTCAAATATGAAATAAGGCCCCACTGCGATGAAATAAGGCCCCAAATCTGACAGTAAACCCAAGCAGGGAGTTGCAGGGGGGTGCAGCATGCCCCCCATACGTTTTTGTTCTTTTAGGCCTTTTTTCATAATGAAATTTGACTCCAAACTGAAAAATGAAATAAGGCCGCAAAATATGAATTGTCACCCCAATTCGCAGAATTTTACGCAATTTTTTCTTGTTGTTGCCTTTCATGTAAATTTTTGGGGTGATTTTTCATTTTCAGTTTGGGGCCATTTTTCAGTGGGGCCATGTAGCCGTATGGGAGGTATGGGTAGTTTTTATTCGCCCAAGCTAATTTTTTGTCAAAAAATTTTAAATATTATTAAAACAATATGTGCAAAGTTTTCTATATTTATTATAGCTATTTAAATTTCATTTTAGTAGTAAGAGGTAGTAGTAGTTTTCATCCGATCTTGCTCATCTTCGAACTTAGCCTCAACTTGGTGGATTATGTACCAAATTTCAAATCGATAGCTCTTAAATTACGGCCGTAATCGTGCGGACAGACAGACAGACAGACAGACGGATATCGCTAGATCGACTAAGAAAGTGATGCTGATCAATAATATATATAGTTTGTCATACCTACAAAGCCTCCTTATGGGCGTTACAAATGGAATGACAAAGTGAATATATATACCCACGTGGTGTGGTACCGGGTATAAAAATGTGTAGTAAATTGTGTTGCTAGCTAATAGAAGCGATGCATTTGTCATTAGAAGTATAAGAGAAAATAGAGATGAAAGAAAAAGAATAAAGAAGAATTAGAGACAGAAAGAAATAACATGTAAATGAAGTATAATTAAAGAAATGAAAGATTAGTCTAAGTTCAGCAGTCGTAGAATAAAGTAAAGAATATTTTGATTAGAACAGATCGCGTTTTATTTTAATTGATTGAGATCTACAGGTTATGGGCCCAGATCTCTCATTAAAATGTCGAATGTAATGGAATTAGTTTTTGCTAAAATAAAACCCTTTGATGGGCGCAATTTTGATTCGTGGAAGTATCGTGTGGAGAATTTTCTTGAAGCGCAGAACGTTCTCGACGTTCTTTCGCAAGAAAAACCGGAGGTAACGGAAAATAATCGAGATGCTGCTACACAATGGGATGAAAGAAACGCGAAGGCAAAAAATTTGATTATATGCTTAGTAGATGATAATCATCTCGAGTATATTAAAGGTAAATCGACAGCAAGAGAAATGTGGAGCGCCCTTGTGACCACATTCTCAGGTACAAACATGGCAAAGCAGAATATGTTACGCGTTTGGATAGGCTGAAATATGAGCTGGGGAGTGATATGAAAAAGCATTTCACTAGATTCGACGAGTGTGCACGGGAGTTAACTGCAGCGGGGGCTAAATTGGATTCCACCGAAATAATTTATTATTTATTTAAATCGTTTCCGGAAGATTTTCAGCCGCTGATAACGGCACTTGAAAATATGCCGGACGACAGTTTAACCTTGGAGTATGCAAAATCCCGCTTGTTGAATGAGGAGATGCGACAGCAGGCGAACAAAGAAACTAGCGATGTTGATATCGGAGGTGACGCAGCTTTTTCGGCACGCTTTGCAGGAGAATGTTTTAAATGTAAGAGAAGGGGTCACAAAAGTTTTAATTGTCCGCAAAAAGGTCCCAAATCCAATTTTAGGAGGAAAGGGACAACATCTAAAAACTCTAGAGACAGTAGTGCTGTTGCATTTATGGTGGCGAATGGGAATGCTGAAAAAAATGTTTGGTTGTTAGACTCAGGAAGTACGCGGCATGCAACAAATGATTTAGGGGCTTTGACTAAGGTCGAGGAGCTGGAGAAGCATATGGTAATTAGTACCGCTGAAGAGGGCGGTGCAATGAAGGCAACGCATAAGGGAGTGTTGAAGGCATATACTGTCGTTGATGGAAAAACAATACCAATCGAGGTAAAGGAGGTGTTGTATGCAAAAGAGCTAAGAGTGAACCTGCTCTCGATAAAAGCACTCCAAGAGAAAAGTCTCGAAATTTATTTTGTTCGTGGACACAAAGCTTTGATTAAATCCAATGGTGTTACTGTTGCTATGGGTGTATTGTCTAATGGTTTGTACGAATTGAGGTTATATCCCATCAACACTCAACTAAATTTGTGTAAAATTGATGATGTATGGCATCGCAGATTGGGTCATGTGAATGACTCATATCTGGAGAAAATGAAGTATGGAAACATGGTCACAGGTTTGGAAGCTGGTGAGGAGAAGGTTTCGTGTTATCCATGTGCTAAAGGAAAGCAAACACAAATGCCTTTTTCAAGGCAAAGACCGGGGACTACAAGGATTTTTGAACGAATTCATACCGATGTATGTGGACCCATTACGCCAAGTACACATGAAGGTCAAAGGTACTTTGTGACTTTTATTGATGACTATATTCATTTTGCTCAGGTGTTTTTGATGCGGCAAAAATCGGAGGTGTTCTAGTGTTTTAAGAAGTTTGAAAGCCATGTGACAGTAAAGTTTGGGTGTGGAATAGTTTACTTGAGATGTGACCAGGGTACTGAATATTTGTCGAATGAGCAAAAGAAATTTTATATGGAGAAAGGTATTCAATTGGAACCTACAGTGGGTTACTGCCCAAAGCAAAACGGCGTTGCAGAGCGCTTTAATCGAAGCGTAGTGGAGCGAGCTAGGACTATGATGATGGATTCTGGCGTGAAGAAGGAAATGTGGGGAGAAGTAGTACTAACTGCAAATTATTTGCTGAATAGGAGTCCATCGAGGTGCGTTGTTGGCAAAACTCCTGCAGAGGTATGGTTTGGTGTAAAACCAGATGTTAGAAAACTACGAATTTTTGGCTGCCTAGCATTTGCGCTTATACCCAAAGAGAAGAGGGCCAAATTTGATGCTAAAAGCAAAGCGATGCTGATGGTTGGATACGGAATAAATGGTTATAGACTTTGGGATTCTGATTCACGGAAAATAGTAATTGCGAGGAATGTTAAATTCGACGAGTCAACTTTTCCGGCGAGGAGCGATGATGAAAAGACAATTTTTGTTGCTGTAAGAGGGAAGTCAGTTCAAGAAGGCGTTCCGATAAAATACGAAGCAGTTGCTGGTAGTGAAGCAGATGAAGATGAATACTTAGAGGAAGCGGTAGTGCAGGACGGCGAGGAGTCAGCTGATTCAAATTTTGAATCCGTAGAGGAAGATCTAGAGGCAACGGTTGTGCAGAACAATGAGGGGTCGACTGATTCCAGTTTTGAATCTGTTCCTGAAGATGGACAACAAATGGCGCTCCGGCAGCACCAAACTTTGGTTAATCAAAGGCAAAGCTGTCGAGAGCGCAAGGCTCCAGGCAAGTTAACATATTCCAATAATTTTGAGCAAATAAATCTGTCGGAGTTTAATTTTTCAGCTGAACCGAACAATTTTAAGGAAATTGATGTGAGGCCCGACCGGCAAGAATGGAGAGCTGCTATTGTAGATGAGCTGCGTTCATTGCAAAAGAACGAAACGTTCGAGCTGGTGGAGAGAAGACCTGATATGAAAATAATCAGCTGCAGATGGGTGTTTAAACTGAAGACCGACAAAAATGGTAAACCTCATACATATAGAGCACGACTGGTAGCAAGAGGATGTAATCAAGAGTATGGCATTGATTATGACCAAACGTACGATCCCGTGGCAAGGTTGGCAGCTATACGTACAGTGATGTCAGTGGCTATAAACAAAGGATATCTTATTTCTCAAATGGATGTACGAACAGCCTTTCTCAACGGAGAGCTTCAAGAGTGTGTGTACATGCAAGTTCCTGAAGGCATGCACGCTAAGCAAGGTATGATTTGTAAATTAAAAAAATCATTATATGGACTGAAACAGTCCCCTCTATGCTGGTATCGGAAGTTCCACGATACAGCGGTAAAAATTGGTTTTGTTAGATCACAACACGACTACTGCGTATATATACGACAGCGTAACGGGCATGTCAGTTACTTAGTTTTATATGTTGATGACTTGTTGTTGTTTAGCGGGAACAGAGATAAGCACGATGAAGTTAAGAGTATGTTGACAAGAGAGTTTGAAATGAAAGAAGCGAAAGAACTTGAACAATTCCTTGGTATAGGAATTACATATAACGCTGAAGAGTCGTGGTTGAGTATGTCGCAAAATAAATCTATTAAAGATTTACTTACATATATGAATATGAAAGATTGCAATGGAGTGTCCACTCCGATGGATCAATCAACAAATTTAAAGAGAATCGATGATGATAATATGAAAATAATTGTGCCATATAGGGAACTCATTGGCAAGGTTATGTATATTATGCTCTGTAGCAGACCAGATATATGCTTTGCCATATCTCAGCTGAGCCGTTACCAAGACTCTCCAGGTGTAGAACACTGGCAATGCGGAAAGAGGTTGGTTCGTTATCTTAAGGCTACGATGGAGTATGAGCTGGTCTACACAAAGAATGCTGGAGCAAAACCCTTAGTGGGATTTGCAGACGCCGATTACGCCTCGGATGAAGCTGATAGGAAGTCCACAAGTGGATTTCTATTTAAAGTTTTCGGAAATATCGTCAGCTGGACGTCGAAGAAACAACAGGTTGTAGCTTGCTCAACTACTGAAGCGGAATACGTGGCATTGGCGCTTGCTGTACAAGAAGGTGTTTGGTTGCGGGCGTTGTTGGCTGATTTGCTTGTTAAAGTTGATACTATACCCATATTCGAAGACAACCAGAGTTGCATAAAAATGGCATATAACATGGAGAACAAACGGGTAAAACATATTGACGTGAAACATCATTTTATTCGGCAAAAGATAGAGGACGGTGATGTCACATTGCAGTATGTAAGAACAACAGACCAAGAAGCAGATATTCTTACAAAGTCTCTGCCTAAACCACAGTTCCAGTACCTGGCGGAGAAATTGGGACTTATGCATCGAGAAGGGGTGTAGCATTGTATATAGACACTAGGTGTAGTAAATTGTGTTGCTAATAGAAGCGATGCATTTGTCATTAGAAGTATAAGAGAAAATAGAGATGAAAGAAAAAGAATAAAGAAGAATTAGAGACAGAAAGAAATAACATGTAAATGAAGTATAATTAAAGAAATGAAAGATTAGTCTAAGTTCAGCAGTCGTAGAATAAAGTAAAGAATATTTTGATTAGAACAGATCGCGTTTTATTTTAATTGATTGAGATCTACAAAATGTAACTTCGATAGTCCGGAGGGATTTTAATAGATACTATTTTCATAATCTGCATACGGAGGAGCGGTTTTTGACGAACCATCACAGTAAGAATGCTGGCGTTATTATTTGGAGAGCTGAACAAATCAAATGGTATTGGAATTAAACAGCTTTTCCACAATTCCAGGACATTTTCGGCCCTCTTAGATGGGGTAGCACAGTAGGGCAGTGGTTAGTGTGCTGGACTACTGTGCGAGGGATCCCAGGTTCGATCCCCGGAAAAACACAAATTACATCTTAAGGTTTTTTCTACTGCGCCACCTCTCGCGAACGTCTGACAAACATCCGAGAGTATGACTGTCCTGAAAAAGCTTCTCAATTCAGCCGTTCGGACTCGGCATAAAATTGTAGGTCCCTTCCATTCGTTCCAAAAATAGAAACTCACACTAAACGAATGATTGCGAGAAGCTAGGCCTTGGGGGTCTACCGCCTGTTGCGCCGCCTATTTATTTGTATACCCTCCACAGGAAGGTATATTCACTTTGTCATTACATTTGTAACGCCAAGAAGGATTCACCGGATTCACCCTATAAAGTATATATATTCGGAATCAGGATCACATTCTGAATCGATTTAGCCATTTAGTCCGTCTTTCTGTCTGTCTGTCCGTCTGTCTGTCTGTTGAAAACACGATAGCGTCCAAACGAATCAACTTAGGTGAATGAAATTTTGTGAGAGGACTTCTTTTTACCGTCGTCAGGTTGGTATTGAAAATGGGCTATGTCGGTCATGTAGTTCTGCTACCTCCCATACAAAACCACTATTAGACCCATGTGTCTCTCTGTCTGTTAAACGATAGCGTCCAAACAAATCGACTTAGGTGACTGAAATTTTGTGACAGGTCTTATTTTTACGGTCTTCAGGTTGGTATTAAAAATGATCCATGTCGGTCAAGTAATTCTGGTACCTCCTATACCAAACCAATATGGCATGGCAAACATTTTGCATGCCTTTTATGCAGTGAAGGGTATCAAAGCATCGCGGGCAGGCCGATGATAACACTTTTACTTGTTTTTTTTTTTTAGATGGACTGGATATACCAGCGGGGTAATGCTCCCACCCATATAGCCAGAATAATTAAAAACTGCATGAAATCTCAAAGTGACGATTTGTGTACCAAGGTGGCAGGCAATTAGAGGACAAAAATCAGCTGATTGAAGCCATCAAACAGATGGTTGAAGCCATCAAAACTGCTTTGGGTGAAATTGACATAAACTACTTAAAATCATTGTACGATAGAATTTTTGAGTCAGTTTTGAATATAGGAGGAAGTACCTACTCATTATTATATAAGAAAGTAAATACATACTCTTTTTTTTATTTCCTTGGAGTAAAAGCAGTATATCACTTTCACTATAGTGAGAGGGCAGTTGAGTAACCTTTCATATCGTATAACAATTTTTATCGTAGAGAGTTAGGGACGAAAGATATATGGCAAAATAATTCCTGTATAAGCTGTCCCTATTCAGATGACCATCAGTTATATCGTAATCTGTAAGCTAAACTTAAGTATGTACATTATGTGTGTTTTTTATTTTCGGGACGAATGCAAGGGAAATAAATGTATAGTCCCAACCCAATGGCATAATTGAAAAGCTATCTCCGTTCAGTTATACTCTGGATACTGTTCATATACGTGTTTCAAATTGTACAATATGAAGTCTGAATATTAGGTACTGTTTGTTCAATATGGAGTATGAATATTACTGTTTGCGTTTGATGTCGATGAGGATGTTGTTGTATTGTAGGTACATATTCATCTTTCAAAATGCCAAAAAGGGAAATACTATAGACCCGAGTTTCCCAAAGTGTGCTCCGCTGAGCACTTGATGCTCCATGAAAATCCAAGTGCTCCGCGGAAAGATGGGAAAAATATAAGTTTCATTAGACTTGCTAATTTTTTGCTTCTGAAACTTTGTGATTTTGTTCGCAACAATGGAATTTTTGTATTGATTACACAGTATACAAAAATGGGTAAAAAATGAATCGTGTACTCCAAAACTTCAGAGCTACTAAAAAATTTGGTTGTTTTACGAAACTTGTTTTCGGAGAAATAATATAAGTTTCTAAGAAGACCGACAGTTTTGAGAACCGAAAGAAAGGAGATTGGACGCAAAACTACTCCAAAAAAGATTTGCCGATCGATTTTTGATGTCCATACAAATTAGGGAGATTTTTGCACCTAAACTCCATCACGAACTCACGCCCAGGGCTGTGCATTATGTCGTAAAGCAAAAACTTCGTGGTTGCATATTCCAAAAAAAAAAACCCATTATGTCAACAAAAATCTGAGGAAGAGCCAAAACAAAAACAAAAACCATTGCAATTTCAGAAAAAATTCCTTGGAGTGCCAAATCCAAGTTTAATTTATTTGAATCCGATGGAAAAGTGAGTGTAAGGCGTCCTCCAAAGAAAGAATTGCAGCCAAAGTATACATACACGCTTAAGACCATAAAGCATGGAGGAGAGAAAGTAATGGTCTGTATGCATTCTCTTGGTTCGGTGTTGGTCTATTACATAGTTTCATAAGGGTCGACCCTTGCCCTTGATCAACAGGCTTTTAGAGAAAACCCTTTTTTCTTTCATTCATGCCGGTAACATAATGATTTACAACGATCCTTAGCATACTCCGCGGAGAGTGAAGCAATAGCTTACAGATAAGAAAATTAATGTTTTGAATTGACCAGCTCAAAGTCCCGACTTGAACCCAATTGAAACTTGTGGTTGTAGGCCGATATCGAAAGAGCATTAAAAGCCAAAAAATCAAGGAATGCTGAAGGGCTTTTCGTAAACATTAAGGAGGTCTGGAACTATATATGTACATACCACCATATTAAGATGGCGGATGGGCGCAGTGGCTCAATGGTAAGTGTTCAGGACTACTATGAACGAGGGCCCAGTTTCGATCCCAGGAAAACGCAAATTACATCTTCAGGTTTTGTCCAGTGCGCCACCTATCGCGAATGTTTGACAAACATTAGAGAGTCTGACTGTCCTGAAAAAGCTTCTCAAATTATCCGTTCGGATTGGGCATAAAATTGTAGGTCCCTCCCATTCGTCCCAAAAATAGAAACTCACAAAACAAATGGTTTTGAGAAGCTAGTCCTAGGGTGCCTAACGGCCTTTTTGCGCCAAATATTTATTTATTTAAGTTGCCGGATTTTTGTGAAAAATCTTCAGAAAAGATTGACTGGCGTTTTAAAAAAATTAAGGCTATTTAACTAAATATTTAATTGTAAGTTTTGGCAACTGGAATTTTAAAGTGTTTATTATTTTGTGGCCAACTCGAAAACGATTCAAAAACATCACATAAGTACATGTTACTTATTTCTTCAATTTAATAAAATTAAAAAAAAAAACGGAAAATAGTTATTGCATTTTCCATACCTACGAAAAATGGGATACGGACAACGAAATGCTCCGCAAGGAATTTCTCTCCAGAAAAGTGCTCCGCGACCAATAAAGATTGGGAACCGCTGCTATAGACCATGTTTACATTAGCCTCAGAAAGGTGTACCACTTTGACGGGGTAGCGACATAAGTCCGCGCGACATATCTCCGCCGAACTAAGAACGACATATCTCCGCGCGAAGTTATGTTGTTTTCAAGCGACATATCTCCGCGCGGAGTTATGACGTTTTAACGTTTATGTCAAAACGACATAACTCCGCCAGAAAAAAAGCGACATAATTCCGCTCGAAAAATGTACTGGGCGGAGATATGTCGCTATGCCCACTTTGACATGCTCATGTTGGTGTTTTGAGTACATATATGCCTTTCTTTTAATATGGGTACCTACGAGTTGTGTTTCTATCTGGCAGATAGTTAAACTGTTTATTAAGTCATGAATTTTCAAAATTAAAAAAAGCTCTAATACAAAACAGTGTCTTTATATACAGTATCTACTGTTTTTCTTTATATTATACAGCACGGATGGTAGCCGTAGTTATGGGCTACCGGCTAAGTAAGCCATATTTCACTGAAAAAAATAACATAATAATAATAAGTAGAATTTTAAACTTTGAAGTAAAATTATTACAATAGCTGCTGTTTGCCTTCGACTAGGTATATTGTAGTTTTTTGACTTAATGTGTAGGTACGCGCTGATCTGATTCTTAAGAGTTTATCTAGTCTCTTAGTTTGTTGTTTAGCGTTGTCTTGTAAAACTGAATCATATAAATTTTAGTCGTTTAGATAGCATAAAATTAACTGTTTACCTAAATTTAAATTAACCATTCCATTCACGCGCGTCAGCGTCTGGTTAAAGATTATAAATCCATTTGCCCGGAAGCAGGAATAATTTCTCCCGCCTACCTACCTATCAAGAGATTAAGAGACCATCGGAATCACATTTCCCATGTTCTACCTTTGAAACAAAACCCCTGTCCCTTTCTACGACACTCCCTACACTTAATTTTCTGAAACACTCCAATTATTATTATTATTAGGATCAGGATTTTTTTTTCTTACCGTTCGCTCGTCTCTGTGAGGTAGCGCTGCTTGAATTACTCCTTATATTTGTTTTACTATTAGATGCTGCTTTCAACCTTGCTGGTACAACCTTAGCAGCTGAATCACGAGCTTCAAATGTCATAACGCAGGAGGCGACAACAATAAACCCTCCAAAACCCATTACTATTGGACCAACATACGATAGGTTATTTAAATGAAACCCTTTCGTTTCATTTTTCACACGAATTGTGGAATTTCCTCTGACTTCTGAACCAACCGAAAGTTGATCGGCGTAATACCCTGTATTTTTAGATTAACTTGAAATCAGTTACATTAGATATTATTCACAAAAGCGTTTACCGACAGTTGCCATTCCCGCTCCTAGAAACATTAAAATCAATCCTAATATCAGAGCACGGCAGGCATGCCAAAGGCATTTCGATGACATTTTGCCGCGCACAACTTGTACATTCCATGTAGCTCCGGATGCAGGATGAGCTCGTCTTAATTTTCCCAAGGAATGTTTCCTTCGAGTGGTACATTGAGTAGATATCCTCGAAGGCATTACAAAACCTATACGAAGGGTAAAAGTATTAGTTAGTTCATTTTAGCATGCTATGTTTGATCTCTCTGAAGTTTAGTCCTAATAAAAAGTAATATCTACTAATTTGTTTGCTTCAATACAAATAAAATGCTTCAGAGTACAAACAAATACAAACCCTGTGGTATGTATGGACTCCTATATCCCCAAACTTGAATTATTATGCATATATTCTCAATTTACACTTTACTGACATCCGTTAATAATATTAGTTTTTTTATACACGCGCTGTATTCAAATTTAACTCTTTAGATATGTGTTCAAGACTAAAGAATATTGACCACCGAAATACAATCACTACAGATTATTTTACAAAATTATTATATGTGTACATGAATGCTTATTTATGTGCAAAACAGTAGAAACTAAATATAAATGTTTATACGCACATCTAAACTGTTCAACTTTCAAGAAGCGTCTGATAACAATTTGTGGTGAAAATATAAAGCCAACTTCTCTCCGAGATGTTGGGTAACTCTGATCTGATAGCTCTAAAAATATATATAGATGTACATACACGTACACAAATAATTTTATTTATAATCAACAGGAGATGCTGTTTTTACAGTAGGTATGTATCTATTTCTACAATAATATTCCAACTGGTTTGAATTGAATAGGGGTGTCAATATGTTGTCTACTATGGGTACTATGTTAATGCGCAATGCAATGCAAGGATTCGGGCAACAATGTTAACTTCGAACTTTTCAAATTCTTATGTTATTATTTAGCACTCTTTTGCTGAGTTACAGAACTATAAAACAGAAACAGTGTATTGGTGAAATACATAATATATTTGGTGTGGATATTGGAATTTACAATAATTGTGCGATAATATATGTACTATAATCTGAAATAATCTTTATAGTACGATAATATTTGCAAAACCGAAAAATTCCCCGCAAATTATTCCCCGAAAACAAAATTTCCCAAATGAATGGGAACACTGAATAATTCCCTTAGACGCTAAAGCCCTCAAACTATTTTTTGTTGTTTTTTAAGGTTGTGGCATAAGATAAATTACATAAAAAATATGACCATTTAGTTTATACACATGAAAGAATCATATTGGTTTCCTAATTGTTATAATAGATGACTCTAAAATTACCACATCTGGAAAATTTGAATTTATTATGAAGAGAGTGTGACAAATTAACGACAAAATTAAATAAAGTGCACTACTGGGTCGCACGACACTTTCTCGTTTATTTATTTATTTAACAAATCTACAAGTCACTTACAGCTAACAGATATTTCATTATATCCACTAATTAAAATAAGTAAGCATACTCTAACATTGCCTTGAATTTATCCCTAGATAAACATACATCAATATTACTACATGCTTCATTGAACGATATAATGGCTATAGACAAACCGCGGTACTAATAATCATTTTTAGTGTCCAGGCTAACTTTTACGAAGTCACAATGGCAAAAATTTCCATATAAAATTATCCATTGTGACCGTCAAAATAATTTAAGCTGAAGACTAAAAATGATTATTGGTAAGGCCCAAAGGCTCATTGCTCCCGTATTTAGTTCTGTGTGCGTATTAGAAAAGAAAAACTCTAGTTCTTACTAATCTAGCAGGTACATAGATAGGTACCATTGAAAGAAGCGGTGGGCATCTAATAGTATAGCTTAGTATATTTCTTACAAACATTGGCTCGCCTCGATTTTAAGGATTTAAATTCAAGCAATTGCCACCTAACGAAATACATTGGGCAGAAGTTCCATCGCATTTTGTTAAAAATTAGCCTTTAGATCGGAGTGAGTAGGTATTAGTAGTAGTAGTAGTAGTAGTAGGTATTAGTAGTTTTTCTTCCAGGTATAATTGAATTGATGAGTAGAAGAATGGTACATGTACAAAATATCACTTTTGAGAAAAACTTGAAGAAAAAACTATTTCACGGAAAAACTATTTATTTTCCTATATAATAATGTATGATGGATTTGAAGTATCCCTGTTCCCTAATATGTTTATGAATGAATAATTCACAAAATTCTATGCTGACAGGAAATATTTAGACAAGAAGTCCTTGTAATTGTACTGTTCTTCCACTCAATTACAAAAAAATACACATTTAGATTTTTTATATTATTTTATTATAATGAATTATTATATACAACATTTTACTGAGTAATACTATTCTTCTGCTGCATGATGAGTAGTTTTCCATGATATTATATGAAAATAAAACTCCCACGCCACTCCAGGTACATATTGCATTACATTCTTAATGTCGGAAACCTTTTTTGCATTTATAGGAACTGGTTCTTTATATAATCTTGTAGTCGGTAATTGTAAATTAATATTTGGACTCAGTAGTTTAAAAGTATGTGACGTGAAGCCTCCTATGAATTTGGTTGCTGTACATATAACGATATAAGCACGTGATTTGTACTATTCTTCCACACAATCAGCGAACAACGTGCCCATTTTTGTAAACATTTGGCTTTCAAATTTACTGTTATTTTTGCTGGTTGGTAGGTTTACAAACGTAGAGCATTTTTGCATTTTCAGGTTAAAAATCAAATTTTTGGCGCTTGTACTGTTCTTCCACTCACCAATTCAATTTGTGTGGATGAATGGTTGTTTGTAGAATGTTCCGCTGCACTTGTCTCAGCAGGCGTAATGTTCATGGATAAGAATGGTTGCTTCTAGAATGCTGGCGTTATTTTGGGTTTTAAATATTTTTATGATGTTTTGCATCTAATAACTTTTAGATATTGCGGGTGATTAGGTAATAAAAGGTGATAAACTATTCACGTGGAGATATGTTTGCTGCAGGTACATGTATTGCTAGAGGATTATATTTTTTTTGTTGTAAAGGGTTCATGTATAAAACATTAGAGTCGGATAAAGTTTCGTATTGAGGTATGTTTAAGGACATTTTTTTACGAGTTTTATGATGTTTCGAAAAGAAAAGGATCATTGTTTGAATTCTTACTCTCATGTGTAGGTCTGTCGATGCAACGAATTCGGCGCTAGCCGAATTTTCAAGACGAGACATTTTAGCTAATTGAGGTGAGCATGATACGGGATTATTTTCATTGTTTTGATAATAAGGGCAGAGTCGCTTTTTTTTTTGTCGTAGGCTCGTATATGGTATACAGGGGCAGAATATTAGGATAACGAATATAAAGATATAAAGGGCCTCTTGGAGTTGCGAAAGTTTATTCGAGTAGAATATTCGTTGTGTTGTGTGTATTACGTATGTTTAATTTTCGATAAATAAGTAAATGATAAAATCAGTTTTAACATATTCTTTTTTTTATTTTCTTAAATTCCATCGATATAAAAAAAAACTTTTAATATGTGTACCTAGTATTTTATTTAAAACAAAAAACGTATCTAATTAAAAAACAAATTGAACGAACGACATTCAAAAAATAAAATTTTTAAAAAAAGTGTGCTATCTGTTTTAAAAAATAATAATATTTGTTAAATCAGAAAAACAAATTGAACGATAAAACTAAAAGTGCTAAAAAAATGTAATATCCTTTTTAAAAATAATATTTGCTTAAAAAAAAATCGTCTACTCATGTGAAATTTGAGACAAAGTGGACTCTGACTGGGCACGTCAGAAGCATCCATGAAAGCAAGAGGATTACCTGCGGTTTGAGTGCAGCAGTGTTTAAGAGAGTGGACAATCTCAAAGCACACTTGAAAGTAAAGCATGCTACGACCGAAAAGATGAGGTACCTAAATGGTAATATTTTACAATGATAATCAAAGTGTTGTATCATCTACCATATTGGGTTATTTACTTTTGACTATTTTAGAGAGATGCACTACTATTTTCATGAACACAGCTGCATGTTATCGATGATCTTCATCAACATCTTCGAGGTAATCATAAATCATCATGTTAGTGAATGCATCGAAGATTAAGAATTCGAATGCGGTAATACCACACCATCAGAAGGAGATTTATTTGATGATCATCGCCATCAACATCGAGAGCTGGCGTGCGGAGCAGATTGGATGATGATGATGAACAGCCATCGACGTCAGCAACCAGCAAAAAGAAACGTCAGACATCGATCAAACATTGCACAGCATGCAATGAGAATGTGGAGGAGAGGAATTGGATGCATCACCAACGAAAAAGCTCCCACAAATTAACGTTGAAACAGAAACTGGAGAAAAATGTGAGTTTCATCAGAGGTGTATTCAAGAATAGAGTTGTAACATTGTATATAAACACTATAGTACTATCACTTCGCATTTATGCACTAGCGCCACCAACAAATCATAAAAAATATTAGCGAAGACATTTTTGAAAATTTTTTTTTGCAGTCACTATTAGAATTGTTTGAAGAAACTTTTTGCATCAAAACAATTTTTTTTTTTGACCGAGGAAAAAAGTAAAAGAAGTAGACTTTTACAAAAGTTCCAAATTTTCAATGGGTACTTAATGGGTTAAGCGTTAAGGAAAGTTTTGTATCATTCGAACGGAATTTAAATGTCATTTCCATTGGTGGCAAAATTTACATGAAGTAAGTTCAAATTATTAGCAGAATTAACTTTACTTTTGTGCAAATAATTGTGCCAACCACTGTAATCGTAGGCACTGTTGCCAGATTGGGCGCTTTGTCGTATTTTGGGCTATATATCGTTGGCTTAGTTTTTTTTTTGTTTATTCTTTCATCATGACTATCGATTTTTGAAACTATATGCCATCTTAAGTCTGTTGACAACTATAAAGCCATAGGTGAAATAGAGCTTAACTTTGAGTTCACAGAAATTGAGAAAAATTATTCAACTGAAATTACTTTTAAAGTAAAAAGCCTGTAACAACATTTTTGTTTAAGATAGAAAAGCGAACTGAAAATTATTCAATTTTCAGAAAAATTCGCAATTTCGGTCCGAGTATCTGCTTAAATCATACGCGTCCCGGATTCAGAGAACTTCCGATCGAAATGCTTCCGCATTCGAAAATGATCAGAAAATTTACATCAGACATTTATACAGAGGGTAGAGATGATGATGACAATGAATATTTTATAACCGAAGAAAGCAATAATGATATTCATTGTGATATTTTGTTTTTTTCCTTTGTTTAAGTTTTGTTTACTTTAATAAACATAATACATGAGTGTACCTGTTTTATAATAAAATACAAGCAAAATAAATTATGGCAACCCTGGTAGTAGGTAGTTAGTGGTGAATGGTGATGTGAAGGGTAGTCGAAGGGTATTCTTAGCATGAAGAGACTGATGGCGGGGTATTTTATGAGAATAACAATGTGGAATATGAAATGAAAGTTCGGGTAGATACTTTTCGCATATAGTGGTGGGTGCGTGAACTTAGCACCCCAAAGTTTAAAAATTTATATTTTTTTTAGAGTTCTGGTTAGCTGGACAAGAGTGCTAGAGTTCCTGATAAAAATTTTGAAAAGTTCTGCTCATTTAGTATTTTTTTTTATTTTTTTTAATTTGGGGTGCTAAATTCACGATGCACCCCATTTGCAAACATTTTGGATTTTTCTTTTTTTTTTGTATAGAATCAACATAGTTCTGGAGTTCCTGATAGTTAAAAAAAAACGCCAAATTAGAGCAAAAAAAAAATTGTTTCCAAAATAAGCCAGCACCCCATTTTCATAAAAGTTAATTTTTTTAACAAAATTCATGCACTATACAAAGAGTTCTGGAGTTCCCTAAACAAGAATTTTTTTTCGGAACAAAAACAAAAAAGTTATAGAACAGTGAACATTTTCAAAAATTGCGAAAAAAATTTTTCGGAGTTCCGAAGAGTTCTGATTAGAGTTCTCGAAAGTGCTCAAGAAACCCAACAAAAAATCCTTATAAAATAATCTTCTAAACCCAGACACAAAAAGTTAGAGCCAATTGAAAAATTGCAAATTTTTTTTTTTTGAGTTCCGAAGAGTTCTGGGAAGTACTTTCGAAACTCAACAAAAAATCCTTATAAAATAATCTTCTAAACCCAAACACAAAGAAGTTAGACAACATTAAAAATTTCAAAATGTAGTTCCAGTGAGTTCTCATGAGTTCTGGTTACAGTTCCAAAAAGTGCTCCAAAAACTCTACAATACTCTCATATAACAAAATCGTCTAAATCCAAATCCAAAATGTCAGAAGCAAAAGTTGCATTTAAAGGTTTTAAAACCACAGTTTGCATTACAACTCTTTTGTGCTTTAGGAAAACTTAGAAAAAAAAATGATTACACCGATCGAATTTTTCTGCTTCGAATAATCACAAAATAATTCTCCATGCATGCATAAGGCTATCTTACTACTAATCAAATAATATTGGTCGCTCTTCTCTAAAATTGTCAAAAAGTGAAGAAATTTTGCAACTTTTGTTTCTACCTTTTTTTGCATTTGGATTTAGACGATTTTGTTATATGAGAGTATTGTAGAGTTTTTGAAGCACTTTTCGGAACTGTAAGCAGAACTCATGAGAACTCACTGGAACTACATTCTGAAATTTTTAATGTTGTCTAACTTTTTTGTGTTTGGGTTTAGAAGATTATTTTAAAGGATTTTTTGTTGAGTTTCTTGAGCACTTTCCAGAACTCTAATCAGAAACTCTTCGGAACTCCGAAAAAAATTTTTCGCAATTTTTGAAAATTTTCACTGTTCAAATTTCACATGCAAATTTTTCAATTTTTCAATCGGCTCTAACTTTTTTGTGTTTGGGTTTAGAAGATTATTTTATAAGGGTTTTTTGTTGAGTTTCTTGAGCACTTTCCAGAACTCTAATCAGAACTCTTCGGAACTCCGAAAAATTGTTTTCGCAATTTTTGAAAATTTTCACTGTTCTATAACTTTTTTGTTTTTGTTCCAAAAAAAAAAATTCTTGTTTAGGGAACTCCAGAACTCTTGGTGTAGTGCATTAATTTTGTAAAAAAAATGTGTCTACTTTTATCAAAATGGGGTGCTGGCTTATTTTGGAAAAAAATTTGTTTTTGCTATAATTTAGGTTTTTTTTTGTAACTATCAGGAACTCCAGAACTATGTTAATTCTATAAAAAAAAAGAAAAATTCAAAGTTTTTGTAAGTGGGGTGCATCGTGAACTTAGCACCCCACATTAAAAAAAATAAATGAACAGAACTTTTCAAAATTTTTATCAGGTACTCTAGAACTCTTGTCCAGCTATCCAGAACTCTAAAAAAGTATATACTTTTCAAACTTTGGGGTGCTAAGTTCACGCACCCGGTAAATAGTCCAGTCATTTTAGCGATCAACCTCGGAATGAGAGATAATAAGCTGAATTTTGGTATATACTTTGTGAAGTGTGGAAAATTAGACAATACAAACAAAAAAAAATTCAAACGCACTTCTTCAACAGTTTTTAAAATTTGGAACATTGACATGCATTGTGCTGTCAATGTATCTTGGCAATACAATTTCTAGGCACGAGCAGAGCAATTGTTCCTTTCCAATAACCACTAATAATCATTTCGATAATTCTAGCGAATTAGATAGGTAGGTAGGTATCTATGTACATTTATATACATACACATACATACTCACGGGATTTATACGGAATTATAAATAAAATTCTTTCTAATAATTAGAAGAAGAGATAATTATGATCAATTCGCTTTTCCATGAGTTCGCTCAATAACGCTCTGTTGAAACGCAACATGAGATTATTACTGCATCCGGCCGGCTAAATCTCCGTTTGCATCAAACAGAAAAGCGTCGGCAGATTATTCTGATCCGAAATACCCCAAGTGGCCCAAGGTCAACGACCAACGGCAAACAGTCGATGATCAGTGGTTTTCATCGGATATATGAAAAGAAAATTGAGCCAAGAAATTTTAAAATGATTTGTATAGTTTAATTTAGTTTTGGTTCGAAGATAGCGACATTCGTCAGGTTACATTTTGTCCAGGTTTCCTCGCGCAACATAGAAAGTAAATTTGCTGAACCAGCCATAGTGCCATAGTGGCACTTAGTTCTACGTCTTTGCGAGTGTCCTTGCGACACATCTTCTGTAAGGAGGTAAAATATCATTTTAAGAAAACCGGAACCAGCCATTTAGTATACTTACGAAATTAAGTAACCTTGTGTTTGTCCTGAATGACTGAGTCATAATCTTAGCCCGTTTTCTGACCACTGATTAACGATCACACGAAAGTGAGGTAAAATGTAAATCCAAAAGGAATAAGTTACCTAAGAGAGTTTGTTAACGACTTTAGCATTGACGCACTAAACCAATCATTTGATAGAATTATAAGGGAGAATAGAGATAATTGTTAAACAGTAGCCCCCGTATTAATAAATACCGCATAGTGGCGAATTAGCTCTAAAACATCTTTTAAGTCGTAAATATTATTAATAAACATATCTTAGCTTTCACTGACATGTTTTAAGGAGCGGATAACTTAATTCAACGAATTCGGCGTATAGAGAGTGGTTAACTTGCACACACAGTTAATTTACTATACACATATTTCAAATACACGTATACCAACAAAAAGTTCGATTGGACGCGAGAAATTTAAAAGCTGGAAGAGAATTTCAGAGAGAATCTAAAATTCGCAAACGAAAATGCTCTGAGCATGATAGTGTCAGCTGATGGAATATGACAGATTTACAACCATGTTTAGTACAGTTTGGACGCAGTGCTGCCGTGCGTTTAGTGATAAAGAGTGGATAGCTAATATGGATATAAGATGTATTTATTAATAATAAAAGTTATCAAACGAATAAGTCCACTATCCGTATGGTAGCTAAAAGATGTTTTAAAGAGCGGATAGGGCTTTTTTATTAATTCCGCTGTAGGTAAGTACCTAGCAAGATTCTAATGTGAACTGTAAAGTTTCTATATATTCGTAAATTTCCTACAATACCTACATAAATTATAACCCCCGTATTAATAAATACCGCATAGTGGCGAATTAGCTCTAAAACATCTTTTAAGTCGTAAATATTATTTATAAACATATCTTAGCTTTCACTGACATGTTTTAAGGAGCGGATAACTTAATTCAACGAATTCGGCGTATAGAGAGTGGTTAACTTGCACACACAGTTAATTTACTATACACATATTTCAAATACACGTATACCAACAAAAAGTTCGATTGGACGCGAGAAATTTAAAAGCTGGAAGAGAATTTCAGAGAGAATCTAAAATTCGCAAACGAAAATGCTCTGAGCATGATAGTGTCAGCTGATGGAATATGACAGATTTACAACCATGTTTAGTACAGTTTGGACGCAGTGCTGCCGTGCGTTTAGTGATAAAGAGTGGATAGCTAATATGGATATAAGATGTATTTATTAATAATAAAAGTTATCAAACGAATAAGTCCACTATCCGTATGGTAGCTAAAAGATGTTTTAAAGAGCGGATAGGGCTTTTTTATTAATTCCGCTGATAGGCTATAGGCATTGGTTGGTTAATTGCTGCAATAGCATTCAGCGTAGAACTGTGTAGTTGCTCCTAAAGTAATTGTAAATACAAAAGGTTAATTTTAGGGTTAAAATGAAAATAAACAAATGAACTGTAACTGTCAGCCTACAAACCGCATAGGTACTTTGCACAATTTGAAACAAACTAGGTACAAACAAGTCCGTGCAGTCGTTTAGAATGCAGCTACCTACCTACCACCACGCAGACAGACAGATAAAATTGCGAGACCCACTTTTTGAGCTCGACTATCATCTTAATAATCATAATTAATTAATGTCTCAAGATCTAGATTTGGACTCAAAACAATCAGGCATATTCGGCAATTCTGCTATGAATTTCCATACAGAAGTTCGAACTGTCAAAAAATCTTTCACGATCTCCAGAATTGGTATTTTGCGTGCAAAAATCTTTTATGAAATCTGTTATAAATCATAACAGAATAAAAGACAGAATTTTGTGACTTTTATCATAAAAGATTTTTATTAATAAGAAAGTTTTGGATTGAAAGGGATAATCTATATAATTTATGGTCAACGAAATGTTTACAAAAGAAGACAAATGTAATAATTGTGCATAAACTAGTGGGTATGTAATCGAAAATAATTTGGAAATTTATATTTTTGCTTTAATTCGCGAGGAACTCAATGTCGAGTAGCTACTTCTCCGGACGGAGCGGTCCATGCTTCGGTGGTTTGGTCATGTTAAACGCATGTCCCAACCAGGATCCCACGACGTCCTATGGAATCCGTACCATCATCAGGCAGGCGTCCTCTAGGTAGACCCAATATGGTTATATCGAGTTCATATAATCTCTCCTCTACCCGTATGAGGATTGCCCTTGATGATTTAGAGACGATGACGGAGAATCGAGAGCTATGGAGGGTCCACTTGAGCAACCTACACCCGCAACCCACTTAATGGATAAGCGGACCATTGAAAATGATTGAATGAATATTTTTGGTTTAGACGAAGTTTAGCTGGAACTAACTCTGTGTATGATTCTCTTTTTAATTTCTGCTTTACACAGAGCGAAGGAAAAATATAAATTTTATTTGTATGTTGTTGTTGCAACTAATGTAATTTAAAAATATTATTTTACATAGCTATTTTGCAAATACATTTTTCAATTTCTTCAATTTGGTAAAAAGAAAAATAGATTTGGTATACTTTAAGCAGGGTAAATGACTATGACAAGAAATCGGGTCGGCTTTTAATATTATAATAGATAGTAGATGTATGAGAAGGTTGCAATAATCGCCAAGTTGATACCAATCAGTGCCTAGTCTACATTATCCAAACAACACCCAACCACAAATTTCAACATCACGATGAGATGGTATCACCATGTATTAAAATCATAAGCATTCCCTGTTTCATTTATTTAATAACATTAAATGTTACAACTTATAATTATGAGTAAATGCAGCATTATAATTTTGTAGGTAGATTTGCTTATGAAACCTGCCTTGCTCTCCACTCAACCGTAAGTAGAAATAGATTCATTAACACAAAAACCAATCCCAGTATTTATGTAATGTACATAATGGACTGTAATTATTGTAAAGTGCGCAAGTCCCAAAAAGGGGAACAATATTTGCCCAGTATCAAAACCAAAGGAGTAAATATCTCTACACAAACTTATACAACATGGGGAAATAAACTTTCTGTCGAAGCCAAGTTTATCGAACGCAAAGCAGCAGTGCCCAAAAATGTGAGGACAGTGACGATTGAAGGCTATCGGCATTGTGACGTTTTCCTGCTTTATACAGTGCGTATTTGAAACGGTCGAAATTAATTTACCACAAACTTCGATGGCGATACACATGTATTGCAAACAAAATAAATAAGAATTTGGGATTAAAAAGTAGTTGTTCGTGTTCGGTTTTTTGTTTTAGAAATTATGTTGAAGTTTGAAAATTATATGAAAAGAAAAATTCTTAGAAAATCGGTCTTTCATACTATTTCAAAATTTCAGTTAATTTTAAATGAAATCGGCTTCCACGCAGTTACAAAAATGTGTAGTTTGAAATTATTGCTACGATAAAAATGAGTGCAGCTACGGCTTTCTGAAGCTTAATTTATTGCGCACACAGTGTAGGTATCTTAATAAAAAGTGATACAGTTTGAATGAAGAAAATATAAGTAGTGCAAAGTGGACGGACAATGTTTGAGTGCGAGGAATTTAATGCATTTACCGAATAATCAAAATGCGTAAAAATTTTATTGTTGAAAAAATATTTGCTGAAACGTTACATTTTCTATTAATATCATCGATGGGATATCCTTACAGCGGATATCAAACAAATGCCATGAATACATCAAACGATATTCTAACTTCATCAGCTGCTCCGTATTCAACTTTAGCTTCAGCCAACCACTTAAGTGGCACAACAAATTTGGATAAAAAACAATTAAATGGTAAAGAAAAGAACATTAACTAAATTTTGTGTACCGTAGGCATAGGTAGCAAATAATGCATTGTGTAACAGTAACCTTGAAACCTAGTACTAAAGTGAAAATACAAACATTTACAGTCTGTCTTTAAGGATCGTGTTGTGATAACACGAGGGTGTGTCTACTGCTCCTAGGTATATATTACTAATATGTATGGTTACTTGCTTTAAAGTCTAGGTATAGACTTTTTATCAAGTATACTTTCATGGGAAAAGATACGCCAACATCAAAAACTAATTCACACTCCTAATTGTATGAGCTTGTTAGACGGGTTGCCATTTATGAACTACCGAAATGTCCCATCCCAAAATGTAATTTATGTTAAAATACACATCAATTATGTTACTAAATGCGCTAGAAAATGTTAAACAGAATTAAGCAAATTTGTATAAGCAATATTATCTACCTTAAAGGTAGTACATACCATTAACATTATGATAGCGAAAGACGATAGATAGCGAAAGACATAAGGGGCATATATTCATAGATCTTTGATAAGCTATTACTATGTAATAACTAAACTAAACCGGAGTTTATGTAATTCATAGACAATTTAAACCCATGTCCAAACGATAAACTCGAGTCTAAAATTAATCACGACAAAACGTGTGTTTAAGTTGTTTTTAACTCTATTAAACGCCAAAACTAAGTGAAGGAGAAAAATCGATGAGGAATTTGGCAATGCGTTTTGGTTTTCTCACTGATATTTAAATAAATGATGTGATACTTTCTTGTTGTTTTTTTTGTAATAATAACCAACTCATGCAGCGGCAACATTACTTTTCCTGCTTCAGTTCATACGAGTTCCGTTCTCTCGCATTTTGAAAACTTTTTTTCCAGCTCATATTATTTTTGTTTACAAAACAGCAGAACAACAACAAAACAAAAATTACAATTCTTAAATTCGTTGATATTGTTGTCCGAAAGTGTATATTGTAATAGATTTGTAGTAGAGTACACGTTAGACTCGGACCTAATTAAGGCTGTTGCTATTCGCCCGTTGTTCGAGACAGGGGTACGTAACGAAATGTCAAAGTTTATATTGCGTCAAGTTGGGGTATGTTACCTACATTTCGGACATTATGCCGTACGTTTAAAATCAAACTTTTATATTTGTAAAGAGTTTTAATAAAAATAGGATTACGTTACGTTGATACGTACCCGTGTCTCGAACATCGGTAAACGTCAGTTCAGTACAAAATCTGTCAAAATGAACGGGCGAATAGCCACTTCGTCTAATTAAACAGAGCTGGCAAGTTCTTTATGAATAGCAGTCGTGTTTTACCTGTGGGTTGACTTTAGATTCGATTTTAGTTAGACCCGGGTTCATAGTATAACTATGAATATGCCCCATAGACTCATATTATGGAATATTGGAAAATTATTACAAAATTTATAGGTGATATCAATACCATTGCCAAGTATGTGTGAGAACTTGGTTAATTTAAACCATATTGTAAGGTCCAAAGAAAGAGCGGGATTTAAAGATCGGATCCATTAGAGATGAAAGGATTATTACGATTACAGCACAAACGCAGTGTGTTTTGTTATTATGTATTTGTTGTTGGCTCAGAAAAACATATAACTTACTGTCTTCTTGCATTTGTCTGAAAAATCTCATATATTGACCTGTTATGCCAAATAGTTACATATTATTATTATTATGATTTTGTTTTTTTTTTTTTTGTCAACTATTTAGCTATAACATAACATATTTACTATACTAAGGGCCAGTTTCAAAGTTTCCGGATAAAGTTTCGGATAGTTAGCCGACACATAACGCTTTCCACTAGATAAAAGCTGCTGATATTTTTTTTCTGTTTCATCGTCAAAGTCTCTGATAAACTAACTTGCGGAAAAATTTATCAGCCGCTACGTTTGTTTCGATACACATGTCATTTGTTTTGTATTTTTTTTCGTGTTTTCTAATATTTTTTGTTGTTTTAGGTAAACCAAAAGAAAAAAGACATTTGAAAAATTAACAGAAGAAAAATTGAAGCCACCAAAAATCCAAAAACCTCTAACGGAGGAGCTGGAGCAGGTATCTTCCGGATATAGGATTTAACAGCCAGTTGAACCGGCTGATAAGCTATTCGAGACTATCAGCCCTATCGAGGTATCCGATCGGAAAATTCTCCGATTTCATACAAATACGAATCGGAGGATTTTTGTTTGTTTGAGGTATTCTTCCGAACAGCTTTTCGGAACTTCTTTTCGACAAATATGCAAGGCACACTGGCATTTCAGTGCGATCAAGTGGCGTTTTTACCGATATTTTTGACAGCTTCGTATGAATTTTCTTCCGATATGCTCCGACAGGAATTAGTTGCGGAATTTGTTTACTACGATTTGCAGTGAAGTATTGATAAATCGAATGTAATTTCAGTCTCCGACGGAGTATGCGTAGCGGAAAAAATTCCGTTCCGATCGGATACCTCGATAGGGCTGTATATCTGTCATATATCACTATCCGAAACCTTTGAAACCAAAAGTTGAAGTTTAGCTGACAGATAAGTTCCGGATAGTCTATCCGAGACTTTATCAGCTAGTCTTGAAACTGGCCCTAAAAATTTCGCTCTATAGAATAACACCCAGTTTTACAGTGGAAGCTTAAACTACACTTTTAGTTTAAAATTCAGTTCAACTATTAATCCGGTTTCACAGTTTCGTTTTAACATTGAACAGAGTTCATTCCGTAGTTTAAGTTAAACGACAGTATTCTGCCGTTTGTGTTCGCTATCTTCCTGCATTGTGCGCATCACTTTAAACTTTTAAATAAAACACACGAAACAAAGTACCACGGCCATGGCATAAAACCCTTCCCTTCTGGACTGTATATGTACATATGTTATACATGTACGACCCAATACGGCTATGTCTAAAGACCGTAGCAAGCCACAATCATACGTATGTAGCTCAGATAGTGTACATATATTGGTACAAATTGTGCTAGTACACGGCATGTAGCTTTCATATTTACATATGTAGCCGGTGTGGTCACATATATGATGTGGTTACATATATAATATGGCTAGTACACGTAATGTAGCACAACGCGCACATATCGTATGTGGACATAACAAATTCAAATGTATCTCTGGTTTTCTAGTACACGATATGCAATATATGTAACCATAACCACTTTTGTTACGGACATCCGGTTGCCTATTGGTTATTCGTTTATGATGAGGCTATCCGCAGTTTTATTGCTCTGTGTGCATATAATGTGTACTGAAGTTTCTGGTTTTAGTTTGCAGTCTTGCACTAGAAATGTAAGTAGGTACATACTCTAATTGTTTTAGTGCTATGTAGCTTGCTACATGCCGTGTACTGCCTTAACTTCCACTTCGACTCTGATAGCAAATATAATAGTGTATAATAAAATAGAATTAAATAAAACGATATAACGTCATAATAATACAACAAGATAAATCATACCGCGATGCGAACAATTTGCTCAAATATTGGTAGAAACCAAAGATGGCTTAGTCTATTTTTATTTTCCTTTTAGTTTGATGGGTAGAAAGGGCGAATCTACGAATCGGGTACACAACACACTTAGACCATTATTTATGGTCCATGTGTTTTAAGGAGGTATTTTAGTTTCGTTTCAAAGGAAAGGGCTCCGATGGAAGCGACGTTTGAGCCCAGGTCTAGTCTCTGGCGAGATGGAAATCCTTAGAATATTTTTAAGTCTGGAGAGTTCATTGGCTTCATAGCTTCTTGGAATGTCCCTATGAGAGAGATGAGGGGCAATCTGATTCAACCTTCGATGTGATTTTTCTTATTTTAAAGATTTGAAATGGCTGTCTGTGAAAATCAGATGTTTTTGCATGATATCCTGGATCAACTATAAGCCAGAAAAAGGTTTCTCTGTCCTTAATCGCCATTATTTTCGCCTCCTAAGCAGTATGTAGGCAGACAAATTTACCAATTACAGGGGTATATCACTTTTAAGGGTGTAGGGGCTATCTCTAAAACTACTCGGCCTAATTTAAGAATTCTTTCATCGTTGCAATGGCAATACACACTGCATCAGTATATGTTACTTAAGGACGGTGGGGGGACGTAAAGGGGAGTAGGCCAATTTTAAAAGTTCTTTCAGCGTTGTAATGGTGAATCATAAGGTGGGGCGGGGAATGGCATGCTGTGTCAAATGGGCGGGAAACCTCCCAAACAAACAAAATTTTATAATCTTATATCTCGAAAAGTTCAAATTTTCCGACAATCTTCAGGAAGTATTCCTGTTAAGTTTGGTCAAAATTCGACAAATGGGCGTGGTCCCTTCAATACAAAGAAAACATTGCTAACGTTTTCCTAGACAGTTCGAAAAGTAGTTCTTCGATTGGGCTAAAACGTACACGATATATGTCTCTAAAAGTTTTAAGTTTTCATATAGATGACGCGGAATACCCAAATCTAAAAATTACACTATATCTTTCCATTTATAGTAGCTATATAGCATTCAGTTTTGGTAAATAAACATTTAATAAAATGTGAGCGGGATCGGACAAAGGGGCGTATGGCATTTCCCATTAAAAAACACTGCAAACGTTATTAATCGACACTCGTGGAAAATAAAGTTGTAAAATTTGAAACATTGATTTGAAATGCATTGTCCTAATAGACAAGATACAAGAAA
Organism: Cheilosia scutellata; assembly: GCA_955612985.1. Lineage (NCBI taxonomy): Eukaryota > Metazoa > Arthropoda > Insecta > Diptera > Syrphidae > Cheilosia > Cheilosia scutellata. The sequence continues at coordinate 56,383,279 of OY015311.1, forward strand.
CAATACAACTGCTGGGATTAGCCGAAGGCCTATGTAGCTAGTGCTGTATAAACTAAGTTAAATTGTAATTTATTTTACTATTTAATAATAATAATAATAATAATAATAATAATAATAATAATAATAATAACAACTGCGTGCTGGGCACGTGCAAAGCCGGGCAGGTAGGTGCAGCTAGTAGTTGAATATAATGGATTATCGATTTTGTGGTTATGAAAGTATAGGTCTATAATTTTGACACCTGTCAAACTTGAATGTTATTCAACTTGTGATTTGTTCAGTTTAAGGTTTACCATTTTACAATATGGATCGTTTAACCACTGAACAAATGGTTTGAATTCTTGAAGTTCTTTTTTTTACAAAAATTGTGATTCTGCCATATAGCAACGTTTCGCGCTTTACGAGCAGATTATGGTCGGCATACGATATTCAACACAGTCAAGAAGTTAAAAGAAACTGGGTGTATTATGGATTCGGTAAGAAATGTAATCATCGGATTCTTCAGTAATTTGCACTTGGACTTATATCTTCATAAAATTTAACGTCCTTAATAATTGAAGCCTGTTGACCATGGAATGAGTCCCACATATAAAATATTCTTCAGCGATGGGAGGGGCACATTTGTCATTCGGCGGATGTCTAAATAAGCTAAATAGCCGTATCAGGGGTTTAAAAACCCACAGGAGTGATGTTCGAGAAGCCATTGAATCCGCGAAAGTCACTATTTGGGGTGCATTGTGCTCTGATGGGGTCATTGCCCCGTACTTTTTCTTAAATGATAAGAGAGAGTGATTGTTACCATCAATTCACCAAATTTATTTGGCCAGAAATTGAAGATTTGGGTCTGAGCGATATGTGGTTCCAACAAGACGGTACCATTAGCCGCACAACACTACCAACGTTAGCAGGCCGCGCAATTTTGAAATTTGGTGATGTCAATCAGCCGCCGTTATAAATACTCTCCTCTTTTGTGGCTGCTCGAAAGATCTGGCTTACGCGGATAACCACAAAATTTGTTAAGCAGTTGAAAACATTGGTTATGTATGTCATAACCGAGATACCGACTGAAATGTGCGGAAAAGTCATCGAAATTTACGTCAAAGGGATTAACTCCTGAATACGGTCCCACGTGGTGGTCATTCAATGGCTAGACGTTGCCATGTTAATAAAATGAAAAAAAAAAATGTAACGCCATAAGAAGGAGTAAAGTAAAGAGTCGTAAAGTTTGTACTAAAAGTGGTCCATGTCGATCAAATAGTTCTGTTACCTCCATACAAAGCCTATATTAGACCCATGGGTGTACATACCAACTCAAACGGCATATTTTATTTTACGATCAGCTTTCGGCACCTGTGTTTTCCAAACATGATCTCCTTTACCTAACATTCGACTTTGTGATAAGTGGGGGGACGTAAAGGGGAGTAGGCCAATTTTAAAAGTTCTTTCAGCGTTGTAATGGTGAATCATAAGGTGGGGCGGGGAATGGCATGCTGTGTCAAATGGGCGGGAAACCTCCCAAACAAACAAAATTTTATAATCTTATATCTCGAAAAGTTCAAATTTTCCGACAATCTTCAGGAAGTATTCCTGTTAAGTTTGGTCAAAATTCGACAAATGGGCGTGGTCCCTTCAATACAAAGAAAACATTGCTAACGTTTTCCTAGACAGTTCGAAAAGTAGTTCTTCGATTGGGCTAAAACGTACACGATATATGTCTCTAAAAGTTTTAAGTTTTCATATAGATGACGCGGAATACCCAAATCTAAAAATTACACTATATCTTTCCATTTATAGTAGCTATATAGCATTCAGTTTTGGTAAATAAACATTTAATAAAATGTGAGCGGGATCGGACAAAGGGGCGTATGGCATTTCCCATTAAAAAACACTGCAAACGTTATTAATCGACACTCGTGGAAAATAAAGTTGTAAAATTTGAAACATTGATTTGAAATGCATTGTCCTAATAGACAAGATACAAGAAACAATACAACTGCTGGGATTAGCCGAAGGCCTATGTAGCTAGTGCTGTATAAACTAAGTTAAATTGTAATTTATTTTACTATTTAATAATAATAATAATAATAATAATAATAATAATAATAATAATAATAATAATAATAATAATAATAACAACTGCGTGCTGGGCACGTGCAAAGCCGGGCAGGTAGGTGCAGCTAGTAGTTGAATATAATGGATTATCGATTTTGTGGTTATGAAAGTATAGGTCTATAATTTTGACACCTGTCAAACTTGAATGTTATTCAACTTGTGATTTGTTCAGTTTAAGGTTTACCATTTTACAATATGGATCGTTTAACCACTGAACAAATGGTTTGAATTCTTGAAGTTCTTTTTTTTACAAAAATTGTGATTCTGCCATATAGCAACGTTTCGCGCTTTACGAGCAGATTATGGTCGGCATACGATATTCAACACAGTCAAGAAGTTAAAAGAAACTGGGTGTATTATGGATTCGGTAAGAAATGTAATCATCGGATTCTTCAGTAATTTGCACTTGGACTTATATCTTCATAAAATTTAGTCCTTAATAATTGAAGCCTGTTGACCATGGAATGAGTCCCACATATAAAATATTCTTCAGCGATGGGAGGGGCACATTTGTCATTCGGCGGATGTCTAAATAAGCTAAATAGCCGTATCAGGGGTTTAAAAACCCACAGGAGTGATGTTCGAGAAGCCATTGAATCCGCGAAAGTCACTATTTGGGGTGCATTGTGCTCTGATGGGGTCATTGCCCCGTACTTTTTCTTAAATGATAAGAGAGAGTGATTGTTACCATCAATTCACCAAATTTATTTGGCCAGAAATTGAAGATTTGGGTCTGAGCGATATGTGGTTCCAACAAGACGGTACCATTAGCCGCACAACACTACCAACGTTAGCAGGCCGCGCAATTTTGAAATTTGGTGATGTCAATCAGCCGCCGTTATAAATACTCTCCTCTTTTGTGGCTGCTCGAAAGATCTGGCTTACGCGGATAACCACAAAATTTGTTAAGCAGTTGAAAACATTGGTTATGTATGTCATAACCGAGATACCGACTGAAATGTGCGGAAAAGTCATCGAAATTTACGTCAAAGGGATTAACTCCTGAATACGGTCCCACGTGGTGGTCATTCAATGGCTAGACGTTGCCATGTTAATAAAATGAAAAAAAAAAAAAAAAATGTAACGCCATAAGAAGGAGTAAAGTAAAGAGTCGTAAAGTTTGTACTAAAAGTGGTCCATGTCGATCAAATAGTTCTGTTACCTCCATACAAAGCCTATATTAGACCCATGGGTGTACATACCAACTCACACGGCATATTTTATTTTACGATCAGCTTTCGGCACCTGTGTTTTCCAAACATGATCTCCTTTACCTAACATTCGACTTTGTGATAAATTGCTCGGCCTCTAACCATGAATACAGAGATTTTAATAATATTAACTATCCTCTGCTGGAAACAGAGGCAAGTCTTATTGAATGGGACCGTGTATTCTTCTTATCCTCCCCGTTTGATCAAATTCAGTTCCTAAATTACAACATCTCTACGTTATTTAACACACATGTTCCATTAAAAGTGAAATCAATAAAGAATGGCCAGTGTCCCTGGTTCACTAACGAAATCAGGAATCTTATGAACTTACGAGATCAGGCTTATAACGAGTGGAAGTGAGACTAGACTTTCATCTTTGCCTCTATCGTACCCGACGCAAACAGGTAGTTAGTAAAATAAGGGCCGCCAAGTATAAATTTTACAAGGCCAAATTGAATCCTTCGTTAAAAGGTCGACAGCTCTGGAAAAATCTGCGTGCAATAGGGACGGGGAAAAATAGCCCTAGTTTGGACTATAATTTAGAATTAGATTTAAACCTTCTTAACAAAAACTTCGTTAAACTTCCCTTCTCTGACCTTAATGTAGTTCCCTCAAGTCCATCCGTCTCTTCTAGAGTATTAGTAGAACCTTTGGAGTTTTCTTGTGTTGCAAGTACAGATGTCGTTGCTAGTTTGTTGTCAGTGAAGTCTAATGCTGTTGGCTTAGAATTTTAGATGGAATACATCCAAAATTTGTTAAAATAATTCTTCCTGTAATTCTACCTGCCCTAGCCCATGTCTTCAATCATATCTTAACAACCGGTGTTTTTGTCCTTTTCAGTGAAAAAATGCGAAAATTATTCCTATCCCAAAAAGTCCAAATAGTAAAGATTCCTTATTTTTCAAAAGTTTTTCAAAGATTAGGCAGTCTCTGGACGAGGACAAAGTGACTTTTTTAATATTTTTTGACTTCTCTAAGGCCTTTGATACTGTCGATCACTTTAATTTATGCAGTAAGCTCTCTACGTTGTTTGGTTTTTCACCATCAGCGGTTTCATTAATGTCGGCATATCTAAGGCTAAGGAAACAAGCAGTTTTTGTTGGGGATTTATCTTCCGACTTCCCTTTCACTAATCGCGGGGTACCACAAGGTTCTATTCTTGGCCCTCTTCTATTTTCACTTTATGTTAACGAGATCCCAAAATTAGTATCTACATCGACATCTATACACATGTATGCTGACGATATACAGAGTATCGGAGTTGTCATCTAGGTATGATTGAGGACTGTACTAATACGATCAATTTGGATCTACAGCGGATATCTGATTGGTCCGAAAGGAATGGGCTATTTCTAAACCCCGTGAAAACTAAATGTATTGTTATTAGTAAAAAGTCCCTGAACTATTCTTATTTTGCAGACATAACACTTAATGGCTCCAGAATAGAGTATGTTAATTCGGCAAAAAATTTGGGAGTGACATTTAATAAGACGCTAACATGGGATACGCATATCAATAAGTATACGGAGTATTACGCCAGTTATGGCACTCACAATATTTTACTCCTCAAAAAACACGTATCATGTTAGCAAAAACACTTATTGTTCCAATTCTTAGCTATGGTTGCGGGATTTTCTGCAACTGTGATGCTGCCAGCAGGAGGAAGCTTAACGTCGCATTTAATAATATAGCGCGTTATGTTTATAACTTGAATCGTTTTGACAGTATTTCCAATTATTTCAAGTCACTTTATAATATGACTCTTGACAATTTACTTCGTTTTCGCTCACTTGTATTGCTATCTAACGTGGTGCAGACACATCACCCAAGTTACCTTTATAATAAATTGTGTTTTACATCCTCTAATAAATCCCAACAGCTCGTTCACCCTCGGGTAGGGGACAGACACAGAATATACCCGAGGTAGGCATGACCGTAAGAGGCGACTAAAAATCCACAAAAAGCGGAGACGAAAACTTCGCAAACAAATACGTCAAAAAAATAAAGCAAATGACCCGGTCCTCCTGGCAGGGGGTTTGTGGTAGAACCGACTAAACTACCCTACCCAGTAAAACTGATCCAGTTAAAACAAAAAAATATGGCAATGAACAAAACAACAGATATGAATACCCCAGGTGGCAGACCAGGCAAACTGGAAAATCCACCCTCTTCGGAGGTCGGTCCCATGGATTTTTGGGGAAACCATTTATTGCTTCTTCAACAAAGCTCCAGAAGGAGTTCACTAACGCCGAGAACTCCACCAAGAATGGTCGCTCCAAAAAAACTTACGGCCAAAGATAGCGCTATAATTGTAAGTATTCCGAATATACAAAAAGTAAAATCTGGAATTGAAACCAATATAGTCGAAAGTGAACATAAATCAGATTCACAATTGCAAGCAAACAGCTATTACAATGAATGGCAAGCTGAACTTAAAGCCAGGAAAAGGCTAGAAGAAACTGTTATAAGCTTGCAAAAGCAAATAAAAATACTTGAAGATAAAGTTAGTCTTTTGGGCCGTACAGCCCAACCTATTGAGCAAAATAAGCAAAAAGAATACCTCACAGATGAAGAGGAGCTTGCACAAGAGACTGAAAGTCATCTAAAAAAAGCAAAAGGCCAACGAATAAACGAAAGGCGGAAGAGAGTCCTGAAACATCTGCAAGAAATCTTGACAGTGTGACAACGGCAGAACATACAAATCCCCAAGCTAAAACAAATAATAAAAGGCTCGAAAAGACAACTATTGTCTTGAAAAGGCAGCCATTACCACCACCAATAATGATCTCAGGAGTAGACAGATTTGGTGAGCTAAAAAACATAATTGAACAAAAAACTAAGAAAACGTGCAAGTTCACGTCATATAGGCACAACAATTGGAAAATAAATGTCGATGACAGTGACACCTATAGAGAAATCACTGATGAACTAACGAAAATCAAGTTGCAATGGCACTCATATGAAAATAAGGCAACTAGACCAATTAGAGTAGTCGCCAAAGGTCTCCACTTCTCGTGTGATGAACATGATATTGTTGAAGACTTGACTAATAAAAAATTTAAAATTTTGAAAGCCAAAAATATAATTAAAAAAGAAAAAACAACAGGTAATGATGGGGAACCAACTACAAGAAATAGAAAATTACCCCTTTTTATGCTCTCCTTTCATAATCAAGAAGATATTGAAAAGGTGTACGCAATTAAATCAATAATGAGTATTGTTGTCAAGATTGAGCCACTTCGAAGAAGATCTAAAACAATATCTCAATGTAAACGATGCCAAGCTTTCGGGCACACGCAAAGCTATTGTAAAAGAGATTTTGCATGCGTTAAATGTGAAGGAAAACCTCCAACATCCAGCTGTTCACAAAAAAAGGATGAGAAAGTAAAATGCATAAACTGTCATGGACACCACCCAACTAATTATAGAGGGTGTCCGGTAGCAAAAGAATATCAAGAAAAGAAAAAGAGAGGTACTGCCAAACATCAACAGAACCCTCTCGAAAATAAAAACAAACAACACATAACTGTTGAAAATGTTGTAAAAAATAAAGTACCAATTGGTGCTAAAATAAACACGCCAATTGTGAATAACAAATCGTATTCCCAAATTGTAAGAAATACACGTAAAGAAGAAGAAATATCAGTAAAGGAAATGCTTTCTACTATTATTCAAAGATTGGATAATCAAGATAAAGAAATTAAGCTACTGAGCAAAGAAATTTCCAAACGAAAAAACCAAAAAAATAATAATGATTAAGAATCTGAAAGTCGCAACCTGGAATGCTAACGGCTTACACCAACATATTTCAGAATTGCAGGTATTTTTATGCAATGAAGACATTGATGTCTGCTTGATTTCTGAAACCCACTTTAAACAGGAAACAACCATTAGAATTCCTGGCTACCTCTGTTACCACTCTCCCCATCCATCTGACAGTGCCAGGGGAGGTAGTGCTGTAATTGTAAAAAGTATTTTGAAACCCTACGAAATGCCAAAAATAGAAAAACTAACCACGCAAGTAGCGACAATAAACATTTTTACTAAAAACAAGCAATTTAACATAGCTGCTATATACTGCTCACCTAGGCATTCGCCTACAGATGAAGATCTTAATTACCTCTTTCGAGCTCTAGGCAATAACTTTATCATTGGAGGTGATTTCAATGCAAAGCACACCTACTGGGGGTCAAGACTAGTAACGACAAGAGGCAGGAAGCTTTACAAAGCAGGGCGAAATTTTAATTGTAATTTTATTTCGACTGGATCGCCCACTTATTTGCCATCCGACCCATCGAAAACACCAGACCTCATTGACTTCTTCATAATGAAAGGAATCAATAGAAAAGAACTAAAAGTTCAAAGCAGTGATGATTTGTCTTCGGATCATACACCCATAATCCTAACGGTCAACGGTATGTCAGTAGAACAGGTAAACAATGAAAGACTTACCAACAAAAAAACGAACTGGTGTCAATTTAAAAAATTACTCGCAGGCTTTATTAACCTTAGATCTCCACTAGTCACAACAAGGCATATAGACATAGAAGTAGAACAATTCATTGCTAATATACAGCAATCAGCAGAAGATAGTACACCAGCTTACCAACAACATAAACAAGCATCGGTAAAATATCCTTTAGCAATTAGGGAACTTATATTAGAAAAGAGAAGAGCTCGCAGAAAATGGCAAATGACAAAATATCCCGGCGATAAAACTATATTCAATAGACTAAATAACAGGCTTAAAAAAAGGATCGGTGAATTTAAAAATATTCATCCCTAACTAAATTTCTTTCCAACTTAACTGCTGACAAAGTCACAGACTACTCCCTTTGGAAGGCTGCCAAATATTTAAAGAGACCAGAAGCGCAAGATCCCCCGTTAAGAACATCTGATGGGAAATGGATCGGCGACCCAAAAGAAAAGGTCAAACTTTTTTCGGAACATTTGACAAATGTTTTTAAACCTTCTCCACCTAATGTATCAAACGAACAAGTTGAATTATCTGATAGAATAGATAAAGACGTAATCAATTTTGTTTCCATAAAAGAGATCAGCCCATGTATACAAAAGCTATCTAATAGAAAATCGCCAGGTTATGATCTAATAACTGCGCAAATCCTGAAGGAACTACCCTTCATTGCATTGGTAAAACTAAAGCTTTTAATCAATGCTTGTTGCAAGCTAAGATATGTTCCACATCACTGGAAGATAGCTGAAATTATAGTTATACATAAACAAGGTAAGCCACTATCAGAAGTCACCTCATACAGGCCAATATCACTTTTACCAGTATTATCAAAACTTTTTGAGAAACTGCTTCTTAAAAGACTAGATAGAATCATAGAGCAAAGAAGGCTTATTCCCACCCACCAGTTCGGGTTTAGAAATTAACACTCGACAATAGACCAAGTTCATCGTATAATTAATATTATAGAAAAATCATTAGAAGAAAAACAAGTTTGTTCTACATTATTCTTAGACGTTGCCCAGGCTTTTGATAAAGTCTGGCATAAGGGCTTAGAGTATAAACTTCATAGGGATCTACCTATGAAGGAGTTCCACAGGGAAGTGTTCTGGGACCAATCCTGTACCTATTGTATACTAGTGATATACCACATACGAATGATACGATGATAGCTACATTCGCAGACGACACTGCTCTTCTATCAACTGATAGATGCGTGGCTAAAGCAACAGAAAAGCTACAAAACTCAGTTAACGAGATATGTGATTGGGCACAACGTTGGCGAATTAAACTTAATGAGTCAAAGTCCACCCATATCAATTTTACAAACAAAAAAAATCACGAATATTCCCGTGATTATTAATAACCAAGTAGTTAATTATTCTAACACAGCTAAGTATCTGGGTATGAATCTAGATGCTAAACTGAAATGGAAGGAACATGTGAAAAACAAAGTAGAAGAATTAAATATTTGATATAGAAAACTTTACTGGTTGCTAGGATATAAATCGGAAATGTCCACTGAGAATACAATTTTATTATATAATCAGATACTAAAACCCGTTTGGACATATGGTATCCAATTATGGGGTTGTACAAAGAAAACAAATGTACAAATAATACAAACATTCCAAAATAAAGTCCTTCGGGGAATAGTAAATGCCCCATGGTATATTAGAAATAATGACTTGCATCGTGATTTGCAGATTGATTTTGTAACGGAAGTAATTAAAAAGTACGCAATTCGTCACAATGAGCGTCTGCAGATGCATATTAATCCCGAGATAGAAGACGTCTTAAATGTACGATATAATATTCGAAGAAGAACCAAACCTCACGAACTTAACTTAACTTAATAAAAACGAAAAAGAATAAAAAATATGAGAACCTGTATTTAAATTATAATACTTTCTCAATCACAACTCAACGTTGAAACTAAAATCATTTGTCGATCTTTCTTTGATTGGTCATTGTAGTATCTCCTGGCAACTAGTAGTCTAAAATGTCAGTCAAATAAATAATATAAATAAAATATTAATTGTGACTTGATCGACAGAGACGGCAGAGAGCAGGCGGCATAGGACAAGATGCTACAGTCATGATTAAGGAGGTTTTTTTAGTGCGGTTAGAATTCCACACTACTCTGGGTTTCTAATCCCATTGTGTCTTTCGAGAAAAAAAAAAAAAAAACCTCCACTGCCTCGTCATGTGCGGAGGCTAGGCGGCACTGGCCAGTTTCGGACTAAACTCAAGTCCTTTTATTTGGAGTTTTCCGATCGTTTCTGATTTTAGTTCTTTTTTTTTTTCCTTTAACAGTTTTAATAAAATGAATGGAGATGTATGTTTGTATGTTTATATTATGTAAACACTTTTTCTGTTTAAGAATTCCTTAAGTAGGTAATGTAAAATTGTAAATTATTATTTTTTTTTTTTTTCTTTTTTTAAATATCTGAAAATGTCTGAGTAGCTTGTATCTTAATTGAATTGAATATTAAGCTTTCACTATTTTATAAGATAATTTTATGTCTTAATGTGTAAGCATTCAAATGAAATATATAAATAAAATGAAAATGAAATGAAATGAAAAACGGCAAACATTTTGCATGACTTGTATTTGCTGTGAAGGGTATCAAACCATCGACCAGGCCGATGATAACACTTTTACTTGTTTTGTTTTACTTAACGAAGTTGTTACTGGATAACCCTTTAAATTCAACTAAAGATGCTGTAGGAATTGGGACATGAAGCTTAGCACTTTCTTTTTTAAATCAAAAAGTAAAGATTACTTGCTTTGCTTTCATTTCGACATACATATTTTTTGTCGGAGGTTGCTACTATCCTATGGAACCCTCAGACACAACTACTGGTCCATTGTACTGCCAAACAGACACCTTACTTTATTGTACTTAGTTTTCCCGTCTTTCGAAGAAAGATGAGAAGGAGCTTCAGTGATGAAGAGCTTAGATGTTCGGCACTCACCACGTCAGCCCCAAAGATCCGCCACTTGATGCGAGCAAAGGCAGGACAACTACAGAGGAAGTGTTCCGCTGTATCGTCGTCCTCTCCACAAGCAGGACAGATGGTGGTGTCGCTCAAGCTTAATACGTTTAAGTGTTTGGCAAAAGCTTGGTGGCCCGAAAATATGCCCACAAGCAGTCCGCAGTCGATTCTCCTGAGAGACAGAAGGAAAGACGCGGACCTTTTGCAGATTTCCGGACGCAGTCGTTTGGTTTGTCTGCACCCAGCTCAGTCACGCCACCGACACTCGTGTTCACCAGAAACCCAAGTATTAATGGATGACTTAACCACAGATGCAGGCAGACCCAACTCAAGTTCAGGTCCTGAGAGAGCCTCTTCTGAATCCAGTCGCATGGTTACCTAAGGGGTAGTGTAGTCTATTGTTCTCGCTTTCCACGAAGACTTCAAAACCAGACCCCTGTCCGGTTTTAGAGCCATTCGTGAATTAATGATGACATTCTTTCCCTGGCTCAGAGTCTGGCCGAAGCCATTCCGTTGCCTGAGGAAAGTTAACGTGGTAGTTTTGTCGCAGTAGGCATCAGACGGCATATCCATAAGACAGGGGTCAAAGGATAATTCTCGCGCAAGTTCTTCAAAATTCCAATGCGCGTGGTACCAAAAGCCACCTCTCTTTAACCGGGAGATGGTTTGTGGTGGATGTGCAGCAAAGGCAAACCGTTCTTTGGAGTTTGGCGAAAGCCTGTTCCACCACACAACCGATGCATATGAGAGAAGTGGTCTTAACATTGCTGTATAGATCCAAAGGACCCTTTTCGGAGATAAGCCCCATGTCTTACCAAAAGCGCCTTTGCACTGCCAGAAAGTCGACAGCGCTTTATCGGTTTTCGATTCAACATGCTTGGACCAAAGAAGTTTTCTATCGAGGATTACTCCCAGATGAACCTTTTAGCACAAGTTGAGTCAGACCAGTGACATTCCTCCTTCTCGTGAAGAGAACAATCGTAGTTTTAAGAGATTCACTGAAAGCCCATTTCTTGTGCACCAGTCATCGATCAACCATAAAAGGGGAGACAGAACACCACCTTGAGTCCCCCTGTCATGACGCATTTGCCAGAATCAGCTTCGGCAATCAACGTCCTATACAGGACGTTTTTGTTTTTATTAAATAATGGGCCGCGGGCATTGCTAGTCACAGATAAAATCGAAAAAGCATTTGAAGAGAAAAAAGTGTGCACTACAAAATTTCTTGATATAGCACAAGCTTTCGGTAAAGTCTGGCACAAAGGTCTGATCCACAAACTACAAAGGCAACTACCAAAGCAATATTCGACAATTCTGGAGTCATATATATCAGATCGATTCTTCAGAAGTAAACAAGAGACAGAGTACTCAACATTGAGAGAAATTAAAGCTGGTGTACAACAATGCAGCGTGCTAGGTCCAGTTTTATACCTTCTATTCACTAGTGATTTGCCTGAAAGTGGGGAAACCACTATAGCTACTTTTGCAGATGACACAGGTTATGGGAGCAACTGTCGAAGCTTCAAAGGGCATTAGACAATATCTCACATTGGGCAAAAAAAATGACAGATTAGATTAAATGACCTTAAATCAGTCCATATTAATTTTACGCTTAAAAACGTATAGTCCGTCCCAAAGCAAAAGAAAGATCCCAACATGCGCAGTAGCACTTTATTTAAGGTACATTTTTTTCTCTTAAGGATTTTTGATCGCATGAAATTGTTAATGCTTTTCTCTACTTTATCGCAAAGTATACCGAAAATTCCATTTAAACCCTTTTAAACACATAGTGGGTTCGACGCTGTTATAGTAAAGTCACTCAGAACTCTGGCTTTCATTACTCAACACATAGCTATTTGAGAAGTGCAACACCCAGCAAATTTCCCTCTCCTTTGGGGTGTTAAATGTGTATCTTTGGCATAGGCAAACGACGGTGCTGTGCTGCTGCTGTGTGGACAATCAGTCATGGCTCGCTCGTCGATCGAGTGAGATAATCTTCGCGAGTAGGGGTATGCTTGTTGTTTGAAATGCGCACATATTTTTTTTAGCTGTACTTCTGGTTGGAAAAGTAGTTTTGTTGTAGGTAAGAGAATAAAATCCTTAATGTGAAGAGACCTGCGCAAGAAATTTTCACTTAAGTTGGGACGGGCTATACCATATATTCCAGTATACATAAACAACAATGTATGTAGTGGAATACTCAAATACAGCCAAACTTTAGATGCTAAACTGCGTTGGAAAGCGCATGTAAAGAAAAAAAGAGATGAGTTAAACATGCGATACAGTAAAATGTATTGGCTTATTGGGAGATGTTCATCTCCGTCCAATTACAATAAGTTATTTCTATACAAGCAAGTTATAAAACCAGTATGGACCTATGGGCTCCAGTTATGGGCATATCAATGCTAAACAAATTTTCAAACAATTGGAGTTTTCCAAAATAAAGTACTAAGGAACATAGTTAATGCACCTTGGTACATACGCAACGCTGATCTAAAAAAGTTGCCCAAAGGCACAGAAGCAGACTTCTTAACCATGTTAACTTAGAAATAACAGAACTTTTAAACACTGACAATGTAATCAGGAGATTAAGGTGGATAAAACCTTTTGTCTATAAGAGTTAGCTAAGACCAAGAAAGTACGTAATATTTTCAATCAAAAAAGTATAGAAATCCGACAAACGGGGATTTTAACCTCTCAATTATTTAAAAATGAATCAAAAACAAATTGCCGATTAGTCGAACGACTAGGTGCAATCCAATTCGGGATGACGAAAGTCAGTCCCCTCGGGAGTTTTTTTTTAGATCGGGTTAAAGTCCCTCACTATTGCAAAAGCATCCCTCGCGTAATAGCTCTGCAATGTCTTTCGATGATTTTTCCTTCCAGCGAATTCCCATCACAAAAAAAATGTATCGGTGTAGGTTGGAAAGCAGCATTGGCGAAAACGGCGACATTGACGACAGTTCGATGCTACTACCTACCACAAAACGGCCGGCGGTGCCGTGTTTTTCCAGCATCTGGACTTCCGTCACCAGTAGGTATAATGATTGTTAATGAGAAGAATAATTGTATGACCCTTTCATTTATCACCAACGTCTGCTCTTAATTGAGTGCAGATATTTTTATTGATGATATTTCCTCTATGAATTTTATTTCAGTTATAAATAAAATAAGGAGGTGTAAAGCATATTTCAAAATTTCCACCGACCATCGAAAATCAAAGAAAAAAAAATTTTGTATAACACTCTATTTTCACAAAAAGGATCTGCTCCATGCTGTTTTAAAATCGAAATAACAATAATTCGCGCAAACAACAATAACAAGAACAGGGAATAAATGTCAATTGCGGCATATATGGTATTATCAATGGTCAATTGGTGTTTGGTATGCGTATGGTCAATCTCTGACAACCTGTCACAAAAAGTCTGTCATTCAGTCCGAACAGCATTAAAGGCGATCACACAGTAATCAAAATCAGTCATTTGGTTTTGACATTCAAGTCGTATCAATCGTCTCATGCGGCGTGGAACGATGCGAACGAATTGTGTAATAGTAGCTTAATAGTCGTTTTACAGTTTGAATATTAAATTTTCATAGAAAAAAAAAACATAATAATAATAATAATAATAATAATAATAATAATAATAATAATAATAATAAATAAATACATAATTGTAGAGACCCAATATTAAAGAACCGATTTCTCTATAGTTTACTATCAATTGACTTTTATTTTCCGTATTTTTATTTTATATAGTGCGACTTTATTTTCATTGTTTTACATTTTATATAGTCAAGTATTGGCATCGCACTGTGCCGATACTACAATAATGAGTTATTATGAAGGAAAAATTATTTAGGTACATATACTTACTGTTTATTACATGTCTATACTTTCATTACTGATAGACATTCTGCTTTTATAATACCTAAACCTTTGTTGGTTTTTTCTGTAAACCTAGTTGCCCACGGTCCAGCTATCTCATTATCCTTTTTTTTAGATTTAGCAAAACTAGTTTTTACACTAGGTTTAATTTGTTTTTATTTATTTCTTTTCAGATTCTAATAGTTTTAAAATAAGTACTCACTTCACCAAAAAGGCGTATTCTTCTAAAACTCTTAATAGTCTAGAAACGACTGAAGGTGCAATAAACTATTCAACGGAAGCATCTGTGTTAAAAGAATCCATAGGTACAGTCGTATTGGAGAGCTCGACAGACATAGCCTTAAGAACGAGATTGCCGACTACAGCATCCAGTTTTCAAAATCCCAGGAGCTCAACAACAAAACCCACTGAAACCAAGCCATACAACAAATCTATACTTCCAAAGTTGCAAAAGACCGATGCTCCAATGCTCAATTACATATTTGACATGTTCTCAACAGCGAATAAGCATCATCATCACGATCAAAGGTAAATCCTCATTTATGCTGTTTTTCATAGCTTAATAAAATCCGCATCTATATAATTTATCGGAAGACAGTTTTACAAAGGGCAGGCAGGTTTAGATTGAGTTAATAAAATAAATTGAGAACGTTGTCTTTAACCTTAGTTTCGTTCACAAATGTGACAATCACTTGTGATGAAATAAAATTTTCCATCTGCGTAAGGTGATCAGGATCACCAAAAATTATTTAAAATTTGGTATCACTTGACACTGGCATGTGTCATTATTTGTTTTGTGTATTGTTTTCGACTTGAGTAGTTAAAAGCCTCGGTAAAAGCATTTCAGTAGGTCATGCAATTTTAGAAAATGCAAATAAATATAATAAATGTATCTAATATAATAACCGTTTCAACAATGTAAATGTCTAACATTATAATCTATGCGCCAATAAATCGAGTTTTTGACCAACTATAGAAAAGCACCCGGATTTTGCCAAATCCTTTTCTGGCAAAGGATCTAACAGCAGTGATTCCCATAGGATTTGTATTGGAGAAACTGAAAGTATTGCTAAATATGAATGGGCCTGGGCCACCCACCCATTTATTGTTTATTGTTGTAGATAACATTTGAGTTGACGGAACTCCAGCTGACAAATCCAATAGCCGTAGGTAGGATATACATAAATTAACGTATTCTCTTTTAGTCATTTTTAAAAATATTTTTGATTTGGAAATATCAATTAGCTAGGTATATAATAATGTTTTGAATTTTCTAGCTCCAGTTTCACAGTTTGATTAGCTTATTCGCAACAGTCGGACAAAAAAACACGCCTATTGTTATTTTTATCTTCTTCATATTCACTTTTAGTTCCTAAAGAATTGCACAAAAATGATAATTTTGTCCTAACACATCAAAAGAAAAAAAAACAGTATTTGCATGCAAGTGACGCCACGAGTACGATAACTTAGGCGCCAAAAATTTATAGGTAACGGTTTTTTGTTTTGTTATCGTACTCTCCCCCAAGTGACAACTAAACTGCTGTCACAAGAAATTATCACAAAAATGTCACATATGGCAATCACCTTACGCAGACCAATGTCCTTGATTGTGACTATCACTTATCACAAATCACCTTAGCCGATTCCACTCCGATGTTTCTATTGAAGCCCATCCACATCCAAACAAATGTAAATGAAATGTAAACGAAACAAAAAATACTAACAAAAATTGGTAAATAGAATCCCTAAAATTTACTAACGGCCTCAACTCGGAACAATATGGTGTTTCGCCTTGACTGCAACTTACAAAAAAAGTCATTGATATTTAGCTTATTTGTGACGTTCCAAATCTCTTAAAACTAAACTTCATACATTAGCAAACCTGGTTTGAAGTGATTTTGTAATTATTTTGTCCTACGTACTCAAGAAATATATTGAGAATTCGTAATGTACGAGTTCTGGTTGGTCGTTGTGCAACGCGTTGTGAAACGATTTTACAATAATGTTCTGCACATTATGTTCAAGCCGGTGGTCAACTTTTTACATTTTTGTTGGCCCGAGTTGTGTTGAGTGCGACGAAATTTGTGATCTTTTGCTAGTTGAGCCATTGTAATCAATCAAATGACATTTGTTCGTGCACTATGTGCGGTTTACCATTTGCAATAGGTACAGGTAGCCAAATAGCCAGGAGTGACTGCAAGCCACTGATCAGGTAAAAATCGGGTATCTTGCTTGGTTATTAACGGTGACACAAGTTCAAGAAGCATAAAGTCGCGTAAAATTTTTGAAAAATGCCTTTGAATTCGAGTTCAAAGGCGCAGTAGGATCAATTGATTTAAATATTCTATATATTTATATAAAAATGGTGGCAAAAATGTATAGTAATTCATCAATTGAGAAATTGGCTCAAATTTGGCTCAAATTTCTTTTCAGTTGTTCGTAATTGCCAGGAGAAGGTTCTTCTAAAAGAACATTTTGGGAAAGTCGGGAAAACGGAAAAATCCAAATTTAAGAACAACTGGGCCGATTTGGCTCAACTTTTTTCAGTTGTTTGTAATTGCCAGGAGAAGGTTCTTCCGAAAGAAAATGTTGGGAAAACCCTCCGGAAAAGTCGGGAAATTGGAAAAATCGGAAATTGAGAACGGCTGGGTCGATTTGGCTAAAGATTTTTTTCATTTGTTCGTTTTGCCAGGAGAAGGTTTTTGCGAAAGAAAATTTTGGGAAAACCATCCGAAAAAGTCGGGAAATTGAAAAAATCGAAAACTGATTTTTTTGTATGGAATTTTGTGTGCAATTGTTCCGGAATGGCTTTTCGAATGGAAAAATAGAAAATTCTTAGTTGAAATCTTGGAAAATTCCGGAAAAAACGCGAAAAATTTGAAATTTTGCATTTTATCGCATGATTTGATGATTTTGGACGATGTAAGGGTGGAAAATTCGTTGTGAAGCTTGGAAAATTTCGGATAATTGTGAAATTTATTGTAGGATAAAAGGCGTTTTGCGTGCATTTTGGATGGAGAAGTAATAATAGATGGCGGTGTGCTCCGATCAATGCCACAACCCTATAGATAGCGTTATACGTTGACTTAGGCTGTGCGCAATTTGACAGGTGCCCTTTTCGCATTGTCATTTTCTATTGAGCAAATGTGCTATTTTTCTTGCTGCAATTGATTCGAGTTTTGCGTATTATTATACTGATTCCGGATAGTCGTATATCGCGGATCACATCCGCAATCGGTACAAGCATTACGATCAATTGAAATTCAATTCGATCATTTTTTCAGATTGGCTTCTGCGATGACAATCAATAAATCGCAAGGCCAATCGTTGGAAGTCTGTGGGGTTAATCTCGAATTTCCCTGTTTTTCGCATGGTCCAGCTGTCAGCTGCCTGTTCGCGTGTTGGCAAAACGTTTTCATTGTTTGATTTTGCGCCGAAAAACAAATCGAAAAACTTTGTTTATCATCGCTATTCAAATAAATCACATTGAAATTTGAACTTGCTATCAGTGCTTTATTATCACTCAATAGTTTAACTGAAGGCGTTAAATTGGGGCGAGACGAAGCTCGCCGGGTCCGCTAGTTTCTGATATATTTCAATAGAAAAAAACAAGTGTGGTCGTGACTCAAAAAATATTCATCCACCTATAATCGTCTCCTCTTTTTTTCACTGTCTTTGGCGTTCACTATTTATTAAAAATTATTAACGCGTCAGCGTTTTCTTTCACGAGAAACCATAATTATAGCAATGCAAAACGAAGTATTGGTTTCAGAATGAAAAAAAAAAAATTTAACAAGAAACAATGCTCTGTACCCTAGGAAGATCATTATGTCGTATGAAAGCGAAACTCGAAATATTTCATGAAGGTGTGAGAAAGAAGCTGTCAGCTACCAAGTGCGTTCAGCGCGTTGCCCAACAAGTGATCCTTGGTTAAATGTATGAGGGTATCAACGCGTTCGTCAACTCTTTTAGCAACCCCAACCACAACGAAAACGCTGTTGTCCAACTCAGACATGTTGATCAACTAGTGTAAGAGGTCATTCAACAATTGAGTGAGTTGATCAAGTGTACGGGACCCGCAACGCGTTCAACACAATATTGTTAAATTTTAATTGAAATTACATTGCTCAACATGAAGAACATGAGTTTGTGCACTAATGAACGAGCTTAAAAATGTCTTTCTTCAACTAAAGAGTTGAATAAACTTTTGAATAAAATTGGTTGATGCATTGGGCACTAAGTGCATTATAATTACGCTGACCATCCGACCTGTATTTAAAAGGACAGTCCTTTCTTTTTGACCTCTGTCCTGTATTTTTTTATTTTTAATAAAGGACGTATTTTGTCCTTCATTTTTGAAACTGTCCTATAAAACACTGTCAAGATTTAATTTTTGGGCAATTGAACTCCACGAAGTATCAAAACATAAACTGTAATGGTATGAAACTTATATCAACAATACATTTACCAATAGAATTCTACATTTTTGGACGTAGAAGTGTAGAAGTCCTTGAGAGGCTCTTATTTCGTGAAACACCGGATTGGCTATGAATTGAGAAAAGTCTACCATTAATTTCTCAGAAAAAGACTGACTTATTTTTAAATTGCGTAAAACTTTTCGATGAAATCTCTATACAGTGAGCGTCAAAAGTGAGTAAATGCTGTTTTCATTTATTTTTGGAGTTTGAAAACAATTTTGTTTAAATACATATTATACAAATTTGTATGCTGTAAAAATAAAATACGTTTTGTTATTGTTATTTCGTTGTCAAACTTTTTACAGATTATTGGTATTTTAGACTTGTTTCCAGACCTCAAAGAAAACTCAAAGGAACATTGATGTTCACTCACTTTTGACGCTCACTGTATATTAAAATGAAGATCACGACTCATCATCAACGCCCAGCCCAAACCCTATGCTCTAGAAAGCTGAAGTTTTGCACAAAGGTTCCCTTTATGATGTATACAGGGGATACGGAAGGATAATTTAACCCGTAAAGGGGTGAAAGGGGGGGGGGGGCAAAGTATGGGAACATTTTTATTTTTCATCCGATCGACTTCAAACTCGGGTTGTGTAGATACCTACTCTATGCATATAAGAAATAAATAAAATAGTTGTCCTGATTTTGGAAATGTTGCTTGGGGCACGAGTTATTAGCGACTGGAAAAGGAGGATTCAGTTTGCATAAGGAACATTTTTGTTCATCCTATCAAGCGTGTAGCAAAACACACTAACTTTTTTGTAACGTGGACGGGGGCGAATCCACGGATAAAAGCTAGTTTTTTGTAAAAAGATATGTTTGCGCTAATAAATTGACTGTCGTATAATTATATTTTTTCATGGAGAGGTAAAGAAACACTGCCGGCGTCAGATACAAATGTTCATGTTAACCTAAACAAAACAGTGACATTTTGTCGAAAAAGGTTCGTTTGTATAGTAACACATAAATAACGACATCTATTGCCTTTTTGTCATATTTTATCAAAATATTCGTACCAATTAAGACACCAAGCTCGTTTAGTAAAGTAACCATAGAATAATGTTTTTAAATAATATTTTCGGGAAAGCTACGGAAAGCTAAACAACATCCTAGAGGCGTTGTAAGGCTGCTCTCAGATTGAGGAAATGATATCTAGACGTAGTGTTGTGCCAAACCGAAAAATTTTCAAACCGGGTTAACCCGAGTTGAAATTGAAGCAAACCGGGTTGCAAACCGAGTTGACTAACTCGGTTTTTTTTTTTCCTTCTTCCAGTTTGTTGAAAACTTCTCAAACTAGGGACTTTTTTCTTGGGCCCGGCATTATTTGCTTCGAAAAATAAAACACAAAATGTGGGAAAAAACCGAAATCAAAAACCATAAAAAACAGGAAACTACACTAAGAAACTAAAACAAATGAAAACGAACCGACGGATTCAAAATAGAATTACTTTGCAACTCGGTTTTATAAAAATAAAAATCAGTTTTCGAGCACGATTTTATAACCAACTGAAACCGAATCATTTATTCCATTCGGTTTCGATTAAATGCAGTGAAATAAAATTTTGCAGTTCGTTCCATCGGTTTGATATAAATGTAACTCGGTTTAGCTGTAACTCGGTTTGAAACGGTTTATGAACTCGAGTTGACACATCACTTATAAGTTTCAGGCAATACTGTTGCTTCGAAAGCAGCTTAAAATAAAGTTGCTAGTTGCTTATTGACATTTACTAGTTTCTTAGTTGCTAATATATGTATACGGCTAATGTCAATCCAATATTTTTTTTTTGTTTTTAAAGAACTATTATTAATGTTAATGTTTTTTGCTATCTTGTATTTTTAAATAATACAGTTTGTAAGCAGAATGTGCCTTAGAGAGGCGATTGGAGAATTCGAAAATAATAACCGCCAATGTAACACTCGAAATTGGTTATTTTATTTCTAAAAATATATACATTTAGTTTCTTAAAATGGTTTTAAATTATTCCTTACCGCAGTTTGTACTCTCCATTCGCTTCAAAGGCAAGAATAAAATGTGGAAAGCGCGAAAGTTAAATGTCAAATGTGAAGAGTACAGACTACAGATTGAAGTGAGCCTGATGATACATTTTTCTATTCTCAAGTAGATGGTGCTGTGGCGGGTAGTTCTGTTTGATGTGTAATTTCAGCTGGTGGCAGGTCGTTATTTAACATCCCCGCCCCCGTGAATCAGCCCGATTCACTTACCTCCACGCTAAGAACTGCCAGTTTGGAAGTAGGACGGCGCAAAACTCCAGACTTTGTGCGAACGTCAGCTCGCCTCACTACACCATCCGCTCCGTGGTAGACTCGTTCAATTCTTCCGCGGCACCACTGTTTTCTTGGCATGTTCGTATCACAAATGAAAACTAAATCTCCTTCCTTTAACGGCTCCGTCTTCTGGCACCACTTGGTTCTGCGAGTTAATGTTGGCAGATACTCTGCAATCCAGCGTCTCCAAAATCTGTCTCTCAACTGACGAGCAATTCGCCATTGCTTTCGAAGACTGCATATCTTCTTGACTGGATCACTCGAACTCGGTGTTTGAGCAGTGTTTGCGGATCCCAGAAGGAAGTGATTTGGCGTGAGTGGTTCTTCCTGGTCCACGGAAATCGGTAGATGAGTCAGAGGTCGGGAATTCACAACGTTTTCGGCTTCGATGATCAAGCATTGCAGCGTATACTCACGGGGAGCAACTTCCTTTAGTGTATGACGCAGAACCTTCTTTACGCACTGGACCATACGCTCCCAGACACCTCCTTCAGATGGGTTGCTGGGGCAATTGAACACCCATTCAACACCCTTTGACGACAGCTCATTCTGAATACGGTCACAATCGAACACCTCACTGAAACGTTTCGCCTCCTGGTCTGCTCCTATGAAGTTCTTACCATTATCGCTGCGAATCCGTACGGGCACTCCTCGTCGGTTCATGAAGTTGCGGATGGTCAAAATGCAGGCATCCGTTGAGAGATCGCAGGCTACTTCTAAGTGAATGGCTCGAATAACGAGGCACGTAAATAAAGCCACCCACCTCTTCTCCGTACGACGACCAATGGTTACTGTTATTGGTCCGAAATAGTCCAGGCCGGTGTAGGAAAACGGTCTGACAAACGGCGTCAGACGATCCTCAGGAAGTGGACCCATCATTGGCGCAACAGGCTTCAGTCGTGCTAGCTTGCATATGTAACATCTGGTGATGATCTTCTGCATGACTTGTCTAACGCCTTGTCCAGCGTAGACACGAGAAATGCGGTGCGTGCGTTCCTATGCGGATAATGCGGGCACATTACAAAATCAGACCTATGTTGGGAAATGTAGATGTCCAACCTAGGCACGATTTTGCGGTAAATGCGTGAGTTGCGATGTCTCCGCATCGCACTCATAGTTTGAAAATCAAACTGGTTTGATTTTGCCCGCATTATCGTGCGGAAAATTATGATGAAAGTTTTTATTTCAGACATTCAAAAGCGAAGTGTCATGGTGAAATAAAAACCATATTGACAGAAGGAGTGCGGCAAAGGAATGGGACGAATTTTTCTGAAATATAGTCGAATGTTTTATCTGTTTATATATTATACTGTTGCGTCGCGTTTATTTTTGCGATTTTTAATATTCTTATTTTTAATAAGCTATTTTCCAATCAAAAATCGTTCTTGCCGAAAACGAAGCCATTTTACACAGAATATAACAGAAGGGTATTGAAACAATCCGCATGAACGCATTATCGTGTTCTAATTGGACACATTCCGCATTCCCCGCAAATAAATGCGGTGTGTGCAACCAACGCACCGCCCGTAAAATCGTGCCCGTGTCTACGCTGGACACGGCGTAAGGCGTGGTATCCAATATGAGCGACGAATTTCGCAGATGGTAGCTTCAACGTTCTGGTGTTTCATCTTCGAGTGGTGGTATGCAACAACCAGTTCGGTGAACACATGATTAGGCGGCAATATTATCGGGCGTTTTGTATCATGTGGAAGCCAACTGGCCGCATCGATGCGACCACTGACACGCAAGACACCCTCTTCATCGACGTAAGGCATTAGGTTGTATAAGGGACTTCCTTTGGCAAGGCCCTTGGCATTTTTTACATTACTTATGTCTGCAGCATAGACCTCAGCTTGCGCCTGGCGGCATAACACAATTTCAGCTACACGCAGTTCATCCACTGTTAGACCATTAGATTCATTCGTTACTCGACGTAAGCGACCAACGAATCTTATGACCCATGCGATCGTCCTTTTTAGCTTTATGTATGAAGAAAAGTTACTAAATAAAATGAAGTTATAACTCACGGCAAGTAGGTTGAACTTCGGCCGAAGTTCCTCTTCCTCATCATCTTCGTGCAGATTGATTTTGTCATGTTCTCCAGGCCACAGGTGTTCTTCGTGTCTCAGGAAATCTGGTCCCATCAGCCATCTTGATGATGGACTCAAATTGATCTGGCAGTTCGATCGGGTGGCTTCATCGGCGACGTTGTCCTGGCTAGGTATCCATCTCCAGCTGGACACCTTAGTTGCGGCGAGGATCTCGGCGATCCTATGAGCTACGAAGGGCTTGTAGCGACGATTCTTTGACCTTATCCACTTGATGTACGTCATCGAGTCGCTCCATAGAACACAACGTCTGACATCTAATGTGTGCTCTTCGATGATTGTTTGCATCAAGCGAGTTCCAAGAACGGCAGCTTGAAGCTCGAGGCGTGGAATGGTCATTGGCTTCAATGGGGCGCATTTAGTTTTGGCACACACGAACGAGACGCCTGCTTTGCCTTCCGAAGTCTCATACCTCCAATACGCTACGGCGGCAAATGCTTCCTCGCTAGCGTCAACAAATATGTGAAGCTGCAGCTGCTTCGGCGAGGCTTTCAAGAAGTAGTAACGTGGAATTTGAATCTCGACTACTTGGCTCAAGATCATACACCAGTTCTTCCAGGCTGCATTAATGTTGGTAGGCAAAGATTCATCCCAACGCAGATCACACCTCCACACTTCTCGCATCAATAGCTTTGCGCCGATCAAAATGTTTGCCAAAAATCCCAGTGGGTCGAACACAGACATGATGACACTGAGGAGCTGTCTCTTACTGGGACACCTTTTTCCAACAATAATATCCGGATCAACTCGATGGAAATTTAGGTGATATCTAAAGGTGTCGGTTAATGGTTGCCAAAACATCCCAAGTACTTTCTCCGTGGCCAGGCTCTCATTAGCCGAACAACTATTTCCAACTTCAACCTTTGTGGATTCCGTTGCAGACTCCAAGGAGCGTAAAACTTCTCTGGAGTTTGAGCTAAAGGCGCGTAGTTCAAACCCAGCATTTTTATGAATGTTACGTACTTGTTTTGCTACGCTGATGGCCTCTTCTGTTGACCCGAAACTATCCACGAAGTCGTCGACATAGTGGTGTTGTAGAATAGACTTCACAGCTCTGGCACTAGCGTCGCGATGTTCCAGGGCGTTGACAGTTTTGACATATTGCGCCGCACATGGCGAACAAGCAGCGCCAAATGTCATAACAGACATCTCATAGACATCTGGAAAAATATCTTCGTTACCGTCGCGCCAAAGAAACCTCTGTGAACTCCTGTCTTCTGGTCGAATCAGCACCTGGTGAAACATTTCGCGTATGTCTCCACACACTGCAACGGCTCCCACTCGAAAATTGAAAAGCACCGATGGCATCGGCTGGTACTGCTGTGGTCCTTTCAGCAAACAGGAGTTGAGGGATATCCCGTCGACTGTGGCGGCTGCGTCGAACACAAGGCGTAGCTTCCCCGGCTTGTTGGGATTCACGACGGCGAAGTGTGGGAGGTACCACGTCCTAGGTCCTGCTACGGCGGTTTCTGCTGGCTGCAGCTTGCGGGCATACCCTTTGGCGACATAACTTTTGATGATTTCCTTGTAAGCGGCAGCAAACGTATCATCGCGCTTCATTTTACGCTCAATGCTAATGAGCCTCTTCTTGGCCATAGTGTAGGAGTCGGGAAGCTTAATGTCATCACGCTTCCATAGAAGTCCAGTTTGGAATCTACTATCCACCCTGACGGTAGTTGACTGGAGAATACCACGGGCGCGCACATCTTCATCGGTTTCAACTGCTGGTGCTGACCGCACCCCGAAGCTTTCAGTGTCGAAGTAGTTCTCTACCAATTCATGAAGGACATCTCGTTGGAAGGCTTCTCCATTTACGTTGACCAGTAGACATAAATTGTTCGCTGGCATATCCGCTTTCGTTGGACAGAATACTACCCAACCAAGCTCTGTATGGGCAGCAAACGGACCTCCATCTCTTAGTTGAACTGTCTCAATTGGTAAACCCAGGTGGCAATTGTCCAGACCAATGAGTAGCTGAGGTGTAACATTTGAATAAGGGACGACTGGCAGCCGCTCAATAAATTTGGGATCCCCTCGTAGATCGCACTTGTTCAAACTTTGCATTGGCAGACGGAGGTTGGAAATGCCATAGATGTTACGAAGCATGTGTTTCTTCTTGACGTGTTCTCCACTGATGTGAACTGTGACCAAAGTTGCAGGTTCCTGGGCGGCTCTTCCTCCAAACCATTGAAGGTCTAACTTGCGTCGTCGACCATCTAAACCAAGTTCCTCGATAAGGCTGTTATCCATCATAGTTATCGAAGAACCTTCGTCGAAGAGAGCGTAAGTGTTAATTTGCTTCTCTGGCCCGTATAGAGTAACAGGCAGCACTCGAAAAAGAAGTTTGCAATTCTTGGCTGGAATTACTGCGCAGCTTAGAACTGCTTCCTTTGCTTCGTTGACTTCAGGTTGATGCTGGGTGGCACTTGGCATATGTGCACTTTCGGTTACAGGATGTCTGAGTTCGTGTAATAATTGGTGATGGCTTCTCTTGCATCCATCCACACCACATGGCTTTCGACGACGGCGGCAGTTGCGGATAGAATGACCCACTCCCAAGCATGTGAAACACAGACGAGAACGTTTTGCATGAGTCCACCTTTCAGACACGCTATATCCCAAAAAAAGTTTGCATTCAGGAACAGTATGACGGTTTTCACATATTGGGCACTTGAAATCATCAACCGGTTGGCCCTTGGTTACGTGAAGGACAGAACGTCGCTTTGGCTCTACTGTTGTCCGACGACCACTATCATGCACCGTAGAAATCAGATTTGCAACCCTGCTTAACCAGTTGCTAAAGTCGACTATAGTAGGGTACGGCTGTATTTGCGCTGCATATCCAGCCCACTCAATCCTCTGGCTCATAGGCAGCTTTGAAATGAGCTCCTTTAGTAAAGTGGGGTTGGATAAATGATGCTGACCATTGATGGAAGATAGAAATACAGCTAGGTTTTTAGCTTTCACCGCAAACGGAACCAACTTCTCCATAGAAGACTCAGAAATCGGAGATATTTGCTGAACTTGTTTGAGCTGGCTATCTATTAACTGCTCGGGGCGACCAAAGCTAGACCGCAGCTGCTCCATCACAACGTTCACATTATCTGCATGAATCATCATGCACCTTACCACATTTCGCGCATCACCTTTCAATGATTTCTGCAGGCGCATATGATTCTCCAAATTGCTATAACCGTACGCTGCTGTTGACTCAGTGTACGCTGTAGCAAACATCGGCCAGTCTTCGGGATCGCCACTAAATTCAGGCAGATCTTGTAGTTTACGAGGCGCAGTTAACGATTGCTGCGATGAACTGTTGTAGCTTGCAGTAAATGTCGGAACAGTACCACAGTGTTGCGATGAAAACCATATCGGCGGTGACGGTTGCGTTCTGAAATTGCTTAGACCAATTGAAGCACTAGTATTTGTGATACAGTCTGCATTACTAACATATGGACAGCCTAAAGTGGATGTCGGCAATAGCGGGTTAGTAAACGATACCGTTGGCTGTGCAGATACCGTTGGCTGTATCGACATATTGCCGTAAACGTTACCTGAATTTACTGACGAACAATGCGTAGCGGCAGTGAATAACGGCGGTGTAAACTGTGCACTTGGTGGAGCGAACGAAACTGATTGTACAGGTCTGCTAAGAAGCGCTTCTTTAAGCGACTGGCATTGTAAGTCGCGTTCGCCTAACTTCATCTGGGTGCTCTTTAATTCACTTTCAAGAGCGCAAAGTCTGCTTTGCAAAGTTTCCAGAATACTCTGGTGGTGCGCTGCGGTGGCCACGGCAGCGTTCGTTGTCTGCGTTGGAAGAACACTCTCCTTGGAAGTAGCCGTCGATGGGATAGCTGTTGCATCTATGGATGTGACTTGAGAAGAAGCAGCTATTGAAGATGCGGCAGTAGGTTCTATGGCGTTGACTTCTCCATCCATATTCAGGCTGACGATGGTTAACTCCTGTTGGTTGAGACGTGGACTTCTTCTAGGTGGCGTACGTTGCATTCCTTATTATCTGCAGTAGAACCCCACGGCGGCAAGGGAGTCTCAAACTGCACGGCAAATGGCGGCTCTACGCAATTCACTTCTCGGCAGGGAAGTTGTAAATTGCGAAATAAAACGCTGTGCCTTAGAGAGGCGATTGGAGAATTCGAAAATAATAACCGCCAATGTAACACTCGAAATTGGTTATTTTATTTCTAAAAATATATACATTTAGTTTCTTAAAATGGTTTTAAATTATTCCTTACCGCAGTTTGTACTCTCCATTCGCTTCAAAGGCAAGAATAAAATGTGGAAAGCGCGAAAGTTAAATGTCAAATGTGAAGAGTACAGACTACAGATTGAAGTGAGCCTGATGATACATTTTTCTATTCTCAAGTAGATGGTGCTGTGGCGGGTAGTTCTGTTTGATGTGTAATTTCAGCTGGTGGCAGGTCGTTATTTAACACAGAAAAATGATTGTCCTTTATTTTCCTTTGACAAATATGGTCACCGTAATTATAATAATGCTTATTATACATATTATACACTCCTTAACTGTGATTTACTTAAACCAGTGGTACACAGGGATTCACTCGGAAGGTTACTTTCAAATAAAATGTAGCTATGCCTTTTAAAAGACTTTTTTATACTATTTAAAATTCGTTGCTTGAGATAACTTGAGTTGCTGGAGAAAATATTAAAAATTAAATTACATAATATAGATTTAGATACTATTTTTGGCAACAATACAATTATGTAGGTATACATTTTGCGAATGTACTCTTTAAGGTCACGAAGAATATTAACTAATATAATCCGATATGTTTGACAGTAGACTTGAAAAAATAGTAGGTTACATTTCAAATTATGAACACGTATTACACCCAACCATTAGTTTTTGGATTAAGAGGATTTCTAAATGCAGGCAAATTTAATTAGGAGGGAAGAATAAACTGCATCTGTCACTATCCGATTATTCTTAATTGTTTTTAGTTTATGGCACTACTCTGCTTAACAAAATTTGTTTAATAAGGACAATTTTTTTTACAGATACGGTCCACATTTCGAAGACATACAAAAAGAAGGAACACCTTCCAATATTACAGTGCAAGCTGGAGCGAGCGTCTATCTAAACTGTCGAATTTCCTTGCTTCAAGATAAGACTGTAAGTTCAACTCATACGCTCGTGAATATGTACCATAATAAAATTATACTTATATACCATTATTTTGAACTTAATATATACGGAATTGTTTAACTATGACTTAATTTGCCTACGATTAATTAATTTTCTCGCTTGATGCACTGAACGAATCAATAAAAAACAGTTTGCGCAACAGCGCTGTGGGTATCAGTTTTAATTTTTGGGATGAGTGGAACTTTACCTATACCAAATCCGAACGGCTGTATTGAAATGTTTTCTTAAGCGGATTATATTTATAATCTATAATCTTATCTTATTTTAACCTTCAGGCTTAATATGGTTTTTTTCCGGGGTTGCATCAGGTGAAACCATTTGCCTCTAGCTAATCTAATGTTTTCGTATACTAATTATGTTAAGCCCTAAAATCTGAGTATTTTTATTTTGAAACGAATAATAAAAATCATTGAGCCTTAAAATGTAGGTATTATATTATGTACATACTAGTTGAACCTGATCGGCTTTGCTCGTGACCAGGAATTGTATTGCCTAGACATATTTTTGTCTATCAGGACAATGCATATTATCAATGTTCCAAATTTTACAAATTTGCCGAATTCCTGCCGAAGAATATTGTTCGCAAAGTTTTTTTATGGACGGCGCCACACCTCTTGTCCAATTTTGACCAATCTTCGCAGGAAAACCTCCGGGCCAACACCTAAGGTTGTCTGCAAATTTAAGATCAATGGGTTCGGTAGTTTTCGAGACACAAGATTTGGCACGAGTTATTTAGGCGGAAGGGGTAATATAAAAAAATAATACTTAAAAGAAAAAAATATTAAAAAACAATGGCAACATTTACAATAAAGAACTTCACGATTTTTGTAAGCCAGAAATAACTTGATTTAAAAAGATGAAAGGATAGATTCCTGGCTTTCAAAAATGATATGGTAATTTTTTATAAGTTATCCCATTGTTTTTATACCCCCCACAGGAAGGTATTATTAACTTTGTCATTACATTTGTAACGCCAAGAAGGAATCACCGGATACCTTATAAAAAATAAAATATTCTGAATCAGGATCACATTCTGAATCGATTTGGACGGTATCTGTCTGTTGAAAACACGATACCGTTCAAACGAACCGACCTAGGCGAAATTTTGTGAGAGCACTTATTTTTATCTGTCTGTGGAAAACACGATAGCGTCCAAACTAATCGACTTAGATAATGCAATCTTGTGATTGTGAGAGGACTTCTTTTTACCATCGTCAGGTTGGTGTTAAAAATGACCCACGTCGGTCAAGTAGTTCTGGTACCTCCCACACAAAACCATAAATACTAACTCAAACTGCAAACACTTTGCATGCCTCTTAAGCAATGGAGGCTATTAAAGCATCGACCAGGCTTTAATAGCACTTAACACTTTACTTGTTTAATATACCTATTTTTTTTTTTTTTTTTTTTTTTTTTTTTTTTTCATTTTGAGTTTTTAAATTACCCCTCCTGCCAAAACGAAGCCAGCTAAACCTGTTTCGAGTCGTTAAAAATTGCACCTACTGTATGACCGCCGTCAAGCACGCATTGGCTAGATTGAACTCCTGTGTCGACTGTCGAGCCATTAAAAACTTGGCCGCGGATCGGATGACCGTAGTCTAGTGATTCTACATTCAAAAAATAAAAATACCTACCACGCGTCCAAAAATTCCCTACTGTGATGAGTGCACTAAGTCTGAGCTTATTCAGCTAAATAGCTGTAAATTTATTAGTGCTGACCATAATGTCTTTGGGTCAGTTGCTTGTCCTCTCTCGCATGAATCGCATGCTAATTCTATTATATCCACTATTTGTTAAGTAATAAATAACTTGAATTATTCGAGAAAGCGTGTATTTGCTTGAGTCATCGCAGTGGCGACGAGGAACAAAACATTGTTTTTTTAAAATTGCTTAAGTTCAACGGGTTAAAATAAAAAAAATTATAATGTCGATTATCGGCTCAGTCCAAAAATTCGATTTTAATCAAAATGATTGGCATATATTTAAAGCCCAGTTGGAACAGTTTTTCATTGCCAACGACGTGAGTGCAGAAGTGAAGAAAAAAGCAATTTTAATTAGTGCCTTATCTGAGCAATCTTATAAATTGGTCAATAATTTGATTCACCCCATGAAAATGGAAACGGCTTCGTACGCAGAACTTAGTAAAGCTTTCGACGATCATCTTAAACCTACAGTTTCTGGGTTCGCAGAACGGCATAAATTCTACTCCGCAGTTAAAGAAAATCATGAGACAGTTAACCAATGGGCAGCACGAGTGCGATCACTGTCCATAAGCTGTGAGTTTGGCGACGAGCTTAATTCAGCTCTTCGCGACAAATTCGTAATGGGACTGCAGAAGGGAGCGGCAAAAGATAAGCTGTTCTTGGAGAGCGTGGCGAAATTAACGTTTGACAAAGCCGTGGAAATTGCAAACGCAGTGGAGTGTGTCAAGCACCAATACGAGCTTGACGTACGCATAAAACAAGAGCCAACTTCATCTGACGGAATATATCGAATGGGGCAGGCGAGACAAAAGGGCAGCAGCGGACAAATGACGGCGAAACAGCAACAACAGCAGCAGCGTGGGCAAAAACAACAAGGCGGTATTAACAACAACAATGGCAGTAAGTGTGGAATTTGCGGACTAACAAATCATTCGGAAAGTTCATGTCGATTTAAGAACTATCGGTGTAAGCGGTGTAAAAGCAGAGGACACTTGCAACGGGTTTGTCCAAATAAACAAAGTAATAATTATAATTCGCAAAAGGATTTTAATTTTATTGAGAGTTCTGAGTTGTCTTTGTTTAATATTTTTTCTAAACTTGAATCTAATGAACCCATTAAATTAAAAGTGTGCATGAATAGTATTCCTATGATGATGGAGATTGATACGGGAGCTTCCATTTCTGCAATCTCTTTAAAAACGTACCGCGATCATTTTAATTTGTAAGATTTCCCCTACAAATCTGTTTGCCTACATAATATTTGGAAAAATTAAAAGAAAAGTGTTCAAATGCTGTTTTTATTTTAATTAATTTTTATTTAAACGCATTGATCTTCTTCTTCATTTTTATTCCTTTTGAGTGGTAAATTTCAGAATAGTTGTATTTCACAACTTTTGCCGGCAGAATCAAATAATCTATTTCACTACTTCTGACGTCTATACAAATAAAAAATCACAGCTGTCAAGAAGTGACATACCGACAATTTAAATTTCAGGTAAATTTGAATCCAGACAAGTCGACTTACTTTGACTAGATTCTTAAATACGGCCAACGCCTTTCGACAATGACTTTTAAGCCAAGACAATGAGTAGGTATGCTTGGGCGAAAAACGTTAAGGTAGAAATAAAA
Organism: Cheilosia scutellata; assembly: GCA_955612985.1. Taxonomy (NCBI): domain Eukaryota; kingdom Metazoa; phylum Arthropoda; class Insecta; order Diptera; family Syrphidae; genus Cheilosia; species Cheilosia scutellata. The sequence goes on from OY015311.1 coordinate 56,415,351, forward strand.
GTGTGAATTCAGGGTAAGAGGTATGTTGTATGTATGTAGCAACTAGCAAGATCTCAAAAATTTAGGTAGTTTCTATAGAGTTCTATACTCTATACGAAAACATTGGACAAAAATATCGTACACATTACCGTTTATCAGGAATTTTCTATAAAATATAAAAAATACCTACATTTACAGCAAACGGTTTTAAGTATTAAAAATCTGGCCTTTTTCCCCTACGGAGTAGTTTTTTAATCGAAAATACCTACATGTAGGGATTTTTCCCTACGTGTATCATAACTGCCGTAGTCAAGTAAACGCCATGGCCCATGGAGGCCATATAAACGATAATACTTTTTGCAGTTGTAAAAGGAGGCAGTATTTTTTTTTTTTAATTTTTTTTTATATATATTTCTGAGTTCGTTCGCCTCTTAAAGTTTATTTGACTCTTTTTAGGTGTCATGGGTTCGAAGAAACTCTATGGGTGAAGATGCACTCGAACTGCTAACCGTTGGTCTGCATACGTATACGGGTGACAAACGATATACAATGGAATTTCAATATCCAAATAACTGGAGATTAAAAATTGTAAATGCGAAAAAGGAAGATGAGGCCACTTATGAGTGCCAAATATCAACGCATCCGCCCAGAGTTATACAAATTCATCTACATATTAATGGTAACCCTTAAATTAGAGTTTACCTATTATGCTAAATGTATACAATATTAATTTATTTTAATCCTTAGCGCCGAAAGTTGTAATCGTTGATGAGTACAATATTCAATTACAGGAGAAGTATTACGAAATAGATTCAACATTGCAATTATCGTGTATTGTTCGAAATGTTGTTATGACCTCATCGGTAGTATTTTGGAGACATGGGGATCAAATATTAAACTACGACACTACTAGAGGAGGAGTTAGGTAAGTGTATAATAGGTATGTCTTTACTCGTTTTTTTTTCAGTTCGCGATCAAAGGTCAAACATTAAGTTAGCTCACGGCGTGAAATTTAGGTTCGTGGGTTATTTACCTTATTAAAGTAACTAAACTGAGATAAAAAGATATATATATATATTTTTTTAAATACTTCTCTCGGGAAAGGCGAACCTATAACGCTTCAACAGCGCCCCGAGATGCTTGCAGATGAATGTTAGTTCTGCACTTAAATTGCTGCAAATTGGAAATATATCCCCAGGAAGCGAGTTGCAAAGTTTGCTTGTCCTGTAACAGAAAGAGTTTTGGAAAGTTGATGTCCTCGCGGTTGTCAACTGTCAAGTGTATCTACTGTATGGTCATGAGCATTAGCATTTGGCAGCCTGTCTTGTGGGGCGCCCAAAAGTTGCATTTCGAGGGATAATGTCTTTGAGTTCCTCGGAACATCTACCATGGAAGTATAGCCCGTCCCAACTTAAGTGAAAATTTCTTGCGCAGGTCTCTTCACATTAGGGATTTTATTCTCTTAGCGACAACAAAACAACTTTTCCAACTAGAACTACGGCTAAAAAATATGTGCGCATTTCAAACAACAAACATACCCCAGCTTTGGAAAATATCTCGCTCGATCGACGATCCAGCCATGACTGATTGTCCACACAGCAGCTGCAGCGTCTTTGGCATCAGCACAAGCAGCGTTGTGCTAAAGTACCCAAACCCAATTGGGTAATTTGGCTCAAGTATTTCAACTTTGGCTCAATGCTCCGAGCCAAAGAGAAATGGCTCACATTTTTCTTAAGACTTAAACTTCGTTCTTATAAAAAAAAACGAATGTTAAAAAAATTAAATTTACTCAACTGAACCCCGTCACAAAACAATGGCTGGTTAAAGCGAATCAACCAAGTAAACGCACTCATTCAGCATTTCAAATTCCTATCGGGAATAATGTATGGAAATGTTTCCCATTAGAGACGAACTATACAGAGTCATGTCTCTGAGCCGAAGAGTCTTTGATTCCAACCCGGAGGGACAGTTGTACCCCGGACTGTAGCGCCATCTAAGTATAGGTAACAAAAAGATCTCTGACAGACATCAGGCATATTTGTTTCGTTTGTCTATATCCTTCAGAGTGGTGTCATGGATTATGGCTGTACCTCCCCGTATTAGAGCCAGCATCTGTTTGAGGGTTGATTCTCTGGTAGACTAACCATAGTCTTACTCTTGTTGCGGAATATATGAAGCGATTTCCACGTCTTCAAGGTATGGCCTGCAAGCTTCATTCTCCAGAAATCTCATCGTCTTTAGATGATACTTGAAGTTACCTTATGCTAAAAGTACGCTCCTATCTATTTGTGTGTTTCCTGTTTCAACCTTCGAACTGCTTATTTGAAAGAGTACTTTAGCGGTTTACATTGCTGACAAGGAAAACATTTCCACGGGCACAGAAGTAGACTTCTTAACCATGTTAACTTAGAAATAACAGAACTTTTAAATACTGACAATGTAATCAGGATATTAAGGCGGGTGTAAGACCGAGTTAGCTAAGACCAAGAAAGTAGGTAATATTTTCAATCAAAAAAGTATAGAAATCCGACAAACGGCGGATTTATCTTCTCAATTTTTTAAAATGACTCAAAAAAATAAATTGCCTAGATATTAGTCGAACGACTTCTGGAGTTTTTTTTAGATCGGTTTAAGGTCCCTCACTCTTCCAGAAGCATCCCGTAATCGCGTAATAGTTCTGGAATGTTTTTCGATGATTTTACCTTCCAGCGAACTACCAAACAAAAAAAAATTGAAAGAAATCTCAACAAGTAAAGCACCCCCTCCCCCCTTTCTCTTAAATAAAGTGGCTCAAACTTATGTGAAATGGCTCGGAGAATGGCTCAACTCCAAAATTTCTGCGGAACAACGCTGAGCACCCACCCCAGAGAAGAGGGAAATTTGCTGCGTGTTGCACTTCTCAAATAGCTATGTGCTTAGTAATGACAGCCAGAGTCCTGAGAGAGACTTTATTATAACAGCCAGCGTGAAACCCACTATGCGTTGAAAAGGGTTGAAATGGAATTTTCGGTATATACTTTGTGATAAAGTAGAGAAAAGCATTAACAATTTTATTCGATCAAAAATACCTTAAGGCAAAAATTCCCCTTAAATAAAGTGCTACTGCGCATGTTGGGATCTTTCTTTTGCTTTGGGACGGACTATACCTATAGAACAAGCATAGGTCAGCGACTTGTCTTCTGTGCACCAACGGTTGAAGATTCGATGTGAGTGTAGGGTCTCCAATAAGTCGAACTGCTCGTCTCTGTATGCTGTCAAGTAGGTTAAGTGAATGTTTCGGGGCCGAGCTCCATATATGGGAACAGTATTCCAGGCCTGGTCTAACCTGAGCTTTGTAGAGAAGGAGAAGTTGCTTGGGGCTAAAGTACCTCTTTGCTCTAAATAGGTAGCTCAACGCCGATCTTGCGATATTGGAAATGTGGTCCTGCCATGATGTGATTCCTGAATTGACTGTGACTCCCAGAAGGTGCATTGAGTCGTGTCTGGATATAGTGAATACCCGATATAGTGAACACCTCGATATAGTGAACAGCTAAAATTTTACATGGAGTACTCTAAAAAGCGGACAATCGAAAACCTCTAAATAATGAACAAAATTTTTGCAGCAACTTAAAGCTGAAAACAACAAAAAATACGCAATAGAAGCACAAATAAAGCGGGTATTAACCGTAAATTGTACGGGAATAATCCTTTGATTGCTGTATGTTTTTTTGCTATTTTCGTCGAGGTCGTGTACAGTCGATAGCAGGTTTGTTCGACGTGGACCCTAGGGCGCACTAGTGCGCACTGGGTTAGCCCTATGGCGTTCGATATAGCACTGAGTTCGCACTGACACTGAAAACCTGTGTTCGAGGTGAGCACTGGGGCGCCCTAGTTGAGCACTGAGCTGACCCTAGGTATTCAGTCAGGGCAAGAGTTCAGTGCTGGATTTTGCTGTCAATCGTAGCTGTCATTTGTGTGAAATCATGTTTTTGCACTAGGGCGCACTAGGTCTGGCCACGTCGAACAAACCTAGCGTTAGTGTCGTGTGACAGTTTGTGTGCGAAAACGTGGTATGCAATCGAAGCCAACGAACCGATTCATTTTGAAATAGATGCCGAAAGTATTGTAGAATCTGATGATGACGACCAAGACGAAACACAAATCACAAATCCTGTAAAAACTACTGAAGCTATTGAAAGTTTCGATAAAGCTATCGTATGGACTGAGGCCAACACCACTGTTTATGCTGGCATATTAGCATTACGAAGTCTACGCGAAAAAGTGGTGAAAAAGTCAATTTCTGAACGCAAGAAGCAAACATCTATTCCCGATTTTTTTCAATAAACATAGGTACATAAGTATATTTCTATGTATTTTCCTTTGAGCAAATAAAATAATTTAAAAAAAAAATGTCAACCTTGTTATAGTAAAAATAGTTCACCAGACACGACTGTATACATAGTGGCAATCTATATAGGTATTTCCGAAGACAAAAGTTGCCGCTGTTGATAATTTAACAAAAAATGCACATCGCTTGCTACTATTTCCAGTATTTGGTTATCTACTAATAGCATGTTCTACCCAACGTGATTAAGACAAAGTGATTTATAAATCACGAAAGGCGTTTTCACCTAACTTTATATATAACTTTTTTTTCCACTTTTCCTCGTCTGCTTCGGACCAAATTACCATTTTTAAGGTTCCGTTTCCTGGTTTCCATATGGAGGAACCTTATTGCTTTCGCAACGATGTCTGTCCGAATAAAATAAAAAAATTTGTACCTAGGTCTATCTCATGAACTAATTGACGTAGAAGGCTGGAATTTGTGTCAGGTATAACCTCTAGTTAATCGACAAATACCAATATTAACAATCGGCTGGTTTTGGAGTTATTCTTAATGTCGTGGAAAAAATATGTTCATTCGCACAAAAAACTCTTTATTTTTAGATTTTTAGATTTACAAAAAATGCATGTAATCCTTTCTTGTATATCATCTTCGTAGCTATATACATATGTGCTGAAGACTGTTATGTCGAAAAGTTAATATTTTAGACGATATTTACAAAAAAAAATCAACCAATCGCCACAATTGGAACTTCCATTGCAATCCCAATGCATACCCATCTCATATACCATTGTCAACGTCACCACACCCACACGGCCATACACATAACACTATATACGCGCAAGCAAACCGAGAGAATTACTCCGAAAAGGGTGTGGCTCTCGATGCATTATGCGTTGTTGGATTGCATGGGGAGATTTCGTGTTGGATATGAATGAGTGAAATGTCGTGGCTGGCAATGGTGGTATTGGTGGAGTGGTGGTTGCTGTGGGAGAAAATTATTTTTGTTGGACAGGAGGCGGATCTTAAGTGAGAGACATAATTCATATAGGATTTTTGCATATGAGATGTGCTTGAGGAGAAATACCTTTTGTGAGGTTTGATGGGAGAGCATGGTGAATATTTTTTGCTGTGAATCTCGATCTCGGTCGATGGCATGGAGGTTTGGAGGATGGAGCATGGCAGTGTTGGGACTTGAGGGTAGACAAAAGGTGGTATATTGTGGAACCAAAAAGTGGTAGAAAGTGGTAGATTTTAAAAACATACCATAAATGCTGCTATCATGCTATCATTACCCAAAATATGATGAATAATTTTTTGCAAACATTCAGAACGAATTTTCTTGAGCTCTATAAACGTCACCTCACAAAGCATCACCGATTTTTTTTCCAAAGTTCAGTACAAGTATACCAATTTTCCAGTGCACACAAATTAAAAATTACTCAACCACTCGGTTTCTATTGTGTGGATGATGGAAAATAAGTCTTATAGTGCGTGGGTATTTGTTATTATATGCGTTATTGTTCCATTTTTTCCCCAGCTGAAAAAGTGGTAGATTTGGATTTTTGGGTGGTAGAATTTGGGGTCGAGCAAAAAGTGGTAGAAATACCACTTAAGTGGTAGAAGTCCCAATCCCAACCAAAGAATAAGAAGTACAGGAAGGGGCATATCGAGAAAAGAGTGAGGCTTTTTTCAAAATAGTGTGAGTTGCACTAACACAAATGCATTGACACAGGGCCGACCTAAGGGGCCGGCGTAGTTAGAATGTCAAAATGCTGGGGCGCCCAATGTAACTCTTAGCTGATTCTTTAAAAGTGATAAAGTAGCAAAATATGTAGTTGAGCTGGTAGGTAGTATTAGGTTATGGTTTTTATCTTCTCAGAAGTACTAAGGCTTCAGTTATAGCCATCAGAAAAATCCATCCGTAAAAACACGAAACAGAACAAAACTGACACATTTAGCCATAGCATATCATAGGAATTCAGTGGAATACTTCGTGAAACTGGTTGAGAAGTTGAACAGAAAAAGTTTTTCGTACGGAAAAATAAAAAAAATCCTTTTTTAGAAAATTTAAAGATCAATTGCTTAATTTTTTTTGACGAATTAGTTTTATAATTCAAAAGCAACATTTTAAGACCAAGATTGAGTTCAACGATTGAGTTTAAGTGCTCCAAAAAAGTGAAACAAATTTTTTACGGAAGCATTTTCCTGATAGCTATAACAGCAGCCTTAGGCACCTTCAAAGAAACACAGCTATTATTAAGCCTTAATAAATAAAACTTACCTTTTACAGGATCCTAAATATTTTAAACGTATAAATAAAATTCAGTTTTTATCAGTTTTCGGTTTTGGGTTTATTTTGAATGAAAAAATCAGCTAATTTTGAGAATTGATAATATAATTCAGTTTTTTTTCATTTGATTATAAGACATATTAGGCCTGTGTTATTGGCAATCTATCTCAGTGAAATAAAGTAGAGTAGGATTTTTAACACGCAATTACATTACAGCAACTACACACTGTTTTACTTTCGAGACTCTATATAGTTGTTGTTATTAGCTACATACTGAAGATTCTACTTTACTTTACTTCACTGTGATAGATTGCCAATAAAACAGGCCTAATGTCTGCTACAAGTTAGTTATACACTCAAAATTAACAATTTTTTTACAACTACAAGCCAAATGCGTTTTTATCTAATCTTGTAAAATTTTAGAACTACATATTTATATTAACTTACTGAGATTCTTCAAAATATTTGGATAAAAATTGCATTGCAGAAGGAAAAAGCATTTTTTTTTTCTGGCGCATTATTTATAAAATCACATCCATGAAAATGACTTGAACAGACAACAAACGAAGACTTTATTTCATCCAACTCAAGGATTTCCACCCAAATTTGACTATTCCATTCAGCTTTTGGAAATCTTGAAAATTAGTAGAGTATTTGAGCTCTTTTATTTTCTCATGTACACAAAGTCAACGTTACTGGACCATTGACTTATTATATATGGACTGCTAGTGAAATGTCAGTTCATACAAATTTTGCCCAGAAAATGACGCCAACATAAACTAGCGCTCTTGGTTCGGAGCGAAAAATAAGTGAAACAAAATGACGAACCATCTTGGATTTCTCCATAGAATGCTAGAGGCACCTATTGGGCGTGAGAGGACTTATGAGGTAAACCATTTAAAATTCAAATTGTTGCGTCACTGTTTAAAGTAGATGGCATTGGAAAAGGAAGCCAATGATCACACCCATCTTTGATTTCTCCATAGAATGCTAGAGACACCTATTGGGCGTTAGTGGATTTGGCAAGTAAAACGGTTGAAATTCAAATTGTTGCGGCATTGTTAACAATAGATGCCACTTCAAAAAAGTGTGAATTTCCAAATTATTCCGCTCCGAACCAAGAGGGCTAGTGGTTATGTTGGAACCAACGCGAAGACGTCTACTAGCAGTCCATATATAATAAGTCAATGTACTGGACATAAACACTTCTTGACGAAGATAGTAACCGACACGATAATAGGTCAACAGAAGAAATACCTTTAAACATAATTTTCTATTTATAACAAGAAAACTGCACTAGGGCGCTCAACCGATTTAAGCGCCTTGCCCTCACCAACAAAAAAGTAGTTCGTCCCTGTCCGAGAGATTCCGATTTTGACAGATGAGTTTCAGCTAAATCAAATGCTATCACATAAATAAAGTGCATTTTTATTTTCAACCAAATTGCCTTTTTTGCAACAAAATGCCTTGAAATACCAAAATAAAAGTGTTCTACGATAATATATCTACCTAAAAAAACACCTAACAACATTATTTTATGTGCAATATGAGATAAAACTTACCTGTGAAATGAAAAATTGTTACTCTCCTTATTATAATCGTTTTTGCACAATTTAACGCAGCACCGCATGTTGTTTTAGATTTATTTCATTAAAGTATTGTATTTATTCACTGTATTCACTGTTGTTTCACTGTGTTATTAAGTTAAATACGTAATTTCACTATTTTAAGGATTTCAAATTTCAAACAAGGCAAATTTCAGCCGTTTCAACCCAGCAAAATGACAGATGAGTTTCAATTTCTCTGTTTTTTTTTTCATAACTTGCGGCCTCACTCACGTACACTGTATATGTGATATACACTCTTTCCTGTACTTCTTATTCTTAGGTCCCAACACTGGCATGGAGGTTTGTGCTCTGGCCTCTCTCCCCACCCACGATCATCGCATTGTTTCATATTCGTTGTATCGTGTTCGTGGATGCATTTTTGTTGCACGTGTCCTCTCTCTGTTCATTTGGATTATTACGAGTTGGGTGGGGCTGGGGCCGATGATTTTGCAATGAAATATCTAGCTCGTATTTTTAATGTATATAGGTACTACATATAGATACCTTTTGCCTGTTTAACTAGACTTGTTGTTTTGTGGTACAGGCCCCAGGTTCGATCCCAGGAAAAACGCAAATTACATCTTAAGGTTTTTTCTACTGCGCCACCTCTCGCGAACGTCTGACAATCATCCGAGAGTATGACTGTCCTGAAAAAGCTTCTCAACTCAGCCGTTCAGACTCGGCATAAAATTGTAGGCCCCTTCCATTCCTCCCAAAAATAGTGTCACCTGCCTGTTGCGCCACCTATTTATTTATTTATTTATTTTTAATTACCAGGGTAAGATACATATTGGACGAAAACTGGTTACTAATATAGGCATATGTACGACTTTTATCTTTTCCAACAATCCGGAAAAGTTGAAGAGGTAATGCAGAAATTGAACAAATTAAGTGGGAAGTATTATTTTTATAAAACCCAAGTCGATTCCGTTCTCACCTATCGCGTTAGATTTAAGTGCACAAACCTGCAATATTACATCCTCTTCGGATACTACTTCAAATTCCATAGAAATTGATCTACAAAAGAATAGCTGACTTTCTATATGGTAATACTTTCAGTTAATTAATTAAATCTTATACGATATATTGATATATATAATATATAAAATATTATAAAATACGAATTTTGTTTCCCAGAGATTTCCTAATGCCTGCTTATTTTTTTTGTGTAGAATAAGAGTATAGACAACTATTTTATTTAGGTTATTTTCTAAATACATACTTACTTAGATGGCCCTACAATCAGATGTGGACCTAGGCCTCAAGCAATACGCCTCTCCAGTTAGCTCGACCTTTAGCCAACTGCATCCAGGTGCGCACTGCAAGTTGGCTGAGGTCGCCTTTCACTTGTGCGCCCCACATAAGGCAGGGTCTTTCTCCTTCTTAAGATAATAATTGTTCTTTCGTAAAATGCGAAAATGAGAATAAATAGATTTTCTGGAATATTATTTTTGAAATACAGCAATACGAACAAAACATAAACAAAATCATGAAAATCGGCCCAGGGGTTATCGAGATATAACGTCATTGAGTTTCACCCCATAGATGATGTTTTTTGTATATGTGGTATAAGATTTTGAATTTTTTTTTTTTTTTGCCCCATTGTCCAATTTTAACCAATCTTCACAGGAGTACCTACTCCACGGCCAATACCTAAGATCATCTGTAAGTTTGAGCTCAATCGAATTGGTGGTTTTCGAGTTATAGCCATTATACGACTTTGAATGTTTTTTTTGTGTAGGCGGTGCCACGCCCATTTGTCCGATATCAACCAATCTTCAAAGGAGCACTCCATGGCCAATTCCTAAGATCATCTGTAAGTTTGAGCTTAATCGAATTGGTTGGTTTTCGAGATATACCTACTATTTTGAATGTTTTTTTTGTATGGGCGGTGCCACGCCCCTTTGTCCAATTTTTTTACATACAAACCTTCTACAAAAGAATACCTTTCCAGAAAAAAAATCATCAAATTCCGTGTAGCCAAACTCGAGATATAATATAAACGTGCAAACATATTTTAAACTCATCTCTATATTATATAAAACAAAGTGGCAAAACTATGTGTGTCCCTCTGTCGCCCGTAATTTTCAACCAATAGGGTATTTCGCGAAGCTATCTCTTTCAGAAGTGCGCTTTCTCTCTCAATAAACTGGGCAAACCCTATCTCCCGCCATATAAAATTTCGTTTGTTTTCCTACAAGTTTTTTTATCTGTCACTTTGCTTTTTTTCTCATTTGACACTGACGTTGTGGCGAACTACCCTATTGAGTTGATTTTTTTAACTGTCGGTAATTAAGGTGATCAATGTATTCATAGGCCAAAAAAATAAAAAAAAAAACAAATTAAAAAAGCAAAAAACGGCCGGGCGACGCCGGCGGGGGTTCAGCTAATTTTTATATATAAATAGATAACATGTTTTTGTTTTTACATTAACTTTCGTTTTTTGGTTTACATTTTAAACTGCATAATACAATCGCCATAAAGAATATTTTCAATTTTCTATTTCCAGTGTACGAACAGATTTAATGGAGGATGGTGCTAACTCATCTCTTTCGATTGCTAGAGTAAACAAGCAAGATTCCGGTAACTACACGTGTTCAATTAGCGATTCTCAAGATTACACTATTGTGGTTCATATTCTTAAGGGTAAGCAAATTAAAATTGTTATAATCTGGGTGATCACAGAATCCGTCGTATTCGGAATTTTGCTACGAACCCCGAAAGAACTATCACAGTATCCGTCGTAGTGGACATTTTTGCTACGAATTTAATCCGTCGTAGTGGAAATGTTTCCTACGAATTTAATTCGTAGCAAAAATGCCCACTACAACGGATTCTGTGATAGTTCTTTCGGGGTTCGTAGCAAAATTCCGAATACGACGGATTCTGTGATCACCCCGAATATATTTATTATACCTATATGGACTGCTAGTGAAATGTCAGTTCATACAAATTTTTCCCAGAAAATGACGCCCAGTAAAAAGCTCTCTTGGTTCGGAGCGAAAAGAAAGTGAAACAAAATGACAACCATCTTGGATTTCTCCATATAATGCTAGAGACACCTATTGGGCGTTAGTTAATGTTCCAAGTAAAACTGTTGATATTCAAATTCTTGCGTCATTAGCCGATTTTTTATTATCAGCGCGATCTGATCATGATCAGATCATGAAAATAAAATAAACTGGATCATTGATTAAGTTGTGGCAACAGTTGTTTTTCACATATAAAATCCAATACCAATTATGACAAATATCGTATTGCCACAAGCCATCTTGCAGCCACACGGCACAATGTGACGTCATAATGCGATGATTTCTCCATTGCACTTGCTCATATTTGAGTTTGACATTTCGCTTGTTGTGTCGGGGTGTTACCAATGGATACAAATCTGCATACATTTAAGCATTCAATATTTTTTTTGGGAAATGTTCAAATGTTATGTACATATATATGTATCATAATTAACCGTATTGTACTGCTAATGTTTCCATTTATATTTCTGTGCTATATAGTAACTTATTCGAATTTGAAAAAATGCTAATTGATTTTTTGTGTTGTTAATTGTGTTCCATATTTTGGTCTGGCAACAGTAGTGTGTGGCTATAATTTACAGGGACACCAACATTTAGTGAATGAAATAAACAACGCAACGAAACAACAACGAGAAATAGTTGAATTAATTTTCAGATCATATTTCGTGATCTCGATGAAAAGCAGGATCACATGTTATTGTTGTAAGTGCATGTAAATCGATGATCTATATGGATCATAGCTGATAATAAAAAACGGCTATTTAAAGCTTTAGTTTTAAATCTTCCTTTTGGTCAAATCACAAGAATTAAATGAACTTTAATTAAAAAAAATTAAGTATCATGATTAGTTTGCGACCTACGAGGTATGCTATTCAAGTACCTATACGGCACTTTGAAACAGAAATCGGTCCATGACTTGAATTTGAGGGAGAATCGATAGTTAAGTGGACTGTGGAAATGGGCAATATTATCTTAAGCGAATCTCAAATTGCAATCGCTTGAAATTGAACAAAGTCCCACTATTGAGTTTTAATTCATTCTTAAATTTGTCCCAAAAATAGAAACTCACACAAAACGAATGGTTGCGAGAAGCTAGGCCTAGGGTGTTTACCGCCTGTTGCGCCACCTATTTATTTTTGATTTTTAGTTCCTGCCTCAGCAGGGTTTTTCTAAATCAAGCATATTTGTTCGATTTTATGGCTTAAAAAATTAACTGAATGTTTTGTATACCTACTACATCTTCCCTTCGACATTTTGATATTTTTCGAATTCGACTTACCATTTAAAATTATTCACCGCACGTCACTGATACCTACATACCATATCAATGTCCCAAATTTTACAACTTTATTTCCCATTAAATTTTCAAAACTCACCGCCTACTTTTCACATATTTAAATTTTCTTCATGTTCACACGTTCAAACTCAATGAAACTTATGCTTAGCAAGTGTTTTCAAAAAGACAATAATCCCAACGAGGACATTTTCATAACTCACGAACCGTTCGTCGTATCAATTTGAAATATTGTAAATTTATTAAGAAGTAAAAAATATGTAGTCATAGGTACATAAATCTAAATTACTATCTACAAAAAAAAAACTGGAAACCATTTTGAAGCAATACTTCGCTACGTATTTTTAGATAACTGGTCTACTAACTGCTTTCATAGGAAGGTTTCCTTCGTGTTATTTAAACATAAAAGACTCTGTGTACAAAATCCTAATGGCGAGCGAAGCCGCGGGAAGAAACTAGTATATATATAATTAGAATTACCCACTTTAAAATAACACTACGATGCAAATATATTTATAATTAATCTTAAATTCTGCAAATCTTAATATTTTCAGGCGAAAGTTTTGCTGAACTACATCACGGAACAGGCTCACATCTATGTGATCATTATGCGATAGCTATTCTTATCATACCTATAACCTTAGTATTAAGTCAAACCACAAATACCTTTAGATAGGGTCAAATAAAAAGTCGAATGTTTTGTTAAGTAATTAATAAGTATTTTAATAAAATTTGTTATATTTGAATTATTTTTTTTAGAAATAATTATTACAGTAATGTAAGATTATATAAAGTTAGAATAAAGAATAAAATAAAAAAAACAAAGCATCTTTTAAACCAAAATAAAAAATAATAATTTTTGAGTCCGGTTTTATTTTGCAAAATAATAGGTACCTAATTGCTTATCAGCCGACTTGCTATACCGTCGTGCGAGAATAACAAGGTCGTATGTCGAAAAAATTCATACATATTTGACTTTTAGCATACGACTTTGGGATTTTAGTCGCATGATATCTACCTTCATACGACTATGCTATTCTTAAATGGTTGCTCTGATTTGTGTTATTTTATTGTTAACAGCCTGTACAAAACGTGATTTATTTCAGTCGGTGTAAAGCATTTGCAGGCATTGCATGTATTTTTGTAGATAGATAAATAAAGAACAGTTATACTCCCTTCAAAATAAAAATGTTTACTTTAAAATTAGTAAATTTAAGAGATCAAAAAAGTAAGTATATAACATAACTTAATTTTGATTTTAAAAGGGGCAATGCAACAAACCATCCCAGCATCAACCATCGTAATCCACCATATCAGATACCACCCACTGCCTACATAGCATCTTCCGTCGGCAAATGCTAATTATTAATTATTTCATTTTACGATCGAGTAAAACTCAAAATGCCGACGGCAAACGCTTATGCAGTCCAGGAATTTAACAACAAAAGCAACGCAACAACACGTAAACAAAACGACAAGACGAAACACCGAAATTGCATATAAAAAAAATGCTATGTTTTCGGATTCAAGCTCCACCCACACCCACCCACGACTACTGATCTACGCACGCACAACTATGGCTATGGCGATCGTTGTTAATTTTGTCTATGCGAAATCATGAAATCCCGACGTAAACAAAGCATGCACGATGATGACGAAGCAGCGGTTAAGCGTTAGATGACGATTTGCACAAACGGCAAGTGCGTAGCAGATGGAGGATCCGCAAAGCCAGGGCAATGACCAGTGAAATATGTCAAGGTCGGTGGATACGAAGATTTAGTTGAGAGTTTCAGAAAGGAATCGTCATTCCCAATTGTAGTCCCAAGCGAAATAGTCAAAGGCAGTAAAGCAATAAATTCCAAGTTTAACACAAAGTTGTTGGGTCATTTTCTTTTAAATTTTTTTGTTTTTGGTCACTATTGTGTGCTAGATTCAAACCGAAATTTGAATTTTCACCTTGTGGATCCGGTTAATGTAATGTGCGACACATAATGGTCCTTCGAGCCGGATTTTAAGTATATAAAAGATCTAGACATTATTAGTGCTAAAAACATTAAAATAAACAATTAAAGTTGATCTATCGAATTGATTTTACAACGTAAATTCGATACGTTCCTGATATTGTTTCCTGCTATATTGGATTTGAAGAAACTGGTGCAGCGAGGGAGCAACGCTTTACAACAGGTGTGTAGCAACCGTTTTTATAATATTTTTATAATTAAATCCTCCATCCTCGTTTATCTAACTCAATAATATCGTGTGTTGTGTGATGTTCAATTAATTCGTCGTTTTCACTTCATTATGAGTAAAGCAAAAATATCCAATTTTATCGATTCCATTCAGTCGATTTCGCTGATTACAAGGCATACTTGGAACTCGACAAATCGCAAAAAACGGTTTATATGAATGAGGCGCGTTTGAAACATTTAGGACAATCATTTGATGAAGCCAAGGCTCTTCATCAAAAAATTGTAGCTGCTCCTAGTTAAGAAGCAAAAGTTAAATACATGGAAGTACATATTAACCTTGCACAAATTGAAAGAGCTTTATTACAAGTATTCCTCCGAATTCCTCCGAATTGACAGTTAACCAACTTCGACAGTCAGAATCAAACGCAGGGTTCGCTTAATAATTCAATGTTAGGAAGTAAGGCCGCTTCTGTTGATATAAAGCTCCCCCCAATTAAAACCCCACCTCCTAGTGCTGCTCGAATCCTCCTCGGAACCCTGCTCGGAGCGCAGGGATTGGATTGGCTTGCATAGCCAATGAGTCAACGTCTACAGTGGCTCTTTAGCCACCTCCTCAACCATGTGCCTCTTTCGTTCAACACTCTCTGTCGGATACATCAGAGAACCCAACCTCTTCCACAAGCACAGCGTCGGCACCCAAAGTCACAACGCTACTACCAACGCAAAAGATTAGCCGGGGACACTGGAGCCATCTCCAAAAGATTATACTTGCCGATCCCGCATTTTACAAACCCAGCAAAATCGACATTTTACTTGGCAGCGACATTTACACATCAATCCTTCTCGATGGTGTAATTAAAGGAGAACCAGGGAGCCCCATGGCTCAACGCACTGAGCTGGGATGGGTCCTCTCCGGTTGCACATCGTCCGCCAATCAAGCAACGATAACATCTCTCCATACCACGACTAAATGTGACCTGGAAGATGTTTTGCAAAAATTCAGGGAACTTGAGGAAGTGCCAAGGACGAAGATGATGTCACAGAACTCACCAGCGTCAAGCAGATGGAACATATATCGTTCAACTTCCATTTAAGAAAGGAACACGTCCTGGTGGTGAAATGCAACGCCAACTCATCACAATGTTAAACCATCGAGGGTTCCCATTACGCAAATGGGCGAGTAACAGCGAGTGGGTGCTGACAGCCGTTTCAGACGAGGACAGATAGATTCAATACTACCTCTTTCTTTCGATGAAGGAAACAAACATTGGGAATGCAGTGGCACCCCTCCAAGGACATCTTTAAAATTAGGATCAGTCTTCAAGACGGCTGTATGATCCAATGGGATGGATTTCTCCTTGCGTCATCGTTGGAAAAATATTAATGCAAAGCATTTGGAAGGAGCAACAGTCATGGGATATCGAACTCCCACCTTCAATCATTTCGTCGTGAAATAAACTAAGGAGCGAGCTGAACTACTTAGATGACATCGAGATCCCGGCACGAGTACGATAACTTAGGTGCCAAAAATTGATAACGGTTTTTTGTAGAGGAGTTAAATATAAGCGTTTTTTACTATGGGAGGGGGGGGGTCTATCTGGCTTCGTTTAGGCGGGAGGGGTAATTTAAAAAAAAAATTAAACATAAAATGAAAATAAAATATTAAAACACAATGGCAACGACTATAATTAGGGATTTTAGGATTTTTATAAGCCTAGAGTCCTTTATTTCAAATTATTTTTAAATCAAGTTATTTTTATTAACAGTTTTTGAAAAAAATGCTTTCAAACTTGAAATTTAAGGAAAAAAATTAAAAAAAAAATGTTGTATGTTGATTTTAGCAATATTGAGAATATAGATACTTAATTTGTTTGTAGTTTTTACTGCCTAAATCAATTATTAATCGAACACTGAAAACTAGATTGAATTATGTCAAATTTTTCATTTTTTGTCAGAAATGGTCAGGAGGACCATCTCAAAGCGGATTACACGCAAAAAAAAATTATAGAACCGAGCTTGAAAGATAAAGTAAGGCAGCATTATACTCTCTTACCCTTTAGTAGAGTCTCACTATTGCCGTCAAACCACTACAAAAAGATATCTTGAGGCGGGACTTTCTATTGCAGAAATGTATACACAGTATAATCAGTGCGAACAGAATGGGGAATGTTTTGTAAAAGAAAGTCTTTACAGGCAAATATGTATTTATTTTAGCATATCCTTTCTTACCCCTAAAAAAGATAGGTGCGATATTTGCGAAGAGTTCAAAACACTCGAAAAACCTTCAAGCAAATCTATATGAAGAGGCCAAATTTCTAAAACATAATTAGGAACAAGTAGGTCCACAGTAGCACCACAATCATTTTGTTTTGATTTTAAGTTATATTTTAGAAATTAATAAAAGCTCTATCCGATCGATCGATGACTGCGCCTATAATGGTAAATCGTTGATAAAGATTTGGTCTGCGTGGGAGTATGGGTGCGGTGGGAAGTCTCCAAAGGGTATCGAGGAGGGATTCTGATGCCCTTCGTTTGATACTCGGCGCAGTGGTAGCGGGTTTTATGTAATTTCGGAATGGTTCCGTGTTGCGGTGTTCTTTTTTAAGGTTCCGTTTCCATATGGAGGAACACTCATGCATTATGTTCCTATTTTATAGATCATATTCGTAGCCAGGGCCGTTAACAATTGCACTTTTTTAAAACGAGAACACAGCAAATCCAAACAAAAATGAGCCAATTGGGCCATTTACCTAAATGCAAAAAGATTCAAATCAAGCATAGCATTGACTTTTTCAATTAAAAATGCCTAAGCACCGTTACATACTACAGAAGAATACCAAAAAAATTAAATACATTTCATTCATTAAACCTCGCTTTAGGACATTCTTGTCAAATTCAGCCTAGGTATACGTAATACGATTGGCATTGTAAAATCGGTTGGACATTTTTTTAAACTATCCGCAAAACGAACACACTTGTTTGAATTGAATTAAAATGCGTTATCGTTTTATTTTAAACAAATTAAATCTTTATTTCAATCAAAGTCTCTTCTCGTTGTTCGAGCTCGTAGCCACCAGCACGACTCTCTTGCTGTCCGCTTAAACGTCATCCAATTGGGTACATTCAGACAGATCGAGGGGATCCTTCTCAGCCTGTCCAGTAGATGGCGTTGCAATTGGGTTACAACTCGGCCGTTCCTGATAAAAGTCATCGTCCTCGATGTCGTCTTCCTCTTCACCATCCAACTCGGGTACCAGTCTACACCATGGTTTCATCCGGTCAGCCGCAAATACTGAGTTAAAACGCCTTCCAGTTACCGCCATACCCGGAAGATCTTCTATAACATACCGATGATTTCCCAATGACTTCGTTACCATATATGGACCTTTATACTTAGGCTCCAGTTTTCGAGACATTCCAGTAGCAGTAGGCTCATTTTCAATTAACACCAAGTCACCGTTCATGTAGCAGCAAGGAGTAGTATGCTTTTCATCGAAAACTTTTTTCCACTTCTCTTTATGTTGTAGAATACTCTCATAAGCCGCCTGTCGTTTTTCAATCAGAGTAGGCTGGCTGTCATCGGTCTTATTTATCAAATCAATTAAAATGTTTTCGTTACGATTTCTTATTTTGAAGTCGAACACAAGTTCGTTTGGTGAAAATCCTGTTGTGGAGTTAATCTGTGAATTAACACTCCATTGAAGATCAATAAGAGTTTTATCCCAATCTCTGTCTTGTTGTACGGTAGTTCGAAGGAAAGACAAAATCGTTCTGTTTGCCCTTTCGATTTGTCCATTTGAGCGAGGTGACCTTACCGCATTTGAGACGTGACGGATGTTGTTTCGTTGACAATACGCAGAGAACAGTTTGGACGTGTAGGCAGTTCCCCGATCCGAGACTATGGTAAGTGGTAAACCGAAGTAAGACGAAAGTTCGTTTATCATGCGTAGAACTGGTTGTGTTTTTGTCGTTTTAACAGCTTTTACTATTAAGTATTTAGTGAATGCATCTGAGACAGCCAAAATGTATACGTTTCCCTGTCGACTTTTAATAAATGGCCCAAGATGGTCTATATGAATATATGTCGTCCAAATAACCCAGCGCTGTACCTTTGGGGAGACTCGATAGTAGCTTGTTGATCATATGCTGAAAAACACTTGGTGCATTAACGAGTCCAAATGGCATCCTATTGTACTCATAATGGCCGTCGTGTGTGATGAATCCAGTGTACTTTCTAGAGGTTTCCTCGATTTCTATTTGGTGGTACCCCGAGAGTAGATCGATTGTCGTAAAATATTTGTTGTTGGCGAGTTGCGACAGCATTTCATCCACTGTCGGCATCGGGAATACTTGCTTCACGGTAATTAAGTTTAAGTTTCGGTAGTCGATGCAAAGACGGTCCTCACCGTTTTTCTTTCCAACAAGTACGACTGGTGAAGAATAAGGTGACTGACTTCGTCGGATAATATTTTTCTCCAGTAAGTCTGAAACTATGACGTCCACTCGTTCTCTTTTAGCAAACGGAATCCGATAAGGTTTCATTTGTACCGGTTGGCTAGATGTCACCTCGATTTCCATTTTAATTATATCGCACGTTCCCAGGTCATTGATGGTTTCACCGAAACAATCAGAATATTTTTCAAGCATCCGTTTTAATTTCTGACCATCTTCTTCTTGAAGATGTTCTGTCCAGAGGTAAGGTAGACTGAGATACCCATCTCCGAATCCTCTTGCCGCTGGGCCCCTCAATTTTTGCCAGGAATCCGCCATTTTGTTTTCCTATCTGTGTACATCAGTTCCTATCCGTGTAAAAAGATTAGGTGCGAATGTGTTGGTGGAGAGGATTTTTGACGTTTGTCAATACGAATTTCTATGCAACAATACTAGCGCACCTAAACTTTTTGGAAGCGTAAAATTTAGCTTGTAGGCAAATTACTGTAAATAGGTCGAAGATGGGAATCTCAGTCTCTCTTACCTCTGGTTCTGTCATTGGGTCGACGACCTTCTCAATACGGCAAATACCATCTTCTATAACAACTCGGTTTTCCTTTCGACATAATATATCGGTTCCTAGCAATATAGGTTCGGTTAACATACCATCTTCGACAATGTAAAGTTCCACATTGTAATCCAGGTCATCGATCGTCATTTCGCATGCTATTTTGGATTTGCAGTTGTATCGACCCCCGCCAAATCCAATAAGGTGTACATCCTTCGTTGGAATTATATGTGCTACGCGGTAGGCTGTTGTTCGCTGCACCAATGACCGTACACTACCCGGATCAATAAGAGCATCTACTTTCCACTGGTTGTTGAGACAAATTTGTTTTATAATTTTTCTGCCGTCGTCGCCTGTATTCATGGACTCTTCATCTTTCGAAATGTTAGTGATGTTGGGTCTCGTTGAAGCACTGTTGTTTGGACATTCATTTGCGTTATGACCTATTCGTCGACATGTTGCACAGCGTTCACGTCTCTGTTCCTGAGGACAATTTATAGAGATATGTCCGGGCTCATTGCAGTTATAGCAAAGAACGTTACGTCTTCTTTGGTATTGTTGCTCGTTCGAAAGGCTGGCACTATTGACTGGTGTATTTCTCGGTGTTCGTAGCGGAAGTCGAGTGCTTACAGGCTGGATGGCTGTGTTTTCGTAGGAACGTATTGACATAAGTAGTTCCAACAGATTATTAAAGTGATGACAGGAAATGGCGTGCTGCATCTGCGGATTATTTAATCCACGTACAATGTACTTTATTATAGCTTGATCAGATAACTTACCCCTATGTCCGATGGCACACATTTTATAGTAGTAGTGCTCTGATTGTTCATTCTCGTATCGGATCGTTTTTGTCATCTCAAAGTGTATATCTGCCTCATCAAAAGTGCATGGAAAATCTTGGATAAATTTTGACGCAAATTGTTGCCAAGTCGTGAAAATATATTGCAGACCGTCAATCCACAATTTGGCTGCTCCTTTTAACTTTGCTGGCACTGCCAGTAACAAGCTTTTCTCTGGCCAGAGATACACTTCTGTTAGATTGTTTATGCGTGTTATGAATTGTTCGGAACTAAGCGATGTTGGTGATAATGGATCAAACTCTGGTATAATATCTATTATATCTCGAACACTCATGCTATTACTCATTACAGGTATGTTTGTACTTGCTGATGGTGGTGGAATATGTGTATGCGACCAATGTGGGAGCGGATGGGCATGCATTTGGTTGTACGTTGGTGGTATATGCTGCGTTGAAACATACTGTGCATGTATAGGTGCTTGCGTGTAATATGTCGGAACGTGTTGTGGCATGGGAAACATTTGTATATTTCCATGTGATGAACCATGAATGTATGGCGTCGTTGTGATCGGAGCTGTGGTGGTGTTTAACTGTGGCGCATCTTTGGATTCGGAAACATTTGCTATTTTTGTGATTGGTGATGGCGACCGTAACTGGGATGTCTGCGATGCGGAGAAAAATTGATCTTCGTTGCGATGTGTGCTGTTAAATTTTGTTGAGTTGAGCACAACTTGCTCAACTAATGATTTCAGGTCGTCAAATTTCTCGTTCAGAGCGTCTATCCTCGTGTTTGAATTATTCTCGGCAGAATTTTTTTCGTCGGTGGATATGCGTTCTATCATTTCGGCTTTCGTACCATTGTCAGGTAAACCGAGCTCAGCACACTTCATTCGCAATTCGTTAACTTTCAATTTTTTTAAATCAGACATTTGCGCGATGGATATCTTTATCCCACTTCTGAGGTTTTGAATTGAATTAAAATGCGTTATCGTTTTATTTTAAACAAATTAAATCTTTATTTCAATCAAAGTCTCTTCTCGTTGTTCGAGCTCGTAGCCACCAGCACGACTCTCTTGCTGTCCGCTTAAACGTCATCCAATTGGGTACATTCAGACAGATCGAGGGGATCCTTCTCAGCCTGTCCAGTAGATGGCGTTGCAATTGGGTTACACTTGTTGTAAGAAAACATTAAAAAAAATTATCCGGAAACTAATTGGAAGAATTTAACTGCTATGTGTGAAACTCGATGGGTTGAAAATCATGACGGATTATTAAGGTTAAAAGAAATTTTTAAAGGCATAGTGGATACCTTGGATGTGTTGAGTATTGATAAGGACTCTGAGACCTCATCTAAAGCTTCTTGTGTTCTAAAATGTGTTTTGACCAGTGATTTTTTGATAAGCTTGTGCTGCTTAAGTATTTTGTTTTCGTACACACTACCATTGTGTAAAATTTTGCAATCCGCTTCTTGTGACCCAGTGTCAGCTCTGGACCACGTAAAGCTAGTTTTAAATACGTTTCGAAAAATTCGAGAAAATGTTAGTTTAGAATTTAATGATATTTTTGAGACTGCGCAAGGCCTTTTAAGTATTGTGGATGAAACTGAAACCTTGAAAATTTCACGAACAGTATCGAAGCAGCAGCATAAGGCCAATGTAAAGGCGTCTGATCCTGAAAACTTTTATAGGATAGTTGTTATGATTCCCCTTTTGGACGACTTCATAACTCAGCTCCAAACGCGTTTCGAGGACCATAAGACCGTTCTATCATCTATACTTGGCAAAAGCAAAACAAAATTTAACGAAGAAAATTTTAAATTTTATAAAAGATTTTTGAATTGGGATACTTGAAGGCTGAGTTTCTACTGTGGAAGACAAAATGTCATGAACAACCCGAGGCACTGCGTTCACAGAACGCCATAACAGCTTTAGGAGTAGAGGTGGAGAACTATCGATTGCTCTATCGATTATAATCGATAGTTTCCACTATCGAAAACACTCGATCTTTTTTTACCACTATCGATTGTTTTCGATAGTAATTTAACTAATTTTAATGCAAAAATTCATTTCCGATTTCATTTCGAGTTAAAGTGAAGTGTGGAATCTAGCAGTTAGAATATAATCAAATTTAACAATTTGAGGCGAAATTTAGCTCAAAAATGGAATTTACTTTGTAAAGATAAGCTTATTTGGCATAGTGCATTCAACTTTTTTTAATGATACCATTAAGAAAAAAACTATCGATATATATCGATAATTATCGATAGTTGAAAGCCAACTTTCAATCGATAGTTGAAAGCCAACTATAGTCAACTATCGATGGCGTCGACTATCGATATTTCTCCACCTCTATTTAGGAGTCTGCAGTAAAGATTTTTTTTCCCAACATACATCGACTTTTAAAAATGTTGGCAACCTTACCAGTATCGACATGTACACCAGAAAGAACGTTTTCGACGATGAAACGCTTAAAAACTTGTT
Organism: Cheilosia scutellata; assembly: GCA_955612985.1. Lineage (NCBI taxonomy): Eukaryota > Metazoa > Arthropoda > Insecta > Diptera > Syrphidae > Cheilosia > Cheilosia scutellata. The sequence continues at coordinate 56,438,350 of OY015311.1, forward strand.
TAAGAAAACCTAGCGGTGAAGATCAACTTACTGGTTTAGCCTTAATGTCAATTCATCGGGAGATAGAAATAAATACTGACGAAGTAATTGATGTATTTGCAGCAAAGAAGGCCAGGGTACTCATTCCGTAAAATTTAAGACGACAGTCGTTCAAGCTATAGTAGTGCACGAGATGGTTTTTTATTTGCTTAACGTAACTCTACCACCATCGTATTGTCCATCGTTTATTTTGCACAAAGTTTGACAACTTTCGGTACCTTTCAGAAGCTCACAAACAAATAAGCACTAGACGTCATCGTAATTGTCATAAAAGACATTTTGACAAATTACAGTGGCCTACTTTGTGCTTACGGAATATTTCAATTACAGTCACCCACAAAATCTTGCTCATTTATTTTGTTCCTAATTCATGATTAATATTATTTATAATGTCGGATGAACCATTATGTAATTTAAATCATAAAAAAAACTGAGTTCAATTGCTCGCTTTAAAATTTCCTGTAAAAAGCTTAAAATTGTCTGCAAAATATACAAATCAATGCAAGACGCTACCTAATTCGCTATCGTGCAAACGCTATCGCCTTAACGATAGTGCTCTGTCGATTATTGAGCTACAAGAAGCAAATGTTGGATCGTCGAAACGATCGTCTTGAGCACAAAGCTGTCATATGATTGTTTATTAATTCTTATTTATTAAATTTGGTGCCAGGACAACAACTCTCGTCCATCACTTCAACTATTTTGTTTATCCTTTTTTTTCGTCAAATGTGACTGTAAAGTGCGTAATCAAATTTTTACTCAGTGCGCTCAGTCAATTTATTCTGAGCGCGCTCTGAACGAGCTATGAACATTCTCTGAGTGAAAAAATAAACACAAAATCTGAGCTCTGAACTCTGAAAAAAGAAACACGAACTTTTTTTAACAGTTCACGCTCGCTCTGAACTAAAAAAGAAAAACGCCTATTGGTGTTTGGTTGAACACGATCTACACTACACCACGCAGCACGCGCAAGTAAACCGAGAGAATTACTCCGAAAAGGGTGTGGCTTGTGTGTTTATCGCTCTCGATGCATTATGCATTGCGTTGTTGGATTGCATGGGGAGATTTCGTGTTGGATATGAGTGGAATGTCAGGGCTGGCAGTGGCGGGGCGGAGGTTGCTGTGGGAGAAAATTATTTTTGTTGCATTTGCATAGGAGGCGGATCTTAAGTGAGAGACATAATTCATATAGGATTATTGCATGAGATGTGGTTGAGGAGTAATACCTTTTGTGAGGTTTGATGGGAGAGCATGGTGAATATTTTTTGTTGTGCATCTCGGCCTCTCGGGCGATGTCATCGTCACCCGGCGTCTCCACTCCACGAGCAATATTTCATAGAATGCCATATAGCATGCTATGAGAATTGCTCGTGGAGACCACAAATAGTATTCTATGAAAAATGGTATTCTATCTATTGCTCAGCTCATAGCTTGCTATCGATAGTATTCTATGGGGTGTGCTTTCTTTGTCTGAAGTCTGACACATGTGTTTTCGTGTGATGCACAAACCAGTATGTGGTTTGTGGTGTGATGAGTATGGAAATAGTAAGCTATGAAATGCCCACCCTACATTTTATTGCATACTATCATTATTTCTTTCTATGAGAAATGACAGATGGCAATCTATGAAATATTGCTCGTGGAGACGCGGTGTCAAGAAGGATGGAGGGTTGTGCTCTGGCCTCTCTCCCCACCCCACGATCGCCAAGCGCTGGGGACACGGGGTAGTGACATTGCTTAGACCCCTTTTACACGCACTGGTTTTTCACTTACGAAGCTTCTTAATTCTCTTTTGGGCACTTATGGTGCATTTATACGTTCAGTGTTTTCACGTTAGTGTCATGGTTGTGAAATTGTCTTTGTTTCCTTATACCCTATTCACACCAAGCCGAAAACTGGGTTTTCGTGAAAACAGTCGAAAACTTCATCGAAAACAGAAGTTTTCCCATACATATTGCAGTTTTCAAAACGAGTTGTTTGAGGTCGTTTTCCATGAAAACGCCACGAAAACGAGTACAATCGTTGGGTTGTTGGAGCAGACACACCTTTGGCAACATTCAGCGAGCTCAGCAAAACGCTCTCTCTCTCTCAGTGCTGTCGTTTCTTCTAGTTTTTTGTTTACAAATGTCGAATCTCTTGGTATCTTTACACCATAAAGAGCAAATTATTCAGTTTTTTTCTATAATTTTAGAACGGCAGCACTACCTGCCACAATTTCAGATTGTTTGATTTTGATGTTTTGATTTTGATTGTTGCTTATGTTAATTATTTTATGCATTTAACCATACGTTAACGATTATCAAGTAGCTTAAATAATTTTGTTTGTGTATTATGTCAATACGAGCGAAGTTTAGTAACTAAAATAAAAGTCTAGTCGCCACAAAAATTTCATAGCTAGTTTCACAGCACAATTGAAACGTCAAACGAAAACGAGTTGGTGTTCGGTGTGAATGCATCCACGAGTTTTCTAAACTTTTTTGACGAAAACTAGGTTTTCGGCTTGGTGTGAATAGGGTATTATTTTTCTCATTCGTCGTTCGCAGTGGTAGCTGCATTTTCGAAGCGCAGACCACACAGAAAATAGAGCGAATGCAGACGTCTATCGCGACCACAGTACACATATTAAAGGTAATATATTGCGCATTCTGCAATGGCGGCCTATGTGCCCCTGACAATAAACGTATAGAAATAATATACGCGCGCATGAATTTTCATGGCTGACAATGTGACCCCATTCGTATCTCTATGGAAAAGCATGTCTTTTTGACAGATGCGCAGAACGAAACGAAAATGAGTGCCCGGAATATATTACCTTTAATATGTGTACTGTGTATCGCGACCGAGTACGGTTTGAGAATAAAGTGAAGCTGAAAATAACGAAAGAGAGCGAAAGAGAACACAAGAATCGGATGGGAAATTGGGAATTCGCGGCCCATCCATGTTCGGCTATCCCCTGTACTTTTCATCCCCTTTTCATACACATTCTCGACACTAAAGTGAAAAAGCGGTGCGTGTAAAAGGGGTCTTAACTTGGACCGCGTCTTCGGTATCGATAACGTGCTCCTCTACCGATGTTTTACCGAGCCCATGTTTGGTAAAGCACAGGAATTTCTGCTTCACTGCCTCCAATTCGGATTCTTGCATAAAAGACAGCTGATGCATGTCAGCGTCAGGAATTCCCGTGATTGTCATCGAACTCACTATATTGGGAGCTATTTGAAAGGCCTTCCAAAAGCCTACACCTAAGTATAACTCTTGCTCTAGACTCGGGACCAAATAAAATGTTATTAATTGCTTCTCTTCTCTGTACGTCCCGGATACTCGAATTTTGCCGATGGCACTTGCCATCAGCCGTTTTAACATCGGACTTAAACGGAAAGATGGGTATGTCCAATGACCTTACAAAAGTTAAACAGTCTTTTCCTTAAGATCTGGGGCCAGATTATGTAAGACGAAAACGATCGAACGTTTTCGTTTTCACTAAACCTGTCTCTATCATATCTGTGGCAATAGACAGAGACTGCTATTGTCGAAACGAAAACGTTCGATCGTTTTCGTCTTACATAATCTGGCCCCTGACACTAGCCCCGCTATCTAGGAGACCGAGTATGCTCTTTCCAGCTATTTACATTTTGGCATATGGTCTTGGATCTGTAGAGGTATCATTGATGGTCGACGAAATGCTTTTTCTGAGTTCTTTCCGTATTTTAAATCGGTTTCGTGCTTTTAAAATTGCTTTTGATATGCATACTATATAATATTCCTTAATCCTAACATGCTATGGCTTAATCACAAACCTTTTCTTACTACTATCTAATTCGGATTCGTTATCATCCCTTTTCAATATTGGAATTTCTTTATTAACTATTGCAGGTGTATCATTTTCTAATGGTGTAATTGGTTCTCTACTGGCTCGGAGGTCTGTGTTGAATGCGACTCCCCCGATTGCATTGCGTTCATTTGCTGGTTTTCCGGATTGCAAGTTTTTTTTTTTTTAAATACATCTCCCGGGAAAGGCGAACCTATAATGCTTCAACAGCGCCCCGAGATTCTTGCAGATGTATGTTATGTGCTCTGCACTTAAATTGCTGCAAATTGTAGTCTTCTGGAAATATATCCCCAGGAAGCGAGTTCCAAAGTTTGCTTCTCCTGTAACAGAAAGAGTTTTGGAAAGTTGATGTCCTCGCGGTTGTCAAGTGTACTGGTCATGCGCATTAGCAGCCTGTCTTGTGGGGCGCCCTTGCATTTCGAGGGATAATGTATTTGAGTTCCTCGGAACATCTACCGTGGAAGTATCTATAGAACAAGCATAGGTCAGCGACTTGTCTTCTGTGCACCAACGGTTGTAGATTCGATGTGAGTGTAGGGTCTCCAATAAGTCGAACTGCTCGTCTCTGTATGCTGTCAAGTAGGTTAAGTGAATGTTTCGGGGCCGAGCTCCATATATGGGAACAGTATTCCAGGCCTGGTCTAACCTGTGCTTTGTAGAGAAGGAGATGTTTCTTGGGGCTAAAGTACCTCTTTGCTCTAAATAGGTAGCTCAACTTAGCGGACGCCGATCTTGCGATATTGGAAATGTGGTCCTGCCATGTGATTCCTGAATTGACTGTGACTCCTAGAAGGTGCATTGAGTCGTGTCTGGATATAGTGAATACCCGATATAGTGAACACCTCGATATAGTGAACAGCTAAAATTTTACATGGAGTACTCTAAAAAGTGGACAATCGAAAACCTCTAAATAATGAACAAAATGTTTGCAGCAACTTAAAGCTGAAAACAACAAAAAATACGCAATAGAAGCACAAATAAAGCGGGTATTAACCGTAAATTGTACGGGGATAATCCTTTGATTGCTTTATGTTTTTTTGTTATTTTCGTCGAGGTCGTGTACAGTCGATAGCGTTAGTGTCGTGTGACAGTTTGTGTGCGAAAACGTGGTATGCAATCGAAGCCAACGAACCGATTCATTTTGAAATAGATGCCGAAAGTATTGTAGAATCTGATGATGACGACCAAGACGAAACACAAATCACAAATCCTGTAAAAACTACTGAAGCTATTGAAAGTTTCGATAAAGCTATCGTATGGACTGAGGCCAACACCACTATTTATGCTGGCATATTAGCATTACGAAGTCTACGCGAAAAAGTGGTCAAAAAGTCAATTTCTGAACGCAAGAAGCAAACATCTATTCCCGATTTTTTTCAATAAACATAGGTACCAGTGGCGTGGCGTGAATAATTTTAAATGGTAAGTCGAAGTCGAAAAATATCAAAAGGTCGAAGGGAAGATGTAGTAGGTATATCTACAAAACTTTCAGTTAATTTTTTAAAGCCATTAAAATTGAAAACTCCAGGAAGAAATTAAATTAATGAAGATATTTTTCCATCTTGATTCAACAGTGCAAAACCTTCATAATTTCGATTTGGTGAATAAATCCAAAAAATAATTGCGTGTAAACGTTATTTATATCCTGTCTTATAATTATTGTACTTTATTTCTATGTAAAGGTTCTTTAAATGAGTGTTTAAATCGAGTATTCGGTGTTTTTGTGGAGGTTCAGCAAAATCATCTACTTACTCTTTGAAACATTTCCTCAATCGTATTTAGGTACCTACGAAGATCATAGCCAAGACTCAAAACACTTGATTTCTCACTTAGCGACTTGTTTATAAACTTTATAAACACATCAGTTTGTTTATTTTTTAAAAGATACTTACAAAATTCACCAAATAACCCGGAGAAAAGCGTGTTACTTTATTGTATAAGAAAGCGCCCTTTGAACAGAGGATACTCGCCTCAGAAAAACTCAGAAAATCATTAGGGAAAAAAGGGAACTGACTATGATATGCATATGACTACATCACAGCGCAGCGCAGCGATAGGAGATACACACACAATTCAAATTCACCAAATACGACGGAGAAAAGCGTGTTATTTTCCAGAAATACTCAATTACACCACAGCGCAGCGGTAAAAGATACACACAAAACCCACCAAATAACCCGCTTTTCTTCGGGTTATTTTTTTGTATAAGAAAGCGGGCGTTGAACAGAGAGGACCAAACTCAAATAATCGCAAGTGCACAAAAGGGAAAGGAGACAAATTTGTTCTATCCACTGAACAACCCGGGTTATTTTAGCTTTGGGTTATGCTCAGAGAGTGTGGGCAGTTCTAATATTAATGATAAAGAAGGCGAAGGATGTGTTTTTCCATGTGTGCTTGAAAATAAAGTTGCTGGCAGTGGGTTCGGGTCAGGGTGTGAAGGTGTAGCTTGCGCAAATGAATAGATACATATTATTAAGTTTATACCGTGGGTTTTATGTTGCTCGTTTTTAAGTAAACATTGTTGTGTAGCTAAAACTGAAACTTTTAAAAGGTAACTCGGTAGGAATCGTGTTATGTGGACGCCACGCCACTGATAAGTATATAAGTATATTTCTATATATTTTCCTTTGAGCAAATAAAATAATTTAAAAAAAAATTTCAACCTTGTTATAGTGAAAATAGTTCACTATATCCAGACACGACTGTATACATAGTGGCAATCTATCTAGGTATTTCCTAAGACAAAAGTTGCCGCTGTTGATAATTTAACAAAAAATGTACATCCCTTGCTACTATTTCCAGTATTTGGTTATCTACTAATACCATGTTTTACCCAACATGATTAAGACAAAGTGATTTATAAATCACGAAAGGCGTTTTCACCTAACTTTACTTGTTTTATTTTGACATTTCTGTCACTTCCTGACACTTTTTTTTCCACTTCCTCGTCTGCTTCGGACCAAATTACCATTTTTAAGGTTCCGTTTCCATATGGAGGAACCTTATTGCTTTCGCAACAATGTCTGTCCGAATAAAATAAAAAATGTTGTACCTAGGTCTATCTAATGAACTAATTGATGTAGAAGGCTGGAATTTGCACACAGTGTCAGGTATAACCTCTAGTTAATCGACTGGTTTTGGAGTTATTCTTAATGTCGTGGAAAAAATATGTTCATTCGCACAAAAAACTGTTTATTTTTAGATTTACAAAAAATACATGTAACCCTTTCTTGTAGATCATCTTCGTAGCTATATATGTGCTGAAGACTGTTATGTCGAAAAGTTCATATTTTAGAAGATATTTACAAAAAAACTCAATCAATCGCCACAATTGGAACTTCCATTCCAATCCCAATGCATACCCATCTCATATACCATTGTCAATGTTACCACAGCCACACGGCCATACGCATAACACTATATACGCGCAAGCAAACCGAGAGAATTACTCCGAAAAGGGTGTGGCTTGTGTGTTTATCGCTCTCGATGCATTATGCGTTGTTGGATTGCATGGGGAGATTTCGTGTTGGATATGAGTGAAATGTCGTGGCTGGCAGTGGTGGTAGTGGGACTGGTGGTTGCTGTGGGAGAAAACTATTTTTGTTGGACAGGCAGCGTTCCCACTTTCACTACGATCGTAATGTTTCACTACGATTTTGCCTTAGTTCGACAAAATCATTACGTCACTACGAAAAATTTGGAAACACTACGATTTTCCGTTCGACTTCGTATCCATTATATTTCTTGTATAAAATTCCTTCAGTAATGTAATAATATTGATTTCTAAAATGTTTTCCCTTGGAAAAGTTGTCTTAACACTTTCACAACAGGGCGATTAATGGTGGTTTCAAGGGGTCGATTTCCGTTCTGTGACTGTGAAGTGATAAATAATTTAATTTAATTTGTAATTTTCGAGCTTTTCACGATAGAATACTTTTCATTGGCCAAATCGGGGCTATTCTCCAGATACTATTCGATTAAATATGTAGATATTTTGGGTTTCTGAATCCCTTTGTCCGCGCTTATTTTGCGTTTCAATTGTGAGTCATAGAGCCTTGTCTATGTTTTTCACACTTCTTCACAAATGAAACGGTTGTGATAAAAATAAAATTATAAAATGAAAAAAAATCTGACATTTGTTTTCATTTTTTCATAGACCGAGAATCGAATTAAGCGCGAACTTGTGAGAACTCTTTTCACTTCACAGTATCATAGAACGAGAATCGACCCCCCAGTTAAGTCGTACTTGGCTTAAAACTAAAACATTATGGAGAAGGCTCTTTGCTCTAAATAGGTAGCTCAACTTAGCGGACGCCGATCTTGCAATATAGGATATGTGGTCCTGCCATGTTATTCCTGAATTGACTGTGACTCCTAGACGGTGCATTGAGTCCTTGGGATGGATTGGATGGTCATCCATTTGGATCTGAGGAACTGTTGATGCATTTTTCCTAGAAAATGTTGTGAGCTGTGTCTTGTTTGCATTAAATACAACCAGACAACTTGGTTTTCCCCACTTCAAGATTTTGTCCAGATCATCATTTAGAGAGCTAATTTGTTCACATCTCTGACTGAGTGATGTAGCCGCATTCACAGGCCCACTATTCGAGATGGAGGATATAAGAGTGCTGTCATCAGCAAAGCTGTAGATATTATTATTTGTCGATCCAAGCAAATCGTTGATGTGGAGAAGAAATAGAGTTGGAGTTAGAATAGATCCTTGGGGCACTCCTGCATTTATAGCAAACGAATTAGATGATACACCATCTACAACAACTTGGATCGATCGATCTTCCCAGAAGAACATTTTGCATCCATCCGCAGAGTTGTTGTGGTAATCCATAAGACGCTAACTTGCCTAATAGGGCTCTATGCCAGACTCGGTCAAATGCCTTTGATATGTCCAAGGCTACGGCTCTGGATTCGCCGTGTTGTTCAATTGCTTGCTTCCATAAGTTCGTTACGTAGCTTAACAGGTCTCCAGTGGAACGACGGCTCCGAAATCCGTATTGCCGGTCGCTTATTAACCGGTGGCCTTCTAGATATTTGATTATTTCGACATTTATTGCCTTTTGCATTACTTTTGAGAGCATTGAAAGTAATGCTATTGGACGATCGTTTTGTGGCAGACATTTCCTCTCTTTCTTTGGAATAGGTTGAATGCGAGCGGTCTTCCAGCAAGAAGGAAATGTCTTCTGTGAGTACGACATGCTGAACAGCTTACAAAGTACAGGTGCAAGTTCTGGTGCACAGCTCTTGAGTACTATAGCCGGGATTCCATCGGGTCCCGTTGCCTTATTGCAATCTAGTTCTTTAAGGATGCGTTGAATTATTCGAGGCCGAAATTTCACTTCTGCCATCGATGATTGCACCCTCGGGATATTTGGTGGCTCTAGTTGTGCAGAATCTAGGGTGGAATTCTCAGAAAACATGCTAGCGAAAAGATCTGTCTTCTCTTTAGGTGTTGTTGCTAGCGTGCCGTATTCTTTTACTAGAGGTGGAAAAGAAGAGCAACTATAGTTATTACTAATTGCCTTTGCCATGGACCAGAATGCGCGTGAACCGCTAGGACATCCAATCACTTTGTTAGTGACTTTTTCGCTGTTAGTTTTCTTCGCCGAATCAATAATTTGGTTGCATCTATTTCGAAGAATTATAAATTCAGATCTGTTTTGCTCCGAAGGGTTTGACCGCCATTCACGGAAAGCCTTGTTTTTCGCTGCGGTAACTCGCTTGCATTCATTGTTAAACCAGGGTTTATTTGAAGCTAATTTTTTTATGCAATGTGGAATATAAAGTTCCATACCGAGTAAAATCATATCGGTTATGACTTCTGCGCATATATTGACATCGGTATCTCTAAAACACATATCAGCCGATGGCAACGAAGCGAAGAAATTACGCAGCTCGTCCCAGTTAGATTTACTATAATTCCAAATCGAACGATAACGATCCTGGTTCGCACCTTGTTACGCAGGCGGCGTAATGCGTCCAGGCAGGGGACTTTGCAAATGAGCTCCGACCCGATTGCGTTGAATATTTAACAAACTTGTCCGTTTTTTGTTGTTTGTTTATTATCTAAATTCATTTTTTCAAAATATAATATAAATATATATATATAATATAAATATAAATATAAATAATTATATACATAATACATTGTGCATTTTTTTACTTACTCTTTTTAGCAGATCGTGGCGGTGGCTCGGACTTCATTTGCAATTTTAACCTAAAAACCTCATGTTCACTAGAAAGTGACAGAAGCTCGATCCGCGTTCAGTGGCTATTCATTTGACAGCGTTGCGTTCCAGGGTACATCATTTTTTGAGATGTTTGTTTTGAAATCCGAGCCAACGCTACGATTTACACAGAATAATTACGACACTCCTATTGGTATCGGTATAGAGAGGATAGCAGATATTAGAGCATGATCTGATTTCCCTAAGGGAGCAGACACTCTTATTTCATAATTATCTGGCTCTGTTGTGAGAAATAGATCGAGTGTGTTTCCGTAATTCGATGGATTGTCTGGAATTCGTATGGGCTCATCAACGAGCTGAGTGAGATTGCAGCAAATTGCGAAGACTTCAGCTTGTTTCCCTGTCGCGTCCGTTCGGTTAGAATATAGTAGCCAATCCATGTTATGGGCATTAAAGTCACCAACTATAATAACTTCAGCGGTTGGGTGATGAATTTGTATTCAGTCTACCTTATCGGATAAATGACGAAATAGTTTAGATGGTTCGTTATCGTTTGGAGAGCAGCAAAAGAATTTAGTACAGCTTTGTAGTAGAACCTTCAGCCATATTATGTCTTTTCTTTCACACACCAGATCTGATTGGGCAAACACACATAGTCCCCCCTTATATCGAAAACGAGGAAGTAGTTCGTATCCTCGACAGCGAAGATATGTGTAGTCAGAGTTTGAGTTTATTTGAGTCTCGGTTAAGACTAGGATGTCAGGCTTTTTTTCTTGCAGATGCTGGTGCACGCAGCTATGACGTTGACATTGTTGAATCCTAGACCTCGAATGTTGCAGAAATCTGTTGCTAGCTTTCTTCTGTTAGTGTCCGTGTATTGTCTCTTTTGTCCTTGTGTACGTTGTTGTCTGTCGTCTTGCAAGTGATTATTTTCATGTTGAACCCCCTGAGATAGTCCCCCCCGGAGATCCGAATGGGAGACTAGTTTACCTCCGGAATTCTTTATCTCAGGAAGTTGCATCATGGCTTTTGTGTCCCATCCGTGTTGCACCGGGGCCATCTGCCAAACTCGAAAACGTAGTCAAGACTACTTCACGGAGCCTATAGCATGATATGGTGGTATCTCACTGGGCGACAGGTGGATGGGTCCCTGTCTACCACCTACGACTGGCTCATAGCAATGATGTGATTGTCTCCAATGCAGTTTTGATAACTTCCAATTAACAATTGCAAAAAATCGGAGAGAGCACATAATCCGAAATATGTATAGGATTTTGCAATGCGTCGGTAAGTTCAAAGCAGTCTTGTGGCTCTCAGATATCTTAGCATTTGGAGTTGTTCCAAACTGCTCCTTTGCCAACTGAACAAATGCTAACCCCATTTCGGCCAAAATGTAGCCATTGCAAAAACACAATTATTTTTTATATGAATTTAGAACCACACACAACCACAAAATGCTTTTTGGTTTTGGTAATCGGAAATCAAAACCACATCCACAATATTTGTTAGCCAATTTGAATTGAATTTTTTTTTTTCATGCCATTCTTTCCACAAAAAGTAGGTACCTACATTTCGACGTAAAATTCTACCTCATGCGAGAGGTGAATACAATTTTCGCAGAGGTGGAAAAAACTTTGAGAATGCCAATTTTTTCGTAAGCGAAAATTTCAGGCGGATTTGCTCGTATACGAGTTGCGTTATGCGGAATTTGAGAATTGGGGTCCAGGACCTACTTTTTGTGCAAAGAATGGCATGAAAAAAAAAATTCAATTCAAATATTGCGTGGATGTGGGTTTTGATTTGCGATTAACAAAAACGAAAAAAAACCTTTTTCGATTGTGTGTTCATTGGTTCTAATTTCAGTTAGGTAATAATTAATTGTGTTTTTACAATGGCTACATTGGGCGAAATGAGATTAGCATTTGTTCAGTTGGCAATGGAGCAGTTGGAGCAACTTCAAATAGACCGAGATATCCGAGAACCCCAAGACTATTTTGAACTTTTCGACACAAAATTTATGAAATTAGCTATTTCGGTTAAACAAGCGCTTGGCACAGGAATTATCGATTTCTTGGCTACTCATATGATTGACCAATTTAGATCAAACGCTTTATGTAACTGCTGAAGAACCTTCTTCTTTTGTTTTCCTTCCATTTTAATTATTTTTGCTTCTTCACAATAAATTATTTCACACAGAAATTAAATAATCAAATTTTCAAACTCACAATTCCGTATGCGAGAAGCAAATCCGCCTAGAAAAAGCATACGAGTAACATTCGAAGAGAAATTCTCGTATGCGGAATTTGAGAATTGCAAATTTCAGTCTTTCGCATGAAGTTGAATATTTTGACAGATAAACGTATGCGAGAATTTTTGAGAATTGACCCCCCCCCCAGGACATTTTTGTAAAAAGTCACCACGAATTTCACCATCGCCAATTTTTGGGGAAAGCAGCTTTCCATTGGAAGGTTTTTTAACTCTGTTAGTTAGTTTCTGATCTGTGGTTTGTATTGTATATCTGTAACCTGTAACTGATACCAAACCAACTGCAACTAGAACCAAAAAAATATTTGACTTTTTCCTGGCGGTTTAGTGTATAAGCATGTACATTTTGTTCGTGAATTTATCCGCGAGCGCTATAGACCAAATAAATAAGTAAATATTGACTAAGATGAAGATGGCATCAATCCTTAGAAATAATTGGAAGAAAACCCTATTTGGATCTGCCTTTGGGATCTATGGAATTCACTACGGCAGGGAAGAATACCAGTATGTAGAATTTCGTTGTTCTTAACCTCCTGTACCCAAGTCTTAGGTCAACAAAATCACAACCCGTGTGGTTCAGATTACCATGAACGCCGATTAGACGCAATATGCAATATACATGTGAATAAATCTGGTACAGAATATTGTAATACCTATGTATATTCCGACTTTCGAGAAACAAATTTGGTGACGTAAACCGTGTTAATTTTAACCTATTTTTCCCTAAGTTTTGAACCAAGCTGCATATCTATTTTTCTTTTGATTTTTTTTTGAAGATGAAAGTCTCGAAAGGGAAAGGGATTAGAAACCCAGTCCCAGAGTAGTGTGGGATTCTACCCGCACCAAAAACACGTTAATCATGACCAATCAAAGAATGATCGACAAGTGATTTTAGTTTTAACGTTGAGTTGCGATTGAGAAAGTGAGAAAATAAAAATTTGCTTCTGGATTTGAATTCAGAATCGCGGAGAGTTCTTCCGGACGGTTCTGGACGACCAACCGAAAACGACATTACATTACATATGATTTGACATTTCGCGTTTGTTTGTTTACGTTTTCCGGAAAGTCTTTGGCCGAAAAAGTTAGAACTAGTGATAAACTAGAACTAGTGATTAAACATCTTCATCATCCTCCTCGTCGTCTTGGGATAATACTGGTTCGTCTTCTTCATACTTTATACCAGCAATTTCACCAGTTGCAGTATTTATTATTTGTAAGGGAGAAAAAGCATCGCGTTTGCAATTTTGTGGAAGACGTGGTGAACATATATTCGGAATATATAATATGAGATATCTTTTATAATTATTTGAAAATGTATGTAAAACTTGCAAGTTGCAAGCACTCTACGAAAAAAAGATTTTCACAACAAAGGAGTCTGATGATGAATTAGTGGTGTAGTTCGAAATAGCTATCATTCCTACCGAAGTGACTGTGTCTACGAGTTGTTGTTAATGTAATTCTCTCAAAACAATAATTCAGACAACAAAAAAAAGGTAAACAAATTGTGGCAGCTACACCACCAACACCAACAAAGAACAGCTCAGATTTTTTGTTCGATTGGCCAGACATCTGAAACAGAAATCTGAGATTGCCAATCGATATTAGCATAAACCTACAAATATTATATCGTACATTTAAGACGTCTTCTATCTCGGGATTAATATGCATCTACAGACGCTTATTGTGACGAATTCCTTAACTACTTTTTAATTACTTGCGTTACAAGATCAATCTGCAAATCATGATGCAACATTCAAATCATTATTTCTAATATACCATGGGGCATTTACTATTCCCCGAAGGACTTTATTTTGGAATGTTTGTATTATTTGTACATTTGTTTTCTTTGTACAACCCCATAATTGGATACCATATGTCCAAACGGGTTTTAGTACCTGATTATTTATGATAACATTTTATTCTCAGTGGACATTTCCGAATTATATCCTAGCAACCAATAAAGTTTTCTATATCTAATATTTAATTCTTCTATGTACTTTCTTTTTCACATCTTCCTCTTATTTCAGTTTAGCATCTAGATTCATAACCAGATACTTAGCTGTGTTAGAATAAGGAACTACTTGGTTATTATTAATTCGTTATTTTTTTGTTTGTAAAATTGATATGGGTGGGCTTTGACTCATTAAGTTTAATTCGCCAACGTTGTGCCCAATCACATATCTCGTTAACTGAGTTTTGGAGCTTTTCTGTTGTTTTAGCCACGCATCTATCAGTTGATAGAAGAGCAGTGTCGTCTGCGAATGTAGCTATCATCGTATCATTCGTATGTGGTATATCACTAGTATACAATAGGTACAGGGTTGGTCCCAGAACACTTCCCTGTGGAACTCCTGCTTGTAATAGCGAACTCTAAAGAATCTATTTGAAATATAAGATTTAAGTATCTTTGAGTATATTCCCCAATTCTTGTACAACAATTGTTTTTTATTTTTACTTTTTTAAAAAAATAGCCGAAAGCCTTGGTAGCTAGTGCTGTATTTATAGTATTAGTTTTGTAATTTATTTATAAGCTAATAAAGTTATAATAATAATAAATAAGTATCTCAAAGTACTGTCTCGGTATATCCCCGTGAAGTTTATACTCTAAGCCCTTATGATGCCAGACTTTATCAAAAGCCTGAGCAACGTCTAAGAATAATGTATAACAAACTTGATTTTAATTCTATAATTCTAAGAAGCAGTTTCTCAAAAAGTCAAAAAGTGAGATAGTGGTTTACCTTGTTTAGGTATAAACTATAATTTCTGCTATCTTCCAGTGCTGTGGAACATTAGCTTGAAATAAGCATTAATTAAAAGCTTTAGTTTTACCAAGGCAATGAAGGGTAGTTTCTTCAGGATTTGGGCAGTTATTAGATCATAACCTGGCGATTTTCTATTAGATAGCTTTTGTACCTGCTGATGCTGATCTCTTTTATGGAAACAAAATTGATTACGTCTTCATCTATTCTATCAGGTAATTCAACTTGTTCGTTTGCCAAGTGAAAAAGGTTTAAAAACATTTGTCAAATGTTCCGAAAAAAGTTTGTCCTTTTCTTTTGGGTCGCCGATCCATTTCCCAGCAGATGTTCTTAACGGGGGATCTTGCGGTTGTGGCACCTTTAAATATTTGGCAGCCTTCTAAAGGGAATAGTCTGTCCGCGGTACTAATAATCATTTTTAATGTCCAGGCTAACTTTTACGAAGTCACAATGGCAAAAATTTCCATATAAAATTATCCATTGTGACCGTCAAAATATTTAAGTTGAAGACTAAAAATGATTATTGGTAAGGCCCTGTGACTTTGTCAGCAGTTAAGTTGCAAAGATATTTAGTTAGGGATCTATTTTTAAATTCACCGATCCTTTTTTTAAGCCTGTTTTTTAGTCTATTGAATATAGCTTTATCGCCGGAATATCGCATCATTTTCTGCGCGCTCTTCTCTTTTCTAATATTAGTTCCCTAATTGCTATGGAATATTTCACCAATGCTTGTTTATGTTGTTAGTAAGTTGTTGTACTATCTTCTGCTACTTGCTGTATATCAGCAATGAATTGTTCGACTTCTATGTCTATAAGCCTTGTTGTGACTAGTGGAGATCTAAGG
Organism: Cheilosia scutellata; assembly: GCA_955612985.1. Lineage (NCBI taxonomy): Eukaryota > Metazoa > Arthropoda > Insecta > Diptera > Syrphidae > Cheilosia > Cheilosia scutellata. The sequence continues at coordinate 56,454,286 of OY015311.1, forward strand.
TTAATAAAGCCTTCGAGTAATTCATTAAATTGACACCAGTTCGTTTTTTGTTGGTAAGTCTTTCATTGTCTACCTGTTCTACTGCCATGCCATTGACCGTTAGGATTATGGGTGTATGTTCCGAAGACAAATCATCACTGCTTTGAACTTTTAGTTCTTTTCTATTGATTCCTTTCATTATGAAGAAGTCAATAAGGTCTGGTGTCTGATGGCCAATAAGTGGGCGATCCAGTCGAAATAAAATTACAATTAAAATGTTGCCCTGCTTTGTAAAGCTTCCTGCCTCTTACTAGTTACTAGTCTTGACCCCCAGTAGGTGTGCTTTGCACTGAAATCACCTCCGATGATAAAGTTATTGCCTAGAGCTCGAAAGAGGTCATTAATACCCCTATTATGTAAGACAACTACAGCTAAAGTTGAGTTGTCTCTTGTTTTTATGTAATTGAAAAATCGGTATTGTCCGTATTGTCATACACAACCTTGATAGAAAAGTTGTCTGTAAAAACACAACAAAGATGGCAGTGGTTGTCTATAAATTGTTAGTTAGTTTGGGTTGTGTGAAAGTTGAGTTGAATTGAAGACATAATAGGGGCATAAGATCTTCATCTGTAGGGCTACTTGCATGGTTTATTTTTCTATTTCTATAAAGCAATCGTATACGTCGGCATGCTGCTTGTCTTCGTCATTGCTTTTTGTCCGTCCGAAGAAAGACATAGGACTCTTTATAGACCTTGTTGCTTGCGAGGCTGCTTCCGATTGTCTTTGTTGTGTTGTGTTGATCTTACAACTTTCGATTTCATATCTTAATTCATCTTAAATGACAGTCAAATCGGCTGATAGCTAACTAACGATTAAATTTATTTCACTCTTTATCTGCTAGATAACAGTTTTGAATTTTTCAATCATAAAATAAGAGCTAGATAACTATTCGACGGTTAAGTGGGTGTGAGAGAAACAGATTGATTGACAGTTTGTTGTGTGTAAGCATATAAGATAGTCAGCCCATAGCTTGACGTTTATCTTAGTTCGAAATCTGCATTCTCCCATTCATTGTACATAATGGTTAGGTATCTTTCTCACTACTCTTTGTTTCCTTTGTTGGGTTGAAGTAATTATTTCCTAATTTTTCTTCCTCAATAATAAAATCGTGGATACAATCGAATAGATCCATTTGTACAATATGTAGAATTGTAGATACATATTTCCGAAAACAGAACTTTGTAAAAACTTTACAATTTTAAAATTTGATAGTTCTCCTACCTTAACTAGAGAGTTATATTTTATCCGCCTCAGAAACAGGCAGATAACTTTATGAGACAGTTAGATGTTTTATTCTTCGAAAAGCTGCTATTCGACTAATGAAAAATGGGTTTATGTCTTATCTGACAGTTAACCCCTATCTGATTGGCTATCTGACTATTGAAAAATCGGCCCTTAAGCTTAGTACGCTGCTCGAGCTAAATTTTAGCTCCCATACAAAATTCTCTCCAAAATTTAGCTGAGCTAAATTCAAGCGAATCCATTTAGCCGAGCGGTATGCTGCTTCAGCTAAAAAAATCAAATTTTCATTTCAGACTGTACCGCATTATCTATCAAAATTTAGCGCGCCCATTAATGGGTCGGGGCATTTTCTCAAGCTAAATTTTGACAGTTCCTGTTGTTTTTTTTTTTCTGTTGTGTTTTTGTGTTGCGGAAAAATAAGTAAGGATGAGTTTTTACAATGAATACATCGACGAGGAATACCTTGAAAGTGAAGCATTTAAGATCAAAAAATAGCAAACGAGGAAAAAAGAAAGCGCAACGAACATATTCGTGTCGATGAATTTTTGAAGGAATTTTTTTTTCTACAAACATCTGTTTTCTGTGATACTTATATCCACAGCGCACTCCATGTCAAAATTTAGCTAGGGTTTTAGCTAATGTTTGGAGAGAAAAATTGGAGAGCCGCTAAAATTTAGTTTAGCTCGAGCAGCGTACTAAGCTTAAGTCAAAAAGACCGTTAAGTCGATGTATTAATATTTTGAGTTCAGGAGAGCTGTAATCCCGAGGAGGGTGTATTTTCCAGTTTGCCTGGTCTACCACCTGGGGTATTTGTATCTGTAGGGATTGTTCATTGCCATATTTTTGGTTGTAACTGAATCAGTTTTCCTGGGTAGTTCAGTCGGTTCTACACACAAACCCCCTGTCAGGAGGACCGGGTCATTTTGTTTTATTTTTTTGTCGTATTTATTTTTTTGCAGTAGGTTGAACACACTTATACCCTATTCACACCAAGCCGAAAACTGTGATTTCCCGAAAACAATCGAAAACTTCATCGAAAACAGAAGTTTTCCCATACATATTGCAGTTTTCAAAACGAGTTGTTTGAGGTCGTTTTCCATAAAAACACCAAGAAAACGAGTACAATCGTTGGGTTGTTGAAGCAGACACAGCTTTTGTAACATTCAGTGAGCTCAGCAAAACTGCTGACAGGATAGCTCTCTCTCTCAGTGCTGTCGTTTCTTCTAGTTTTTTGTTTACAAATGTCGAATCTCTTGGTATCTTTACACCATGTCACCATAATGAGCAAATTATTCAGTTTTTTCTATAATTTTAGAACGGCAGCACTACCTGCCATAATTTCAGATTGTTTGATTTTGATGTTTTGATTTTGATTGTTGCTTATGTTAATTGAGGGGTATAATTTCAAAACTCTTCTATTCCACTTTTTTGAGTTAGGTATGACAAAGTTTCCTTTAAAAGGGCCCTCATCTAAGTATTTAGCTAAAATGTATCAAAACTTGTTATTTCCTATACTTTTGAGTACTTAAAAAGTGACATTTTTTTCAAAACTACACTATTCCACTCAGTCGTTCAATTCAAAACTCATTTATTCCCATGCAAACCAAATTCCGCATCAAAACTCTTCTTTTCCTATGCAAATCAAAGTAGTCGCTTTCAAAACTCGTGTATTCCAATGACGTTAAAAAAGGCGGGATTTTTTTTTATTTTGAGAGTATTCATAGGTTAAACGAATATAGTGTTGGAATAATTCTTGTGAAGAAAACATCTTTGTTTTTTTTTTGTTTAAATAATTCAAATACATTGCTGTGACGTTATTATACCCTCCACAGGAAGGTATATTCACTTTGCCATTACATTTGTAACGCCATCAAGATAAGGAATCGCCGGAGACCCCATAAAGTGTATATTTTCTGAATCAGGATCGAATTTTGCATCGATTTAGCCACGTCCGTCTGTCTGTTTGTCTGTTGAAAACATGTCCAAACGAATCGACCTGGGCGGTTGAAATTTTGTAAGAGGACTTATTTTTACCGTCGCGTTGGTCGTCAGGTATTGAATTGAAAGTAAGCTGTCGAGTAGTTCTGGACCTCCATACAAAACCAATATTAGACCCTGTACGACTGTCGTAGGTACTAACTTATCTACATGGCTAACATGTTTTTAGTTACGTTTTTTTTTATACTCTAAATTTTCTTTTAAATAAAACAAAATTAATGAAATCGATAAAAAAAAGTTTTCTTTCTTTTCAAAACTCCTCTATTCCTAAATAGGTTGAATCAAAAGTCAACTATTCCAATCGTAATTTTCAAAACTCTTCTTTTCCAAATTAAATTGATTTTTTATAATTTTTAGGTTTACCTTATAGGTTCAAAACCATACAAAACAGATAAAGATCATTCCAAATTTACAATCTAATCTTCAAATAAAAGTCTAATTAGAAATTAGACGAAAACTAAAAGCTGATAAGAGTAAATTGCTGCAGCATTTCAAAGAACTTTTACCTAGCATTTGAGTATAGAATTGATTTCGCAGAAAGACCAAATTGTATGCAGTTATTGATGGTTCAGCATTATGTAAATACATATTTGTTTCTATTATTTTTTCCATCACTGTATATGTATACCAACTCTCGTTCTTGTAGTATCGGCACTGTGCGATGCCAATACTTGTCTATATAAAATGTAAAACAATGAAAATAAAGTCGCACTATATAAAATAAAAATACGGAAAAAAAAGTCAATTGATAGTAAACTATAGAGAAATCGGTTCTTGAATATTGGGTCTCTACAGTTCTTGGTCACACCACAAATCTATTTGTCAACGGGAGCTATTTTATGACACTTATGCACATACGCGCTTACAAGAGATGAACCGCTAGCTTGAGAAATCTGCATAATCTCAGCTATTGACGATGTTCTCGTTAGACTTTGTTGGGGAAATGCATTTTCTCTTAACGGTGAATGTGTGGGTGGTACTGTACCTAGAAATGTTGTCGCATATTCTTTTTTTAAACGCTAAAGTGCAAACAAAAAGAAACCAAACTTAAATGCGGAAAATAAAACAAAAGAAAATAATACCTAAACATAATCACGTGCAAAAGTGTTGCCCTATAATGTGTGTTCCCTGAAACAAAACAAAATTAAACAAAAAGAACAAAGTTTTTACGTAAACAATACAAAAACAAAAAAAATCTCAAAATCAATAGCGAAAAAGTGCCGAAATCCGTTGAGTGCCAAAACGAGGATGCTGATAACGATGACGATGATGATTTTATTAGTTAGTTTCAGTAATTGATTTTGGAAGTTGATCTAAATTCGGAAATTGTATAACAAGAAAAAAAAAATAAAAACAAAAGTTATAACAAAAAAAAACAATCGGTAGAGGAAAATAAAATATCTATGAGTAATAAAAAAAAAATATTTAACTAACGGCGTTAATAATTTTCATTTATGTATATATAATAGGTCTGTTCCTTTACTTTTGTAGTAAAAATGGAAAAGACTGTCAAAATGGCAGTGGTGGGGATGAAGTCTCCTTCAAACAGAAAAACTTACGAAAACGTTAGGGAACGCTTTTGTAGTAACTATGAAAAATGACAGATGCATTTTGTTTTTCCATAAATTGGATGTGAGTATGAATCCAAGTATGTGGAAGTGTTTTTACAGACTGAACTACATGCATTCGAGATGAGAAAAAAAGCTCCATTTTTTCCCGTCTTCTGATACTATTTTCATACCAATTTGTTTCTCATATCGCAGGAAATCAAAAGAAAAATGCAAATAGTCGTTACACGCGTTTCAAATCAAATTTCAAATTAACTGTCGATTTTCAGGCGACTGAAAGTTGAACAAACTAGTAAGATTCCCAATGGAGGGGTACAGCGCGTTTCAATTCACTTGGCCATTCTACTGCGCAGGTTTCTGTGTATTTTGTTTTTGTGTTTTGTTTTGTGTCGTGAATATTCTCTTAAATCCTCTCTCTGCGCAACCGACGGTTGGCCAAGTGTATTGAAACGCGCTGTAATATCTTGCTCTCTCTTCGCTCTCTTTTACGAATTTTTCAAGTTAGGGAACGACATTGAGTAAAAATGCGTAAAAATTCGTTAGAATTAGTAAAAATTCGTAAGATTTAAAAGTAAAGGAACAGACCTAATATCTCGGACCAATTCTTTTGTGTGAAGTGTTTATTTTCTAGATAGTGATTAAGCTTAAATACACATTTGCATATTGGCTAATCTGGATCCAGTTCATCAGGCCTGACGACGAGGATATCCGTTTTCACAGTATGTCAAAATTTTTTTGTATTCATCTAATATACATTTCTCAATACGAAGATTTGGTTATTTTCTTTATTTCCTTAAAAAAAAAATAAAAAAATTGATATATGTATACATAAAACGAAACACGAAAACCTAATTTTTTTTTTTAAATTTAAGTATAGGCGTTGTACCTACATAATATATATATATATTTTCTTCCATTTACCTACACAAAAAAAAATAGTACCTACATATATCACCCCTATCGTGTAATCCGCCGGCGGGAATTATTCACGGAAAAGAATATTTTGGTATCGTCAAAATCGCAAAGTGAACAGTTCCCCGAGCCTTTTCTGGCTAGTTCATTTGCTTTTTCATTTCCTTTAATCCTCTTGTGGACGGAACCCACCATAAACTGGTTTTGTTCCTGGTTCCTTTGTGTTTGGAAGGAATTGAAGCAGTGTAGTACTGATTTGGAGTCAATAGTGGGTGAGCTAAGGGCTTTTATAGCTGATTGACTGTCCGTGAATATATGGATGTTAGCGCCTTTTATACCTGAATTGTATATGAGGTAGGCGCATTCTTTGATGGCATGGAGCTCTGCCTGAAATACACTGGGGCTTTTTCCCATAGGTATTGAAACATTTCGATTCAGCCCATGAATACCAGCTCCCACCCCCGAGTCCATTTTAGAACCATCCGTATACCACTTTAGGCCGTTTTGGCAATTTGGTGGGTTATTGCTAACCAATGCTTCCCTATTTGTGTACGCATGGCTCCGAAAGCGCCCAGACACGCGAGCCATTGTATACCTTATTATACTATCGAAGCGTTTGTTATAATGGGTCTGACCATGACTATGTAGATCCAGTGTGTGATCTTTGGAGTGATCCCCCAGGTTCTACCATACATGCTGCGGCAGGCCCAGAAAGCTTCGGTTGCTTTTGGAATTTTGTGTTTATGTGGGAGTTCGTTGAAGTGTCAGTGTCATTGATCGAAATTTGGTTTAGATTTAAATTTCTTCTTTTCGTGAAAGGAACTATGACAGCCTTGCTGGGGTTGATAGAAATACTTTTCTTTTCTACACCAGTTTAGGACTATCTTAAGGGCGTTTTGCATACGCGTTGTAACGTCGTTTGGTTCCTTGCCCCTAATGATGATGACTAGGTCATCGGCGTATCCAAATATGTGTGCTCTCATTTAAGCATTTCCACCACTAACCTCCTCTTTCATTCCATCCTGGTTATAGTCCCTTTTCACTACCCCAATATACTACTATCGTTACAGAACCACCCTGTTTAAAGTATTATGATTATCATATTACATGGTTGCCACTCGACTGGAAAGTCAGGGAATGTCAGGGAAAGTCAGGGAACGCAATTTGGTCAGGAAATTTGGAACCTCTCACAAAATTTCATTCCCCTAGGTCAATTCGTTTGGACGCTATCGTGCTTTCAACAGACGGACAGACAGACAGACAGACAGACAGACAGACGGACATGGCTAAATCGATTTAGAATGTGATCCTGATTCAGAATATATATACTTTATAGGGTCTCCGGTGAATCCTTCTTGGCGTTACAAATGTAATGACAAAGTGAATATACCTACCTTCCTGTGGAGGGTATAAAAAATACCAGTAAAAAAAAGTTATTTAAAATGTTGGTACATTTTGTTTCTGTGTAAAAATAAAAGTGTTTTTCGGAACATTCGATGGCTAGTATTAGAACGAAAGGCCGAAGTGAGAAATTAGATTTTGTCTTTTATTTATTTCGAAAGTGATACATGTTAATTCAAGTTCTATCCGAAAAGTGATTTCAAAATATTTGAATTTTAGAACGTAACTCTGAGAAAGGCCCCTGAACTCTGGAAACACTTTTTTGGGTTCAGGTGGTTCGTTAAACTCGTCGATTCGATCGGAAAAAATTAAAAAAAAAATACTGAGCACAGATTTGTTTTTTTTTTTTTAACTTTCAAGAATTGAATTCTCTTCATAATTATTATATGTCACAAAAGAAAAACTTTCTTATAAATTTAATATCACAAGGCGTTATTCAAACTGGTATTCTACAAATTAGTTTAGACATATTTGAAGTTGCAATCATGTGGCTTGAAACATTTCAACTAAATGTCAGCCGTGTACTTAGTGGATTATTCCTTGACTAGAATTGTCGGTGACCCCTTTGTCTGCGTCAAAGCCAATAAAAACCCAGATCAACGACTTCGACCTAATGTGGGGCGCAGTGTTTCATTAGTTAGTGAGCTGAACTATTGAGCAAGGGTCTTAGGTTCAACCCTCTGCAAAACACAATTTAAATAATCAAATACACAGATAGTTGGTGCAACACGTCCATCGTCCATAGGCACCCTAGGCCTAGCTTCTCACAAACGTTCGTTTGTGTGAGTTTTCATTTTTCGGGACGAATGGACACAAGGTCTAAACTTAAGGTATTTTCTGCTGCACTAAATTTTTCAAACGCCTTAAAAAACACCTGAAAGAACAGCTATCCTGAGTCAGCTTCTCAATTCAGCTATCGAATTTGGCATAAAATTGTACTTTCCTTCTATTCTTCCCAAGTGTGGCACATTCTCTATTTGAGTAGCTAATTCTCCTATCTCTCAAAATAGGCACTGCTCTCGCCATACAAAGTCACTATATTGTTATCCTACAAGTTTTTTTGAAGACTGAACAAAAAAAAAAATTGCCCATCTGTGAAAGAGATGGGCTTCAATATAAGCGCTATGAAATTGGTCCACCGCTTTTAATGAACGGTGGACTGGTCAATTTGGCCCCAACACTTGGCCAACCAGATCTTCTGACCTAACACCTATGGAGAAATATCGACCCTCTTTTTGACCAGTTTTGTCTGACAAAAAATTGCTTCTACTACAACTTCTGTTGATCGTACGTAAAAAAGTTGCTTCACATAGTTTTTAGGAAAGGATACAAATTTCATAAAAGAATAAAAATTTATAAAGTACAAATTTTGAGAAGAAAACATTTAAAATAAAAAAATTAAACAACAAATTTTCATAACTTTGAGTTTAAGAAGCCATAACTTTTTTGTAGCTACACAGATACCCGAAGTGCTTCTTGTATTGCCTTTTCAAAATGTACAAAATGTTTGTACCTATAAAAGTTTAGAAGTTATAGCGTTTTAAGGGGTAACACCTCCAAATTAGAGGTCACCTGCTTTGATTGACTATAACGGGAAATGGGGTGAGATACAATTTTTTGTTCGGCGCAACTTCAGGAATCTCCCCTAAAAAGGATTATACCGCATAACTGAAACACTCTGTATAGATTCTAATATCCTTTATCTTATAAAAAAGATATTACATAACTGACAAATTTCTTTTTTTTGATAAATGTATAAATTTTGGTCAGGGAAAACTTGAAAATTGGTCAGGGAAAATCAGGGAAAGTCAGGGAAATTTATTTTGAAAAATAGTGGCAACCCTGTAATTATATATTATTCGAATGTACTTTTGAATCGTAAATAAATAAACTGACCTAATATGGCTTTCTTAAATTTTTTCAGAATATCGACTGCGCTGAGATCGTGTAGCAAAGAAGCATCTGTTTACGGAGAGCAATATGATCAGTATCCAAAGAAAGTTATTGTTATTTTAAATCCTGCAGCCAAGAAAAAGAAAGCGGAAAAGGCTGTAAATTATTTTCGTAACATATGTAAATTTAACAATACTAAGCAAATCTTCTTTCCAGTTTAAAAAGTATTGTGAACCTATATTGCATTTAGCTGGCCTTAGCGTAGAAATAGTACGAACAGATTCAGAAGGGTATGCCAAAGACTATATAGAGCAATTGAAAACTCTTCCAAATGCTATTATAATAGCCGGTGGTGACGGAACTGTGTCGGAAGTTTTAACTGGCATGATGCGACGTAGTTCTGACCGATGTCCATTGGCATTACTACCTTTGGGAATAACAAATGACATTGCTAAAAAGTACTTCAATATGTCATGTGGCTCTAAGCTGAAAGAAGTTGAGTCGCTATTAAACGCTTCAATGAGTATTGTCCGTGGTCACATAGTAGACAAAAGTGTAATTAAAATTGAACAAAGTTCTTGTGTTAAAGATGAATGTTCAGAAAGCAGACCAATTTATGCTTTAGGATACCTTCAGTGGGGAATATATCGTGATATTTATTCTCTGCAAGAAAAGTATTGGTATTTTGGTAAGGCAAGAGGCGTTTTTTCAGCTTTATTGAACTCTTTTAACGGTAATCTAACTTGGGAGTGCAAAGCAAATGTTTCTTATTCGAAACCTTGTAATGGGTGCTCTAATTGCGTTCTTTCAAAGCCTACAAATGTATTAAAAAGAGCTCCCTGGACAAACATTTTTTCAAAAAAAGCTGTTCCAAACCAACAAGATATAGTCTCAAATAATGAACATTGTAGAGAGCTATACGAAGAAAAGATTGATTCAAGTAATGTTCGTATATATATAAAAGAGCAAAATGAACTAAACAAATTAGTTTTAGAACAGCGGGAACGTGTAGAGCCTGGATATAAATTTGTTTGTAAATATTTATCAGAATTGGGAATCTTATCGTATAAACCGCACCAAGAACAAATTACTGAGTGTCGTAAAATGACGTTGATACCCGATGAAAGTTTCCAGGGGTCTATGAATTCGTATTTCATTGACAATGAACTATACGATGTTCGCCCAATAAGCCTAACTTTAATTCAAAAAGCAATACAAATGTACAACTAAAATGTAACAAATATGTATGTATACACCCAAAATAAATATTTGTGGGATGAATTTTGTTTCTTGTTATTGGTAGTTGTCAAATTCGCTGATACGTGATTGAATGGGTGCCGTGACATAAGGCCAAAGATAATCGGCCCTAGCGAGGTATCCGTCGGAACGGAAAATTCTCCGCAACGCATACTCCGTCGGAGACTCAAATTACATTCGAGGTATCCGCTTTCGGAAAGAATAAAATCGGAGAATTTTCTGTTCCGACGGATACCTCGCTAGGGCCGAATAAAACACCTAGATGACGCATTCAAATGGGAATTGTTGTCATATGAAATCAAAATTCGATACCCTTAAGAAGCTTTTCGAAAAAGCTTATACCGCTGAGAAAAAATTAAATCGAAACTGAACAACACTACTACTACTACATTACCACTGCTACTGAACTGACTTTATCAGAGTCCAGCCACACACACCACAAAAATAATTGAACATTGCATATTTCCAGTTCTTCATTTAATTATTCGGCATTTGTCCTGCTGCGTTTTATATGCAATTTGACGTCAATGCGTATGCGAATTGCGATGCGAGTGTATCGTCTGTTCTCTATAATGAATGTCCCCTTGATCTTGAGAAAAACAACAGTCGCACTTGATAGATTTAAAACCAGTTTGTATTCTTATTATTACGTCACTATACTGTCTGCTCTTGTTTTATTTTGTGTGTGTGAATAAAAAGGAAAAAGGAACAAACAAAACAGAAGTCCTCGACGAAACGAAAATCGTTGGTCATTTCTGTATATGTATTATAAATTTGTTCCTTTTTATGACGGCATACCAAACTGAGCCATCGTATTTTTAAAATCTATAGGTAGGTACCTACATAATGTAGGTACATAAAACAAATAACATTTTCTTTTTTAAAATCAAATGAACTATGTATTTCAAAAAAGATACATTATGCTAAATGCGTATGAAGTGAAGAAAACTGACTTTGAATTTATTTTGCGAAGGATTCAACCATCATTCATCAAAAATAAAGAGATATTCGGCCCTAGCGAGGTATCCGTCGGAACGGAAATATGTAACGCACACTGGCGTTTCTGGTTTTGCGTTTCAGTGCGATGAAGTGCGTTTTTACTGATATTTTTGACAGCTTCATACGAATTTTCTTCCGATATGCTCCGACAGGAATTGGTTGCGGAATTTGTTTACGATTTGCAGTGAAGTATTGATAAATGAAAGCAATAAAGAAAAAAACATTTTAGCAAAGTAATTGGTTGTATTTGTTGCTTAAATGTGTGTTTCCAGGGCAAGAACAAACGAAAAAACAAGCACTAAATAGGAAAATCCCGATGTACCACGAAACAACATCATATCAAATCAATGCGTTGTCGCATTTTAATTACAGTAGACTCTCGATAACGTGAACAATTAAAAACCAAGCCAGTTCACGTTTGCGAGAGAGTTCACGTTTGCGAAGGTGGAATTTTACCAAAAGTATAGAACAATCGAACAGTAGGAATTTAAAAATGTATGTTTTTTTATTTATTTTAGACTAGTAGACTAGTAAAGCTTTGTTATTCTGATGGCGTTCTGAGAGCCTTCACTGGTAGATTATGATTTTCTCTAAATGACGAAACCTAAAAAAAAACAGATAATACTTATCTAGTAATCTATAAGTGGATTTTTTTCGTCACAAATATTTGTGGTGCAAATGATTCATGAAATCAATCTTTGAATATGGCCGTCATCCAGAATGATTTTGAACTCTTGTAGTCCTCTGGACAGCAGTGGCGTGGCGTGAATAATTTTAAATGGTAAGTCGAAGTCGAAAAATATCAAAATGTCGAAGGGAAGATGTAGGTAGTACCTATCTATGTATACAAAACCTTCAGTTATTTTTTAAAGCCATACAATCGAAAACTCCAGGAAGAAATTAAATTAATGAAGATATTTTTCCATCTTGAGTGCAAAACTTTCATATGTATTTCGTGTAAACATGATTTATATCATGTCTTATAATATTGTCCTTTATTTCTACATAAAGGTTCTTTAAATGAGTGTTTAAATCGAGCATTTGGGGTTTTTGTGGAGCTTCAGCAAAATCGTCTATGTACTTACTCTTTGAAACATTTCTTCAAACGTATTTACATAGGTACGAAGATCATACCAAAGACTCAAAACACTTGATTTCTCACTTAGCGACTTGTTTATAAACTTTATAAACACATCAGTATGTTTATTTTTTAAAAGATATCTACAAAATTCACCAAATAACTCGGAGAAAAGCGTGTTATTTTGTTGCATAAGAAAGCGGCCTTTGAACAGAGGATACTCCCCTCAGAAAAACTCAGAAAATGATTAGGTAAAAAAGGGAACTGACTATTACTATGACTTCATCACAGCGCAGCGATAGGAGATACACACACAATTCAAATTCACCAAATATGTCGGAGAAAAGCGTGTTATTTTCCAGATACATTTATACTCAATTACACCACAGCGCAGCGGTAAAAGATACACACAAAACCCACCAAATAACCCGAAGAAAAGCGGGTTATTTTTTTGCATAAGAAAGCGGGCGTTGAACAGAGAGGACTAAACTCAGATAAACGCAAGTGTACAAAAGAGAAAGGAGACAAATTTGTTCTATCCAGTGAGAGATTTTATAACCCGTCGCCGTCATATTTCGGGTTATTTTAGATTTGGGTTATGCTCAGAGAGTGTGGGCAGTTATAATACTAATAATAATGAAGGCGAAGAAGGCCCGAAGGGTGTGTGTTTCCGTGTGTATAAAGTTCAATTGAGTTGGTGGGGTCGGGGTATGTAGCTTGCGCAGATGAATAGACACATATTATTAAGTTTATCCCGTGGGTTTTATGTTGCTCGTTTTTAAGTAAACATTGTTGTGTAGCTGAAACTGAAACTTTTAAAAGGTAACCCGGTAGGAATCGGGTTATATGGACGCCACGCCACTGCTGGACAGTTATATATTTAAATGAACGTGAGTTTTTAGCTTTTCCAATAATAAATGACATCAACTTGTGCAAATTATTTGCATTCGTACAATCGAAAACCGAGCAGACAAAACAATCAATAACAATTAATGCAAGGAACAACTAGGAGCAGACCAAATAGAATACGAAATGTCTTGTAGCTACCTAAAAACTGTACAATACGATGATTTACCAAGAAAAATAAAATTTTAAATTGCATCTTGCTTGAATTTTACAATTATTTGGAGCAGAAATTGCTGTTCATGTTTTAGAGTGTTCATGATTTGTTCACGTTTTAGAGATGTCAATGTTAAAAAAAATCTGTTCACGTTATCGAGTGTTCACGTTAACCGGTGTTCACGATAACGAGAGTCTACTGTATTCTTTCCGAAAGCGAATACCTCGAATGCATTGACTTATTATATATGGACTGCTAGTCGACGTCTCGCGTTGGTTCCAACATAACCACTAGCCCTCTTGGTTCGGAGCGGAATAATTTGGAAATTCACACTTTTTTGTAGTGGCATCTATTGTTAACAATCACGCAACAATTTGAATTTCCACAGTTTTACTTGCCAAATCCACTAACGCCCAATAGGTGTCTCTAGCATTCTATGGAGAAATCAAAGATGGTTGTGATCATTGGCTTCGTTTTCCAATGCCATCTACTTTAAACAGTGACGCAACAATTTTACCTCATAAATTCTCTCACGCCCAATAGGTGCCTCTAGCATTCTATGGAGAAATCCAAGATGGTTCGTCATTTTGTTTCACTTATTTTTCGCTCCGAACCAAGAGCGCTAGTTTATGTTGGCGTCATTTTCTGGGCAAAATTTGTATGAACTGACTTTCACTAGCAGTCCATATATAATAAGTCAATGGTTGGCGTCATTTTCTGGGCAAAATTTGTATGAACTGACATTTCACTAGCAGTCCATATATAATAAGTCAATGCTCGAATGTAATTTGAGTCTCCAACGGAGTATGCGTTGCGGAGAATTTTCCGTTCCGACGGATACCTCTCTAGGGCCGAATCATTTGAAAAAGATTGGCCTACCTTCTACACTCTACAGTCATTGATAAACATGATGTCAATTAATTTTCACTGTCAATTAAAGACAAAGTGACATTTTGTTTGACAATAGGGTAGTTCGCGACAACGTCAGTGTCAAATGAGAACAAAAAAAACAAAGTGACAGCTAAAAAAACTTGTAGGAAAACAAACGAAATTTTATATGGCGGGAGATAGAGTTTAAATTAATTTTGGATTTTTTGAAACAATCTCTACAAATTTATTTATTGAACTTTTGTAAACACTTTTAAGAAACTCTAAATTTCAAGACCGCAATGTTTTCAATTTGTATTTGGCACTTTATTATAAACTTTTCACAAATAAAATGGGCAAAACCTATCTCCCGCCATGTAAAATTTCGTTTACTTTCCTACAAGTTTTTTTGACATTTCAGTGAAAGAGAAAGCACACTTCTGAAAGGGATAGCTTCGCGAAATACCCTATTCAGCTATTTCCACTTGTCCAGTGGTTTCTTTGTCAGTTATTGACAAGCGCTGCTAGTCAATTCATTGATAAGCTATTTTTCACTGCTTCCACTTGCCAATTTTCTAATTGGCATTTCAAATCGACAAGTGGAAACAAAGCATTATAAATACAGTCAAAATCGGTTATAACGACCTTCAAGGGACCAGCGAATTTGGTCGTTATAAGCGATAGGTCGCTGTAACCGATATCAAGGTACACCATGTAAATAAATCTATTTTTAAGTAGAGATCCTTTTGTTCATAATTCTTTTTTTTCTTGACATACATACATACGAGTATATATGCGAACCGAATAAAATTAAACTTCTACTACCACTCGTCACACAAAAAAATGTCCACTTAGTTATTTTCCAACGTGCATAGCCACATCGCATCTACAGATGCGTTAATAGTTTACCGTTTTAGAAAAAAATGCAGTCGCACTAACAGCTGCGTCGATTTTAGTCGTTGTATTGTAACCAATATTTATTTCAAAAAAAGGGAAAAATCGGTCGTTGTAAGCGATATGTCGCTATAAGCGATGTCGTTGTAAGCGAATCGGGTTTAAGTTAATTTTACACCCGACCATTAATCCGCATTTTTTAAACCCGACAATTTAAACCTATGTCCATAATATTCACTCAAAAACATGCTTTAAACCCGCTGGATTAAAGATTCATTTAACCCGGATTTAAAACGGTCTAAACCGATTTTTAATCCGATTTAAACCTACGTAATGTCAAATTTCACATAAAATGACATTTGTTTTTTGTTGTTTGTCACATTTCGTTGAAAATTGTTTTGATTTGTTATGTGTGCCAATAGTCTTGTGTTTTTTCATTTCTTTTTCATGTTTCACCAATAAATGCAAATGAATCTCATGCGGAACAAAGTGCCGATGATGTGGCCCATGTCGATACAGACGATATGTATGAAAATTATGAATGTCTCTGCACACTGTCGCCCGTCGACGATGAAGAAGAAGAAGACGAATGAATGAGATTTGGATTTTTCCTTATTTAATAAATTAATAATAATAGTATACATACTAAATTTAAAAAGCTTTTAAATAAAAAGCAATGAACAAAAGCACATATTTTGTATTATCGATACCTATGCTATTGTTGGTGCTGTTCTTGATGTTGTTATTCCCGATCATGTTGTTCTCGCCGTTGTCTTCGTTGGGATGCATTTTGAAAGCGAAACCCTCCTGCCAGTCGATCAGCAAACACATTTACGATTACCTCGCGTGCGATTGGCCGACGAACAACACGACTAGGACGATCATGAGGACGGGTTTCCGGTGGTGTTGAGGGTAGTGGTGGATGTGGTTCGATTTCATTTAAAAGTTCCTCATTCAAGTTTTGTGGCAGCGGCAAATCGTCTGTATCCACGTCGTTGAAATCAATGCACAAATTGTGAAGCATGCAGCACACTGTAATCACTTTCTGCACCAAATCGAGTCGATGAAGTTGTATCCCCGTTACCAAAATTTTGAAGCGGCGCTTTAAAACCCCATATTGGCGTTCGACGACGTTACGCGTAGTCAATATTGATTTTTGATATCGCTTCTCTGCAACCGTGAGTTGATCCAAGTTCCGATGACGTGTGAATGGTGTGCAAAGATAGAATGAATTCGCATAGCCACTATCGGCAACAATGACATAATCGCCATATACACCATTCTCCAATTCTTGGTGGACATTTGACTGCCTGAAAATGGTTTGGTCATGGGCAGAACCTGGCCACCGGGCGACAACATTTTGGATTCGCAAATTGGCGCGGATATCGTCTGCACATTCAATGAAAAATATCCATGTCGATTTCGAAATGCTTCGCTCTGTGAATGACAACAAAATCATATGAATAAAAGCAATGAAAATATGTGAAGAAATACATACGATTGCACCTCCCGGCGAAATCATGCGAATATGGGTACAATCAATGGCTCCAATACATCGGGGGAAATCGGCCAATTCGGCGAATGCAGTCGCTTTGGCATGTCGCTCTTGTTCTGTCTGAATGCTGGATGAATGCATGAAGGTGTTGCAAAATGGCATCGCATACCTTTGGCAAAATATTAGCAACAGTAGGTTGCGAAATACCAATGTAATCGGCTGCAGTTTGCTCCATATTGCCGCATGCAAACAGACGCAACGCAGCCAACAGCTTATGTTCGGCAGAAAGCTCTCGAGACCTAAAATGAAAAGAAACTAAATAAACCGATAAAAATATGTAGGTAATAAACAACATACCGACGTTCATCACCATCCAATTCCTGTCGAATCATCGAATGTAGCCTCCAAAATGCCTCTTTTTCAGCCGGAAATATTTCCGGAAATCCACGTCATCGTAATCGTTGACGTAAGCCCGCTTGTGCATTCGATACATGCGACGACTAGGACGATGTTGACTCACCATCTGCTGTTCCATCAGTTCTCCAATAAATTCATCCTCTGACGATGAAGACATCAACATTTCGTTAATATCACGAATTAAATCCATTTTTATTTTCAGCGTCTTGATATTTTTTTTAAAATTCACTTCACTTTTTTATTTTCTGCCTCCTGCGAGCGAAGAAATGTCAAAAATGTGACCTAAACAAAGAGAGTGAATATTATGAAATTGAGTTTTAACCCGAGTTAAAGTACTTAAACTGGTCTCCCGAGTGCAGTTTAAATTAAATCGGATTAAACGCTGACAAGTTTAAAAAAGTGTGTTTATGTTCGGGTTTAACGAGTGAATAATTATGGACTTGGGTTTATTTTTTGGGTTAAACTCACTTTAACCCGGGTGTAAGTTTTAATCCGGATTAAAGTGAGTGAATAATATGGCCGTAACTCAATTTCGCCAAAAATGGTTTATTGGACAAGATAGGGTAGTTCGCGACAACGTCAGTGTCAAATGAGAAAAAAAAAATCAAAGTGACAGCTAAAAAAACTTGTAGGAAAACAAACGAAATTTTATATGGCGGGAGATAGGGTTTAAATTAATTTTGGATTTTTTGAATCAATCTCTACAAATTTATTTATTGAACTTTTGTAAACACTTTTAAGAAACTCTAAATTTCAAGACTGCAATGTTTTCAATTTGTATTTGGCACTTTATTATAAACTTTTCACAAATAAAATGAGCAAAACCTATCTCCCGCCATGTAAAATTTCGTTTGTTTTCCTACAAGTTTTTTTTGACATTTCAGTGAAAGAGAAAGCACACTTCTGAAAGGGATAGCTTCGCGAAATACCCTATAGAACTCAGCCGACGAACTGTCATCGCCTGAAAATTGACAGATGATTTGAAATTTGATTTGAAACGCTCGTAACGGCTATTTGCATTGTCTTTTGTGTTCCTGCGATATGAGAAACAAATTGGTGTAAAAATGGTATCAGAAGGTGGGAAAACTATGTGGCTTTTATCTCTTCTCGAATAATTTTAGTTCAATCACTTCAAACTCTTCCACATACTTGGATTCAGACTCACATGCAATTTATGGGAAAAAAAATGCATCTGTCATTTTTCATGATTACTACAAAAGCGTTCCCCAACGTTGTCGTAAGTTTTTCTCTTTGAGAGGAAATTTATCCCAACCATAGCCATTTTGACAGTCTTTTCCATTTTTACTACAAAAGTAAAGGAACAGACCTATAGTGTGTCGCTTCGTATCCGCTTTGTCCACGCATTTTCAGCTGACAGATGAATACGATGCACACAGTGTGGAAAAAAATTGAATGCATTGCTGCGGCTTGGACTCGTTTGTGCTGAAAACACTCATGTTTAGTTAAATTAAAAAAAATACATAAATCAATAAAATACCGAAACGTACACAAAATATAAACAATTTTAACCAAGGATTAATTAGGTATAACAAAACAACTGAATTTATAAATAAACTGGAACGATTTGTCGCAATCTATGGTTTGGTGACCAGAGTAGAAAATAAGTGAACAAACGCTTTTTGATTACCACAGATATATAATCATGGGTTAAACTAAATCTATGATAACCTAACCGGAGATTTAACCAGCTCTGAACAGACCGGCCCGACTCCAAATTAAGTTTATTAATCTAGGGATATAATTGGTGTCTCCTCAACAAAGCAAAGGAATATTAGGACTGTGGACATTGCTGGCAGTATTGGAGGGGATACCATTAGGATTCAGAGTTGTGATTTTAAAGCTTAAGCTTGGAAGGTCAACTCCAGTCTAGCTCTATGTATCGGTAGGCACTGAATTTGCAGTCGGAGTGCCTATCTTTCTAAGATCAAGTTGATGCATGATAGGAGAATCGGGAACCCCAATCAGAATGCGAATGGAGAGAAAATGTTGGTGTTCTGATATGCAAGTGGCATGTCAGTAGCTCTTTCCGTTTCCACACAAGGATATCCATAAATAAACAGAGAGGCTACTCTATGCTTGGATTGCATAAACGATCAATAAGGACCGCCATAAGCACAACCATATGAGACTTATCGACTTTAGTAGGAGGTTGCAGACTCTTGGTTCAGTCATGGTTCTGTCCAACCTTCCAAACATGGAGGCATACATGGAGGCATTATGAGAGGGAACTGTTCACTTTGCGATTTTGACGATACCAAAATATTCTTTTCCGTGAATAATTCCCCCCGGCGGATTCCACGATAGGGGTTGTTAAATTGGGTGGGACGCATTTTTTGGCTCGGGCGAAATTTTTTGGAGACATTTTAAATTGTCCATCGGTAACGCTGAGCTGCAGGAATAAAAGGCTTTTGTGTTTTTTTTTATTCTTTCATTGGTGTTCAATTTCCAGTTTAGTTTTTTGTCTAGTATAAATCCCAGGTACTTTGCGCTATCAGAGATTCTGAGGGGTGTGCTGGCAACAGAAGGTTTGGCAAACTTCTACAAGTTTTCTGCGGATTGTCTGTTAGACCGCAATTCCTGGTCCAGGTGTCAAGGGTTTTTAGGTCGCTTTAAATTTGTTCCGCCAGTGTTGGAAGGAATTTACCCTTTGCCAACAGAACGACGTCATCCGCATAAGCCGTTATTCTGATGCCATTGTTGTTAAGCTTCGTGAGCGCTTCATTAAGAACAATGACCCACCTCCTCTGGAGGCATAAGCTTCTATCTTAGAGCCCCAAATTCGGTTAAAATATGTCTTTCTTTGGGCATGCTGATTAAAGGCTTTTATACTTAACTTCGTGAAATATTTGTTATGTCAATATCTTGCCAGCCAAATTTGAACCACTTCCTCTAAACTTAGAACTTTGAAATTTTCCATGCTGGTTGGGTTGTGAAGACAAAGCAATATTTAGAAATCTTTGGAAATCTTTGGATTTTGATTTCCCCTGCCCCTTTAAGGGAGGCTTTTTCATAACACATGATCCATTAGCCGTATTAACTTGAAATTTCAATAGATAAGTCAAGACTATTACGTGCCATTAATTAATTTTACTAAATTAGCTACTTGTTGCCTATTTCATTAAACGTTCTACATCATTCGTTTCTGTGCTTTACAATTCTTCCATTCAAAACAATTTTTTTTAATTTAATTTAAATATGTAATAAACTTTTGCCATTTCTAATATTTTTCCAATATACTGTTACATTCGGCTGGGATTCGAAAAGATAAAACACTATTCTGTTTACTAAACTTTAATAAATCACTTTTATTACAAGACAATATCACTTAAAATCAACTTTTCCGCTCATTTCAATCTTTTACACTTATTACAATCTTTTCCACTTATTTTAAATCACTACCGATACTATTCCAACTTTGCTTTACACGGTTTAAAGATAAACTGTCTTCTCGTCGGATTTCGCAACCCTTTTTATACTCCCCACTAAAGCTTCTCGAATATTCTATACTCCAACCGGAACAATCGAGAATGTACTAGTTTCGTTTTAGACCATTCACCATTCGTTGAGTTTCGATGATTCGAAGTTCCGTTGAATAAGTTCGTCTACTTTCCATTAGATGGCGTTGTGGTCAATAAGTAGTACTTTTCAATCCACTCTACAATACATAACATATTTATACATACCTATAACCATATTTCAATAAACCAAACTATCACAAAAAGTTGCAATGTTCTATTACTGCACTTTTACACCCATTTATCGAAAAACAGATAATTTGTTTCTCATCCGTAACAATTTTCTCTCTGAATGGCTATAGGGGGTTAATGCCCAGTGTATTTTTAAAGATACAACCAGTTTTTTGTCGTGAAAAAAATGTAATAATTTTTTTAACAAAGGATTTGTTGTCGTTTACATATAATATATTTTTTTTCTCAAAAGTGACTTCCTTGGGCATTTAAGGGCTCAGGTTAGGTTAGGTTTACGGGTTGGAAGAGCAGGGTAATCCTGCCATGCCACACTTAGTTCCTTGTGGACCCATTGTGATGCCCTCTGAAAGTGGGGGTTAACCGTTGATGTTGTGATGGTTAGCTTCATGTAACTTCTTCTGGTGGTTACTCGACGCCGGCCGTCCAGCCATCCTGATATCCTCAAAAACCTGTAAAGATCAGAAAGTGAGACATCAGAAAGTTCTTGTAGGTCATGTAAGTAATGACTTCCAAGTGTTCTGTTCCTCAAGTGACAGAGACTCGGGCAGTGACAGAGGAAGTGAGGCGTATCCTCATGAACCTCTTCGTCACCACAGCGTCATCTTTGAGATTTACTTTCATTGTATGGTTTAACATCAACATAAAAGGTTGAAAAGTCGTATTCTAATTAGGAATACCTATCCAAACATTTTCTATCCGATAGTTTTTGAGAAAAAGATGTGAAAACGATTACTCGGAACGTTCGGATCTAGGATACTGGAGGAGTGCCTTACGTCGATCACAACCACCCATATCGTGGAATCCGCCGGGGGGAATTATTCACGGAAAAAAACATTTTGGTATCGTCGAATCCGCAAAGTGAACAGTTCCCCGTGTGGGTAATGTGAATGAGTTTCACTGTATCGTTGAAAACGTTCAAATCGAATTTTTCCCGAACAAAATGACATTTCTTACCCGCAACAAAATCATTGCGGATTTCATAGGTTTTCCTACTTGCTAAAAGCTGCGTTATTAAGCCGAACATTTGTAATAAATCTGTGCAATATTGAACTTTATTAAAACAAAAAAAAACATTCTAAAAACACATTTCATCCTGTAGCTCCATGAAATCATTCACTGCTCCTCTTAACCTGTCTCGTACTCTTCTCTGAGAACACCGCTCATTTCGTTCTTCCTCTTATGCTTCCAAAAATGGAGCTATCGTATCAATTATTATATCAAACACTTTATTTTTTATTGAAATCACTTTTAAAACACACTTTTTATATGCCTCCGGTGAATGCAGCTACACAGATTTGTGTTAACAAATGAAAGACAGCCGTTTGACAGTGAAACTACCTTTCCCAAAAACGTGTCGATAAGGAAACGTTTCCGGCGGATTCCACGATAGCAGTTGAAAGTGAAAGGGAATCGAATAGGTGAAGTGAAACTCAATTCCGACGGATTCCACGATAGGGGTGAACATGTTCATTTGCGGACGGTTTGATGATCTGGTTACGTCCCAATGTAAAGTCAATTAGCCTAATGCCACTGAGCGGCAAGCGGCAAAAATCTGAGCAGCAAGTGGCCATTTATTAAGCGGCAATTCCCATAGAAGATATTTTTTGTATAGGAGGTATAAGGAGGTAGATCTCCGAATGTCGATGGGGACACATGCGCTGAGAACAAGTCTTAAAAATTAAACAAAGTAAAAACGTATATAATGATTATTTACTACAAAACAAAAACATTTGTACTAATACTGCAGTGTAGATTGTGTGTTTTAAAAATCGAAAGAATCGATCTGAAAATTCAGTGCTCAAATTGCAATGAATATTTTCATGCAAGGTGCGCCAAACTTGAAGGAAGAGAAATTGAATGCTACGGGAAAAGTGAGCAAGGTTACAGCTGTGATAGCTGTGTTAGTTTGCGAAGAAAATCGATCATGCATGATCGCACTCTTGTAAACTCCCCTTTAACCGTCACCACACTTAGGGGTCCACCTGTAAAGTCTTTTCTCAACCGATTGTGATGTCGGAAGCAACCATCAGGCCGCTCTCTACAACTATAAGAGCTGGCGGTGAACCTTCATCATCTGAGTCTGTTAAGAAGCCTGAAGATGCTGTTTGCTGAATTATGAAATTGCAACAACTAAATACCGATGCGCTCTTAAAAATCAAAGCTCTGGAAAATAACAATGAATCTCTTAATAAAAAGATGGTTTCCTTGGAGGTGAAAGTGAATTTGCTAGAGCAAAGAGAGAAACAGTGTGCAGTGGATGTTGTTGGTATTCCTGGCGTCAGTAATGCAAGTGCGCGTGAGAGAGTGATGAAGCTTATGACTGCTGGTGTTGGTGTGCAAATCGCGCCGGATGAGATTGAGTCTTTCTACATAAAGAATGCAAGAAAATCGAAGGCAAACACTAATACAACTGGCAATATTATGTGTCTACGTTTTTCATCTCTTTCAACCAAGGAGAAGATAATGTGCAAATTGCGTATGGACAAAATCAAGCTTTCTGCTAGCATCTACAGCAACAACAACAGCGATAGTGGCAGCGGCAGCGGCGCAAGAGGTGGCGGCAAGGTTTTTATCAACGACTCCCTCACTATGTACACAAGATCTCTTCTTGAAAAGGCAAAGCAGCTAAGACTGGACAAGAAGTGCCAGCTTGTGTGGAAAAGAAACTCATCCGTGCTCATCAGAAAAAAAGAAGGAGATAAAGTGATCAAAGCAATTAGTTTTGAGGTCTTTAGTAGACTAGAAAATTAAATTCTTTTTATAATTTTAACTTATGATTAATATGAATTCAAATAATGCATCTATTAGTTCTCATAATAATTCAAGTGGTACATTTTCTTCTTTAAATTCTGATAGTTTAACATGTTTTTGCATAGATCATCCAAACAAAATGTTTTTTTCAGGTCTTTCTTTAATTCACCAAAATATTCTTAGTAGATATGCGTAAAAATGTTGATACTTTTTTAACTCACCTTGCATCTTTAGATCACTTACCGGATCTCATCTTTCTATCTGAAATATGGATATTTGACACTGTTGCCGTTTTAGCGATTTTTTCGCTAGATCTAGTGGATTTTTAAGACTTCCGGCGATTTTTAATCAAATGTTGTCGCTAAAATAATTTCTAGTGGATTCTAGCGATTTTTCACTACCAAACCCTGGTACTACAAACCCTATCAAAAAAGAGTTGGTGATGAAATATCCTTTTCCAAAAACCCCTGTTCCATAATCCCTATCCCTTGTGATGAAATCTCTTACTCCAAAAGACCCTAAGAGAAAATCCTCATGGTACAAAATCTTCCATTTTTAGATTTGGTGTTATTAATTCTGTCGCGCTACAAAATGGAGTGTCAAATCTTTCTAAAATTATTTTTTTTTTGTATTAATTAAATGAGCAAATAAGAAATTTTGTTGTTTTTTACTGACATTTCACTCACTTTCAAGGGGACACGGGCTAAAATTTTGTATTCAAACTGACTTATCATATTTCTTTTTTTACAAAAATCCCGTAACAGTGAGATAGGATTTGGAGTAGGTGCAAGGTTCCGTATATGCAAAGTTTATATTATTATTATATTCTTTGCTTAATTTTACCGCCAAAAGTACCTACGAATTACCATTATAGAAAATGGGATCTGGGTGAAGTTAGATTGAAGTTACAAAAAGAAAAAACGGATTCGTTCTAAATTGTGCGAAAAGGTAATGTTAATGACGAATTTAATAAGTAATTGTGTAGATAGGTGGGAGATTTTGGCATAGGAGATTTCGTCCCAGGAGATTTTGGAAGAAGAGAAAAAAAGAAAGATTATGTCCAATAAGGGATTTTCGAAAGGGTAGGGATCCCAATTTGTAACTTTTAACTTTCTGCTTTTTTCCAAAAGGTTTTTTTTTTGTCTCTACTTGAATTTGTTTTTTGCTATCTTGAATTTGTTGATTGTTTTTGTTTTTAGCGAATTCCAGCGGATTTTTGCGATAGGAAAAGTAACATTTCTAGTGGATTTTTAGTTTTGATCTAGCGGATCTTTTTTTCTCTTAGCGGCAACACTGATATTTGATGATGAAGTTTCTCATTATTCCATACCCAATTTTACATTCAAAGCAGCTTGTAATAACTCCTATTCTGCTAGTAGTGTCGCAGTGTTCTATAGAAGCGATTTGTCGTAAAACGTAGTCGTTGATCGTTTTATTCTAAATAGTGTCGATTTAATTAGTTAAAGTTGCGTTAGTTAAAGTTGCGATTTATCGATTTAAATCACCCTTATTCCGAGTGGCGTTTACGACGATTTATGAAACGCTAATTTGAATTTGGAATTACGAGTGGCGTTTTTGATTCGTTGAACGCCATTTGTCACTGAACGGCATGTGGAACCTATTGGCGTACGACGAACGTCATGTGAGAAACTTCACTGCCATTCTGTAAGGCGTTGAACGCCACAAAACGACAAGAAAAATGACGATTTCTGTCGTTAACAAATTAGTGAACGCCAAGTAATGAAAATCGACTGAAAATTGAACTTCTTGAATTGTTATTTTATTCAATTCAATTAGATTCTTTTCAAGGGTTATAAGTACCAAACCAGAAATAATTTAATGGAATTAAATTAATTGGCAAAGGGATTTTAAAAGGAGTCTTAAATGATGACCCAGCCTAGACCACCATCAAGAAATGGAAAAGATTGGCAGAAAGTTTTTGTGAGCATCACACTTTAAAACATTTTTTATAAATGTAGGCTGTGATCGTCTCGTCCTTAATTAAAATGTTTTCCTACACCATTCTGGTAGCTACCCTCAGTCAAGAATCTCGCAGTCGCAGCAAATTATATCGCCTGCACAGACGTCGACCATGTAGGTACTTTCCACGAGCTTACCTTTTATTTCGTCCAATGAAGATTTCCTTATATTCTAAAAAACATTATGGAATCCGAAAATAATTAAACTGAGAATTTCTTTCGAAAAAGATAAACAACAAAATACTGATACAACCAACAACAATTTATCTGTCAGCACTGATTAGCTCGTTTGGATCGTATGTGGAATGTGAACTACTTACCGACGACGTCGTACCCTGTCGTGGAAGTTAGGGAATACGTCTTCCAAAATGAAACGCCTCCAATAACGACAAACATCGTGAAAGTAAAACGCCACTCGGAATAAGGGTGATTATTGTACAGTCAATGCCTTTCTGTATGATTTCTCTGACTTTCTTGATAATCTTGTGTGTAAAAATCTAATAATTATGGGTGATTTTAACATCGATCTTTGCTCAGTTGAAGTTGATAATTTTTTATCTTTTATGTCTTCCTTTGGCATCGATAGTTTGATATCACTTCCTACTCGTGGGGTCTTGTTTGGACCATATTTTTATTAGATTACATAGAAATAATCCTTCTAAATTTAGATCAGCTATATTTGACCTCAAGATAAGTGACCACTGCCTAACCACCATCCAACTTGACCTTCGGATCTCCAGATTGAAGCAATATGAAGAATATGATAAGATCTGTAAGGAGCTAAAAATGGAAATACCTCTTCAAAGAGATACTTTTTATTGTAATAATATATTAGCTAATAATATTGGTAACTCTAAAAAAGAATGGCAGGTTGTCAACGACATTTTGAACAAAATACAAAACTAAATCTAACGTGGATATCGCAGTCTCAAATAATAATAACGTGATTATATCTGAGCCTTTTGAAGTTGCCTCTGTGTTTAATGACTATTTTGCCAATGTAACAAAGTCTATTCGGGATTCCATGCCGTCTTACTCATGACCCTTTCGAAAGACAAAGTTTTTTTTAAATGTTTTTCTTCATTTGAAATACACACCTACATACAGTCTCTTAAAGCATCTAATTCAACTTCATGTGATCAAATTTCAAGTAACGTTTTGAAAAATATATCTCTTCTTGTTTCAGATGTATTATGTCATATCTTCAATCTAAGTATACAAAAGGGTATTTTTCCAGATTCACTTAAAACAGCTGTTGTAATTCCACTACATAAAAAAGGTGATACACTGGGCCTTACCAATAATCATTTTTAGTCTTCAACTTACCTAAATATTTTGACGGTCACAATGGATACTTTTATATGGAAATTTTCGAATTGTGACTTCGTAAAAGTTCGCCTGGACACTAAAAATGATTATTAGTACCGCGAAATGTCTTTGAACAATTACCGTCAAATTTCCCTTTTATTTGTCTTTTCAAAAGTCTTCAAGAAGGGGGTCAAATCAAGAATGCTGTCTTACCTAAATAAAACAAATTTCTTCAGTGATTCGCAGTTTGGCTTTCGAAGTTGCAAATCGACTGAAGATGCATTATTAAATGAATCTGATATCCCTGCTTCCCTTTTCATTGACATCACTAAAGCTTTTGACATGGTTGACCATAAGATATTGCTTAATAAACTTTATAATGCAGGTTTCAGAGGTTTTATCCATGACTGGTTTACTACTTATGTATTTAGAAAATCGTAGTCAGAGAATTCGAATTCGAAATTGTTTGATTGAAAAAGTTCTCATCAACATAGGTGTTCCACAAGGATCTGTTTTAGGTCCTATTCTGTTCTTAATTTTTGTAAATTCGCTTCTCATTCAACATTTCAAAGGTAAACTCACAGCTTTTGCCGATGACACCGCCTTGTCTTATCACGGTAAATGCTCTTTCAACATTTTTTTGGATGTAAATTATGACCTAGATTTAATGAGGAAATGGTTCAAACTTCACAAATTGGTCATTAGCAATAAAACGAAGTTCATGTTTTTCAACATAATGGGTAAAATCTGTGAAGAAATGCCTTTACACTACCACTCACCCAATTGCAATAGATTCCGTTTAATTAATTCCTGTACCCACTATAATAATATACCCAATTTTGATTGCCATGCATATTGCTCTGCCGACTGCTTTGAGTACAAAATATGTGAAGTAAAGCCATTCATCAAAGTGGTAAACAAAGATATAGAGCAATATTAATTGCGTAAAAACAAACAAACCAATCTTCAAATTGATTTGACTTTGGTTTATAGGCTCAGTTGGAAAGAACATACCACGTCATAGAAGGAATATCTAAACAGTGCTGTTAGACATATTTCCCATCGTGGTCTATATTGCAGTTTACCTGTCTTAAAGCTAGTCTATAGCGGTCTACTTAAATCTAAACTCCAGTATGGTATAGCTTGTTGGGGTGGTACACACTCCAATAAAATAGAGCCTCTGCTAATCAAACAAAAACATGCTGTCCGTATTTTATGTAGGGTTAATCGTCGAACTCATAGTTTTGAGCTGTTTAAAAGTCTTGGTTTTCCACTTTTAAGGCATTTATACTGTTATAAGGTTTTAAAAATGTTTTTTGAAAATTTCGGCTATAACTCCTCAAGGGTTTATGATAACCAAAATCTACGTGTTAACACAAGAAATTTCATCAATGTACCCACTATAAAAAATTGCATTTTTCTCGCTTTTATATTGTTACTGCGCCCCGTTTATTTAACAAAATGCCTTGTTGTCAAAGATGCCTGAGAGTTAAATCCGTATTCCTTAAAAATGGTAAGCGCTGGCTTTTTTCTTTCAACTACGATATTATTGGTGACTTGCTGATTCCTTTGGTTTAATTTTATTCTTTTCTTTTTGTTACTGATTATATTTTTTCTAAATTTTTGAAACTTTTTTGTACTTAATCTCTTATTTTATTTTTTTCATCTTTTATTATTTGTTTTTATCACTGCATTTTATCGCATCCCCATCGATAAATTAATCCTTGTTTGATAAATACAATTCGTACATTCGCCTCTTGTCAGAATCTGACAACAGAATGTATGCAGCTATTTCACTTTAAAGCTAAAAGCTGTATTCTTTTTTGAGTGAAATAAAGATAATAATAATATGTAATAAAAATATTAATCATAGTTTTTTTTTTGTATGGAAGCTGCCATGCCCCTTTGTCCAATTTTGACCAATCTTCACAGGAGCACTCCAGGGCCAATACCTAAGGACATCTGCAAGTTTGAGCTCAATCGATTTGGTGGTTTTCGAGATATACGATTTTTAACGTTTTTTTTTTGTATGGGCGCAGCCACGCCCATTTGTCCGATTTTGACCAAACTTAATAATAGCCTTTGTGCCAAAAACAAAGATTTTCTTAAAATGTCAGCTCAATCGGTTTTGTGGTTTTTGAGATATACCATGGTTTTTGTATGGGAGGTGCCACGCCCCTTTGTCTAATCTTTTTTTTACATACAAACCTGCTACAAAAGAATACCTTTCCAGCAAAAAAAGAATCATAAAATTTGGTGTTGCCAAACCCGAGATATAAACGTTCAAACATACATGATGATTTCTTGCCGCTCAGCACTACACTAAAATAATAGAACAGAATTGAAAGCTGAGCGACGCCGCCCGCTGCTCAGAAACGTCGCTTGCCGCTAAGCGACCGCGTGGCCAAAATCATACAATTTCATAGTTTGAAATATTCTTTGCCGCTCAGTGCGTGGCCTTGGCCTAAGTCCATTTCCAGATGTGGTGTCATGTAGGATAT
Organism: Cheilosia scutellata; assembly: GCA_955612985.1. Lineage (NCBI taxonomy): Eukaryota > Metazoa > Arthropoda > Insecta > Diptera > Syrphidae > Cheilosia > Cheilosia scutellata. The sequence goes on from OY015311.1 coordinate 56,483,673, forward strand.
GTTTTCCGATTGTACACGAAAAATATTCTCCTTGGCTATTCTGGCGTTAAAATCACTTATGACGATGTGATTGATATACTTCGAGAATTATTTTAGTCGAAGATTATTATTATTATACAAATGTATTTATTTAGCGCAATTTATACATGATCTTAGTTGGCGTTTACGACAGGCAAACATAGCTCGGGTAAATTTCAACTACTATTTCATTAGAAAATAAACTCAGAGAAAACAATTTGTTTCATCTTACTCTTCTCCTTTATCCGTGCATGGGCAAGTTGCATTCGTAACCAGGCAGTGGTGGTCATATACTATGGATTGGATATCATTTTACTTAATTGTACATATTTCATTTATTAAATGTTGGGGGAACTAATTTCAAGATAACAAACTCAAAAATGTGGTTGCATTCATCAATAAAACTCGTGATCATTCTGTTTTGCTTAGAGTCAATCTAATTTTATGTGTGGTACATCTTTTCTAAGCATAGGCAGATGACTTGCATATATCGGTCCCATAACAAACGAGTTTCTTGATCTCTGAAACAAAAGAAAATTTTTTATTAGCAGCGAATAATAAGTACCTACACTACAATATTATTTAAGAACGTGGCAGTCAGAACTAGTGTTTTCCTAGGGTGCCATGAAACAAAGTCTTATGCAAAAAGGTCCAAAACGTAATTTTGGACTTAATTGCACTGAATTATTAAAAAAAAAAAACGAATAGAATAAAACAGAAAGTATTTTCCACTAATAATGGTCTTCTTTACTTGCATTTTTTTCATACAATTTTTGTTAAAATAAATACTTAGTCCATATTTTTAAAAGGAAATCAGAAAAAAGGGTGCAGTTCCGAACTTTACATACAAAAAACCTCGCACCCACTCCAAGTCCTACAGTGACCCCAAGCAGGGAGGCAGCATGCCCCCCTTATACTTAATCTACTGTTTATGCATTGTGAATATAATATATATATTGTTACATTCGGCTGGGATTCGAAAAGATAAAACACTATTCTGTTTACTTAACTTTAATAAATCACTTTTTTCCACTTATTACAATCTTTCCACTTATTTGTAACACTACCGATACTTTTTCGTACTTTACTTTACAAGGTTTAAAAATCAACTGCACTCTCGTCGGATTTCGCAACCCTTTTTATGCTCATCGACACACACAACTAAAGCTCCTCGAACTTTCCAACCGAATATTCTCGAGTCCAACCACAACACAACAATCGAGAATGTACTGCTTCGTTAAAGACTATTCACCATTCGTTGAGTTTTGTTCAAATAAGTTCTTCCACTGTGCCGGTTTCAGTCTGTCGACAGATATTATGTTAATCGTTCGTCCATCTGCAAGAATCGTAAATAGCCTGTCGGTAATCCTGTTGATGATTGGATATGATCCAGAATATGGTTGCTCGAGAGGTTTTTTCACAGCGTCGCAACGAAGGAAAACATGTGTGCATTTGTAGAGATCTGGTAGAACAAACATTTTTTTCTGGATGTGATGTGCTGTTGCTGTTGGTGTTGGTCGGAATTGTCGAATAATTTCGCGGTGCTTCTCGACGATTCGTTCAGAAAAAAACTCACCGGGAATTCGAATACTGGAACCATACAGCATTTCGGCGGCTGATGCTTTGATATTTTCCTTGTACGATGTTCTTAATCCCAGTAGCACATATGGAAGTGCTTCGATCCATTTGTTCGGTTGGTGACACATAAGAGCTGCTTTGTGTGGCCTATGCCAACGTTCGACCATTCCGTTTGATGCAGGATGGTACGGTGAAGTTCTTATTCGGTTGGTTCCACACGTGTAGGTGAGAGCCCTAAACAGCGCCGACTCGAATTGCGTTCCCTGGTCAGTAGTTAGGACTTAGGAGTCTGGGAGAACTAAAACGTGCAATCCAAGTGTGTAGAACGATTTTGCTACCGTATCTGCCTGCATGTCTTTAAGTGGCCTGCCTGCATGTCAGAATGGCTTCTGGCCACCTGGTGTATCGGTCAATCATAGCAAGGCAATATATGTAGTAGGGTTGTCCTTATTTTTCGACTTTTGAATTATCCCCGGGGCACTTTCTCATTTGAATACCTCTAAATATGAAACAAGTTTTTTGTTTTTTTTTTGTTGTTAGGATTTAGAGGTCGCTACCAGCTTTGCTTTTGCTTTTGTTGGTAAAAGAGTATAAGAAAAAGTACCCTAATACTAACAAGTCAACCCTTCGATCTTAAAAATAAATGATTCAAATATCTACATAATATCTTAATTCATAACAACAACAATAATTTTGTATGTCCTGGATATAAAAATAAAAGAAACTAACAAATACAGATTTTGAGTTTTTATTGGCTAGATTTTACTTTACTGCCCATTCGAAAAAAACTTTTTTTTTTCTTTATTCCGATTGACTTAAATGCGCTGAGCTCAAATCTGCAAAAAAGAGTTGGCGGTTTCTTACCGTTTGGGCGTGGCACGCCCCCAAAGTTCCAAAAATACCATATAAAATAGTACCAAAATTTCAGGAATGGAGTGTCCAATTTTTTGTAAAATTAATTTTTTTATATTCCCTAAATGTGCAGTTAACTTATAAAAAAGTTTCATCACAATCCAATACAAAAATTGGACACTCCGTTCTTGAAATGTTGGTACTATTTCATTATGGTATTTTTGAAACTTTGGGGGCGTGCCACGCCCAAACGGTGAGAGACCGCCAAATTTTTTTTTTTTTCAGATTTGTGTTTAGGGCACTGAATTCAATCGGACTGTGGAAAAAACCGTTATTTTCGAATGGGCAGTAAAGTAAAATCTTGCCTTTTTATTTAAAATTCAAACCTTGGTAGCGACCTCTAAATGTCACTTAAAAAATTCGAAAAAAATACTGAAATACTTTCTTATGGTATATAATCAAATTACGTGGTGCCCCGCTAAATTAAAGAAAACAAATTTTTTTCTTAGGAATAAAGACCACCCTAATATGTAGCCTTCGGTTATTCGGTACATTAATTCCATTTGGCTGTAGGTGATTGTGCTTTTGAATCTTTGAGCGTTGACATGGTGCGCAAGTGCAAGACCACTGAAATGCATCCCTCCTGATATTGGGCAATACATATTTTTGGCAAAGCTGCTGACTCGTTGTTCTTCCGCTGGGGTGGGATAGGCCGTGGACGGTATCAAAAGCTTTTCGGCGAAGAGGTTGTGGTATGTAGGGTCTGATCAGATTTGTTGAAACATCGCAGTCAATTTTGCAGTCTAGTTCTATGGCAAGTTGTTGCAATTTGAGCGACGTGTTACCGGTTATAATTGTTTGAAGTTCAGTATCTTGTTGTAGTAGTGTGTGAAGTTCACGATGGTATATTTTGCAAAGGATTGTTATTCCGTAGACACGTGAAAGTGCGTCTGCCACTGAGTTATCATCGCTGGATAGATACACTATGTTTGTTGTGTATTGGGATATTAAATCCAACTGACGTAGTCGTCTTTGGTTCATTGGCGGAACATCGTAGATATCTACTGCGACCCTCTCGAATGGTAATTTTGGTATCTCCGTTGACTGGAGTGGCTGTTTCTGCTGGCAGTTCGCGTTTTCTGCACATGTTATGCACTTAGATACTTCTTGCTGGATTTGACTATTTATGCTTGGCCAAAATACAGTGTCTCGAGCTCTTCTTATGCATTGGTCTCTTCCGGGATGTCCCAAGTGAATCTTCCTAATCATTTCCTTTCTAAGGGACGAAGGAATCATAACTATACCTTTTTGAGAAATGATTGCATCCCTATAGCTCCAAGAAGGTAGAAGTTCGAATGGTATATCGTGTTTAACCGCGTATACAAAACAAAACAATACAAAACTCTTTGAGGTTTGAGCATACATAATTGCTTATCGGTTGAAGTCTTTAGTCTTTTCCTCCATTTGCATATCATCGAGATCGTTTGCAATTTCTTTAAAAATGTTGTTGATTTCATACACTTCCTCTTCATATATATCTTCTTCTGGAGAATTATCACTGTGATTGACATACCTAGACAATAGATCCGCTATATACATTTATTTTACTTTTACGAAGGTTAGTGGTAAGTGGTATCGCTGCAGGCTTAGTAGCATTCTTTGGATTCGCTTGGAAGCTTTTAACAGATCCGTGTTAAATATTGTAAGCAGTCAGTGGCTTGTGATCGGTTTGAACTATTACTTGCTCTTTGCCGCATAAATATTTATCAAATCTTTTACAAGAAAAAAGGATCGCCAAGCACTCTTTCTCTATTTGTGCATATCGTCGTTCAGTCGATGTCGAAGAACGAGATGCATACATTACGGGTTATCCTTCTTGCATAAGACATGCTCCTACACCAGTTCCACTTGCATTGTCACTACTTTCGTAAGGTCGTAAAATTTAAGTACTGGTGGATTTGTGATCAGTTTTTTCAGCTTTTCGAATGAATATATTTGTGGTTCATTCCATGAAAATTCTTCTTCGCTTTAAGCAATTTTGCGGATTGGCCCAATGACTGTTGACAAACCTGGTAGACATTTTGCTAAATAAACGCAGAAGCCTACCAAGCTTTGTGCTTCTTTTGGCGATTGGGATGCTTTTAAATTAAAATTGCTCGAATCTTACCTGGAACAGCTTTAAGTCCGCCGGAAGTTATTATATGTCCGTAAAAAGGAACGCTATCCAGTTTTATTTTGGCTTCGGATTTGTTTGGCTTTAAATTTGTTTCTCTGCATCTCTGGAGCAAATTTTTCAAATTCGTATTGTGGTCTATTTCAGCTTGTTTCCGAGTTTCTCCGCAGCCATATACCAGTATGTCGTCAGCTATCACTTCTATGCCTCGATAAGTCGTGTAACACTTGCTGCTGTCGTTTTTGGTATCTTTCAGGTGCAGGTGAAATACCAAATGGCATTCTTATCCAACGATATCTTCCTTCTGGCGTCCAGAATGTTGCTAGTTTTCGTGATTCCTTATCGAGTTGACATTGCCAAAACCCATTGTATTTCAGCTTGGTTATTGCTATCTTTACCTCATTTTGGTCAGTGGATGGAAGTCTTGGCTTTTATCGCCCATGTTGAATGGTTTATTCTGCCTGACAGCGGAATTTGTGTCGTTTTCGCCGTTTAATAGTCTGCAGAAATGGTTTTACCATGTCCTCAGCACCGACTGTGATTCCACTCCAAGGTTTCCTTGTTCGTCTGTACAGGCTTCTGTTCGGGTCTTGTTCCCGTGATACGTTCTTTTTACATTTTGGTAAAACTTCCGAACATTGTTCCTGGAGTAGCACCTCTCTATTTCCTCGATCGCGCGCTTCTCATGCTCTTTCTTTTTCCTCCGAATGTCTTGTCCGTATTTCGTTTTGCAGGTCTGTCAATAATGAATCCGTCCTTATCCTAGGCTCTAGGTTACTTTGTAACCATATTGTTTTTCCGTGGTTGGGTAGTTAACCCCACGCTTAAGTTTAAGTCTGGTCGGGGTTGGCAAAAAGCAAACCTAAGCAACCACTAAGACATTTAATCGAACAACGCAAGGTCGCTATTGTGAATTTTGCTGAAATGAATGTATCCCCGAAGGAGAAGTTGTCAAAGCTCTGGACGTGATTCCCTTTGTTTTGACAGCTACGACGACGGAAGCTGGGGCCATTCCATAAAAATTCCTCAAGCCAAAAATGACAGAGCGACAAGGACGTTACATTTTAATAAACAAACTAAACTAACAAAAAACGCATATCGAAAAATCGAGCAGCGAAAACCAAAAAGAAGTGTATTAAAACACACTGTGTGTGGAAGATCGGTCAGCGCGGCGAACGTCACTTTTTGGTTACCCGCCTGAGAGACAGGAGGTATAGAGGAAAGTTTAAGAAAAGAGCAAATAAGTAGTGAATACAAGTTGGGTCTAGAGGAAAAAAAAAAGGAAATTAAGAGGAAAGAACTCCACAGGATGAAAGAAGAGTTTTTCGTGCAGTGTGGACATCATTATCCAGTGGTTGTAGCGGGGAGCTTTTGGACCCCCATCCCTCAGGTCAGAGGACATCACTATTTTCCTAAGAGAGGAAGGATAAACGAAAAAAAAAAAGAAAAAATCAGATAAGTAGGGTGTTTTTAGTGTGGTAGATAGTTCGTTATAGATTGAGTTTTACTTTGTGAAAAATAGTCGAGTGAGATTTGGTTCCGTTTTTTTGTAGTAGCAATTAACGGCTACTCTGTAATTTCGCGACCCGTTGTGTCTTTTGTGACCCCGTGAACCGCATGGTAATCGGAAGTTATCCGTCGGCCTAAAACCGCAAAGTGAAATAGATTTCTTGTTCCATAAATTCGTTTGTACATTCCCTACTTTGAGGGTTTTCTTGTTAGTTTCACTCTTCCTACACTTTCCGTTCCAACCTTCTCGTTCTTGTTTTGAACAGATCCTCTCTGCTAAGTCACGCAACAAAAAAAAACACTTGTGTAAAGCGATACTGAGAGCTTCCAGCTCGCCACCAAACCAGTGGCAATTCTGCAGTTTGTAATCACTGTTTATCATAAGTACCAATAAACTTATAAAATTTCCATTTGGGAAATATAATTTTTATCTTTCATTTCGTCGTCCATCGTTTAGCAAAATCCATAATTTTCTTCCAAAAATGTTGCCTTTTTTAAAGACTGCGTGGCGCCTTTATTTCAAATACATTTATCACCTACGTTTTTTTGTGTTTGCTGGGCGCTAATTCTAAATGTTTCGTTTGAATTCAGTCAATGCGTATGATACATTGTAAGTTAGCAAATTAAAGTGGTGTAAGTATTAATGTAGGTACCTACATAGGTAAGTTAACGTTTAAGTTTTAGGTTGATTGTTTCTATGAATGCGATATTTGTTGTTCTTGGTGAGTATGGTGTGTTTGTGTGACCCAACACTTGTTACATATTAATAATAATAATATTATATCCCTTATTGGAAAATTGTGAAGAATGGAAGATTGTTTTTATGTTTTGGAAATACTAAACAGAGCGGAATGCCATTATTTTTTAATTTTCAAATCAAATAAATTGAGCATAGCGTCATGTCGGTACTATGATATACCACCCCGCTGTCATTATTTTTTATTTTTTAGTTTTTACACGCGCAGTAAAATAAAAGAGCGCTCGAGAGTGAATTTTATTTCAAATATGCGGAGGAATTATCAAGACGTAGAAAGCTGTGAGCAGGGTTACCTTTGGGACACCTTAGTGTCAATTAGACACCTTTTCGATTTTTGACACCCTTTTGGAGTTTAGGAACTTTTAGACACTAATATGTAGTAATAAACATATAATTTAAAACAAAAAATTATCTCTCCCAGCCTATTATCAATCATTCAAGATAATTACATATATCTATTTCTATATATTTCATGATGACATGATTTCTATCTTTGTATTTGAATTCAGTCCCAAATGTTCCTTGTTCACACACATAGCGAAGGTCTGCAAGTTTTTCTGCATGGATATAAATGTACTGATTTCTGCCCGTTCGAGTTAGAGGGACCATGAGTCTTAATAAATAATTTTAAGCCTTTACCTTAAATGTCTTGTTGGTTACAAAGAACAAATTTTTACATAGTAAATTTCGCTATTGTGAGTTAAAAAGAATTAACTTGGACACTAAAAATTATTTATTATTACCGCATATTTAGTTTATGCTTTCTGTATCTACCGTGTTGTTTCACATCTCGTTTATGATGCATTTGCATTTCCTCAATGGAAATGCAAATTTATTACAAATTAATGTTAATTAATTAATGACTTAATTTGTTGGTTCATTATAATAAGGACTGGCAAAATGTGCCAACATCCTCAAAAAATATACCCCAACGAATCAGACAATACGTCACAATTTTCTTTCTAATTTCGTTTTTTTTTTAATATAACTTTTTTACCTCGCGGCCATCTTTTTGGACACTTTAATTTTCGGAGGTAACCCTGGCTGTGAGTCCATTTATAGGTTGTTTGTGATTTTAAGACTTGACTATGATAGTATGGATATGAACTTACAGATGACGGACTACATAATATATAGGGAAGCTTCGGTTTCGGTGCGCAAGTGACGCTTGCACTATTTTTTTTATAGGAATTTAATTTAAAAAACATTTTACAGCAACTAACCTCGAAATCTCCAAATCCCAAATGCTTTGAGTACATGCTGCTAAAAATTGTTTCACCTGTTCAGAGCTCCAGTTGTTTTGTTTCCATGGATCTACCAGTTTTTCGCACAGATCAACGAACAGGCCTCTCAGTTCTCTATTTCGATGCAAATTGCAGGCAATTGAAATAATAGATCTCCAATATGACCTAGGAGGGGGAAATGAAAATATAAGCATAATGTACATAGTGGATTTAAAAATTGGTATTTGTTTCATATAATGCGTGCCTATTAAAGAGATTATGACTACTCTTCAGTGGTGTGGCGTGAATAATGTTAAATGGTACAGCAAAACCCGCTTAAGCGAAACAATAAAAAATAAAAATGTTCACTTAAGCGGGTTTTTCCCGGATAACTGAAAAAAAAATGTCAGTAAAGCGGATCTCAGATAAGTGAAAAATAAATTTCACTTAAGCGGATCTCAAATAACTGAAAGAAATATCAGTTAAGGAAACATCGTACAACAAAACAAATTTTATAAAATCGATCTAAAACAGCTGAAAAACAACGTGTTTTACTCATTACTCTTTTAAAAGATTTAGGTAATAACAAACAATCGATCAGTATTAACTAAAAAATATAGTTCTTATACAAAAGTCTTGCGGATATTCGCATTGTTTTTAAGATTTGGCGATAACTAAAGAAACCATGTCCCTATTCCTTTATATTCCAATAATCTGCAAAGGGCCTTAATTCGCATTGTCTATATTAATCAAGGTCAGTTTTTCTCCCAAGAAATGGCATGTTTGAAAAGAAATAATGAGCTGCAAAGTTCAATTAAATGGCTATATCCTATGGCTATGGCTATATATATATAATTATTTTATATCTCCGGTGTTTAGATCCGATTTTGATAAAACTTTTTTTATTAGTTAACTGCACACATAGTTATAATAAAAGAAATAACTTTGGAAAGATTTGGCACTCCATTCCAGAAATGTTGGTACAATTTTATATGGTATTTTTGAAAATTTGGGGACGTGCCTAGCCCAAACGGTAAGAGAACGCCAACAATTTTTTCCAGATTTATATTTAGGGCGCTGCAATCAATCGGACTGTGTAAAAAAAAAAAACCGTTATTTTTGAATGGACAGTAAAGTAAAATCTTGCCGCGCGCACGTATGTTTCAACTTTTTAAATCAAATTTTCTCGAAAACCTTTAGTCTCACGAAAAAAAAAATAATATGATCTTTTTTGTAGGCAATTTCCTAAGCTACAAATTCGAAAAAAACTGTTTTCATGCCCTTTGACCCCGCGTAACATTTTTAGCGGCACATGTATCGCTGGGGACTTTTGGGATATTGTTTAGAACCACAAAAGGAAGGTTCATGCAAAAATTCAGCGTTCCCCTAATTTTTCCGAAATGAATACATTTATTTCCCGTATTATTACTTTTAATTTTTTTGCAAGTTCATGCGACCAGCTGACGTATAATCCCCCCTCCACCAAGCGACTGACTATGTTTTTTAAACACTACATGACGTCAATAATTTATTTAAAAAAAAAATCAGTCGGCATAAAATGAGTTAAAGAAAAATGTTCGACAAGTTCCACACCCTCCCACAACCGCACCTACCGCTACCGGAACAACTGACATTCGGTTTCGTCATTCCCTACATAGTATCTGTTATGTCCATTAAAATCAGCCGTCATGCGATGATTAGGTCAAAAAGACCCCTGCCTCCCGGACTAAAATTATAACATTAGAAGATATACATATAAATCAAATTGAAAATTTAAAAGAATTGCAAGAAATAAGATACCAAAACAATATAAAACATGTTATAACATATCAGAATCATAATTATTGTAATTGCAACTTTATTATTATATTTTAAACGTCGAGAAGCCCAAGAAATTAAAATTGAAAACAGAATTATAGATACTCAGGAGAGCATCAAACTTAAGGAGTGAGGGGGTTACATTCCTAGAACACCCTCACATCACTTTATAATAATATCACATGATAAAGAAGAAAGATGCAAAGTATCTTTCAGTAAACAAATGCGATCACAAGAAATATATAAAATTGCATGTAAGCACATTTTGCCTTCAGTAGCTTATAAAATATATATAATAAAATTGCATGTAAGCACATTTTGCCTTCAGTAACTTGTGTGGCCAATGCATATTCTCATTCAACGTCAGTGCCGGCTTGGTTTGTTGACACAAGTTATCTCTTGTGTCCGCAATGAAAAGAGACAAAGGAACGCAATCGATCTTCAGTCAGATCTTTTTTTTATATATAAAAATGGTGGCAAAAATGTATAGTAATTCATCAATTGAGAACGGCTGGACCGAATTGGCTCAAATTTTTTTTCAGTTGTTCGTAATCGCCAGTAGAAGGTTCTTCTGAAAGAAAAGTCGGGAAATTGGAAAAATCGAAAATTGAGAACGGCTGGGTCGATTTGACACACATTTTTTTCAGTTGTTCGTAATTGCCAGGAGAAGGTTTATACGAAAGAAAATTTTGGGAAAACCCTCCGGAAAAATCGAAAAGTGATTTTTTGTATGGAATTTTGTGTGCAATTGATCCGGAATGGCTTTTCAAATGCAAAAATAGAAAATTCTTGGTGGAAAATTCCGGAAAAACGTGAAAAATTTATAAATTTGTGAAATTCATTGTGATAAAAGACGTTTTGTCTGCATTTTGGGTGGAGAAGTTAACGACATAAATGATAGGTTTACCGGAAATTCGCATCGGTTGGTGGGGGGTGCAAATTTCTTTTAGAGAGTGCGGCACTTCGCACCTAAGGTGCGAATTTCTAGTAAATCAAATAATATCTAGATGGCGCCAGGTGTCCTTTTCGAATTGAGCAAATGTGCTATTTTTCTTGCTGCAATTGATTCGAGTTTTGCGTATTATTACACTGATTCCGGATAGTCGTATATCGCGCATCACATCCGCATATGGTACGGTTGAATTATAATTCAATGCGATAATTATCAATTCAATTACTAATTTTTTCAGAAAATAAGTTTGCGTGTAAAAAGTGAGATAATCCAATTGGGTTGCGGGCATTAAAACTCGCTTGATGTGAAAAGAACGATACCGCATAATATACCTACAGCTGAGGGTGGGATCGATAATAATCATGTTGTGGAATCTGAATCATCCGAAATTGTGCAACGGTACGCGGTTGTCCATTAAGAAACTGATGAACAATGTGATTCAAGATCAAGCGACTATCAAGGGAGAGGAAGTCTTTAATTCCTTATCCCACGAATACCAATTATTCCAACTGATCTTCCATTCCAATTCAAGCGGATCCAGTTCCCCGTTCGATTGGCTTTTGCGATGACAATCAATAGATCGCAAGGCCAATCGTTGGAAGTCTCGAATTTCCCTGTTTTTCGCACGGTCAGCTATACGTTGCTATTCGCGTGTTGGCAAACCGTCTTCGTTGTTTGTTCTTGCGCCGGAAAACAAATCGAAAAACATTGTTTATCACATCGCTCTCTACTTATTTCGATTCGATTGAAATAAATCACATTGAAATTTTAACTATCACTCTGGAGTTTACCTGAAGGTGTTAAATTGGGGCGAGACTGAGTTCGCAGGGTTCGTTAGTTATTAGTATAAAAAGGGTTTCTTCGGTCAAATAGAGTTAGTTCTTGTACAAACGTTCATCTGAATATTTCCCCCCGCCAGTGGTAAGGGATTTGAAGCTTTTTAATAAAATAAAATTATTAAAATACAAAGTTAAAGTCGTTTTATTTAGCGTGTGTTCTCTTACGAGAATAAAAATTATATTTTTTTCATTTAATAAGAATCGGAAACGAAATTACGAGCTCTTCGTCTTTCTCTTGTTCAAGGTCAAGGATCATGATTTGAAAATGTACTATACTATTACCTCACTATTGGGAGAAACGGCTACTCCATACTATTATATATGTACCAGTACCTACATATTTACAAAAAAAAATTAATTATACAAACCGCACCTGAAATTCGAGTCTAATTCTTGAAATGATTTTTCCAATAAAATTGACCTTAGCCGCAAACAAACCAAACTGTAAAGAAAAATAGAAAAATTTGCATTATAATATAGAAGACCATTAGTATGCACATAGGTGATGTTTACAATAAACAGTGTTGTTAGGTAGATATCACTTTCTAACTATTAAACTCCTCAAACTATTTGCCATGAACGTTTCTCCTAAAGATCTTCATTATTCCGTCCTACACTCGAATTCCCTGTCACAATATCCGGCAATTTATTTTATTTACTGTTCGATACTGCCTCTTGGCCCGGTGCACACATGTGTTTTTTTACTGCGCGTTTGTCATACATACAAATAAGAACATGTAAACTTACAATTCAATACACACCAATAAAACAAACCTTTCATCGGGCAGCATAAGGGGATTGGAATAATAATAATAATTTTTTCGAATTTTTCTCAAATTTGTAGAATCTTCCACATCGCTATCATCACTATCACTGGCTATTAACAAATAATTCGCCAGCTATTTTGTATGGAATAAATATTAAACACAACCACCAATTTAGAAATTAAAGAAAATGATAAACATCAAGAAAATAACCGTCGTTTGTTATCTTTCGCGGAGACGATAAAATATGTTCGTTTTTAAGGTTACATGAAGCAAAAAATTGTGTTAAAAACGAATTTGATAGACAGCTGATTTCTAGAGCAGAAAAACTGGTCTGAATCTGAAAAAAGTGCTTTTTCTTGCCCAATGGAAATCGACATAAGAATTATATCTTACAGAAATAAATATTGAACTAAAAGTTAAATCCCATCCCTTACTCATTTGCAATAAATGCAACATCTTCATTTCGCATTTTAATATTGCGAATTTCAATACACTTGGAATTAATCTCGAATTAATTTGCCGCCTAGTTCGACCACTTAGTCACAGATGAATCGAACACCGCCACGAAGAAGCCCGCGTTTGTAAGAGATTACCATGCCCAAATTGCCTGAAACTTCTGCGAGTTCATATGGTGCTACTAATACGCCCATATCGAACGTTAATTCCAAGCCGCGAGACCCTATAGACGTCTCTTTGAATGCTCTAGCACCACCAGGAGACATTTTCGAGGAAATACCCTCGACTTTGAGTGCGACTACCACGCAATCCGCTTCTTCATTCTTTTGGATACTCCAACGTTGCCATCAAAGACTTTCGAGGAAATTCCCTTTAGTTCGATTATGACTGCTACGTCATGTGTCCCCAGAGATGTTCTCTTAAACGCCCCAACCCTCTCGCTTGATTGCTTTGGGTAACACTGCCTTTTACACCAAAGCTCTTGAACGTGAAGGTACCAATAAGAAGAGTGATGATTCCAGCAGCAATGAAGCAATCTTATTATCGATGCAAAGACAAATCGATGATCTTCAAAATCAACTGAAAGTAACCAGCGTTCCCACTTTCACTACGATCGTAATGTTTCACTACGATTTTGCCTTAGTTCGACGAAATCATTACGTCACTACGAAAAATTTGAAAACACTACGGTTTTCCGTTCGACTTCGTATCCATATATTTCTTGTATAAAATTCCTTCAGTAAGTAATAATATTGGTTTCTAAAATGTTTTCCCTTGGAAGAGTTCGCTGAATGCATTCACAACAGGGCTTAATTTAACTAATTCACTTTTCAGCGCAATAATGGTGGTTACAAGGGGTCGATTTCCGTTCTGTGACTGTGAAGTGATAAATAATTTAATTTAATTTGTAATTTTCGAGCTTTTCAAGGTAGAATACTTTTCATTGGCCAAATTGGGACTATTCTCCAGATACTATTCGATTAAATATGTAGATATTTTGGGTCCCTGAATCCCTTTGTCCGCGCTTATTTTTCGTTTCCATTGTGAGCCTTGTCTATGTTTTTCACACTTCTTCACAAATGAAACGGCTGTGATAAAAAAATTATGAAAAATATCAATTCGACGTCAGAATATGTCATAAAAGGGTGTCGTGTACTCGGCATATTATTGACACTGACATATTATGTTGGCATGCGTCTGTCACCCATATGTCCGACTCAGAATGACATGTAAATTTGACATAATCCTACTGAAAAACGTGCATGTCGATGAGAACGTATTTTGTTTTGTTTGCTTTGTTTTTAAATAGTTTGGGTGAATTTAATTAATTTTGTTCTTAATTTCAACGTTTCGATTTTGCAAGCTTGAATTATTTTGCTGCCAAAATAGTCATATCGGAATTGATTCGCGACATTTTTTTTTAAACACAAAACGCACGTTTTCACCGAGAAAAAAAAATAGGGAAAAATCGTATGTCAACAAATCAAAAATAATCACATGCCAGTCACCGTCGACATACGAATATGCCAACTTTGAAACAAAACGTGCATGCCGTGTGACATATGCTACAATATGCCGAGTAATATGTCTATATAGTAATTATCGTGACGACAGAGTGGCATGCGTACCTATGTCGTGTTTGGCATGTCGTGTACTCATAGCTTAAAACATTATGGAGATTGCAATAATTTTTCATATTTCACTACGATTTAGCTCGAAACACTACCTTTTCTTCATCTCGGCACTACGCTTTCGTAAATTTGAAGTGGGAACGCTGAAAGTAACCCAGTCAGTTGTCAGCAAATGTCAGTTCGATTTCAAATGATTTTTTGTTATTTTCTAGTGTTGCTATAGAGATTAGAAAACCGGCCAAGTGCAAGTGTCACTCGCGCACCGAAGGATCCGTACGTTAGTTCATAATAATATGCATGCATAGTCAAGGTATTGTTCCCTAACGTCAGTCGTCGTCAGTCGTCAGTTTCGACCTATGCCTACTTGGACCTTTACTGACCTACCCCCTAAAAATGCGAGCAAGATATTTCATTTCAAATCATCGGCCCCACCCAACTCGTAATAATAACAAGTAAAAGTGTTATCATCGGCCTGGCCGATGCTTTGATACCCTCCACTGCATAAAAGTCATGCAAAATGTTCGCCATGCCATATTGGTTTGGTATAGGAGGTACCAGAACTACTTGACCGACATAGACAATTTTCAATACCAACCTGACGACGGTAAAAAGAAGTCCTCTCACAAAATTTCATTCGCCTATATCGATTCGTTTGGACGCTATCGTGATTTCAACAGACAGAGAGACACATGGGTCTAATAGTGGTTTTGTATGGGAGGTACCAGAACTACTTGACCGACATAGCCCATTTTCAATACCAACCTGACGACGGTAAAAAGAAGTCCTCTCACAAAATTTCATTCGCCTAGATCGATTCGTTTGGACGCTATCGTGATTTCAACAGACAGAGAGACACATGGGTCTAATAGTGGTTTTGTATGGGAGGTACCAGAACTACTTGACCGACATAGCCCATTTTCAATACCAACCTGACGACGGTAAAAATAAGTCCTCTCACAAAATTTCATTCCCCTAGGTCAATTCGTTTGGACGCTATCGTGCTTTCAACAGACGGACAGACAGACAGACAGACAGACAGACAGACAGACAGACAGACAGACAGACAGACGGACATGGCTAAATCGATTTAGAATGTGATCCTGATTCAGAATATATATACTTTATAGGGTCTCCGGTGAATCCTTCTTGGCGTTACAAATGTAATGACAAAGTGAATATACCTTCCTGTGGAGGGTATAAAAATGAACAGAGAGAGCCACGTGCAACAAAAATGCATACACGAACACGATACAACGAATATGAAACAATGCGATGATCGTGGGGAGAGAGGCCAGAGCACAACCCTCCAGCAGTGTTGCCAGAAATTTTCTAAGAGAATATGCCTAATTAAGAAAAAACCAGTAAGACAATTATCTTCGACTATGCCGAAGCTCAAATACCCGGTACTATATTATTGTAATATAAAAAAAATATTTTAGTATTAAAAAAGTATATATTTGTATGGGAGGTATGGGTACTTTTTATTCGACCAAGCTCATTTTTTGTCAAAATTTTTTAAATATTATTAAAACAATATGTGCAAAGTTTAAACTTGCTATCTTTACTGTAGCTATTTAAATTTAATTTTTAACATAAAAAGCTATATAAATCTGATATTTTTGTATGGGAGCTAGTAGTAGTTTTCATCCGATCTTGCTCATCTTCGAACTTAGCCTCAGTTTGGTGGATAAAAGCTTACGTACCAAATTTCAAGTCGATAGCTCTTAAATTACGGCCGTAATCGTGCGGACAGACGGACAGACGGACAGACAGACGGACAGACAGACAGACGGACAGACAGACAGAAAGACGGACATCGCTAGATCGACTAAGAAAGTGATGCTGATCAATAATATATATAGTTTGTCATACCTACAACGCCTCCTTATGGGCGTTACAAATGGAATGACAAAGTGAATATACCCTCACCACAGTGTGGTACCGGGTATAAATATGCTAAATTGTATGGAGGAATTAAACAAAATATGCTAACGTTTAAAAACAACTTTTTTATTACAAAAAAAAGGGAACAAAAAGGGAATTCAGTATTTTGTAATGAAATTTACATTTAGTTATTTAAAAGCACGTCAATTGGGTACAGAACTAAAGTCTGTATGACTCTACATTTTTCTCTCAAATGCCAAATAATGTTAAAATGTCAAAAAAAAAAAAAACTTACAGGTGAAAAATATAATTTGAATACATTTTCAATGCATTTTTTATATACATTAATAAAGTTGTTGTGTACGCACTCACACCTATGTCCTATCGGGAATTTTTTTTCTAATTTTTCGTACGGTTCTAGTTTCATTTTAAATGTGTGAAATATGCAAACAAAAAATCTAGTGTCATACGGACTTAAGGTCCTCATCTTCCCTGTCTTCGTCATTGTACTGATATTTTGCCGAGTATTTATATTTTAATCAACAATTTTCTTGTAGTACCTAACAATTAAAAAAACTGTCAGACATTTGACAATTGACAGCTGATTTGAAATTTGTCGAACTATTTGGCATTTTGGTATTATGCTTGCTATTACTATTCCCATTTATGTTTTGATTTCTTTAAAATAAGTTACTTTAATTCCGAATAAATTTCATTAGCTGGATGATTCAGCTAATATTGGTAATAAATTAGCAAATTCTTCGCGTTTATTACACATTTGAAATACGTACCTACTTTTTTACTACTCCAATTATTAATTATTGTTGTAGTGGTCTGTTGTAGCCCTTAGGGAACTAAAGCCCATCACCAATAATTGAAAAACAAAAACGTCATCATACTGTAATGTATGGAAAAGAAAATGCATCTGTTATTTTGCATATAGTTTAGGTACTATAAAAGCGTTCAGTAACTTTTTTCGTAAATTTCTCTCACTGTGAGAGAATTATTCATCCCCAGCACCGTCATTTTAAGAGTCTTTTCCATTTTTACTACAAAAGTAAAGGAATATACCTCTAGGTACTATTGAGAAGCTTTGATTTCATTGAATTGAATAATTATTGTCATTCACATAATTCAGTAATATAATGCCAAATACAGAAAATGTTGATGGCTACATATACCACGAATATGTTCATGATGGGTATAAAGTTTTTAATTTTTTTTTTTTATGTTGAATGTTGAAAATATGCTAGATTGCATATAGCATATTTTATTTATACTAATATGCAATTTAAGGTTTAAATATGCTAGATGTAGCATAAAAAATGCTAAAATGGCACCACTGCCCTCCAGCCTCCATCCACCATGACATCGACCGAGATGCACAACAAAATATATTCACCATGCTCTCCCATCAAACCTCACAAAAGGTATTTCTCCTCAAGCACATCTCATATGCAAAAATCCTATATGAATTATGTCTCTCACTTAAGATCCGCCTCCTCTAGTCCTATCCAACAAAAATAATTTTCTCCCACAGCAACCACCACTGCCAAGTGCCAGCCACAACATTCCACTCATATCCAACTCCTCCCCATGCAATCCAACAACGAATAATGCATCGAGAGCGATAAACACACAAGCCACACCCTTTTCGGAGTAATTCTCTATTGGATGCGTTATGCGTATGGCCGTATGGGTGTGGTGACATTGACAATGGTGTATGAGATGGGTATGCATTGGGATTGGAATGGAAGGCATATTTTATGTGGTGATTGAGTTTTTTTGTAAATATCTTCTAAAATATTAACTTTTCGACATAACAGTCTTCAGCACATGTATATAGCTACGAAGATGATCTACAAGAAAGGATTACCCCTACATGTATTTTTTGTAAATCTAAAAATAAGCAGTTTTTTTGTGCTAATGAACATATTTTTTCCACGAAATTAAGAATAACTCCAAAACCAGCCGTATTGTTGTATTGTTAATATTGGTACTTGTCGATTCCTCCACATGGAAACCGAACCTTAAAAAAGGGTGCTCACGATCGATGTGATAAACAAAATACAATTTCACAATATTACTAGACCTAGATACCTACAATGAATCGTGAATACTCCTATTATTTTAAATACTTTGCTGGACTGTTGATACATATATATATTTTGGAGAGCTGTTACTTGTTTCTCTTAATAAATGTATATATATATGTAAAGGTCTTTTTCCTTGCTGATATAGATTCCCAGTCGTGCCATCTCTGTTTTTTCTGTAGTCTCCTAAGTTGCGCTAGCTTTGTTGCATCCGATATACCTACAGTACAGACGGTTAGTATGTATCTTCCCCGATTGGAATTAAACTCCGCGTCACTAACAGCACTGAGCTTCTGGTTTAAAAGAAATTCGTACTACATAAATGCAAAACATCCCTATTGAATTTTTGGCAATAATTTTACTTGGGTCGTGGGCGATTCTGACGGAGTATCGAGGCTTACTGTAACAGTAGTTAAGGGTAGGTGATCTGAGTAGGTAGTGTAGTATCTCATCGACGACGTAGAGGTCTGGTACACACTGAAGCCACTTTCCCTTCACAATACAGAAGTCAATAGCTGAGCATCGAGTACCTCTGATATATGTCAAGTAAACTTTAGAGTAACTTTTGGAACGCCCGTTCGCGTTCATTACTGTTAACCCAATAATTCATAGACTGAAATTCGACAAAATTTCAGAACAGAAATTGTCAGGACCAATCCCAACAACCGAGAATCGTTGTTACTCCTCGCTTCCCTACTCAGTAGTCTCCCAAAATCGTCCACCCATTCATTTGCAATTGATGTAGGTATACCGGGATTATGAAGATTCTATTTTTTTTCAGTTTCGACTTCTACTACCTACAAATTGATTAAGTTCTTCACCATATCGGCATCCAGTGTGGTCGCTAATCTGTTTCTTAATACTATACAAGCATCCTCCGCTAGCTCTGCCCCGGGTAGATGTTAGTGTAGCTGGGATCCACTATATGGAATAGATGCCAAAGAACAGTTTAAATTGTTCCTTTTGGTCATTGTTGTCTTCGATAAATGTTTCAAAAAGGAGGAATATGTCAAATTTATTTATATAGGGTGATTCATTGAGTTTTTTTTTTAATTACAAATAAAATACAAAAAATGGAATGGAAAATATCTCTGACATTTACTTTTTAAAGATAATTTCATTCAAATATTGAGCGCGACTACGCCGTAAATGGTCCATTCGGATGGTCCAACTTTGGATCACTCTTTCCAGCATTGCTACGGGTATCTCGCGAATTACGCGAGTAATGTTGGCTTCCAAGTCTTGAATCGTAACTGGCTTATCGACGAAGTCTTTTGAATTCACGTAACCTCACAGGAAAAAGTCCAGTGGTGTGATATCACATGATCTAGGCGGCCTGTTGACAGGTCTGGAACGCGAAACAAGCTGCTCACCGAAATGATTTCTCAATAAAGCCATTGTTTCGCGCTCTGTGTGTGCCTTAACCCCGTCTTGCTGAAACCAAATATCGCCGACATCAAGGGCTTCTACTTCAGGTAACAAAAAGTCATTTATCATGGACCGATGATTCCAGCAGCCATGACCAGTCTGTTTATGAAGGATTTTTCCTCAAAGGCGCATACACCCCATCATAACCAGTCTGCCACACAACTGATGGCAGAATGAGGATCACGATGAGGGTGATCGTGATCTTCTCGTGTGCGGTTGCTATTTTATCACAGACTATAAACATGTGTGGTGTTGGTGTGTGTTTTAAGCACCTCAGAAGAGTGTTACCATATTTATATTCATTTGCAAAAATATCATTACGGATTTTTCTATGGATTTTGTCAAAGAACTTTCGGGTTTTGTTGCTTTTTGAAGCTTTTGAGAGCAAATAAATGAATTTGATTAGGTATGTGGGATGTTGCCATACAGTTTTTAGGTACTCCTTTAATTATTTTGTATTTTTGAAGGATATGTTAATATGCAGTTAAACCATTTTGTCTTTTAGATATGAGGTTTTTGTCGTGAGGTGTTTTAATGCATTCAATTCATTATCAGTGCAACAAGTGATCATAAGTCTGTTGCAGTGATATTGTGATAAATTAATAGTGATCACTAGGGCAACCGGATTCATACTCAACCATAATTCTTGAATATACATACCTACAAAAATGTCTTTTACACAAAACTAAGCAATTTGAGCCCTATTCGTTAGGGTATATTTGTGCATATATGTATCGGTATAAATGCATATTGTCTATGATTTATTTTTACGCTAAAAGAGATTAGTCCTTCTGGGAACTCTTTAAATAACGCGCCTACTATCTTACTGCTTGGTGGTGTTGAAAAAGATAGATTTAATTTAATTTAGATTTAGTTTAATTTTTTTAGATTTAAGTTTGCGGTCTACATGTTTCTGTCCATGAATTCTTAATAAACAGTTGGTAACCCCACCGATATTTGGAGAGAATTATGCCAATTTATAATGCTCAATATGGCAACCATGTGAGAGCTTTAAAATGGAGACAGCATATTGAAATCTATAAAAGTAAGGGTGAAAGGTAAATATCCTATCTTCCCTGTTTTGAAAATCACCCCTATCGTGGAATCCGCCGGGGGGAATTATTCACGGAAAAGAATATTTTGGTATCGTCAAAATCGCAAAGTGAACAGTTCACCGTTCGGGAAAAATTCGATTTGAACGTTTTTATCGATACACTGAAACTCATTTACATTACCCACACGGGGAACTGTTCACTTTGCGATTTTGACGATACCAAAATATTCTTTTCCGTGAATAATTCCCCCCGGCGGATTCCACGATAGGGGTTAATATAAAATGAACAGAGTATAGTACACTCTCTCTCAAAAGGCACCATATCATGCTTAGGGCATTCGCATTAACAACGGAGTGGTTTAATTTCTTTCTCAAAGTAGATTTTGTAAGATTTCACACACTGAATTGATTTACTACATATAACAAACAAATGTTTTTGAAAAAATTAGCAGTTATTTATTGTTATTACGCATTGGAGATAGACTCTGACTGTAGAATGATTTCTTTCGATTTAAAATATGAGAAGAAAAAAGCATTTACCGATTTTTGATAGATTGGTTCTGTCCTGAGTAAAGAGGTGTTTTAGTGACTATAGATTCTCACACAACTTGTAATTTGTAAACCGAGGGCTACCAAATGTATCTTTGGAGATGACCACCTTCATTATGTAAACAATTTTTTCACATCTTTGCCAGTCACAACCAAGGACGCATTCATACACATATATACAATACATATAAATCTATGTACTTACTGTTTGATTTCCTTTTCCTTTTCTAAAAGGCATCTCAACTCCCTCAAATCCAACAAGAATTCTTTATCCATTTCGGTGTCATAATACTCTGGTCCTGTGTGCTGATAGGTATATGTCCAATACTCCATCACTGCTTGGGAGCAATAAAAAAGATCGGAGAAACTTAAATAGTTTAGTTTCTTCTTTGATGTTTCAAAACGTAAACAAGCTAGAAATACAATCGAAGCATATTTTCTGAAATAAGAAGAGAATGCATGTATTAGACTCTACTGAACCTATGCTTAGTTTTAAACTAATTTAATCGTTTCTAAATTGACTGCTCTAAAACTTTTTCATTAAATGATAGTTTTATTGTCTGTGGTAAGTGTAGTCAAAATTTAAATGATATATTTCTTTTGTAAGCATCAATCTGAATGTCAGCTGCAATCAAATCCCTTCGGTTATTTTAAAAAATACATATTCAATTTTTGATAAGTTATGCTCCGTTATTTTAATAATCTTAAATCCAACTGAGCCTTTTAGTTTAATGGAAAACTATCAAACAGATAGATAGGTCCCTTGACCGCTATATGACTAGCGACATAACAAACTCTACATAAAAATTCTGAATTTTCACCATTTGCCCTAGAGCTAAAATGCACAAATTGTGAAATATACAGTTTATTTGGAACTATGAGGAACTATGTCGGAAAACTCCTCACAACTCATTCTAAGCCAAGAATCTGCATACTGCATAGGTTCCCACGATATGGGAACTCATAACTAAGTGTTGCCCAACTCATATTGGGGGAAGAACCATGTCATATTTTATTGGTTTAAATAAATCTATATATTAATACGCTTGGGATAAACAAATCGTGAATTTTTATCAGTAATAGAAAGATATATCGTTGATTTCCTCAATTTGTTTTCTCTTAGATTTTTTAAAAATTTTTTTTAGTAGATACTTTGAAAGTTGAAAGTAAGTATGTAATGTCTAATGAATAATTAAAGATATTTATGCATTAGGCTGTCAAAAGAAAAGTATTTCCTACTTTGAAATAGGACATAAAGAACTATTTGATTTGTGAATATTTTGAAAGCCCTAAGTGGTGGAAGCTCTTAGATAGTTCCCAAAAGTTTGACTGGGAAGGGGAAGACGAAAACTTCCATGGTGACCGTAGTTGGCCAACAAGTCGGTTCAATTGAACAAGGCAATCCTGCACGAAAACTGTCATACGTCCAATGGCGACTAATTCAGCTTCCGATCCTTGATAAGCTTAATGAGGCTATTATCAAGAACAGGGAGCCCCTCACATTTTTTTGTAATGACAACACCGTTCAATGGTTCAAAGTTATGATGTGTAAAGATGGTTACACTCTCACATATGGATAAAAGAATTCAACGCCAGGACTAAAGATCCCTGGGCGAATGCGGACCTTTGTGTGATCGACGGGAAGGAAACTGTGTACCTGATTAAGCCAAAACCAAACTTAATGCACGATGACCTTACATTCCTAGAGATAGGATAAAAATATATCTCAAATCCCTCAATAGAGATCAACTAAGCGAAGCTTGGAAAGTGATCGAAATAGGGGAGTACAAAAGAGCCGGTACAGAGGTAGTGGTTCTGTTGAGCCACAAATCCATCCCGTTGCTGAGAAGGATAGGGTTTAAGGCTCGCGTTTTTTTCGGGCTTCCAAAAACATTTTGTAAAAAGTGTGTAAAAAAACAAATATACCGATTTGAAATGGTGTGAAAAGAGAAGAAACATTTGCATGCAAGTACTTAGCCTTAACTCTCATCATAAAGTTAATTTTAGAAAAATATCGAGTCTTTTTTGACCATTTTTATCTCACAAAAAATGGCTTTTACTACAACTTCTGTTGATTGTATGTAAAAAAGTTGCTTAACATAATTTTTAGGAAATTGTTCAAGAATAAACATTTAATTAAAAAATAAAAAATTATAAAGTAGGTACACATTTTGAGAAAAAAACATTTTTAAAAATTTTGAGTTTAAGGAGCCATAACTTTTTTGTAGGTGCCCAGATGTACCCGAAGTGCTTAAGACTTGTATCTACTTGTGCGCTACTAAATTCTCTTTTCAAAATTTGTATACCTATAACAGTTTAGAAGTAAAGCGTTTTCAGTGGTAACACCTCCAAATTAGAGGTCACCCACTTTGATGGGCTATAACTGTAAATGGGGTAAGAATAGACCCCCCTGCCATACAATTTTTTGTTCGGCGGAACGTCAAGAATCACCCCTTAAAGGATTATACTGTTTAACTGGGACACCCTGTATACGATGTGTGTCTCGAGCGGGTGGAGCTTTGCGCATTACGGTTGCGATGTTGTTTTTATTTTGTGAAATATGCGTCCTTGGTTGGAATGGCTACGGCATGTGTCGTCTAATAGTAACAAAGTGTAGCCTGCTGCAGATTTTTTTTGTGTTTGTGTTATGTGCTTTCTTTTTTATTCTTGTTTGTCTCTATTGCAGTTGCATTGCAACACAGGTTATGCTTAAGGGTAAGTGTGGTTAAAAAAAGAAAAATATATATGCAAAACAGCAGGATCTGAGGCTGTGGCCAGTGATGCGCCTATTTTCACAACCACTGTCCTAAATTAGGTACAGGAATAAAATGGGCATGGGCTGCCCGGGGGGTGTTGAGGCTACCCAGGAAGCACAGTACCTAGTAGAGAATGTTTTCTCTTGTTGCATTTTGGTCAGATGAAGTGGTTAATACTTTTTGCTTTTACATCTTGTTTCACCATTTGTAAATGAAGAAAAAGTGAAATATTATTGAGTACTTACATTTTACATAGTATTTGTATTGAAGAGCTGAATTGCTTTATTTTGATGTAGATAGGTATGTGTTTTGGCGTTTTGGCTGTCATCTGGTTTGATCACCCTGTTGTGGTGGGGATTCATAGTGTTCCATACAGGTGTAAAAGTCAATTGACTGCATATTTGTTTGGTCTGGGGTCTGACAGATGTTGACTTGAGAACAAGGAAATGGGTTGTTCTGTTGAATGTGTGCTGGTTGGAAATTCCACAGAGGTTTTGTGCCGACCCTATTGTTATAGTGGGATACAGGATAGGGATACCGGGTCCTTTGCTTCACACTTTTTCGACGTAGTTTTCAATGCATAAAGCAACAACAATAAAGAAATGCTGACTTTGTGGCAAAGATGGACACGTTAAAAGTGTACATTTGGCTAAACAAGGGACAGTTTGAAAATATTTAGGTAGTTTAATTGTTGGTGGAAAAGTCTTTACCTATGTTCGTTGCGATGCAATAGTCCACGAAAATAATATCGCCGAATATTTATCATTAGTTTGATTCATTTATTATTCAGTTTTTACTTATTAGCGGATTAATAAAGATCCAATTTATTGAAGAATAGCTTTTGATTGCGGAATTTCAGAATTTGCATGTTGTGAGAGAAGTATTTAAACAACAAATTATTGATAATCGGTAAGAAAATTCTGTAAAATCTCTGGAGATTATTGTAAAAAGACTCACGAGATAATACAGCATGGTTGAATGGTAATAATGTGAGTTTTTATAGAAACTACTTAATTAGTTAATTAGTATAGGTAATAGGTATGCGAAAATATTATAACTGGTTATGCAAGAGTTTTCATTATACCCGGTACCACACTGTGGTGAGGATATATTCACTTTGTCATTCCATTTGTAACGCCCATAAGGAGGCGTTGTAGGTATGACAAACTATATATATTATTGATCAGCATCACTTTCTTAGTCGATCTAGCGATGTCCGTCTGTCTGTCCGTCTGTCTGTCCGCACGATTACGGCCGTAATTTAAGAGCTATCGACTTGAAATTTGGTACGTAAGCTTTTATCCACCAAACTGAGGCTAAGTTCGAAGATGAGCAAGATCGGATAAAAACTACTACTAGCTCCCATACAAAAATATCAGATTTATATAGCTTTTTATGTTAAAAATTAAATTTAAATAGCTACAGTAAAGATAGCAAGTTTAAACTTTGCACATATTGTTTTAATAATATTTAAAAAATTTTGACAAAAAATGAGCTTGGTCGAATAAAAAGTACCCATACCTCCCATACAAATATATAATTTTTTAATACTAAAATATTTTTTTTATATTACAATAATATAGTACCGGGTATTTGAGCTTCGGCATAGTCGAAGATAATTGTCTTACTGGTTTTAAATTATGCTTTTACTTCACTATTTACGTTCGTTACCGGATGGCTCATGCTGTAAGTACAGTTTCGAAAAATACCTGAGCTATGTAGAAAATCATCATTATAGTAGGTCACCGTTTTTAAGGTTCCGTTTCCATGTGGAGGAACCTTATTGCTTTCGCTACGATGTCTGTCCAAATAAAAAAAGAAAATTTTGTCCCTAGGTCTATCTCAAGAACTAATTGACGTAGAAGGCTGGAATTTGCACACAGTGTCAGGTATAACCTCTAGTTAATCGACAAATACCAATATTAACAATACATCGGCTGGTTTTGGAGTTATTCTTAATGTCGTGGAAAAAATATGTTCATTCGCACAAAAAACTGTTTATTTTTAGATTTACAAAAAATACATGTAGATAATCCTTTCTTGTAGATCATCTTTGTAGCTATACAGGGTGTCCCAGTTAAGAAGGACAATCCTTTAAGGGAAGATTCCTGAAGTTATGCCGAACAAAAAATTGTATGGCAGGGGGGGTCTATTTTCATCGTATTTCCCGTTATAGCCCATCAAAGTAGGTGACCTCTAATTGGGAGGTGTTACCACTTAAAACGTTGTTTTGGGCATTTTGAAAAGACAATTTAGTAGCGCATACAAGTCTTAAGCACTTCGGCTACATCTGGGCAGCTAGAAAAAAGTTATGGCTCCTTAAACTCAAAATTTTGAAAATTTTTGTTACAATTTTTTACTTAATATGCCTTTTTCTCAAAATTTTGACTTTGTAAATTTTCATTTTTTTTTATGAAATTTTTATCCTTGAGAAATTTTCTAAAAATTATGTTAAGCAATTTTTTTATGTACGATCAACAGAAGTTATAGTAAAAGCCACTTTTTGTCAGACAAAAATGTAACCGAAGTGCTTTAAACTTTTATGCGCTACTTAATTGTCTTTTCAAAATGCCCCAATTTGTGTACCTATAATAGTTTAGAAGTTATAGCGTTTTAAGTGGTAACACCTCCAAATTAGAGGTCACCTACTTTGATGGGCTATAACGGGAAATACAATGAAAATAGCCCCCCCCCCCCCCTGCCATACAATTTTTTGTTCGGCATAACTTCAGGAATCTTCCCTTAAAGGATTGTCCTCCTTAACTGGGACACCCTGTATATGTGCTGAAGACTGTTATGTCGAAAAGTTAATATTTTAGAAGATTTTTACAAAAAAACTCAATCACCACATAAAATATGCCTTCCATTCCAATCCCAATGCATACCCATCTCATACACCATTGTCAATGTACCACACCCACACGGCCATACGCATCCCATAGAGAATTACTCCGAAAAGGGTGTGGCTTGTGTGTTTATCGCTCTCGATGCATTATGCGTTGTTGGATTGCATGGGGAGATTCCGTGTTGGATATGAGTGGAATGTCGTGGCTGGCAGAGGTGGTTGCTGTGGGAGTAAATTATTTTTGTTGGATAGGAGGCGGATCTTAAGTGAGAGACATTAGGATTTTTGCATATGAGATGTGCTTGAGGAGAAGTACCTTTTGTGAGGTTTGATGGGAGAGCATGGTGAATATATTTTGTTGTGCATCTCGGTCGATGCCATGGTGGATGGAGGCTGGAGGGTTGTGCTCTGGCCTCTCTCCCCACGATCATCGCATTGATTCATATTCGTTGACGTTGTATCGTGTTCGTGTATGCATTTTTGTTGCACGTGTGCTCTGTCTGTTCATTTGCATTTTTACGAGGTTGCGTGGGCCCACATTACACATATTAAGGGTAATAATTGCGCATTCTGCAATGGCGGCCTATGTGCCCCTGACAATAAACGTATAGAAATAATATGCGCGCGCATGAGTTTTCATGGCTGACAATGTGACCCCATTCGTATCTCTATGGAAAGGCATGTCTTTTTGACAGATGCGCAGAACGAAACGAAAATGAGTGCCCGGAATATAAATTACCTTTAATATTTGTGCTGTGGGGTGGGCCGATGATTTTGCAATGAAATATCTTGCTCGCATTTTTAGGGGTAGGTCAGTAAAGGTATGTATATAGGTACTACATAGTTAGTTTTCGAAGATCCAAGTAGGCATAGGTCGAAACTGACGAGTGACGACGACCAAACGACGTTAGGGAACAATACCTTAACTATGCATGCATATTATTATGAACTAACGTACGGAACCTTCGGTGCGCGAGTGACACTTGCACTTGGCCGGTTTTATTGTTAATCTTGGTAGGAGATGATAGTTTTTG
Source organism: Cheilosia scutellata (assembly GCA_955612985.1). Classification (NCBI taxonomy): domain Eukaryota; kingdom Metazoa; phylum Arthropoda; class Insecta; order Diptera; family Syrphidae; genus Cheilosia; species Cheilosia scutellata. The sequence goes on from OY015311.1 coordinate 56,511,889, forward strand.
TGTAGTTTTCAGGGCTTACAAATTGTAATACAGTCATTGATCGGTACACAATGCCGAATTGAACACCAAACCATATGAAACGCAACTAGGTAGGTATCACAGTGCTGAGTTGGATACGCTGGCTGTTTTTAATGCCAGTAAACATTTTATTAATTGAATTTTGGATGTGAAATCTATATTACGAAATGACTGTAAGATGATTAAGGTGACGAAGTAAACGTAAGCCGGTCTAATACATCGTGATGCATGGCTGAGAAAGTGTGAATTTAATTACGGAATTTTAACTTTGAAATCGTCGTTAAAAACAGTTGTCGTGACAGTCAAGGTGCCCTAGTAGTCGGCATATCTGTTGTCATTGTTTATATTACAAAATGTGTATTACCTTTATCTTCTACCTTGTAAGACTCTATTGGAGTCGGAAGCGTAAACTGATAAGTTATTTCTTAATTATATCTTAAGTATTGCGAGGTGGCTTGGGGACCGAGATGAGATTGTGGTTAGAGTGTTCTGCTAGATGACAGGCTAGTAGAAATTGTTGTGAAAGCATGGTCTTCGTTTGCCATGAGGTGGCATTCTGTGATTGCTCGCATGGTTGTGTTGTGGCACGTCTGAAGCTGCTTCCAGTTGGTGTCGCTTAATTGCGGGGTTCGATCGCTTTGTACGTGGCGAAGAACATTTTTTTATCTTTTGCTCATGAACTTCCGACAAGTGACTTGACTATGTTATTTCTGGACTTAAGGCTGACATTGTTGGCCTATGTCGAGAAGCTGAACATATTCATATTCTGACGACGTCGTTTCGACGATTGTATTGCTTCGTGTAACACTAAAATGGTTGAATCGTCTGGACGACGTCGTTTTGGACGATTCACTATTGCTTCGTATAACTCATTGAACTGTCAAATACAGACGATTGAACGATTGCTATTTTACAATCGTTTCATCGTTTTTGGTAAATTTTGTTTTGTTTTGCCGCACCGGAGATGCATGTAATATGTTGTACCTAATATGTAAGGTGGTGAACAAAAATATTATTTAACTGATATTAAAGCGTCAGTAAATGTCACGCACTTTCATCCCTATTAGCTATTTCGGAGAGCAAAAAATCGCCTCAATTGAAGATTTCTTGGACGTTTTTTAATCCATTGACATCGTAGCCATCCTTTGATGGAATTTGTTACTTTATGGCTTGATAGAAAGAAGACGAACCATATTTGATTTGATTTGTTTTCGCTTGGAAAAATTAAGCAACTTCTCCTTCTCTACAAAGCACAGGTTAGACTAAGCCTGGAATATTGTCCCCATATATGGAGCTCGGCCCCAAAACATTCCCTTAACCTACCTGACAGCATACAGAGACGAGCAGTTCGACTTATTGGAGACCCTACGCTCGCATGGAATCTACAACCGTAATTTTAGAAAAATTAGACACTCCGTTCTTGAAATTTTGGTACTATTTCATATGGTACCTATTTCTGAAAATTTGGGGGTGGTAAGAGAGCGCCAACTTTTTTTTTAGATTTGTGTTTAGGGCACTGCAATCAATCGGACTGTACAGAAAAAACCGTTATTTTCGAATGGGCAGTAAAGTCAAATGTTGCCGAATACTGTTTACTGAAACCCAAGTAGGGTGAATAATTTGTTTATATAAATAAAATCCTTGGAGTCATGAATCAATTAAATCTCGGAGTTTTTTTGTTTGATGTCTTGATCCAAAATTAGAAGTAAGCCCAGAGTCATAGGGCCATAGGGTGTTCTCAGGAGAAGTAACGAGAACCAGGGAAGGGAAGGGTACGATTTTGGTAGGTAAATTCAATCTTATCCCTACCAACAACATGGTGAGTTGATATAGCAGGAGTTAGGAAAATTAAAAATTATTTACATATACGCACGTAAAATTTATTTTGCATTGTTCCACACGGCGATATACCTACTAGAGCTACCTTAGGTGGCAATAGTGAACCCTCCTGTAAAATTCACAAATGACATTTTGTTCAACTTAAATGAAACATATCCACTTTTCTTCAAAACTAGCTAATTAGTATTTGTAAAATGATAAGTTAATATATTCGATAATATAAAACTTACTTCGCCAAATCATCAGACAGCAAAAATTGTTGCTTAATGTTGCTCGTAATATTGCCTGGTAATTCTTCAACAGCCTTGAAAATTCGTTTTACGTTGTCGAACTGCCGCCTTAAATATAGAAAAAAAGAAAAAATATAAAAATAAGACAACATAAAGGATTTCTTCAAAAGTGAAACGAATAATAAACATCCATATAATAACAAGATGATTCTATCGTTATAAAGTACCCCAATGGTTTTGTAAAATAGGTACACATTGCCAGTTCTTTAGTCCAGGGATAAATGAGACTCAATGAATTACCCACGAATTTGAAAGGATCAAACCATTTTTGTATGGTTTCAGTATGATCAGATCGGATTCAATATGAATGAAAATAGGCGCAGGGACATAAGTCCCGAATTCTTTTTTCGGGACCTATGTCCCACTTTAGTGGGACATAAGTTCCTAATTGAATTGGGGACCTATGTCCCAGCCCAGCGAGACATAAGTCCCGAAAAAAAAAGTCGGGACTTATGTCCCACCAAACATATTTTCGTAGAGCTATGGTGCCGTGACATTAGGCTCAGCGACATAAGACCAAATCTGTAAATCTGGATATATGTCGTGTTGTGAAGGTGACATAAAGCCAAATTCTTTAATTTAATTTAATTCGCGCGAATTTTTAATTTTCACACCCCAAATCGATCCTCCCTTGCTCAAAAATTTTTTTTGGCTACGCCTTTAGGTTCTTCACTTTATCCCTCTTATTTCGTTGTTTGCCAGGACTTGCCCAATAATAGTCTGCTTGCCTTGCAGATAGATTGCATTTTTGAAACTCTTGGAGTGCCATTTAAAGTAAGTTAATTGCAAATGCTTTAAGAAAATGAAAGGAAAATAATAGCTGTCCTTGCTAGTGTACATAAAGTGTAGAAGATATCTAACATCGAAGTGTTGCTGTACCTACATAAATTATTTAATAAAAGCAATAATATTATATAGTTCGGGGTGATTTTTTATTATTTGATTCAACATTTTCCTATTTTGGGGCAACTTTTCGTTTAGTTTGGGTGGATTTGCATATGAGACTATTTTTCTTTGGCATTAGATTAAGTAAACAATATTATATACTACTACACAATGTATAAATATAAAGTGATAGCAATTATTTATTTTATATTTTATTATGACAGCACCTAACAAAACAGTTCTGAATTTATAAGACACATTATGGGCACTACAATCATGCTAGATGCATATAACCGCAAATGTTACACGAACATTATTAAAATCCAAAATATCCACTGACTTGTTTGCGTTTCATTCGGGGCTTGTGTCCCATTTTCGACAATAAAAATTCGGGACTTACGTCCCATTGGGGTGGGCCATAGGTCCCCAATTCAATTAGGAACTTATGACCCACTAAAGTGGGACATAGGTCCCGAAAAAAGAATTCGGGTAACGAGTGAATTTTATTATAAAAGAGCATGAGCTTTAATACTTGTTTACAGATTAAAATATATCTAGGAATAAACAAGTATGTAAAAGTGTTATCATCGGCCTGACCGATGCTTTAATACCCTCCAGTGCATAAAAGTCATTCAAAATGTTTGCCATGCGAGTTAGTATGTACGGTGCACGAGTTACATAGCAACAAAAGCTGGCAACAAGCATCATCATCATCAGTATCATAAAGGACCAGATTGGCTTGTCAACAACGTATGCAACGTAACAAGAAAACGACGATGGGTGGAAAAGCAACAAAAACCTCAGCTTAGAATATACTATATACAATATACCTAATGTTCATATTATTTAGTATACTTAGACTTTGATGTGTTTTCTAAAAATTATAAAAATTGGTTTTATGAAAAAATCACAGACTTAAAAACGTGTTTGAGTTTTAATTGAAACAAGACATACTTATAACTGGCGCAACCGAAAACATATAACTGGTGCAACTGAAGATATATAATGGCGCAGTCGATTAAAGGAGAATTATCCAGCAATCTAATTAGTGAATTTCAAGTAGCTACATCTGGAAGCTGGAATAACGAACGAGTGCACTCCGACTGTTTATCGTCGTGTGTGATTTCATCCCTTAAAAATTGTGCAGAACCTGAAAGTTAATCATAAAAATTGAGCAGAACCTGAAAGTAAATCGTCGTCGTGGCAGGGTAAGTCCAAGTTTGTTGTTTTTATCTACTGTCGGTTTCCTATGCCTCCTACCGGATAAATCCAAAACTCAGAAGGTAAATTTAAAAAAGTGTATTTTGACTCCAAGTTGGAGAAATAAGCAATATTATCGAGGAAAGAAAGTAGATAATTGTAGAGTGAGTTGTTCAATCGTTAATTCCGAAATTATCGCGGCTAACGTAAAAGAATTTATAACGGAAATAATGTTCCCAAGCGCAAGTATTTCACAAGAAGTCTTTAATTCCCTCCGAATACCGGATGCAATTAAAGATATTCCAACTTATGATGGCAACCCGAGATTGCTTTTCGATTTTATAAGTAATGTCGAGGAAATTTTAGTCTTATCCCTCAAATTAATATCTTAATCTTAATTATAAAAAAGTAATAATAAGAGCAATTAGAAACAAAATAACGGGACCAGCTAACGAGGCCCTTAATATGTATGGGACCTCTGTAGACTGGGACGAAATAAAGGGTAATTTAATAGTTCACTATGCAGATAAAAGAAATGAGACCAGTCTCATTCGTGATTTACACCAACTCAGGCAAAATCAATCATCTGTTGAAATATTCTACTCAAAAATAATTGAAATTCTGTCTGCTATGATTAACCATGTAAAAGTACATGTAAGGAATTTGCCTGTAGTTGAAGCAAAGAGAAGTTTGTACCAGGAAATGTGTCTCAACACTTTCTTGGCAGGTCTAAGGGAGCCTCTAGGATCCACAGTAAGAGCCATGCGACCAACTAACTTGACAGACGCATTTAATTTTTGTCGACAAGAACAAAACAATAGCTATTTTCAAAATTCTTACAACGGACAAAATAATCCCCAAACTGCGAGTAGAAATAACTTCAATAGGCGCTCCTATAACAATCAATCGTATCCACAGATAAATAATCAAACACAGCCTTCTAGATATGATTCAGGACGGAATAACAATAATTACAGAGGGAACAACAACAGTTACAGACAAAATAACTATAGACAATCTGACGATGGACAAAATAGTAACAGGCAAAATACCTACAGGCAAAACAATAATTCTAGACAAACCAGAAGTAATAACTCTGGACAAACCCGTAATTCTGACTCTAATTATCCACTCCCCGAAGCAATGGATACTTACAGTGGCAACACTAATAGAAATTCCGCTAACAATAGGCAGGAACAATTATATAATATTGAAGGTACTAGTTCCGGCAACTTTCAAAATGAAGAGTCCCCCAGTACTTCAAATGCACAACATTTGACAAATACAAAAGTGTGTTTTTCTTCAAAAAGAAGTATCTTTCCTAGGTCATTTGGTGACGTCGGATGGGGTGAAACCTAATCCCGAAAAGATCAATGCAATTAAGAACTTTCCAATTCCGAGAACTAGTAAACAAATTAAATCGTTCCTTGGGCTTCTCGGATATTACCGAAAATGTATTCAGGATTTCGCAAAACTGACAAAACCGATGACTGAGTGCCTACGGAAAAATAACACCATTATTCTCAATGAAAGATATATAAAGTGCTTTGACACTTGTAAAACACTTCTATGTAATGACCCTATCCTTCAGTACCCCGACTTTGCTAAACCTTTCAACCTTATACCGATGCTAGTAACGTTGCATTAGGTGCAGTATTGTCCCAAGGTACAATAGGCATGGATAAACCAATTTGCTACGCAAGTCGTACATTATCCAAAAGTGAGGAAAGTTACAGCACGATTGAGAAGGAACTTCTAGCAGTAGTTTGGGCAACCAAATATTTCCGCCCGTATCTTTATGGTAGAAGATTCCAAATAGTTACAGATCATAAGCCCCTTACTTGGTTATTTTCTTTAAAGGAACCCAACTCCAAACTAATCCGTTGGCGGCTTCAGTTGGAAGAATTCAACTATTACATTACATGTAAGAAAGGCAAGCAGAACTGAAACGCTGACGCATTATCTAGAATAGAAATAAATAATAATGACATAGAAGAGGTAGAAGAGTTAGATTTAGTATCAATTCAAAACAACTTGGACGAGCAAGACCGTATATCTACAATACATTCTGCAGCAGAAAACTTGGGCGACGGAATTCCGATTTCTGAGCGCCCCCTTAATGAATTCTCAAACCAAATTATTCTTAAGTCAAACAAAAACAAAAAAAAATCTTAGCCATAGATTAACTATTTTATTTAAAAGGAAAAAACGAATAATAATAGAACACGAACACATTAATAGCGAATCTATTGTAATTAATATCTTTAAAGACTTTCTAAATACAAAAAGAATATCTGCTATACTTGCAGACGATGATACTTTCAAAACTGCAGTAATAATTATCCAAAATTGGTAAGGTGTTTTATATTACTAAAAGATATATCAGAAACAGATGACCAAGAAAAACTGATACGTGAATACCATAAAACCTCAAACCATAGAGGTATAAATGAGACCCTTGAACACTTAAGGAGATCTTCATACTTTCCTAAAATGAAATCCACAATTACACGTATCATCAATAATTGCGACGTTTGCAAGAAATATAAATATGACCGAAAAAGGGAAAGTCTCAAATTCGAAATTACTGAAACTCCTTCTAAGCCTCTAGATATAATTCATGTTGATATATATTCCGCCCATAAAGAAAATTTTCTCACGATCATAGATAAATTCAGCAAGTTTGCAAGTGTTTACTTAATATCCGCTAGAAATAGTATAAATATTATTAAATCATTGAAACATTTCTTCTCACACCACGGAATACCGAAACTAATAATATCCGATAATGGAAGTGAATTTGTTTCTTTAATTTTCAAAGGCTTCTTGGAAATTTATAATATCCAATCCGACATAATATGTGCTAAGAGCTCTAATGGTAATTCCCCAATTGAGAGATTCCATTCTACACTAACGGAATTAATTCGAATTATAAAATCTGAAAACAGCAGTAAACCTTTTAGTGAAATTGTTGATGAAGCTGTCATCACGTATAATAATAGCATTCATTCTACGACGAAATTATCTCCTTTTGAATTACTTAATGGACATATAGACAAGCCTAACCCACTAGCAATTACAAACTCATACGAAACAAAACAAGACTACTTACTGCAACATACTAAGAATTATGAAACCTTAGCGAAATTAGTTCGGGAACGTAGCTTAAACTATAAGCAGAACACTATCAATAGACGCAATGAAACACGTAAAGACCCACCTGAATACGAACCAAACGAGACAAAATATGAATTGGACGATAGAAGAAACAAGCTGGCTCCCAAATTTAACGAACACAATATAGTTGCAAACCATAAAATAACCGTAGATACTAATAAAAGAAAGGTACACAAACAGAAAATAAGGAAAAAAAATGTGTGTATATCTTAGGTAATGGTGAATTGTACAATTGCTCTTCTTTCGTTTCAGTCAATGAAAAATGTTACTTTGAAGGTAATTAGTAGGTTTGCCATATTAAATAATTGATTTAGAAGTACGCACATAAATATTTTTTGTAGAAAGATTTCGATTATTATCATATTGAAGTAACTCAACTGAAACGTTAGTCCTTTTTTTTCTCGATACAATATATGTTTAGTTTATATAAAATTAGCTATAGGATACTTTATAAATATGTAGTTCGAATAATACTTGCTGAGTTTTCGGTACACAATTTCCTCCCCCCTTACCACACCGACAAATAGATATGAAAAACATCAAATATTGGCCGAGCTCTTAGACCCACGATTTATATGACTGCCTACCCTATTCAACGATTCATCTGCAACACGCCGTGCAAACGCTCAATGAACTTCGATCGCTCATACTCTCAGTTCATTCTTAGACGGGAGGAGTTACATAGCAACAAAAGCTGGCAACAAGCATCATCATCATCAGTATCATAAAGGACCAGATTGGCTTGTCAACAACGTATGCAACGTAACAAGAAAACGACGATGGGTGGAAAAGCAACAAAAACCTCAGCTTAGAATATACTATATACAATATACCTAATGTTCATATTATTTAGTATACTTAGACTTTGATGTGTTTTCTAAAAATTATAAAAATTGGTTTTATGAAAAAATCACAGACTTAAAAACGTGTTTGAGTTTTAATTGAAACAAGACATACTTATAACTGGCGCAACCGAAAACATATAACTGGTGCAACTGAAGATATATAACTCACGCATGGGTCTAATATTGGTTTTGTATGGGAGGTACCAGAACTACTTGACCGACATAGTCCATTTTACCAACCTGACGACGATAAGAACAAGCCCTCTCACAAAATTTCGTTAGCCTAGGTCGATTCGTTTGGACGCTATCGTGTTTTCAACAGACAGACGGGCATGGCTAAATCGATTCAGAATGTGAGCTTGATTCAGAATACATACTTTATAGGATCTCCGGTGACTCCTTCTTGGCGTTACAAATGTAATGGCAAAGTGAGGGTATAAAAATATACTTTCCCATTTTGCGCAGAATGATATTAGGGGTATTCAATTCATGCAACGTCGTAAATGAACTGTCAAAATTTGTATTCAAAATCATTTACAACAAGATTTTGTATTCAAAATCATTTACAACAAGAATTTGGGTTGTTAATCAATATAGTAAACTTGACACTAAACTTATTTGTGACATTTCACACTTGAAATAAGGACGAGTAATCAGAAAAAAATGCATTGCATGAATTTATAATACTTTTGATGCATCTATAAAGAGAATATCGCGCATTCAATATTCCAATACCTGTGTTCGTTTCCATTCGGCATAATTGTTAATTTGACTACCGATATTCGTTTCATATAAAACTGTGAAAAGTTTTATTATTCTTAATTGTTTTCACGATCTTCTTCCATTATTTCCTCTACATAATTTTCACTTATATTAGAAATCAAAAATAGTATTTTATAACAATTAACTACAGTCGTCTTCCTAGTCAGTCAACATGTTTGTTCGCCTGATTTGACACTTTTACTAAATTCGGTTACCGCTTACAGCCAGCTTTTTGGCAATTACGGCGAATATTATTTTCATATTATAGTACTTGAACTAGTTTAAATTTAATCCGATTAAACGCCGACAAGTCTGATTTAAGGGTAGTGATGCGATTACATGGAACACAAGCGTTCTCACTCTAGCCTCTCACTATCAACTTCTACTCTCACCTCCACGTTGCTGACTGGTGGGTGTTTAGTATCCGACTGGAGATGGGGTAACCAACCCCTGTGGAAGGTCGTTGGTGGCAGCGGACGAGAGAAGGGGAAGGAGTGTCCTCTCACTACTGCACTTACTCTCAGGCGGCAGCGGAGGAATTCCCTAGATGGAATCAACGGTCGCGCTTACAGTTCCAGTCAGGTCGAACTACTAAGTGTAATCCCTATATGAGCTGCTTCGACATATTTGAACAACAAATCTATAGGGATTTCCAATACTGTGCCAAGGTGTTGGAAAAGAGTTGGTGGCGAAGGAGCCCTCAATGGGGCAACGGCAGCCCTCATATTCCAAAATGTGTTACTGACATCGGTATTTTCCGGTCCGCTGTCATAGCGTCAAAACAAGGGCCTAGCCCTCCAGGTTAGGGGTTGTGCCATCGGGGTAACTTCCCGACCATGGAAAAAACGACTACTTATGAGAGAGACACAACCAGCCTCGGATAATGGAACTCCTCAAATGGCAACAAGACCCGAAACGTCAATGGACTATTTTTTTTTTTTTTTTTTATTTTAAATACTTTATTTCATACAATGTCTTGAGTTCACAATTTTTGAATTTAAGAAATTAATTTATAAATAAGTATGAAATAGTAATGTACATTCTATTGTCCAAGTGACAAGAGACGAATGTACTAGCAAATTAAGCTAATAATTAAACAATAATTATTTGATGGGGAATAACAAAAAAAAACAATAGCAAAGAAAAAATAAAAAATTTAAATACAATTGTTTTAAAAGGCAATGAAAAAAAAATATACCTAGACATTCAATGATCAATATCCATTCAAAAAACTATTTATGGCTGAGTAATCCAAAGACAATAACCATTTCTTTACATCTTTTAAGAATACATTTTTAATTCTCTCACACCTAATATAACCTGGAAGTGAATTCAACAAACGAGGTGCGGTGGCATAGTAAAATCGTTGAAAATGTGCTTTATAAATAGTAGGAACGGTTACCAAATTTCTAGCATTGGTACGTAGATTATAGTTTTCTACGTTTCTTACAAAGTAAAATCCCGAGTTTTCGAAAAATATTTTTAAGACTTTGTAGCAGTAAAGATGCCTTAGCGGAAGAAATTCAAGACTCCTGAACAAATTAAAACTAGGAGTTCTTCGATTTACTTTGCATAAGATCCGTATTGCATGTTTTTGTTTTACCAGGAGTGGCTCCGTTTTATTAAAATAGGCACCACCCCAACAAGAAATACCATACTGCAGCTTAGATTTTAAAAGACCATTATATACGAGTTCTGTGATTGATTGTGGACAATATAGACTAAGATGATACAGTTGTCTTACCACTCTATTAAGATATTGTTTAAGATAGAGTGTATGATTATTCCAACAGAGCTTGTTATCTAACACTAAACCTAAGTATTTAAAATTGTCAACACACTCAACCCTAAAACAACTATTGCAACAAGAATTTAAATTGTTAAATGCTACAAAATTGCCGTTGATATTGGGCAAGCAAAATCGTTTGCAACATGAAGAGTGATAATAAATCGGCAAATCATCACAGATTTTACTTTTAATATTAAAAATCATAAATTTAGTTTTATCACTGATTATAAGTTTGTGTTTTACGAACCATTGCCTCAGTAAATCGAGGTCATGGTTCACATCCACAAAAACATTTAGTAAACTAGTATTTGAGTATGAAAGAGCAGTATCATCAGCAAACGCTGTAACTTTACCTTTGAAAGGTTGAGCAAACAATGAATTGACATATATAAGGAACAAGATAGGACCCAAAACTGAACCTTGTGGAACACCAAGATGAATCCAATTTGGAGCGCTGTATATATGTTTGATTTTTACCATTTGCCTTCGATTTGTCAAGTAAGAAACAAACCAATCGTGAATATAACCCCTAAACCTTATATGGAAAAGTTTGTCGAGTAGTATTTGGTGATCCACCATATCAAAAGCTTTAGTGATGTCAATAAACAAGGAAGCCGGTATTTCAGATGAATTTAAACTTTTGTATAATTCACCAGTTAATTTTAAAAGTGCTGTCTCAGTCGACCTTCCACTTCTAAAACCAAATTGACAATCACTGAAGAAATGCGTTCTATCAAGAAACGATAACATCCTGGATTTAATACCTTTCTCAAATATTTTTGAAAATATCGATAGCAGAGATATAGGGCGATAATTATTTAAAATAGTATTATCTCCTTTTTTGTGGAGTGGTATTACTACCGCTGTCTTTAGGGATTCCGGGAAAATACCTAGCTGTATACTGTTATTAAATATAAAACACAAAACATCAGAAATTTGAAACGAAATTTTCTTCAACATAAAGCTTGATATATTATCAAAAGAAGTAGTATTTGATGTTTTTAAAGAACAAATTATTTTATGAATCTCCAGAGCAGTGAATGGTTCACAGAAAAAACTTTCAGTTTGACTATCCGTATCATTATTTGTATCAACATTAAAGTTGTTGTTTGTTGAATTCTGAAAAGAACTTATATTACAGAAATAATTATTGAACAAGTCAGCAATTTCTAAAGAGTCTGAGACAGTTGAGTTATTTACATTCAAAACGATATCCACTTCGGAAGCTTTTCTATTGAGAATCTCATCAACAATTCGCCATTCCTTTTTAGAATTTCCAAGACTTGCTGCTAATTTATTTCGAAAATAATTATCTCTACACAGAGGGACTTCAATTTTAAGCTCATTACTTATCTTTTCGAAGTACGTTTTGAGCCGTATATTATTTGGGTTTTTTCTTAAGCGAACACAAAGCTTATTTTTTTTCCGAATTTTTCTTAGAAGAGATAGAGTCATCCATGGCTTCAGGCATTTATTTTTGTTGTTGACACTATTTATGTGCTTGCTATTCACAATGTGAAATTGAAGCTTATTGAGAAATAAATCAAAAGCAATAGATGGATTACTTGTATTGAAAACATCTTCCCAAAACTCAAAATTCAAACGGGTTTTAAGTATATTAAAATTGATTTTGGAAAATGTTTTACCCTCAGTTAGTTTGGTACGCGGCACATTATAACTAAATTGAATACTTGTTAGATTGTGGTCTGTAAGTTTCAAGTCATATGAAGCTGTTTTAAACTCTATTAAATTATTTCGATGAACCCTTATAAATATGTGGTCCAAGCAGGAACTTGAGCGAGTAGGTTGAGCCAATAAGGAGTCAAAACCGAACGCAGATAGAGTCGACAAAAAGTGATCGACATCTGATGAGTCAGACAAAATATTAATATTAAAATCCCCAAGCAAAATAATATTTTTGGACGTTTGCGATTCCAAGAACACGGAGAATTCTTCAGTAAAGGCCTTTGCTGTACATTTGTGCAATCTATAAACACATAAAAAACAATAGCAAGTACCAGAAAGTTCGCAACTGAAACTAATTATATCAGCACTCTGTAAATTATATTTTTTAATTTGTTTACCTACTATGCCACTTTTAAAGAAAATTCCAACACCTCCAGCTGCATACGAATCATTGCATGTTGCATCAAATAAAAAATTAGGAATATTAAAATCAGAAATTTCATTTTCAAAAATCCAGATTTCAGAAACAAAAATTAAATCAGGTAAATGGTCTAAGGAGGAGAGATGATATAAAAATGTATCAAAATTCATTCTAAGACTTCGAATATTTTGATGAATTACTGAAAAACCAGAATATTGTTCATTGTTTGAATGTTCTATACAATAACAATTAGAATGTTCAGATAAAGAAGAGTTATTAACATTATTATTATTCATAATTATTGAAGAAGATATACAAACATTATTATTTGAATTGTGATTAAGATTAATCATACTACAAAAATTAAAAAATCAGTAAGAAATTAATTAATTACACCCAGAGTTTGTAAATCTTCAAGCGAACTAATTTTTATTACTTTATCACCTTCTTTTATTCTGATGAGTACAGTTGAATTTCTCACCCAAACGAACTTGCATTGGTTATTACGTTTGAGTTCTTTTGCTTTATTAAGTAGAGATCGTGTATATCCAGTAAGACAATCATTTATGAATATTTTCCTATTGCTACTTTGTTTGCCACAGTTGTTGTTGTGTGCACCGAAGATTTCTTTGGATACTTTTTCTCTATTTGCTCGCATTTTCGTCATAACATTGTTCTTACGTGATAGTGATGAAAACGTTAATCGCACAATATTTGCCGATTTGCCTTTGTTGGTTTCTTTTGTGCGTTTGACAAAGCACGAAGCGATTTCATTTGCGACGATCTGTTCTCCCAATGCAGTAAACAAATGCTCGACTTTTTCTCTTGCATTGGACATGGTAATATCAGGAAGGCCGACAATATCTACAACGGACTGATTCTCTTTCTGCTCCAGAACATTGATTTTATTTTCCAACATCTTTACTTTTTTTGCAAAGAGATGCATTGCTTTCTTCGAGTGTCTGAATTTGCCTCAGTGCCTCCGTATTTACACATTTTAGCTGCATAATTTCTGTGTAAAGCATATTCAAGGTTATTTTTTGTTCACCCGCATTGTTGTCATCATGGGTGGACAGTAGTGATGTTGTTGGAGTAACGTTGTTTTTGTTGTTACTTATTAAAGGGAGAGTAGATGTCGCACTCTTTGATGTACCGGCGGCATTAGCACTAGCAGCAGAAACATTGACAGGAGAATCTACGAGAATAGATTTTCTCCGTAGAGTAACACAGGTTACACATTTAAAACTTTGATTGCTCTTTTCATAAAACTCGATCTCTTTTTTTTCTATTTTGGCGCACTTTGCGTGGATAAATTCACTGCAGTTTGAGCACTGGATTTTTAGTTCATGTCTTTCAACTTTAAAATTACACAAGCCGCACTTCATTTTTATAGTACTTTTTTATATTTATGGTTAAAAAAATTAAATACTCAACAATTGAAGTAAAACAACTTAAGGTTTTTTTTTCTATATTGAATTTTTTTTTTGGCGAGCTTTCTCAATGCGTGTATCCCCATCAACACTCAAAGAGATATGATCTAAGACTATGATCTAAGAGTATGTACCTGGAATGTACGAACGCTCTACGCCCCAGGTGCTAGTCAAAAACTTGAGTCTGCCCTCACGCGGTACAAGGCAGATATAATCGCGATCCAGGAGATACGATGGATAGGACCAGGTATGATGAAGACAAAAAATTGCGACATTTATTACAGCTGCAACAAAAAAGCATGTATTATGATGCGGATTCGTCGTGAGAAATCGGCTTAGGACAAAAGTCATTGACTTCAAGCCGATAAGTGATCGACTTTCTGTGATCCGCATCAAAGTTACTTACCAAAAAAATGTGCACACGCCCTTACCGACGAGGCTCAATATCCCATCAAGGAAACGTTTTATGACCTCCTGCCTACGGAGCCTGTCCGGAAGATGATGTAAAAGTTGTACTCGGGGATTTCGACGCTAAAGTCGAAAACGAACTTTGGCGGGTTTGTTGGTAAGCACAGAATCCACGAAACGACAACAAATAACGGCTACCGACTAATCGATTTTGCAGCAGCTCGTAATACGGTCATAAGTAGCACTTTCAGAGCTCGACTGTCCAACGAGAAGAAGCTGCGAACCGCCCAGAAGAAGAAATTCGACGTTGGACGCCTTAGCATATCTGGAGTAGCCAGAGCCTATAGAGAGCGCCTGAGTATGAAACTCTCGTCTGTGCACTAACCTACAACAGACGCCAACAATCAGTGGTGCCAGTATCGCGACATCATCAAAGAGGTGGCCGAAGCGACTGTAGGGTACCAGCCACCCCAGAGAAAGAGCCCGTGGTATGATAATAAATGCGTGTATATTTGACAGAAGATGCACAAAGAAAGCGCTGCAGCACAAAACAAGGGCAGCGAGAGAAGGGTATCGTAGAAGGGTATAGTATTCACAAAGAATGCTGGTTTTAGCTGATGGCTTTGAGATGACGAGCGAATAATCCCAGAATCGTCTATCCTCCTTCCAAGGAATCTCGGTTTTTATTTACTTTTGGCCAGCTGATTAGGGCTTCCAGGGTCAACAACCCTTCTTGTAAGTATTGATTTTATATGACAAATATTCTTACATCTACATAAACAATTACATTTTCCCCATTGCGGGTGTTAGTTGGAGTGTGATGCACTCATACTCTGTTTCGCTTTGCTAATCGGGCATCATTCATTACCGATTTTCGTAACAATGCTGCATCCGCGATCGGCTAGAGGGAGATAGCACGCTTGACTCCTCGTTGGTGTTGCATGTTGCACATCTGACGTTTGATTCATTGTTTCTCGTGTTTTTCCAATCTTCGGTAGTGCGGTGGCGTCTTCGTCTGTTTTCGTGAAAATAATTTGTTGACGCGTTTATTTGTGTGCCTTTTCTGAAGTGTGCCTTGGGCTAAACATTGGTTTTGTGCAAGCTGTGATTACAGCTAAAATAAGATGCATATCAATATCTGACCCAGTGCACAACTTCGAGACTGCAGGGCCAGTGTTAAATTGTTGTTTGCCCAGATAATTGTGGCATGGTGGTGGATCCTAATGCCATTGTTGGGAACCAACACTTCCAGTTACTCCAGCATGAGGGAAGAAAATAGGTCAGTGAGATGAGGCACTTACATATTCCAACTATGCAGTTGGGTATAACTTTAATTCGATATACACATACAGCCTCAAGAAAAGGACAACTTTCTACCTCTTAATGAAGTCCAACTCGGATATTGCACTTATCCATGCTGACCAACCGCAATAATTTGAAATTTAGGCCTACAATTTCTTCAAGACGAATAAAGTCGAAGGCAAACGAGGAACAGGCATTTTCGTAGAAGAGAAAATAAACAAAGCCAAGATTATCAAAATCCTCATTCCTGGACTCCCCTCATTTGAAGCCACTGGAATATTCATCCAAATAACTCCATCCGAAACTCTGGCGGTCGTCAGCGTTTACTACAAGTGCAGTGCTAACACTTTGGATAACATACACGATGTGCAGATTTGGAGCCGATGTACTCGTGGAATATGACCTTGTCAATGCCAGAGCAATTTGCTGAAATAATTCAAAGCATGTAACTAATCATAGGATCAAGTTCTCCAAATTCTCTTTATCTAGGATCCAAAACCACTGCTACCGCTTTCGGCAACCGTACAGAACCCCGCGAGCAAGTTCGAATAGCAATGAGAGAAGGGTGTCCCAGTGTCCCTGTCCAAGCAACGTAGACATGTCCGCGGCCTAGCTCGTCGAATTGGGGGGATTTTTAGTTGCTGAATCTGTGGACTTTTAAAGTATTAACAAAAGAGCCACGAACATTTATTTCGCAGACTGGGTGATAGGCACATTGTTAAATATACTAAATATATCTTCCTGTGAGGTTATGACCTTAAAGGTGATGAAAGGTGATGAAAGCTCTGTTAGGGATCCAAAATAATGAAAGGTTTTCGTAAACAAGATATGATTTTGTCGCCGAAACATCAAAAGGGGTGGTAGTCTAGGGGTTGCGCAGTTGGATAATAATCCCAATTCAGGGGGATCGATCCCCAATGGGGACGGCTACAGTAAAAGATAGTTTATATTTTTTTTTTATTTTAATTTTATTTAACGTTAAGATAGCAGAACTTACAATCGCGCGATGCTCATAGCTGGATAATTTAGTGGAAGAAAAGAGAATAGGGGATTGGCAAATGTTCCGCTTGTGAGGTTTCTTCAGCGAAACCTGAGCGTGAGATGACAAAAGAAGTTTGGTGATCAGATCGTGCGGTTAAGCCGCAAGCGAGTGCAGTGTTAAAAAAAATTAAATAGTGTTAGTCGCTTAGGTGAAGTGGCCAAATCATTAAGTGTGGATGTGGGTACAGTCTAAATTAAGTAAAAGAAATAGACAAATATATAGTACTACACATATAAAACTACATATATGTACATTTTAATACCAGGAGTGTTGATAGTGAGGTGAATCAATAACTCCAGGTAATAAATATAAATTCGATTGCCTCTTTATTTATTTTATCTTAGATATCTATTACGTCCAATAGGATCTTTACGAGTTTCGCTGTAGTTGGAGGTTTTCCTTTTGGATTGCGGTCATCGAAATCTCAACGTCATTCGGGACAACGCTGCCGCTGAGGATACCGGACGCAATATACATGACCCCTGGCAAAATATAACCCTGTTGATCAGAGAACCACTCGTAACGACAAAACTCAGATAAGTTACACACATACATAATTTAGTTAAGAAGTGCTAGTAAAACTGTTATACACGAGCGTACGAATAATAGTCGGGTGCAAAGAGAAAATTAACTAGTTCTGTACAATATCGGAAAATAACAAAGAAATTATATCTAGAGTGGCGGTGTGGGTTAAGCGCTAGGTTCGGAAGTCGAGGTACGGTGTTCGAGCCCCGGTGCGGCTACAAAACTTTTTTTTGTTAAAGACACTAAACGAAATTTCCTAGTGTGTTCAAATTGAACTTCAAGCGGTTTCGTCAATCGTTACAAGGATAACGTAGTATCTGAAGGTTGAAGAATATTGAATTAATCAAATAATTTTGGGTTTTGGGTATTAGTTTAAGTAAATAATATAGTTTAGATTTAAGTAACCTATTATTGTATTAGATTTAAGTTAGTTCGTAAGAAAATTGGAGTAAATTTTTTTTATAACGTGGATAATTGTGGTTGTAATTGTAATTTGAAGTAGTGTGATTAGAGAGGAAGGAAGCGAATCTCGCACTAAGTCGCGATTCTCAGTGTGAGTAGATAGGCGGAAGGGCAATCGCGTGGCGCCCATTTCTAACACCTCAACCTCACGACCATTCTCCAAACTGGTCTGGCACTCTCCCGCCTAACGTCGCAGGACGAAGGAGAACCGACGGTAACAGCTCTCTTGAGTATACCCACCCCATCTCACCTAGACCACGATCTTAAGTGGCCCATAGACACTACACTTGTGTCTGCACCGGTGTACTGACACCGGTGTGGCATTCCGCCATACACATCACACCGATCGAGACACCTACACCAAAAATCAAAAACTTTTGATTTTACTTGCTCCGTGTCTGACACCAAAATCGGTGTGCGCACCAGCCCACACACAGCACACATTTCCGTACACAGCAGTGGCGAGCCGTGAATAATTTTAAATGGTAAGTCGAAGTCGAAAAATATCAAAATGTCAAAGGGAAGATGTGGTAGGCATACAAAACCTACAAAACCTTAGTTAATTGTTCAAAGCCATCAAATCGAAAACTCCAGGAAGAAACTAAATTAATGAAGATATTTTTTCATCTTGATTCAATAGTGCACAACTTTCATATTTCGATTTGTTCAATAAATCCAAAAAATAATTGCGTTTAAACGTGATTTATATCTTGTCTTATAACATTGTTTTTTATTTCTACATAAAGGTTCTTGAAATGTGTGTTTAAATCGAGCATTCGGGAGTTTTGTGGAGGTCCAGCAAAATCATCTACTTAATCTTTGAAACATTTCTTCAAACGTATTTAGGTACCTACGAAGATCATAGCCAGCCAAGACTCAAAACACTTGATTTCTCACTTAGCGACTTGTTTATAAACTTTATAAACACATCAGTTTGTTTATTTTTTAAAAGATACTTACAAAATTCACCAAATAACTCGGAGAAAAGCGTGTTATTTTATTGCATAAGAAAGCGGCCTTTGAATAGAGGATACTCCCCTCAGAAAATCGTTAGGTAAAAAAGGAACTGACTATGACTACATCACAGCGACAGCGCAGCGATATGAGATACACACGGTCGGAATTTAATGTGCTTAACATACGTTGTCGTTCCAGTTCTACGGCCGAAGAGCAGGGACGTGAGTCCTGGAAAGAATATGAGAAGCTAAGAGTGCTGTCATCAGCGAAGGAATGGATTGGATTAGAAGTTGCAGACAAGAGATCATTTAAAAAATGAGACAGAACGGAGACTTGGGGAACACCAGCATTTATATGGTGAGTTTCAGACTTGAAACCATGCAAAACAACTTGAATTGAACGGCCAGAAAGGTAGTTTATAATCCATTGAATAAGAGACGCATCGATCCCATAAGTACGCATTTTCGACAAAAGAGCTTGGTGCAAAACTCTGTCAAATGCCTTTGAAATATCAAGCGCAACAATCTTCGATTCACCAAAGTGATGGAGGGATTGGTTCCACTTCTCGGTGAGATAAGTCATCAAATCACCAGTGGACCTGTTGCCACGAAAACCGTACTGACTGTCATTGAGGAGTTTCCGTGATTCAAGATATTTCATAACCTGACGATTTATCAGCGTTTCCATGACCTTAGAAAAAATCGACGTAAGTGCTATGGGTCGGTAATTGGTGGGAGAAGAAGATTCACCTTTTTTAGTGACGGGCTGGGCAAATTCTGTTTTCCACCTACTGGGAAAGAGTCCAGAAGAATAGGATAGATGAAAAAGCTTACGCAGTGGTTTTACCAGAGTGGAAGAACACCTCTTCAGAACGATGGGGGATATACAGTCTGGACCAGCGGATTTATTTATGTTGAGATCAGAAAGTACCCTTGTGACTGTACGAGTGCGAAAATGGATTGGTCCCATGGTAAATTCGACGCACTCGAGTACAGGTGCAGACAAAGCGCAATCTGGGAGCATCGAGCTGGCTGCGAAATGTGCAGCGAGCAGATTAGCTTTGTCTAAAGAGCTGACAGCTGGAGTGTCATTGTAAATGAGCGTTGGGATAGCTGACGAGGCCGAATTCTTAATATTTTTTACGAATGACCAAAATTTGTTACTACCCTTGGGACATTGTAGTATTTGCTGCCTCAACTTTTGGTTATATGAGAATTTGAAACGCTTTATGAGGGCATTCCAGTCATTTCTGGCTCGTTTCAACTTCTTTCGGTTTTCCTCAGATGGGTTGGCTTTGTAAGACCGTTAGCCTGTAGGGGGCGGGCGTATGCTCGCATTGTTAGCAAAATAACAACCTTTTGTCACAGAAAAACAGAATTATAATGAGTGAACGAAAGGACAGAGAACGACAAAGAAAACACACACTCTTTTCGTGGTACCTCGTATCGTACGTACGAGGTAAATAGGTGAATGCATTTAAGAGTGCGTTTAAAAAAAAAACTTAACAGCCAAATAAATATTATTATTATAGGTATTTAATTGGATTCATAAAAATGAAAATGAAAAAAATTATCTGATATGGTAGAAAGCGGTTTTACCTGTCGCCGATTTTTAAAAACAAAGTAAAAAAAAAAAACTGTAATGCCCAGTTGCACAGTCAGAGTTTAAACTCTCGTTTTGGTTTAAACCTTCGTTCAACAAATTTTCGGTTTCACTGTGTTCGTTTAAACCCAAAGTAGAGTTTAACTCTCGGTTTAAGTTAAACGCCTGCATTCTGCCGTTTAAACTTTCGTTTAGCATTTTGAGGTTTATTTTGACAGCTGCTATTTCATACAGAGAGAAGAGAGAGAGAGAATAAAAATTGTCTGGGTGCTACACTTCTTGAATTTGTATGAGTAAAAACTAGAGTTATGATTAGTTTCAGCATTACTGCGGTACCTAAACCCCCTGTTAAAAAATGTCATCAGAAAATTTCAATAGATTTCGAACCAATATACGTTTCAAGGAAAACCCCTTTTTTTCAAGTGAACATCAGGTAGATTTTGTCCCAAACATAATGTAGACAAGCGTAAATTGTATTGAGGTTTTTTCAATACAAATTAAATATTCTTGGCGAACAAAATATATCTATACATAGGTACTTATATATTTCACATTTTGTTTTGGCTGAAACAAGACACTACTTTATACAATACAATTTTGTTGTCCGATTTTAAACACACTTCTCGGGACAATACCTGTAAATTTGAGCTGCTTCAGTTAAAAGGTTTCGGAGTTCATACCATTTTTGTATACAGATCTAGATTACATTTTTGTATAACAGGAACAAGATAGCACAGATTTTTGAAGAAACACCAGCAAATAACTTTGCGCGTACATATTTCCAGACAATGACCCTAATTTAAGGCTCATAAAATCCTTTCAATATTAATTACCATTACTGGCGACGGGTGATCGGATGTGGTAAAATCCCAGCGAGTGACAAGAAGCAGTACCTGTGATCGCATCCGTCCGAATGCCCACTACATTTCAACAACTACATATTATTATTATTGAAAAATAAAAAATGAATTACTGCAATAATAAATTGAATGGTGAAAGTAGATGACAGTTCAAACATGTGTCAAAAATAAATCAATTCACTTCGTTAATACCAAAATACATAATGTAATAATATTGCATACTTTTCCTTTTATTTACAAATGGTAAAATAGATAAAGTAGAGAAAAGCAATAACCATTTATTTGATCAAAAAAGGTAGAAAAATATCCCCTTAAGGAAATTGTTCTGCGCTTCCACAACTGCGTTTAGTTAACTGGCAGATTATTTTGAACTGTGAAACTGAACGAGTTAAACCAAAAGTTTAAACTCTCGGTCAGGTTTAGTTAAACTTCAGTTTAAACTCTAACTGTGCAACTGGGCATAAGACTGCAAAACCTATTATTGAGAATTTTGACTATAGCAATAATAGTTTACAATTTGTATCATAAGGAAGGAAACAAGTTCTTAAGAAATGTATATATCCCACGATTTAGATAGCCTAAATAAGGCTCTGTTTCATACTTCTTTTTCACTCGACCAAAATCTTTATTTTTTTCATTGAACATTTTATAATGATAATTATAATTACTATTAACTTACAAATAAAATCCTTGTGTTCGCATGCTAAAGGCTTACTGAATTTCGCTTTTGTCCAAGAATTTCATAAAATCGATCAGAACATTCACCCCTATAGTCGTTGTCGTTTACGACTCTAAAACAAAAACGGCACGACTGTTTGATATTGGAGACTAAAAATAAACGTCTTTTGTCGCGGCGACGATCGACAAATGGCGTCTAAAATGTCAAAAAATGTGGATTGTATTTTTCGACGACGATCGTCGGTATTGCGTGCGGCGTTTTGTGACGACGTTTGTCGTGGAAACGATTGTGTGATAATGTGTTAAAAAAAAGTATGTGTACCTACTTAATTTTTAATTAACAAAAAAAAATAAATAATAGTTATTTTGCAGAATGGAGATAACAAATAAAAGACAATTTTTACATTTAGTGAACGAAATGCAGAAAAATATTCCTATGGCGAAATCATTCACAAAGGCCTAACAAAAGTGATTCTAATCGGCAATGTGATTCTAATCGGCTATGTCGCCTTATCTCTGAATTGTTTTGGACCACCTTCGACTTTGATAGTCTAAAATACATTCTAAAATTTTTTCTGAAAATAAATGTTATTAACAAAACCTTTGCAATTTAAATTATTTCTACCACTCACTTAACGTTCGGGCAAATCCAATGGATCGGATTTGGTGCGAATTTCCTTCCTTAACTTTACCAGCTATTTTTTCTGGTTTTCTTCGAAGTCACTGCTTTCAAAAAAACATCTCAACACTACTCATTTTTGATTTGTTTTATTAAATAATTAACCAAGTCACAAACAAAACACCAGACCAAATATAAATTCTACGAACCCCGAAAGAACTATCACAGAATCCGTCGTAGTGGACATTTTTGCTACGAATTCAATCCGTCGTAGTGGAAATGTTTTCTACGAGTTTAATTCGTAGCAAAAATGTCCACTCAGTAAACCTAAAGCATTCAAAATTGTAATACATATTTTCGTAAAATTACGCAAATAATCAGATAACACAAAAATTGTTAAAGTTAGGAATATTTTAGGCAAAGAACTCTGCAACACAGGCACGTAGCCAGGGGGGGCTTGAGGGGCTGAAGAAATAACGAGCAGAACGTGGGCGATGTCTTCGAAAGCATTAACACTTTTGGAAGCGGTGTTGGTAAAACAGTGCCAGGAATCTCTAAACGAGATTGCGGATAGATGTTCAGTCACCTTGTGCTGGGTTCCAGGTCACAGTGACATTCCTGGCAACTGCAAGGCGGATGAATTAGCCAGACAAGGTAGTGGCCTTCATATAACTGATATCAGCGAAGAACCGCACGCTCCACTGCAATCAGTAAAAACCCTGCTCCTCGAGGAAGCATTAAAAATCACCAACAATAGATGTAACAGATGGAAAGATAAAACTCCTTTGTATTAATAGAAGCAAAATTAGCTCCTTCGTAGGAATACTAACAGGACACTGTCTGATAGGTAGACACGCCCGCAGAATGGGAGTACCCTATAACGATTTCTGCAGAAGCTGCATGGACGAGGAGGAAGAGGAAACCACCGTTCACCTCCTCTGCTCCTGTCCAGCTCTTGCCACCCTACGCATGAATACCTTAGGGGCCTATTTCTTTGAGGACCTAAGCGATTTGTCCCGTACCGATATTTGCTGCATCAGCAAGTTGGTTACAAAGTCGAATTGGCTTCACTGAAATATCAACACACAACTCACCTTTTCTTTTTGTCTGTTTCTGAACACTAAACCGCCAACGGGAAGGTAAATTTCACCTCCACACGTCGAACTTTCAGACTCCGTCAGGGGAGATAGGCGGGGGGTTAGACTGTTTCGGTCACCCTTCGTCGCCCTCTCCTGCCGCAGCCTACCCTGATGAGTACGAGCCACCCTCCTTACTAAAAGATTGCCAGAGCCTACCAGCGGGGGGTTAGACTGTTTCGGTCACCCTCTGTCTGTATCCGAAGACTAACCGACAATGGGAAGGGCTGACTACACAAATCAACCTCATCCCGACAATTCGAGGACCGCGTCAGAGGCAACAGACGCGGGGTTGGACTACTACGGCCACCTCTCACCTTATCACCAAAGACAAATTAAGACATCCACTTTCGGTACCAAGTAGCAGGTTAGAGTGCTTCAATCTGGATTTTCTGCTCAACACCAGTCTCTGTCTGGTGGACTGATCGTCAAAAGAAATAAACGAGAGGCAGACTGCTACGGTTGCCCCCACCCTCTTTCCAACAGACGATCCACTCTTGGTCAAGCAGCAAAGCTTACTGATTCAATCACCAGCCGCTGCCACGCACCAGTCTCCCTCCCTAGTGATGGCCGCGTCAGAGGCAATAAGCAGGGGGCAGACTGTTGCGGTCGCCCCCCACCTTGACCCGAAGACTAACCGATCACCAACCGTTAGTGTCGATATTTCACCCAAATAAGAAATTGTTGCAAATGACAATTCATCGCCTGCAGCGTTGGGCTATCACGCTAATTGGCTGTGGGACCGGACGACGATTTTGACAAAGCAGAGGAATCTTGTCGTCATCTAGAGCATGTGTATTCAGACGTCCTGGACGATTTTGCTATCAAGGCAGCCAGCATTGCCAAAGAATCGGAAAAAGATGAGTTACTAGCAAAGGTATTTCAGTATGTGCATGATGGATGGCCAAAGCAGTTGCCCGCAGCAGAAAGTGGTTTATATTAAGCCTATGCACCACTGCTGAGGTGCGAAAATCCGAGAGTAGTGGTACCAGCAAATCTTCAGGATAAGGTGTTAAGACTTTTGCATGAAAGACATTGGAGAATAACACGAACAAAGCAATTAGCCTGCCGTTTTTGCTGGCCAAAAATCGATGAAGAACTTTCAGAAGCTATAAAGAAGTGTACTACATGTCAGTTAAGTGCTAGTAATCCTCCTCAGGAATATACAAGTTGGCCAATCACTGGCGGTGTCTGGCAAAGGCGAACCTATAACGCTTCAACAGCGCCCCGAGATGCTTGCAGATGTATGTTAGTTCTGCACTTAAATTGCAGCAAATTGTATACTTCTGGAAATATATCCCCAGGAAGTGAGTTATAAAAGTTTGCTTGTCCTGTAACAAAAGGAGTTTTGGAAAGTTGATGTCCTCGCGGTTGTCAAGTGTACTTTATGGTCATGAGCATTAGCAGCCTGTCTTGTGGGGCGCCCAAAAGTTGCATTTCGAGGGATAATGTCTTTGAGTTCCTCGGAACATCTACCGTGGAAGTATCTATAGAACAAGCATAGGTCAGCGACTTGTCTTCTGTGCACCAACGCCAACGGTTGAAGATTTGATGTGAGTGTAGGGTCTCCAATAAGTCGAACTGTTCGTCTCCGTATGCTGTCAAGTAGGTTAAGTGAATGTTTTGGGGCCGAGCTCCATAAACAAGCTTCTTAATTGCAGGTTAACTCTGGGGAAGCGAGGAGTAACAACGATTCTCGCTAGTTGGGATTGACCCTGACAATTTCTGTCGAATTTCAGTCTATGAATTATCAGCTAGGTTCCAGATATCGAGTGAAATCGAAATTGCAAATCGAGTGAATTCGTTTTCAGTGTTCTGCATTTCGAGCGATTCGGAAACTCCGAAATTTTTTCGAAATCACAATTTCACTTTGTCTCAATTCCGAAAATTTTGAAATCGAAATCGAATACAGTGAAATGTATTTTTTGAGAGAATAACATTAACAACAACTCGTAGACACAGTCACTTTGGTAGGAATGATAGCGATTTCGAACTACACCACTAATTCATCATCGGACTCCTTTCAAGTGATTGTTTGATAGTTTGAATTCTGACAGTCAATTCTCCGTATATAATCAACTTGGGAAGACATTTCTTTCCCCTGTCAGGAAATGAACTTGCATTTAGATTTTGTCAATTGACCAAGTGACTATCATTTGCGCCAACTGAGCGATGAGTACAAGCCCGCCAACTGGTGATTAGAACGGAGGAGAAGACCAACCTCTGTGCATTGTTGTTGCTACGAGGTGTTTTGGTTTATTGTCGTTCTCTCGGGTTTTCTTCGCCTCTTCCTCTCTTTTATTTTTATTATTACATATTATAATTGTTAAGACATAAATTAAAAATAAATATCTTTATGCTAAAGAGAGCGCCAGCTGCATAGGCCTCCCCTCTGATGAATCTTATATTTAATAACTTCAATTTGGTTCAATTAAATAGATCGATTAAATTGTATAGAACGAGTTATTTATGTAATTAATATCAAATTAATATTTTCTGAAGAGGGTTTCCTAAGAATCTCGTATGGTGATGATTGTTTGATTGTTGTGCAGTTTCGGGTGTCGCCAATACGTAGTACGTGGTTGATATCAATCTTCGCGTTACGTGTTTCACATCTAGGTGGATTTTACTTCTTAAGCTGAAGTTGGTTCGTAGCAGTTATGTGGCCTAGGCGTAGCCTAACGTCTTCGTTATGGTTGGGATTGGGATTTTGTATGGCGTTAACAACCGATAGGCTGTCAGAACATTATGACGAATTTGCCGGGGATGAACGAGGTTGCCACTGTGGTATTGAGAATGGCTGTAGCTTCGGCAGTAAAGACAGATACTTTTCCATTTAATAAGCCTATGCTGATCAAGTTGCCGTCTTCCGTGAACGGCGGCGCATGAAGTGCTATTTTGTGTTTTGGATCCATCAGTGCAAACAAATTTCCATCATTTTGGCCCTCTTAGATTGGAGAAGATATCGATGAATAATGTACGGAAATGCGGGAGTATTTTGTTTTTGATAGGCCATCAGGTCCATAATAAGAGATGTGTGTTTTATGGTCCAAGGAGGATATATTATTGTGTAATTCCCGAATTGTAGGCGTTTGACGTCAAAAGTGTCTGGGAGATAGCTGATTTTATTCGTTTAGGAACTTTGGCAGTCACTGCAGAGTTAATCACCCTTATTCTACGTGTCGTTTATATTAAACGACAAATAGCGTTTTTTGAAATCGGTATTACATGTGGCGTGTTTCTAGGCGTTTTATGTCGTTTAACGACATATGGGCATGGACATATGCACCCTTATTCTACGTGTCGTTTATATTAAACGACAAATGGCGTTTTTTTAAATCGGTATTACATGTGGCGTTTTTCTAGGCGTTTTATGTCGTTTAATGACATATGGTGTTTAAGTAGTGTGGAACACAAGTTCTACAAACGTCAACACAGTTTTTCGCATTCTGACTGTCGTTTTAGTTGCACAAAACGACTACTAAAACGCCGATTATTGTCGATTACAAATTCTTAAACGACTAGGAGGCAAATTTAAGAAAAAACATGTTTTTCATGTGAGTTTTGGTAATTGTTTATATTTTTGCAGTGATTTCATAATTCTCTTATGATTAAGGGTGAAAATAACAACCCCGGTCAAATGAAATTCAAGCATTTTGGTAAAACATAATTTATGCACAATTCCCTTCTTCTTCCGTGTAGGTAATGCATGTTTATCCATTGTCCGCGTAATTATTTTCTTCGATAACTGTAAGCATTTCTGTTAGGATTTTACTAAGGAAATCATTTCCTACATCCTTTTAGTAGCCACCTTCCCCAAGAAAACGCAATTTCGGAGCCAGTTTTAAAATGATTTTGAATTTTAAAATCGGATTTTGACCTGATTCTTCTTCTTAGGTACATATATGTTTCAGCTCTCTTTTGCAGACTCATCTTCTTCGTCGCTTTGGACATTGCTTTGGAACATTGCAATTCATGTTTTTTTGTATATGTTACCACAATTCGAAATACTTTTGATTTTTGTAGGTATTTATGTTCATTTCAAATAAAACACAAAACATAAATACCTACCTACCTGTCAATTATCACTCAGTTGTTGGTGTGGAACTCATGTGGAATGTAAAGTAAATGAGAGTGGTGGCGTTCAGGGAATAGAATACCGATACTAAAACGACACTAAAGCGGCTCGACTCAAAAAACGCCAGCTGTCGTTTAATATAAACGCCACGTAGAATAAGGGTGATGGACTTTTGTAGAACTTGTGTTCCACACTACTTAAACGCCATTATGTCGATAAACGACATAAAACGCCTGAAAACACGCCACATGTAATACCGATTTCAAAAAACGCCATTTGTCGTTTAATATAAACGACACGTAGAATAAGGGTGAATTGCTTTTCAAGAGGGTTTTTGTAATTTCGTTTTGAAAACAAATTCAAATTTATATATGTGTAAGTATGTGTAAATCTCGAAAAATATTGAGATCTGCAAAAAGTGATCCGTATAAAAAAAAAATTGATTTTTTGCCCAATGGAACATGAAAAGTGATCTAGATCAAAACAAAGATTGATTTTTTGTCCCAATAGAAAAAAAAAATACTACGCGAATTTGGGTGGAAAATTGAGATGGTAAACTTATGACGACGTCATTGTGACATTTCACACTTGAAAAAGGAGCGAAATCAGAAAAAAAAATACTTTGCATGCATTTATAATACTTATGATGCATTTATAAATAGAAATTGCACATTTTACTATTCCAAGTGTAGGATAATTAATTAATGCATCAAATTACATTAAGAAAACAAGTTTTAAAGGGTTTCAATAACGAAATTTCTAATTCCAAACAAAGGGAGTTTTCGTTCGCGGCAAAAAAATTGGAATTGGAAATTTCTTTAGAACTTGTTTCTTTAACCCTAGAACACTAACCGTAACTTTAGGTACGTTATTAGTAACCATGAGTCGAATCGACTCACCCATGCTCAAAACAAGTGTAATTGCGTAAATCAAATGCATTTTTGTTCAATATTATATTTTTTATTTAAACAAAGTAAAACAGTAAAAGAAACTTGTTTGATTACATTCAGCAATTTTCGTTTTTATAAAACATTAATACTTTACTTGGGTATAGTTTTTGCTACTGTACTGTACCTGGAATTATGCTGGAAGTTGAATCAGACGAGTCGAATGCGACAGATTAAGTCTCAGGAGCTGTTGTTTCAGTGAAAGCAAGTGTAAGCGGCCAAGGCCATTGCTGGGCCCTCGCAATCTAGGTTCACTTACTTATATTTCTATTCTCTTATTACTAATCATGAGTCATTTTGACTCACTTATCTTTGCTGTTAATGATGTCACCGGATCCAGGCTGACAGCAGCGACACAACGTACACGGCGTCTCGACAGGCACTAAACAGTGGAACCGTAGCGTAGGTGGCGCGACAGTGATGCGAACTGCGCATGCTCAGCTATGTGTACCTTGTGAGTCGATTCGACTCATGGTTAGTGTTCTAGGGTGAATACTTACTAATTATCCTACTAGTAAAATGTGTAATTTTCCTTTTATAATTGAATCAAAAGTGGTTTGACGCATGTTATCAATTCGTTCGTACCCTCTCATGTGAAACAGCTGATTAATTTACCATCATTTATGCAAGCAGCTATTTGGGGCGTTCATACGTTGCATGAATACCCTTATTGTTAATGCTAAGTGGAAGTTTACTGCAAGAGGTCTTACGGCATATGTGTAGAGTCTTACATTTCTCTAGGGCTAGCTTAGCTCCAGAGTATGAAGACCAATTTAAAATTTTGTCGATAGCTTTAAGTAAACTTTTTGTTTTGTGTGGGTCGTTTTCTTTACATAGAATGTACTACATATCATCCGCATATAAACAATAATCCAATTGATTTTGCTTAGACATGATTTGGCTTAAGAGGCCTCTAGACATATTGTAGAACATAAAGTGGAACTCAAAGCGCCATCTATTTTTGATTTGCGAAGCTCTAATCATGGTGAAAAACCACTTTTCGTCATCCATTTCACTTTTAAAACCAATTCAGGAGGCGGAGCTTAGGTGGGAAACCATATAGTATTGCATATGAATTTATTGATCGTGTGTGAGGGGATGTTTTGTTTTGGTTGCTGAGAATTGCATTCAAATGAATGTTGGAGTGAGAGGGAAATGTAGGTTATCATCGACAAAGAATCCATTCTCCATTGATTGCATAATAATGACACTGAATATGCAAAAGAACATTAAAAAAACGATGGGGTAGGTATTTTTCGCATATATCGATGGTATGCGTGGTTGGGTACTTTTAGCTTGGCAAGAGAGATGTGGATGGGGGATAACAACGTGAAGAGAAGGAATATAAAATTGCAGATCGGATACAATCATGACAATAGGTAGATATTTTGTATTTGTTTGACTCATATGGATTTGTTTTGTAAGGGTAGTTTGGAGATTCTAAGGGTATAAAGGGGATGTGGGATAAAGGCATGTGAGGTTGGTTGTAAATGCACTAGGGGGGTAGGTAATGTGTTGCAATTAATATCACACACATCGATCCCATATAGGTACATATGTACATACATACATATATTGTACTAACTAAACCCTCAAACTCTTACAACAATCGATCTCCCACAAGTCAACAAAACCCCAATAGGTACATATATAGGATCCTGCATATTGTCCAGTGAATGTACATATGTACATATATGTACCCATAACTTTGTTTCTATGGTATTCCCTTTAGCAGAACTTACAATTCTTTCCCAACTGAGCCTCAATTGCACACCCCATGCATCATCCCCCCCTCACAATCCTGCTGTATCTTTTCCTACTTCTGGCGATGTTCATAATATTGCAACTCCTTTCCTCTGTCCAACTTTTCTCTCATCATACGAAAAACCATACACCTACCCTACCATAACTCATAAAAGGTAAGACAACGGCAACAGCGCAAAAAACAAAATTGCATAATCTTTCGTTGTAAATGGCAACAGCGCAATGCTGCTAAATTTGCCTTCAATAATATCCCTTTCAGCATAACCCACCATTTCACCGCCACCGTTTCGTCTCTTTTCCTACCAACCCAAACCTAACCATTATATGCTTTACACCTGATCACGGTGTGACCGGCAAGCACTTTTCAAGATACAAATTTGCTACAACTTTTAGCAATGAAATGTAAAGAATTTCTAAAAATCTGAGAACGTTCATCGTTTAAATTAATTTATAAATTTTGTTATGAAGTTTAAGCAATTTTGTTTAAACAAATAAATATATTTTCAAAAAGAATTTATTAAATGAAGCAACATATTGAAAAGTGCTTCTGTCGACCCCTCTCCCATTTTCACATTTTTATTCAAGAAGCAAAAATTACTTTGAATCCCCATGAAGCAAAAATTACTTTGAATAAAGAATCCCCACCTGCTTACACACATATCAACACACTCATCCTTGATTCCATTTAGATCACACACTTCAGACTTCACGCCAAACCTGTTTCATTTATAACACGCCTCTATGCAGTTGACAATAAACTACACATTTATCCCTTATAGCTTGGGTGTCATTCTGATTGGCTATTCAATTCAGGCGACAGAACTACCGCCATCTAAATGAGAAACTTGGAACTTTTTTCTGAGAATGTGCAGCAACTATGACACATACAGTGTATTTTTCTTGAAAAATATATAAAATTTAAACTCAGTACTTTGCAACAAAATACATGTAAATACATAATTTTTTGTTTGTATCCAATAGCTGGTATGATACTTTATTGTTTTGAGTAAAAATTGCATCAAATATAAATCAATATATACAGGAAAAACGTTGTTCATTTTTTCAAATAATTGTTTGTTTTCAAACACTTGTTTTTTAAAAACCATGGTGCAATTATACGATTTTTTTCTTCTTAATTGGTGTTTTGCATATTACCTTTTAGATGGACCAGTTATCTTAGACTGTTTCGAACTCTATCATATCATTCGTTGGCAAACAAAAAGTCGGTTTTATGCCAATTTTCCCAAACACAGCTACGAATTCTTTCAATAAAAGAAAAACGAGATATCGCTTACAAACAAGCTTCATTGGATTCCAAGGACATATTCTGTTCTTTCAAATGCATCCTACATCATTTCAATCGCTTCAGTATTTACTTCTCTAGGAAGGAAACGAAATGCCATTTTTCGCACTTTTGCTCGATTTGTGGGTAGAGGCCTCTTAAGTCATCAAAAGCAATATTAAATAGCACCATGGATAATGGGGAGCCTTGTGGGATCCCGTTAAATAGTGAAACGGATGGTGAAAAATAGTTGTTGGTTCAAACACAAATTCTTCTGTTACGAAGAAAAGATTTAATGTAATTAAACATTTTATTTTTTATTGTATTTATATTTAAAATATCAATCAATAGAAGACCTCGTAGGAAAAAATTAACTTATGAATAAAAGAGGATTCAGAGACTTCCGGCCATATGTAGTGTGTTCCAGGCAGAGGTTTTGCCTGTAATCAGAGATGCAGAAATACTTGAGAGGGGATCAATAGCTAACAAGAATACCGCCAACTACATTGATAGTCAGGCTGCGCTTAAGGCGCTAGAGTCTTGTGTCACCAAATCAGCAGCTGCCGCACAATGATCAGAACTCGCAGATCGAACCAAATCTGGAGAATAGATTAAACCAAACAGAAATTAGTGGAGAGGAGAATAGTGATATATGCAGGTAATGCGATGATCTACCTATACATGTCGCGGCGGATACGGTCCATTTTCTCTGGGAATGTCAAGCCATTGCTCGAGTATAAGGCAGAATCTCCGAAGGTAGGTACTCAGGCCTATTCGGCAAAATCTTTTATCCATTTTCCTGTTATTCTGTTATGAATTTCCATACAAAAGTTCGAACTGTCAAAAAATCGTTTACGATCTCTAGAATTGGTATTCTGCGTGCAAAAATCTTTTATGAAATCTGTTATAAATCATAACAGAATAAAAGACAGAATTTTGTGACTTTTATCATAAAAGATTTTTATTAATTAGAAAGTTTTGGATTGAAAGGGATAATCTATATAATTTATCGTCAACGAAATGTTTACAAAAGATGACAAATGTAATAATTGTGAATAAACTAGTGGGTATGTAATCGAAAATAATTTGGAAATTTGTACCTACTTTTGCTTTAATTCGCAAGGAACTCAATGTCGAATAGCTACTTCTCCGGAGGGAGCGATCCATGCTTCGGTGGTTTGGTCATGTTAAACGCATGTCCCAACCAGGATCCCACGACGTCCTATGGAATCCGTACCATCATCAGGCAGGCGTCCTCTAGGTAGACCCAATATGGTTATATCGAGTTCATAATCTCTCCTCTACCCGTATGAGGATTGCCCTTGATGATTTAGAGACGATGGCGGAGAATCGAGAGCTATGGAGGGTCCACTTGAGCAACCTACACCCGCAACCCATTTAATGGATAAGCGGACCATTGAAAATGATTGAATGAATATTTTTGGTTCAGACGAAGACACCCACACCGATCACTTTTACTGGAGCTAAGATTAAATAGTAATCCCTTTGATCTTTCTAATGTGCGTTTTACTCAGCTCTTTAGATTGGATAAGGTGAGTGCTAGAATTATAATGAACAAATTGGAACAATTTACAAAACACGAATACAACCATTTCGTTTCAAATTCAGGTAAATTGTATATCTAATGATGACGATGTAAAGTTGGATATTTATTCCAAGTTTCTCGCGACACTATTTTTTTACGGATACAGTTCATATCAGGCTTTTTCCTAAATAGATGTTCCAGTATTTATTACACAATTATTTAGTTTGTAATAATTCAAAATAACCTCTTTTCAGACTGCATTTTAATATATTTTTTGCACAAATTTGATCAGGTGCCTACCGTCTATGCATAAAAAAAACTCTGCGGTTTGTTTTGACAGCTTCGTAACAGATTTTCAAGTTTCGAACTTCCATAACAGATTTTCATAAAAGTCGAAACCCTGAATACGATTTATAAAAGATATTTTATGGTCGAGATCTTTTATGATTCATAACAGAATAAAAGATTATGCCGAATAGGCCTAACTACCTCGACAATCCTCCTATAGTTTATCAAATAAAATTGAAGCCGTTATACTACAGATTTAACCAGCTACCAACAAACCGGCTATTCTCCCGTAGTTTGGGTTACGGCTACGGACATCATCCAATTGGGTCCGATCAGGACCCAGCTTATTCCTTAAGAAAAATATTTTGTGAAAATATCATTACCTTGTCTTGAGCAAAGGAAAACGTCAGCTAGTACAAGAGCAACTATCGAATAGCCACTTCGACAATATTAATAGGATATACACAAGGGGTCATCTGAATAGGGACAAGCACAACCTATTTGGGAATTAATTTATTTTATACTTTTGGTTTCAACTTTTCTACGATTAAAAGTATGTATATTGAAGATTAGTTGAACGTCGATGGAAAACCAAAGTCTGATGCATTAATGTAACTATTCTCCTCGCTCTTAGGGCCGTTTGCTGGTACAGCACATACAAATTTGAGTTCCACATAAACTCTTGTGACAATTCATGTCTTACATAAAGTAGCCCATAAGAATTTAAGTAGAACTTAAATCGTTGAGTAGTATCAGCAAACGGCCCTTAAGTATGTACATATTAAGTAGGTACCTGCACGATTTTAACTTCACGAATGTTTTTTCGGAAACCTCATCCAAGTCCTTCCGATAACGCGAAGATAACTTCTTCCCCAAGATTTCTCGTGCTACTGGGTCCTCGATGGAATAATACCTTAAAATTGAGTTTTATTTGTCTATTTAAATCAGAGTTGTTAATATTCTTACTTTTCAATTATGAAGGCCTTTACTTCTGGTTCTAATTGAAATGAAGACTGTTCTGATAGTTTTATTGGTGCGTACAGCAGGCGCTCGATTAATGAATAGGTGCGGTATTGGTCCAGTATATCAGACACAATTAGGTCTATATGAGCACCCATGAATTGGCCAAAACATTTCTGTTTCATATAAAATGATGCTTCAGAAGCTTCAAAAAAATTGTAAATCATTAAACAATATTATCTATCAATAAAGACAATGTTCTTACTGGAATATCCTTCAATCCATTGCTGAAATATATCTGAGTCAATTAATGTATAATTACTTATGAAAACATCAATCTCTGCATTCATGGCGATTTTTAATTATTTCATAAAAACAAATATCTCCAAGTATTAAATTACGAAATAGACTGCTGAATGACAATGAGAGCGAAAGTCAGAATTTGGCTACCAAACTGAAAAGCAAGCATGAGATTATTTATGTGTTGGGGCTGGTACACGAAATATGGTGCACGCATACTTAAAAAATCTCATGCTGCGACCTAAAGCCCCATTTAGACGATCAGTTATCAATTCAGTTGTCAGTTCAGTTAAAAGAGGTAGTGCGTTTAGACTTTAGACTTCAGTCCGGTATTCAGTTGAGTTTTCATTTTACTTGCGAGCAACCGAAGGTTTGAAGATGTATCTACTAAAACTGTCAACTGAACTGAAAACTTATGGGAATTCCATCAGTTTCAGTCTCAGTCCGCGCTGTGCTACATGCCTACATGCCGTGTACTAGCACAATTTGCCCTTATGTAGCCACTGCGCTACATACGAAAAACGAAATGTGTACCTTGTGTACTCTATTTGGTGACGTCAGAGCCACTTATATAATATGTGGCGTGCTACATACCGTGGAATAGCACCTTAAGTGCAAAAATTTAAGTGACTTAAAGTGCTAGTACACGGTATGTAGAACGCCACATATATATGTGCCTCTGACGTCACGAGAGAGTGCACAAAGAGGGCTTGTACACGGCAAGTAACCATTGGCTCATACTCTGACGTCAAAATTACGTCAGAGCCACATATATATGTGGCGTGCTACATACCGTGTACTATCACCTTAATACCCTATTCACACCAAGACGAAAACTGGGTTTTCGCGAAAACAGGCGAAAACAGAAGTTTTCCCATACATATTGCAGTTTTCAAAACGAGTTGTTTGAGGTCGTTTTCCATGAAAACGCCACGAAAACGAGTACAATCGTTGGGTTGTTGAAGCAGACAAACCTTGCAACATTCAGCGAGCTCAGCAAAACTGCTGACAGGATAGCTCTCTCTCTCAGTGCTGTCGTTTCTTCTAGTTTTTTGTTTACAAAAATGTCGAATCTCTTGGTATCTTTACACCATAAAGAGCAAATTATTCAATTTTTTCTATAATTTTAGAACGGCAGCACTACCTGCCACAACTATGATATTTTCAGATGTTTTGATTTTGATTGTTGCTTATGTTAATTATTTTATGCATTTAACCATATAAGTTAACGATTATCAAGTAGCTTAAATGATTTTGTTTGTATATTATGTCAATACGAGCGAAGTTTAGTAACTAAAACAAAAGTCTAGTCGCCACAAAAATTTCATAGCTAGTTCCACAGCTAATTGAAACATCAAACGAAAACGAGTTGGTGTTCGGTGTGAATGCATCCACGAGTTTTTTTAACTTGCTTGGTGTGAATAGGGTTTAACTGAAACTGAAACTGATGTCGTTTTCGATTGGTAATCCAGAACCGAACGGAAGCACTCAACTGACAGTTCTTCTCCTGAAAAGAAGAGAATTTGCTTCTGGATTTGAATTCAGAATGGAAACCAGGAGCACTAATCCATTCATACACTCTAAACGTCAAAATTGTTTAATGCAATTTTTTGTATTGCATTGTAATTCCAATAAAAGTAATTAATTCGAAAAACAATATTAAAATGGATATTCCGATGGACATTTGTAATTCAATTTTATCGTCTGCAGCCTCTTCCCCGATATCAATTAGTGATGATGATGATGCCATTACGCTTGAATTTCACAAATATAACCACACATAGAGCTCAAAGTAAAATAAGATCTATTTGCCTCTTCGATTGGCATCACGAATCGGAGAGTTCTTCCGGACGGTTCTTAGACGACCAACCGAAAACGACATGAGCTGATGGAATTCCCATAAGTTTTCAGTTGAATTGTGTTGGTGTTACACTATATTTATAACCTGACCAAACATTGTAAACTTACCCTACTTTTATTTGACATCTCAATCAAATCCAACAACGACTACACCCTCTTTCTCATCTTTGACGTTTTTCTCCGTATCTATCAGTCCTGTTCGGTTTGTTGTTCTAATGCTCTTATTATATTACTCTAACAATCGGCCATCCTAAATACATTCGTCCTCGAATTACAAATATCATATCAAGTTCATTAAAATAATCGTTACTTTACGTTAAACAATTTTATAAGAAAAGGTGAATAAATAATAAAACAAAACAAAAATCAGCCCAAAACCTGTAAGAGGTTGGAGTTGTCTTCTTCAAAACTATATCACCAATGTCGAATTGTACGTTTAATTTACGGCCGCGGTCAAAACGGTCTTTGAATCTTTTCTTCTCGGATACTATTCGTTCAATGAACTACTGTTGCAAAATCTCGGGTCGTTGAAAGCGATTATTTTCTTCTTGAACATGTAATAAGTTAATTTGAGGAAAATAGAGGGCGTTGGAAGCGGTAAGTGGACAGGAAGTGAGGATGTGGATGGGACTTAAGGATTGGAGAGGAAATAAGAAGGGAGAGAGTGTCGAGAGCGAAGAGCGCGGCATGCTTGTCACGCACGGCATAGCTCGCCGGACGGGGTGGTCCTTGTCATCGCTACTCGACCTAACCTACTACAAAACATTAAACATGCCAAAAACAAAAACAAAATTACCTTGTGTTGAAGCGGACGGACGTCCACCACACCGAGGGGGGCTGCTGATGTAGATGCAGCCTGGCCAATTCCCTCCCCTCCTGGAAGTTTGCGGCCAAATATTAAAACTTCCCCAAAATTTGGACCGTTGCCTTAGCTCAGCCCATGTTCGCCGAAAGTACCGTAGCTAACCCTCCGCACCCCTGAAAATTTAATTTAGTGGTCCATCAAGTTCTGATGAACTTCTAAGAAAAACCATAAATTCTTATCATGTGACGTGATCATGTCATTCTTTATTTTAAGATGCACTTTAAATTTAATTAATTGTTTAATGTAAATTAAACTAAAATTAACCTAAATGCAAAAAAAAAATCATATAAATTAACAAAAACACAAAAAAAATTCAAGTAAAGAACAGCTAAAATTCAACTAAATCAACCATAAATTACTAATAATAAATAACAAAAAAACAAATGAATATCAAAAAAAGAAAAAAATTTAAAAACTAAATTTGGTTTCACCCTGTGTTTATAAAAAAAAAAAATGTCTTGGGTAACCTTTTTGTTACCACCCCCCCTTTTTCCAATCTAATTTAATCGCGGAGCGCCTACCTATCTAGAGCTCTAATAGATCGCTTTTTGTTGTTTTAAAATAATTTTTCGTGGGCTCAATAAACAAAAAAAAAAAGGCGAAACAAAACTTCACAGGCAAAACAAATTATAAATAAATAATACTACGCAAAAAGAAAAAAAAAATGGAATAAACAAAAAAAAAATAAACAATGATTCACGTCAAAACTTAACACTATATTACAATAAAGATTGCCTGCTAATGTTTTGCAGAAACAACCACTATAAAACAGGCCAGAAATTTTATTTACGGGCGGCGAATAATTTGGTTCTTGTATTTTGGTAGGTACTGGCAGCCCTTAACTATATAAGTAATAATACGCTTCAATGTTGGCAACACCGTTCTTATGTTAAGTACGGTATGTAGTATGATGTAGATACCGCTTTTAGGTATATAAAATTTTAGCTAATATTACCACACCATTAATTATTGATAAGATGTATGTACATCTATTTTTTTTTTTTTTTTCAAGGTTCGAAGCACTTTTGCTGTAGTGTATATGGCATGCGTTGTCTTG
Source organism: Cheilosia scutellata (assembly GCA_955612985.1). Taxonomy (NCBI): domain Eukaryota; kingdom Metazoa; phylum Arthropoda; class Insecta; order Diptera; family Syrphidae; genus Cheilosia; species Cheilosia scutellata. The sequence goes on from OY015311.1 coordinate 56,550,769, forward strand.
TCAGCGGAGCACCCTTTCTTTTGGCAGAGCCCCCTTTCGCTGTCACTTTTTTGTGCGAAGATTTCAAAAAAATCACTCTATGTAGTGCTCACTTGGTTACCTTGAGTAGGTACATATATGTATATTGAAGTTCGCCGTCACCAAGTAGTTTTTTTGGCGGCCACGACTGTGCCGTCTGACCGCCAATAATTTCTTCGAATTCGAATTCGATTCCGGGCCACCTCTCACCACCTGCATATAATTTTATGGTGAATACCATTCAGCCTGTTTCTCCAGTGCTCCCAGTTCACCGGCCACTATGTTTTTTTTTTACGTTTTTCCTTTTTATTTTCTATAAATTTTCTGCCGTTTGATGGGATGAATAAAAAAAAAAAAAAACAAAATATACCAACGGCAACGATCGCACGTATATGTCGAAGCTCGTTTTCACAATGGCAAAGCAAGGCCAACTTGCCTGTTGCAGAGCTATGTGAATCCACAATACGTTCCATCATCCGATATAACAGCCGTTTCTAAGGTTCCGTATTTTAAATAATTACTCTCAGTGCACGCAATTATAGTGTCCTTTTCTTTCAAAACATTGCAGCTTATAGGTTTGTGCCTGAGATAGTATTCACCCTGAAGCTTTTGGGACACGTACATCCCTGACATTGGATGCGTTCACACAAAACACAAATGGTCTAAAGCCAACGTTCAGGCGGCCAGCTGACAAGTTGTCAAAAATGAAAATTCGTTCAAAGAACAAGCAGGGTGGATTTGGTGAACATTTATTTTAATTCATTTATTTTTCCCAGATTACCTTCAATTTTTTTTTCCTTTCCAGGTAACCGCAACAAAACTCCGGATCTGTGGGCACATGTTTACCATCAGAGACGGAGAAAACGGGTGCATGGATGTTTTGGTTTTTGCAACATTAACAACGTGGTGAAGAATCCCACGATATGAGCCGGGCATTCGCAGGTAAGTGCGTCATAATCGGGATAATTCTTATGAATATGTTTTCTACCAGCAGATTTCTCTTTTCTTTAGGAAAATCAGTGTTGCTATTTCTCACATAAGAATGAAAGACAACACGAAAGAGGAAGTAACAGAATACGGGTATGCCTTGTGTACATACATCTACGTGTATCTAATTGTACGGACATTCATTATACACAGATGATTTTGGTACAGAGGGCGAATAAAGGTGCAGCCGATTATTACAGTGCAAATGTTGTATAATACTTAGCTTAGCTCTATCTTCTATTTAATAAACATAAACTAACGTAATTCTTTGTTGCAGATAAATACTTACTTCATCACTGTTCTCCTGTATCATCATAAGTTGTTGGATTTGGATACTCTGCTCGGCTGGCGAGACAAATGCTTGCCTGGAACCCGAATTGCTGGTTGCAGACACTAGTCAGTGGAAGGCTGAAGCTGTGACTTATTTTTGATATTCTGATTGCCAGTTTGGAATGTGCGGCAAGAGCAGCAGATTCAAACAGCTTTGTCATCTATGTAAGTGTAGTGATTAAGATTATGTATTTACGTTTATGGTTAACACGTAGTGGGTAACAATAGATAACTAAATAAATAACATGCATGGATAAATAACATTGATAAGCAAAAATAAATAAATAAATAAATAAACTCAACTAAACAGAATAAACAAATAGCTACATGCATGAATATAAAAACATATAAATAAGTAGATAGATGAACAGATCTGTGAATACATAAATAGATGAATAAATAAATAGGTACATAGATAAGTAAATAAATAGATAAATAAATAGGAAATAAATAACACAAACCTATAGCTAAATAAATAAATAGGAAATAAATACATAACACATCTTATGACTAGATAAATAAATAGAAAATAAATAACATGTACTTATAACTAGTTAATAAATATAATAAATAAATAAATAACATTTAGGGACTTAATTAGTTTAGATATATACATAACATACAAGCATTTAGAAATAAATAAATTAACATTAAGTTGTACTATACCTACATATAATTAATAAATAACAATAATAAACATAGCACTCGAATCGAACTACTGCTCTTTTATTGCACTTGAGATTTGTGTTGTATGTTATTGTTTAATGTCTTTCGCATGGAATATGCCTACTGGTTTGCCTTTTAAGTTTTCCAGTTCATACATGTTTTTACCTACAGATTTTATAACTCGACACTTAACAAATTTAGGACACAGTTTGGACGTCAGGTACTTGGTGCTATCACTAAGGACAAAATTTCTTCGGTACACTTCCTGTCCAGGCATGAAGTGAACTTTTCGTGCACGGGTGTTATACACCCTTGAACTTTTTTCTTGCGCTTGGCGGATGTTTGACTTGATTTTATCGCGCATGCATTGCATTCTCAAGTGTCTTGGTATTATGGATAGTTCCCCATCGTTTAGGACATCAAGTCGAGTTGCTAAGTCGTAGCAGCTACCGTGCGTCATCATATTTGTACCGAATAAGGCATAATATGGTGTCACACCAGTTGCTGTATGGTTCGATCCTCTCAAAGCACACGCTATCTCATTAAGGTGCGCATCCCAATCTCGCTGATCATCCTTCACATATGATCGTATAGCGGCCAGCAGAGTCCTGTTGACTCTTTCTGAGGCATTTGATTGTGGCGAATAGTTCGCAGTCTTAAAATGTTTTATGCCGTTTTTGGCTAATAAGCTTTGGAACTCGTTTGACAGAAATTGTCTACCGTTATCCGAGTGGATTATTTGTGGTACTCCGAACATATAGAATACCTCATTTTGCAAAAATCTAACAACGCTGGATGCAGTGGCTTTTTTAAGTGCTTTGAGCAACACAAATTTTGACAAGTGGTCGAGGACGACAAAAATATAAGTGTTTCCTGCTTTCGACCTAGGGTAAGGACCAAGGAAATCAATATATAATTTTTGGAACGGACGATCTGAACAATAATTGGACGACATTTCAGGACGCAAGACTTGATTCGACGCCTTACACTTTTTACATATTTCACATTGCACTACGTAATTCCTAATCTGTGTTGTCATATTAGGCCAATAGAAAAATTGACGAACACGACTTAATGTTTTGGCTATTCCGCCATGAGCAGCCTGTGGTGGTTCATGCGCACGCGTGATTATGTCGTTTGTCAGCCCTGGTGGTATCCATAATTTCCACTGGTGTTCTGTCAGGAAATCGTCTGGAGCTGACAAAGAACGTTTGTACACAAAGCCGTCCTCCACTTTGAGGTCGGGTAGCTTTTCGGAATTTCCCTTAATGTTGTCTATTAGACTTAGGTACTCATCAGACTGGAATTCATTGGAGTCAAGGTCAACTAATGGTGCTATATTTTCTAACTCTAGGCTCTCAATATGCATTCGTGACAGTGTGTCTGGAACAACATTTTGTGAACCTTTACGGTGTTCTATCACGAACGAAAATGCCTGCAGCTTGAGGCTCCACCTAGCCAATCTACCACTGAGGTCTTTGAGACTCATTAGCCACTTAAGGCTTGAGTGGTCAGTGATGACGGTGAAATCCATACCTTCCACGTAAGGACGAAACTTTTGAATGGCCATCACTGCTGCTAAACATTCCTTTTCAGTCACACTGTAATTTTTTTGACACGAATTGAGTTTTTGGGAAAAGTAGGCAATTGGAAACTCTTCTTCTTTGTCGTTTCTTTGAAACAATACGGCCCCAATTCCTGAATCGGAGGCGTCACATTGAACATAAAACCGCTTTTTAAAATCGGGATGTGTCAGGACCGGTGCACTGACTAAAGCATCTTTCAGGCTCTTAAACGCTGCTATTGCCTCATCGCTCATACTAAATTTCGTTTTGCTCTTCTTTAAGGTATCCGTGATTGGTGCAGTCAGGCTAGAGAAGTTTTGAATGAATCGCCTGTACCAACCAGCAAGGCCAAGGAAACGCCGCACCTGTTTTGGGCTTTTTGGCAGCGGAAAATTCTCTATGGCTTCTACTTTTGCTGGGTCGGTCTTCAAAAGTCCTCCACCAACCACGAATCCTAAATATTTTAGCTCTTTGAAGCAAAACTTGGATTTAGAAAGATTTATTGTTAAATTGGCTTTCCGTAGACACAACGCAACTTCTTCCAACAATGAAATATGGGTTTCGAAATCGGGAGCTATTATAAGGAGGTCGTCTAGATACACGAAGACGCGGTCTTTTAGGCGGGAGGGGATGACCTTGTCCATCAAGCGGCACATTCGCTGGGCCGCATTGCACAGCCCGAAGGGCATTACAGTAAATTGGTACAAAGGCCTCCCCGGTACCGCAAACGCAGTTTTTTCTCTACTCTGCCTCTCCAACGGTATCTGCCAAAATGCATCCTTCAGGTCTACACTACTTATAAAGTAGGTATCCTGAAGGCGGCTGAGAAGCCCGTCGATGTGGGGGAGAGGATAAGCGTCCTTCTTGGTCAAACTGTTTACCTTACGCGAGTCAAGACACAATCGGTTCTTCCCCGGCTTGCGTATTAAGACCACAGGAGAACACCAAGGACTCTCGCTCTCCTCCACAACGCCAAGGCTAATCATCCGGTCAATTTCCTGATACAGAAGGTCTTGCACCGCCGGAGAGACAGGATAGTGACGTTGTTTTACGGGTGCCGCGTCTCCTGTATCTATGACGTGCTCTTCCAAATCTGTTTTGCCAAGTCCGTGTTGGGAGTAGCATATGAACTTGTTCTTCACCGACTCTAGTTTCGACACTTGATCTAGGGACAGCTCGTGCGTGTCACTGCTGTGTTCTATATTAGGGATACTAATGGAGCTGATTACATCTGGGGCGAGGTGGAAAGCCTTCCAAAAATCAACGCCGAGATACAATTCTTGATCCAGGCTGGGGACTAAATAAAATGTTATTGTTTGTTTTTGGTTTTTATATTCTACCTCTGTCTTCACTCTACCGACTATGTCTTGATTTTGTCCATCAGCTGTTTTCACTTTGGAGTGAAACGACGAGATAAACGGGACTTTAGCTAATTCCAAAAAGTTTAAGCAGTTTTTTCCCAATATACTGATACTGGCTCCACTGTCTAACAAACCGAGTATCTCCTTGTTTGAAATTTTAATTTTCGCATACGGTCTTGGATCAATGTTGGTAACTACTGTTGTTGAAGCTATGATTTTTCTTATTATTTTTCTATTCTTAAACCTATCTCGAGTTTTCTTAATCCTATTAGACATAAACGGGGTAACACTTTGACTAAATATTCTATTTCTTGCAGCATTATATTCCCTCAACCGAACGTGCAAGGGCCTTAAAACTAACCTATTACTAATATTTAAACCTACACCTGTCTTATCTCCAGTATCTTCTTCTCTTACTAATATTGTCACCTTTTTGGACACTTGCTCATCTATTGATATTGGTGACTTTGGTACGGGTAAGTCTGGGTTTGTGTTGAGCGCGACTCCCCCGGGTGACTCGCGCTCCTTTGCGGGTTTTCCGGGTTGCAGCGCACACATTTCGGGGTAATCACACCCGGTTGACCGCATCGGTAACAGAAAGTGTTACGCACGCTCTCTGGGCAGTCAACAAATGAGTGCCCTTGCTGCCTACAGTTCCAGCAAGTATATGACCTTGGGTCTACTCTCGGTCTTGGTGGCTGCGAACGGTTGCCTGGTGGATGTACTGCAGCCAGATTTTCAAGGTGGCCGTAATCATCGTTCTCGGTTTCTACTGCCACTTCGTGTACCGCGTGCCTCATTGGTGGACCTGGGCGTTGGTTTCGTGGTACTTCTCTGCCAGGAAAAGTACTTTCAGCGTCCTTGCAAGCCTGTCTCAACTGCTCAACCGTAAAGGTCGCCATCGGAAAAACCAATCTGCCGATGCTATCTTTTAGATTCCGTTTCATTATCCGGATCAACTCTATTTCCGGTATTGGGACTTGCAGTTGAGCTTTCATTCTCGCAATGACACCGAAATAGTCATCCGTCGACTCCCACGAACCCTGCCTACGATCCATCAACTCGCGAATTATTTCGAAATCCGATTTCGAATTTCGGAATTGTCTAAACAAGGCATCACGCAATGTTGGCCAGTCCGGGCGATAATTACTGCGCTGGTATTGCCAGTACCACTCGTAGGCCCTTCCAGACAACAATAAATGAAAGTCTCTGAGAATTTCAGCCCACGGACAGCCATATTGACCTCGAAGAGTTTCGAGACGAAAAACAAAATCTTCAACGCTGAGCTTATCTGGTTGACCTTCAAAAATAAGCCCCCACTTGTCAACTTTTATAGGAGCTCTATCTGCTATTTGATTGGGATTACGATGATGGCGGTTGTAATTTACTGTTTGTGGTGGATTATGGAAAATTGGTTGCTCTTGGTAAGTATTATTAACTTCCTCGCGGTTTGCTTGATAATTAACAGAATTGGCTCTTTGCAGGTTCACATTATTAGAGGGCACAAAAGGCATTGAATCTGCTCGAAGCTGAGAAGGATGGTTCTGACTTGCAACCGATTTGGGTTCGTTACTAGAAGCTGCTGTTGATGGTCGCAGTACTTCTTCTGCTGTAGGTGTTGGTTTGGTAAGTAAATTGATATCTTTCAAAAAGTCCATCAAACTGTCTTTCAAATCTTTTCTCAGGTCTTCGGAGATATCTTTTTGAATCGTAGTCTTGTACGATGAAAATGCGTTTACAACTGCTAAATTGATATAGGCCTTTAATTCGGCTATCGTATCTGAACCTGCTACTACCGACTGATTGTCATTGGCTGGACCTTGAACACTTTGAGGCACACTGATGACAGTATGCAAACTAACATCTTGCGCGTCCAGGGAAGCAGCGCCCATTTCGCTTAAACTGCTATACGACGGTGCTTGAATGGAAGAAAAAGAACTATTTGGTGCAAAGGAAGACGGCGGACGTGCTGGACCTGAACTAGGAACGCATTGTGGAGACGGTGGAATACCTACATCGGAATGATATGCATACGAAAAGGACTTCTTAGGATTAGTCCCCATGTGCGTTAACGGGGTATGTGCAACATTTGTTATGCTGGTTGGTGGTAAATGACTCGATGTATTCAGTGATGCCATCGGAGATAAATTCGGTGGAGAGTGATTGCTGGGGTTCACAATTATAGGAGGTGGAACGTTGGTTTTTGCAAGAGGTGGTGAGTGCATTAGATTAGCCATGTCGATTGGTACTGTATCTTTTGAGGAATTTGTAACCGAACGTGTAATTATTCTCCTATCGTCTATAATTTTCGCTCTTCTATCTTTCTGAATCGCTTTTTTATTTTCAGACAAACTCATTGGGACTTTATTGACTGAACGAAGAATTGGATTATACGAATTTGCGTTAAGAAATTGACAACAAAAAAAAACAGAATTATAAAAAAAAACAAAAAGAAAAGTATATGAAAAAAAATATGTATGTGTAAAGTAAATGTACCTAAACCAAAAAAAAACGAAAAACAAATAAATAAAGTAAATAAAGTGTACAGCAGTAATAAATGTGAGAATAGAAATTTTAATTATATGGTAGATAGTATGAGTATTTTTTCAGTGTATATACACAAAAAAAAACCTAATTATATATAATTTCCTATAATAAAAATTGTATTAATTAGTATATTTGAGTAAATACACTTAGAGAAAATACTTGTATGTATCAAGAAAATTTGTTTTATTGATTGGTTGTAGTTTTTGTTCATATATGCGGGGTGCATCAGGTTTGCTTTCTTCGGCGGCGTTGTTTTGCAGGCATCATAGACTGGTCTGTAGGCAACTTGTCGGATTGTAGACTGCGGACGGACGATGTGACTGATCCCTCAGTGCGGCAGAATGAGCAAAACATAAAGATTTTACAAGGACAAACAACGTTGTGTTCAAAATGTTTCCGCAATTCCATTCCGGCCATTGGGCTTCTGATGGAAGACATGAAACGTTGTGAACAGCAACACATAAAAGAAGATTACAAACTACAGATGTACTAGTGCTACTTGACTTGACGAAACCACATCAGACTAGGCCACTAGACACATATCAAAATTAGACATTGACATCAGGAAATGAAAAGTAAAAGGTGAGATAGGAAAGTAAAAATGAACATTGAAAAGATGGATAGAGTGAGAGAGAGACTATAAGACTGACAAAGTTTTAATTGTTGTCGCTGTCAATATCGAACGTCCTCGTCGCAATTCGAGATGGCATTCTGATAAGCTATCCACTCGAAGACTTACGAGATTTCGATATTGACAGCAAGAACAATTGAGGACAATTACGACAAAAAGGGACATAAGACTTGGACAAACAAAATACGTTGGGCGCCATTTGTAATAAGTTAATTTGAGGAAAATAGAGGGCGTTGGAAGCGGTAAGTGGACAGGAAGTGAGGATGTGGATGGGACTTAAGGATTGGAGAGGAAATAAGAAGGGAGAGAGTGTCGAGAGCGAAGAGCGCGGCATGCTTGTCACGCACGGCATAGCTCGCCGGACGGGGTGGTCCTTGTCATCGCTACTCGACCTAACCTACTACAAAACATTAAACATGCCAAAAACAAAAACAAAATTACCTTGTGTTGAAGCGGACGGACGTCCACCACACCGAGGGGGGCTGCTGATGTAGATGCAGCCTGGCCAATTCCCTCCCCTCCTGGAAGTTTGCGGCCAAATATTAAAACTTCCCCAAAATTTGGACCGTTGCCTTAGCTCAGCCCATGTTCGCCGAAAGTACCGTAGCTAACCCTCCGCACCCCTGAAAATTTAATTTAGTGGTCCATCAAGTTCTGATGAACTTCTAAGAAAAACCATAAATTCTTATCATGTGACGTGATCATGTCATTCTTTATTTTAAGATGCACTTTAAATTTAATTAATTGTTTAATGTAAATTAAACTAAAATTAACCTAAATGCAAAAAAAAAATCATATAAATTAACAAAAACACAAAAAAAATTCAAGTAAAGAACAGCTAAAATTCAACTAAATCAACCATAAATTACTAATAATAAATAACAAAAAAACAAATGAATATCAAAAAAAGAAAAAAATTTAAAAACTAAATTTGGTTTCACCCTGTGTTTATAAAAAAAAAAAATGTCTTGGGTAACCTTTTTGTTACCACCCCCCCTTTTTCCAATCTAATTTAATCGCGGAGCGCCTACCTATCTAGAGCTCTAATAGATCGCTTTTTGTTGTTTTAAAATAATTTTTCGTGGGCTCAATAAACAAAAAAAAAAAGGCGAAACAAAACTTCACAGGCAAAACAAATTATAAATAAATAATACTACGCAAAAAGAAAAAAAAAATGGAATAAACAAAAAAAAAATAAACAATGATTCACGTCAAAACTTAACACTATATTACAATAAAGATTGCCTGCTAATGTTTTGCAGAAACAACCACTATAAAACAGGCCAGAAATTTTATTTACGGGCGGCGAATAATTTGGTTCTTGTATTTTGGTAGGTACTGGCAGCCCTTAACTATATAAGTAATAATACGCTTCAATGTTGGCAACACCGTTCTTATGTTAAGTACGGTATGTAGTATGATGTAGATACCGCTTTTAGGTATATAAAATTTTAGCTAATATTACCACACCATTAATTATTGATAAGATGTATGTACATCTATTTTTTTTTTTTTTTTCAAGGTTCGAAGCACTTTTGCTGTAGTGTATATGGCATGCGTTGTCTTGTCAGCGGAGCACCCTTTCTTTTGGCAGAGCCCCCTTTCGCTGTCACTTTTTTGTGCGAAGATTTCAAAAAAATCACTCTATGTAGTGCTCACTTGGTTACCTTGAGTAGGTACATATATGTATATTGAAGTTCGCCGTCACCAAGTAGTTTTTTTGGCGGCCACGACTGTGCCGTCTGACCGCCAATAATTTCTTCGAATTCGAATTCGATTCCGGGCCACCTCTCACCACCTGCATATAATTTTATGGTGAATACCATTCAGCCTGTTTCTCCAGTGCTCCCAGTTCACCGGCCACTATGTTTTTTTTTTACGTTTTTCCTTTTTATTTTCTATAAATTTTCTGCCGTTTGATGGGATGAATAAAAAAAAAAAAAAACAAAATATACCAACGGCAACGATCGCACGTATATGTCGAAGCTCGTTTTCACAATGGCAAAGCAAGGCCAACTTGCCTGTTGCAGAGCTATGTGAATCCACAATACGTTCCATCATCCGATATAACAGCCGTTTCTAAGGTTCCGTATTTTAAATAATTACTCTCAGTGCACGCAATTATAGTGTCCTTTTCTTTCAAAACATTGCAGCTTATAGGTTTGTGCCTGAGATAGTATTCACCCTGAAGCTTTTGGGACACGTACATCCCTGACATTGGATGCGTTCACACAAAACACAAATGGTCTAAAGCCAACGTTCAGGCGGCCAGCTGACAAGTTGTCAAAAATGAAAATTCGTTCAAAGAACGAGCAGGGTGGATTTGGTGAACATTTATTTTAATTTATTTATTTTTCCCAGATTACCTTCAATTTTTTTTTCCTTTCCAGGTAACCGCAACAAACAGTCAGAAGCCTTAAAGGTCCTTCCTCAAATCTCGGCACATACCCATATAATAGCTCATGAGGAGTCTTTCCGGTAGTCTTGTTTTCGCTGTTGTTGAGATCTCTCGCGACAGATTTCAGCTTCTCATCCAAATCTTTACCTTCAATTTTCGGGTCCAACGTTGCTGCAAGGGTAGGTATTACGACGAAATCTTCCCCTTGAATCGCTGTTATGAAAGACATTGAACCTGATGGTATGGTTGTCACTCCATCACTTCTCCAGCACGACGATTCTCTGTCACACAATGATAAATCAGCAGACGGCAGCGGCTCTTCTTTCCTCGTGAACACCAACGATTTGTCTTCCTTCACATACTTAATATACGGCAGCTCTGTGTACGTACGGCCAACAATAACATCACACGCTTGGACATCATCTGGAACAACACGAATCCTTACGCTGCTAGCAACTTCATTGTCCACTCTTAGCTCAGCTTCGATCCACCCAGGTGACATTACTTTGAAATCTGCTGGACCAAACGCCTTCAGTTCCATCCAACCTTTTTGGAAGTCAAATCCATTCATTAAAGCCACTGTCGATTTAATTGTGCACTCGGAACTGCCCATATCGATAAGTGCTTTAAGTTCACAATTGTCCACCAGTTGTATCCATCCTTGCTGCTGATTTGTCGAACACGAACTAGAGATGTGCCCCGCTGATTGCATCTAAAATAGATCGATTCTCGCCTAGGTTCCGGGCAATTGCGCGATAGATGACCTCCAACTCTACAGTTATAGCACGCAAGCACTCGAGATCGAACACCAGTATCTTGAGTTTCAGAATTATATTCTTTTTGAAGATTCATGCGTTGGTCTTCATTTGGCCCTCAGAGTTTCTTTTATGGTCGTAGAGCGAGAATTTCGTGACTCGTTCATTCGCTCGAATTTAATGATATCATGCATCAGATGATCAGCTTCAAGATGTTGTGAGCTCATTAGCGCATGCGCTGTTCCTTTGTTTTGTCGAAACTCAATTTCAATTGACGATATAGATAATATTTGTCATGAAAATAAGAGCTAGTCGTTTCACCTCTCCTCTGCGTCCTACTCATAATTCGTTGCCATCTGGTCGATGTATTTTCTGGAACATTGAAAGTCCTTTCAAACGCAGATTTGAAATCAACCCAGGTTCGAATTTGGTCCGCTCTAACATTTAACCATCGCTTTGCGCTTCCGACCAAGTTCATTCGTGCTACATCCAAAACATACTCGTTCGACCAACGATGAAGATGACACATATTTTCAATGGTGTCAATCCACGACTGTGCTGAAAATCCATCGCCTTCACCATCAAATTTTTCGATGTTCTTTGTTAGATCTGGCATAACATGACACGGAACCATAGCGTCTTACTGTTCTTCTACACGACGAATCTTTTGTTTTTTTTCGAGTATCTTTTGCTGCTGTTCACGTACTTGTTGTTCTATCTCTTTCGCTTGCTGGTCTTTATCCTGCCGCTGCGCTCTATCCACGGCCCGTTCATCTCGTGGTGTCACCATTTTTCCAAATTCCTCAAACGAATAACAAACAAAAATTAATCCCAACCACAGTCCTAATAACTTACTAACTAATTGTCTCAATTGTGTATTTTATATATTCGGGTGATGGACTTTTAGGAAACATCCATCCCACTTCTGATTTGTTATAAATATTCCAAATCTTCCAATTAAAACAAATTTTCCTTTTGATATTGATATACATAAATGTTTATTCACTTTTCTTGTTTTTATCTCACAGATGCGACCGATCTCAATCAAATCCAACAACGACTGCACCCTCTTTCTCATCTTTGACGTTTTCTCCTCTCTCCGCATCTATCAGTCCTGTTCGTTTTGTTGTTCTGTCTGATGCTCTTATTATTTTACTCTAACAGGGTATTCATATGCAACGTCGTAAGTTTACCATTTGCGTAAAATGGTAAGTTTACGACAAACGTTCCATGAACGCCCCAATTTGCTGTTTGTGGTAAATGGTGGTAAACCAATCAGCTGTTTCACATGAGAGTGAACGGACGAATTGATAAAATGCGAACAAACCACTTTTGATACAATTATAAAGAGAAAATTGCACATTTTACTATTCCAAGTGTAGGATAATTAGTTAGTCCTTCAAATTATATTAAGAAAACAAGTTTTAAAAGGAAAAAGAAAAGAAAAAACTTCATTGAAAAGGTACTGAGATAATTTCCTTAAGGTGCTAATAGGTTTGTTCGACGTGGCCAGACCTAGTGCGCCCTAGTGCGCACTGAGAAGTGTCAGTGAATTTTCGTGGCTGCCAAAAACCCCAAGGAAACCCCAGAAATTTTGATTCACGTCGAACACGAAAAATGCAACCCTGAAACCTGAAACTAAAACAATTTAGTAATATGCAGATTTAACACCACAAATAACATTAATTATGTTTAATTAATGATTGTAATGTTGAAAAACACATTTCTTTTAACATTTACTAGTGCTGCACAAGTCAATAATTCACCAAAACATTATTTCACACAAATGACAGCTAAGATTGACAGCAAAATCCAGCACTGAACTCTTGCCCTGACTGAATACCTAGGGTCAGCTCAGTGCTCAACTAGGGCGCCCCAGTGCTCACCTCGAACACAGGTTTTCAGTGTCAGTGCGAACTCAGTGCTATATCGAACGCCATAGGGCTAACCCAGTGCGCACTAGTGCGCCCTAGGGTCCACGTCGAACAAACCTAATAGTACACGGTATGTAGCACGCCACATACAGTCTGTCACGAAATTGTTTTTACAAATTTCTTAACAAGCTCATTTTTGCGTATTTTTTATTACTTTCATAATGTAGTATTTTTTGTTACTGTTAATTAGTAGATATATTAATAAAAATAAATTTATTAAAAAAATGAAGTAGAACATCAAAGAAGCTCTTTTGTTTTATAAAGAAACTGTCTAAATCACCAGTTGTTTTCCTTTGTAAAAACAATTCCTTGACAAACTGTATATATGTGGTTCTGCCGTAATTTTGACGTCAGCGTATGAAGCCAATGGCTACATAAGGTACTCATACGTATGAGGCACTCGTGACACACGCTGTTTTCTGTCAGATTTTTTTGTGTAAATAAAAATATTTTAAATGAAGAAATAAAAGAAATAGGTATCATTATACGTATACCGGATGAACATTTATTTGGTATTTTGTAAACAATTTTTTTTATGGCACACACTTAAACCTAGATTATTTTATCCAATTTGAATCACACAAGGAACACAAATAATTAGGGGTGAAATTGAAAGTTTCTAAAGAATATGCGTACGGCGCGGCGTACCTATCTTTAACATGAATAAAACAATATTTGGCGCAATAATTGAACAAGAGTTTCATTTAAACATTTTCATCCTTTTCAATTAGAAAACATTCAATTTATGAGACTGAATGAAAATATACGTTTACTTTCAAACTTTTGTATTCACTCTATTCACGATTCCACCACGAAAATGGCATAACTTATAAAATAAACTGGATACATTCTTTGGATAAACAGATTAATTGATTTATTTTGTTTTATTTTAAGTTATTTTTACATTTTACCATTTTACAAGCTAATTAAAATTAAGGCTGTTTGTCAATTTGATTGAATAAATTTAAACGGATGATTTTCTGACATTTATGTAAGCATTAACCACAAACCAGAGAGAATAGGGTATTTCGCGAAGCTATCTCTTTCAGAAGTGCGCTTTCTCTTTCACTGAAACGTCAAAAAAACTTGTAGGAAAACAAACGAAATTTTACATGGCGGGAGATAGGTTTTGCCCATTTTATTTGTGAAAAGTTTATAATAAAGTGCCAAATACAAATTGAAAACATTGCAGTCTTGAAATTTAGAGTTTCTTAAAAGTGTTTACAAAAGTTCAATAAATAAATTTGTAGAGATTGTTTCAAAAAATCCAAAATTAATTTAAACCCTATCTCCCGCCATATAAAATTTCGTTTGTTTTCCTACAAGTTTTTTTAGCTGTCACTTTGTTTTTTTTTCGCATTTGATACTGACGTTGTCGCGAACTACCCTCTCTGGTTTGTGGCATTAACACGAAAGCTACTGAAATCCAATTTTGAAAAACAGATTTCTTTAATTACCCGCGTTCAAAGTCCATATAAAAAAATGTTCACTTTATCGTTGGCGATGGTGCTCTAGCACGATTTGTAAAATTTCCAAAGATAATTCGTCAATCTAGCACGTTACTCTCCTCATACAACACCCCGACCCCACTCCCAAAATTATCCAACAGTTTGAGAAAAAACTGTCAAAGTCAATGCAATTCGATTAAAGGTTATGTCGATTTCCATTAGGCTTCTACCGTTTTGCTCTCAGATCTCAGATTTTTCCTGCTCAATGGAACATGAAATGAGATTTCTTTTTTTTTTGTTTTGTGTTGGTCTGTTATTTGTCAGTCAGTTATATTTTTAAATGCAATTTGTGTTTTGTTTTGGTATTAGCTTTTTTTTTATCCTCTTCACAAATACAAATAATTTGTTGTATTCCCTTAATACAACAAAGACTTAACCTGGATAATTATCGGGGTTAACAGCTTCGCGGGTATAGAGAAAAGTGTATCCAACACAAATTTGTGTATGTTATCGATAACTTGTATGGAAATGTCATAAATGACATTTGACATATTGACAAAAACTATTAAAAACCAATAAACAAGACAAAAAAAATCTGAAAAAAGATTTGCACATAATCTGCGTTTTAAAGATGCCAAGATTGTTTTTGACTTCCTCAACAGATGTTTGCACTTTTGCAGTATCTATCGTCAGACATTCATTTTTCGTCCAGCGGTGATTGGATTTATCCGACGCACGGCATTGATAAAATGCGAACAAACCACTTTTGATACATTTAAAAAGAGAAAATAAATATATAATAACTCTAATCAACGGTTATTCCAGCTGATAACCATAGAATCTGTTTGTTCAGTCAAATTTTAACCAGAGAATCAATGATTTGGTTAGTTAACCAGAGAAATCGATAACCAGCCGATTTTGATCGGTTAACAGCATTTAACCACGGAAATTCTAGAATTCTATTTGTTCAATCCTTGACATAGCAGTCAAAAACAAAACAACTTTCTTTCAAAAACTGTATAAAATAAAAATCAATTTATAATAAATAGTAAACGCAAAAGTGTGGCTGTTTGGTATCTGCTATGTCGACGCATTTTCAAATAGCAGACGAATACAATGGACGACAGTGTGAAAAAAAATTGCATGCATAGCTGCGGCTGTGACACGTTTGTGCTGTTAAATTAAAAAAAAAGTACATAAATCAATAAAATACTGAAAATAAACGTATACAAAAGAAATACATTTTAACCAAGGATTAATTCATACAACTGAATTGACAAATAAACTGGAAAACTGGAATGATTTGTCGCAAATCTATGGTTTGGTGACCAGTCAAAAATAAGTGAACGAACGCTTTTGGGTTATCATAGATATTTAATCATGGGTTAAACTAAATCTATGATAACCTAACCGCAGATTTAACCACCTCTGAACAGACCGGCCCTAAGATTATTAAGGGTAATTAATTAATTAAGAAAACAAGTTTTAAAAGAGTTTAAATAACGAAATTTCCAATTTCCAATTTATGTAAAATTGTAAGTTTACGACACACGTTTCATGAACGCCCCAAATAGCTACTTGCGTGAATGATGGTAAACCAATCAGCTGTTTCACTTGAGAGGGAACGAAGGAATTGATAAAATGCGAACAAACCACTTTTGATGCAATTATAAAAAGAAAATTGCACATTTTACTATTCCAATAGTGTAGGATAATTAGTTAGTCCATCAAATTGTATTAAGAAAACATATGTTTAAAGGGTTTAAATAACGCAAATGCAAACTAATTTTTTTCTGATTTCGTGCCTATATTTCAAGTGTGAAATGTCACAATGACGTCGTCGTAATTTTACCATCTCGATTTTTCACCTAAATTCGCGTAGTAAGTTTTCCATCCAAATTTACTAGGATTACGACGAGTTTACGACGTTGCATGAATAACCCTACTGTCAATGTCAATTTTCCTATCAGATTGATGCGTTGCAAACTCATGTTTGCATTCTTCGACGAAAGTTTTTTTTTTGCAATCCTTGATAGAGACGCTGATAGGGTCGAAAGAAACGCAGCTATTAGTGAAAGTATGTGTGAATCTCACTCTCGAATCGAGATCCGCAAAAATGATCTGATTCTTATGTCGTTTTCGATTGGTAATCCAGAACCGTCCGAAAGCAATCCGAACGCTTCTGAAAGCGTTCGATTGACACTCAACTGACAGTTCTTCTCCTGAAAATAAGAGAAATTTCCTTCTGGATTTAAGTTCTTCCGGATGGTTCTGGACGAACAACCGAAAACGACATTAAAAAAAGTGCGGAAAGCCCAATGAAAAACGAATTTGAAAGACGGCTTATTTCTGTTGTAATTAAGAAACGGCCTAAATACAGTAAAACCTCGTTAATTCGGAATGGTTGGGGGGGAAGGTCAGTCCGAATAAACGAATTTTCCGAATTAATGAGAGATTTTTTTATGCACTCAAACGCGTTCCTATTGATGAAAAAATGCAAGAACATTAAACCAAAAATTAGTTTAATAACACAAAAGATTGGAAATAATACATACAATTTATTATAATTCATTTTTGTAACTAAATTAATGATACTGGTGTTTTCCCAAACAACATCTAAATGTGAACTACCGGGTTTCCCCTAATATCATTTTTTTATGGCTTTTCATGACTTCTAGATATTTGAGATCTATGTATTTGCTATACGTGTTCAATCATTGCGTTATTTAATTTTTTCTAATTTAATTTAATTTTTACATAATAAAAATTGAAAAACAACTCTCATTTATTCGGAAAAATTTCTTTAATTCGGAAAAAAAAAATTTTCCGAATAAACGAGTTTTCCGAATTAAAGAATTCCGAATTAAAGGGCTTTTACTGTATATGTATATGTATAAGAAAATCATACAGTGCCGAAAAATGTATGTATCTAAATACATATCAACTTCTTTTAATAAAAATTAGTTTATATGGCTTTGGCGATAGTGTTATTCCTGGCAACAATTTCATTGAAAAAGTGCTGTCGGAGGGAACGGCCAACATAAAATTTTGGACAATTTTAGATAGAAAAGAAAACATACAAGACCTTGCTAAAATGTCGCCCAGACAACGACGTCGTCCCTGTCCAAAAGGTATGAAGTACTCGTCATTTATCACTACTCGATCACTGTTCAAAAATCGTTCGGGCCGAAATATCTGAGGGTCTTTCCAATGTATTTTGTCCATCAAAACGCTTCTTAAGCTCATTAAAACAGTTGCATTTTTTGGTATTTTGTATCCACATAGGTCAGTTTCCCCTAAAGCTCTTCGGGGGCCTGTAATTGGAGTAATGTGAAAAAATCTTTGAATTTCCATAATAAACGCATTCATGTATGGGAGTCTCGATTTACAACTACTGTGATTCAGAAACTCATCTCGACCAATGTTTTTTTGGATTTCTTTAAATATTTCGTCCTGAATATCTGTTCTGATAGCCATCATCATTAAAGATAGATCTATTGTATTGCTAGTTGTTTGTGAGCCAGCGATAAAAAAATCTAATATTGTCATTGTTAATTGAGTGTCATTAAACGAAGTGTCTTGGGATCCTGATTGTGAAGCCATTTCTTTAATATAGGCATAAATTAAGTCGGTTTCTTCTTTGCTTTGTAAATATTTCTGCTTATGTTCAATAACACTATCCATTATAAAAGAGCGTAGCTGTTTATTGAGTTCACATACTAAGTTATACCCAGTTTTATTGGGAGCTATAAATCTTAGCCAAGGCAACTGAGATAGAATACCACCACACAAGTCAAACGCCTTTGATCTTTTGTTTAGCAGAGAGAGTAGCGCTTCCAGTCGTTTATCGCTTCTTTCTATTCGTTGTCCAGTAGTAAGTGACCAGAGTACATTTATTACGCTTGCAGCCAGAAAAGATCCAGGCCAGATAGGAGCTTCATTTAGTTGTGTTATATACCGTACTAAATCTTCAGATTCGTTTATTATATGTTGTTCCATTGGGGTACGGCCATAACCAATATGTCTTAATTGTTTCATTGCAAAATTTCGGTGTTCATACCAAAGTTTTCCATCAGTACACGTTATACCCAACCTTGTTCCCATCGTTCGCAATCGTAGGAAGAAATTATCTGGCCTTCCCTCAAATGTTTCATTTAGATGTACTTGTCGCACCAATGAATATGAAAGTACAACAACCACATATTCTCTTCCTAGTTTCAGCCCAATGATATTGCTTTTATATTTTTCAGCCCATTTTTCAAACAAAATGTGTTGACCTCCGACCTGACGAGCCTCACGTCTGAGCTGTAGAGTATTGCCTATCCATGGAAGAAAGTAAGGACCTGAAATTAAAGTTGTTATAGATTTATAAATCAAACGAAAGGATATTATTTGATTGTTAAATTCACTAAAGAACTAACTACTATTCACAGCTTAAGCCAGCCATGAAGTCATAAAAAATACGTGTGTTTTATTAAACTAGTAGTACACGATAATGTCAAACACGACACTCTGACGTCACGATAATTACTCGAACTTAGCCGTTTTTTATTATCAGCTATGATCTATATAGATTATCGATTTACATGCACTTACAATAACAACATGTGATCCTGCTTTTCATCGAGATCATGAAATATGTTCTGTAAATTAATTCAACTATTTCTCGTTGTTGTTTCGTGGCGTTGTTTATTTCATTCACTAATGTCGTTTTTGGTTGGTCGTCCAGAAGCCCGGCAGAAATCTCCGCGATTCTGAATTCAAATCCAGAAACAAATTTTTCTTCTTTAGTAACTGTCAGTTGAATGCCAATCGAACGCTTTCAGAAGTGTTCGGATTGCTTCCGGACGGTTCTGGACGACCCATCGAAAACGACATAAATGTTGGTGTCCCTGTAAATTATAGCCACACAGTAATGTTGCCAGACCAAAATATGAAACACAATTAACAACACAAAAAATCAATTAGCATTTTTTCAAATTCGAATAAGTTACTATTACGACTTTCGATATGTTTTGTTTCGCTATATAGCACACAAATATAAATGGAAATATTTAGGCCTATTCGGCAAATTATTATGAATTTTATTCTGTTATGAATTTTCTGTTATGAATCATAAAAGATCTCGACCATAAAAGATCTTCTATAAATCGTATTCAGGGTTTCGAACTTTTATGTCAATCTGTTATGGAAGTTCGAAACTTGAAAATCTGTTACGAAGCTGTCAAAACAAACCGCAGAGTTTTTTTTTTATGCATAGACGGTAGGCACCTGATCAAATTTGCGCAAAAAACAATAAAATGCAGTCTGAAAAGAGTATATTTTGAATTATTACAAACTAAATAATTGTGTAACAAATACTGGAACATCTTTTTAGGAAAAAGCCTGATATGAACTGTATCCGTAAAAATGTAGTGTCGCGAGAAACTTGAAATAAATATACAACTTTACATCGTCATCATTAGATATACAATTTACCTGAATTTGAAATAAAATGGTTGTACTCGTGTTTTGTAAATTGTTCCAATTTGTTCATTAGAATGCTAGCATACACCTTATCCAATCTAAAGAGCTGAATAAAACTCACATTAGGAAGATCAAATGAATTACTATTTATTCTTAGTTCCAACAAAAGTGATCGGTGTCTTCGTCTAAACCAAAAATATTCATTCAATCATTGTGCGTGGTGCTAACTACCCAACCACGGAAAAAATTAATGGTTACGAACCAACCAAAAGCCTCGGATATGGATGGATTTGCTGTTGACAACCCTGAAAACGAAAAAAGGACAATGACTTTCGGATCTGCACGTAGAATGTTCGAACCCTGAACAGTCCGCGTGCAGCCGAACAATTAGCGGAGGCCTTAGACTGCTACAATGCAGATATCACCGCCATCCCAGAAGTGCGGTGGGATGGGCCCGGCAAAAGAAGGATGAAAACCTGTGACATCTACTACGGTGATTGCTACAGAGAACACAAGAAGCGTCTATTTGGATGCTGTAAAGAACGGTCATGCATATGACTATGCCCTTACCGCAATAAATGTACATTTGCCTACGCATGCAGGTATAAATGTATAATCTTCGGTCTGATAGAACTCGACATATGCGGTACTATCACCCATACTGGTAAGGCCTAGTCCTAAGCGGTATGACAAGTGCGGGCACAAGTGTGCTATAACGTACCCACCATACCCAAACCAGAAGCTGTAAGGAGAACCACGCTGAACAAGAGTTCGGAGTGTTCGGACTAGACCTCTTCTTGCACTATCACCCGTGCAAGTAAAGACCGAATACGCGATGGTCGTAAATACTGCTTCCGCTTCCTGCCGACTTCAGTGAAACCCGTCTACGAATTCTTTCACCCTTATGACCCAAGGTCACAGGACCCTTGAGTCAATCCGGGCGATTAATAAAAAATAAATAAATAAAAAATCTACATCCACTTCACCATGGCATACTATGACAGGATAAGGCAGAGAGATAAGGTGAAATTTCCCTCTGCGAGCTGACCCACCCCTAGTTAAACTAACTTGTTTAACTACCTTGGTCATCGCATCGCTCGGCACATGACGACCCCTAACTTAACAAGGTGATATTAATCTGAATGATTAACTCCCCCTATCCTATCTCAAACCTTCTCTGATAACTCCTCCTCCATACCGACACATCCCCTTACTAAAATTTACTCCATCAGAAACATTCTAAAATTGTAATATAATAAACCGCACAACAAACCATGAAATTTACGGAACAAAAACCAAATCTTCAATCAAGCATCATCAATAAAAGATAAATTCGTCGTATTCAAAATTCTACAAAACCTTTTGTTTATTAATAAAAAGAATCAAAACTAAAATCTAAATGAACAAATTCAAACATAAAAATCTCTAAATATCTTTAAATAAAATATAAATAGTACCTATGGTATCTATTGTACTTTTATTGCAAAGCAAGGTAATTCTTAATAGGTGTTTTGTTTATTGGACGAAGCTTTCAAAAACTATAAATATCCGATACTTCACATTTAAATATCTACTTAATATTTATGTACGTTTGTAGGTATTTGGTATCAAAAATAAAAATAAAAGTACTAATCTTTCGTACCAATCTTAACTACACAACAAAATGTACGATACCAGTTCACTTAACTTTAACACAACGGAATATTGATGTAGGTACTGAATCAATTTATGCACATATGTATTTTAATCACTTGAATGCAACTGGCTTTAAATTCTTGATCGCGTATGTACAAGCTTTTTCACTCAATACTCTTCTACTAGCCTATATTTCTACCTATTAGGTCACTTTCAACGAAAATCAATTTTCTTCAAATGTAATTTAAAACAAATTTTACTCACCCCTTCAATGTTATAAGGGTTATTTTACTACCGTTGCCCAAGGGTGGGGATATGAGGTGCACCGCATTCCGTCCTTCCCTTTTTGTTTCGCGTACACAACCTGTACCTAGATATATTTTGTGAGAATAATTAATATATGGGTCGTTCAGTCCCGCTTTCATCTAATTGACTAAGAACAGCCCCGATGCCGGTTGAGGAGGCATCGCAAGAGATGATAAACTGGTTCTTAAAGTCGGGGTTTACTAGGACTGGAGAACACGATAAACTGGACTTGATGGCGTTAAACGATTCTATAGCCTTTTCCAAAGTGAAATTTGACTCCTTTCTTTAAGGTGTCTGACAGATACGAAGCAAGGGACGAAAAGTTTTCTACAAATCTCCGATACCAACCGGCCATACCTAAAAATCTCCTAACCTGTCGAGCATTCCGGGGTATCGGGAATTGCTTAATTGCTGCTACCTTGTCGGGATCCACTTTTAGTACTTAACTACCTACTTATCGTAGGTAGTACCCAAGGTATTTGAGCCTTTGTAGCAAAATCTCGACTTTTCTAGGTTGATGGTTAGCCCTGCATCACGTAATTTATCAGCGACAATATTGAGGAGCTCGATATGTTCTTCGAAGGTGCCGGAAAGGATGAGCAAATTGTCGAGGTATAAGATTACCTGTTGACGCAATTGGTGAGGGATGACTTTACCCATGAGGCGGCATAGACGCTGTAGCGCATAGCACAATCCAAAGGGCGTTACTTTGAAGTGATACAACGGCCTACCAGGGACCGTGAAAGCCGTCTTCTCCCTAGAACTTTGCTCCAGCGGTATTTGGCGTCTTTCAGATCTACACTCGACATGTAGTAAGTATCTGGAAGGCGACCCAGCAATCCCTCTGTATGCGGCAGTGGGTATGCATCTTTTTTCGTGACGCGGTTGAGATCTCGAACGTCCAAGCGCAATCGGCACTTCGCAGCCCTTCTCACAAGAACAACTGGGGAGCTCCATGCGCTTGAACTTTCTGCGATCACATCCATTGCTAGCGTACGATCTAACTGCGCATATATAAGGGCTTCGACCGCTGGAGATACAAGATAATGACGTCTTTTTATTGACGACAAATCCCCGGTATCGATCACATGCTCCTCAAGGCAAGCTTTCCCTAAGCCAAGATTGGCGAAGGATGGGAACTTGCTAAGAGTTGCCTCAAGAAATTTGGATTCTGCGTCCGATAACTCTTGAGATGACGATAGGACTTCATTTTTAAAGGGCAAATCACTTGAACTATCTAGACCTATGAAAATAGATTCCAACTGAAAACCATTAACATCAGACTTTTTCAAATGACGTTTGGGGCTATATTAAACTTTTTCAAAAAATCTATACCAAGATATAGCTCCTTAGTTAAAGATGGAACTATGTAAAATGCAATTTTCATATGCAACAACAGATTTAACTATCCCAACAATGTCCTGGACCTTGCTGTCAGCGGCAGCGACTACAGATGAAAACTTGTATGCGGTATATTGTTGGCCTGCAGAAAATCTATACTACCAGCACCTAGGCAACTGATACACGCACCACTTTCTAGAAGGCATGCCCAATCTTTGCCGAAGAAATGAACAGATGTATACGGTCGCGGATCGCCTGCAGAATATTGTAGAGTAGTCGCTGCAATTGCATGATGTAAAGCAGCACATTTATAACAAAATACTGCACGAAACTGTAAAATGATCGGTGTTCTCACTTGTCTCACTGATGTTTCGCCGAAAGGGTAAGTGAGCTTGATATCTCGGTCTCTGAGCGTTAGATTCCTTAATAAATTTTTCTATGCTACGGCATACGTACACCATTTTAGGGATACTATGGGTATTAAAGGTAAGCAAATGCTCACCAATTCTACGGTTGACGTTTTGTTTTACAATATCAATCAACTCTCGAGTAGGCTTGGGAAATCTTAGCTTAGCATTAAGCTTAATCAATTCGCCATAATACTCATCGAAACACTCATTTGGCGCTTGTTTTCTTGCCGATAATTGTCTAGAAATCTCAAAGTCAGTTTCAAGACTGCGGTACTGTTCTATAAGACCTAGACGAAGTGCGGACCAGTTTGCAGTGGGGTTGGCCTTAATGAAAGTCCAGATCCAAGTCTCGACTTGACCGCTAACAAAATGATGAAAGTTTTAGAATATATCGCACCACGACACATTATAGGACTCCCTGAGTCTTCCCAATCGAAAGGAAAATCATCTAATAACATCTTCTTATTATCGAATTTGATCCTCCACTTATGATAGCCAAGAACTTCCACCCGAACTCCCGATTGGCTCGAGGAGAATCATCGTTCAAATTCCAATTCCCTAACTGCGATAGAAAATTATCCAAATTTGCACTTCGACACATATGTACGGGATATACAGCAGGGTCTTCAAGCCTGTAACTACTTTGCGGTGGAGACTCATTTCGATCTACTAACTCTGGTTGTCTAAAAGTTCCTCCTAACGAATAAGATGGAACCCTAGCTGGTGGAATAAGCGGAGGAGTGTTAGTGTTACCATGAGCAGGAATAGCGGATAGAGCTTCACGCACTAAAGCAGCTACTTATTGACGCATCTCTAGCCAATTCCTTTCTAATTCCTATCTAATAAAGCGGAGTTCGTCTGTTCGGTTTATACCAACTGTAGCAGAAATATTAAATCTTGCACGTATGTCTGGAAATGTGCGCTCTCATTTCGGTGAGTCGTATTCCCAGGGTTATTAATTGAGGGTCCTGGTTGTGGCTGAGCCACTGTGTTATCTGATGGATCTCCTGAACTGTGGGTGTTTGACATGTTTATGATTGGATCGCTTTCGGTAGGCTGAATTCGATTTTGTGGGTTAGGGTTTCTGCCACTACGTGAATTATAGGACGGAGTTCCTGGTAAATTACCACACTGAATTGGATTTGAGTTAGACATATTTGTAATGCGATTGACTAAACCGATATATAAAAATTTCAAAAATAATTTTTCAAGAAAAAGTTTAATAAAATTCTAAAGGATACTATCTCTATAAGACACAGCTTAATATGTGTATATAGAAAAACTAAAATAATTATTTGTACAACGTAAACTAAATTCGAGGATGTAACTGGCTGCAGGAGGTTACATTCGAGAAGTGAGAACAAAATAAAATAATCGAGAATCCCATCATAGGAATCACATGTAATACCTACTGATACAGTTTCCTAAAAGTTTGTCATCTATGCCGTTTAGGCGAGTTTGTCGCGAAGTAGCAACTGGCTACTTAAAGAGGAAGAGAAAAGTATCACTAAATGAATTAAGATTATGCAACAGTCATAGATAGGGACCTAAATCAACCAATCTATCGGACATATGCTTTCAGAAGTGAACTAAAATGAATGTGTTACTACCCATATCTCTTCGAACACTGCAAGAGACGTTATTGAGGAACTACTTCGACCCAAAAACCGGACTAGTATCGAAGGACTACGGGAAAATGGAAAAAAATAAGAACTACATACTATCATTCTATTCATGACGACAATACTAATATAAAACTGCCAAAGTGAAAAATAAATATATATAATATATTGTGCACTATTTGAATGTAAATTATACTGAAAAACTTCGGGCCCCAGGTTGGGGCCTGTAACGTACCCACCATGCCCAGAAGCTGTAAGGAGAACCACGCTGAACAAGAGTTCGGAGTGTTCGGACTAGACCTTTTCTTGCACTATCACCCATGCAAGTAATGACCGAATCCGCGATGATCGTAAATACTGCTTCCGCTTCCTGCCGACATCAGTGAAACCCTTCTACGAATTCTTTCACCCTTATAACCCAAGGTCACAGGACCCTTGAGTCAATCCGGGCTATCTGGTAGGAGGGGTGTCCAGGCACTTGAGGACCAGGTATGACCGCTTCCCCGCTCTAGCTCAACGGTGGTCGGGGATCTTGCCACAAGCCCTAAACGTGAGTTACATGTATTTACATGCCTGTTGACTATCGATGTTCTCATAAGCTGTAACCAAATTAACCAAAAATAAAATAAAAAATCTACATCCACTTCACCATGCCAGACTATGACAGGATAAGGCAGAGAGATAAGGTGAAATTTCCCTCTGCGAGCTGACCCACCCCTAGTTAAACTAACGTGTTTAACTACCTTGGTCATCGCATCGCTCGGCACACGACGACCCCTAACTTAACAAGGTGATATTAATCTGAATGATTAACTCCCCCTATCCTATCTCAAACCTACTCTGATAACTCCTCCTCCATACCGACACATCCCCTTACTAAAATTTACTCCATCAGAAACATTCTAAAATTGTAATATAATAAACCGCACAACAAACCATGAAATTTACGGAACGAAAACCAAATCTTCAATCAAGCATCATCAATAAAAGATAAATTCGTCGTATTCAAAATTCTACAAAACCTTTTGTTTATTAATAAAAAGAATCAAAACTAAAATCTAAATGAACAAATTCAAACATAAAAATCTCTAAATATCCTTAAATAAAATATAAATATATTGTACTTATATTGCAAAGCAAGGTTCGCTATATCTTAATAGGTATTTTGTTTATTGGACGAAGCTTTCAAAAACTATAAATATCCGATACTTCACATTTGAATATCTACTAATAATTATGTACGTTTGTAGGTATTTGGTATCAAAAATAAAAATAAAAGTACTAATCTTTCGTACCAAACTTAACTACACAACAAAATGTACGATACCAGTTCACTTAACTTTAACACAATCAATTTATGAATCAATTTATGCACATAGGTATGTATTTTAATCACTTGAATGCAACTGGCTTTAAATTCTTGATCGCGTATGTACAAGCTTTTTCACTCTTTACTCTTATACTAGCCTATATTTCTACCTATTAGGTCCCTTTCACCAAAAAAAAATTTTTTGTTCAAATGTATTTAATTTAAAACAAATTTTACTCACCCCTTCATATCATAAGGGTTATTTTACTACCGTTGCCCAAGGGTGGGGAGATGAGGTGCACCGCATTCCGTCTTCGCTTTTTGTTTCGCGTACACAACCTGTACCTAGATAAATTATTGGGGAAATTGCATTTGTACAAGTCGTGTTACAAATAAAGAAAATGACTAAAGAAAACTAAGCTTTTGTTCTTTAGAACATCCTATAACGCCATCTAAAGCGACCTAGCGTAAATAAAAATCCTGAGTTGGTGTTTCTGCTTCTGCTGCTGCTACTGTGCGAATTCGATGATGGATGCAGATCTCCGATGAAAAGCTTTCGTGCTCAAATTTCCCATTGGAGAAGGTAATGAGCAAAGATGGATTGTGCCTTCAATCGAAGAGATTGTGACGTACTTATTTTGTTTGACCTTGGATGGGATGGTCTGTAGCGTGTTCGGGACGTTGTGTGGTTGGATGGATGTTTGGCGTTTTGTGTCGTGATATGGAACCGGCTCAAGGGCCGCGTGGTATAGCGCAAAGTACACTTTATACACGGTATAATTGATGTGTAATGTTACGATGTAAAACTGGTTGTTGATCTTAGACTATTACTTGTGAATTCGCAAAATACTGAAAAATGTGTTTAGATATATGTATATATGTGCGGTACTTTTTTAACGCTACCACAGTCCATATATATGTCGCGACTATATAGAAAGTAATTTTCACCACCATCAACGTCCCAACGCCACGCCGACCCGGAAATATTAAAGACCTAAGTCTAAAGAAAATGAAGCTGGTTTCCTACAATGCGGATTTGTTGTAAGCGGCAGACTTAGGCAAGAAGTCTTGAGCTTTCGACACGTTAGTGAACGCCTTACAACTATCCGCATCAAGGCTGAATTCGTCAACATTAGCCTGATATGCGCTTACGCCCCACCGAAGATAGAGACGATGCTACCAAAGAATGTTTCTTCGACTAAACATAATGAGCAATGTCCTTAGTACAACGTTAAAATCGTGTTAGGTGATTTTAACTCCAAAATAGGAAAGGAGGACATTTTTGGTAGCACAATCTGAAATCACAGCCTACAAGACACCACGTCTTGAAACGGAATTAGGCTAATTGCTGCGGGACGTAATGTTACTATAGTTAGCACACGGTTTCCTCGCCTCAACATTCACAAGGGAACATGGCGGTCACCAGATCAACAAACCGTCAATCAAATTGACCATGTTGCGAAAGGACGCAAGGCACTCCCCCAGTATTCTAGATGTCCGAATTTTCCGAGCCGCCAACATAGACTCGGATCACTACCTTGTTGTAGCCAAGGTACGAATGCGGATATCCCAGACACCACAACAACGAGGAAATACTGCGAGTAGATTTAATGTTGAACGGCTACAAACGCAAAAAGCCGCCAGAACTTTTGCCGATCGCGTCTCCCTCAACCTTTCAAAAAGTCCTGTGCAGTCAGCATCAAGAGCTGAAGACCAGTGGCATCGATGCCAAGAAGCCATCAGAAAACCCGCAACTGATGTGCTAGGTTTCACCCTTGGTTTGATGAAGAGTGCCAGCAAGTCGACGCAAAGTTTTTGTGTGTGAAGTCTGTCTTACTATCTGGCAGCGTTACCGATGGACAATTTGAAAATGTCTCCAAAAAATGTCGCCCGCGCCAAAAAATGCGTCCCACCCAATTTAACGAAAAAAAACTTCTTTCAGGTTTAAATTATACAGTTTATTAAAAAAAAGAGAATTGATTTTCTAAATGAAATAAATTTGCTTGGATCGACAAATAATAATATCTACAGCTTTGCTGATGACAGCACTCTTATATCCTCCATCTCGAATAGTGGGCCTGTGAATTCGGCTACAGGATTGGGATCATTTGCAGCGATTAAATTTAGCTGATCCCTCCTTCAACCAATCGAACTCTGTTGTTATTCTGTTAGGAGCCGATTAAGTTTGGGACATCTTGCAAGTAAATGTAGTTCATATTAAGAAAGGGCTTCCAATAGCACAGCAAACCATATTCGGTTGGGTAATAGCTGGAAATTCATCTTCCAATACAGAACCAGGTATACTTTCTCACCACACCACCCTTGATATCGATGCCATTTTGCAAGCGTCCATGGAAAATAAGCAAATTGAGGAACATTTTTGCCTTACACATCGTCGTGATTCGAACGGCAGGTATGTTGTCGATCTCCCTTAAATCCTCACCTCAATTTACCAATACCTTAAACGGAGCTGTTTCGCGGCTAAAATCGATGGAGTCGAAGTTCTCAAGGGACAAAAATTTGTTCGAAGGCTACTCTAAGTTCCTCGAAGAATATTTAACATTGGGACATATATCTAGGATTCCTTCTTCGGAGATTGCAAAGTCCAATGTATTCTACCTTCCTCATCATGCTGTCCTGAAACCGGACAGCGCAACCACAAAACTGCGAGTGATGTTCGACGGTTCGTTCAAAGATACAAACGGCAATTCTCTAAACGACTCATTGATGGTTGGACCACCAATACAACGGTATTGCCTAAGGTTTCGCCGTCATCCGTTTGTGTTCACAGCAGATATCATTAAGATGTGTGTCAGAAAAGGATTCCGACTTCCGACGCTTAGTTTGGCGAAATTCACCTTTGGAGCCGTTACAGAATTTTCGGCTATGTACTGTAACTTACGGAACATCATGCGCACCTTTTCTGTCGGTACGAGCTTTGGAACAACTTGACAAAGATCATGTTGAAGAATTTCGAATCGCATCGAAAATTATATTAAACGATTTTTACGTCGACGACCTTGTTTCGGGCGGTAACACGTTATCGGAAGCGATTATGAAACGAAATTCTCTCATCGAACTCCTATCGAAAGGTGGTATGAAATTGAGTAATAAATGGCGAAGGAATTTCGTAGAACATCTTGAAGGTTCTGATACTCTTTCGGGTAATAACATTTCGTTAGATACTGACGCGGACTCATGGACTAAAGTCCTCGGTCTTTACTGGAACCCTCAGTGCGATATGTTCAGCCAATCGAACATCACAGTGAAGAAGATCCCAGGTGCTCCGAAGAAGCTAGGAAGGTTCTTCATCAATCGTATTTCGTAGGTCATGCAGAACATCCCTTCGATATACTTGCAAGAAGAATTTCCTCTTGGAACGTATTACTTAGATGTCGGAAACATTCACAAACTTCCTCAAGTTACTTGCAACCACAGGAGATCTACCACGCCAAAACACAGGTCATCAAATGGCTTCAGGAAAAATATTTTGGTGAATATATCATATCGCTTAGAAATCCTAATAACATCTCGGCTAAAAACTGTACAATACTTAACCTATCTGCCTTTCTAGACAACGAAAATATTCTACGTGTAGGAGGACGAATTGAAGAAGCTAATGTCGCCTATAATGCGAAACATCCAATTATAATCCCAAAGAGCCATGCCAAAACAAAGTTAATAATTCGCACACGTTCGGTTCTTACATCCGGGTATATCAACTTTGTTCGCGCTTATTGGATAATTGGTTGACGCAATTTAATTCGAAAAATCGTACATGATTGTGTTCCCTGCTTTCGCCAACGTAAAGCGCCAATAACTTAACTTATGGGAAACCTTCCACCCCCTCGCGACCAACCAAATAGACCTTTCGCTTACTGTGGCTGTGATTACGCCGGACCACTATCACTAAAGGTGAAAACGGGTCGCAAATCCACATTTTCAAAGGGTTACATATCGCTTTTCGTGTGTCTAGTGTCTAAAGCGATACATCTAGAACTTGTGAGTGATTTAATCACGGACGCGTTTCTCATCGCCTTTCGACGCTACAAATTTTCGTGGAGCGGCCAACCTGATATCGAAAAAGCATGAACTTGTTTTGTCCGAAAATCACAACGCCATAGTGGCAGAGTCATTAGCTCGTGATGGTATTTCGTGGCACTTCATTCCCCCTTTGGCACCACATTTCGGCGGATGGACAATTTTAAGTACTTTGTAGAGAAGGAGAAGTTGCTTGGGGTAAAGTACCTCTTTGCTCTAAATAGGTAGCTCAACTTAGCGGACGCCGATCTTGCGATATAGGATATGTGGTCCTGCCATGTGATTCCTGAATTGACAGTGAGGAACTGTTGATGCAGCATCATTTAATCATCAGTGCGACAGTTATCAAAGATAATATAAAACGCCGAACGAATTCACTAAAGGGTTTTGATGTCTGTCACTAATCTACGTCGCGCAGCAGTTCTTAGTTACGATCAAATTACTTAAATTTTTTTGCACTTTTAATTTTTCAACTCGATTTACCATTAATTTGGACGTAGTGTCTTTTTCTTGATTCTATGCAACTGGAAAAATGAACGGCAAGGGCAAGTTCTATTACTTTAAACATAAATCAAATCAAACAAGTCGAACCGAAAATAAAATGTCAATGCTGGAAAAAAGTGAATTGTGAATTGGGTTTAAGCTGGCGTGTTTTATTGAACATCTCAGCAAAGTAAGGTGTAAGACAAAGTAGAATCTTCAGCACGCAATAACAAAAACTACATAATAGTCTCGAAAGCATCCAGCAGTGTGTAGTAAGTTGTTGTAATTGCTGAAGATTCAACTATACGTTAGTTTGCTGAGATGTTTAATAAAACACGCCTAATGTACACCACCGTAAAATAAAAAAGAGCGAAATATACGATCAGCTATAGATTAGTTGCAGACGTCAGTGTCAAATAAGAAGAAAGAAAAAAAGCCAAGTGGCAGTTAAAAAGCTTGTAGGATTTTATAGGGCTGCAACAATTTTGTTAAGCTGAGAAGTGTGGAGTTTAGTGCGTTTCACAGTCGATTGACAATAGGTACTCATGGTAAAAAAAATCGGCACCACTTACTAAAATGTTTGTTTTGCAGTATATATTTAGTAATTATTTAATATATTTTGTTTTAAAAATTGGTCAATGGGACAAATAACCCCTTACTTTAGAGAACATGGAATTATTTTGTTCAATTGAACTCGTAAAGCGAAAAATAAATGCAAACGAGCTTGTGACAGCTGAATAGCTTGCCACTTGTTAAAGATGCGACACAGCAAGGTAACACTATGCGCATTGATTAAAACTTTTTTTATCAAAACGAAATGCCCTAGGTATTATAGATAGCGAAAACGACACATTTTTTAAAAAGGTTAAATTAAATTACTAATTTGAAACTTTAAGAACTAACTTAAGAGTCCTACAATAGGCGCGTTTTATTATCTTTAATGATCCATATGGATCATCAATTTACCCGCACTACAACAAATCTACGAGATCCTTTGACCCGATAGGGTTCAATTTTCATCCAGATATCGAATCCCAAGACCCTAACCTGTTAACTAATTTTTACTTCTGAATGTTTCCACTTCTGTTCTGTGCTATCAAGAGCCGCGTTTTATTATCGCTAATGATCATGAAAAAATATTACTTTACAAGTTTGGCACCCCTGATTAATTTTCGACATACCTACGAAGCAAATAGTAGGTAAACATAACTTCAGCTGTAATTAATTGATAGGAATGGAAGAAAGCGACTAGACTGCATTCCAGGTTTAACTATTTTAACTAAATCTACAACGATTGTTTATTTAGTTACTTTTTGGAATCTGGGACAGCTATTGTTACTAATTTCATGTTGACATTTCACTTTTCATGTGGTAGTGAGTTGTTGTTGGACCGCATCACGTGCAAGTCGAATCCATGTTTGATTTAAAAAAAAAAAAAAAAAAAAATTAATACGTGAATCCATGACAGTTGTTTTGTTAGTATGAGTGAAATGAACCACACTTTTGCCTCTTGTTAATTTAGTTAACTTCCCCTCCTTCGAACTGTCACAGCTTGTCAACGCTGTAGTTAAAATAGTTTAGAATAGAATTATAGAATTTGGAATGCACTCCTACTATTTGCTTCGTAGGTATGTCGAAAATTAATCAGGGGTGCCAAACTTGCAAAGTAATATTTTTTCATGATCTGGATAGTTTTATTATCAGGGGATGATCCATATGGATCATTAGCGATAATAAAACGCGGCTAATAAACAATATTAACATAACACAATATATATAT
Organism: Cheilosia scutellata; assembly: GCA_955612985.1. Taxonomy (NCBI): domain Eukaryota; kingdom Metazoa; phylum Arthropoda; class Insecta; order Diptera; family Syrphidae; genus Cheilosia; species Cheilosia scutellata. The sequence goes on from OY015311.1 coordinate 56,583,802, forward strand.
AGGTACATATTATATACATATTACATACATATATCAGAATTTAATTTTATTCCAATGGCTACATACCTACATAATATATACACTTATTTTAAGCACAGACACTTTTGGTTGTAACTCAAAGCTGAAAAAACTTAATATCACATAACCTCTGTATATATGGAATTTCTATGTAGTCTTGTCATAGTTTAACTCTGAATACAAGCAGGAAATCTTATCACTAGCTAACAATTATTAATTGTAATATAATAATCACAGACCAATTTACCAATTACATACTATGAACATGAAAACTTATTAAAAAATTATAAATAAAAATTACTTCTGGAAAATAATTAAACGAATTTTTATTTATTGTGTACCTAATATGCATAATATAAAACAACTATTAATAAGCATCAATCAATAAAACTGTATATTGCCTACATAATGTAAGTAAATACCTAAAATGATCGAATTCTAGTTATAACTGGCTTAATTATTTTACAATTTATGATTTCCGTCTCACCAGGTGGGTAGTTAGGTGGTCTCATGCTCGACCTAATGAACGAATATATGACGAAACTAAGAAGTGTCGTTAAGAGAACGATGAATACACCCATCTTTAGTAGCGCGTATTTTTGTTCGAAGCCCAAGAAGCACTTGCAACTAGTTTACTTATGTACGGTCAATTCGTATCTGTCTGATATTTGGCTTTGTTATTCCGATTTCTTTCACATGAATCTCGTAGATACGCTTGATTAAACAAAATCCAACATGGTGATAGTTATTACACATAGACCATAAATATAGTTGTATTATATATGATGCAGTATAAAATAGAGGCATGAAATCAACAATCTTATCAGTGGTTTGATTCTGTAGGAATCTTTGTCATACTATAATATCAATATCAATGATTCTTGTCGCTATTGCGAGGGGAACATTCCGAATTGGATTGGAGTAGAGTGTTGAGTGCGTGCGCTGCTTTGTCTTACTTTAACTTATGCTACCAACTAGGGCTACCGTTGAAGTATTTTGAAATGTTGCGAGAAAAAGGTCATACACAAAAAAGTTTAAGGAGAATTTGTTGTCTAATTCTTGTACAAAACAAATACCTACCTACTTAGGAACTTAATGTTATTTATTCGCTATATACCTATCAATAACTTAATCATCATCACTATATTAATAAGTATTTCGAAGCACATTAGGCTCGGTTTGTTCAGGGCTTGTTAAATCTTCGGTTTAGGTTTGTTTGTATTTTATTCAACAGTTATTCCAGATAATGGCCGCATTCACAAATCTAGTTTAGTAAGTCTGACAGCTCTCAAAATGCATGATACTTGGGCAAAACTGCGAATTTTCCATTGGGCGAAAAAAAACACTCTTTTTAAGATTCAAGATCACTTTTGCGAATCTCGATTCGAGAGCGAGAATCCCATTTACTTTCACTAATACCAAAACAAGTGAGATTTGTAAACACAAATTGCAATAAAAACCAGTAAGACAATTATCTTCGACTATGCCTAGAAGCTCAAATACCCGGTACTATATTATTGTAAAAATAAAAAATATATTAGTTTTTAGTCGACCAAGCTCAATTTTTGTCAAACAATTTTAAATATTTAGGCCTATTCGGCAAAATCTTTTATCCATTTTTTCTGTTATTCTGTTATGAATTTCCATACAAAAATTCGAACTGTCTCCAGAATTGGTATTCTGCGTGCAAAAATCTTTTATGAAATCTGTTATAAATCATAACAGAATAAAAGACAGAATTTTGTGACTTTTATCATAAAAGATTTTTATTAATTAGAAAGTTTTGAATTGAAATGGATATCTATATAATTTATCGTCAACGAAATGTTTACAAAAGAAGACTAATGTAATAATTGTGCATAAACTAGTGGGTATGTAATCGAAAATAATTTGGAAATTTGTACCTACTTTTGCTTTAATTCGCGAGGAACTCAATGTCGAATAGCTACTTCTCCGGACGGAGCGATCCATGCTTCGGTGGTTTGGTCATGTTAAACGCATGTCCCCAACCAGGATCGCACGACGTTCTATGGAATCCGTACCATCATCAGGCAGGCGTCTCCTAGGTACACCCAGTATGAGATGGTTATATCAAGTTCATAATCTCTCCTCTACACCCGTATGAGGTGTTGCCCTTGATGATTTAGAGACGATGTCGGAGAATCGAGAGCTATGAAGGGTCCACTTGAGCAACCTATACTCGCAACCCACGTAATGGATAAGCGGACCATTGAAAATGATTGAATGAATATTTTTTGTTTAGACGAAGACACCGATCACTTTTGCTGGAACTAAGAATAAATAGTAATCCATTTGATCTTCCTAATATATGAGTTTTATTCAGCTCTTTAGATTGGTTTGGAACAATTTACAATACACGAATACAACCATTTCATTTCAAATTCAGGTAAATTGTATTTCTAAAGATGACGATGTAAAGTTGGATATTTATTTCAAGTTTCTCACGACACTACATTTTTACGGATACAGTTCATATCAGGCTTTTTCCTAAAAAGATGTTCCATTATTTATTACACAATTATTTAGTTTGTAATAACTCAAAATATACTCTTTTCAGACTGCATTTTAATATGTTTTTTGCGCAAATTTGATCAGGTGCCTACCGTCTATGCATAAAAAAAAACTCTGCGGTTTGTTTTGACAGCTTCGTAACAGATTTTCAAGTTTCGAACTTCCATAACAGATTTTCATAAAAGTTCGAAACCCTGAATACGATTTATAAAAGATCTTGCTCATCTTCGAATTTAGCCTCAGTTTCGTGGATAAAATCGTACGTACCAAATTTCTAGTCGATAGCTCTTAAATTACGGCCGTAATCGTGCGGACGGACGAACAGACAGACGGACATCGCTAGATCGACTAAGAAAGTGATGCTGATCAATAATATATATAGTTTGTCGTACCTACAACGCCTCCTTATGTGCGTTACAAATGGAATGTCAAAGTGAATATACCCTCACCACAGTGTGGTACCGGGTATAAAAATAGCCGACTGTCAAATAACACACCAACACAAATGCAAAAATAGTAATCTCATTTCATGTTCCATTGGGGTAGGAAAAATCTGAGATCTAAGAGCACAACGTTAAAAGCCCAATGGAAATCGACATTAAAAATTACCCAGAACTAGAGTTAAAAATGTATTAAACGTAAAACTAGGTAAAAAGTATTAATTTCTCGAAGAAGTAAAAGTGTTTTTTTTTTGTGCAGAATAGGCGGTATAGTTACTTCTTATTGGTGGTAACGCCGATATTATAAGAGTTAATTTACTGTCTTTGATCACTTTTTTATTGAATAAAATTTATACCGTGAAAAATATTGTTTTTCCAAATCGATTTAATGTTTTTTTTTTTTAATTTTTTGTACCTATTATTATTATTATTATTATTATTATTATTATTATTATTATTATTATTATTATTATTATTATTATTATTATTATTATTATTATTATTATTATTATTATTATTATTATTATTATTATTATTATTATTATTATTATTATTATTATTATTATTATTATTATTCTATAACTGACTTATAATTAAAACTATAAGGCAGGATAGCCAGAGCACCGAAGGCCCTCGGCTAATTTTTTTACCTAATATAGGTAGGTACCAGTGGCGTGGCGTCCATATAACCCGATTCCTACCGGGTTACCTTTTAAAAGTTTCAGTTCAGCTACAACAATGTTTACTTAAAAACGAGCAACATAAAACCCACGGGATAAACTTAATAATATGTATCTATTCATCTGCGCAAGCTACACACCCCGACCCCACCAACTTAATTGAGCATTATACACACGGAAACACACACCCTTCGCCATCATTATCATTATAGAGAACTGCCCACACTCTCTGAGCATAGCCCAAAGCTAAAATAACCCGAAATATGTCGGGTTATAAAATCTCTCAGTGGATAGAACAAATTTGTCTCCTTTCTCTTTTGTACACTTGCGATTATCTGAGTTTGATCCTCTCTGTTCAACGCCCGCTTTCTTATGCAAAAAAATAACCCGATGAAAAGCGGGTTATTTGGTGGGTTTTGTTTGTACTTTTACCGCTGCGCTGTGGTGTAATTGAGTATATCTGGAAAATAACACGCTTACCGCCGACATATTTGGTGAATTTGAATTGTGTGTGTATCTCCTATCGCTGCGCTGTCGCTGTGATGTAGTCATCATAGTCAGTTCCTGTTTTACCTAACGATTTTCTGAGGGGAGTATCCTCTGTTCAAAGGCCGCTTTCTTATGCAATAAAATAACACGCTTTTCTCCGAGTTATTTGGTGAATTTTGTAAGTATCTTTTAAAAAATAAACAAACTGATGTGCTTATAAAGTTTATAAACAAGTCGCTAAGTGAGAAATCAAGTGTTTTGAGTCTTGGCTGGCTATGATCTTCGTAGGTACCTAAATACGTTTGAAGAAATGTTTCAAAGATTAAGTAGATGATTTTGCTGGACCTCCACAAAACTCCACAAAAATTATTTTTTTGGATTTATTGAACAAATCGAAATATGAAAGTTGTGCACTATTGAATCAAGATGAAAAAATATCTTCATTAATTTAGTAGGTAGGTACCTACCAGTGGCGTGGCGTGAATAATTTTAAATGGTAAGTCGAAGTTGAAAAATATCAAAATGTCAAAGGGAAGATGTGGTAGGCATACAAAACCTACAAAACCTTAGTTAATTGTTCAAAGCCATAAAATCGAAAACTCCAGGAAGGTACCTACCTTCACGTAGGTACCTACCTTCACGTAGGTACCTACCAGTGGCGTGGCGTGAATAATTTTAAATGTTAAGTCGAAGTTGAAAAATATCAAAATGTCGAAGGGAAGATGTAGAAAAACTTTCATATTTCGTGTAAACGTGATTTATATTATGTCTTATAATATTGTCCTTTATTTCTACATAAAGGTTCTTTAAATGAGTGTTTAAATCGAGCATTTGGGGGTTTTGTGGAGGTTCAGCAAAATCATCTACTTACTCTTTGAAACATTTCTTCAAACGTATTTAGGTACGAAGATCATAGCCAAAGACTCAAAACACTTGATTTCTCACTTAGCGACTTGTTTATAAACACTTCAGTTTGTTTATTTTTTAAAAGATACATACAAAATTCACCAAATAACTCGGGGAAAAGCGTTTTATTTTATTGCATAAGAAAGCGACCTTTGAAGAACAGAGGATACTCCCCTCAGAAAATCATTATGACTAAGTGACTAGGACTACATCACAGCGCAGCGATAGGAGTACACCCACAATTCAAATTCACCAAATATGTCGGAGAAAAGCGTGTTATTTTTCAGAAATACTCATAATTCAACCACAGCGCAGCGAAAAAAGATACACACTAAACCGACCAAATAACCCGAAGAAAAGCGGGTTATTTTTTTGCATAAGAAAGCGGGCGTTGAACAGAGAGGACCAAACTCAGATAATCGCAAGTGTACAAAAGAGAAAGGAGACAAATTTGTTCTATCCAATGAGAGATTTTATAACCCGACTTATTTCGGGTTATTTTAGCTTTGGGTTATGCTCAGAGAGTGTGGGCAGTTCTAATACTAATGATAAAGAAGGCGAAGGATGTGTGTTTCCGTGAGTGCTTGACAATAAAGTTCAATTGAGTTGCTGGTTGGAAGTGGGGTCGGGTCGGGGTGTGTATAGGTGTAGCCTGCGCAAATGAATAGATACATATTACTAAGTTTATCCCGTGGGTTTTATGTTGCTCGTTTTTAAGTAAACATTGTTGTGTAGCTGAAACTGAAACTTATAAAAGGTAACTCGGTAGGAATCGGGTTATATGGACGCCACGCCACTGGTACCTACTGTTTTTGTTCTGAAAAAAGATACGAGCGATTAAATGCTTAAGTTCAGGAACGTATGTGCATTTGAAATGAAGTACAAATTAAAAAAAAATTAATAAAGTTATACTGTTGATATTAAGATTAAATTATTTTTTGTACTCCCCACAAACACGAAATACTCCCCTCTAATTCTCTGAAAAACTCCTCTCCAAATTAACTGATCCCCAAGTGAATCAAGGAAAGAGAGTCCGTGATTTTGCTTACGTGCCTAATCATTTCCATGTAAACAATAACAAAAAAAAAAAAAAAAACTGTATAGTAGATTTCTCATTCAAATACACTCCGCGCCACTTAAATAGCACACCCCCTAACGACGATTTTCTATCGCCCAATGGTCCCAATCCAATCAACGTAGAACTGCGTTGTTTCCCCTAAATAATTGTAAATACAAAAGGTTAATTTTACGGTTAAAACCGCAGCCTGTCAGCCTACAAACCGCATAGTTACTTATGCACAATTTGAAACAAACTAAGTAGGTACAAACAAGTCCGTCCAGTCGTTTAGAATGCAGCTACCTACCTACCATCACGCAGCCAGACAGACAAAATTGCGAGACCCACTTTTTAAGCTCGACTATCATCTTAATAATCATAATTAATTAATGTGTCAAGAACTAAATTTGGACTCAAAACAATATCTTTGCATACATTTTAAGAAAATTGAAAAATGGATCGATCTACAGGATTTTATTTCCCATAATCCTACTTCTAATTTAAATTTAGACCGTGTTTTAATTGTGCCTAAAGATCAAGGTACAATACCAACAACTTAACCCGCCAATGGTGACCTACTGGTCTGTGAGACCGGGTCCGGTCCGGGTGTGTTAAAAAATTCGAATAACTTTATTCTCCGTTATTCTTTTTTGTTGCAAATTCCAGTAGCTTTCGCATTGCACATCCCCCACCATCAGTTCACGTCGAAACTGCTTAGTGAGCACACGTTGTGTATTTTTTTTACTAACATTTTTACAAATTCGCGTCACCATTGGCGGGTTAAAATACACATGGTCCATATACCTTTCAAACAATCATTAACTACCCTTGACACCTAAGGCCAAAAGCCGACACTATGACACCACTGCTGTCCATAAATCGAAGATATAAAAAAAAAATTGTAAAGAATCCGATCTGTGATTTCATATCTCTTCTTTCCACATTGTTATTCTCATAAAATACCCCATCAGTCTCCTCATGCTAAAAGTACACTTCGCCTAACCTACACGACCACCACTACTAACTACCTACGAGTATAGGTATATGCGGAAAGTACCCGATCATACGTTTCATTTTTCTTTGCATATTCCACTTCACTCCACAACCATTATTATGCAATCGGTGGAGAATAAAAGACAACAAAAATTATAATTGTTCTTTCTCTTTCATCTGCATGTGAAGAATAAGAAAAGAAGAAGGGGATTCATTTAATTTCGTTTCAAATAATCAAAGACAACTACCATGTTCGATGTGAGTAGTTGGTCTTGGAAGTGGTTGGTGGCGCTAGTGCATAAATGCGAAGTGATAGTACTATAGTGTTTATATACAATGATAAAAGATAAAGAAGTAGCACCTGGTTGCATTTTAGGGTGGAAGGAGAAGGGAAAGCTTAGAGCAAACATACATATTAAAGTATATTGTATAGTCTATAGCGTAAAGGTACTTGTATAACAACGAGCATGAGAAACAAATAAAAATTTCATAGACGACGAGCGAAATAGTCTGCCACGATGAGAAAGGAGAAGACGAAGAAAAAGTAAAAGATGAGCCTTTCTAACCACGTTATAAATATTTTATTTGTTACCCCTTTGCTGGTCCAAATCCAAGTGGACGAGAAATCCACTCAGCAGCAACCAACAGCGCATCTCCGTAACTTACGCACTTATTTACTTTCATGGCAGCAAGTACATAAGCTTTACAACCGGTGCCATGGTGATCGGGAGCTTGAATTGCGGTAGCGATTTTGATAAGGCGAGACAAAGCGAAGAGAGTAAAACTGTTTAGAGTGCGATTGTAATGTGTGGGTGCTGCTGTGTGGATTGCTGAAGGTTCTCACTGCAAATGCATTACATAATCAAATTCGAAATGCATGTACAGTGAGTAACAATGATTGTTTGTTGGTTTACAAAATTGAATTATAGAAAATAAGCAAGAATGATGAAATTATTGAAATGAACATGAATATGGAAATTAAATTAAAAAATGCAACAATGTAAGTTGTAATGTAAATATGAAATAAGTTTAAATAATTAGATTTAAGTAAAAAAAGCAAAAACGAAATTTAATCCAAAACATTCCGCCGCCCCTGGAACAACGTTTCAGCACACAGGTAGCACCGCCAGTTTATGAATGGGGCGTTTGAAAGTGCCGCTGGCCGTACGCAAAGTTACAACTCGAACAAGGCCGTCCTGGCCTGGGTGAACTTCGCAGACGCGCCCCATGGCCCATTTACCTGGTGGGAGGTTGGAGTCTTTAATGACGACCAGGTCGTTGACTTTGATATTGACTTCTGCTTGCTGCCAGCGGGGACGTTGTTGTAGAGACGTCAGGTACTCAATTTGCCAGCGCCTCCAAAATCCTTGAGTTTTGGCTTGGAGATTTTTCCAGCACGACAAACGATTAGTTGGAACGTCAAGCATAGGCTCCGGTACAGTTGCAAAGGACTCACCTAGAATGAAATGGGCGGGGGTTAGCGGATCTAAGTCAGTGTCAGATATTTGGCATAGGGGACGTGAATTTAGCAGAGCTTCGATTTGCGTTAACAGCGTATAATACTGTTCGAAAGTAATACCGTCGCGGGCCAGTGATTCCGCTACCAGCGAATTATGATGCTCCGAAAGAACGAGTTCATACATCTCCGATAATAAGCGATTGCATCCGCGAAAGTTTGTTCCATTATCGGAATACATGTGCGAGGGTTTTCCGCGCCGCGAAATAAAGCGATGGAGAGCGGCAAGAAAAGCTTCGGTGGTTAGATCGCTAACAAGTTCTAAATGAACCGCTTTCGTCACAAGGCAAACAAATAACGCGATATAGCCTTTAGTAAATGTACTTTTTCTTCCCGATTTCACTTTCAGCGTTATGGGACCGGCGTAATCACAACCACAATGTGTAAATGGACGACAAGGCTGAATCCGTTGTGGTGGTAGATTACCCATCAGCTGGGTGGCGGTCGCTTTTCTTTGACGGAAACAGGGAACACAGTCGTGAACGATTTTGCGAAGGAGATTTCGACACCCGATTATCCAATATTCTTGGCGGATAAGGGCAAAGAGGGTCGATACCCCTGCGTGCAGGAAACGTTTGTGCGCGTCGACGATAATGAGTTGAGTGATGATATGCCCTTTTGGTATGATTATCGGGTGTTTTGTGTTGAACGAAAGGTCAGCTTGTTGGAGTCGTCCTCCGACTCGTAAAATGCCATCGCTGTCCATGAAAGGAGAAAGTTTAAGAAGCGTACAGTCTTTGGGAAAGAAACTATATTTTTTGTAAAATTTTATATATGCACCAAAGTATTGATACTGTAACCATTTGATGATACTTATCTTGGCGTCGTAAGCTGCCTGGGGTTGTTTGAGGTAGTCCGATAGCGATGGTAGTTGTTTGCGAATCCGAGCTATGAAAGCAAGATATCGAGCTACTGTTCGGATGAGGGTGTTCCATGATGAAATTCGAGTTGAAAGCTGCTCATATGGATGCTCCTTGTTGATGACGTGATGTGATTGGCATGAGCTTTTTCTCACCTCAAACAAGCAGGCAGAGTCTTCTTCAGGTGTGTCTGCAATCGGCCACAAGGCCGAGTCTTGGCAAAGCCATTGTGGACCGGTCCACCAAAGTGGGTGATTGACGAGCTGCGAAGGTGGAATACCGCGGGATGCACAATCCGCAGGGTTAGATTTACCCGAGACGTGGAACCAACGATTACGCGGTATTGTGCTCAAAATTTCTGCGGTACGGTTACCGACGAAAACACTCCATCGACGAGGGGGAGACGACAACCACGCAAGAACAACTTTTGAGTCACACCAAGCATACACTTTAGCTACGTGAAGGCCTAAGGAATTTCGAATAGCGACAAGTAATTTCGCGAGCAAAACAGCTCCACATAGTTCGAGACGTGGGATACTTAGTTGCTGAATCGGAGCTACACGAGATTTAGCAGCGACGATATTTGTTACGTAACTTCCGTCTGAGAGTTTATAGCGCGCATAAACAACGGCAGCGTATGCAGATTCCGATGCATCGCAGAATCCATGCAATTCAAAGGAATCATCACCGAGACCTATTATTCGCGGAACCGAGATTTCGGTAAGCAACGAAAGTTCATTTCGATAAGAACTCCATAGGGTAGCGATTGTCCTTCCTGACACCCATATTTGGCGGAACATTTTTACGATGTCCGCAGTGAACACAAATGCAAAGCGACGAAACCTGGTGCAGACCGAGAAGAGATTTCGCTGAATGGGAGGACCGATCATGAGGGAATCATTAAGACATTTTCCCATCTTGTCTTTAAACGACCCATCGAATACGACACGCAATTTTGTTGTGGCGCTATCAGGCTTCAGCACGGCGTGATGAGGAAGATAGTACGCATTCGAATTTCCTATTTCTGCGATAGGAACTGGTTCCATATGACCTAACGCAAGATACTCGTCAAGGAAATGAGTGTAGTTAGCAAAAAGCTCGGGGTTTTGAGAGAATTTTCTCTCCATCGATTTGAGGCGGGAAACCGCCCCAGATAGGGTATCTACGAATTGTGGTGGAGATTTAAAAGGGAGACTGACGACGTATTTCCCTTCTGAGTCACGACGATGAGTTTTTTGGAAGTGTTCCTCGATCTCCAAATCTTCGTCCGACATAAGCGATTTAGGATCTACCTCCTCGACTGTCCAAAATGCTTGCAAAAGGGAATCGGTATCTAGCGAAGTATGGTTTGAAACGATATTGCTGTTTAAATTTGTTGAAAGTTGCCCAGCCAGAACCCAACCAAAAATGGTATGTTGTGCGATTGGATGACCCTGGCTGTTTTTGGTTACTTGTCCATGGAAGATTTCCCAACACTTATCTGCTCCTAACAAAATATCGATAGGCCTAGATTCGTTGAATGACGGATCAGCTAAATCCAATCCGAGTAAATGATCCCAGTCCTCAATCGAAAAAGAAAATGTTGGCAAATTTGAAGTGACGTTGAGTAAAATATAAGTATTAACTTGAATACAACATAAACCACAGCGTGACGAGATTGCCAAAGAGGTGAGGCCTCTGGATGTACCTGCATTGGTAGATCCAATACCGTTGACCGATATCCTAGCGTTTCTTCTTTTGAGTCCTAATCGCTGAGCACATGACTCAGTGATAAAAGAAACTTGGGAGCCAGAGTCGATTAGAATGCGAACTTCATGGGATTTTCTATTAATGTCTCGGACCAAGGCAACAGCGGTGGGAAGCAGTGTTTGGGATAATCGATGAGCGATGTTTACCGAATGATTATTATTAGCAACGGGTGATGACGAAGTTGATGGTTGAGGTGACGAGTCGACGGAAACGGGATCGAAAGAATCGCTGGTATGAGAACCAACCGAGGAATTATTTACCGATGATGACTGCCGAATATGATTAACGGAAGGGTCATGAACCAAACTATGGTGGCGTGAATTGCAAGATTTGCATCGACTGTTAGACGGACAACGAGCAGAGGAATGTCCATTACGCAAGCAATTGAAGCATGCCTTGGACGACTTGACGTAATCTCTTCGAGCTGGAATTGCCATTTCGAGAAATTGTGGGCATTGCCAAAGTGCGTGAGAATCACTACATTTAATACAATGCGAAGAGGGAGCAGCATGCATGCTTTTCACGGCTAACGATTTTGCTTTTGTTGCGTTGCGAATGTTGCCTGTTGAGTTTTCCAAAGCCTCACAATGAGTCTCCAAAAACTTTAGGAATTGATCGATAGTAGGATAGTCTTCAAGAACGCTGTGCTCCGACCATTGTTTGCGAGTGTCGGGGTCCAGCTTGTTTAGCAGTATATGTATTAACCATGGATCCCGGTCCAGTGAGTTAAGCGAAATAAGACCTCTTATCACTTCGTCTGCTCCATCCGAGATTTTCCGAAGAATGCGGACGTTGGAAGTTTGTGTTGAGGGTAAGTCCATAAACGATCGAATGAAACCCGTAATCGCGTACCGTGGTCGATGGTATCTACTGTCGAGACGCTCCCAAGCCGTTTCGTAAGTGGCGTCACAAAGTGGCAAATGGTTAATTAAGCTTAGAGCCTCGTTCCGCAAATAAGACTTAAGATAATGAAATTTTTGAAGAGGCGTTAAATTGGTTTTATTGTGTATAGCACCCTCGAACATATCTCGGAAGGCAGGCCATTCCTGATAACTTCCCGAGAACGGTTCGATTCGAATTGTAGGGAGAATAAGGTCTGTGCGCGGCGAATTCTGCGATTTGGCAAACGATTCGATAAGGATTTGTTGTTGTTCCGCTATTCGATTAATTGTTTCCTTACTTTTTTCAGCGTTTTCACGTTCCCGAAACGCGGATAATAGAACCGATTTGACTACTAAGTATTTTGCCTCAAATTCTTCATACTCAGGTATTGGGTCCGTATAACCGTCTGAATCTACCAACTCGTACATCTGTTTCTGCGAAGCATCAAACTCTTTCCACAATTCGTCTGCTCTAAGAAGTTTGACCTAAAGATCAACTAAGGAAGACTTTTCACTAATTTCCTCTGAATACTTGGCTAACTTGGTCATCGAGCCTTTAATGTGACCACGTGTCGACCGAAGGGCAGAGAGTGTGACCGAAGAAGACATTTCAGCTAAAGATTATTCCTTTTTTTTGTTTAAATACGAATGTTCGACTATAATTAAAGCGCAATGAATATTCCTCAAGACAAAATCAACGCACTACCTCGAAAGGAAAATGTTCAATATCCACGAAATGGTTAGGTGCACGTGATCAATATATTTTTTCCGAGTTCGATTGTCTTAAGGGAATTAACAGAATAAGAATAATTGCACTTTAATTCTTGACAGTAGGTATATTTTCTAAGCGAAAGCCTTTAGCAATTCGAAACACAAGAATCCGGCTCGATTTGGACCATAAATTTGTATAACAACGAGCATGAGAAACAAATAAAAATTTCATAGACGACGAGCGAAATAGTCTGCCACGATGAGAAAGGAGAAGACGAAGAAAAAGTAAAAGATGAGCCTTTCTAACCACGTTATAAATATTTTATTTGTTACCCCTTTGCTGGTCCAAATCCAAGTGGACGAGAAATCCACTCAGCAGCAACCAACAGCGCATCTCCGTAACTTACGCACTTATTTACTTTCATGGCAGCAAGTACATAAGCTTTACAACCGGTGCCATGGTGATCGGGAGCTTGAATTGCGGTAGCGATTTTGATAAGGCGAGACAAAGCGAAGAGAGTAAAACTGTTTAGAGTGCGATTGTAATGTGTGGGTGCTGCTGTGTGGATTGCTGAAGGTTCTCACTGCAAATGCATTACATAATCAAATTCGAAATGCATGTACAGTGAGTAACAATGATTGTTTGTTGGTTTACAAAATTGAATTATAGAAAATAAGCAAGAATGATGAAATTATTGAAATGAACATGAATATGGAAATTAAATTAAAAAATGCAACAATGTAAGTTGTAATGTAAATATGAAATAAGTTTAAATAATTAGATTTAAGTAAAAAAAGCAAAAACGAAATTTAATCCAAAACAGTACTTGTACACGGTATGTAGCACGCCACATATATACAGTGATGGAAAAAATAATAGAAACAAGTATTTACATAATGCTGAACCATCATTAACTGCATACAATTTGGTCTTTCTCCGAAATCAATTCTATACTCAAATGCTAGGTAAAAGTACTTTGAAATGCTGCAGCAATTCGCTTTTATCAGCTTTTAGTTTTCGTCTAACAGTAAAAAGTCTGAGCAAAAATGTTATTTTGCCTGGAAAAAATAATAGAAACAAACGATTACCACAGTCGGCATCAGTGATTTTGAAGTAAAGCTCGGTATTGTTTTAATTGAAATAGTTGTAAATTAGTTTATCCTGTAATGAAATGAACATTTTGTCAAAATGGGTCTAGGAGTCCTTTGCACCAGTTCTGAGCGTGAGGTGATAAAAAAGACGGCAAAACAATGGATGAAATAGCTAAGGTCGTAAAGTGTTCTAAAAAAAAAGGTCTAAAAAGTATTCTTAGCTATCCATTCAAGTCCCAAAGTAGAAACCAGATGCAGAAAACGAAAAACGGCTTCATGATTTGACAAACTGTTAATACGACTATGCAAGAAGAAACCATTTTTTTTTTTTAAATGATTTAAACGCACCCGTTACAAGTCGTACAATAAGAAATAGATTAAAGGGAGAAGTCCTCGAAAAGTTCCATACTTGAGCAATAAAAATACTAAAGAGAGACTAAGTTTCGGCAACAAACACCTCCACCGTGCTAATTGGAATAACGTCTTATGATCGGATGAAACCAAGGACAATTATGGTCAATTTGTTTGGTTCCGATGGGAAAATGTACGTCAGACGACCAAAGAATTGCGAATTCGATGCCAAATATACAAAGAAGACAGTTAAACATGGCAGAGGAAATTTAATGATTTGGGGGTGTTTTTCAGTATCTGGGTTTGGTCCACTTTTCATGATAAAGGATAAAATGTGTGCCGTAGACTACGTGGAAATCTTAAACAATGTTATCCTGTCATTTGCTGAAGAGGACATGCCTATTAAATGGGAGTTTATGCAGGATAATGACCCCAAGCAATCCTCAAAGTTGGCCAAAGAATGGTTTCATAAAAAACAAAATCAATGTTATGGAGTGGCCACCACAATCTCCTGATCTTAACCCGATAGAACATTTATGGGACACCCTTATGCGCAGGATCGGAGGCTGCAGAGCCAAAATAAGGAAAAACTGTGGTCAATTATTCAAAATGCATGGCACTCTATAACTCCCAAGACTTGTGCCAAGTTGGTTCATTCCATGGGACGAAGATGTGGAGCAGTAATAAAAAATAAGGGCGCAACGACCAAGTATTAAAAGGATATGAAACACCTTTACTGTATATTAATTCCTAACAGAAAAAAAAAAGAAAAACTAATTTGTTTCTATTATTTTTTCCAGGCCAAAATTAAGGAAAACCAGAATCGACATTTATTCACTATTTCTCTTCTTTTTTTATTAAACATTTTAATGTTACATTTCTTCATTACATTGTATTAAAACTATTAGTATGGGTTTAATTTATCTTTTTTCCCGAAAACATTTTATTTTTTCGATAAGCGACGAAGAACAAGTTTGTTTCTATTATACAGTGCTGTGTAAAATATTTGCAACTACGGTTGGCAAACATTAACGTGTTTCTTTTACACCTATTGCTGCGTTTACGCATTTTGATATATTATATAAAAAATATATTTAGAGAATTATTACCAAAGCTTGATAACAATTTAAATACCCTACGACTGCTTTGAACTCAAAATCCATATCTAAGTGAAGTGAAAATGTCAAAACTTGCTAAACAAATCGAGCGGCAAGAACTAATTTTAAAAGAACTCGAAACCGATTTCGAAGAGTTTAAAAATGTCAGTGAAGCGCGAAAATCAAGGGGGTATCTGAACGCGTGTCTGACAGATAGTAAAGAATGCTTCAAAGCGCAAAAAAGGATCATGAATCGATTGTAAATAATGGGGCTGATCCTATCAAAGATGCCTACTTTGAAGCGGACATATTTTGAAAAATTAAACGCACATATTTTGCGTTCACGGGAATTTTAAACGATCTCTATGACAAGTTTGCAAATCTAGAGTTTCGAGACTAAACACCACAAGATCGGTGTGTGACATTCGGTTACCACCAATTCAAATCAAAAAATGTTCGGGCATGCTAGAAGAATGGTATGATAAAATGCATATCTTTGCCACGACTAGAGCTCTGTGCTGCAGTACTACTCGCAAAACTTTTGTATAGAATAGCAAGGGCCAGAGCATGGACCGATTCTATGATAGTCCTGGCGTGTATAAAGGGAAACCCATCCAATCGCAACACATTTGTAGCCAACAGAGTTACAGAAATCCAGGCGCTTACAGGAGTGGCTATCCGTGGCGTGGCGTCCATATAACCCGATTCCTACCGAGTTACCTTTTAAAAGTTTCAGTTTCAGATACACAACAATGTTTACTTAAAAACGAGCACGGGATAAACTTAATTATATGTATCTATTCATCTGCGCAATCTACACACCCCGACCCCACCAACTCAATTGAACTTTATTTTCAACCACACACGGAAACACTTCCCTTCGCCTTCATTATCACTAGTATTAGAATTGCCCACACTCTCTGAGCATAACACAAAGCTAAAATAACCCGAAATATGTCGGGTTATAAAATCTCTCACTGGATAGAACAAATCTCCTTTCTCTTTTATACACTTGCGATTTTCTGAGTTTGGTCCTCTCTGTTCAACGCCCGCTTTCTTATACAACAAAATAACCCGCATTTCTTTGGGTTATTTGGTTGGTTTTGTGTGTATCTTTTATCGCTGCGCTGTGGTGTAATTGAGTATTTCTGTAAAATAATAGGCTTTTCTCCGAGTTATTGCCGCTTTCTTATGCAATAAAATAACACGCTTTTTTCCGAGTTATTTGGTGAATTTTGTAAGTATCATTTAAAAAGTAAACAACTTTACTGATGTGTTTTTAAAGTTTATAAACAAGTCGCTAAGTAAGAATTCAAGTGTTTTGAGTCTTGATCTTGGCTATGATCTTCGTACCTAAATACGTTTGAAGAAATGTTTCAAAGAGTAAGCAGATGATTTTGCTGGACCTCCACAAAAACCCAGAATGCTCGATTTAAACACTAATTTCAAGAAATGATATTGTAGAAATGAATGACAATATTATAAGACAAGATTTTTTTTTCAATTCAATTCAATTCAATTTATTTATAAAGGACAGTACAAATAAGACATAGGTAGTCTTTTATAGTACAATTTTTCGGATGAGTAATCATAACAATAAACTTAAAATAAATTTATATAAAACTAATGAAATAGTAGAGTGAAAAATAGAAAGAGAAGAAGAAGTGGCAAAAGAAAGAGTAGTAAGAGAGAAAAAAGAAAAGAAAAATAAGGAAAATAGTTGCTGCTGTTATTATAAATTTTGTAATGCGGCATTTTTAAACTTTTTAGCTCCAATTATTTGCTTAGTTGTGGTTGGCAGGCAGTTCCATAGTCTGATTGCATGGATAAAGAAGAGGCGCGAAGAGTTCAAGTAAACGCAACTAAGTCCACTTCACGAAATTGGTTTTATTTCCCACTAGGTGGGAACTGAGTCCCTCAGTGGACTTAGTTCCCGGGGATTTATTTCCCTGCACCGCCGTGTTCATCTGTCTTGCAACAAAAGCAATCCGTATTGAGCTGGTAAGAGACTTGAGTGCAACAGCATTTGTCGCAGCATTTAAGCGATTTGTCCCCAGACGAGGGATCTGCGCTAATATGTTTAGCGACTGTGGCACTCATTTCTAGGGAGCAAACAACGAGCTTAGGAAAGACAGTAAATTCATCACGGCAGAATGGTCATCAGAAGTTGCAGCAAATCTCGCGTCGTACCACACCACCTGGAACTTCAACCCTCCATCATCACCACATAGTTTGGAGGTCTGTGGGAGGCAGGTGTTAAATAAATAAAACATCTCAAATGACGCTTGGATTAGCCAAGTTAACCTTCGAGGAATTTGCTACACTGCTGACACAGATCGAAGCATGCCTCAATTTTCGACCACTGTGTCCAATGACGTCAGACCATAACGATCTGACTGGAAGATATTGTCCTCGTCAAGGAAAACAATCCACCCCCATCCGAATGGCTACTCGCGCCATAGTCATCGATCTACACCCCGGGTCGGATGGTTTAACGCGCGTTGTGACCATTAAAACACAAAATTCGATACTCAAGCGACCAATCGCAAAAATATCCCCTTTACCATTATCAAATTAATCAAATTAATCAAAGCTAGAAACTTTCTCGTTTATTGCGAATCTCGCAGAATTTCAGATTCATTTCAGCAAATTTTACGTTTAAAATCATACCTACTCAAGATGTACTCAGGTTTAGTAACTCAACCATTGTTAATTAAAAACGTAATACATACTACATAAACATACGTATTAACTACAACACTTTATTATGTACATACTTACATTCAAAATTTCACCCCGAACTGACACTTGAAGGAGGCAAGTAGGCGATGAATTTCGAATTATATTGTCGTTGAAGTTTTGGGCTTTGCAAAAATATCCCGGGTGTGAATAGATCGGGATTTGGGTAGTCATTTTGAGAAAATATTCATAAAACGGTTATATTCGAGTTTTTTGATAAAAACTAAGTACGTGATGTTTAGAATGCTTATGTTGTCTTAAATATGTATTTTGATCAAAATCGTTAGAGCGGTTTTTTGTAAAATTATGCTGACAAATGTTACAACTTTGGATTCGAAAAGCACTGTTATTAAACTGTTTAGCTGAAAGCTAACTAGCAGTTACATTTTCATCCAAATCGAAATTGGCGTTTTCGAGATATGAGCAGGTTTTAAAGTACCATTTTTAGCGATTGGGGTGGAAATCGAAGAATGCATTTATGGTTCAAAAAACACTATTTTGCAACCGTTTAGCTCAAAACTGAGCAAATGATATTACTATGGATTTAAGCATCGCCTGCCAGTTACATTTTTATCAGAATCGAAAATGGCGTTTTTAAGATATGAGCAGTTTTTTTTAAGCATCTACTATTATTAGGGATTTGGGTGGATATCAAAGGAGCAGTATTTTTAGAGAAAGACTGATTTCGCTATCAAGTATGACAATAGTACCTTAAAAATAAGTTTTTTTTTTAAATCGTTTTTACCGTTTTCCAGAAAATGTCAATTTCTAAAACTGCCGTTGCTGGACTTTTTAGCGAAAAACTGGGTATGCAGTCATGTTAAGCATGACTACATTAACTCAACTAATAACTTTGGTTCAAATCGTTAGAGCCGTTTTTGAAAAAATCTAAATTGTTTAATATTTCGTAAAATTTTTATATGGGAAGTTCCGTTAATATTAGGGCTATCATGACAAAAAAAACGCCTCGTAGCGGGAAAACCACAAACTCTAAATACGAAGTTTGGAACTAATCCGTCCAAGCGTTTAGATTCCCCAGGGGTTGACAGACATACGGACGGACAGAATTGCGCGACCCACCTATCATCGTAATATCAGAATTGACCAAAATCTCGAGTTCGAAATTTTGTACGAATACAATACACTCCGTGTCACTTGATTACGAGCAGCCACTTTTTATTTTTAATTTTAAGATATTTTTCAAACCCTTCGCTGATCTGGGAAAACCCAAATGCACAAGGAATGAAGGATATCTACATTATGTTTATATTGTAGGAAAAAAATGGGATTAAGTTGATAAATGCAACTTTTATGACGCTTTTCCACCTGTCACACTTGTTGCAAACTCAAGGCTCAACTCTTACGTGCCGCATTCAATGGTGGTTTCCTCTTAATTTTTTCATGGCCAATATCACCTTCTGTATCACTCGATAAACAGTCGATCTGCTAGCTGTAACTCCAGTTTCTGCCTTAATTTTAGCCTTGAGAGCCTTGAACTTGAAGCAGCTCTCAGTATCGCCCGCCTTTCCTGACATGTTATTGCTTTGCTGACTCTTCCTTTGCGGTTTTTTTCCATAGTTCTCAGGGTCCTTAATGAAGCTGTTAACAACAGTGGCGCCTCTTCCAATCTTGCTGGCTTTGAAACGGATGGATTGTCCTTGATCCTGGTAAGCTTGAATTTGGCCAATTTCCTCCTTGGTTAATGTCTTTCCTTCACCCATAGTTGTTGATTGTATGAAATTGTTACTTAAACTAAGCTCCCCAATACTCAAAGTATCCTTTTATTTGATTTAAAACATGGTAACAGGTAGATTAAGCCACTGCTCGTAATCAAGTGTCACAAAATTAACAGGTAAATTTTATGACCTTTTTGGGAAAAGCGTCATAAAAGTTGCATTTATCAACTTAATCCCATTTTTTTTTCTACAATATAAACATAATATATCCTTCATTCCTTGTGCATTTGTGTTTTCCCAGATCAGCGAAGGATTTGAAAAATATCGTAAAATTAAAACTAAAAACTGCCTGCTCGTAATCAAGTAACACGGAGTGTGTCTTTCTCTTACTACGTATACGAGAAAGTTAACAAATTATTATGAACTCACCCCATAACTATCTACTTTAAACAACAACAATAAATTACCCCTCTTGAACTGAAATACTAACAAAGAAAAAGAGAAATATCGAGTCTTTTTTACCATTTTTGTCTGACAAAAAGTGGCTTTTACTATAATTTCTGTTGATCGTACATAAAAAAGTTGCTCAACATAATTTTTAGGAAATTTCTCAAGGATAACAATTTCATAAAAAAAATTAAAATTTATAAGGTCAAATTTTTGAGAAAAAGGCATTTTAAGTAAAAAATTGTAACAAAAATTTTCAAAATTTTGAGTTTAAGGAGCCATAACTTTTTTATAGCTGCTCAGATGTAACCGAAGTGCTTTAGACTTGTATGCGCTACTAAATTGTCTTTTCAAAATGTACAAAACTATTTTTGTAGCTATAATATTTTAGAAGTTATAGCGTTTTTAGTTGTAATACCTCCAAATTAGAGGTCACCTACTTTGATGGGCTATAACGGGAAATACGATGAAAATAGACCCCCCCTGCCATACAATTTTTTGTTCGGCAGAACTCCAGGAATCACCCCTTAAAGGATTATACTTCTTAACTGGGACACCCTGTATATAAAATATATGAAATATATAATATACCTACTTTGAAATAAAAAAATATTGTAATAATGAGTAGGTACTTGTGTGTCAAATCATTATTCTATTTTATATATAATAACAGAGTCTCGACGAACGCGGTTTAAATTGAATTGAAAAAGGGTTAAATTGAAATGTTATTTGGTTAACTAGAAATGTGAAAAGGTTAAATTGAAATGTTAAAGTGTTAAACCTATTTGTAAATAGGCTAAACCTATTTGTAAATAGGCTAAACCTATTTGTAAATAGGCTAAACCTATTTGTAAATAGGTTAAACCTATTTGTAAATAGGCTAAACATATCTGCAAAAGTGTTAAACTTATTTGTAAAAGGTTTAACTCAATGTGTCAATGCTATACTTCTAACCCTATCCCTTGCTGGGTTTTTCCTGCATCAGCACTTCCGTCGCCAGTAATGATGTAGTTAATGAGAATTACATATATGATTTTACGACCCTTTCATTTATCATCAGTCATCACCATTCATAATTGTGCGCAGATATTTTTAGTGTTGGTATTTCCGCGATGCATTTTAACTGGGTCATAAAAAAAAGAGGTGTCTTTCAAGATTTCCACCGACCAACGAAAAACGGTTGTTCGTTAAAATATCAGAAATATTTACCTGACAATGACATCGAGTATAAATCGAGTTTGTATTGTAGGTACTCTACCCATTCATAAATCGTAATATACTTTTTTCCTCATTTTCTACATCCCTACCCTACATTGCAAAGAACAGCCAACGGAGCATATCATAATCATTACACACTACACAATCACAGCGATTGAAAAAGCAGCTATTGAAAAAGCAGCGATTGAAAAAGCAGTGATTGCGGAGCAGTGATTTCTGAGCAGTGATTACTGAGCAGTGAGCATTTATAGTGTTCATAGGTTCTCACTGCTCACTTGCTCAGTTGAATGCTATTAGCTTCTTTGAACATAGTGGTTGAAAAAGCAGTGAGCGGATAAGAGAGCATGTTAATGTCTCAAATCTCAATCACTGTGTGTGTGTCCACTCAACTGTGACAGTGACTGTGGCTGTCGATCTCGAGCACATTTTTTGTTGCTCACTTTTTCTTTTTGTATGTCCTCTTTGGATTGGACTTAACAAAGAAATAATATACATGTGTGGGAAATGGAATGCATATTTGTGAGATATAATATATCTATCTAAGCCTATAGGTTTTATGAGTTGGATTTTTATTTTTCTTGTGTGTTCTGTGTTGTGTATGTGTTTGTTGTCTGATTGGATTCATATAGGGATTTTTTGTATGTTGATCACTGAGCAGATCACTGAGCAGTGACTAGTGAGCAGTTATATCAGAGAGCAATAGCAACTGCTATCTGCTCATTGAAATAGCAGAGTGATTAATAGCAGCTATCGCAATAGCTGTCTCACCACTAGTCGTTTTGTGCAACTAAAACGACAGTCAGAATGGGAAAAATTGTGTTGACGTTTGTAGAACTTGTGTTCCACACTACTTAAACGCCATATGTCGTTAAACGACATAAAACGCCTAGAAAAACGCCACATGTAATACCGATTTAAAAAAACGCCATTTGTCGTTTAATATAAACGACACGTAGAATAAGGGTGAATAATTCATTGACACATGCACATAACCTCAAACATGGATGAAAGAATGTGGCCGAGAGAAGCTAGTAAACACAATCAAGGACACAGAAACAAGGCACCCACCAAGGAATGCAAACCAATTCCAGTCATCACCAAACACTAAATCGGAGGCCGGGAGCATGTTGGTTCCCAACAAAACCGCACAAAACACAACAAGAGCTCTCGATTAAGGAAGATCGCTGTACTTTAAAGTCTGCAATATTCGCAATCACTACGACAAACACACGAACACACGAAAACGCATTTAAACAACGATTAAGGGTTAAATATCACAAAAACACCGCACAAATCCGAGCCAACAATTAAAAACAACCGACGCGACCGAGGAAAACTACACAGTTCCAAGCCGAATTATTAAATAATCGACGACACAGCTACGAGCCAGACGAGATCCACAAAATCGAGATCATCTATCTGACTCGCGCGCAGGAGTAGAGATGTTAATGGTCTAATTAAGGGTGTATTAGTCAAATAATTGTTAGTACAAATGCAAACGTTTAAATGTTATGTGTAAAAATGTAAACTAATACAAATGGAATAATTTCACAGTCAAGGGCAATGACAATTTAATAGCACAGCTGATTGTGTACATAAGGACATCGAGGCTTCCCAATGAGTTGTGTGATAATTTTAGCTTATCCTTATAGTGTTTTATACTTAAATTTCTTAAAGTGAATCATCAATTCACTTAATGCTGAGACGTCTTCTCCAGCAAATTAATTTCTATCGCCTACTATATTCATATTCCGGCGAAGATCTAGTCCTTGGTAACTGTTCAGAGCAGTGTGAAGTCTGTGCTATCGAATGCGATGAGGAAGCACAGGTTTGCGTTCTGAACAGGTTTGCGTAGTTGAAACATAAAAGTAGACAGTTAACACGATATTGGATAGTCAAACTATTAACTGTAATTCTTGGAATAAAAATTGTTTCAATTTAACTATCGTATTTTGTAAAATTCGCATTTCTTTCCAAGACAAAGATATTGTAAAAATTTATGTACAGGGTGTCCCAGTTAAGAAGGACAATCCTTTAAGGGAAGATTCCTGAAGTTATGCCGAACAAAAAATTGTATTGCAGGGGGGGTCTATTATCATCCTATTTCCCGTTATAGCCCACCAAAGTAGGTGACCTCTAATTTGGAGGTGTTACGACTAAAAACGCTATAACTTCTAAACTATTATAGCTACAAAAATAGTTTTGTACATTTTGAAAAGACAATTTAGTAGCGCATACAAGTCTTAAGCACTTCGGCTACATCTGGGCAGCTACAAAAAAGTTCTGGCTCCTTAAACTCAAAATTTTGAAAATTTTTCTTACAATTTTTTATTTAAAATGCCTTTTTCTCAAAATTTTGACTTTATAAATTTTCATTTTTTTTATGAAATTTTTATCCTTAAGACTCGATATTTCTCTTTTTCTTTGATAGCAAGTACCCCAGAAGAAAAATTCCATCGTTTTTAGGTCAGATCTAGTCTTTTTTTACCATTTTTGTCTGTCAAAAAGTGGCTTTTACTATAACTTCTGTTGATCGTACGAAATGAAAATTTATAAAGTCAAAATTTTGAGAAAAAGGCATTTTAAATAAAAAATTGTAAGAAAAATTTTCAAAATTTTGAGTTTAAGGAGCCAGAACTTTTTTGTAGCTGCCCAGATGTAGCCGAAGTACCTATATATCTTAAACATGAATATTGTTTTTTTTTTTTAATAAATAAATTTCTTTTAAATACATTTTTTTTTAATTTTTTAAATAAGTCTGCGATAATGTTAGAACTCATTTTCCCGTTATAAATAATGACGGTGATTTCGTATTTCTTTAAACAAACACTGCCCCGAAAATATATATGTTTTGAGTACGTTCCTAATTTATTTATTTATTTATTATTAATTAACAGGTACTTCAAAGTAGCCTGGTAAATATATACATTGGAGCCTAGATGCGAGGACTATTAGCTCTTCCTAATTTATTTCTCACCCAGTTCTATGAAAACGGCGTTTGAGAGTAAAAAGTGATCGGTGTATCGGGCGAGATTTTTTCGATTTTTCCAAAACGGTCCCGAATCCCGATAGGAGGCAACGAGTCTCGCGCCATTGCTGCATGCATTTCCTTTGATTGGAAATTATTTGGCAACTCGCGCTAGCCGCGATCTCGCTCTCACGCTGCATTAGGATGCTCCAATTTCTGAGGAAACTTTTACCTGATGAGAATATTCCACCATCCTTTTTGAAATTGCGAGCCTTTATTAGGATTTCTTCATCAAATACAACTAATAGCTCAAATATATTTTATATTTATTAATGGACATACATACATACATATTCAATTATGTTTGATCTTCAACTAAAACTAAGATTTGCTCTGCAGATTCCTTTGGATTTCTTGCACATTCAACCTGATGCGAATTCCAATCTTTCCGTTGGCAAAACGTAGAGCAATAAGGCGTCCTTCTGCACAATGAACATTCTGCCAAAGCTTCGCGGTTGCAATTTGCACACTAAAAATGGAAGATGAATAGCAGCTAGAGTTTAATAATATGATAACCTTACCTTCTTTGTTGATAGTACCTCTTTGCTTAATAGAGTCCCTGATGCATTTTGTTCTATATCCATGGACCGTATTCTGGGATTCGATTGTAAAGTTCTTTCTTTCGAAAGCAGTTCCACTGTTTTGCTGTATGAACTTTGCAAGTCCACAATTATTTGCTTGAAATCAGCTGTTGCTTTCACCATGGTTGAATATACAGTTTCAAGTTTCAATATTTGCTGATTGAAATTTAACCCTAAATAAGAGAATATAATAGTTATTGTTACTAAAGAGGTTGTTTATATTCCGTTTCATTTTGTTGTTCGGCCGCCATTTTGATTTGGTTGAAATTCGTCAGTTCGCAATGGATTACATAATAGTGATCGCGGCCAATAAGTTCAAAAACGATATTCAAAACATTGTGAAAATAGTAAAAAATATAAGGGCACGTGTAAGGATTTGTTTTACTATACTGTTGCCAAGCCTGGCACAGAGTTAATCGATTTTACACACGAAGAAAAAACAAATTCTGTAACATATTGCTCGTTTACGGATTACACAATTTGGCCCCAGTTAAAATTGAACAAGCTGCCGTGAAGAGAATTGAAAAAAAAAGGAGAATTGAAGAAAACGAAGTGTTAGTCTTTTTTTTTTATTATAAGCTTTTATTTACTATTAAAAATACAAATTTTATCTTAATTTTTACATACATTTTTCGAATTGTTTTTCAAATTTGCCGTTTCCGTTTCTTTGGCGTGTGTGGCAATTGCCTGGTTCCTCCTGCACGCAAGTGAACTCATAACACGAGTGTGTATCGGCAGGCATACCGGTTCCCTGAACACCAAATGCGCTCGGCGTGTGTGGTATTGCTTTGCAATGTTCTAGTCAGGCAGGATATCTGTACGGTAGTGTAAATACATATAGTAGATACTTCAGTAGAGTAGTGGTAGATACCAGAGTAGAGTATTGGTACTGGTATATACCTTAGTTTGAATTATACTTACAGGAAATTTTTAATATTCTCGTAACAGAATCGAAGATGCCTGATGTTAATGTTTTACAAAATACAAAGAAAGAAAAAAGACAAAGAAGAAAACAAAAAAAAAATAATATTTATCATTCTTCTTATATTTCTGAACATATAAATACATTTTTTATTTTAATTATTCAAGTCAGTTATTTTTTTTTTTTTTTTTCAAGTTTAGTTACAAATAGAATAAGTCTCCCCCATAATTGTCCATAAATCTCTGTTTTTCGCGTGGTGGTACCAATAGCTGTTGAATTGATTAATATCGTCAACCCATATTCTTCTTGGTCGTCCTGTTGGTCTCCTTGCTTGTGGTGTCCATTTGATCAAAAGTTTTGTCCATCTATTGTCTTGGATTCTTGATATGTGTCCTGGGGCCTATAACACTGAACAACAGTCAACAAGTTGTAATGAAACTGTTTTCGCCACATACTGTACGAGTGTAAATGATCGAGGAAACAAACACTACCAACCCAATTCACCACTCTCCCCTACTACAACAACACAACCTATACCACATCACCGCAGTACCACTCTACCACATTGACCACTATAAAATGCAGAGCCGCCTTAGATCTGGGAGTCAGTCAGTCTAACTGGGAGTTAGAATAGAATTACCGTGAATAAAAGTTTGAATTTAAAGTATAAGTCAAATTGTGCGTTTCCTTTCTGTGGTTCTTCTCGGTTGCACATATCTTCATCCGTTTCCCCAGCACTTAGCACTGACATTCCCGCTGAGCCTACCCAGGCAGGAAATACACGTTATAAAGTCAACAGGCACTTGTAGAATTATGCTTGTTTGACAAGTGTAGATTAAAAGCGTAACACAACAAAAACCGTAACAATTGTTAAAACCCGAAAATTTCCCTCGATTTTTTCAATTAGTTCAACAAGTCAGTCAGTATTGCTCTCCCCCATCGGCACTCGAAGCTACGCCGAAGTTGGTTAGTTGAAGAAAGAAAAAGTATCACTTCGCAATGTTTATGACAAACCTATGGAAGCGAATGCGCTGCAATTACATGTATAGTTTTTTACAAGTGGACTTAAAATATGTAAATAATTTCTTAACGCGTCATTTTATAAAGTAAAATCAATGTTGACTATATCAATATGAATGTTAGTATTCCTTCACTTATTCTTTAAAGAAATAAATAAAAAAAAGAATATGAAAAATACTGATTACAGAATAATAAACTAGTCTTTATATTTAGCGTCGAAAGCTATTATTCATATACACTTTTACACTCCGTTCCAACTGAATAGGTACAAGCTTTTTCAAATCTATGTGGCTCATTATTTCCACATAATGTACATGAATCTATAATTTGATGGTGCTAACTATTTGTATATAATGTTGCCAAAAGAAATGAGAAAGAATAATTCGAAAAGCACCGTTATTTTTTCTCTGACTCTCTCGCAAGGCATTTCATACGGAAAAATGCAGTTTTTTTTTTGCTTCAACTGAATAGGTACATAGTCATTATCTTCATTGTTCATGTGTGTTCGCAGAAGATTGACCCGTTGAATCAATTTGAGAAGTTTACTGAGTGAATTTATTTGTTTAATTGTAATTTGTTGGTAATTTTGGTGAACTATGGGTAGAGCAAAATCACTTAGCAGTGTTGAGAAGGCTAATGTCGAATTGCTTGAAGAATAAGGATTAACCGGGCGTGCTATAGCTACCAAAATTGGACGAAGCTTTAAGTTGATATATTCTTACTTGAGAAATAAAGAGTCGTACGGTAAAAATATGAAAGGGGGTTATAAAACGGCCACAACAGCGGCTGATAGAAGAGCAATTTTGCGATGTGCGTCCAATTCCTGCGACTCAGCTGCGAAAATAAAGCAAAAAGCGGGTGTTAGTGCTAGTGTTTCGACGGTAAGAAGGGTGATCAACAGTGCCGATCATTTAAAACGGCTTAAAATTCAGAAAAAACCACCGTTAAACCATCAGCGGAAGTGTATGCGTCTGGATTTTTCTAGGCACCATATGACTTGGAGAGAAGAATGGCGTTACGTTGTTTTTTCAGATGAAAAAAAGTTTAATTTTGATGGGCCTGATGGCTTCAATTACTACTTTCACGATGTGAGAAAAGAGGAACATTTTTTAGCCCGGCATCATAGTCGAGAGGGTGGTGTTATGGTGTGGGGAGCGGTTACCTACTACGGAACTGTTGAACTCGAGTTCCAAACAGCAAAAATGACCGCGACAACTTGCAAAGGAATATTGGAAATAAATTTTCCTAAATTCAATGATTTTTTGGAGCGATAAATTTGACTTTCCAGCAGGACAACGCACCTATCCACACGGCGCGAATAGTTAAAAACTGGATAAGGGAGCAAAATGTGGGATTGCTGCAGTGGCCCCCATACTCACCGGACCTGAACCTTATGGAAAACGTATGGGGATGGTTAGTCCGAAAAGTGTACGAGTCTGGTCATCAATTTGAAGACAAAGCATCTCTAATTGCCGCCATTAAATTAGCCTGGAGAGAAATTTCGCTGGACTTTTTAAAGTCACTTTCTGATTCCATGCCAGACCGAATTTGTGAAGTTATCATGAACAAAGGAGGCAGTACCCACTACTAGAATCAACAAATAAAATACTTTGATAAGAAAAACTTGTTTTATTTCATTCCAATGGCCGTTTTTTGAGATTTCATTATTTGTACCTATTCAGTTGACGCAAAAAAAAACTGAATTTTTCCGTATGAAATGCTTTGCGAGAGAACCAGAGAAAAAATAACGGTGCTTTTTGAATTATTCTTTCTCATTTCTTTTGGCAACATTATAGACAAATAGTTAGCACCATCAAATTATAGATTCATGTACATTATGTGGAAATAATGAGCCACATAGATTTGAAAAAGCTTGTACCTATTCAGTTGGAACGGAGTGTATATTATTTACATTGATCTAATTCTAACTATCCAGAGTTTATATTTATTTTATGCAAGGTTTCGGTTTACAGGCCCTTTAGAGGATAGTTGCGATAATTTTACTGTCACCCTGAACGTCACCTATAACATGGAACTAAGATCCTGTCCCAAACCAATTTTGCTTGTTTAATTCCTGATATATTATATGACAAAATATTAAAACAACTTGTATTAGAAATACTACTACTATGGCAGACGGCATTACAATTAAAAATTCTGCTGAGGCACAGATAAAATAGATTGAGGACCGCTGTAACTTCCACTTGTGTTTCCACCGTAATGCACTCCTACTCCACCACCTGAATTTGACGTTGATGCTCAAGAATGATATAATAAAGATTACGCGGTGCGCATGTCCGCTATATTGGATCTTTATTTTGAAAGATGTATGACGTCACGTGTGATGAGGTACACCATAAATGTATCGTGACTGATATGGTTCCCGAGATGAGAGTCGTTGGTAAGGAAAGTTTACTGCCATTCCAAAAACGGTATAAACTATTTTATTACAACGTACATGTAGGTAGTAATATAAATATAAAAAGTAACTGCACTGCAGCTTGTTCGCAAGTGTTATTGTCCAATAATGCATTGCTGATGCTGCTGCAGGAAAGACGTACTGACAATATTTCGGTGTCATTCGGTCCAAGTGAGGACTTCATGATCATCTAGATTGTGAAGAATTCAAATAGCGAGTACGTTCATATATCCTTGGATACAATCAAGGAGTAGGTACTGTCCAATAACACAGACACCGCAGTAGATGATACGATTTCGAAGACATACATTTTTCACTTACAGGTATGTAATTACTTATTAGTTTACTCGTATACCAGGTATGTAGGTACAATATTCAAAACGATTTCCAGAAGATGTGAGAACATTACAATTGAAAGGTGCGTTCACCCTCATGAAGAAGGAATAAATTTGATAACGGCTGGGAAAACTTGGCTGAATATATCTGCCATAAACCATACCAACTATAGGCATGATGATAAACATTACGGCACTGGAGACAATATATAAGGAAATCAACCGGGAAGATCTATTGAAAGCAACTGATTTTATTAAACAACACTTTGATATGGCAATTAAATATCAACGCGATGATAAAACAAGTTATTTTTAGGTCGATAATATTTTAGAATAGGAAAACTGAACCGAGAAATTGCTGGAAATGCAATCAAAAGAAAAAAAAATTACAAATTGTAACCACAATGTTTTATTTTTTATAATAAAGAAGACACCGATAAAATATTTGTATGTATATTTATATCAAACAAAACCCATTATACACATTATTCAAATATTTAATATTGAAAACAACATATTTTAATGATAAAAACAAAGAAACTAGAATCGCACCGAGATTTCTTCAGCTAAAATAGACTGAGCTGTCAAATTGTTCATCACGCGTGACGTAGATGCGCAGAACGAACGAAAATTGAAACCCGGACCGCGCAATCTCTTTTTCTATAATTCTTGGTTGATGCTCGATGCTGTAATTAGTGAGCTGTCATCGATCATTTACTGTAAGACTGTCATTTCGCATACGATGTCGCCTTCACATCGCAGATTGTTACTTTCATAATAAAAAACCTTATTTCCTAATATTAGTTTCTGTCCCCGTACATCCACCTTCATATTTGTGTTTTTCTGTGAAATTTCGTTTTTCAGTTTAATCAAGTTCCTTCTTTTCTCCCGTGCTGCTTCAGTATAGTCTTTGTGTATAGAGCTACCAGTGCCGCGAAGCTTCGATGCCGCATCCAGAATTCGCCCAACCTGACTTTTGTTTTGCAATCTGACAATGACGTTTGCGGTGTTACCTCTTGGTCTCATCTCCCGTGTATCTGCAACCAAGGAGTAGTCCGTCGATTTCAGAAGCTCCAGGAATACTTTTGTCGCGCTTTCGACTGCCTCCACCGCCTTTTGCATTGGGATATGTACAACGATGTTGTTTTCAATTGCCTTTCTTTCCAAAGATTCTACTTTGCGTTCCAATGAGTTGCATCGGGTCTCCATTTCTTGCAATTGCTTTCGCAGTTGTTGTTATTTTGTAGCTCGTGCAATTCGGTAGAAATCCCTTCAATATCTGCTTTAGTCGGCATATTCTTCAATCGGTCATCCAAAATAGAAGCCATTGAGTGTGTGATAAGTTCATTTAATTCAAAGGTTAACTTATTTCCAACCACATTATGGCTGCCGTTAACCGAGACAAACTCCGGCGAGGTCTCCATTACTCGTCTCTTGGATACCGGTGCAAGTGCTAATGTATTGTTGTTGTTATGAGCTGGTGGTGTTCGTTGCATTTTAGCGCCGTTGATCGTAACCTTTGAAGTTTATCAAACAATTAACGCAAAAAGGAATTTGACTCACCAGATTTTTTTGTAGCGAGGGGTTGGCTCGCGTGTTCTCAGCTATTTTACCTGGATTTTCACAATAAGTATGCAATAGCACTACTTCTTAACACTATAGATTTGGGAGCTATTTTAAGGCGCACAGACTTCAGAAAAACCGCGTTGCCAATTCCTTCGGTCTTTATGATCCGATTTTGATGAAACTTTTTTTATTAGTTAACTGCACACTTAGTTAATATAAAAAATATAATTTTGGAAAAATTTGACACTCCATTCCTGAAATTTTTGGTACTATTTTATATGCTGTTTTTTGAACACGCCCAAAGGTAAAAGGCCAAATTTTTTTCAGATTTGTGTTTAACGCACTGCAATCAATTGGACTGTGAAAATAACCGTTTAAGTAAAGTAAAATCTTGCCGCGTATGTTTGTATGTATGTTTGTAGGCAATTTCCTAAGCTACAAATTTGTCATATACTATTTTTCGATAAAAGTAACTGTTTACGAGATATTCGCCAAAAACAGTTTATCGTGATTTTGACCCCGCGTTTTTTAGCGGCACATGTATCGCTGGGGACTTTAGGGATATTGTTTAGTACCACAAAAGGAAGGTTCATACAAAAATCCAGCTTTCTCTTAATTTTTCCGAAGTGAATGTCTTTATTCCCCGTATTACTATTCCTCACCAAATTTGAAGCTGCAGGTAGGAACCTTATCCTCGCCTCAATATACATGCCACACGAAGAAGAAAACCCACCACCTGGGGCCAGTACCACGAAACAACAAGTATTGTTAAACAGTAGCAATTTATCGGAGCGATATGTTAAAATGCTCCCATTCCACAATACTTGTTGTTTCGTGGTACAGGCCCCTGATACAGTCCGTGAACTAGTGGACTACGCTGACATCAATAGTGCTGGGTTGCGATGCAATTGCTCATCACATGCTGTGGGTTTTATGAACACAAATAAAAGAGGTGAGCCTTTGTTTGAATATAATATTATATCTACAAATCTAGTTTTGTGTAACAGGGGAAACCATCCCACTTTCCAAAATAGAACCAGGGAAGAAATCATAGACATAACTCTTAAAAGTAAGAACGAGCAGGTCAGGGTAGAAAACTTGAGAGTCTGTCCGGAAAACTTATTCATCATCATCATCATCATCATTTTCAAATGGTCCGCTTGTCCATTAAGTGGGTCGCGGGTGTAGGTTGCTCAAGTGGACCCTCCATAGCTCTCGATCCTCCGCCATCGATTCCAAATCATCAAGGGCAATCCCCATACGGATAGAGGAGAGATTATGGACTTGATCTAACCATCTCATCCTAGGTCTACCTAGAGGACGCCTGCCTGATGGTACGGATTCCATAGCACGTCGTGGAATCCTGGTCGGGGACATGCGTTTAACATGACCAAACCACCGAAGCATGGACCGCTCCGTCCGGAGAAGTAGCTGCTCGACATTGAGTTCCTCACGTATTCTGGTATTTCTAATGCGATCTCTACGAGTCACACCAGCAATACAACGGAGAAATCTCATTTCGGCAGCTTGTATTCGCGATCTTATTCTTTCGGTCATTACCCAAACCTAATGACCATAGGTAAGAGTTGGAACAAACACCGAATTAAAGACTGACAACTTAGCTTTGACACCAAGTTCA
Organism: Cheilosia scutellata; assembly: GCA_955612985.1. Classification (NCBI taxonomy): domain Eukaryota; kingdom Metazoa; phylum Arthropoda; class Insecta; order Diptera; family Syrphidae; genus Cheilosia; species Cheilosia scutellata. The sequence continues at coordinate 56,616,764 of OY015311.1, forward strand.
GTCCTCCTAATAACAGAATGACCAAGTTGTCTCAAAATTGACCCAGCCTGACCAATCCTACAGGAAAACTCGGCATTGCTCCTTCCATCACTCGTGAATAAGACCCCGATATACTTAAACTTCTCCACCTGTTTCAATGGGACTCCACTAACATGCAGAGTGCATTGAACAGGCGTTCTGGAGACGACCATCACTTCAGATTTGTTCACGTTAACCATCATCTCAGCTTCAACACAAACGGCTACAAACCGATCGAGTGCGCGCTGAAGTTCAGTCTGAGAGGACCCAAGGATGACTTATTCTCGGATCACAATGGGCAGACTATGCGAAAACGATTAGGGAGAAGATACAACATCCAAATGATGAAAATCTCACTGACACTCACTCAATCGACAACGCAGTCCAATTAATAACTGAAAACATACACAAAGCCTTTGTTAAAAATTGTCCCATCTCTCGCAATCGCAAACCCAAAAAGGCAACTAGGTGGGCCAGCGAGCTTAAAAAGCGGCGAACTACTGTGAGACAACTGTTTAACAAAGCAAGACAGAGTAGAGCAGAAGAAGACTGGATAACGTATAGATCCTAACTTAATCGGTATACTAGAGAAATTAGGAAAGTTAAATTTGAATCCTGGAACACGTTCTGCGAATCCATGGAGAGTACAAGTGAGGCTGGCAGACTAAGTAAAGTATTATCCAAAGATTCCACGGTTGCAGAATATATCTATTAAACGAGCTGATAACTCTTGGACAGAGTCTAGTCAAGAAACACTACAACTCTTAATGGGCACGCACTTTCCGGAGTCCAGTGAAATCACTAGGTATGAGATCATTCACACTCCTATTCCTCCAGGTACTGAACCGGATATAGCCACGGAAAAAATTATAACAGAGCACAAAATCGCTAGGCCCCCCTATAAATCAGCGGGACCAGAGAATGTCATGTATAATATTGCCATGGCTGAAAGTAATTTGCAAAAGCTGCATAAGGCTCTGTTACATATCGCAAAGCTTCAAAGAAGTAAAAGTGATATTTATTCACAAAGCAGGAAAGCATATGCACAGCACAGCAAAAGATTTTAGGGCGATAAGCATCTTCTCGTTTCTTTTAAAAACACTGGAGAGAATAATCGACTTAAACATAAGGGAATTATTCAACGAACATAACCTATGTAGCACTCAACACGCCTACCTTAAAGGTAAGTCCGTGGAAACAGATCTGCACGAAGTTGTGTCAATCATTGAAAGAAAGATCGAGAAATTCAATCTGCCGAAGTTGAACGGGATTCGTCTGAAACTTCCCTCAGAAGCTAAGTATCTGGGCATCATCCTGGACTCTAAACTGGAAACGTAACACAGAAGAAAGTGAAAAGAAAGCACTATATGCCTTCTACGCATGCAAGAAAACCTTTGGTAAACGCTAGGGTATGCGCCCTTATGTAATCCATTGGATGTATACAGCAATTATAAGACCCATACTTACTTACTTATGGGTCCAGTGTATTGTGGAAGGCAACAGAAAAGGCAACCTATCTCAATAACCTATCCAAGGTACAGAGACTGGCATGCATCGGCATAACGGGAGCAATGAGATCAACACCTCAAGCCGAGCTGGAGATGATTCTAAATCTTCCACCCCTATGTGAATACATTTGTAGCATGGCAGCCAAGGGAGCCCTCCTCCTAAAGGAGGCAAAATCCTGGAAACACAGCTCCTATGGGCACGGCTCCAAAAATACTTGAGTATCGATCTGGCTCGAAAAACTGACTAGATGATTACGTACCAGAGCTACAATATAAACTACTCTGCCTATATACCCCAAAGACAGGATTGGATCACTAACACGCACGCAAGCGTACAAGAAATACAGATCTACACTGACGGGTCAAAAATGGAAGTAGGTACAGGAGCCGGAATATTCTTGCGAGTCCTTATGTATATATGACTCGTATAAACTCCCAGATGAATGCAGCATCTTCCAAATGAAATAGTCGCCATCGACAAGGCAGCATATCTATAAAGGATCTCGAAAGCGAATTTTAACAATTAACAATGGTTTTCTGGTACAAAACCAGTTTTTAATTGTTAAAATTCGCCTGTTGTACAATACTTGTAGTTTTGTGGTACAGGCCCCAGGTGGTGTTAATTTTTTCCCTTGATTTTTGGTCAATATTTCTTTTTGCTACACTAATTGGAATGTCTATTGATGTAATTATATTTGCTGCATCAAGTTCCGACCCAATTCTTGCTAGTTCGTCTGCTTTTTCATTTCCATCAATGTCACTATGTCCTGAAACCCAGCAGAGAATGACCTTGTGTCTATCGCCTATTTCGATTAGGGCTCTTTGACAGTCTCTGGCTGTCTTTGATTTAATAGTTGCTCTGTCTAGTGCTTTTATGGCCGCCTGACTGTCTACGAAGATTATAATCTTCGAAGGTTCGAGATTCTTTATAGATATGCTGCCTTGTCGATGGCGACTATTTCATTTGGAAGATGCTGCATTCATCTGGGAGTTTATACGAGTCATATATACATAAGGACTCGCAAGAATATTCCGGCTCCTGTACCTACTTCCATTTTTGACCCGTCAGTGTAGATCTGTATTTCTTGTACGCTTGCGTGCGTGTTAGTGATCCAATCCTGTCTTTGGGGTTTTCTGGTACAAAACCAGTTTTTAATTGTTAAAATTCGCCTGTTGTACAATACTTGTAGTTTTGTGGTACAGGCCCCTGGTGTAACAGACACGACTGTGTTATATCCCGTAGCCTTTGGCCAATAATCGACGAAAAAAGAACAAGATGTATTCTGAAAATGAACAAACGAGATGTTTGTATCTTAACGGGTGTTCAATAAACAATAAATGCTACTAACTAAAACCTAAGGAAAAGAGCACATGCTTACACCTTGCACTTGCACAGAAAAAGATCCAATTATGTCGTTTTTTCGATTCGATTTTTGTATTTTAATGTGTTTAGAAATGGAATATTCTATTATTTCGTGTATATTTGAATGATTTTTCGTATAATACGCTCAAAAACCATTTGCCAGATGCAGGGTTTTTAAATCCACTCCATTAAGCAGGGATATACCTCGATAGTAAGACATAGGATCGTCTTTTTTGTAGATGGGGCATATGGAGCTGATAGTCCAGTCATCGGGCATGTTTTCTTCCACCCATACTTCGTTGATGATTCGGTGCAAAATGAAAATGACGTTAGGGTGGATTTATTTAGCTAATGGCCGAGATAAACATGACTTTCTCAACATTAACATTTAACCGTACAGTTAACGATATTCTGGCAACTAAATTTGTTTATTAGTATGGGCATTTTGGAAAGTGTTGAGTCTTTGTGTTAGCTGCCAGACTAAAGTCGATTATTGGTTAGTCTAAGAGCCCGCTGCAAATTTTGGGTGTGGATAATAACCAAAAGCAATGAGTACCCCTAAAAAGTTTGGAAATTTCTTATTTCAAAAATGAAAATCTTGCAGCCGGTGGTGGCGGCTCAGGTGAGTAATACTATGTTAAAAACTAATATTTTTTGAAAGTTGGGATAATTGGTATAACCACTTGAAACTAGTCTCCAGATAAAGGAAATTACTGCCTAAATACGAATCCGTGGGTGCAAGACGTTTTGCAGGCGGCCATCAACCGCTTGCCAGACGCGCTCATAGTACGACTCGAAACCCGGTTTTGGGCTAATTGATATAACCAATTAAGCTTGGCTCTAAAATGTAGAGCTTGACCCCCCAAACACGAATATATGGGTGCTCTTAGACGCGGCCAACCCCCTGCCAGACGCCCTTAAAAAATGGAAAAATCAGTTTTTTGAATTTTTGATATAACCACTTGCGACATATGCCAAAATAAAGATCTTGGCCCCCAAAACACGAATATATGCGTGCAAGACGTCTTAGTCGCGGCCAACCCCCTGCCAGACGCCCTTAAAAAATGGAAAAATCAGTTTTTTAAATTTTTGATATAACCACTTGCGATATATGCCAAAATAAAGAGCTTGGCCCCCAAAACACGAATATATGCGTGCAAGACGTCTTAGTCGCGGCCAACCCCCTGCCAGACGCCCTTAAAAAATGGAAAAAATCCGTTTTTTGAATTTTTGGTATAACCATTTGCGACATATGCCAAAATATATGCCAAAGCTTGATGTCTCAAACACGAATATGTGGGTGCAAGACGTCTTAGACGCGCCCAACCCCCTGCCAGACGCATATTTCCCGTTTTAAAGTATGTCACCTCTTATTTGGAGGTGTTATCACTTAAAACACTATAACTAACGCTATAACATTTTGGAAAGACAATTTAGTAGCGCATACAAGTCTTAAGCACTCTGGGTACATCTGTGCAGCTACAAAGTTATGGCTCTTAAACTAAAAATTATGAAAATTTGTTGTTTAATTTTTTTACAAAATGTTTTTTTCTCAAAATGTTTCCTTAATAAATTTTAACTTTTTTATGAAATTTTTATCCTTGACAGATTTCCTATAAATTATGTTAAGTAACTTTTTTACGTACAATCAACAGAAGTTCTAGTAGAAGCCATTTTTTGTCAGACAAAAATGGTAAAAAAATACTCGATATTTCTTTAAACTAAAGTTTTTCCTTCATAGAAAAAATCCGTGTGTGTTTTATCAAGAGACCTGGGTTGCCAAGGGTTGGGGCCAAATCGACCAGTCCATACCGTTCGTTAAAAGTATGGTTGAGGAATGGAATTACCCCGCTGCTACTATGACAAGGTGCCCCATTTTGTTGAAAGAACATCACTCTTCTCTGAACAAACAATCATAGCTTACTATTTCCATAGTCATCACACCACAAACCACATACTGGTTTGTGCATCACACGAAAACACATGTCAGACAAAGAAAGCACACCTCATAGAATACTATCGATAGCAAGCTATGAGCTGAGCAATAGATAGAATACCATTTTTCATAGAATACTATTTGTGGTCTCCATCTCCACGAGCAATTCTCATAGCATGCTATATGGCATTCTATGAAAAATTGCTCGTGGAGGCGCCGGGTAAGGTTTCACTCAAAAGGGGAACACTTTACCACTGCGTCACGGCCACCAGCACTTGGAAGATCTGCCTGTTAGTGGATGTGTCGCTACGTTTTTTAAGTTTGGTTTCTCTCGATGTAATTATCACAAAAACGTTTTTCAAGTTAAGAGCCTGTATTAATGAAGATAATTTCAAAATACGTTCCCTTTAATATCTATTTATATAGTATTGAATATTTAAGTTACCTAGAAAAGTTTGAGAACCAAGGTCGGAAGAATTGTCTACGTTTGCTGGAGAGTCCTCGGAGTCTATGCTGGATAAAAAATTTCTTGACGAAGCACAAACATCACCAAAATTTGTACCTAAATCAGCCGGTCGTTTTTTAATAGTATGTGTTTCGTCTACTATATTTCGTTTTCTTCGCTTGTAGGGTGTAAAAAGTCGAATATGTTCAGAACCTAGAAGAAAAAATTGAGAACACAAAATATTTAAAACAAAAATACGTATAATTTGTCCCCACCCTTAATAATAATATAAAATATAAAATACAGTCCTCACCCTTAATCTAAGTATATATAAAAATGGTGGCAAAAATGTTTAGTAATTCATCAATTGAGAACGGCTGAACCGATTTGGCTCAAATTTCTTTTCAGTTGTTCGTAATTACCAGGAGAAGGTTCTTCGAAAAGAAAATATTGGGAAAACCCTCCGGAAAAGTCGGGAAAACGGAAAAATTGAAATTTGAGAACAACTGGGCCGATTTGGCTCAACTTTTTTTTTCAGTTGTTCGTAGTTGCCAAGAGAAGGTTCTTCTAAAAGAAAATATTGGGAAAACTCTCCGGTCGGGAAATTGGAAAAATCGAAAATTGAGAACGTCTGAGCAGATTTGCCTAACATTTTTTTCAGTTGTTTGTAATTGCCAGGAAAAATTGAAAAATCGAAAATTGAGAACGGCTGGGCCGATTTGGCAAACGATTTTTTTTTGATTTGTTCGTAATTGCCTGGGGTCAGATCACGTAAAATAAAAACGATCGAACGACATCGTTTTCACTGAAGCTGTCTCTATCATATCTGTGGCAATAGACAGAGACTGCTAGTATCGAAACGACGTCGTTCGATCGTTTTCATTTTACGTGATCTGGGCCCAGGTGAAGGTTTTTACGAAAGAAAATTTCGGGAAAACCATCCGGAAAAGTCGCGAAATTGGAAAAATCGAAAATTGATTTTTTTGTATGGAATTTTTTGTGCAATTGTTCCGGAATGGCTTTTCGAATGGAAAAATAGAAAATTCTTAGTTGAAAATTTGGAAAATTCGGAAAAAAACGAGAAAGTTTTGAATTTTTTTTCGACGACATTTTGCATTTTATTGCTGATTTGACGATGTTAAGGTGGAAAATTCGTTGCGAAGCTTGGAAAATTTCGAATAATTGTGAAATTCATTGTGATAAAAGACGGTTTGCGTGCATTTTGGGTGGAGAAGTTAACGAGATAAATAATAGATGGCGGTGTGCTCCGATCAATGGCACAACCCAATAGATGGCGTTATACGTTGACTTAGGCTGTGCGCAATTTGACAGGTGCCCTTTTCGCATTGTCATTTTCTATTGAGCAAATGTGATATTTTTCTTGCTGCAATTAATTCGAGTTTTGCGTATTACAGTCAAACTTCCATAACTCGAACTTCTTTAAGTCGAATTTCTCTATTACTCGAAGTTTTATTGAGAACTTTGCGCTTTCAACGTTTCAACTTTTGGCCTCCATAAGTCGAAGTTTCTATAACTCGAATTTATTTTCTTTCATTTTGAGAGTTCGACTTATGGAAGTTCCACTGTATTACACTGATTCCGGATAGTCGTATATCGCGCATCACATCCGCAAACGATACAAACATTACTATCAATTAAAATTGAAAAAAAATTGCAAGTTCTGGAATAGAGACGTTATATATTTAGTAATCGCTGAAATTTAGGCAATATTTTTGCGCCACTTGAATAAAGCGTGCATTTAGTTTTACCGTTATCTTTGGCACGTGGACTCATATTTTTCTTTGATCGAGTTTTTTTTGTTAATTTCGACTAGGTATTTAATTAAAAAAAAAAAAAAATGGGTGCAGAAAAAGCCTTAACCGAGGCGGAAAAGGGAAGCTTAAAGAACGCTCGCCTATTTATTACCAAATTAGCTATGAAAATCGTACTTTTACGTAATGAGTCGACTATGGATAAAAACATGAAAGGCCGCATATGAATGTGGAAAGGCGACTTATATTAGGAAAAGCGTTAAATTCTCACGACTCTTTGGCGAAAATCAGGGAAAATATGGTATCAATACAAGTCTCATAAGTCACAACTATGCGTTGTGTTATTTCGAATGCTAAGCATATAAAAATACTAACAATCAAGAAGAACCCCTTAACCCGGTTCGTAAAGCGTAACCTTTTTGTCGCGCAAATGTGACTTGGGGCCTATAACATAACGTGACAAGTCGACAAGTCTAAATTCACTTGTCCAACTATGCTTGTCCGACAAGTACACATTAATTCTGTAACAAAACGTAAACCGTTGCACTTGTCAAAAGAATGAAATTCCCTCGACTTGTCGGCATTCTTCGACAAGTGTTTAACATGTGAAAATGGCAAAAATCGGATGACGGACAAAAAAATTTTATTTAAACAAAAATAAGAGAGCAAAAAGATATCCTTTTTGGTGCTTTCTGTGATGTCCTAACAAAAGAAAATAAATGTGCAAAATAGAAGGAATTACACAGCCAGGAAAAAGCTTAAATATTGTTCTGCAAAATAAGAATTGGACTTATATAAGGGACGTATATTTTAATTATATATTATATATTATTTTATTTCTGTATTTATATTCTTCTTTTCCAAAGGTATTACATTAAAAATGCACTTGTCAGCTCTTGACAATATTCAAATCACCTGTCCTAATTGAACCACAGTTCTACAAGTGTTTCTTGACACTTGTCGTGTTCTGTTACATAAAGAGGGAAATTATATAATTTCACACTTGTCATCTTTCATCGCGACAATTGTCGAAGTATTCACGGACTTGTCGTTTTGTGTTACACAATTTTTTACAAGTTGTCGAAATTCACTTGTCCTACAACTACTTGTCGCGTTGTGTTACAGGCCCCTGGACTTCGTAGATGGCAGCATTTATCGATAAATTTGAATTTTTTGTATGTATTGGACTTGTTTTGGTTATTTGTCAATATCTCAGAGCTGGTAACACCTAGAGTGACGATTTAAAATTGTCTGGAAAGAGGAAAAATAGACACATCTTTTTGAGTGGTGAACGATTGATGTAGCTCTAAAACTGTGGCAGTGGTGCATGCAACAAACCATGTAGATGTAAAACGCATAATTTGCACCATCGGTATCAGCATCCCCGCACATAGTCGATGATCTCATTTGCCGTCGGCACAACTCGTTTCGGCGTAACAGCTAACCCAAGCAGTGGTGTTGTTTAGGGGGCATAGCAAACTGTATGAACAAAAAATGCATTGTTTTGATTAATTGGCTCCACCAGCTCGGGCCAGCACGATATGGACGTATGTATTGGTGATGGCTAAACTAGCTGATCAGCTGGAGAGGAGACAACATGATGCGTGGGGCGTGAGCAGTTTAGCGGTGGAAATAGTTTTTGGACAATTTGGCAAACACGGATAACAGTCGGAAAATGAGTCAAGGACAGCTGGATGAAAGTTTACTTACGAAAGTACAAAAAACCAAATTGCCATTCCTATTTGTAAAGCTAAAGCGGACAAATTAAACTCAACATTAGTAAACGAAGTTGTTGTTTTTTTTTTTTCTTTTGAATTTTCCGTCGGCTTTTTTGTTCTTTTGCTCGATTGTGCTAGGCCCGACGGCCTTAGAAGTTAATTTAAGCGGCGAAGCTGAACGACTTCTGCGAAATACTGCAATCTCTGACGGTTGCTATGAGTCTGCGTGGGCAACATTAGTCAAAAGATTCCAAAATTGAAAGTTGTTAAAGGACAATCAATTCAGATTACTATTTATTTATTTAACTAAAGCTTGCTCAGGAGTCAGCCGATGACATCAAACAGTTGTTAGATACCACGAACGAGGATAACAGTCACTTCAAAACCTTGGGGTCGCTGTCGATCCTTGGGAAGACGTCCTCATACTCTTTGGGAATCCTATATTTCTTCTTATGCTGACTATCCAGCATATTCGTTTTTTACTGCCTAGGTCAAGAACTTTAGAAGTTATTGGTCAAACAGCATCACAATTTGCTCAATCTAAGGGCAAAAAACAAACTTCTACCAATGTGCGTCCCTATAATGCAACAGTTCCTAAATGTGCAATGTGTCAGGGTACCCATTCAATAAGAAACTGCTTCAAATTTAAAGCCTTAAATGCAAAGAAGAAACAGGACATAATCAGGAGAAATAAGCTGTGTTTGAACCAACTTCCTCCGCCACTACCACATGGACTTGCTCTCCTTTTCTCAGCTTTCTTCACTCGCTCGTCTGCTAGCCTTCCACAGCTGAGATTTCCTTCGAGTGCATTGGATGTTTAGGTGGTTGGGTGTGTATGAATCGTGAAAGCGCTGATTGGCGCTAAATCAACGGTGTCGTCAACAGTCAAGATGACAGTTACCTTACTTGAGCTACTTCGACATATTTGGAGCTGAGGTCAGTGAAGATTGAAACAGAGATGGTGGCGGATGTAGGTACCCTTTATGGGCCAACATCCCCGAAGTGGGCTATTGACACCGGAGGAATCCGGGCCCTTTCGTCCAAGGGGTCCAACAAAGGGCCTGGCCCTTCAAGTTTTTGGTTGTAGTACCCCGGCGTACAGTACTGCCCGACTGCGGAAAACCAACTCCGTTGCGAAACAACAACAAGCCTCGGACACGGATGATTTTACTGTTGACGAACATGGCAAACGAAAGGACAACGATTTTCGGATCTGCACGCCCCTTAACAGACCTCGTGCAGCCGAACGGCTAGCGTAGGCCCTGAACCGCTATAAAGCAGACTTAACGACTACAAAATCTGTTTTACCCAGACAGGTTAAACTGAAATTGGTAAAGGCATTAATTGTACCTATTATTTTCTTTGGCTGTGAGGTGTTTGCCAATCCTGATTCCCTCTCACTTCATAGACTAAGCGTTGCTTTCAATTCAATTGCCCGTTTTGTTTTTAATCGAAGTAGATTTGACCACATCTCATCTGAGGCTCGTCAGCTTCTTGGATGCAACTTGGAGGCTTTTTTTAAATATCGATGCTGTGCTTTAATTTTCAAAATTATTCACAAGAAAGAACCTAACTACTTGTTTACTAATATACAATTCTGTACTTCCAATCGCTACATAGTATTGCGACCCGCTACATATACCTGTTTGACTTCACGCAGGCAATTCTTGATTATTATTATTATTATTATTATTATTATTTATTAACAGGTAATTAAAATTACAAGGTAACATAAAAGATTATAGAGCCTAGCTGCAGAGACTATTGGCAATTCTTCGTTTATGCTGTCAAGCTCTGGAATAATCTACCCAATTACGTGAGGTCTAAAATCGAACACAGAGCATTCTTAAAAGTCTGTTTTGAACACTTTTCCAATTTGAACTGATTGAGCTTTATTTTCTTTTACGTTTTTTCTCACTCTTACTCCACTTGGTTGCGTTTATTCTTTCTTTTTCTTTTTTTGTATTAAATATTTAACTAAAAATTTAAATTTTATTTATATAAAATTTTCTTTCCTTTCAATAATTGTAGTATACTTGCACATTCTGTAATTTAAATTGTATGCTTTTCCATTTCCTGTGCTCTTATGAATTAAACTCGATGTACAGCGTTTCATTACAAAATAAATCTAAATCTAAATCTAAATCTAACCGCCATCCAAGAAGTGCGATGCGAAGAAGAGGATGAACAACTGTGTACGCCTTCGGATATCCCGAACAGCGCCCAGACAAGTAAATAATGTGAGGAAGTTTGACGTCGGACGGCTAAAATCTACTTCTGCAGATAACGGCGATGGCGAACTAAATCCCGCTGTTAAGCAGAATGAACCATTCAACCTGGACAATGAAGACCAACGATTCCGTCCACCCGACCTGGACGAAGTGAAGATAGCCATATCTTAGCTTAAGTCCAACAAAGCCGCTGGATCAGATGGCCTAACCGCCGAGCTATTCAAAGCGGCAGGCGATGACTTGGTTAGGAGCATGCGCCAACTCATCTGTAAAATATGGTCGGAGGAAAATATGCCCGATCAATGGAACCTCAGCATTGTTTGCCCGATCCTCAAAAAACGAGACCCTCTGAACTGCGCTAACTACAGAGGTATTCGTCTAAAATCGCATACAAGATCTTATCTGCCGTATTGTGTGAACCCCTGAAGCCTTTCGTCAACAACCTCATTGATCCCTATCAGTGTGGCTTCAGACCAGGAAAGTCCACCATTGATCGAATTTTCACACTACGGCAGATCTTGGGGAAAACCCAGGAAGTTCAAATCCCATATACCCATATACCCACCATCTTTTCATCGATTTTAAGGCCGCCTACGACAGCATTTATAGAGACGAGCTATACAGAGCAATGTCTAGTGTTGGCGTCCCTGTGAAACCCGTCCGTTTGTGCAGGATGACAATGGAGAATGCACGCTGCTCCATCAAGGTCGGTAAAGAACTCACCGGGACCTTCGATGTCAAAAAAGGATTTAGATAAGGCGATGCGCTGTCATGTGACTTCTTCAACATCGTTCTTGAAAGAATAGTGCAAAACTCAAACGCTAACACCAGAGGCACTATCTTTCAAAAGTCCGTCCACCTACTTGCCTACGACGACGACATCAGAACGCAGCGTGATGTCATTGGCGCGTTCGTGAGCATTGAGACGGAAGCGGCGAAGATGGGTTTGGCGGTCAATGAGGGCAAGACAAAGTATATGCTGTCATCAAGAAAGGACACCCAAAACCGACGTGTTAGACAGAATGTCACTATAGACAGATATAACTTTGAGGTGGTAAAGGACTTTGTCTACCTAGGCTCCGCTATGAACTCAGACAATGACATCAGCGCTTAGATTAAGCGAAGAATAACTCTTGCCAATCGCTGTTTCTTTGGGCTAAGAAAGCAATTGAGTAGCAAAGCCCTCTCTCGAACAACTAAAGTGACCCTTTTTAAGACCCTAATCATCTGTGACCAAACTATATCCAGGGGATCGATTTGAGCACGGTAGTAGGTAGTAGCATATTATCATACTCCAACTAGTAGCGCTTTGCCGTACCGTATGTCGGTTGAACTTCCATTAAAGGAGTAGTAGGTATAGTATAAACGATAAGTCCCTTTCGATACCTTCAGATCCAAAGGCCACCTTTATGACCCAAGGCTACAGGATCCCTTGAGTCAGTCCAGGCAGCTGAACCTGAAGGGCGTCGAAGCCACAACAGCGTCAGACATGCTAGCCAGGTCTCAGCTCGTCGATGGGAGGGATCTTGCTGATGTGACGTCGAACTATGTTACGTATTTACATGTCTGTAGATTAGGTGTTGTTTACTAAAGAAATGTTAAGTGAGAAGCCCGAAATTGTCTAAATTTTTGTAATGCGCTTTTGCGACGACGGTCCGAAAAGAGAGGAGAGCTTACGATGGTATTCTGCTCCCCTTGAGTGTGCCCACCCCTAAACTACAACGCCACCCATCTGGTAGTGTTTCCATGGCTATCACTCCACTCTATATATTAATGATAGCCCCGAAGACGACTTGACAATGAGATTATGCTCTCACCTCTGCCACCCTTCTTTCTGCTTCGACGAACGATCACACCCACCTAAAAATTAAAATTACCAGGATCCCATGATCCTAAAGAAACGACTTCCCAAAACGGTATTCACCTCTCATTCAAAAAGACAAAAATACTAACAATTTCCACAAATCCCTATTGGGAATATAACACATTTATTATAAATTCGAAATACTAATAGTTATGCTTAAAATTAAATCTAAATCTAAACTGCTCTATCAGCTTAACACTTCATCCTCAATTAGCATCAAGGCCTTTAAAACAATTGACGAAATCCTTTTAGCTTTGCCTCTAATCAATGTAAAATAAAAATTTCATTTAGCAAAGGTCAACAAATTTCAAGCCATAGATATTTCAAGTAATTACTTTAAAAAAAAATTTTGCCACTATATAATTAAATTAATATTATTTCACGGTATTCTCTGTGGGCGAAAACTTTTTGTCGCTAGTGTGACGTTTAGATAATCGCAAATTCAAAATCATATGTATCTCATTAATCGATAGCCTTATGGGCACTGAGAATTAACAACAAAAATACCTATTGTCATCCCTTACGGACAAACCAAAACCAAAAAGCTCTTAGTTCACTCAAATTAATATTATGTATACGTAAACAATAGAATGCAACATGATCACTTACCAATGATAACGACGCGACGAGTTCTCAGAGGTGAGGGGGATGGTATGCATATCATTCTCCAGCCCGTGGTGAAATTGAAGTGGAGGCAAATTATGTTCCACTCTCCTTTTTTTTTGAAACGCTGTCCGGAAGAAAATAAGTTTACGTACACATGGAGCGAACTTTACAAATAAAAATCCCTAGAAGTTAACTCTCCTATATACATATGATGGTTCTCTAAGCTGCGATTATTGGAGGTGTAGGATCAAAGAGGTTGCGCTGATGATGATGCTGGATTCATTGGACAGTGTTTGAAGAGGCGAGGGGGTTATGCTCTGGTTCTCACTTATGACGTATGCTATTTTTTCTAGTTCGTCCAGCTTTTTGCCTATGCCGACAGATGATGACGTCGCCGATTGTAAGCACGGGGTGAGTTGTTTTGACGACGTGCGGTGTACGATGATGGTACCGCTGATGACGTCACGGTTATCTTGCACGCGATTTCACGTGTGTGCCGCGTTGGAATGGTGGGAAGTGGCCGATCGGACGAACGATATCAGGCTGGGTGTGGGTTGCACTGATATATTTGTCCCGAACTGCTTGGCCGTCACTGAAGCTGTGGTATTGATCGTGCTTTTAATTAATTTTGCAGGTCGGTATGGGGTCACTTTGCTGAATTTTAGCGAGGTCTGCACTCTGCACTTATGCGCGAACTGGTGAAGGGATTCAAGGATCACTGCACTAGATCTTAATATGACCTTCGACGGTACTTGTCAACTGTTCGGGTATCAACTGGTCACTGACGGATTGACTATTACACTTGGGTAAATGTTTTACTGTCTTTCAAAAATTATTTACTCCGGACTGTTTGATTATCGCACTTATTATTATTATTTTTATTATTTTTTGTATCTCCACAGGAAGGTATATTCACTTTGCCATTACATTTGTAACGCCAAGAAAGAGTCACCGGAGACCCCATAAAGTATATATATTCTGAATCAGGATCACATTCTGAATTGATTTAGCCATGTCCGTCTGTCTGTCCGTCTGTCCGTCTGTTGAAAACACGATAGCGTCCAAACGAACCGACCTAGGCGAATGAAATTTTGTTAGAGGACTTCTTTTTACCGTCGTTAGGTTGGTATTGAAAATGGGCTATGTCGGTCAAGTAGTTCTGGTACCTCCCATACAAAACCACTATTAGACCCATGTGTCTCTCTGTCTGTTGAAAACACGATAGTGTCCAAAGGAATCGACATAGGTGAATACAATTTTGTGAGAGGACTTCTTTTTATCGTCGTCAGGTTCGTATTGAAAATTGTCTATGTCGGTCAAGTAGTTCTGGGACCTCCCATACAAAACCCACATTAGACACATGCATGTACAATACATACTAACTCGCATGGTAAACATTTTGCTTGCCTTTTATGCAGTGGAGGGTATCAAAGCATCGACCAGGCCGATGATAACACTTTTACTTGTTTTTTTTTTTTCGATTTAAACGCTTTCATTTATGCGTTGAATAAGCAACTTGCTCGCGTAAATAATACTTCCGCGTAACGTACAACCCAACCGACCGCAGCACTGTCTTCAGCCACGACTTTCGCAAAACTGACCAACGTGAAAAAGAACTCTCACCCTCACGCCGAAAGCGTGTCTTGGTTTTATACCATGAAAGAGCTTAGACGCAGTGATGCCAGATCGTGGGTAATTACCCATTTCGTGGGCATTTTGCATTTCAAAATTAGCTTAAAGGGCGAAAGGGCATTTTTATATCTCTCAGAACAAAAAAAGGGTATTTGAAATACTTCATCCAATCTCTTAGCAATATTAATTTTATTAAATTATTTTTATATCTGAATGCAATCATTAAATACCTAATGCATACTCTGAAGCAACCCATTTAGATTCATTCAATGAATGCACTCATTTCACTTATTGCAAAATAAACATCTGTCTGTCATTGTGTTGTCAACGTCAACGTCTTCGTGTTGGTTCCAACATAACCACTAGCTTTCTTGGTTCGGAGCGGAATAATTTGAAAATCCACACTTTTTTGAAGTGACATCTATTGTTAACAATGGGGCAACAATTTGAATTTCAACCGTTTTACTTGCCAAATTCACTAATAGCCGGTTTTACAGTGCATGTTTAAACGAAGTACTTAAACCGTGAGTGTATTACAGTGAAATTCGAACGAACGTTTAGTTAAACTTCGGTTTAACTTTTCTCGTCTGTTTTGTACGCCACTGTAAACGTAGAACTCATGTGTATTTGAAATTTCCATCAGTTTTATATTTTATTTATTGTGTCAGTTTGGAAATTTGAAAGTTTTTGATGGCGCTACAAAGCGTGGTGGTCCTGGGCCCCTCCAGCCGGCTCGATCTCTAGCCTGACTTCTCTAATTTCGCACTCCAAGCAGTCGGAGATCTCCTTCTACCTGGTTCGTAGGACTTACAGCTCGAATACAGCAAGGGAGCCTTCATCCGACTGGATAAAGGTCCATGCTCATTCACCATATAGCAGGACTGGGGATGACGAGTGTTTTGTATAGCATCTCAGGGCTTTGGCTTAGCCTGTATAATGGAGCCCGATGAAGTACTCAACCCTAAGAAGAAGGTAAGCTAGCTCATCTGCTGCTAGCTCTAGGCAAACCACAATGCATCTTTCTCTAGGTTTGGAATAAACTCCAAGTGGACCTAAGCTGGAGTGGCCGATTGGAGGGACAACTTCTTGCAGACTCCTGCTGGAGAGAAACTTATCAGCAAGCTGGCAAACTGCAACATAAAGTGAACGTGATGACCAATACGTAGCTAAGCTTGCTGACACTGCGCAATGCGCACTATGCATTTAGAATAATATTTATAGCTAAGCCAATATTGTTTGCGACGGTTTCCGAAGCCTGCTAATAAAGTGACATAAGTCGTTGCACTTGTGAAATGGAAATGGTGCATTATGTGTTGTAATTATACCCGGTACCACACTGTGGTGAGGGTATATTCACTTTGTCATTCCATTTGTAACGCCCATAAGGAGGCGTTGTAGGTATGACAAACTATATATATTATTGATCAGCATCACTTTCTTAGTCGATCTAGCGATGTCCGTCTGTCTGTCCGTCTGTCTGTCCGTCTGTCCGTCTGTCTGTCCGCACGATTGCGGCCGTAATTTAAGAGCTATCGACTTGAAATTTGGTACGTAAGCTTTTATCCACCAGACTGAGGCTAAGTTCGAAGATGAGCAAGATCGGATGAAAACTACTACTACCTCCCATACAAAAATATCAGATTTATATAGCTTTTTATGTTAAAAATTAAATTTAAATAGCTACAGTAAAGATATCAAGTTTAAACTTTGCACGTATTGTTTTAATAATATTTAAAATTTTTTGACAAAAAAGGAGCTTGATCGAATAAAAACTACCCATACCTCCCATACAAATATATAATTTTTTAATACTAAAATATTTTTTTATTTTACAATAATATAGTACCGGGTATTTGAGCTTCGGCATAGTCGAAGATAATTGTCTTACTGGTTTTTGATTACACTTGAAAGTTGACGAGTACCGGCTGGAATCGGTTATGCTACACTGCTGTATTGTATTAGACGGTATACAAGCATTTCTAGAAACAGTGGAGTACAATCAAGGATAAGGGCTTGCACTTGCGAAGTAATTGGTTGCTTAAAAACAACAATGATGCAATGTTGCTTTGTAATATAAACCGGGAGGGAGATCGTACTATGAAATTCCGGAAAATAAACTCAGTTTAAACCCCCATCCATGTCCGGTTAAGTTAAGCTCGGTTTAAACTCTCTATTAAGTTTAAACTAGCACTGTAATACACATTTTCATGTTAAACGTCGGTTTAAACTTGAAATCTAGTTAAACGGAGTTTAAACTTGCACTGTAAAACTGGCTATAACTAAACTAAATAGTTGCCTCTAGCATTCTATGGAAAAATCAAAGATGGTTATCGCTTTGGCTCCGTTTCCAAATGCCATCTACTGTAAACGGTAACATAATTTATTTTTACATTTTGTCAACTCAAAAACATATATTATTTATGCTTTAAAAAAATATAAATATAAAGAAAAACCATTGCGCGCGTTCAATACAAAGAGAAGACTGTTTTTGTTTTTGTTAATTTTGGTACTACTATGTAGGTATGTAGTTTTATATATGTATGTATATTTTCGTGGGGAATAATTGGAAATTTTAAGTGACCTTATGTATAGACGTTACAATCTGTACAATTCGCGGGCTATAGGTCAAAGACAAGTTTTTTATATTTGCGACG
Organism: Cheilosia scutellata; assembly: GCA_955612985.1. Lineage (NCBI taxonomy): Eukaryota > Metazoa > Arthropoda > Insecta > Diptera > Syrphidae > Cheilosia > Cheilosia scutellata. The sequence continues at coordinate 56,634,511 of OY015311.1, forward strand.
TTTCGGACGTGATTACGTCCTTCATCAGGCCTTTATTAAATAACAGAACAAATATATAATTAATCACAATTACAAATGTGAGAAGTCAAGGGGACTTACGGCAAGAAACAAGAAGATTTACATTAAAAAGGATACAGCCAAGAAATACAAATCAACACAAAAAACTAAAAGATTGAAATTATACAATTAATTAACACATTTTAAAAAAGATATGTTGTTTTAAATATTACTTTTCATAATGATATGAAATAATTTAAGATTATAGAAAAACACTACATCTAATATCGGGCGAAGATCGATACTTTCGATGACTACTGTTAGGTAGGCATACATTGTCCCGGCAGACAAAGGAAATGTCACAGTCGCAATGTATAAGAAGGACTACGTATATCGGATGAGAGACATGATGGCGGATAGAAGCACTTACAGAGTTCTGCGCAACAATCCCACAACAAAGTTGCAAACACAAAACAACCTCTTCGCGAAAGAACTATTTGGGCTTAATCTGATCACGGAACAGGAGAAGAAACGGATGACCACGTATACAGCCAACAGCCCAAGAATATATGGTCTCCCTAAGATCCACAAAAGGGACATGCCATTAAGGCCGATTTGTGCCTCTATGAATGTTCCGTGCTACATGCTGTCAAAATTTGTGGTCAATATATTGAAGAACCTGACGGAGAACTCTAGGTATAATGTCAAAAACGCTAAGGACTTTATCCGCTGTGTCACTCCTATTGATCTGGAAGAAGATGATGTTCTAGTGTCTTTCGATGTAGTGTCACTATTTACGAACATACCCATCCATTTGGCACTAGAGATGATCGATAAAAGATGGGATCGATTACGCGATCACACTAAGCTGAAGAGATCCCAGTTTATGGATATACTTCGGTTCTGCGTTATTGACAACAACTACCTAGAGTTCGAAAATAGGATATTTCAACAGAAGCAAGGCGTCCCCATGGGCAGCCCAATATCTCCAATTTTAGCGGACATAGTAATGGAGACATTACTGGATGACGTTTTTGGGAAACTTGCATCTGGACCAAAAATAGTGACGAAATATGTAGATGATCTTTTCGCTGTCATAAAACGTGGTAATATTCAGGCAACTTTATCAGCACTAAACGATTTTCACCACCGTATTCAATTCACCGTTGAAACCGAAACAGACGGTGAGTTACCATATCTGGACGTCAAAGTGGTCAGAAAAGATAGACGCATGATATTCGACTGGTATAGGAAACCAACTTCTTCAGGTAGAATGATCAACTACAACTCAAAACACCCCAAACGAGTCATTATTAACACCGCCAAGAACTTCATCAACAGAGTACTTGACAACAGTGACACAAGCTTCCGCACAAAAAACATAAATATCATCAGAGACACCCTGTTATCTAACTCCTTCCCTGCGCCTATCATAAACAGCATGATTAAACAGCACAGCGTCGTGAAAGAGGAAAACATAGACGACCAGCTGCCCAGAGCAACTGTGTACAAAGGTGTTTTGTTTATTCCCTCCCTCTCAGACCGTATTAAGGCAGCACCGATAAGAGACAAGGAAAAAACAACAATAGCGTTCAGACCAGCCAAAACACTGAAGAATGAACTCTTCACTAACACAAAGGGGAAACTTGATGTGTTAGAAAAGTCGGACGTTGTTTACCAAATCAACTGCTTAGGTGGAAATGGGAGAAAATGCTCTTCGGTATACATTGGTACCTCTAAACAAAAGCTCAAAAACCGCTTGTCTGGTCATAGATCTGACATCAACAGTGGGAGCTTGCAGAAAACGGCGCTAGCTCTCCATTGCATTGAAGAAAAACATGCACCAGATCTCGGTAATGTGAGAGTATTGCAATCAGAGAGGCATTACAGTAAGCGAATGCTTTTGGAGATGCTACACATCACTAACACAGATAACACTATGAATCGTCGCTCTGATTGCGAAAATCTCAGCAACATTTACAGCCAGCTGATAAAAAGGCCTACCTAACAGTAGTCATCGAAAGTATCGATCTTCGCCCGATATTAGATGTAGTGTTTTTCTATAATCTTAAATTATTTCATATCATTATGAAAAGTAATATTTAAAACAACATATCTTTTTTAAAATGTGTTAATTAATTGTATAATTTCAATCTTTTAGTTTTTTGTGTTGATTTGTATTTCTTGGCTGTATCCTTTTTAATGTAAATCTTCTTGTTTCTTGCCGTAAGTCCCCTTGACTTCTCACATTTGTAATTGTGATTAATTATATATTTGTTCTGTTATTTAATAAAGGCCTGATGAAGGACGTAATCACGTCCGAAACGTCGCAAATATAAAAAACTTGTCTTTGACCTATAGCCCGCGAATTGTACAGATTGTTTCGTGGGGAATATCATAGGGTTTTTTCTAACAACGGCATGGGCGAAAAGGGTATTTTTGATAATCGTCGTGGGAAAGTCAGTGCGAAAAGTCTGGCATCACTGCTTAGACGGTAACAATAACAAACAACGTCTGTCTGAGCAGGAAAAAAAGAAAGAATGGGGTTTTTATTTAAATTCTAGTATAAAATTGTTGTTTTATTTCAGTTTAGTGTTTACCAATGAGCTACGAAACTACGAAAGATAAAGAAACAAAAGAGGAAAACACTAGTATAATGTAAAATTTGCGCTTCGTTTCGTTGTTTCTTTTGTTTTTTCCTATGTCAAGGCCTAGGGGAAAGATTTCAATAAGCTTATTTGGAAAGAGTGATAGAGAAACTCGAAGCACAAATGTGCGAGTTTCAAGATATTCATTCACAGCAAGGGCAACTTTGGAGCATTCTTCAATTCTGAACACTAGGGGAACACATTTTTGTGTAATTTGGATCTGTTCACAGAGTGTCTCCTTTATGATAAGTACCATTTTGTCGGCTGTGGTGGGTGTAAATTTATAAGGAATTGCATATTTTAAACAAATTCAAAAATAACAACTGAATATTACGGAAAGTAATAAAATACTAAATATTTTCTGTTTTTATTTAAGTTGCATTTTGAAACAAAATGCCTATACACCTAGACTTATAATAATTTAAAATTAGTGTGTTATCTTCGATATGTCATTATGGGATACATTTTTTTGTAATAGCACATCCTCCCATTTTGTATTCCCTGTTGATTTTTTAACTGAAGTATGTAGGGGGAGATGGGGCACATTGACACGATTTTCATTTGAACTAAAAACAACCGGCCAAGTGCAAGTGTCACTCGCGCACCGAAGGTTCCGTACGTTAGTTCATAATAATATGCATGCATAGTTAAGGTATTGTTGTCACTCGTCAGTTTCGACCGCCTACTTGGGTCTTCGAAAACTAACTATGTAGTACATACCTTTACTGACCTACACCCTAAAAATGCGAGCAAAATATTTCATTGCAAAATCATCGGCCCCACCCCCACCCAACTCGTTATAATACAAATACAAAACAGAGAGAGCACACGTGCAACAAAAATGCATTCACGAACACGATACAACGAATACGAAACAATGCGATGATCGTGGGGAGAGAGGCCAGAGCACAACCCTCCATCCTCCATGACATCGACCGAGATGCACTTGCACTAGCAACAACCAACAACATAAAATATTCACCATTCTCTCCCATCAAACCTCACAAAAGGTATTTCTCCTCAACTCAAGCACATCTCATATGCAAAAATCCTAGGTATGATATGAATTATGTCTCTCACTTAAGATCCGCCTCCTATCCAACAAAAATAATTTTCTCCACAGCAACCTAACGCCCATTCGCGTCGAATAATACTATGCTATAACTCTATGAGCGAGAGTTCTCTACTTCCAACAATACCTGAGCCATGTTGGCAATAATGTCACTTTTAAACATGAGAGAGCCATACACTATAGCCTCCTATTCACTTTACTTTAATGTCAAATACTTTCGTATTATCCAGATGTCAATGTTATACTTTTATATAAGGCCCTAGTTATAGCTATCATTGAAATGAATCATTGGGCCTTACCAATAATCATTTTTAGTCTTCAACTTAAATATTTTGACGGTCACAATGGAAAATTTTATATGGAAATTTTCGCCATTGTGACTTAGTAAAAGTTAGCCTGGACACTAAAAATGATTATTAGTACCGCGGATTGAAAATTTAGTTTTCCGATTTTAAGACGAATAATCAAACAATATTGGCTTTAGTTGGTATCAAGATAAAGCTAATCAATTGTGGAATTTTTTTACGAAAGAAATAACTTAATTCTGATTACAACTTTTCTTTAAATCCAATTTTATTATTTCACTGATCGAAATCGATTTCAATGAACAGCTGATTCTCGTTTCTCTAATTTGGAACCCAATCGTTTCACTGATGTGTTCGATTTTCATTCTATTCTCAGCTGTCAGTTTTGCTTTCAATGATCAACTCTAACCTCAAAACTAGACTTGTTTGTTGAAAAGTCACTGACAGGTACTTCCACTGACAGGAATTTTTCAATGATTGCTATAACCGACTTGTCAAAAATATGAAACCACAATTCCACTGATTTGTTCCAATGATGCATTTCAATGATAGCTATAACTAGGGCCTAAGACTCAATAAATGAATCCACAGCAACCACCACACCACTGCCAGCCACGCCCACGACATTCCAGATTCCACTCATATCCAACACGAAATCTCCCCATGCAATCCAACAACGCATAATGCATGGAGAGCGATAAACACACAAGCCACACCCTTTTCGGAGTAATTCTCTCGGTTTTCTTGCGCGTATATAATATATAGTGTTATGCGTATGGCCGTGTGGCCGTGTGGGTGTGGTGACATTGACATTACAGCGTTGCCGAAGTGGCACAATTGTGCCATTTTGGCACCCTACAGTCCGATTGGCACCTTGGCACCTTCAGTTCTCATTTGGCACCTTATGAGCTTGATACATTTTAATACATAATATTTAAAAAAAGCATTTTTTAAAATGTTTAAAATTGATTGAGAGTGCAAGCCATTTTCTCTTTCATCTGCGAACACTTATTTCATATTCACTGAAACTGAACTGAATCATTTTTAACAACATAGAACGCAGCCCTTGTGTATGAAATCTATAGCATTCTCGAAAACGAGGTAAGATGTCAGCGCTTCAGTCAGCGGCTGTTGTTACGTTGTTCTATTGGTTAATGAAAAAAAACTTAATAAAGTCATAAAAAATACTGAAAAGAATGTTTTTTTTTCAAGTAGTGAAACATACATATCGTGTACGAATTCATACACAAATAATCGTAATGATACTAATGCGAAATTATATGGTGTTGTGTTTTTAAATATCTCTCTGCCGTTGAAGGGCTGGTGGCACCCAGTTGGCACCTTTGGTTACCGTCAATGGCACCTAAGAACATTTTTTTGCGGCAACGCTGTATGACAATGGTGTATGAGATGGGTATGCATTGGGATTGGAATGGAATATGGAACTTCCAATTGTGGCGATTGATTGAGTTTTTTTGTAAATATCTTCTAAAATATTAACTTTTCGACATAACAGTCTTCAGCACATAGTATTTATACAGCTGATTTCGAAAATAAAATTCATACAATTAAATCATTTGGTAATGAACTTCTTTCCCTCAAAACTTAGATTGTGAGAAGTTTATTCGAGTGAAAGTTTTAAATTCGAGGAATACTCGATTCGATCCAATCTCGGAATTAGCACGAATACTCTTTAGGACTCACCTAATAAACACACCCACGCATGTTTTTTTTTTTTTTTTTTGGCAATTAATTTGTGATTTTATTTTGACCAGGAAGAGAAAAAAAGTAAGCAGAAAAAGTAAATACTCTGTAGGAATAGATAATCATTATTTTTTTTGCGCTAAAAGGTTAATTATTCAGTTTTCTAGAAGGAATTTGATTTTGAAATTTAATTTTTCATTGATGGCCATTTTGACAGCAATGCCAGCTGTTTACTTTTCAGGGGTAAAACCGACTGTTCAGAAAAGTGTTTGGGGAGCGTTTTATTGCACATTTTCTTACTTTACTTTCCTTCACTGAGATAGGTGTGCAAAAAAACAGACCTCATATTGAAAGAGTGAAGGAGGAACTCACGCACAAAGTTAAGAGTTACAAAAAATAAATATATCATGACAGGAAAGAATGCTTGCAAGCGGAAAATATATGTCAAGTTTTGTTTTAACGGAAAGACAGAAAGATACACAATTTGACTTGATCGCAAGTCATGAAGAGCTTGCTTGTTCAGATGAGGAAACAGGGACGACAATCACTTTTCACTTTTTGATTGTCATAGTTTCATATCGCAAATGGGAAATGCATGCTTCTGAGAGTACCTATTGCAATGTATTGATAATCATACAAATTATATTTGGATTTTCAGGAATAATAGCCGTATTTTATTATGCCCGTGATCTGAACCGGATCAGATCAGCATAATAAAACAAACCAGGATCAATTGTAATTTTTCTCTTGACGTGTGGCATTACTGAAAGAACTTGATGTTAATTCCTTCAAAATTTTACGTTTCTAATGTAAACAAAACCGAAATGTGTTAAAAAAACCTCAAGCTGTGTTTCTTAGTGAGGCGGCATAGTATACAATTGTATAACAACTGCACTTTGTGATGAAAGCATGCAATTTTTACCATGGAGGACACATTATATGATAATGATTTTAATATATTGGGGCACTTCAGATTGCGCCCTAAAGGGGTAAAAAGGGGGGGTCAAAGTTTGTATGGGAAAATTTTTATTTTTCATCCGATTGACTACAAACTCGGTTTATGTACTTCTCATAGAGAGTACATGAGGAAAACTGATTTCTCCGATTTTGAAAATTCAACTCTTAAAGGGGTAAAAAGGGGGTCGAAGTTTGTATGGGACCATTTTTATTTTTCATCCGATTGACTTCAAACTCGGTTTGTGTACTCTCTATGAAAAATAAAGAAAACTATTTTCTTCGATTTTGGAAATTCAACCCTTAATTTTGTAAGCCACTTTATTTGTATTTTTTTCATAGAACTACCAATATACACGAATAAAAAGATTCGCCTACAGTGAAGGCCTGAACTATCTATCTGGATCATGAAAAATGATATAATACACCGTCATTGAAAAAAAAATCGGAACAACAATGGCATATCAGTCAGTTGTGTTTTAAATCTCGTAGGTGAATATCGATTTTTGGTGTAACAAAGACGTAAGTGTTCATTATGCCAGTGATAAAATATATTTTTAGGTTTCTTCATTTATTTTTTTATTAGGTACATGGGACTTTTTAACTTTCACGTATACCTACGTAGTAAGAGAAAGATAGATATTGTTTTCGTACAAAATTTCGAACTCGAGATTTTGATCAATTCTGATATTACGATGATTGTGGGCGCAGTAGCGCAGTGGTTAGTGTGCTGGACTACTGTGCGAGGGATCCCAGGTTCGATCCCCGGAAAAACACAAATTACATCTTAAGGTTTTTTCTACTGCGCCACCTCTCGCGAACGTCTGACAAACATCCGAGAGTATGACTGTCCTGAAAAAGCTTCTCAATTCAGCCGTTCGGACTCGGCATAAAATTGTAGGTCCCTTCCATTCGTTCCAAAAATAGAAACTCACACAAAACGAATGGTTGCGAGAAGCTAGGCCTTGGGTGTCTACCGCCTGTCGCGCCGCCTATTTATTTATTTATTTATTTATATTACGATGATAGGGGAACTCAAAAGAGTGGGTCTCGCTAGCCTAATATTAACGGTACTTCCCATATAAAAATTTTACGAAATATTAAACAATTTAGATTTTTTCGAATACGGCTCTAACGATTTCAACCAAAATTGATAGTTGAATTAGTGTAGGCATGTTTAACATGACTGCATACCCAGTTTTTTGCTAAAAAGTCCAGCAACGGCCGTTTTGAAAATTGGCTTTTTCTCGAAAACGGTAAAAACGATTTAAAAAAAACTTATTTTTTATTCTTAACTTGATAGCAAACTCAATTTTTCTCTTAAAAGACTGCGTCCTTTGATATCCACCCAAATCTCTAATAATAGTACTTTAAAAAACTGCTCATATCTTAAAAACCCCATTTTCGATTATGATAAAAATGTAACTGGCAAGTAATGTTTAAATCCATAGTAATACTATTTGTTCAGTTTTGATTTAAACAGTTGCAAAACAATGTTTTTTGAACCATGAATGCGTCCTTCGATTTCCACCCCAATCGCTGAAAATGGTACTTTAAAAACTGCTCTTATCTCGAAAACGCCAAAACTACCCAAATCACGACCATTGAGACTACTTTTTTTAAATAATCAAAAAATGGGAATTCGAAATTCATCGCCTACTTGCCTCCTTTAAGTGTCAGTTGTTCGGGGTGAAATTTGAAAGTAAGTAATAAAGTGTTGTAGTTAATACGTATGTTTATGTAGTATGTATTACGTTTTTAATTAACAAGGGTTCAGTTACTAAACCTGAGTACATCTTGAGTAGGTATGATTTTAAACGTAAAATTTGCTGAAATGAATCCGAGATTCTGCGAGATTCGCAATAAACGAGAAAGTTTCGTGCGACCCAGTTGTGCACATTTTTTTATTTTGGTTATATTTTCTTAAAAATTTTTTTTTCTTAATAGTGAATTACTACACCAGAAAGTGTGTCAAATTTTCTTTATGTTGCAACTAACTGTAATTATTTTAAGAATTGTGTTCCTTATTTTTTTTTAATAAAAAATATTTAAAAAATTTCAAACGCGTTTTTCTTAGAATTAACATTTTTGCACTTACGTCGTTGCACCTCAAGTAAAATGCGATATTTGAGTGATAAATCGGGGAGGTTTATTGTGGGCGCTGTGGCTTACATCTTAAGTTTTTTCCAGTGCGCGACCTCTCGCGAACGTCTGACAAACATCCGAGAGTATAGCCGACCTGAAAAAAGCTTCTCAATTCAGCCGTTCGGACTCGGCGTAAAATTGTAGGTCCCATCCATTAGTAACAAAAAAAAAAATTAACACAAACGCATGGTTGCGAGAAGCTAGGCCTTGGGTTTCTACACGACTGTTGCGCCAACTATCGATTTGATTGTATGTAGAATTCATTCGAGAATACGAAAGAGCGGGCACATAAAACCAGTAACTAGAGAGACCCAAATCAAGTTGATATAAGCTGACTCGCTAGAGCGATATGATGCACGTTGACCTAAAAGATCTATTGTGCTTAAAATTGTAAGGTTTATGCTTAGGTTAGTAGCGCCTCTACTTTCCCAATGTAGCTGATGACACACTCAGCAGAGCATTTCCTTAATTCTTCGGTACTTATTAGTTATTACTTCCCTGAAAAATGATTTCCTTCTAATACTATGCCGGGCATTCGCATATGATATGCTCAGCTGATTCGTCTTCCTCAAGACATAGTACACATAGAGGGAATTGAAGCAGTGTAGTACTGATTTGGAGTCAATAGTGGGTGAGCTAAGGGCTTTTATAGCTGATTCACTGTCCGTGAAAATATGTATGCTTGCGCCTTTTATACCTGAGTTGTATATGAGACTAGCTTTTGCCCGCGGCTTCGGTCGCGCACTCTTCAGGATGTGACACAGAGATTCCTTCACAGTCAGTAAGTTGCCTCTTTTATATTTATATATCGTGCAGGAAACCTACCTAAGAAAGTGCTTATGACGCAATTAGTATTCTCTGAAAAATATGTCTAACTGTCTAATTGGAGAAACAGTTCAAAAATGATATGGTTAATATTTGTCGGTGAAGCGCTGGCATCTCAACACAGATCATACTATAGCAGACTGAGCCACTATCTACGGGACAAAACATATTTCTTAGCTGGCAAATACACCGATATGATGAGCAACATCTTTAGACTAAGGTGGAACTCTTACCCCTCTTTGTATCTAACACCGCCCAGATCTTCCTATACTGTTCAACATATGCAACCGAAAAGAACGTGAGAATGTGTACCAGTAGATATGCGTATGCTCCATTCTTACAGAATTCCGTTTGAATATCTTTGATGTACCGTGTACGTATTCAACTGCGATAGAGGTTGGGACGCATTACAAAGTTTCGAATTGACACGACGAACTGTTCGTGAGAAGAAAAGGGCCCATTTAAAAGGGGTCATCACTAATAACTCGAGTCCCAAGCTAAATTTCCAAAATCGGAGAAATAAGTTTTTTTTATTTCTCATAGAAAGTAGTACCGAGATTGAAGTATACTTGTATACATCATAACGGGAACCTCTGTCCAAAATTTCAGCTTTCTAGAGTTTAAAGCAAAGAGTTTAGGCTGGGCGTTGATGATCAGTGAGTGGTAAACTTCATTTTTAAGGTTCCGTGTCCATGTGGAGGAACCTTATTGCTTTCGCTACGATGTCTGTCCGAATAAAGTAAGAACATTTTGTACCTAGGTCTATCCCAAGAACTAATTGACGTAGAAGGCTGAAATTTGCACACAGTATCAGGTATAACCTCTAGTTAATCGACAAATACCAATATTAACAATACATCGGCTGGTTTGGGAGTTATTCTTAATTTCGTGGAAAAAATATGTTCATTCGTACAAAAAACTGTTTATTTTTAGATTTACAAAAAATACATTTAATTCTTTCTTGTAGATCATCTTCGTATCTATATATGTGCTGAAGACTGTTATGTCGAAAAGTTAATATTTTAGAAGATATTTACAAAAACACTCAATCACCACGTCATAAAATACGCCACAATTGGAACTTCCATTCCAATCCCAATGTGGGTATGCATCTCATACACCATTGTCAATGTCACCACACTTACACGGCCATACGCATACCATATTGGTGTTTGGTTTTGAACACGATCTACACCACGCGGCACGCCCACGCGCAAGCAAACCGAGAGAATTACTCCGAAAAGGGTGTGGCTTGTGTGTTTATCGCTCTCGATCTCGATGCATTATGCATTGTTGGATTGTATGGGGAGATTTCGTGTTGGATATGAGTGGAATGTCGTGGGTGGGAGTGGTGGTGGTGGCTGTGGGAGAAATTTATTTTTGTTGGATAGGAATAGGAGGCGGATCGTAAGTGAGAGACATAATTCATATAGGATTTTTGCATAATGAGATGTGCTTGAGGAGAAATACATTTTGTGAGGTTTGATGGGAGAGCATGGTGAATATTTTTTGTTGTGCATCTGATCTCGGTCGATGTCATGGAGGATGGAGGGTTGTGCTCTGGCTTCTCTCCCCACGATCATCGCATTGTTTCATATTCGTTGTATCGTGTTCGTCGTTCGTGTATGCATTTTTGTTGCACGTGTGCTCTGTCTGTTCATTTGTATTATTACGAGTTGGGTGGGGCGTGGGGCCGATGATTTAGCAATGAAGTATCTTGTCTCATTTTTAGGGGGTAGGTCAGTAAAGGTATGTATATAGGTACTATACTATGTCCAATTTATATTTTCAGTACAGGGAAGATAGGGTATTTGCCTTTCACTCTTACTTTTATGGATTTCAATAAGCTGTTTCCATTTTAAAGCTCTCACATGGTTGCCATAGTGAGCATTATAAATTGGCATAATTCTCTCACAAATATCGGTAGGGTTACCAACAATTTATTAAGATTTCATGAACGGAAACATGTTATCTAAAAAAATTAAACTAAATCTAAATTAAATAAAATCCATCTTTTTCCACATCACCAAGGAGTAAGATAGTAGGCGCGTTATTTTAAGAGTTCCCCAGAAGGCCTAATCTCTTTTAGCGTAAAAATAAATCACAGAAAATATGCATTTATACCGAAATATGCACAAATATACCCTAACGAATAGAGCTGAAATTGCTTAAGCTACGAGTACTCGACATGCCAAACACGACATACGCATGCCACTCTAACGTCACGATAATTACTCGACATATTGTAGAATATGTCACGTTTTATATATTGTGGCATGTGGGAAAAGTATGCCGAGTACTGGGCATGCACGTTTTGTCTCAAAGTTGGCATATTCGTATGTCGACAGTGACTGGCATGTGATTTGCCGCACCGGAGATGCATGTAATATGTTGTATTATGTAAGGTGTTGAACAAAAATATTATTTAACTGATATTAAAACGTCAGTAAATGTCAAGCACTTCCATCGCTATTGGCTATTTCGGAGAGCAAAAAATCGCCTCAATTGAAGATTTCTTAGACTTTTTTTAATCCATTGACATCGTAGCCATCCTTTGATGGAATTTGTTACTTTATGCCTTGATAGAAAGAAGACGATCCATATTTTGGGATATATACTCAATTTATTTCGAAATGTCACCAGAAAGCCCTAAAATCATAATTTTTCCAAGCGAAAAATAATCACTCAAATTTTTAATATTTTAGGGCCGGATGGTTCCACCCCGAGTCCATTTTGGAACCATCCGTATAGCACTTTAGGCCGTTTTGGCAATTTGGTGGGTTATTGCTAACCCATGTTTCCCTATTTGTAATTTCTGTGGAGAAATGTTTTTTGAAGCATAGGCGGTCTGTAACCGCACAGATCATGTAAATCTTTGGAAGTTAGGAAAGTAGTTCCATTAGTTCTTGTCGTTCGCTAATACTCTTTCGCTTGTATCAAACTTGCTGAGCTGCTTATTGCCACTTTTAGGGGTGTCAGTCCTATTAGGGTTTCTATAGCCGCAGTGGGACAGGTACGCATGGCTACGGAAGCGCCCAGACACGCGAGCCGTTGTACCTTATTAAGCTTATTTATGATTGTTTTTTGGGTGGCTTTGTTCCATCATACTATCGAAGCGTCTGTTATAATGGGTCTGTCCATAACTGTGTAGATCCAGTGTGTGATTTTTGGAGAGATCCCCCAGGTTCTACCATACATGCTGCGGCAGGCCCAGAAAGCTTTTTTCGTTTTTTTATGAAATTATGATGCGCTTTCGCAGGCATCAAATAGCTATAAGTTCGGACATTAAGACGATGTTTGGAATGGTAAGAATTGCGAAAGAACAATAGTATTTGCAGTGTAGGTATATTTTGTAGAGAGAACCCGAAGGAAAGATTAAGAGAATACTGGTTGTAGTATGACCTCATCAACATACAGGGTGTCCCAGTTAAGAAGGACAATCCTTTAAGGGAAGATTCCTGAAGTTATGCCGAACAAAAAATTGTATGGCAAGGGGGGGTCTATTTTCATCCTATTTCCCGTTATAGCCCATCAAAATAGGTGACCTCTAATTTGGAGGGGACACATGGAACATGAAAGCAGGGGTCTAATCGCGTAAGGCTAAAACGATCGAACGACGTCGTCTCGACGATACTTCTACTTCATATAACAAACAAACAACGATAATCGTCGAATCGATAGGACGATCATCGCTTTTTATTGCTTCACGTAAACAATTATACTGTCAAATGGCGTCGTCGAAACGATTCGATTGAACGATGGCTATTTTGCAATCGTTTCATCGTTTTTGGTGTATTTTGTTTATGTTTAGGTTTTTTAAAAGTAAAATAAATATTAAAGAAAACATTTTCCAATCAAAAGCATACATAATGTTCACAAAGGACACTGCATTAGCATTAGTGTGGTGAAATGTGAAAATATAGAACAAAAATCCATTTTCTTCATACTTGTTAAAAGACAGTTCGAACCCTAGCTGTGTTCTCTTTTGAGAATGCAATCATAGAATTGCATTCACTAAATGCTTGGCTGTAAACTATGACAAAACAAAATATACTGTCAACGAGAAAGGAGTCTCAGCATCGAGATATTAGGTATATAAGACCCTAATCATCCCGGTTCTGCTGTATGGTGCAGAAGCATGGACTCTGTCAAAATCGGAGGAATACCTCCTTGGATGTTTTAAGAGAAAGAATCTTCGGACGATATTCGGTCCAGTTTGTATCAAAAAGCTGAAGATACAACGGCTGATATGACTGGGGCACGTGGAGCGTGTATGGACAGCAACGCATCAGCCCGACGAGTCTTTGAGTCCACCCCTGAGGGTGAGGGTCGACGTAGCAGAGGTGGCGCGCTCAATTGGACGGCGACTTCAACGAACTTGGTGAGCGTAACTGGGGGCAGCTAGCTAGGGGCTTGTTGGTTGAGGCCGTTGTCCACCCCGGATTGTAAGCGCCCCCAAAAGTAAAGTAAGTAAATGCTTTAAGCAAAATGCATGCACAAATCTTCTCTTCTTCCTCTTCTTTTTCTTCTTTTACAAACCTTATCAATATAATTTCTCGTGCACCGCACCTATGCTTATTTTCCAACGTATACAAGCATTTTCACATAAACGAGAACAAAACAAACAAAATAATATATCAATTTTATTCGTTTTCAGTTGTCACAGTTTGTTTACAGTCCTGCTCAAACTGTTCGAAATGAAAACGATGAACGATTCGATTGATCGATGTGATTGTGATGTTATATGAAGCAAACTTAAAACGAGGTCGTTTTATACAATCGTCTCAACGATGATAGTCTGATAAATTACGCGATTAGAGCCCAGATTTATCTGTTTGTGTAAATACATTAGTGTGTATTAGATAGACATCAGCTGTGCAAATTTTTTTCGTTTGTCGATAAAAACATACGAACTTAGGATAATCATATCGACGAAGAATCGAAATTCATAGATGAAGTTGAAGAAGAAGACGATGCGAAGATGATAGTAATTCCTCCAAAACTAAGTCCATGTCCATTATTTACGCTTTTGTTCTGAATCAAGCACAATCAAGAATATATATTTAAACTGGATTTAATTCATATTTTCATAATATGTATGAGCAATACCTGCCAACGAACGACGATATCGTTTATCTTTAAATTCGCCGCAGAACTGTTTGAACGATCAGGGCGAATCATCCCTTGCGATTTCTGAAATTTTCTGGATCAGTTCCACCTGGTGATTGAATGGCGTATATGTGTACATATACGTATGCGTTTCGAGCATACGAATAATCTGTGGCGCAAGATTGGCAATCGTTTCAACATATCATGAACTTGATTTGAGAACTGAATTGTCAAAAACAGAAATAAAAAATTAAAAATTCTGAAGTTTGACATAAAACCCCAAGTTTGCTTTATAACTTCTACTTTTTCGGGGAGTTGGGCCAATCCAAAGTTAACTCTTGGTTTTCTCAACTTCGGAATATCCAAAGTTGAGTGTATCAACTTCGAGTGAATAAAAGCAATTTCTCAAGTTGAGTATAAAAATCCCCAAGTTGTGTTCAACTTGAAGTGAATAAAATGGCCCTGGCCGCAGGGGCGGACTAAGAGGCAGTGGCACCCGGTGCGGTAAAGCAAGCTTACACCCCTTAAGAAACAAATGCACTGAATGTTTCGATTGAATCATCAAAATCTAAATTTTTTGTGTGCTCCTTTTCGATTGAAAGTATAGCGAGCCAGATTAGTCAACCTATTTTGACTCTTTGTCTTAATTAATTTTCATTTTGAAAAGCTTCGTTCACGTTCACACGATGCCATTAAGACGCAAATTGTTAAATATCAAAGTCCCAATTAACAACGAAGCATAAAAATCCAAAGGCTGCCCAAATTTCTGCATGTTTTAAATTTATTTTTGCAGCTACCATGTGACGCCGTATTCGCCCGATTTCCAATATACTGTTGTCTGTTATTTAGTTCAGTAGTCGAGGTAAGCATTGGATATTGGAACAACAGCTCGCAGTTCCTCTTCCGTTCCATACAGCAATATTTTCGGTTAAAGAACTGAGAAAACTGACGCGATGTCTTTCATGGTCTTAGAGTGATGAATGAGTTCAGTGTAAAATGTATCCTGACATTCTGACATGGATCTTCGTGTTTCCTTTTCCAATGTCAAACCAGCATCTTCAGCCTTTTCGCCTGGCATAATTTTCTTCTTTTTTGTTCTTTCCCGCCGTACAATTGAAATTTTTAGTTCAGTACATTGTTCTCTTGCGTATATTATGGCCTTTTTCACGGTTTCATCACGATGTTCATGAAGAAAACTCGCAAGTGCCTTAAGTTTTATTACACTTTATTCTAGAGTGAGCCCGGATTTGTGCAAGTAGTTCTGTGGTGCATCAACTTCTTCCAAAATATCGCACCAGTATGAAAGATAACACAAACACGTAAAATCGCATACAGCAGATAATAGTAAAGTTGCAGCACCTATGTATCCAAATTTTCCTTTTGAGGATCACAAAGAAGTTTTGAGGATCACTAGAGTTCAAGGACTATCTTCATGAAATTTTAATTCAATGGGTCGGGTCGTATGAATAAAACGTAGCAATTACTTATAATCAGAATAAATGTCAAAATCGAAGCAATTGCTGAGCTTCGTATGAATAAAAACTGATTTGAGTTAATTCCAATTTTTCCTAACTTCGAAAAGCGGCGCCACCGACCTTTTACTCAGATTGCTATGAATAAAACGTGAAAGACAAAGCAAATTGCTACGAAAATTCCCAGTCTGCTATTTTGTTGACTCAGAGCATTTGCTAAATATTGTGCGCGAACATTTTTTTACAAAAACAATCTAGCCTTGTGAGTTTCAGTGTTTTTTTTATAAAAATATGTACATAGTCAAATTAATTTTTGTTTGCGAAAGGAACAAAAAAAATGGATGCGATATGTTTGCGCATTAAACAGTATTGGTTACGATAACAACTTTAATCTACTCTATCCTTTCACGCATCGAAATGTGGACTATTTGGCTAATAGTTTTTTAGAAGAAAATCTGAAGACACGGGGTGGTGCTCTTTCAAATATCCAGAAAATTAAATCTTTCCTGAGGTATATATAGGTACAAGATCCGGGTTTCTAAGTAAACATTTCAAAAACCTCCCCATATATAGTTCATATTTGTTTAACTAGTGAAAAATTATTATATTTAGGTTGGTGTCACCTCCCAGGCCATACTTTTTACTTTTTTGGGATTTATGTGATTTTTTTTTATTAAATTACTTTAGAATTTGTTCACTTTTCCCCAAAAATCCTTTCTCTAATTCTAAATTCAAATTCAAAATAAAAAAACATAAAAAAATAAACTACATGACAGTTGTCACTTGCAAATTTTCACAGAAACTGCAAGGGAAGGACACCATGTAGTGAATGAAGTAAATGCTTTGTTCGAATTATCGAACTTACTGTAGCAGAGAGATAGGAGATAAGAAGGCTGCACTTCGGGCGAAATCAACTCACAGAAAAAGAAGTACACCACTTATTGAACGGCATAGATTGGTTATCTCTTTACAAATATATCAAAGATGCATGTACAGTCAGTGCCAAAATTATTTGCACAAAAATAAAGTTAATCTACTCATAAATTTGAACTTACTTCTTGTAAATTTTGGCATCAATGGAAAGGTCATTTAAATTCCGTTTGAATGCACAAAACTTTCCTTAACCCATTAAGTACCCATTGAAAATTTAGAACTTTTGTAAGTCTACTTTTTTGACTTTTTTCCTCGGTCAAAAAAAAATGTTTTGATGCAAAAATTTTCTTCAAACAATTCTAATAGCGACTGCAAAAAATCTTTTCGCTAATATTTTTTATGATTTTTTGAAAATTTCTAAAAATGACTATTTTAGCTACTAATTTTGCAGTCACTATTAGAATTGTTTGAAGAAACTTTTTGCATCAAAACGTTAAAATTCGTCATATATATTACGTGAATTGTTAATCTCTTGAGCGGACTGTCTTTTTTCCAACCAATGGCTGAAAGATAAATTATTTAATGGAAAGACCTCTTCTTCTGACGAATCCATGTCCATAATTCAAGGATGTTGTTTATGTTAATGGACTTCCGAAACGGTAATCTTAACGTTCATTATGGACACTATTCGCTTTGCTTATAGCTTGAAATCTTTAGCTTTCGCTCCGCTTCTCGCGTTCACTCTGTCCGTAGCACAAACCACATAGAATAGACCGTCGACTCCTCCCACATAACGGACTTTGCCTACAACCTACCTGGGGTCACAGGATTTTTCATGGATTGGTGCTTGTCACGTATACCTACACCAGAATTACATGTATTCTTACTATGTACAGTTCATGTATTAAGCATCATGTCTTGACGTTAATAAAGTACCAGTACCTAGCTGAGCGTCAAGCGAGACGGACGTCTTTCATTTAAACACGTATTCGTTACATGGTGCCGAAACCCGGCCGCGAAACAGTATAATAATCTCGTATACCTAGTACATATAAATACATTTTTTTCTCAATGTCACTTAAACCGCCGAAACCATTGTTGGTCAACAATGATATTGATATGGCCCAGGAATGAACGGAGTGGCTAGACGTGTACGAATACTATTATATAGCATCAAAAATCTACGCCGAAGAGGAGAAAATTCAGGTGTCAAATTTTAAAACGGTTATCGGTCGTGACGCGTTAAAACTGCTTAATAATCTCGGACTAACAGAAAACGAACAAAAGAAACTTAGGGACATTCAAGCAAAGCTATCTGCTCATTTCTCACCAACAAAAAACAAAACATACGAGCGGTGTCAGTTTCATCGTATTAAACAACAGAACAACGAACCGTTCGAAGATTTTTTCCAAAAACTCCAAGAGCAAGTGAAAAAATGCTCTTACGGTATCAACGCAGAGGAATTTGACACCGATCAAATCGTATTAGGAATACACAGCGAGGAAACAAGACAGAAACTATGGCTCGAAGACAACCTAACGCTGGAAAGAGCCAAGAAAATTTGTAGAGCAGCGGAGAGAGCTAGCAAAGAAATTTATGAATTAAATAGTGAAACCAGTGCGGGTATATCAAGCGCGAATGTACATAAAATAGACAAAGACGACGCATTCGATTGCACGCGTTGCGGTAAAGAGCACGGCTACAGAAGCTGCCCAGCGTACAATAAAAAGTGTCATGGGTGCGGGCGTATGGGTCATTTCCAGTCGTCTTGTCGCCAAAAACAAAGGAAACCAACGGACCTAAGAAAAAATAGGAAAAATTACAGAAAGTCAACAACGGGAAAAATATATGCCTTGCCTGGTGCTTGCGAGACGAATGAATGCGATAGTGACAGAAAAAGTGAAAGGTGATGATAAGTGGAGCGCAACAGTGAAGGTGGGCAAGTGTAAACTAATACTCAAACTTGACACGGGTGCCCACTGCAACGTGTTGCCCAAAAAAACCGGAGACGCACTAGAGGCAATCATCGCGGAGTCAAAGATCAAACGTTTGATTCCGTACAACAATCAAAGCATCACAGTCATTGGCGAAGCCAAAATTCCCTGCAGGTACAAACAAACTGAACACATAGTTACGTTTAAGGTCGTAACTGAGAACCTGAAGCCGATACTAGGTAGGGACAGCTGCGAAGAAATGGGATTAATAGCACGGGTCGATAAAATTGATGATGAAGATAAAAGATTGGGATGCTGCAAAGAATTCGAATACGATATAGACTTCATTGAAAACCCGCATGGTAAAAATGGGCGTTATTATGCCTATAAACGAACCAACACCAGCACTCAGCCCAATGCTAATCGTTAACAAAGGAAGACTCAGAGTCTGCATGGATCCTACGGAATTAAACAAAAACATCCGACGGAGGCACTACCCATTAAAAAACAGTCGAGGAAATTGCAGCCAGAATAAACGGCAGCAAATTTTTCACAAAATTAGATTGCGAGAAAGGGTTCTGGCAACTTAAGGTTACCAACCGAACATCCAAATATTTAACGTTTTCAACGGGGTAGCGACATAAGTCCGCGCGACATATCTCCCCCGAACTAAGAACGACATATCTCCGCGCGAAGTTATGTCGTTTTCAAGCGACATATCTCCGCGCGGAGATATGTCGTTCTTAGTTTGGCGGAGATATGACGTTTTCAAAACACAGAAAAGTGCATGTATTTTTATTGACTAAAAATATTATATGTACATACTGCTAAATACCCCAGAGTAAATATAATTAAACTTTAACTCCAGGCGCCTGCCAGACAGTTGTTGACATACCCTTAGCGGAGCGACGAAGTCGCGTGAGCGGCTAAACCCTGCGAAAAAAAGGGTTAAAATCCTGTTAGCGAGCGAAGCGAGCCACCCACCCCATACTTTAAATACACCAAACTTTCTTACAGACGCCTATCTCCGCGCAGAGATATGTCGTTCTTAGTTCGGCGGACATTTATGTCGTTTTAAATGCGACATAGCTCCGAGCGGAGATATGACGTTTTCAAAACGACATAACTCCGCCAGAAAAAAGCGACATAATTCCGCTCGAAAAATGTACTGGGAGGAGATATGTCGGCGGAGATATGTCGCTATGCCTTTTCAACACCCTGGCGTCGGTATCGATACTTGCGGATGCAATTTGGTATATCATCAGCTCCCACATAGCCAACGTGGAAGTGGCTATGGACGACATTTTAATACATGCAAGGTCAAAGGAATAAGATAAAAAACATTATAAAAAACATTTAAGTGGCCTCAACTCCAAATGCGTTTCGCCCCGATGTGGTGGGTGGGCTCATCAGTAGACGAACCACCACATCTGCCTAGACGCACTATTTACTCGATGTTTACCGAGACTTATGGAAAAACAATCACAAAGTGACTGTGAACCATAACCTAATACGAGTCTTTGGTCAAAGATTAATCGTATAGGATTATTTTGCCCAAATAATCAAAGGAATAAGTACAAAGAATCACTTAAATTTCTCGGTCATATATTCGCAGAAGAAGGGTACAAAGCCGATGCACAAAAAAAAAGAGAAGCTATCCACAGATTAAAACCACCAGCAAGTGTAAAGGAACTTCAACGTATACTAGGTATGGTAACGTACCTATGAAAGTTCATAAGGAACTTGTCAGAACTTACCGGCCCCCTAAGAGGATTACTGCGCAAGGAAATTGCGTGGTGCTGGAACCCCGAACACCAGACAGCATTTGACGATATTAAGCGTACCTACGTTAACAACAACTCCAGTGCTGGCTTATTACGATGTTAACCAAAGCGTCAAGTTGTCCGTCGACGCCAGCAGTAAGTCAATGGGTGCCTGCCTGATGCAAAATGGTAGGCCAATAGCCTATGCCACACGAGCATTCACTCTGTCGCAGCAAAACCAAGCACAACTCGTTAAGGAAGCGTTGGCCATCAGATTTGGTTGCACTAAATTCCACGAATACGTCTACGGTAAGGAGCTAATAATCGAAACAGAACATAAACCTCTCGAGACCATATTCAGAATCCAGAATGCACCTCTTCGACTCCAGCGCATATTGTTCGACGTATTAGTATACTCACCGAAGGTAAGCTACGTAAAAGGTACTAACGTACCGATCGCCGATACTGCCTTACAGAAGACGAGGACACCGACGAAGAATGTACAGTGAATACAATACTAGCGATTAGCAACAATCTAAGAGAGCGATTGATTGAGCAAACGAGGAATGATGTCAGTCGTTGAAAGCCGTAGTGATACGCGGATGACCAGACAACGAAAAACATCTGCCGGCACCTGTAAAAATGTATGCGCCATTCAAACAAGAAATAACTTTCGAAAATGGACTATTGCTAAAAGGTCATAAGATTATCGTTCCCAAAAGGGAAGTACCAAATATGATACGGGAAACGCATTTGGGCCACGTCGGATAAGGATATCAAAAATTACGTAGAACGATGTGCAATATGTCAACAAACACAACGGACGAATCAACGAGAACCGATGATAATGCGCCTAATACCCGAATACCCGTTCCAATTAGTGTCTACAGATATTTTCAAATTCCGGGGATACGATTTCTTACTAATAGCAGACCACTATTCATGATTTATAGATTTTCGACAACTTAAATCGTCAGCATTGTCGGAGGTAATCCTGTCTTTACGCTAATTGTTTTCGGTGCATGGCATACCCGAAACATTGGAATCAGATGGCAGCACACAGTATACGAGTAGAATATTCCAAACATTTGCTAAAGATTGGGGATTCGAACATCGGACATCTTCACCACACTACCCGAGGTCCAACTGATTTGCTGAAAGAAACGTGCAAACGGCAAATTGGGTAACGGTGGAACCATTGACTTATTATATAATAAGTCAATGGGTGGAACAGCATCATTGGTGAGCACATCTTCTTGGATCGGTAAACGCTCATGTACATAATCAAAGGAGCGCCATTAACGCACGCATACTTGAAAAATCCTAGGCCCATAGTATAGCATGGGAAATCATTGCGCTATTGCTATTCACATTTCACACGTATTCACAGACAGGAGAATTAATTGCGGTGAGAATCGGGTAGGTGCACGGAAGTCAGCGGTCTAGTTCTATGTGGTTTGTGGTCCGTAGCCTTAGACCTTTGTACTTTTCAAAAAAAAAAAAAGAATTTTAGGCATATTTTTTTTATAATATTGGAAAGCCCCTATAAAAAATAATTACCTGATACGTCTTCGGAACATATATAGCAACTACAATTTGTTGCATGTGGTGTTAAAATTTCATCGTCTATTAAGGACTGAAGGCTTTTCCCTTCATACTTTATTGATCGTTTCCAATCTTTACTTGATCCTCTGCCACAAAAATTTTCAAATTCGCTGGGTGTAAACCACTGTTCCTTATATAAAATGCATCTACCGCGGCCACCAGACCCCAATTTACTTCGATACAACCCTGCGTTTGTGGTCTTACAACGTACTGGAAATACCTCGAGACAC
The DNA here is from genome assembly GCA_955612985.1 of Cheilosia scutellata. Lineage (NCBI taxonomy): Eukaryota > Metazoa > Arthropoda > Insecta > Diptera > Syrphidae > Cheilosia > Cheilosia scutellata. The sequence goes on from OY015311.1 coordinate 56,657,148, forward strand.
ATCAAATTCTGCAGAGACTGTGATTCAATTGAAGTTTTAAAAAGTTCACTGCCATCTTGAATCTCTATATTTCCTGAATTATAACCATCATTCTCGACACAGGTTATTTGTTTGAAGTGTGATATCTCATCAGACGCAACGTTGTACCCAGACCCGCTAACCAATGCTTCCATTTTCAACGAGACTGCAGGACACCTTTCTTCCACCGAAGATAGAACCATACTTGATTTTTCCACCTTTAAGAAAATAAATAAGTAATTAAAATAACTAGGCTATGAATGGAATTATAGTCATAACCTGATGAGTACTTGATTTATTTTCTTGAGTCCCGTGCAAACTTTTAAAAGACTTAGAATTAGAATCTTCAATACCGCTATTAATATTTCTCAGTGGTAGACACAAATTTACAGATTCCATTCCATACATTTAGATTTTAGAGAACCCAGCTGCACATATTTTTTTGTAGCATTAGAGTGCTTTCCGTTAGGTAGCTAGAACAAACTTTTGTCAACATCATGTTTAATGTTGATTGTTGATTGGCAGAACACAAGGCATTTCGTTAACTTATACCTAAATCACTTTTAGATTCTCAATTTATATTCAGTTTCTTCGGATTTCGCAATCTTAGTTTGTTTACGAATTGTTCTACCTAATAGGAAAAACTATATATAATAGACCGACAACTCAGAGCAAGAAAACAAGAACGGGCATTTGTTTGACTACAAGCTGCCTGGTGCGCCCAGAATTTGTGCATGTGTTCTGCCCAAAAACCAGAGAGACCAGACCACCAGCTTCGGCCAAAAATGAGTTTCATAGAGCCAGTTTTGAAAAAAAAGGTCCGCCTCTTTTTCGATACGTGAATACGTGTGTAAAAGAAAAAAAAAATTCTAAATGGCGAGAGGTGAAATAATTGAACTGACATCAAGCAGTCATAATAGGCGTATTTTTTTGGGAATCTATAGCTAGCTCACTTTTACTTTTACATGCAAAACTGGTATACTCACTTTTGGTTTTGTTATACTCACTTTTGGTTTTACATGCAAAATTGTTATACCCACTTTTGGTTTTGTTATACTCACTTCCCAAAAAAATACGCCTAATCTCATAATCACAAACCAAGGATCACAAACCACATAGAACTAGACAGCCACCTTCCGTGCAACTACCCGATTCACCGCGGAATTAATTCCCCTGTCTGTGAATACGTGTGAAATGTAAAATCAATGTCGGCAATGATTTTCCATGCTATAGGGTAGTTCGCGACAACGTCAGTGTCAAATGAGAAAAAAAAACAAAGTGACAGCTAAAAAAACTTGTAGGAAAGCAAACGAAATTTTACATGGCGGGAGATAGGTTTTGTCCATTTTATTTGTGAAAAGTTTATAATAAAGTGCCAAATACAAATTGAAAACATTGCAGTCTTGAAATTTAGAGTTTCTTAAAAGTGTTTACAAAAGTTCAATTAATAAATTTGTAGAGATTGTTTCAAAAAATCCAAAATTAATTTAAACCCTATCTCCCGCCATATAAAATTTCGTTTGTTTTCCTACAAGTTTTTTTAGCTGTCACTTTGTTTTTTTTTTTTTTTTCTCATTTGACACTGACGTTGTCGCGAACTACCCTATACTATGGGCCTAGGATTTTTCATGTATGCGTGCGTTAATGGCGCTCCTTTGATTATGTACAGCACCAATCCATGAAAAATCCGGCAAAGTCCGTTATGTGGGAGGAGTCGACGGTCTATTCTATGTGGTTTGTGGTCATATTGCCGTGCTGAATTTTTAACCGTTGACAGTTCAGCTGAAATAAAAATATTTTTTTGTGCAACCAGTTGGGTATTTTGTGCAAAAGTTATTTTCAATTACGGTTTTTTGTAGAGGAGTTAAATAAAGGGGGTTTCAACAGGGACGCTACAAAAGTAGAGCGACAGGGACAGCAAACGACGCCGAATTTCTTGCCGCTCTTTTGACATTTCTCTTCAGTAAGGTTTGCCATTTCATGATATATACGAGCCAACAACGAGTCGAAATTATTAAAATTTACTACCGAAATTCGGAGTCAGTGGCCTCGACGTTAAGAGCGCTACGTCCAATTTATGGTCGTCATAATCGTCCTGGCAGATCAACAATTGAGCGTCTAGTGGAAAAATTTGAATCCACAGGCTCGATTTGACGCCGTTAGACTATTTCCTGTGGGGCTACGTCAAGTCTATGGTCTATGCCAACAAGCCAGCGACGATTGATGAACTTCGTACGAATATCGAACGTGAAATTGCAGCAGTATCGGCCGATTTATGCTTGAAAGCCGTCGAAAATTGGGTTCAGCGTCTGGACTTCTGCAAGCGTGGCTGTGGTGGCCATGCAAAAGAAATCGAGTTCCATACATAATGGCATCGAACGTACTTTCACAGGAATAAAGAATTGCATTGATTTTTCATTGGGGAAATTAAAAAAAAAAATTAAACATAAAATGAAAATAAAATATTAACAAACAATGGCAACACCTACAATAAAGAACATAACACCTCGTCTCCACGAGCAATATTTCATAGCTTACCATCTGTCATTTCTTATAGAAAGAAATAATGATAGTATGCAATAAAATGTAGGGTGGGCATTTCATAGCTTACTATTTCCATAGTCATCACACCACAAACCACATACTGGTTTGTGCATCACACGAAAACACATGTGTCAGACAAAGAAAGCACACCCCATAGAATACTATCGATAGCAAGCTATGAGCTGAGCAATAGATGGAATACCATTTTTCATAGAATACTATTTGTGGTCTCCACGAGCAATTCTCATAGCATGATATATGGCATTCTATGAAATATTGCTCGTGGAGACGCGGTGTAAAGACTTTAGAATTTTTGAAAGCCATAGGGTCTGTTCTTTTATATTGTAGTGTGGATTGAAAAGTACTAGTTATTGACACCAGCGCCATTTAATGGAAAGTGGACGAACTTATTCAACGGAACTTCGAAACTTCGAATCTTCGAAACTCAACGAATGGTCTAAAACGAAACTAGTACATTCTCGATTGTTCCGGTTGGAGTATGGAATATTCGAGAAGCTTTAGTTGGGAGTATAAAAAGGGTTGTAAAATCGGACGAGAGGCAGTTTATTTTTAAACCGTGTAAAGTAAAGTTCGAATAGTAACAGTTGTAATTTAAAATAAGTGAAAGATTGTAAGAAGTGGAAAAGTTGATTCGGCAAAATCTGTTATTCTGTTCTGAATCATAAAAGATCTCGACCATAAAAGATCTTTTATAAATCGTATTCAGGGTTTCGAACTTTTATGTAAATCTGTTATGGAAGTTCGAAACTTGAAAATCTGTTACGAAGCTGTCAAAACAAACCGCTGAGTTTTTTGTATGCATAGACGGTAGGCACCTGATCAAATTTGCGCAAAAATGCAGTCTGAAAAGAGTATATTTTGAATTAATACAAACTAAATAATTGTGTAATAAATACTGGAACATCTTTTTAGGAAAAAGGTTGATATAAACTGTATCCGTAAAAATGTAGTGTCGCGAGGAACTTGAAATAAATATCCAACTTTACATCGTCATCATTAGAAATACAATTTACCTGAATTTGAAATGAAATGGTTGTATTCGTGTTTTGTAAATTGTTCCAATCCAATCTAAAGAGCTGAATAAAACTCATACATTAGGAAGATCAAATGGATTACTATTTATTCTTAGTTCCAGCAAAAGTGATCGGTGTCTTCGTCTAAACCAAAAATATTCATTCAATCATTTTCAATGGTCCGCTTATCCATTAAGTGGGTTGCGGGTATAGGTTGCTCAAGTGGACCCTCCATAGCTCTCGATTCTCCGACATCGTCTCTAAATCATCAAGGGCAATCCTCATACGGGTGTAGAGGAGAGATTATGAACTTGATAAAACCATATTGGGTCTACCTAGAGGACGCCTGCCTGATGATGGTACGGATTCCATAGGACGTCGTGGGATCCTGGTTGGGACATGCGTTTAACATGACCAAACCACCGAAGCATGGATCGCTCGGTCCGGAGAAGTAGCTACTCGACATTGAGTTCCTCGCGAATTAAAGCAAAAGTAGGTACAAATTTCCAAATTATTTTCGATTACATACCCACTAGTTTATGCACAATTATTACGTTTGTCATCTTTTGTAAACATTTCGTTGACGATAAATTATATAGATCCATTTCAATTCAAAACTTTTTAATTACATAATAAATTTCTTTTATGATAAAAGTCACAAAATTCTGTCTTTTATTCTGTTATGATTTATAACAGATTTCATAAAAGATTTTTGCACGCAGAATACCAATTCTGGAGATCGTAAAAGATTTTTTGACAGTTCGAACAGTTGGAAATTCATAACAGAATAACAGGAAAAATGGATAAAAGATTTTCCCGAATAGGCCTAATTGTCTTGTAATAAAAGTGATTTATTAAAGTTTAAACAGAATAGTGTTTTATCTTTTCGAATCCCAGCCGAATGTAACATTGGTGTCAGAAGTGGGATAAAACGTATTCTGTGCGAAGTGTTGTGAAAAGAAAAACAGTGGATTAAATTGTGAATTAAATAAATTAATTAAGTGAATTAATTTGTGCAGTACAGAAACAAAATTTAATAAAGAGAAGTGTTGTAAAGTGAAAAAAAGGTAAAGAAGTGAATTTGTAAAAATGTTCGCACATTAGCATTACTCCAGCTTAGCATACCTCAGTTAAAAACCGAGCTGGAAAAACGAAATCTCTCCTCAGCTGGGGGAAAGTGTTCCTATACTTCGTCTGCAGGCAGCTGTCGAAAGCGAGGGAGGAGATCCAAAATCCATGCTATTCGAAGTACCAGTTGAAAAAAAGAACAAGTAAGTACTAGCATTGACATGGCCGCTATGATGGCATTACTTCTTGCCAAGATAGAGGAACAGAAAAATTCTATGGAATCTAAGTTCGAGGAACAGAAGAATTCTCTAGAAGAACAGAAGAACTCTATGGAATCTAAGTTCGCTGAACAGAAGAATTCTCTAGAAGAACAGAAGCATTCCATTGCCTCTGCACAAAAAGATGCCGTCGAAGAGTTTAAGAATGTTCTAGAAGTAAAATTCGACGTGATTGATAACAAATTAAACCAGCATGAGACACAACTTGACAGGATCAATCAAACATTATAGTCTAAGAGCCCACAGCAAATTTTTGGCGTGAAAGTATAACCAAAAAGTTGATACATGAACAGAAAGGTCTCCAAAAAGTAAACTTAAATGTCGAAGTCTGGCAGCGCTTAGTTGCAGCTGAGGTTAGTAATAGTAGGTTGAAAACGTGTTTTTTTCCAAAATCTGGATTTTCTATATAACCACTTGAATATAGTATTAAATGAAAGAACAGACTGCCCTGATCACAAAAATATAGGTCCCAGACGTCTTACGCGCAGCCATACCCTTGCCAGACGTACTAATAGTATTGTTTTGTGAATTGAAAAGTACTACTTATTGACCACAACGCCATCTAATGGAAAGTAGACGAACTTATTCAACGGAACTTCGAAACTTCGAATCTTCCAAACTCAACGAATGGTGAATGGTCTAAAACGAAACTAGTACATTCTCGATTGTTCCGGTTGGAGTATAGAATATTCGAGAAGCTTTAGTGGGGAGTATAAAAAGGGTTGCGAAATCCGACGAAGGGACAGTTTATCTTTAAACCGTGTAAAGTGAAGTTCGGATAGTATCGGTAGTGATTTAAAATAAGTGGAAAAGATTGTAATAAGTGGAAAAGATTGTAATAAGTGTAAAAGATTGAAATAAGCGGAAAAGTTGATTTTAAGTGATATTGTCTTGTAATAAAAGTGATTTATTAAAGTTTTATAAACAGAATAGTGTTTTATCTTTTCGAATCCCAGCCGAATGTAACAGTATGTTAAAAATCACATTTTGAAATAATTTGTATAACCAAGTAATGGTTACACCAAAAAATTTGTGAGAACGCCCAGATCACAAAAATGATAGTCCCAGACGTTTTACGTGCAGCCAAACCCTTGCCAGACGTCCTAAAAGTATGCTAAAAGAACATTTTTTTAAACAATTCTGATAACCATATTGTGATAACAGAAACGAATTTCTCACTATACCGAATCTACTGAATGTTGCTCTAAGAGTGTAATTATCTTAAAGACAATATACAAGTATTTATACACCATTATTTTTAAAAAATTAAGACCTTCAATGTTTATTATATGATACTAGCTGTACCCGCCCGGCTTTTCCCGTGCCCAGGAATTGTATTGCTTAGGTCTTAGATAATAATGTTCTTTCGTAAAATGTGAAAAATGAGAATAAATCGATTTGGTGGAATTTTCTTTCTGCCTATACCTGAAATACAGCAATACAAACAAAATATAAAAAAATGTTGAAAATCGGCCCAGCGGTTATCGAGATTATAACGTCATGGAATTTCACCCCATAGAAGATGTTTTTTGTACCTATGTATATAGGAGGTATAAGATTTGGAATGTTCTTTTTTTGTATGGGCAGTGCCACGCCCCTTTGCCTTATTTTGTCAGGAATACTCATGAGCCAATACCTAAGATTGTCTGTAAATTTGAAGTCAATCCAATGGGCGGTATTCGAGATGTACGATTGTGAATGTTTTTTGTATGGGCGGTGCCTCGCCCCAATCTTCAGAGGAGCCCTCGACGCCCAATACCTAAGAATATCTGTAAGTTTGAGCTCAATCGCTTTGGTGGTTTTCGAGATATACGACTTTGAATGTTTTTTTTGTATGGGCGGTGCCCCTTTGTCAATTTTTTTTTACATACAAGACTGCTACAAAAGAATACATTTCCAGAAAAAAAAGAATCATCAAATTCGGTCCAGCTGTTCTCGAGTTTTAGCGAGAATAACGAACAGCAATTCATTTTTTTTTTATATATATCTATAGACAATTCATTTTTATATATATAGATAGAAGATGTATATATATTGTTACATTTGGCTGGGATTCGAAAAGATAAAACACTATTCTGTTTACTAAACTTTAATTAATCACTTTTATTACAAGACAATATCACTTAAAATCAACTTTTCCGCTTATTTCAATCTTTTCCACTTATTACAATCTTTTCCACTTATTACAATCTTTTCCACTTATTTTAAATCACTACCGATACTATTCGAACTTTGCTTTACACGGTTAAAGATAAACTATCTTCTCGTCGGATTTCGCAACCCTTTTTATACTCCCCACTAAAGCTTCTCGAATATTCTATACTCCAACCGGAACAATCGAGAATGTACTAGTTTCGTTTTAGACCATTCACCATTCGTTGAGTTTAAAAGATTCGAAGTTTCGAATTCCGTTGAATAAGTTCGTCTACTTTCCATTAGATGGCGTTGTGGTCAATAAGTAGTACTTTTCAATCCACACTACAATATCCCCCTCTTAAACTTGTTCGTCCCGAACAAATGCGTCAACATTTTCCCCAATGTAACGGTGAAGACGATCCACATGGACAACTTTGAGTTTACCTCTTCCTCGTTGGATTCGATAGACCACGTCGTTGATTCGTTTGACTACTCTATAGGGCCCCTCCCAATCTTGTTGCAACTTAGGCGACATACCTTTTCTTCTATGGGGATTGTACAGCCATACCAGATCTCCTTCCTCGAATCCTGTAGTTGTTGCTTTGGCATCGTACCTCGTCTTCATGCGGTCGCTGGCTATCTTGATCTTATCCCTAGTTTTTCGATGCACGTCCCTGATGGTTTCTCTGAGGTCCGCAACATAATCGTCCTCATCCTTGGGTTCCTCAGTGGGAGATCCGAACATCAACTCACTAGGTAGCCGGACTGTTCGACCAAACAGGATTTCAGATGGTGTATGCCCCGTAGTATTATGCACAGCATTGCGATAGGCTAGTAGAAACATTGGGATCTGTTTATCCCAATCCCTCTGGTCGTCGCATACAACCTTAGATAGGTGTTCATTCAAGGTTCTGTTGAAGCGCTCTACCATCCCATCTGATTGCGGATGGAGCGGCGTTGTTCTCGTCTTTTTAATCCCGAGTAACTGGCATACTCCTTGAAAAGTCTTGGACTCGAAGTTTCGGCCTTGGTCCGAGTGCAATTCCAATGGTACACCAAATCTGCTCACCCAGTTGAAAACAATCTGCTCTATCACGGTTTTGGCTTCTTGGTTAGGGATGGCAAATGCTTCTGGCCACTTACTGAAGTAATCCATAACCACGAGGATGTAACGATTTCCATTAATCGTTTCAGGAAACGGTCCGGCAATATCAACTGCAATTCTTTCGAAAGGGGCTCCAGCATTGTATTGGTGCATTTTGCCTTGAGTTTTCACTCTCGGGCCTTTGCTGGCCGCACAGGTTACGCACTTTCTGCACCAGTTTTCTACATCATCCCTTGAGTGGACCCAGTAAAAGCGCTCTCGCACCTTTTCGAGCGTCTTATTTATTCCCAAGTGGCCCCCGGATACTCCATCATGCAGTTCTCTTAGAACATCGCTTACTTTCGACCTGGGAACAATAAGCTGCATCACGAACGACTTTCCATCCGAGCTTTCCCATTTTCTCCTCAAAATGCCGTCCTGCACATGAAGGGAGTCCCATTGCGCCCAGTATGCCTTCAGCTCGGGGCTCCGATTAGATATCTCCTGCCAGTCTGGTTTTCCCTCATGCTCCGTCCAGGCGAGAATCGGCTCGATATCCGGATCTTCCCTTTGAGCCTCCCGGATCTCTCTCGCACTCCAGCCGTCCATGGGCTGAGCTCTCAGCCTTTGTACGGAAACGGCATCTTTTTCCTCCTGACGCACGCAATGTTTGCAATCGGCTTTACAAGGACGGCGGGAGAGAGCATCTGCATTAGAGTGAAGAGTTCCCTTTCGATGCTGTATTTCGTAGTCATACATCTGCAGCCGTTCGATCCACCTCGCGACTTGTCCCTCAGGATTTTTAAACTGCAGCAGCCACTTTAAAGACGCATGATCGGTGCGAAGAATAAATTTGCTCCCATAAAGGTACTTGTGGAAGTGTTTTGTCGCCAGGACTAAAGCGAGAAGTTCCCGTCTGGTTACACAGTAGTTCCTTTCTGGCTTCGAGAGAACTTTACTGAAGTAGGAAACTACTTTCTCTTGGCCATCATGCACCTGGGAAAGGACGGCTCCAACTCCCACATTACTAGCGTCTGCATCCACAATAAATGTTTTTCCAGGAGTGGGGTATGCTAGTATGGGGGCGTCACACAGTTGCTGCTTAAGTTTTTCAAAGCTCTTTTCGCACTCACCTGACCATTTGAATTGTTTTCCTTTTTCTGTCAGTTGATGCAAGCTCTTGGCAATCCCGGCAAAGTCCTTCACAAAGCGTCTGTAGTAGGTCGCAAGTCCCAGGAAGCTCCTCAGTTGATGTTTGTCTTTGGGAACCGGCCAGTTTTTCACTGCATCGACTTTCTCTGGATCAGTCCTGACTCCTTCGGAAGAGATGATGTGCCCGAGATATTTTACTTCTGGTCTAAAAAGAGCACACTTTTTCGGATTCAGCTTCAATTGCGCGCTTCGCAGTCTCTGGAACACTTCCTTCAAGTTATCTCGATGTTCTTTAAACGTTTTTCCCACCACGATGACATCATCTAGGTAAACCAAACAGGTTTTCCACGTTAGTCCCAGTAAAACCCGCTCCATTAGCCGTTCAAAGGTGGCTGGAGCATTGCACAGTCCAAATGGCATTACTGTGAATTGCCAGAGCCCGTTTCCTGCTGTAAAAGCTGTTTTCTCGCGGTCGTCGGGATGGATCTGCACTTGCCAGTAGCCACTCTTCAAATCAATGGTGGAAAACCATTTGGCGCCGGATAGTGTATCCAGGGTATCGTCAATCCTTGGCAGAGGGTAGCTATCCTTTTTGGTAACATTGTTCAGCTGACGATAGTCCACGCAGAATCTCGTGCTGCCGTCTTTCTTCTTGACCAGTACAACCGGTGACGCCCATGGACTTTTCGAACTTTCAATCAGCCCTTCCTTTTCCATCGTCGACACCATTTCTGCAACCTCCGTCTGCTTAGCCAATGGTAGTCGTCTGGGAGGCTGACGAATAGGTCTTGCGTCTCCTGTGTCGATTCGGTGTTGTACGAGATGTGTCCGACCATACTCGCCGCTCTTCGAAGCAAATATATCAGCGAACTCGTTGATTAGTTCCCCCGCCATTTCTTGCTGCTCCTGATTCAACTCACACTGTCCAAATATACTCCTTTTTATCTCCGTCATTTCCGTGGATGTAAGAGGTTTGGTAGGTCCCTCATTGGATAATTTTGTGACCGCAGTAATTGGTACGCACTTACCCACCACTTCCCCTTGCTTCAGTTTCATGCTTCTATGTTCAACATTTAGAACTCGTACGGGAACCATGTTGTTTTTAGGTTCTACAAGCATCTTTCCAACGACGTAGTTTTGATAATGATTTTCTGGATCTGGCTCAACTAGGTAGAATCGGTGGCTCCCAGGATCACCTTCCAGCCTTGTCCAAATAAGTGTTTCTGAAGAAGGTGGTAATATCTCGTCTTCACTCATGACTGTCCTTAGAGCTGTGACATGCTCGTCCCCGTAGATCATGGGAATTTCGACGTTCCTGTACTTTAGTACTTGCAAGCCGATGTCCAGTACTACATCGTGCGCCTTCATAAAGTCGATTCCGATGATGCATTCGTCACATATATCGGCCACTAGGAAGGTATGGGAGAAGACTAATCCCGCAAGACTTATTGTTAGCAGTACTTCTCCATACACTTTTGCTGTTGCTCCAGTTGCTGTTTTTAGACAGTAGCTGCTGGTGTTGTGCAACCATGATTGGCGAACGATATCCCTCCTTATAATGGAAGCGGTGGCACCGGTGTCGATGGTGGCCACATACATTTTCTGGCCGATATGGGCTTCCACTGTCAAACTCTTGTTACCTCGTTTGGTTTGGGAAACTTGAATGGTGGTCCTGGGGGCGTCGATTCCAGAAACCAACTTCTGCCCCGCGAAGTTGGTTCTTACACGTTTCCCGACTGATGATTTTGAGAAGAGTCATCCGCTGGACGCTCAGATGCCCCTTCATTACGACTCCTAGCGCTACAGTACGGACAACTAGTGTGTCTGGGTGGAGCTCTGCATTGTCGCTGTAGATGTCCAATTTTGTTACAGTTCCAGCAACGAATCGGTCCCCTGCGAGCACTGTTCTGTTCTACGATGTTTGCCCTTTGGCACGAGCATTCGACGGTTGTCATCTCTCTCACACGGTGAAACCCTTGTGATGCTTGGTCAGCAGCTTTCATGGTCAGGGCAAATGCCAGTGCCTCAGGGAGAGTTTTCTTTCCAGCCATTCGTACAGCCATTTGCAGTTGTCGGTCCTCTATGGCTTGGGTAAACGCCTCTACAGCCATTTCGTTGATGACATCCTCGCCGGCGTTGGGATACGACAAATGCGCCAGCCGTTCGATATCCGCTTGCAACTGCTGGAGCGTTTCTCCCCGCTTCTGGATTCTACTGCGCAGTTGCACCCTGTATACTTGCTGCATGTGGTCATCACCAAAGCGCATTTCGATAGCCTTCACCAATGCGTCGTAGTTGCGTTGCTTTTCTTCAGAAATAGTTTGAAGCAACTCTGCAGCTGTGCCTCGTAGTGCTAGCGTTAGTGCGATGGACTTTTCCTCGTCGTCCCAGCTGTTGGTCATTGCAGCTGCTTCGAACTGCCGCTTATAAATTGGCCATGATGTTTGTCCATCGAAAACAGGCGGTTGCATCTCCTTCCTTCTAGGGCAATCAGCAGAATATTCTCGGGCTTTCTGTTTCTTGACTTTGTCCAGTTCTCTAGCTAAGTTCTCGAAGTTTGTATCATGTTTTTGTAATTTTTGACTCATTTCGTCAAATTTTGTCTCATGCTGGTTTAACTTGTTATCAATCGCGTCGAATTTTACTTCTAGAACATTCTTAAATTCTTCCACGGAATCTTTTTGTGCAGCGACAATAGAATTCTTCTGTTCTTCTAGAGAATTCTTTTGTTCTTCTAGAGAATTCTTTTGTTCGTCTAGAGAACTCTTTTGTTCTGCGAATTTAGATTCAATAGAATTCTTTTGTTCAGCGAACTTAGATTCGATAGAATTCTTCTGTTCTTCTAACTTGGAAAGAAGTAATGCCATCATAGCGGCCATGTCAGCGCCTGTACTTACTTGTGCTACTTGTTCTTCTGTCACTTCGAATAGCATGGATTTTGAATCTTCTCCCTCGCTTTCGACAGCTTCCTGCAGACGAAGTATGAGGTCACTTTTTCCCCCAGCAGTGGAGAGATTCCGTTTTTCCAGCTCAGTTTTTAACTGAGGTATGCTGAGTTGAAGTAATGCCAATGTGCGAACCATATTTACTAATTCACTTTTTTTTTTTTTTTTTGTTTTTAAATCTTTACTACACTTAGCACAGAATTCAATTTCACTTCACTTTATTTAGTCTTGTTTTTCTACTGCCACAAATTAGGTAATTCACTTTTTTTTTTTTTTTTTTTTTTTATATTTATTTTTTATTTTTTTTTTTTTTTTTTTTTTTTTTTTTAATTCACTGTTTTTTTTTTTTTTTCACAACACTTCGCACAGAATGCGTTTTATCCCACTTCTGACACCAATGTTACATTTGGCTGGGATTCGAAAAGATAAAACACTATTCTGTTTACTAAACTTTAATTAATCACTTTTATTACAAGACAATATCACTTAAAATCAACTTTTCCGCTTATTTCAATCTTTTCCACTTATTACAATCTTTTCCACTTATTACAATCTTTTCCACTTATTTTAAATCACTACCGATACTATTCGAACTTTGCTTTACACGGTTAAAGATAAACTATCTTCTCGTCGGATTTCGCAACCCTTTTTATACTCCCCACTAAAGCTTCTCGAATATTCTATACTCCAACCGGAACAATCGAGAATGTACTAGTTTCGTTTTAGACCATTCACCATTCGTTGAGTTTGGAAGATTCGAAGTTTCGAATTCCGTTGAATAAGTTCGTCTACTTTCCATTAGATGGCGTTGTGGTCAATAAGTAGTACTTTTCAATCCACACTACAATATTATATATACTTGTATATAATATGTTCTGAAAGTTATTCATTATCAGATTCATCCGATGAATCGTTTATATAATTATCTTCAACATCGGAAACATCCACGTCATTAATTAATATATCCTCCAGTCTATCAACATTTCCGTCGAGGGTCTTAAATGTGAACGAAGCTAGGTATGAACTATTCTATAAAACCTGCAAGCCCACATCAAAACAAATTTTAAAAATATTAAAAGTAAGTTACACGTTTTAAAATCTATGTGATGTAGGTACATAGTTGTTTGCCCTAGGTTAGCAAATCGGTACTATTACAGCAAATAAATAGATGTAACTATATATCGCGTATGGAAGAATGCTGTAGAAAATGAATCAATTCTGTTATCACCATTTGGGTATTAGATGACAACAAGTATAAAGTCAAATGGTTCGACGGAAATCTTGCAAAGCCGGGCGGGTACAGCTAGTATCATATAATAAACATTTAAGGTCTTAATTTTTTAAAAATAATGGTGTATAAATACTTGTATATTGTCTTTAAGATAATTACACTCTTAGGGCAACATTCAGTAGATTCGGTATAGTGAGAAATTCGTTTCTGTTATCACAATAATGGTTATCAGAATTGTTTAAAAAATGTTCTTTTAGCATACTTTTAGGACGTCTGGCAAGGGTTTGGCTGCACGTAAAACGTCTGGGACTATCATTTTTGTGATCTGGGCGTTCTCACAAATTTGTTGGTGTAACCATTATTTGGTTATACCAATTATTTCAAAATGTGATTTTTAACATACTATTAGTACGTCTGGCAAGGGTATGGCTGCGCGTAAGACGTCTGGGACCTATATTTTTGTGATCAGGGCAGTCTGTTCTTTCATTTAATACTATATTCAAGTGGTTATATAAAAAATCCAGATTTTGGAAAAAAAACACGTTTTCAACCTACTATTACTAACCTCAGCTGCAACTAAGCGCTGCCAGACTTCGACATTTGAGTTTACTTTTTGGAGACCTTTCTGTTCATGTATCAACTTTTTGGTTATACTTTCACGCCAAAAATTTACTGTGGGCTCTTGGTCTTGACCAACAGCTGGGACGATGAGGAAAAGTCTATTGCTCTAATGCTAGCACTACGAGGCACAGCTGCAGACTTGATTCAAACTATTTCCGAAGAAAAGCAACGCAACTACGACGCATTGCTTAAGGCTATCGAAATGCGCTTTGGTGATGACCATTATGCAGCAAGTATATAAGGTACAACTGCGCAGTACAATCCAGAAGCGGGGAGAAACGCACCAGCAGTTGCAAGCGGATATCGAACGTCTGGCGCATTTGTCGTATCCCAATGCCGGCGAGGATGTCATCAATGAAATGGCTGTAGAGTCGTTTACCCAAGCCATAGAGGACAGACAACTGCAAATGGCTGTACGAATAACTGGAAAGAAAACTCTCCCCGAAGCACTGGCATTTGCCCTGACAATGAAAGTTGCTGAGCAAGCATTACAAGGGTTTCACCGCGTGAGAGAGTTAACAACCGTCGAAAGCTCCGTCTTGCGGGATTAGTCTTCTCCCATACCTTCCTAGTGGCCGATATATGTGACGAATGCATCATCGGAATCGGCTTCAAATAACTAAAGCAGCAACTTTGTGACGGCCCCATAATAGCGTACCCCACTCCTGGAAAAACATTTATTGTGGATGCAGACGCTAGTAATGTGGGAGTTGGATCCGTCCTTTCGCAAGTGCATGATGGTCAAGAGAAAGTAGTTTCTTACTTCAGCAAAGTTCTCTCCAAGCCAGAAAGGAACCACTGTGTAACCCGGCGGGAACTTCTCGCTTTAGTCTTGGCGACAAAATACTTCCACAAGTACCTTTATGGGAGCAAATTTTTTCTTCGCACCGATCATGCGTTTTTAAAGTGGTTGCTGCAGTTTAACAATCCTGAGGGACAAGTCGCGAGGTGGTTCGAACGGCTGCAGATGTATGACTACTGTCCAAAAGTAAATTAAAAGAAGAACTTGTCAATTTCAAAATTTTTATTAGCACCCAAAAAAAGGCGGCTTTAAAGAAAACTTAGTTCCACTCAATACAAAACGTAAATGGCGACTGTGCGCTACAAAGCAAAACAAAATTGAAAAAATACCATTTGTTTTCATGTTGGATGAATTCAGCTCACAACTCTTTTTCAACGTAAGGGCGAGGTTATTATTGATGAAACGTTTTTAACAACTACGAAATACAGCATCGAAAGGGAACTCTTCACTCTAATGCATATGCTCTCTCCCGCCGGCCTTGCAAAGCCGATTGCAAACATTGCGTGCGTCAGGAGGAAAAAGATGCCGTTTTCGTGCAGAGGCTGAGAGCTGGGCTAATTGGTGGCTGGACTGCGAGAGAGATCCGGGAGGCTCAAAGGGAAGATCCGGATATCGAGCCGATTCTAGCCTGGAAGGAGCATGAGGGAAAACGAGACTGGCAGGAGAAATCCAATCGGAGCCCCGAGCAGAAGGCATACTGGGCGCAATGGGACTCTCTTCATGTGGAGGACGGCATTTTGAGGAGATGAGAAAGCTTGGATGGAAAGTCGTTCGTGGTGCAGCTTATTGTTCCCAGGTCGAAAGTAAGTGAAGTACTAAAAGAACTGCATGATGAAGTATCTTGGTGCACTCAAGGGATGATGTAGAAAACTGGTGCAGTAAGTACTGACAAGGGAAATATTCTCTTCGGAATTTATTCACAATATCCCTAAATATTTCTAAGGTTGTAGGCGACGACCAGAGGGATTGGGATAAACAAATTCCAATATTTCACTATCCTATCGCAATACTGTGCATAACACTACGGGACATTCACCGTCTGAAATCCTGTTTGGTCCAACAGTCCGGCTGCCTAGTGAATTGATGTTCGGATCTCCAACTGCGGAACCCAAGAATTGATATGATTATTTTACCGACCTCAGAGAAATCATCAGGGACGTGCATCGAAGAATTAGGGATCCCCATAGAAAAAAAGGTACGTCGTCTAAGTTGCAACAAGATTGGGACGGCCCTATAGAGTAGTCAAGCGCATCAACGTTGTGGTCTATCGAGGAAGTGGTAAACTCAAAGTCGTCCATGTGGAGCGTCTTCGTCGTTACTTTGGGGAAAATGTTGACGCATTTGTTCGGGACGAACAAGATTAAGAGGGGGATATTGTAGTGTGGATTGAAAAGTACTACTTATTGACCACAGCGCCATTTAATGGAAAGTGGGTGAACTTATGAAACTTCGGAACTCAGCGATTGGTGAATGGTTTAAAACGAAACTAGTACTCTCGATTGTTCCGGTTGGAGTATAGAATATTCGAGAAGCTTTAGTTGGGAAAGGGCTGCGAAATCCAACGAGAGTGCAGTTTATTTTTAAACCGTGTAAAGTAAAGTTCGAAAAGTATCGGCAGTGTTATAAAATAAGTGAAAAGATTGTAAGTGGAAAGTTGATTTATTAAAGTTTAGAAAACAGAATAGTGTTTTATCTTTTCGAATCCCAGCCGAATGTAACAGTATGAAAAAAAACTGATTTGAGTTTACTCCAACTTTTGCCATCAAAAAGCGGCGCCACCGACCTTTTACTCAGATTGGAGTGAATAAAACGTGGAAGACAAAGTAATTGCTACGAAAATTCCAAGTCTGCTATTTTTTTGACTCAGAGCATTTGCTAAATATTTTGCGCGCACATTTTTTTACAAAAACAGTCTAGCCTTATGAGTTTTCGGTGTTTTTTGTTTTATAAATAGTTAATTTAATTTTTTTTTTGTGAAAGCAGTAGCACATTATACCTGTTTTACTTAATGTTGTTAACATTCGTAAAAAAAAGTGTAAGCAAAGAAGAATTATTGTTTACGATAACAACTTTAAGCAACTGTATCGTTTTACGCGTCGTAGACGCTGGGTGGTGTTCCTTCAAATATCTACAAAATGATATCTTTCCTGAGTTATATAGGAATAGAAGATCCGGGCTTCCAGGTAAACATTTAAAAAACCTCTCCATAATTCATAATTTGAAAAATAACCCAATATATTTAGGTTGGTGTCGGAGAGGATCTAAACAGTTTATTTGACTAATTGTCCATAGTTTTTACTTTTTTTTGTATTTATGTGAATTTTTTTTGTAATAAATTACCTTAGATTTTGTTCACTTTTCCCCAAAAATTGTTTTTCTATTTCTAAATTCCCATTCAAAAAATAAACCACGTGACTGTTGTCGCATGCAAATTTTTACAGAAACTTCAAGGGAAGGATACGGACACATGAAGTGAAGTAAATGCATTGTTCGAATTTTCGAACTTTAGCAAAGTAAGTTTTGATTCATACCGGCACGACCCAATGGGTCGTATGAATAAAAACTAGCATTTGCTTTGAGTAAAAGGTGGTAGCAAAGTAAAAGCACTTAGCAATTGCTTTGAATTGGTATGAATAAAAACTTACTTTGCTAAAGTAAGTTCGAAAATTCGAACAAAGCATTTACTTCACTGCATGTGTCCTTCCCTTGCAGTTTCTGTCAAAATTTGAATTTGAATTTTAGAATAAAAAAAGCAATTTTTGAGGAAAAATAAACAAATGATAAACTAATTTAATAAAAAAAAATTCACATAAATACGAAAAAAAAAAAGTTAAATCTATGATGAAGAAGAGTATTTGGAAGAGCTTACTGGTACGCATAAGTGCATAACCTATATTCGATTACAAATTAATTGCTCTGCAGCTGACGATGAGGAATTTCCATCTACTTCTATCTCCAATAGTGATCAAATAGTGGTATTCGTGCAAACGTCAGAAGCAGTATAGGAAAGATTTAATTTTCTGGATATTTGAAGGAACACCACCCCGCGTCTCCAGATTTTCTTCTAAAAGTAATCTACATTTCGACGCGTGAAACGATACAGTTGCTTAAAGTTGTTATCGTAACCAATTCTTCTTAGCTTATACTGTTTTTTTTTTTCACGAACGTTAGCAACAGTAGGGAAAACAGCTAAAATGTGCAACTTATCGCATCCATTTTTGTTTCTTTCACAAGCAAAAATTATTTTAACTTATGTATTTATAAAAAAAAACACTGCAACTCACAAGGCTAGACTGTTTTTGCAAAAAAAATGTGCGCGCAAAATATTTAGCAAATGCTCTGAGTCAACAAAATAGCAGACTCGGAATTTTCGTAGCAATTGCTTTGTCTTTCACGTTTTATTCATACCAATCTGAGTAAAAGGTCGGTGGCGCCGCTTTTCGAAGATGTCAAAAGTTGGAGTTAACTCAAATCAGTTTTTATTCATACGAAACTTAGCAATTGCTTCGATTTTGACATTTAGTCTGAGTAAAAGCAATTGCTACGTTTTATTCATACGACCCATTGTATGTACGTACATACTTTACTTTAATTTTCTGAGATAAATGTTCAATAAAATACGCAAGTTACTTCTGTGAAATTTTCAGAAGTCGTGAATAAAACTTAAAAATGCAAGCCTTGTCTTAAAGCGCTAAAGTCAAAAAGCTCTGTGTAAATGAAGACAAAAAACAATTTCAATTTTATTTTTCTACATACAGATTTTACTTGACGCCTTGTTTAGCATCTTTCTTTAAGTTGACTAAATCAACTAATTCCTTAACCCTCCGCAAACAATCTTTTTTACTCCGATTAGGAATACATTCAGCAATCCTATCCCATCTATCAGTGGTAGAAATTGGAAATGATTTGATTGCTTGCTCTAGGAGAGCCTGTTCTTCCTTAGTCCAATTTTTTGTGGTTGTACTTTGTATATTTCTATTTAGTGGTATAGAATCAGATGTGTTTTTAATTGCGCTAGCGTTTGTATCACCGAAGCTGTCCGTTAACAAATTATCCGACACAACTGGAATTTCTTTTTTAGATTTCTCAAAGCTTTGAAAGGCACCGTCATTTGCCTCCGTTTTTAAAACACTTTTAGAAAAATCGCTTTGTTGTAAAGATTTAGCTTTACTGAGAACATCCCTAGAAGTAAACTGCATAACACTGTTGCCATGTTGATTCATAAATGTAGCAATGACTTCCCATCTCTGAGCAGTTCCAGCTGGGAACAGATTGACCGCTTTTATAAGGATTTGAATACTATCGTTTGTCCATAAATTATTCTTTTTTAATATTTTTAGCTCCGATTTGTTTTCAACTTTTGTCTGGACATTTTCCATATGTTCCCGCTGAATTCTGTTTTCTAATTCTTGTAGAATGTCAAAAAATACTTGGGCGCTGTTCTCCCCAATGTCTTTATTTAGATTTTGAAGTTCAGATAATGTTAGCATCTCACACACTTTTTCTACTCCTTCCATATTTTTTATCAGATCTTTGTCAGAGGTTGAGAAGTAGTTATATTCTCTAGCTTTATCCCGGAATACCTTTCTTTCCTTTTTAATAGCTTTCCTATATTGTTCCTTTTCAATTCTTATTTTCTCTATCCTTTTTTGCTCTGCTTTATCAGCTTTTTCTTTTGCCATTTGGGCATCTCTGCTAGCACGTTCCATTTCTTCTTTTTGAGCTTGAGCTGCGTCCATTTTTGCTCTTTTCATTGCTATTTTTTTTTGTTTTTCTTCGTTCTTAAATTTTACAATTCGTTTATCATTATTATACGCTAAATCAACCAAGGATCGAATTCGAGACATTTCCTCCTTCTTTCTTTTAATTCTGGCTGCTTTATTTTGTTTTTCAATCCAACGACGTTCATCTCGATCTTGTCCTTTTTCTTTATCTTCTTCGTCGAGATAACTAAACTCGCGCCACGAATCAAAGTCATACCAGAAATTGTAAAAATTATCTACATCCTCTCGTTTTGCATTTTCGTTCCCGAACAATGGTACACTTTTCTTTTCACTCCACCTAGAATTCAAGTCGAAACACTTTCCAAATATCTCATAAAATGAATTTTCAATTTCAGCTTGTGTTGGTAATGAGTCGTCAAACTTCGGATCCACAGAATCATATGCACGCCTTGATTTTAGAGTACCTATTTATATATTTAGTTTTAGTAAAAAGTAAAAAAAAAATCGATTAACATCGTGTACCTAACACTTCATAGGCCTTTGTAATGCATGTAAAATAGTCGGTATCTGCATTAACCTCTTCACCTTTAGACTTTCTTTTATCAGGATGATGTTGTAACACCATTTTTCTATAAGCTCTTCTTATATCCTCATCAGTAGCATTATACCTGCAATATTAATAGCAGTCACAACCCAGTAATGTTAAATAAAAGAAACGCATTACCTTATATTACCTAACCCTAAAACTGAATAATGGTCCTGATCCTTCCACTCTTTTGGATCCAGAGATTGTAAATAATTAATATCAGCGATGAATTCATTTGAATCCCATGCTTCCATAGATTCAGATTTTGTTCTTCTTGGCGAATCATGGCGACATACAAATATTTGAAACCTAAGTCCCACGCGCTGAACTTCCTTAGAGATTAATTTAAAAGGCAGACAGCAATATTCGGATGGCAACTGCATTTTATCTTTTGATATTACGAACTTAGTTGTACCCGTAGTCAAGGTACGCCAATTGTTAAGAATACCTTACTTTAAATAAGGCAAATGAGTTTAATTTCTAAAAGAGTGCAGGTGTAAATTAAATTGCAAAACTATTTAAAACTTTTGTTGGCTTTCCACACTCGCATCCAATTCCGTTCGATCAAAGATAATTAACTAACTAGATGGCCAGCTTCCGTAGCAGCTTGCCAATTTTCCAATCAAATTTGGAAGCACTTTGGAAGTACCTCTCTTGCGGGCTCACAATTTTTCTGGCCAAAGAAAGGTGAATTCAAAGACCCATTTTACACGCACTGATTTTTGTCGTACGACTCAAGAAAAAGGGGATGAAAAGTGCAGGGTATTTCCGAACACGGATGGGCTGCGAAATCGCAACCGACATGACACTTGAGTTCTCTTTTCGCCCTTTTTCGTAATTTTCAGCGTGCGACGGGATTAAGATAAATAAACCAGTTTAAGATACAAAAGTCAAATTGAAATTGAAATTGAAATCACGTATAAATCACGTATTACGTGATTGACCACAAATTTTCCAATTTATTCCCCTCCGACCGAAGAATACAAGATTACGCCGATATTTCAAAATAAATTTGAAATAAAATCGCGTGACGTCAGTCGGGACCCGTTGTTTGACGTTTGTACGTTTTGTTTTTTTAAATTTTAAATGAAATTTATTAAAAACTCTACTTTACTTTACTTCACTGAGATAGATGTGCAATAAAACAGGCCTAATAACAAAATCAAAATAACAAATAAACATTGACATGGACTGCTAGTGAAATGTCAGTTTCTTACAAACTTGCGAGGAAAAACGAAGGACACGACTACGATAACTACCGCGCCAAAAATTGATAACGGTATTTTGTAGAGGGGTTAAATACAAGCATTTTTTACTATGGGAGGGCGGGAGGGGTCTGTCTGGCTTGATTTAGGCGGGAGGGTCAATTTAAAAAAAATAATACTTAAAATGAAAAAAAAGCATGGTAAACAATGGCAACACTTACAAGAAAGAACCACCGTTCCTTCTCCTGAACTCTGAGGACTAACTCCTCCATACCGTAAGAGAAGCGATAACTTCTCTTACTAAGCAGGTCGAGAGATTCCTTGTTCATGAGAAAATAAACTATCCTTCAATTCTCTTCCGGTTCACCGGCTTTAATAATTCTCCAGTTGCTCACTGGGAGATCGGGGTTCTGCAGACGAATTAGTCTTAGGATGTCTGCTTCCTTGGTGGGACCCGGGGGTAGCCACACGCGTCCTCTTGGACGAACTAGAATGTCGCTCCAGTGCAGTAGCTGCAATTTAGCGTTATTGCACAGGGGACTAATATTTGGGATCGTAACTTTGATAAAGTCCACCGCACTACTATTTTTGCACTTTATGAGTTTTACCCCGTTTGTGTAGTATCCCTGAAGTACGGTGGCTCTGCCGAAGGGTGTGCGTCCAAGAATTTGAGGACTTCTCCGGCTAGGGTCGCTTTGAGCGAAAACCAGTTCTCTCCACTCATCTTACCCTCGTCGTGACTGTTGTCGCAGATGCCATAGAGCATATGGTTCTTGACGACCTCATTGAAGGGTCTGAGCGCCGAATCAGCATTCTTTGCCTTCTTTGAGGTCATCGGAGATTCTTCCAAAGAAGTTGGCCTTGGTCTTTTGGACGTGAAGTCCATCTTGGCAGCTGTCACAGAGGATCCTCCCGTACCAGTAGGACTTCTCTGCTTGCTACGGTTTTTTGGCACTAATACTGGGCTCCTTCGAAAGAAAAATACTTCGGCGGATTTTTGGTCCTGTGTGCGAGGAGGGCGAATGGAGAAGAAGATATAACCGCGAACTCTATGAGCTGTACCAAGATGTGGATGTAGTCCAAAAAGCCAAAACACGTCGACTACATTGGCTCGGCCACATCGAGCGAATGGACAATAATGCTCCAGTTAGAGGATCTTCGAATCCCAGCCCCCAGGTTCGAGAAGACAAGGAAGACCGAACCTCCGTTTCAAAGACCAAGCCATGCGGATGCCAGAGCGCTTGGTCTGGACAACTGGAAGCAGCGTGCCCGGGATCGTAGAGGATGGAAGGCTGCAGTGTCTCAGGCAGAGACTCTTCACGGGTCAGGAGCCCGATAAGTAAGTAAGTTACTTCGTTTGTTTGGTAAAAGGGTGTTTTCTGACTATAGTTCATTTATAATATGTTGAAATTGATTTAATGTATTGTTGCAAACGCTTCTTTGTTGCATTTCTTGACAATGATGTAAGGTCAATGTTCCGTTAGATAATGCCGTGTATTCTTTTATTAATGGATCAAGATTGTAATGAACGATGAAGTTCCATTAGCTTGTTGTTATTCTTCCGCCGGTAAGTTCATCTACCTTTAACCGAAGATTGGGCACCTTGTCGGGGTGGGGCGGCTTAAGTAGAGGAGCCGGATGCTAGACCAGGGTAGTGGCCAAACTCCTCTGGTAGAGCTGAACGTGAATTGAAAAACTAAGATCCAATCCGATCAATCGATCAACCCTTAACTCCAAGGTGGCTGGTCACCACGCTGAGGGAGCTGTGGTTAGGTAGGTAAAACTACTGGATCACAGGGTTCAGGGGTAATTGAACCGCTAGTAGAGACTCCTCAGGGGCAGCTCAATCCTCTGTTGTAATGTAGTCGAGTAGGATAGGTATTGGGGATCTCTGCCTATCCGGTCCGTATAATTCTCCCCTACTCGTGGGAATCACATGTACAAAAACGAAACAAAACAAAAAACAACGTCTTCGGAAAACGAGGTGGAAGGTTTCGAAGAGGTCGAGAAGGCGATGGAAGGCGCTGGATTGAACCCGACGAAGCTCGAGGGGTCAATGGATTCTGATGGGAAACCAAAAGAGTTAGCTGGCCAATCGTCAGTGGAGGTGGACACCGCGGTGCAGAAATGCGCTGAGGGGTTAGCCGAAACTGCTGAAACCGAATTGGAAGAGGAAGGAAACCTCGACTCCGAGCGGAAGTTGCGAAAAAAACTGAGGCAAAGGATGAAGAGGGCAAGAAGGAGAAAAGAATTGGCCTTGGCCAAATCTATTCGGCAGAAGGCATGAGAAAGTCAGTCGATGAGTTGGCTGACATGGTTGCCAATATGACGTCGACCGAAACCTCTCCAGAAGAGAGTGGATCTAGGAAACGGTTCAAATGTTCCGGGGCCAAGAATCCACCCGAAACTGAGAAGAAGGAGACGGAAGGCGGAAGGGAAGACGGACAGTCTGTTCAACACGAGGTCAGTCTACAGGTGCCACACTACAGTGGTTATGTGGATGGACAACATGGACAACGGATAATCTGTCAACCCGAAACGCAGAAATCGAGCAAGGCTGAGCAACCCGGACCAAGCAAGGTAAAGCGGAAGCTGAACCAAGCTATGGGAAGGAGGGCGAAGCAAGCAGATGATGCAAAACCTTACGCAAGGAGTAAGAGAGCCAAAGGTGACAAGGGCGTAAAAACCTTTGCTCAAGCCGCGGCGAACGATCTCCACATGGGTGTTGCCGACATGGGTCAAGAGGGGGGGATAGATGCTTCGCGGTTGAGCATCTTTAAAAATGCTCTGCTGGGGGCGCTAGACCTACTTCCGAAAAATGCAGGTGATATCGGCGTTAGGGAGATAACCTTGGAGGAAGGGATTATCGCAATAAAATGCGGTAACCAAGAAACCAAGTGTTGGCTATGTGAGACTGTGGGGAAGATGACCAACCTATGGGAGGGAATCAACCTTAAGATAGACAGGCTTCACATACTCAAAGATGTGGAAAGGTTGATAATCTTCGTTCCCAGTCAATCCGAGAGCAAAGATGTCATCCTTGCCAGAATAGGTCGTCAGAATTCCTGTGTGAAGGACACTTCTAAATGGAGGGTTACTCATGTGGGAAGGTATGAGGACAGCAAAATTGGTGGAACCAAGCTGACGATCTGGTGTCCGAGGGAGGAAGCGAAGCTGGTTAGACAAGCAGGAGAGAGACTCTTTTGCGGGTTGGACGTAGCATTCGTGAAGTTCCAAGGATCATCGGAAAAGACTCAACAGGGAAAGCCACCCGGTAGGGCAACGAAGTGATAGTGACCATGGATATGGGATCAACACAAGTCGGGCGGGAGGTGGGCCCGTACCGGGAAAAGCTTAGGGTGATTCAATTGAACCTTCATCACAGCAAAGCAGCGTCAGCGATGATGACTAAATGTTTTGACGAGGATTCGTTTGACATAGCCCTGATACAGGAGCCTTGGATTTTTAGAGGAAAGATTAGAGGACTCCCACATAGCATAGCTGAATTGCACTATGAGCAAACCAGCGATAGAATTAGGTCCTGTATCCTGGTAAGGCACGGAGTTCAGGCATATAAATTGCCGGATCTGTGTGCCCCAGACCTAGCAGCAGTACGAGTAGGATCAGGTGCGGGAAGTTTTGTCATCGCATCTGCATACCTGCCGTACGATTCGCCGGAACCTCCTCCGACAAGAGAGTTAGAGTCTTTGGTGAATGCATGCAGGAACAGGAACGAGGATCTAATAATTGGTTGTGATGCCAATGCACATAATACAGTGTGGGGCAGCACCAACGATAATTACAGAGGAGAAGCGCTATTCGAATTTGTAACAAGCAAGGATCTAGCTATCTTAAACAGGGGAACAGAGCCAACCTTAGTGGATGTGAGGCGAAAGGAAGTGATTGATGTGACCCTGTGCAGTAGCAAGATAATTGAACGGGTATCAAATTGGAGGGTCAAGGATCAGGCTACACTGTCGGATCACAGAGCCATCTCGTTTGATGTTCGTTATGGATCTAAAAGAAAGAGAGATCGGAAATACATCAGAATTCCGAAGAACACGGATAGGACAAAGTACCATGAAGTGTTGGAGGAAAAACTGAATGTAATGGTATTAGGAATACCGAAAAATACTTGGCATGTAGAATCACAGCTAAAGCATTTGCAATCAGCTGTTGAAGAGGCGTACCGAGTGGCTTGCACACCACACACTCTAGTGGAAAAACAGGATCCTACGCCTTGGTGGTGTCGGGAGCTTGAGAAGCTAAAGAAGGCTGTGAGGAAGGCCTTCAATCATGCCATGAGAAGGGGAGAACCCGAAGCATGGGATGAATACAAGGCGAAAAAGAAAGAGCTGAATGTTACTCTACGACGACGTAAAAGGGAGTCATGGAGGGACTTTTGCTCGACTATGAGGAGCACATCTGAAGTCAGTAGACTACAAAAGATTGTCTCCAGAGACCCAGTTTCCAAGATCGGACTCATTCGTAATAGAGCGGGGGAGATAGTGGAAAATCTGGATCAAACAAACGAGGTCCTGATGGAAGTACACTTTCCAGGAAGCTACAAGTCAGATCGGCCCTGGGCTCTAAGGAAACAAGGAGCGAACAGGATGGATAGGACGGAAGCAGAACGGATCGTGACACCAGAGGCGGTTAAGGGGGCGATAGCAACTTTTTCACCCTTCAAAACCGCGGGACCAGATGGTATATTTCCAGGTCTAATGCAATGGGGAGTAGACGTAATTGCACCAAGGCTCAGGAATATATACGTTGCATGCTTAGCAATAGGCTACATCCCGATTACATGGAGGGAGGCAAAGGTGGTCTTCCTTCCAAAACCGGGAAAAAAGGAGGCAAAGTCCTTCAGACCAGTCAGCCTAACATCTTTTCTGTTGAAAACAATGGAAAGGGTGGTGGTGGACTATATGGAGAGTACGGCGCTTAAGATGTATCCTCTGAATAGTAGACAACATGCCTATAGGGCAGGTATGTCTACAGAAACAGCGCTACATCAAGTAGTACGCGCTGCGGAGGAAGAGCTAAATACCGGGGGTATTGCGATGACCACTATAATGGACATTGAAGGTGCCTTCGATAAGATATGCTTTGAAAGTCTGAAACAAGCCTTGGAAAAACGTAGAGTTAACCCACTAGTGGTAAGATGGGTGGACAATATGTTGAATACAAGAGCGATAAATATCCAGACGGGAACCTCAAAACTCCGAGGAAGAGTCAGCAGAGGTTGCCCACAGGGAGGTGTTCTTTCACCTACACTATGGAATATCACTGTGGACTCTCTTCTCGATAGACTTGAGGCAACTGGCATTCACACAGTGGGATATGCCGACGACATAGCAATAATGGCAAGAGGCAAATTCATAGACGTCACAGCGGATATCATGAGGAATGCACTCAAAGTGGTTGAGCGGTGGTGTCTGGAACAAGGACTCTCTATTAATGCGGAGAAAACAGATTTAATAATCTTCACTAGGAAGAGGAAAAATCTGGAATTTCAGCCCTTAACACTTTTCGGATCTGAACTAACAACGACCAAGAAGGTTAAGTATCTGGGAGTATACCTAGATACTGGACTTACTTGGAATCACCATGTTGAGGAGAAGGTACGGAAGGCAAAAAGGGTGCTACATCAGTGCAAACGTGTGTGTGGACAGAGGTGGGGACTCTCTCCTAGGTCAGCATACTGGATGTATACGATGATTACTAGACCCATTATCACATACGCTTCGGTTGTATGGTGGGCAAAAGCCTCCCAGAAGACTGCTAAGAAGCACCTGGATAGGGTCCAGCGTTTAGCATGTATAGGAATTACAGGTGCAATACGCACAACACCAACATGCGCATTGGAATTGATCTTAGGGATTTTACCGCTAGACTTATTTATTAAGAAAACAGCGGCCCTAACAGCACTTCGTCTGCATCGAGATGCGAAATGGCACAATAGTGGTACCATCTATGGACATAGGAAGATCCTGGAGCTTGTCAAAAATGAGATTAGGGAACTGAACATGCCTATGGATGGTATAACAAAGGTGCGTATTATGGAAAGGAATCACAAAACTCGCATTGAGAATGGATTACTTCCAGAAAAGAGGAATGGTGAAATCGTGATTTTCACAGATGGATCCATGATGATGAATCTTTTCAGAAGATCTGGAACTAGCCCGTCACATTAGCCTCGGGAAACACACTTCAGTATACCAGGCTGAGATGATTGCTTTGCTGCATGCGTTGGATTACTTGCTTGAGAGTCAGGTGGAAGGAAGAAATATCCTAATAGCACTGGACAACCAGGCGGTGATTAGATGCATGGGACAGACAACCATCACAACATCACTGGCACTGGAATGTGTACTCAAGCTCAACAAGTGTTCGTCTAAAAACCAGGTAACACTGGCTTGGGTACGAGGACACATAGGGATCGACGGCAACGAAAAGGCGGACCCCCTTGCAAAACAGGGGTCAACTGAAAAGTTGCTGGGACCAGAACCATTCTCTTCAATTGGTAGAGGAATGGTAGAACAGCTGATCAACAAATGGATCACGGCAGAACACTTGAGTAGGTGGTCAACCGTGGAACAATGTAGACAAGCTAAAATGGCGATACAATGGCCGACCTGCTCCACTCAGAGAAAGGTTCTAAGCATGAGTCGAGGAACATTGAAATGGGTGGTGGCGTTAACTACAGGTCATGGTAATTTCGGGTATCATTTAAGGAAGATGGGCCTTAGAGAGGATGATACTTGTAAGCTATGCCTGGAGGAATCTGAGACAGCGGCACATATATTGTGTCAATGTCCAGCTTTGGCTGGCAGAAGAATGAGGATCTTGGGACAACATTGGGTCGAGGCCCATTGGATGAAACAGATCTCACATAAAGAGATGCTAGCGTTAACACTAGGAATCGAACTCAGGGAAGAACTCTGGAGAAATCCAGAAAGTCTCTCTGGGTAAGGTATATCAGTGGTAGGGAGACGAAAAGAGACCCGACAATGGTGGTCTGGTTCGAATATCTCTCGAAAATTTATATTATTATATATTGTTGTTATTCTTGCTGACCCAATGCCTTCGAAATAAATTCCAAGATCGGCCTTAAATTTGGTGATCTGGATATTATTGTTTAATACAATTGGCAAAATTAGAAACAATGTTAAGAATGATGTAATACCGACGGCACCACTTCATCTTCGTCTTTTAGTTGGTATGATAGGTGCTGGTGCTGATGATTGAGCGCTGGACACTGGAAGTTCTACGTCGCTCCCAAGCGGTATGTTATGGTTCACCTCATTGTCGATTGGTAGTGGGGCTAATCTGTGAATCGGGCGCTTCCAAATCCCAGATGCTGTTTTAACTTCGACTACTCATATTGCGCCATTAGCCGTATTTTATTATGCCCGTGATCTGAACCAGATCACAAATTAACACTAATTTGCAACAACAACACGTGATCCAACTTTCTATCTGGATCATTTTTCATGATCCAGATAGATAGTATGATAGTATACTTCTAGGCGAATAATTTTATTCGTGTATACAAATAAAGTGGCTTACAAAATATTGACAACCCAATAACCAATCAAACCACTCCGTTTCTCGGATAAAATTTGTAACCCACTGTCAAATGTCAAAATGATCCTGGTTTGTTTTATTATGCTGATCTGATCCGGTTCAGATCATGGGCATAATAAAACACGGCTATTGTTACCCATGAATGTTTTAATGATCCTACCCAACGGCCATTGAAGTGCCGGAACGTTATCCTCTTTTATGATGACCATGTCTCCCCACTTAATGTTATTGCAGCTTTCTTTCCATTTGTGGCGATATTGGAGTTCATTAAGATATTCCTGTGACCATCGCTTCCAAAATTCGTGTTTGAGATGTGCGACTAAGTTCCACCGTGTCAAAAGGGTCTGCCTTGTCGGTATTGCATTTACATCAATTTGAGCAGTGAGTGGTTCACCGATAAGAAAATGCCCCTGTGTTAATGCCGTCAGATCGTTGGGATCGCTTGAGAGTGGTGTCACTGACCTTGAATTTAGAATTGATTCAATTCCAACTAATACTGTCTCTAAATCTTCATAAGTCAGTGAGGCTATTGATACACTCCTCTTTAGTAGATGCTTTGCTGATTTTACTGCAGCTTCCCAGAGACCTTCGAAGTGCGGTGCTCTTGGAGGAATGAAGTGAAATTGTGTAGCCTTGTCACTGCATTCCTTTATTATGGATGTACGTGCCTCTTCTGAGTAAATCGTGTCTTCTAACTCAGATAATTGATTATTTGCACCCATAAAGTTTGTTGCATTGTCACAATATAGGTGCTGACAGTTTCCTCTGCGTCCGACAAATCTTCTTAATGCTCCGAGAAATGAATTGGTACTTAAATCGCTTACGAGTTCTATATGCACTGCCTTTGTGGCAAAGCAGCAGAAAATTGCAACATAGGCCTTTTGGGGTCGTTTGCCACGAATTTTGTAGTGAATCCAAAATTGTCCACAATAATCGACTTCAGACCGAATGAAGGGTCTAGCTGGTTTTATTCTTGATGATGGTAAATTCCCCATTACTTGCTGAAGTTTTTGCGGTCGGGTTCTGGTGCACTATTGATCGTGGCATTATCTTCCCCTTAATAAGCCAAAATCTTTGCCTCATGTGGGCTAACAGTGTCTGGCGGCCGCAGTGCTTATGCCTTTCATGAATTTCCTGCATCAATAATTTTGCCAATGGATTATTGTATGGTATCAGCACTGGATGCTTGGCATCAAACGGAAGTGTTCCTGATTCTAGTCGACCTCCAACTCGAATGATTCCCTTATCATCCAAGAATGGTGCGAGGCTGGCAAAATTACTGCACCTTTTCGATTCTTTATGGGTCTGAAGATCACTGATTTCCTCTTTGAAGTCGAATGCCTGCATAGCTCGTAATATCACGTCGAGGGAATTCTCTAGTTCCCGAGGCGTCAATATTATCCCGTTTTGTCGTGGCCCCTTGGAGACTCTGGCATGATTGCGAAGGATATATGCTGTTATTCTCTGAAGCGTGGCGAAGGAGTTACGATGGTTGATTTTATAGATCATATCCTGATCGCAAGCATGAGTTGCTGTTGTTTCAGTTTGCAGTTTCCGCTTTCTCTCCGTGTCTTCCGGAACAGGAATCTCCTTGGTATATTTTGCTGGCCACATATCTTCATGACCGTGTAGGAAACGAGGACCATAAAACCATTGTGTGCATGATGGTAATTTCGATGGTTGCAGTCCCCTTGATAGTACATCCGCTGGATTATGTTGTGACGACACATGTCGCCATTGCTCGGGATGTGTTATTCCCTGAATATTGACCACTCTATTGGCAACAAATGTTTGGAATGATGACGACGGGAAATTAATCCATGCCAGTACAATTTCAGAATCTGTCCATAAGAATGTGGGTATATCCTTGAAATTAAAATCATTCTGCACTCTCGCTGTTAGTTGAGCTCCCAGGACTGCGGCGCATAGTTCTAATCGTGGTACTGTTTGTTTCTTCAACGGGACTGCACGTAATTTTGAGCATAGCAGTTTTACGATTACTCTTCAATCATTCATAATTGCTCTCAGGTACACTGCTAATCTATATGCTTTTTCAGATGCATCACAAAAAGTGTGTATCCGTATGGCTGCTGGCACTTCATTATTAAACATATGACTTGGAAACTGAAAATTATATAGTTCCTTCAATTTGTTTCGGAACGTCATCCATCTCGTGTTTAATTCTGCTGGTAGTGCCTCATCCCATGACAACTTTAGTATCCATAACTCCTGAATAAATATCTTTGCTGTGACGACTAATGGAGCCATCATGTCCAATGGATCGAACAATTTAGCGAGATCTGATGTGACAATTCGTTTTGTTATCCGATTTGTCCAACTCAACTTTGTTTTGACACAGAACCTATCATTTGTTGGCTGCGATGTTAAACCCAATATCTTGATTGATGCATCACCTTCGTTGTCGAAATCGAGGTCAATTTCTTGGTCCTCTTTCGCAATGCCTTGCAGTAGCCGGGGGTGATTCGCACACCATTTTCGTAATTTGAATCCTGCCCCGTGTAGTATTCGTAGAAGTCCCAATGAAAATCGCTCGCTAGTTTCCCTTGCTAGACGTTGCAAGCACTTCGTTGCTAAATATGGTGCTGTTCTTGTGCCATATGTAACCGTATTGAGTTGATAGTAGCGAAGCGGTCTGGTTTCGTCTGTTCTCCATACAATTGTTTGGTATCTTCTGTCGTCCGGATGCATGACTATTTGCCGATGCATTTTTTGAATATCAGTTCAAAAGACAAATTTTGGTAACCGGAAGCGAAGAAATAGTGAAAATAGTTCCCCCTGCACTGTGGGTCCTGTATTCATGATGTCGTTTAATGATAATCCTGACGGTGTTTTTGATGACGCATCAAACACAACTCGAAGTTTGGTGGTGCTACTGTCTGCTTTGAGCACGCAATGATGAGGAATGACGTAGATTAGTGCTGCCATGTCATTGATGTCGATCTGTGTCATGTGACCTAAGGCTTCGTATTCCTCCATGAATTGAATGTATTGGGCCTTTACTTCCTTGTTTTTAGCTTTGTTCCAGTGTCAAAAATCTGTTGACTGCTATCTCCTTGGAATTGCCTAGAGCGCTTGTGCTCCCATGAAATGGTAGTTTGACAATGAAGCGTCCCTCATTGGTCTTGTGTGTATTTTGTGTAAAGTGTTCTTCGCACCTCTCTTCGTCTCTTGATAGGTTGCGTCGTGTTGGTTCCACTTCTTCGAGGCTCCATAATCGCTCAATCCTTTGGTGGAGGTCGTTGTCATCATAAGTGGAGATTTCACACGTTGCTGTGAATGCTGTGGTTTCAGCTATCCTTCCAGACAGTATCCAACCGAGAGCGGTATTTTGTAGTGTAGGTAAATTATCTGCCAGACGTATTTGCCCAATGGAGAGTAGTTGATGGTAGAATTCTGCACCGAGAAGTACATAATTTTTTTTTCTGGTCGATTGAAGTTAGGGTCAGCCAGCGGCATATTCTTCGGTATTGGCCATGACGAGATGTTGAAAATATTGAGAGGGCTGTGGTGATATGATGTGTGACAGAAGAAAGGCTTCTAGCTGGGCATTAAAACCACTTGTTCTTGACTGTTAATTGACATTAACCCGAAGGTGCGATTCTCTCCTTCCATTGCCAATGCCATGAATACTCATGGATGTACATTTTGTCTGAAGGTCTAATCTGTTCATGTTGTTTGGATGATTGCTGGTTGCTGAGTTCTTGCTGTTGCTCTCAACATGTAGCAGCGGGTTTGTGTATCCGTATGCAATTAAAACACAGGTTATGTTTTTTTACTACTTGTGTGCGCTCGTCTGGCCTGGAGTTGTACGTAATGTATGCAGGCAAATAGCGGATGTATTCCAGTTCCACAAACCTTGCAAGATCCTTTATTGTTTTGATTTGATGTTAACGACGCACAGGCACGGGATGATGTATCCTTTCCGTTGTGTCCTAATGACTCCAGTGACTGGAATTGGTTTTCTAGGAATGTTAGAAATTCCTTTATTGATTGGAGTTCCTTCCGCTTCTTGATGGATCGTTCATACAAGATTCTTGTACCTTGATCTAGTTTGTGTACCAACAGGTGCAAAAGAATGGGGTCCCATGTTGTGGTGGCCACACCGATGTTCTCTAGTGCCATCATGCATTCTTGAGTTGGGTCGTGAAGTCCCTTGATCGCCAATGCTGATGGTTTAGACTGTGTCTGGTTTGGTTGTCCAGTTATCTTGTTCAATAGGTTGGCCGTGAGAACCCGTACTTTATTGTATCTGTCTTGGAGGCTCGTCCATGCGGTTTTGTAGTTATCTTCCGTCAATGGTAGATGACGGATGAGATTTTCTGCTTCGCCACTGAGATGGGTTTTAAGATATCACATTTTTTGTATGCTGGATATTGGCTGCTTGCCAACCAATAGTGAGAACAAATCAATATATTGTCTCCATTTTAGGTAATCCCCATCGAACCTTGGAATTGTGACCTTTGGTAGGTTGAGGGAACTCTGCCTAGCGATGTCATTGGACTGGACATGCCTGATTCTTGCCTTTCGCAGTGTTGGGGCTGACTGTGCAGTGATAAGGCAATAAGAGCTTAATGCAATCTTTTCTCTATGTCGATGAATTCGACTTGATTATAACCACTTTTTAGTGGTTTGTCACACAGTTCCCAAATTGAGTTATGCATGTCCTCAATTTGCATCCAAAGTCGTTGGATTGTTTTTTGATGGAACTCGTAGAATTGTCTTGACTCTCCGGTGTGTCTTGCTGTGGCCAACGCCCTCTGCAGCGAAGCTATGATTACTTCCTGTCTTCGGATGAGTCTTTGAAGGTCATCATGCGACTGTGCATGATCGTCCGCATTCACGATGTTTTGATCTTTCGCCCCTTCTTCCTCTTGTACGGGTTTGGCTTGTGCCTGCAGGCGCTCAATTCTGAATTTGAATAGAGCCTGGTGCTCCTCGTATGCCACTCTTACGACATCAAAATACCTCCTTTTAAAATAGGGGTGGTCGAGTTGCTGGGGAAAAATGTTTCGGCTTTCGCTATATGTATGTTGCGTCGAAACATCTCCATTGTTCCTCCAATCTACGGAAGCGTTCCTGGAAATATTCCAGGGTCTTCTGGGAGGCTGGATCCTTCTTGAAGTTAGCGATGATTCGCTCAATTTCGGCTCCAGTTTCTTGCTGGAGGGCTGCCTGTTGATCCATGATGCAGGAATTGTGTGGCGAAACTCGAGTTGATCAAAAACTACACCAGTGTTTTAGCCCTGGTGGACGCCTTTATGATAGTCCTAACAAAATTGTCGTTTGAGGTCACCAGGGTTTAGGCCTGGTGAACGCTTTTCTTATTGATGAAGGTTGCCCCTTACCTCTGGTGGGGGGAAGCGAACCTTTGTCGTGTGATTTCCAGATCACGTCGGGGTCACCAAAATGTTTAGACTCGTTTGTCTAAGTATGTGTATCAAGCACATAAACTTGATACTTCTGGATGATTGTGAACAAGCACTTAAACTTGTTCATTGACGGTGGCTGAAAGAAGATATTAAATAAAAGCAGCTCCTGGTGTCCAATTGCAAAACTGATAATTATTATTGATTTATTTTGTCTTTTATACTTAAAATTAGCTTATTCTACGAATTATTATTATTTAACATGGTCATCATAGTCAGCACCTAAGGTTGTTACCATCAACCGTCGGCTTACTGACCCATTATCGTCCGGAACTGCATCATCAGCACGATGCGTAAGTTGGCTTGACCTGTGTATTGTTCTGCTCCAAACAGCTGAGTCACTCTGTCATTGCTTTTGTTCTCTTGGCCTGAACACATTGTCTTATGGTTTTAGTGCAATATGTGAATTTGTGATAACCTCAAAAATAAAAGATATTTTCCTGCATTCTCTTTTGTGAAAAAAAAAGAAAATTAATAATAAAACGGACTTTAAACCACCGCCAAAAGTCGAAATTTGCACGTGCAGTGATCATAGACTGGGGGTTGAATTGGGTGATGTGTTAAAGTTAAGGAAAGATATACGTGAAAAAATAATAGTGCAAAATTATACAGGCATCGCCGAACAGGCTGTACCTAATTGAATTGATTTCGTTTGTGAAATTAATATTAACCAACCAAGCCAAAACGAAAACAAAAAAAACTCCAATGCGCGTCGGCGTACCTATGTGAATGTGCATCTCGTGATGTTGTTGTGCTGTGCTCGTATTCATCACCGTGGCGGTAGTAGTCTGTACGTTGTGCTAATGCCCAAAACACACGTGTAGAATTCACTGCGCAGCAGGATTAGAATACACATACATATTCGTATGTGGTGATACAAATGTAAATTCTGACCCACCGCAGCAGTGCCACATGTTTCTATTCCTAAATCCGCTGCATTGCAACGCAGTGAATTAAATTAAATAGACTTGGCAGCATCGAATTTTTAAATTCAGCTACTAATGCATACGAGGAAAAAAAGAGACGGGATTATTTGTCGTATGTGTTGAACTCTCGTATTTTTCCCCGCATTGACTACAACCGCTGCAAATTTAATTCTGCACATCTGTTTCATCTGTAAACTGAGCAAAAAGAAGAGAATCCAACCAATTCAACAAGAAAAGTGGAGTGATTCCCATGTGTCACAAAAATATTGAAATGTGTGTGTTCGTTGTTGGACCAGTTATAGCCCGTCCCAAAGCAAAATAAAGATCCCAACATGCGCAGTAGTACTTTATTTAATGTAAATTTGTTCTCTTAAGGTATTTTTGATCGCATGAAATTGTTAATGTTTTTCTCTACTTTATCACAAAGTATACCGAAAATTCCATTTCAACCCTTTTTAATACATTGTGGGTTTCAAAGTGTTATAATAAAGTTACTCAGAACTCTGGCTTTCATTACTAAACACATAAAGGGTCCGCCATCTAACGTTTTTTTTTTTCAACTAGTGCTTATTTCGCGAATGGTAACACTTAGCTCATGTCTGATTTGACAGATAATTAGTTTTATCCTTCCGCTGAACGAATATGGTTGTGTATACGCTTGAACAACGCTGGGAAATATTGCAACATTACTTTGAAAATCATGGTAATGTTGCAGAATGTGTGCTAAAATTGCGTAAGGATTTTGGAAAAAGAGAAGCACCGTCAGCTCCGTATGTTCGTTATCTTGTGAAAAAAGTGAAAGAAACTGGCATCCTCATCGATAAACCAAAGCGTGAAAAGCCAAAAACAGTGCGTACACCCAAGTTTGGTGCGGATTTTTGTCCAGAGGCATAATTGGGCCATTTTTCTTCGAAAATAAGCAAGGAGTGGCCGTTACAGTCAATGGCGATCGTTATCGGGCCATGTTGAACGAATTTTTTTTCACAAAAATTGAAGAGGAGGATATTGGCAACATTTGGTTTCAACAGGACGGCGCTACGTGCCACACAGCCGAAGCTACACTCGATGTTTTGCGCCCTGTTTTTGAAGATCGCATTATCAGCCGCAGAGCGGATGTCGTTTGGCCACCGCGGAGCTGCGATTTGACACCGTTGGACTATTATTTGTGGGGTGCCGTAAAAGATAAGCAGCCATTTGAATGATATTATTTTCCATTATTAACCGGAAG
Source organism: Cheilosia scutellata (assembly GCA_955612985.1). Lineage (NCBI taxonomy): Eukaryota > Metazoa > Arthropoda > Insecta > Diptera > Syrphidae > Cheilosia > Cheilosia scutellata. The sequence continues at coordinate 56,693,767 of OY015311.1, forward strand.
GATTGTACTTTCAAATAAAAAAAGAAATTTGAGAAAATATTCAGTAGTTTTTTTTTTTATAGCATTTTCAAAAAAAAAAGTTATTTGCACTTCTCAAATAGCTAGGGTCCCTATTTGAGAAGTGCAACACCCAGCAAATTTCCCTTTTCTTTCACATTTGGGGTGCGTAAATGTGTACCTTTGGCAAGGTATATAGAATATATTCTATATACCTTGTACCTTTGGTATACGCCAACGACGGTGTTGTGTGGATAATCAGTCATGGCTCGATCATCGATCGAGAGACATGCCTTCGCAAGCAGGGGAATGTTTGTTTTTTGAAATGCGCACATATTTGTTTTGGTTGCAAAAGTTGTTTTGTTGTCGCTAAGAGAATAAAATCCCTAAAGTGAATAGACCTGCGCAGGAAATTTTCACTTAAGTTGGGATGGGCTATACCATGTCAAATATTTTTGACGCCACGGAAAGGAGCATAATAATAACAAAGTATGCGAGAGTGAGACTGATTTTGCTGGAATATCGGTCTACTGCGGGGCTTTCTTTACGATCACGACATGAAAGGATTAAGCGGATAAGTAGTCATTTTATCATTGTTGTAATATAATTTTAGTAGTTTTTGAATATTTATGTACGTTGAATGTTCGTCGGGATATTTCATGTTCATTTGACGGTGTAGTAGATGTCAGAATGTCGAAAGGGACAGACGTCATGAAGTTGACTCGCGGATGAGTGTCGGAGTCGGTTGGCGTGACGACGGTGCGATTGGACAGAAGGCGGTTGTTAGATTTTGGTTCGTCATGCGGTGCAGAGACTATTGCGTGTATGTGAGAGTAGAGATGCGACAGATGCATTGCTTTCGATGTGGTAGAGGATCTTGTTTCGAGTAGCTCAGCTGTGGCATCATTTATTTACTGAAGAGTATCGTTCAATTGTGAGAGGGTAGTCGTTTACGTGGTTGCCATTGCATGTAGTCAGATGCATTTCGTGGATTCGGTTGTGCTGCATCACTGGTTCTGTTTTGAATTAGGTTTTAAAGAAAAACAAAACAGTTTAGACAGAAACACTCGATTGAGATGAGTGATGGTGCATGCATAATTCCGTATAGCTTCATTGAGCAGGGAAATCCCTCCTGCTAACAAGTGTCATAGAATTAGTGTAATTAGTGTAGGTCTGCACATTGGAGCTCGTCAGGTGAAACAGACGTATTGAGTTAAGATCGCAGTTCGTATCTGATTTGCATGGGCGCCTTACGAGTTCGCGCAGTGCACGACCAGTAGGTTGTACTGGTCAAGAAGAAAGACATCAGCACGAGATTCTGCGTCGACTATCGTCAGCTGAACAACGTCACCAAAAAGAATAGCTACCCTCTGCCAAGGATTGACGATACCCTGGATACTCTATCCGGCGCTCAGTAATGCCATTTGGATTGTGCAAAGCACCAGCCACCTTTGAACGGCTAATGGAGCGGGTTTTGCTGGGACTAACGTGGAAAACTTGTTTGGTGTCATCGTGGTGGGCAAAACGTTTGAAGAACATCGAGATAACTTGAAAGAAGTGTTCCAGAGACTGCGAAGCGCGCAATTGAAGCTGAACCCGTCTTGTCTTTTTAGACCAGAAGTAAAATATCTCGGACACACCATCTCTTCGGAAGGAGTCAGGACTGATCCAGACAAAGTCGATGCAGTGAAAAACTGGCCGGTTCCCAAAGATAAACATCAACTGGGGAGCTTCCTGGGACTTGTAACCTTCTACAAACGGTTTGTGAAGGACTTCGCCGATGGCCATGATGGCCAAGAGAAAGTAGTTTCCTACTTAAGTAAAGTAGGAAACCATTGGGGATACAGTAAAATGTATTGGCTCTTTGGGAGATATTCATGTCTGTCAAATTACAATAAGTTATTGCTATACAAGCAAGTTCTGAAACCAGTATGGACCTACGGTCTCCAGTTGTGGGCATGCACATGTCAAACAAATAATAATAATAAAGTAAGGAACGTAGTTGCATAGTTAATGCACCTTGGTATATACGCAACGCTGATCTACATTTTTTTTTAATACTTCTCTCGGGAAAGGCGAACCTATAACGCTTCAACAGCGCCCCGAGATTCTTGCAGATGTATATTAGTTCTGCACTTAAATTGCTGCAAATTGTATACTTCTGGAAATATATCCCAAGGAAGCGAGTTCCAAAGTTTGCTGGTCCTGTAACAGAAGGAGTTTTGGAAAGTTGATATCCTCGCGGTTGTCAAGTGTACTGTATGGTCATGAGCATTAGCAGCCTGTCGTGTGGGGCGCCCAGAAGTTGCATTTCGAGGGATAATGTCTTTGAGTTTCTCGGAATATCTACCATGGAGTACCTATAGAACAAGCATAGGTCAGCGACTTGTCTTCTGTGCACCAACGGTTGTAGATTCGATGTGAGTGTAGGGCCTCCAATAAGTCGAACTGCTCGTCTCTGTATGCTGTCAAGTAGGTTAAGTGAATGTTTTGGGGCCAAGCTCCATATATGGGAACAATATTCCAGGCCTGGTCTAACCTGAGCTTTGAAGAAAATGTTGTGAGCTGTGTCTTGTTTGCATTAAATACAACCAAATAAATGTCCAGATCATAATTTAGAGAACTAATTTGTTCTCTTTGACTGTGTGATGTAGCTGCATTCACAGGCCCACTGTTCGATATGGAGTATATAAGAGTGCTGTCATCTGCAAAGCTGTAGATATTATTATTTGTCGGTCCAAGCAAATCGTTGATGTGGAGAAGATATAGAGTTGGAGAAAGAATAGATCCTTGGGGCACTCCTGCATTTATAGCAAACAACGAATTGGATGATACACCATCTACAACAACTTGGATCGATCTTCCCATAAGACAATTTTGCTTCCATCCGGGGAGTTGTTGTGGTAATCCATAAGACGCTAACTTGCCTAATCTAATCTAATCTATGCCATACTCGGTCAAATGCCTTTGATATGTCCAAGGCTACGGCTCTGGATTCGCCGTCCATAAGTGCGTTACGTAGCTTAACAGGTCTCCAGTGGAACGACGGCTCCGAAATCCGTATTGCCGGTCGCTTATTAACCGGGGGCCTTCTAGATATTTGATTATTTCGACATTTATTGCCTTTTACATTACTTTTGAGAGCATTGAAAGTAATGCTATTGGACGATCGTTTTGTGGCAGACATTTCCTCTCTTTCTTTGGAATAGGTTGAATGCGAGCGGTCTTCCAGCAAGAAGGAAATGTCTTCTGTGAGTACGACATGCTGAACAGCTTACAAAGTACAGGTGCAAGTTCTGGTGCACAGCTCTTGAGTACTATAGCCGGGATTCCATCGGGTCCCGTTGCCTTATTGCAATCTAGTTCTTTAAGGATGCGTTGAATTATTCGAGGCCGAAATTTCCTAGCGTGCCGTCTTCTTTTACTAGAGGTGGAAAAGAAGAGCTACTAAAGTTATTACTGATTGCCTTTGACATGGACCAGAATGCGCGTGAGCCACTAGGACATCCAATCACTTTGTTAGTGACTCTTTCGCTGTAAGTTGTCTTCGCCGATTCAATAATTAGGTTGCATCTATTTCGAAGAATTATAAATTCAGATCTTTTTTGCTCCGATGGGTTTGACCGCCATTCACGAAAAGCCTTGTTTTTTAATTCGTAATTCGCTTGCATTCTTTGTTAAACCAGGGTTTATTAGAAGCTAGTTTTTTGATGCAGTGTGGAATATAATGTTCCGTGCCGAGTAAAATCATTTCGGTTACGGCTTCTGCGCACATATTGACATCGGTATCTCTAAAGCACATAGTGTTTCCGTAATTTGTTGGATTGTCTGGAATTCTTGTGGGCTCAACAACGAGCTGAGTGAGTTTGCAGCAAATGGCGAAGTCTTCAGCTTGTTTCCCTGCCTCGTCCGTTCGGTTAGAATAATGTAGCCAATCCATGTTATGGGCATTGAAGTCCCCAAGTATAATAACTTCAGCGGTTGGGTGATGAATTTGTATCCAGTCTACCTTATCGAATAAATGACGGAATAATTTAGATGGTTCGTTATCGTTTGGAGACCGGTACAGGCAGCAAAAGAATTTGGTACAGCTTTGTAGGACGACCTGTAGCCATATTATGTCGAGATCCGCAGGTTCCATTTCTTCTTTTCTTTCACACGCCAGATCTGATTGTGCAAACACACATAGTCAGTAGTCAGTGTTTGAGTTTATTTGAGTCTCGGTTAAGGCTAGGATATCTGGCTTTTTTTCTTGCAGATGCTGGCACGCAGCTGACGTTGACATTGTTGAATCCTAGACCTCGAATGTTGCAGAAATCTGTTGCTAGCTTTCTTCTCTTAGTGTCCGTGTTTTGTCTCTTTTGTTCTTGTGTTCGTTGTTGCCTGTCGTCTTGCAAGTGATTATTTGCATGTTGAACCCCCTGAGATATTCCCCCCGGAGATCCGAATGGGAGACTAGTTTACCTCCGGAATTCTTTATCTCAGGAAGTTGCATCATGGCTTTTGTGTCCCATCCGTGTTGCACCTATCCGTGAAGCCTATAGCATGATGTGGTGGTATCTCACCGGGCGACAGGTGGATGGTTCCCTATCTACCACCTGGTAAACATGGAAATGGTTGAGGAAGAAGTTAAAAAAGTTGCCCTAACTGAGAAATAACAGAACTTTTAAATACTGACAATGTAATCAGGAGATTAAGGCATGTAAAACCTCCTGATCTATAAGAGTTAGCTAAGACCAAGAAAGTAGGTAATATTTTCAATCAAAAAAGTACATATAGAGATCCGACAAACGGCGGATTTATCTTCTCAAATTTTTTTTAAAAGAATCAAATATAAATTGCTGATTAGTTTAACGACGAGGTGCGATTATTGGAAGGATGATATCACCATGCTTCTCTCGGGTGTTTTTAGTGGGAAAAAAAAGTGTAGCTGGAAACCAAGTACTGATTTTTGAAGAGCTCACTACGCTTCTAGCGCAAATAGAAGCGTGCCTGAGCTCTAGACCATTGTGTCCACAGTCAGATGACATTAACTATCTTCGAGTCTTAACACCCGGCCTCTTTCTCATGGGAGAACCTGTTATTGCACCACCACAACCGGAGTATCAACTAGAGAAAATCTCACACCTGGAGCGTGGAAGAGAATTCAGACCCTCTCGCAATCATTTTGAAAGCAATGGAGTAACGAGTACCTCGCTCGTCTTCAACAGCGTCCGAAGTGGACGTAAATCGTCCACTCAAATATTATGGTAGGGGATTTAGTTCTTATTAAGGACAAGCGACTTCCCCCACTTAAATGGAACATAGCCCGTATTACAAAGTTACATCCCGGAGCTGAAAATTTGATTCGAGTAGTTACGCTCAAAACTGAAACCACCGAATTTAAACGACTGATCTCAAAAATATATGTTTAATTGAAAGAGACAGCCGTATTAAATGACTCAAATTCCAGGCTAAAGCCAAGTCCTGCTCGCGATTAATTTTATCTCCCATACAAAAATGTCTAAAAAAATAAAAATAAATAGGCGGCGCTACAGGCGGTAGACACCCAAGGCCTAGCATTTTGCAATCGTCCGAACGGCTGAATTGAGAAGCTTTTTCAGAACAGTCATACTCTCGGATTTTTGTCAGACGTTCGCGAGAGGTGGCGCAGTAGAAAAAACCTTAAGATGTAATTTGTGTTTTTCCGGGGATCGAACCTGGGATCCCTCGCACAGTAGTCCAGCACACTAACCACTGCGGTACTGCGCCCACATACAAAAATGTCTACAGAGATAAAAATGTCTACAGAGATAAAATTCAGCGAGCCAGTTTAGCAAAGCAGTATCCTGTTTCGCACGCTAAATTCTTATTTTCATATAGATGGGACACACAATATGTCAGTCGGGTATAACAATATTCACCCTTATTCTAAGTGTCGTTTATATTAAACGACAAATGGCGTTTTTTGAAATCGGTATTACATGTGGCGTGTTTCTAGGCATTTTATGTCGTTTAACGACATATGGCGTTTAAGGCCATAGTTATAGCTATCATTGAAATGCATCATTGAAAATTTAGTTTTCCGATTTTAAGACGAATAATCAAACAATATTGGCTTTAGTTGGTATCAAGATAAAGCTAATCAATTGTGGAATTTTTTTACGAAAGAAATAACTTAATTCTGATTAAAACTTTTCTTTAAATCCAATTTTATTATTTCACTGATCGAAATCGATTTCAATGAACAGCTGATTCTCGTTTCTCTAATTTGGAACCCAATCGTTTCACTGATGTGTTCGATTTTCATTCTATTCTCAGCTGTCAGTTTTGCTTTCAATGATCAACTCTAACCTCAAAACCTATACTTGTTTGCGGCCAAGTCACTGACAGGTTCTTCCACTGACAGGAATTTTTCAATGATTGCTATAACCGACTTGTCAAAAAAATGAAACCACCATTCCACTGATTTGTTCCAATGATGCATTTCAATGATAGCTATTACTAGGGCCTAAGTAGTGTGGAACACCAGTTCCACAAACGTCAACACAGTTTTTCGCATTCTGACAGTCGTTTTAGTGGCACAAAACTACTCCTAAAACGCCGATTATTGTCGATTACAAATTCTTAAACGACTAGGAGGCAAATTTAAGAAAAAGCATGTTTTTCATGTGAGTTTTGGTAATTGTTTATATTTATGCATAATAATTCTCTTATGATTATGATTAACAACCCCGATCAAATGAAATTCCAGCTTTTTGGTAAAACATAATTTTTGCACAATTCCCTTCTTCTTCCGTGTAGGTAATGCATGTTTATCCATTGTGAACGTAATTATTTTCTTCTTTACTTTAATGGGCAGTAAAGTAAAATCTTGCCCAATTTTGTTATACTCGGCCAAGAAAATGTCTCCACTGATTTAGCTCACGAAATAATTGTCTGGTACATTAAATCGGCGATAAATGTGACATTTTCGAAACAAAACAAATTTTCAATTGAATATTTCATGGAATACTAGAAAATCGATGTAAGTGAGTAGAAAAAAAGTAAAAAAAATAACAAAAATCAAAATACTGGCAGTAAAATAACGAATTTAGCGAGCATTTATCTGTGCTGTGGAGAGATGTGGGGTCGCTAAAATTTAGCGCGAGCAGGATACTGGGCTTAAACACCAATTTGAACAAAACAAAACTATTTCAAAAAGCAGCGAAAATCCACAATTTTAATTAAACTGAAATAATTTTGTATTCTTTCAATATCTGTACAACTCATAACCGAGCAACCGTTGAAAAATATTTTTTGTTTATTTCGTGTCTCTGTCAACATTAGCTTTTGACAATTTTATCAGTACATGCAGGATTGCATTCCAAATTCGGCAGTAGTTAACTATTTTCACTACAGCGTTGACAAGCTGTGACAGTTCGAAGGAGGGGAAGTTAACTAAATTAACAAGAGGCAAAAGTGTGGTTCATTTCACTCATACTAACAAAGCAACTGTCATGGATTCACGTATTCATTTTATTTTTAAATCAAACATGGATTCCAACAACAACTACTCACTACCACATGAAAAGTGAAATGTCAACATGAAATTAGTAACAATAGCTGTCCCAGATTCCAAAAAGTAACTAAATAAACAATCGTTGTTAATTTAGTTAAAATAGTCAAACCTGGAATGCAGCCCAGGTAGAAATTCCCTGAGCTGTTTCGAGCAAGGAGGGGAAATGTTCGTTACTAATTATTTTGCTAGTTTTCTCTTTTCCTGTCGGTTTAAACGGCCGGCGGCGTACGAAAAAGAACCTATTGGCTACCTACTAAAGAATAGCATAGAATTATTGAAATGTAAAGTGAAGGTTTCTATGGATGAAGTTTTATGTAAGTACCAATACCCGTAGTGAATTTGTTGTACGTTTCCTCGCTATCATCGATGTCATACAGAGCACCAATATTGTAACTTGAAATTTTATTTTTTTCTTATTTTTTCTAACAATAAGCAATAACCACATACAAGCCTAGCAAAGTTCAACAATGGAGTGAAAATTTCTTCGATTTCAATCAGCTGCTTATGACGTTTCTCAAATCGGCTAAAGGTGGGTTTCCACATGTCGGTTGATTGACAAAGTTTGACAGCTCTCGCGTTTATGTTTAACCACACCACCTTCATTTCTTTTCCACTTATGTCAATTGGCAAAAAATTGTTTGTCAGTTGATAGTCCAACTTATTAACCCGATGCCAATTAAATTTCAGTCAATTATAGACAAAGTGACATTTTGTTTGACAATTCAGCTATTTCCACTTGTCCTGTGGTTTCTTTGTCAGTTAGTGACAAGCAATTTTTCGCTATTTCCTCTTGCCAATTTTTTAATTGGCATAAAAATAGGTCAATTGTTAATTCCAAATCGGCAAGTAGAAACACAGAAGAACTTAGGTAAACATTGCCTAACATTCCAGTCACCACAGCTGAAACTTTCTTAGATTTGCAGTTAAATCGACCAATCGGAGGCTGTTGACTAGCTAGGCAGATGCGTGTTGAACGCCTTCATTATTATTATTACTACCCGTTTTACATGCACCGATCTTTGTCTTACGACTCGAGAATGTATTGGTAAAGGAGATAGGCGAACACGGATGGGCCCCGACATGATGGAATAAGTATAAGGTGGTCTCGTCGGCTGCCGACTCGTTCGTTTTTTGGTCCCTTAACGCTTCGTTAGAGAAAAACGTGTCGTTAAGGGAGTAGCGTTGCCGCCGAACAAAAAAAAAGCGTGTCACTTTTTTCAGAGGTGCGTGCCCTTAGCGTGTCCAAAGCAAAACATATTTTTTTTTCACATTTCACACCGTGAAGCCAAGGCCAAACAGTTATTTCCATTTCCATAAATAAATATTCTCTGACAGAGACAGATCTATTGATTGAGATTGATCACATTGCGATCGATGGTCGACACGCATCCATTATTTTAGACGTCCCGTACATTCAGGGGTGCAGACATCGACTCTGTCCACTACCTACCTAGCAGCTGCCAAGGTACGCTTACGGATAACTCGTACAGTCCAGCAACGAGAAAATATTTCGAGAAAGTTCGACTTCGATCGCAAGAGACTGCAAGAGCCTTTGCCGACCGTGTATCCCTTGTTCTCTCAAGATGTGCCATGCCGCCAGACTCCCAGTGTTCGTGTGGAGGCCCCAAATTAAACAAACTCCTCATTTGTTCTAATGATTTTGAATGTTTTATTTCTGAAAATATAATAGTTTTTACAGAAAGAAAAGTTTGTTACAAAAATGCTTACAATTACTTGTGGCCTCTTAGACTGAATTTACACGAATGAACAAGAAAGGCATGAGAAATATAAATTTGACATTTGATTTGGTTTTTGGTTGCACAGGGCTGTTATAAATTTCCTCTGGCTCTAAATATTTGTGGTCAGCTCACATTGCGTTTGCTGCATTCGGAACATCCCGCCCCCCGTGAATCGCTTCCGCCGAAGATTCACCAACGTCCAACTTGGCAAGCTTGGAGGCAGGTCTGTTTAATACTCCTAACGACGTCTGCACCGCTGCTGTTCGCACTTGACCATCGCGACCAGGGAACACTTTAAGGATTCTCCCCCGTCGCCAACAGCTCCGAGCCATGTTCGAATCACATATAATCACCAGGTCGCCGATCGTCAAAGGAGCCACTCTTGCATACCATTTGGTTCTTCGTGTTAGATCGGGCAAGTATTCGGCTATCCATCGATGCCAGAAACGATTCTTCAAGGCTTGTGCGATTCTCCATTGTTTTCTTAGGCAGGTTGACGCATCTTGTTCGGATCCTGGAGTTTGGGTTGAGTTGGCACATCCTAAGATGAAATGGTTGGGCGTAAGCGGTTCCTCTTCTTCAGATGTTAGCGGCAGATGATTTAATGGCCGCGAGTTGACGATGTTCTCGGCCTCGATTATAACGCTTCGTAAAGTTTCTTCTTTGGGCACGGTTTCCTTTAAAGTCACATGGAGTACTCTTTTGACGCACCTCACCAGTCGCTCCCAGCATCCACCGGCACAAGGGTTCGATGGGCAGTTGAATGTCCACTGGATTCCTCTTGACGACAGGTGTGTCTGGATAGCATCTTGGTCGAACATGTCCACCTTCTGTTTCAGCTCTTTTTCCGCTCCGACAAAATTCGTCCCGTTGTCACTGCGGATTCGTACGGGTACACCTCTCCTATTTACGAAGTTTCGCAAGCAGATCAGGAAACCATCTGTAGACAGGTCCGTTGCCACCTCCAGATGAACCGCACGAATAGTTAGACAGGTGAAAAGAGCTATCCAGCGTTTTTCCCTTCGCCTTCCGATAGCTACCAAGTAAGGTCCCATGAAGTCCACTCCCGTAAACGTAAAGGGCCGGACAAAGGGAGTTAGACGATCCGTTGGGAGCTGACCCATTTGTGGCGTCGTAGGCTTTGCATACTTCATCTTGCAATATTGGCACTCCCGCGCTATAGTCTTGGCAAGTGTCCTTAGGTGTGGTATCCAGAAAGAGCGACGCACTTCACACACGACAGTCTCCGTATTTTGGTGATGAAAACGCTGATGAATATGTCTTACAATAAGCTTCGACAACCAACACTCCTTTGGTAGTATGACTGGTCTTCTTGTTTCCACTGGAACACACACGGCTGAATCGATTCGTCCACATAATCGAATAACATCGTTTTCGTCTAAGCAGGGAGTTAGTCGGTATAGTTAACTTGATTTTTCGATCTGTTGCCCTAGCTTCAGAGCCGTATAGTCCTCCGTATAGTACTGCTTCTGCACCATACGGCATAATGCAATTTCGGCATATTGTAGGTCAGTAGCGCATAGTGATTTGCATTTCGATCGGTGACTAATACGCCATCGAAGCACCCAGGCCACAACACGTTTCAATTTTAAGAAACAAGAAAATCTATTTAGGTCGATTCCAGAACTACTTACATGGAGATGGAAGATGTCACTTCTGCAGTGCGCACGAGTTTCTTCATCATCTGAATGGTTCGAATCAATTTCACCATCGGGATTCTTTGGCCATCTGGTTTCATTCGATAACAAAAATTCTGGGCCAGTTATCCATCTTCCTCCTGGCTGGTAACTGGTCAGGTACTTAGCTCGTGTAGCTATATCAGCAACGTTTATTTTGGTGGAGATCCAACGCCACTCGCTTACTTTCGACAGCTCTAAAATTTCAGCGATTCGATGGCCGACGAAAGGCTTATATTTTCGGGGGTTTGCTGATTTGATCCAGGACAGCACTGTTCTTGAATCGCTCCAGAAGATGCACTCGATTGCGTGCATATTGTTTGACTGGAGAATCCTTCGGCGAAGTCGCACACCCAAGATTACTGCTTGCAGCTCGAGACGGGGAATCGATGTAAGTTTGAACGGGGCACATCGCGTTTTGCCTGCTACAAATGCAACTGTTACATTACCCTTCTGATCGACGATTCTCCAGAACCCAACTGCAGCGAACGCCTCCTCACTTGCGTCAACGAAGATATGTGGTTGAATATCAGCGGCCGTGGACACCTGAGTAGCATAACAGCGCGGCACACGAACTCTTTTAACTGCTTCCAACATCGAAACCCATTGCCTCCATCTTCGTTGCATACTAAGCGGTATCTCCTCATCCCATGTGGTGCTTGTCTTCCATAGCGACTGCAACATCAGCTTTCCATGGATTGTAAAATCGGCCAATAATCCAAAGGGGTCGAAGATGGACATCAGTATACTAAGGCACTCTCTCTTTGTGGGAAATCGTTCGCCATTTACAATTTTCGGGTTAGTACGATGAAAATTGAGACGAAATATGAAGGCGTCATCCGACGGGATCCAATGCATACCAAGAATCTTTTCCGATTTGTTCTCAATATCCATATTGGCCACGGACTCTAGTGCACACTGCTTTCCCCGTAGACTGTTGAGCAGCTTAGACGAATTTGACGAAAACTTGCGAAGCTCGAAACCTCCACTGAGATGAATTTTGATGACGTCGGATGTTACAGCTAACGCTTTACACCAATCGCAATTTACCTCCTTTATTTAAGTTACGAACGCAAAAATGCGGAAGGTACCATGTCCGCGGTCCTTTCACCTTTGCTTCATCGGCTGACAATAAGCGTGCGTAACCCTTGGCTATGTATTCCCTGATGATATTCTCGTAATCGGCAGCGTACGAAGAATCCTTCAGAAAGGTGCGTTTGACAGATGCTAGACGTTTCTTTGCCATAGGCAAGCTATCAGGCAGCACAATATTGTCTTCCTTCCAGAGAAGTCCGGTTTCAAAACGGTTATGCAATTTGATGGTAGTATCTTGTAGTATTTTTCTGGCTCTCATATTATCTGGAGAGTCCTTAGGCACAAACGATGAAGTGGCATCCACGCTGTCCAATGCAAAGTAATCGTTGACCAATTGTGATAGTTTGTCGCTGTCTTCAGTAATATGGTTCACGGATCCCTCTTCGTTGCTATGTGATCCACCATAAACCACCCACCCGAGCAAAGTTTGCACAGCAACGGGTCCATCTGGATCGCAAAGCACTGTTGAAGTTCCCATTATCAGACGCCAGTTGTCCAATCCTATTAAAATTTCTGGCACGGCATTCTCAAATCCGCAAATAGGAAGAGATTTCACTTCATCGCTGCATTTCAGCTTATTAACGTCCATCGTTTGTTTTGGTAGCGAAAGGTCTTTGTATGTACGTACCTTTTTCATCTCATAGCGCTTGCTTCCCTCAGCGACTCCACTTATCTCCAAGTTGACAAAACTCGACGGCTGCGAAGTTCTGTTTTTACCAATCCAGGTAAGTGACATTGTTTGGCTCCTTCCAGTTAGTCCCAATTGCGAAGCGATGCTGTCATTTATTATTGTCACCGACGATCCATCATCTAAGAGTGCGAATGTACTTACAATACCATTTGGCCCATACAGTTTTACAGGTAGCACTCAGTGTTGTGCCGCGTAGACTACACCATGTAGACTACGCAATTGTCGACGCGTCGTCAATTACGTGTCGTTAATTCAAAATTGACGACACGACATGTCGACAAAGTTCAATCAAGCAATACATTATAGTTTTTATAAAATTAAGACAATTGAAATATAAAATAGGTAACTTTTTTATTTTAAAATGGGTAAACGTTTTTTTTTTATTTAAAATTTTGCAAACATTTCTAAATAGCTAGATGAATAAAAAAGTGTCTGAGGCGATCAGGGGTGTGCTTAAAAGATTTATTTTGCAATTATTGCAACTAGCTGCTTGGTTATTATTCAACTTGACCAACTCAAAGTCGTTCAGTCATTAAATTCTAATGTATTAATAAATTCATATTAAAGCAGTCCTGTTCTGTTCCTGCGCGTATGCCTACTATTACTAGAGCTAGAGACGTTACACTAACAGCTGTTTTGCTTTTGAATGACATTGACAATCCTATTGACGCCATTGACGACGCAATTAACGACATTGACGACGCAATTGACGACATTGACGACATAGACGACGCTATTGTCGACATCATAGTGTCGTCAATTAAAAACGACGCGTCGTGGAACAACACTGGTAGCACTTGAAATAAGATCTTTGTTTTAGTGGCGGCATGTGCATGTAAGTTGGGATCTTGGTCTGGTTCTTGATTTTCCTTTTCTTTTGATTGCACTGACTGTGAAGGTTCTGCTTCTGGCTGTCGCATTTCATGGAGTAGACGATGATGAAATCGACCGCATTGATCTGCATCGCATCGCTTTTTAGAACGGCACGATGAAACGATATGCCCTGGCACTAGGCATGAAAAACACACACGCTTATCTTTCACTATCTTCCACCTATCGATAGTATTATTTTTCAGAAACACTGCACACTGGGATAAACTATGCCCTTTGGCACACAATGCACACACCTTAGCTGACTTAGTTGGAACTGATGTAACTTCCTTCTCCACAGCATGAAAAAGTGTCCCTTTATCCTGACGACTACCTCTTGGTGCTTTGCTACCCGCTGGATATGGAGAACACAATGCTAAGCTGGCAAATTTAGCATACTCCTTCTTTTAAGCTGGGGTACGGTTGAATGTTGTATGAGAATTGTGCCCATTCTAGTCTTTTCGGCATTGGTAATTTCGAAACCAGTTCCTCCAAAAGCATGGGGTTTGACAAGTGCTGTTGACTTCTAGTTGATTCCATGAGCGTACACAAATTTTGTACCTTTGTGGCAAATGGCACAACCATATCTAGGCGGTTATCAGGAATTGTAGGCAATAACCTCACTTTTGAAAGCTGGCTTCTGATGAGATGTTCAGGGCGACCGAAACGGAATTGCAATTGTTCAATCACGACTGGAACATTGCTGGGATGGATCAAAATGGTTTCGACTGCTTCTCTGGCTGCACCTTTGAGGCTTTTATCCAGTCGAAACATATTCTCCAGTGGTGTGTACTCGTAGGCGGTGGTAGACTCATTGAACGAGGCGATAAACATAGGCCATTCCTCTGGCACGCCATTGAATATTGGCAGATCGTACAATTGAGGTCGCTGAGGTCGTCTTGAAGGATGTGGCGATGAGTAAAACTGAGATGGCATTGACTGTGGTACTGTGTAGATCTGATTTGACATAAGCTGGGTGGTGGTACCTATTTGGCTCGACGTTGGCTGGGTATTTGCATAAAGATGACTCGGTGTCGGCTGGTGGGTAGCCATTGAATAGGTGTGGCTGCTTACTGGCGCCGTAGCTGGTACGTTCGAAGAACTTATAGCTGGCTGAATTGTTGTTCGTGGATATTGGTTTCTCTCGAATTGAGAGGTATACGCATAACTTCCTTGTTCTTGCATTTCTAATGAAGGTTGGCTAATACTAGAACTAGATAGTGTCCCCTGGAGGAACGAACGCTCCCTATTACTGGCATTTAGTTGCGACATGAGGCTAGCGAATTGTGATTTCATGTCAGACAACTGTGCAGACAAAATTGCGTTAGCCCTTTCCAAACATTTCACCCTATTGCTATCGGCAGCAAACAATTGTGGCTGGTGATCGACGGCAGTCGAAGACTGTGAAAAGGCTGCGGCTCCACTTGTCGCGGCAACATTTGGCAACTGGATTGCATCAGCAGCAGTGCCTAACAAATCTATACTGTATTCCGCGGGGGCAGAAATGGTGACTGATTTTGGCGGCAGGCTGCCAGTAGAAACTATATTTGTCACATTGGACGCTGAAGCCGAACTCGTAGCAACATTATCTAGCAACTGGCTGCTACTAGATTCTGCAAGAGAAGTATCGTATTCGCCTAACTTGGCAGGCGGGATTCCTTTTGTAGAACGGTTACTTCTTCTAAACGGCTGATTTATTGGCATGTCCATTTCTTCCATTTGGTTCAACTGGTCTCCGTTAACTTCGGGCTGTAAATTTTCCGAGTCGGCAGACGTGACTCGGTTATTTAACGGGACCAACCCGTTACCGCTTGGCGGCGGTGAATGGAGAACCATGGATCTGCTGATTACTTCTCAAAGTAATTAAATAAAATTTTGTTCGTGTGGAGGCCCCAAATTAAACAAACTCCTCATTTGTTCTAATGATTTTGAATGTTTTATTTCTGAAAATATAATAGTTTTTACAGAAAGAAAAGTTTGTTACAAAAATGCTTACAATTACTTGTGGCCTCTTAGACTGAATTTACACGAATGAACAAGAAAGGCATGAGAAATATAAATTTGACATTTGATTTGGTTTTTGGTTGCACAGGGCTGTTATAAATTTCCTCTGGCTCTAAATATTTGTGGTCAGCTCACATTGCGTTTGCTGCATTCGGAACACCCAGAATCCCATCAACCTGACCAAAATGAAGTAAGGATAGCCATATCTAAACTTAATCCAATAAAGTTGTGGGAGCGGGCGGCTTAGCCGCTGAGCTTTTCAAGGCTGGAGGAGATGATTTGGTAAGGAGCATACACCAACTTACACATCTGTAAAATTTGGTCGGATGAAAGTATTAATGGAATCTCAGCATCGTTTGTCCGGTCATGAAGAAAGGAGATACAAGTCTCCTCAACATTGCATACTAGATCCAGTCTGCAATAATTTGTGAACGCCTTAAGCCGATGGTCAACAACCTGATTTGTATAGAGATACATTATAAAGAGCCATGTCTAGTTTTGGCATCCCCGCCAAACTCGTCCGTTTGTGCAGAATGACGCTGGAGAACTCTCGCTGCTCCGTTAAGGTCGGTAAAACCACCGCCGAACCGTTTAATGTCAGAAAAGGTCTTAGATAAGGTGACGCGCTGTCATGTGATTTCTTTAACATTATACTTGAAAGAATTGTACGAAACTCACAAGCCAACCCCGGAAGTACAATCTTTCAGAAGTCTGTGAAATTACTCGCATAAGCCAATGACATTGACATAATCAGCAGAACTCGGCGAGCTGTCCGTCTCCGTGGTGCATTTGGGAGTATTGAGGCAGAAGCGGCAAAAATGGGACTAGCGATGAATGAAAGAAAAACGAAATAAGTATATGCTGTCCACAAGAAAGGACATTTAACATCGGCGCCTTGCACAGAATGTAACAATAGACTGGACAGCTATAATTTACCTAGGCGCTGCGGTCAACTCCAGCAATGACATCAGCGCTGAGATCAAGCGAAGAATTAATCTTGCCAATCGCTGTTTCTTTGGGCTTAGAATGCAATTGAGTACCAAAGCCCTCTCCCGAGCAACTAAGCAGAAGATGTATAAAACCCTTATCATCCCGGCCTGCTATATGGCGCAGAAGCATGGACTCCAGCAAGGAAGGACATAAATGATTCGACCCGGAGAATCTTCAACTCTACTCCATGAAGAAAGCGTGCCATTTTCAATTTTTGCGTGCCACCGTGCCACAAATAAATTTGCGCGTCCAAAAAGCTCGATCGTGCCACTTCGGCAACGCTGTAAAGGGACTACTTTTTGCCGACGAGACCACCTTATACTTATTCCATCATGTCTCAAACCGTACTCAGTCACGATAGACGGCTGCATTTGCTCTATTTTCGAACTGTGTGCGGTCTGCGCTTCGAAAATGCAGCTACCACGGTAAACGACGAATGACAAAAAAAAAGAAAACAAAAACACTAAAGTGAAAACACTGGACGTATAAATAAGAATTAAGAAGTGTCGTAAGGCAAAAATCGGAGCTTGTAAAACGGGTCTTATTATTCCTCGTCTCAAGAACTGGATAATTTGATAGCATAAAATCCATTATTTCCATACTGGGGGTGAATTCTCAAAAATTCTCCCATACCTTTATCTGTCAAAATATCCAATTTCTTGCAAAAGACTGAAATTTGCAATTCTCAAAATCCGCATACCAGAATTTCTCTTCTCGCCTTTTCTAGGCGGATTTGCTTCTCGCATACGAAATTGTGAGTTTGACAATTTGATTTTTTTAATTTTCGTGTGAAATAATAAATTTATTGTGAAGAAGAAAAAATTATTGAAATGGAAGGAAAACAAAAGAAGAATACCGGTCATGTAACCAAAGACAAAAAAAAGCTACTCATTGAAATGAATTGCTTTTGTTGTCTCGGTCTATTTGAAGTTGTTCCAACCGCTCCATTGCCAACTGAACAATAATGCTAATCCCATTTCGCCCATTACTAGCCATTGTAAAAACAATTATTTTTTAAGGTCTGTTCCTTTACTTTTGTAGTAAAAATGGAAAAGACTGTCTAAATGGCTATGATGGGGATAAATTTTCTCTCAAAGAGAAAAAGTTACGACAACGTTAGGGAACGCTTTTGTAGTAATCATGAAAATTGACAGATGCATTTTGTTTTCCCATAAATTGCATGTGAATATGAATCGAAGTATGTGGAAGAGTTTGAAGTGATTGAACTAAAATCATTCGAGGAGAGATAAAAGCTACATAATTTTCCCACATTCTGATAGCATTTTTACACCAATTTGTTTCTCATATTGCAGGAAATCAAAGGACAAATGCAAATAGTTGTTACATGCATTTCAAATCAAATTTCAAATCATCTGTCAATTTTCAGGCGATGACAGTTGTTTCAATTCTTACTCAAAGAAATTTGTTGAGTAAAAACTAGTAAGATTCCCAATGGAGGGGTAATATCTTGCTCTCTCGATGCCGCTCTCTTTTACGAATTTTTCAAGTTAGGGAACGACATTGAGTAAAAATTCGTAAAAATTCGTACGAATTAGTAAAAATTCGTAAGATTTAAAAGTAAAGGAACAGACCTTTATATGACCTTAGACCCACACACAAGCACAAAATGCTTCTTAGTTTTTGTTAGGTAGGTACCTATTCGCAAATCAAACTCCATATCCACAATATTTCTTAGCCTATTTGATTTGAATTTTTTTTCCTGGCATTATTTGCACAAAAAGTAGGTACATTTGGACGTAAAATTCTACCTCTTGCGAGAGGTGAATACAATTTTCGCAGAGGTGGAAAAAACTTTCAGAATACCAATTTTTTTGTTTGCGAAAATTTCAGGCGGATTTGCTTATATACGAGTTGCGTTATGCGGAATTTGAGAATTGGGGTCCTGGAAACACTGCCCCAAAAAATGAGTAGGGATGTTTGCTGGACTTCCAGAGATTTTCTGAATGCACTTTGTTGGCAAACGGCAACCTTCTTTCCACTGGAAAGTTAAGTATTTGGTTCTAGTACATGCGGAACGGTTTATAATATAGACTATAGATAAATGTTAGTTTGTCATAATTCTATTTGAAGTAAAGTTTCGTTGCGATGTTTACGTTTTTCGGTTAGTAAACTTTGCGTGTGCTTTGCGTGTGCTATTTATCTGTGCTGTTTCTCTTATTAACGAATCAAGTTAAGTAGCGTTTGAAGAGTACTCTCATTTTTCGATTGTGTTATGGTGTGTATTAATTACATATAAGTTCCCAATTGTATCTATTGAATTGTCAAACGGTTTGGTATAACTTACATGCATCCAAATAAGAAAATTGTAACCCATACGGATTTTAAATATGAATGCAATTAAGAATAAAACATGTTATTATATATATATACCTACATGTATGTTATAATTTGTACTCTAGAAAAGATAGGTTTTGCAAACAAATAATTATTATTCTTGCCAAATATTTTGCACAGCTTTATTTGTCACAGCTATGTATAAATGTTTTATTAATTCTTTATTAGTTAAGTATAATTAAGTCATAAGTATGTAGGAGGCAATTGCGAGAATATACCTACTATCGGCAATTATTACAAAATGTAGCAAGCTCAAACTATGAAAGGAATATCGAAATGGTAAGTAATAATATATCAATCATAATTTGGAATCTTCATTAACTTGATTTTTATCACTTGTATTGTTCATCATAAATAATAAATTTTCAGTTACCAACGTAATCTTATTTTATCCCTTACATTTGTTGTTATCGAAAAGGGCAGCTGAATGTCGGTTGCCTTAAAACATTTGTTTTAGTAAATTGAGCGTACTTTAAGCTTGATGCATGTAGGTAGGTACTTACCTTGTGTATTGCGCTATGATGTAGCTATGCTAGTCTAATACCTACTACTACATCCTTTGGCCTTGCGCATGTTCAATAATTGCAAACGCGTCTTGCCATCCCTGTACTTAAGCTATACGGCACATGTATTTTCTTCTTGGGCTAAGTCGTAAAGCTCTTCATTATTGTCTTATTTTTCAACCAATTGAGGACTAGTTAAACATAGCAAATAGTAAGTGGTTATTCCAATACATATTTGTTAATAGTTTAGGTATATCTAACATACTTCTGCTTCAACGTAAACTGAATTTATTTGTTCATATAAGACTTCTGGTAACAAGTTTAATCAATTGTTGAAAACTGGTGTTAATAATTCAATAATTTTTTTCTCTCTAAATAATAACAGTTGAAATATGAACTATAAATTATGATAAGTGTAAACCATATCAGCTTTTATTTATAAATAATTGATTTTATTATATATACCTACGTACCTACCTACACTTAAAATATAAAAAAACCAAATGTATACCCATGCTACGTAAAAGGAGTGAAACATTTACCTAGTTTTCTATTCTCCTATCTACTGTTTTTCATTACATGAACAACGTTAATTAAATGCTGTTCTGTAAATCTGTCGGTAGTAATATTTATATTAAATTTATTACTTGCATTTCGAAGATGTTTACCGAAAATCGATTTTCCGGATTTACGGTACTAATGGCGTAGGTATGTATGTACCTATCTACCCTTCAGTTAATTCATTTTTAAAAATCCAAGCAAAGTGTAATTTTATTGCAGAGATTACTTAGTGATTATGGAAAAACTTTTAATGTGAAAAAACACAAAATATGTGGTCTGACAATACAAGTCGGGAGTGGAAAGTAATGCATGTTCCCTATTAACAAATTGGAATTTATATATAATTGCAATTTGCAATATGTGAAAGTAGAGACAATAGTGCAGAATATCAACTATAAACGGATGGCACAAATTTAGAAACTAAAGGACATAGGAGCGAACGAATAAATTGATGAAATGCATGTTTACTATTCCAAGAATAGGAAAATTAATTATCCCATCAAAATGTATTAAGAAAACAAGTCAAACTAAATCACTAATTCATCATCAGACTCCTTTTACACTCCGAGCCACTTGAATAGCACACCCCCTAAGGTCGGTTTTCTATTGCCCACTGGTCCCAAACCAAGCATGCTAGAGATCTATTTTTTTAATTTAATTTGTAACTAAAAACAGGAAAAATGTGGGCCCCCTAATTTTGCTCCACTTGAATAGAACATGCATTTAGTTTGACCGTTATCTTTGGCACGTGAACTCATAATTTTCTTTAATTGAATTTTTTGTTAATTTCGACTATTTAGTTCATCTGTATTAAAAAAATAAAATGGGTGGAGAAAAAGCCTTAACCGATGCAGAAAAATGACAAATCAAATCTCAAAGGACGCTAGCCTATTTATTGCCAAATTGGCTAAGAAAATCGAGAGGAGCCGACACCTTATATCCATATTTTTAAGTAATGAGTCTGACTATGGATAAAAACATAAAAGGTCGTATACACAGTGTGCTTACTAATGCGCAAAAGCGACTTACATTTAAAAAGGCGTAACATTTTCACGACTCTTTTCCAAAAATAAAAAAAAAAATAAAAAATAAAAAATGTGGTATCAACGCAAGTTTCACAACTATGTGTCGTATTAATTCGAATGCCAAGGATATAAAAATACTAAAAATCAAGAAGTCACATCTTAACCCGGTTCGAAAAGCGCAACGTCTTCGTTTTTGTCGCGCACATATGGCCTGGACTTCGTAGTGGCACCGTGTGGTCTTCTCCAATAAAAAAAAATATTTGGAAGGGCCCGATGGCTATATCTACTATTTCTATAACCTCTGCAAATAAACTCATCATTTGGACCGGCTGCATAGCAGAGCTGAAGGTGTGATAGTGTGGAGGGTCGTTTCGTATTATGGCATCTAAAAAGTTTGGGGATGGTTTACACGTCAACTTTTTGGATCGGAACAACAATATTCGACTGTTTCTAAACTAGCCCAAGCCATCGAATTAGCTTGGGGCTCGATTACGCTAAATTATTTTGCCAATTTGTATATGCACCCCTTCCAAACCAGATGTGTGAATTTTGGAGCAGAAAGGTGACCCAAAACAAAATTAAACAATTTTTTAAATCTATAATACTCCAATTACCTTAAATTTAAGTAAAGTTTGTATTAAAAAGAAGCAGAATACTCTAAAATGAATTTTAGGAGTTCTATTCAAGTGGCGCAAAATTAGGGGCACACATTTTTCCTGTTTTTCGGTAACAAATTTTTGTTAATACTTAGGAGTGTAAGTGAATTCAGACTATTTAACAACAATCATTTAAAAAGAGTCTGATGATAAATTAGTGGTGTAGTTCAAAATATCGTATCATTCTTATAAAATTGACTGTGTCTACGAGTTGTTGTTAATGTTATTCTAAAACAATAATTCATAGACTGAAATTCGAAATTTCTCAACAAACATTACCAGGGTCAAACCTAACTAGCGAGAATCGTTGTTACTCATCGCTTCCCCACTCAGTAATTAAGAAAACAAGTTGAAATATCAAAATTTCGAATTTGAAATTTTTTACCGCGAACACGTATACATTTAGTTCGTTCTCCATTAAGTTTTGATTTGACCAATGGGTTCTTAGCGCTAAAAGTGCTTCTTTAATTGGGATAGAAGGAAACACTAAAAGATAAATCCGATTCATTGGACAAAGCTGGGATTTATCAAATCTCTTGTGGAACATGCAACAGAAAATACGTACTATGGACAAACCAAACGTGCAATTAGAAAGAGATACATTGAACACAAATAATATGTAACAAACAACGAGCCAAAGAAATCTGCCTTTGCATCACATGTACTTGAACAACAACACTAAAGTAAAGTGCGTTAAAGAAAAGAAAACTAGACGCATGTGAAAGTATGTATATACACAAAGATAATACCGCTTTGAACCTAGACAAGGGAAACATACAATCTGAGTTGTTCTCTCTGCTTTGACATTGCAATCACCAACAAGAATTAGTGGGCCTAACACTGCTCGTGCAAAAAATTATCTTTCCCCCGTTAATTCCTTCTTTTAACTTTCATTCTCTATGCCGATTGCCGACGATGATGATGCTGTTGCTACTGCCGCTGATGACAACAGTGACGATGACGACGGTGATATGTAGGTATTGCCTTTGCTGATGTCGAATTAGATGCAAAAAACAATTTATATTTAAGCTAGTATTAGACGATATGTTGAATCAGCATACGTATGCTGAAAATTGTGTTCCAATCACAACATATCGTGTAAACAAAAATTTTTTGTCATCAAGTATGCACGATATGTTGTGATTGGAACACAATTTTCAGCATACGTATGCTGATTCAACATATCGTCTAATACTGGCTTTAGTCGTGTTGCTAATGATGGGCGGCAAACTGCTTGAAATGCATACAAAGTTGTTCGACTAATTAAAAATATAGAATTTGTTTTTCAAAGAAAAAACAGAAAACTCAATTTAATGTGTTTTATCTTATAAAAGTGTTTAATTATATAAGAGTTTTTGTATATCGTTTCAATTGTTTTATTAAAAAAGAAATAATTTGATTTCAAAATAATATGAAAGAGCAGATTCCTGGCTTTCTAAAATGATATAGTGTTTTATTATAAGTGTTGTCATTGCGATAATACTATTATCTGTATAAGATTTATGTTTGTTAAGTAAAGCTTAGTACGCTGCTTAAACTCAATTTTAACTCCCATACAAAATTCTCTCCAAAATTTAGCGCTCCCAAATGGTACGGGGCATTTTCTCAAGCTAAATTGTGACAGATCGTGTTTTTTTGTTGTGTTTTTGTGTTGCGGAAAAGTAAATAAAGATGCGTTTTTGCAATGCATACATCGACGAGGAATACCTTGGAAGATCAAAGAATAGCAGACAAGGAACAAAGAAAGCGCAAAGAAAATAAAACATTTTTTATGCCGATGCATTTTTGAAGGAAATAATTTTTAACGAACATCTGTTTTCTGAGACACTTATATCCACAACGCACTCCAAGTCAAAATTTAGCTACGGTTTTAGCTAATGTTTGGAGAGAAAAATTGGAGAGCAGCTAACATTTAGTTTCGTTCGAGCAGCGTACTAAGCTTAAATCATTAACAAAAATAAGATTTATTATTTACATTATCAAAAATAAGATTTACGTACGTAAATGACGCTTATAAGAAACTCCAAAATGCCACAATTTTTGTTTCTTATAAGCGTGTGTTTCTTATATCCTAAACACGGATATAAGAAAAAAGTTTCTTATAAGAAAAACACGAATATAAGAAACAGAATAAAAAATAATAAATATGTACATATACTGCAGTTACTCCAGCAGATTTTAATTGGGTGATAAAATAATGTTATTTTTGGGAAACTCTTCTTCTCTGTGACAAATTGCAAGTTCTGGAAAAGAGTCGTTATATGTTTTTTTTCCACTTTATTTTAGCATTCAAAAATAGGCATTATTTTTGCGCCACTTGAATAGAACATGCATTTAGTTTGACCGTTATATTTGGCTCATTTTTTTCTTCGACTTTCTTTCGACTATTTAATTAAAAAAAAAATCAAAGCCTATTAATGCCAAATTAGCTGAGAAACCCGAGAGCAGCCGACACGTTATATGCATATTTTTAAGTAATGAGTCTAACTATGGAAAAAAAACATGAAAGTCTCATACACATTGTGCTTACAAATGCAGAAAGGCGACATATATTAAAAAAAGCGTCAAATTCTAACGACTCTTTTCCAAAAATCAGGGAATAATGTGGTATCAAAGCAAGTCTCACAACTATTCGTCACCCTTCAACCCGGTTCGAAAAGCGCAACGCCTTCGTTTGTGTCGCGCACATGTGACCTGTACATAGTAGTGGCATTGTGTGGTCTTCTCAGACGAAAAAAAAATGAATTTGGAAGGCCCGGATTGTTATAGCTACTATTTCCATAACCTCCACAAAGAGACTAATCATTTGGACCGGCTGCATAACAGAGTTGAAGATGTGATGATGTAGGGGCCGTTTGGTATTATAGAACCTGCAAATTACAATTTTTGTCAACCACAATGAATGTGTTGCCTTACAATTGTATATTGAAAGAGGCCTTTCCATACTTTTATATCCTTTTTGGACCTCTACCGTGGATTTATCAACATGATAAAGTGCCAATACATACAGTCCGGGTTGTTAAAACGTATTTATAGAGCCAAATTTATGAGCTATTAAGCTGACCGGCCTTATGTCAAGTTTATGGATCGGGCAACAATATTCCACTGTTTCTAAACTAGTCCAAGCCAAGACTTAGCTTCGAGCTCGATTTCGGTAAATTATTTGGCCAATTAAAGGTGGCTCAAAAAACAATTGAACAATTTTTTTTATAAATTAAAATACTCCAATTACCTTAAATTTAGGTAAAGTAAGTGTTAAAAAGAAGCAGAATTCTCTAAAATGTTTTTTTTGTTTAAGTGTTCTATTCAAGTGGCTTAAAATTAGGACCCCACATTTTGCGGGTTTTTAGCTAATAATTTTTTTTTTAATAGTACTTAAAGGTTTAGTTTTAAATCTTCCTTCTAGTGAAATCACAACAATTAAATGAACTTTAATTTAAAAAAAATTAAGTCTCTAGCATGTTTGGTTTGAGACCAGTGGGCGATAGAAAACCGACCTTAAGGGGTGTGCTATTCAAGTGGCGCGGAGTGTATATGTTTCGTTTTAATTGAAATATTATTTCGTGACATTTTTTTTCAATTCTTTATTTCAAGTTCTCAAATGAACACAAACACAACTGACATTTATGGCTTTTCTTTGAGAGTTCAGAAATGCATGTATTTCCTAAGGGCGTGTTCGTTCACATTTAAGGAACATTTAATTAAATGGGACTTTTTTTGTGTCATATCATAAAAAAGTTTCATATACACATCATATTTCAGAGGAAAACTGAGAATCGGTGTTGTAAAAACAATTCATTATATCAGTGTTTTTCTTATAAGCGTGTTTCTTATAAGGTATGTTTTTTACATTGGTGTAAATGTGCCCGTGGGCGCAGTAGCACAGTGGTTAGTGTGCTGGACTACTGTGCGAGGGATCCCAGGTTTGATCCCCGGAAAAACACAAATTACATCTTAAGGTTTTTTCTACTGCGCCACCTCTCGCAAACGTCTGACAAACATCCGAGAGTATGACTGTCCTGAAAAAGCTTCTCAATTCAGCCGTTCGGACTCGGCATAAAATTGTAGGTCCCTTTCATTCGTTCTAAAAATAGAAACTCACACAAAACGAATGTTTGCGAGAAGCTAGGCCTTGGGTGTCTACCGCCTGTTGCGCCGCCTATTTATTTTTTTATTTTTTTTTTAAATGTGCTCGTACACTGCTTTCGTTCAGGTTTCTTATAAACGTGTTTTTCTTGTGTGTTTCTTATAAGCGTCATTTACTGTAAATCATTAATAACCCGCCATTCCTCTTTAGAGTTACCAAGGCTTCTTGCTTGTAGTATGTATTTCTGCATAGCCGTATTTCGGTTTTTACCTCTATAGATAACTTTTGGTAATACTTCTTAAGTCTGTGATTATTCGGATTTTTATTGATAATTAAGCAACTTTTTTTTCTTTTTTTTCTTTTTTTTTTGTTCTTAATAATGAAGGAGTTATCCATTGCTTCAGACATTTTAGTTTGTTACTTCGTTTACATTTGCTCTCACTACAATTTAATATCTATATAAAATTGCAGCTCATTAAGAAACAAATTAAATGCAATAGAAGGGTCAACGGCAGACTAACCTTCATCCCAAAGCTCAAAATTCTTATGTCTTAAAGTGACAAAATCTATTTTTTTTTATTTCAATGTAACTCGAGAAACCATGCAATTGAGTTGAATACCTGTTAGGCTAAGGAAGCGCAATTAAAAAATTGTGAACATCAGGTGTATCACACAGGATGTTTTATTAAAATCACCCAACAAAATCATATTTTTGCATTTTTGATTATTCAAAAATCTTACAAACTCATCCAAAGAGGTTCTTACTGTATGCAATCTGTAAATCCAGATAAAACAGTAGTGAACACCAGAGACGGTTTTTGAGCTTTTGTTTAGAGGTACCAATAAGAGAAAAGAAAAAAAAAACAACAATAGCGTTCAGACCAGCCAAAACACTGAAGAACGAACTCTTCATATGATGATATGATGATATGATTATGAAAAGTAATATTTAAATAACATAACTATTTAAAATGTGTTAATTAATTGTATATTTTTAATCTTTTTGTTTTTTGTGTTGATTTGTATTTCTTGGCTGTATCCTTTTTAATGTAAATCTTCCTGTTTCTTGCCGTAAGTCCCCTTGACTTCTCACATTTGTACTTGTGATTAATTATATATTTGTTCTGTTATTTAATAAAGGCCTGATGAAGGACGTAATCACGTCCGAAACGTCGCAAATATAAAAAACTTATCTTTGAACTATAGCCCGCAAATCGTACAGATTGTCACGTTATATGAATTTATGATGAATTAATTCTTATTACTGTATCACCTTCTCTTTTTCTAATAAGAACTGATGCTGATGCATACCTAACCCAAACAAACTTACATTTGTTTTTGTGTTTAAGTTCATTTGCTATTTTTAATAAAGACCTTGTGCAGCCAGTGAGACAATCGTTGATGTAGATTTTGCTGCTGCAGTTGTTGTTTGCTGCTTGTTGTTGTGATAAGCACCAACAATGTTCAAAATTATTTGGTTTTGTTCTACCGCATTTTCTTCATTACAGCTTTCTTTCTTAAGACAGTTTAGAACTTCACACACACGGTGTTAGAAGCAAATTTTTTGTTCTTTCCTTTTACACTACTAACAAAGCATGAGTCGATGACGCTGGAGTTCACCTCTTCACCAACAAGAGTAGCAAGTAATTTGTTGGCTTTCTCTTTTACGTTTGAATTGTTAACGTCGGGAATGCCAATAATTTCAACCGCACATTGTTTCTCTCTCTGCTCCAGTACATTTAGCTTCGAGGACTCCAAATCATCTACTCTCTTCAGATTATGTTTGGTGACCAGGTGTTTTATGTTTGTGTTAATGTTGTGGGCTTTTTGGTCGTTGTTTTTAAATGCGAATAATAAAAGAACTATTACATTATTTTCCCTACGTTTCGTCGGTATTTTCCAACTTCTTCGGGGGTAGTGTATTGGATCTCTTTTGGTCTGGATACATACAATGATATTTTGTTATTTATTTCAATTAATCATCAAAAGGAACCTTATTGCTTTCGCTACGATGTCTGTCCGAATAAAATAAGAAAAGTTTGTACCTAGGTCTATCTCAAGAACTTATTGACGTTGAAGGCTGGAATTTGCACACAGTATCAGGTATAACCTCTAGTTAATCGACAAATACCAATATTAACAATACATCGTCTAGTTTTGGAGTTATTCTTAATTTCCTGGAAAAAATATGTTCATTCGTACAAAAAACTGTTTATTTTTAGATTTACAAAAAATACATGTAATCCTTTCGTGTAGATCATCTTCGTAGCTATATATGTGCTGAAGACTGTTATGTCGAAAAGTTTATATTTTAGAAGATATTTACAAAAAAACTCAATCACCACATAAAATCGCCCCAATTGGAACTTCCATTCCAATCCCAATGCATACCCATCTCATACACTAATGTCAATGTCACCACACCCACACGGCCATACGCATACCATATTGGTGTTTGGTTGAACACGATCTTCACGCTTCACCACGCGCAAACAAACCGAGAGAATTACTCCGAAAAGGGTGTGGCTTGTGTGTTTAGCGCTCTCGATGCATTATGCGTTGTCAGCGTTGCCGCAAACAAATTTTGCCATTGACGGTAACCAAAGGTGCCAACTGGGTGCCACCAGCCCTTCAACGGCAGAAAGATATTTAAAAACACAAGAAACATATAATTTCGCATTAGTATCATTACGATTATTTGTGTATGAATTCGTACACACACACACACACACACGATATGTATGTTTCACTACTTGAAAAAAAAAACATCCTTTTCAGTCTTTTTTAAAAATCAGTGAATATGAAATAAGTGTTCGCAGATGAAAGAGAAAATGACTTGCACTCTCAATCAATTTTAAACATTTTAAGAAATGTTTTTTTTTAAATATTACGTATTAAAATGTATCAAGCTCATAAGGTGCCAAATGAGAACTGAAGGTACCAAGGTGCTAATCGGACTGTAGGGTGCCAAAATGGCACAATTGTGCCACTTCGGCAACGCTGTGCGTTGTTGGATTGCATGGGGAGATTTCGTGTTGGATTGGATATGAGTGGAATGTCGTGGCTGGCAGTGGCAGAGGTGGTTGCTGTGGGAGAAAATTATTTTTGTTGGATAGGAGGCGGATCTTCAGTGAGAGACATAATTCATATACGATTTTTGCATATGAGATGTGCTTGAGGAGAAATACCTTTTGTGAGGTTTGATGGGAGAGCATGGCGAGTATTTTTGTTGAGAGATAAACCCATAGCGGTAAACAAACGATAGTAAAGCACATAAATATTGCGTAAAACAAACCAATTGTATTGTTGTGCATCTCGGTCGATGTCATGGAGGGTTGTGCTCTGGCCTCTCTCCCCACGATCATCGCATTGTTTTGTTTCATATTCGTTTTGTTCGTGTTCGTGTAGGTATGCATTTTTGTTGCACGTGTGCTCTCTCTGTTCAGTTTTATTATTACGAGTTGGGTGGGGGTGGGGCCGATGATTTTGCAATCAAATATCTTGCTCGCATTTTTAGGGGGTGGGTCAGTAAAGGTATGTATATAGGTACTACGGGTGCCGGTCTTTTCGGCAAAATTTATTTCGCAAATTTTATTTCGCATTTATTGAAATAAATTTAGTTTATCTAGCAATATTTGTTTCGCAAATTCTCATTCCGTCTTTAAATTATGTTGCAACGTGTTTATTTCGCAATGTTTTTCCCGCGCTTTTCCATTTCGCTTATAAAGCACTTTGGAAATTATACTGTTGCTAAAAGTATAGGAGGAGTATTTTAGAAAAAAAAAAAAGATTACTATTCCGATCTTGGCTTATTAAAAGCACTTGCCTCTAATATAAAACTAAATTAATTTGTATTTATTATATTATGTATTTAATGTTCATATGGATATTGTTTATTTTTGTTAAGTGAGGTTTCGCTCTTTAGGAAAATGGATAGTCCGGAAAACGTTGTTTCTTATCAATAAGAAACAAATATAGGCTTTGTTGATGGTTTTTCCTACGACTTTGAGTATATAAACAAAGAAAAGCGTTGTGATTTGTTCACATTTTACTATTTCGCATTGAATTATTTCGCGAAATGTTTTGTTTTACAATCTATTACATGATAATAAATTTCGCCGAGAAATGAAAGAATCATTTCGGATCAATACAACAGAGAAATTTGTTATCATGTAATAGATTGTAAAACAAAACATTTCGCGAAATAATACAATGCAAAATAGTAAAATGTGAACAAATCACAACGCAAGATAAAAATTTGCGAGATGACAAATGCGAAATGATGTTCTTGCGATATGATTACAAAGTGAAATGAAAGATTGCCTAACAAAATTTGCGATTTGATGAAATGTGAAATAATTAAAAAGCAAGACAACAAATTGCGAAATGATTATGGCGAAATGATAAATTGCCAAAAATATTCCGCGGGTTGACCCCTACCCAGGTACTACATAGTTAGTTTTCGAAGATCCAAGTAGGCATATGTCGAAACTGACGAGTGACGACGACCGACGTTAGGGAACAATACCTTAACTATGCATGCATATTATTATGAATTAACGTACGGAACCATCGGTGCGCGAGTGACACTTGCACTTGGCCGGTTTTTTTTTTATTTTACATTGAAAATGTAGTCAGTATAGTCAGTATATATAGAAATAAATTAACAATTAAATAAATAAATAAAAACACTTCTTACTATACAGAAACATGAGACTTAAACAAACAGAAATATCACTATTGTGAATAAAAACAGAACTACATCGATCAACACCAAAAATTAAAAATGCATTGCCCCGCAGCATCGGCACCACGACTATATGGTCTACCAAAAATACACAAACCAGATCTACCCCTGCGACCCATATCTTCATCAATGAATGTACCCTGTTATCATCTAGCAAAACACATTGGACACATCCTGAAACACATCATTTCGGATCAATACAACATACAAAATGTTTTCAATTTGAAAGAAAAATTACAGGACATACACATCAAGGAAGATGAAATTCTGGTCTCATTTGATGTCATATCTCTGTTCACCAACATTCCAACACATCTGGCAATAGGGACCATAATATGACGTTGGGACACCCTAAAAAACTACACGAAAATACCAAAGCCACAATTTTTAAAAATATTAACTTTTTCCCTCAAAGACAACAATTACTTTAAATACAACAACAAATTTTACAACCAAACATATGGTATGCCGATGGGAAACCTTCTCTCCCCTACAATAATATACATCATCCTTGATAATCTTTTGGACAATGCCATAGAAGAATTAAAAAACACTTTGATAATCATAAAAGGCCTCACAAAATACGTTGATGATATTTTTGCGATAATAAAAAGAACAGACAAGGATACAATTATGACAACTCAACAAATTACAATTCACAATAGAACTCGAGGAAAACAATTGTTTACCATATCTAGACGCCAAATTACACAGGACAGACCAAAAAATTATATTCAACTGGTACGCAAAAGAAACATCTTCAGGGAGAATGATTAATTTCCACTCAACACAACCAACGAAACAGAAAATCAACACGGCGAACCATTTCATCAATAAGGTCATGGACATTAGCAACACAATTTTTCACGAACAAAATATAGAAAAAATAAGGACAGTATTACGAATGAACAATTTTCCATACAAGATCATAAATGAACTAATAAATGACAAAGGCATTCAAATAAAATATCAGAAAGATCACCCAAACCCAACACCTGGCAACACCAAAACTTACTTTAGCATAAAATACATACCAAACTTAACAGAGAACAGAAGCTTATATAGAACTGTAAAGAATGAAAATATATCGTTTGCACACAAATCAAATACCACCACCAGCAATATGTTCACCAAGACGAAAGATACAACAACACGACGTAGTATACCAAATCCATTGCAAGGGAAAAGAAAACGAATTATGCGAAATTATATACATAGGAACAACAAAAACAGAGCTTGCAGTAAGAACAGCTGAGCACCAAGCGGACATCAGAAAAGGAAAAGCATCAACGGGTCTTTCACAACACATATTGGAATCCAAACACACAGCTGATTTTGACAACATACGCATATTGGACAAAGAGAAAACCCAAAATAAGTGATTCACACTAGAGAGCTTGAGAATACAACAAAAGCTGCAAAAAACAATGAACACCAAAGAGGATAAAGACAACATAAAAACAAATTACAGTGTGGCCATTTAATCATCTGTGATATTTCTGTTTGTTTAAGTCTCAAGTATATATAGTATAGTATGTAGTGTTTTGATTTATTTATTTAATTGTTAATTTATTTTATTGCTGTTTTCTATATATACTGACTCTACATTTTCAATCTAAAATAATAAAAAAGACAGTAAGTAGAATTTATTGATGATTAATTGAAATAAATAACAAAATATCATTGTATGTATCCCAACCAAAACAGATCCAATAGACTGCCCCTGAAGAAGTTGGAAAATACCGACGGAACGTAGGGAAAATAATGGAATAGTTCTTTTATTATTCGCATTTAAAAACAACGACCAAAAAGCCCACAACATTAACACAAATCTACTCTCTTATTAAGAGAAGCATTACAATAAGCGCCTCAGTGTTAAATTGAAGGTTCTCCAGGGATGGGGATGGGCCCAATGTGGTGCCTCCACTGTGATGAACTCACACGCTATACAACCTAACCTAACCTATCTTCTCTTTTGTGCTCGTCTTTTTCTCTTGTTAATTTTTTCCTCTACTCAAGATGATGATGAACTGGTTCTAAATGTGGTTACCACGGGGAGGTAAATTAAGCACGATTGATGTGTATGAATTAGTTGCAACAAACTGTGAAACGTCAAGTTGACGTCAACCAGAGTCTCTTTCTCCTCTTCATACAACACCCCACCGCCATTTTTTCGAAACTGTTAAATATCATATAAGGCGTGTATTTTTTGCAATTCTATATAGCCTTACAAAAAAAAAAACGATTATCGGGGCAGCGCTAGTGATGCAAACGATACATCGATGTTTGCAAAACATCGATGTTTCGTTCATAAACATCGATGTTGACATCGATGTTTTGATAGCCGATACATCGACGGCAAAACTGTCAAACATCGACATCGTTCATTCATTTCGTTTAACATTGCCAAGATGATGAAATCATTGACATACTATACATGGACTGCTAGCAGCCAATTTTTCGTTGAAGCAAACATAAGCACTAGCCCTTTTGGTTCACGGCAGAGAGAAACGAAAACACTCCAATATCATCGAGCAATTCATGCGATTTGGTTTGTGTCGAGGTTTGTGTTCTGAGTGTGCAATACTGCCATCTGTTATAGAACTGACTGCCATCTGTTGTACAACTGACACACAAGAACATGAAAAATAGATCATCTGCTACAACTTCAACAGAGACCATCAGTGAAACAGAAGTTCAGATGTATAGTCCGTCCCAAAGCAAAAGAAAGATCCCAACATGCGCAGTAGCACTTTATTTAAGGGAAATTTTTCCCTTAAGGTATTTTTGATCGCATGAAATTGTTAATGCTTTTCTCTACTTTATCACAAAGTATACCGAAAATTCCATTTCAACCCTTTTCAACACATAGTGGGTTTCACGCTGTTATAATAAAGTTACTCAGGACTCTGGCTGTCATTACTAAGCACATAGCTATTTGAGAAGTGCAACACCCAGCAAATTTCCCTCTTCTCTGGGGTGGGTAAATGTGTATCTTGTGCACATGCCAAAGACGCTGCTGTGTGGACAATCAGTCATGGCTCGATCGTCGATCGATCGAGATATCTTCGGAAGCAGGGGTATATTTGTTGTTTGAAATGCGCACATATTTTTTTTAGCTGTAGTTCTGGTAGGATAAGTTGTTTTGTTGTCGCTAAGAGAATAAAATCCCTAATGTGAAGAGACCTGCGCAAGAAATGTTCACTTAAGTTGGGACGGGCTATACCTGTCGTCTCCTGTTACACCAATAAATAGAGACGCTATTGAGATTTGGGAGGATATGAAATCTCTTTTTCCAAAGCTTTCAAAGATTGCAATGTTATATCTCCCCATCGTTGCCACGTCTGTTCCAAGCGAGCGTTTGTTCTCGGAGGCTGGTGCAACCATCACTCAGGACAGAAATAGATTATTGGGGACTAGATTATCTAAGCTTCTTTTCCTCAACTCAATTTCACAGTTGTTAAATTCGAAGAAATAAATGTTTATTAGCTATGTCTCTGCCTGCTATGTCTTAATTTCATTTCAAAATTACCTACGTTTAAATAAATAAATAAATAAATAAATTCTCCATTGAGAAATATGTTTTATTTCGCAGATGAATTTTATTGTTTTGTGGTCTAGTTGACTGGTTTCTGGGTTGAAACTGGTAAGACTATCGTATATTTTGTTGTTTAGGTACAGTACGTTGTAAATATAGCCAACAAGTTGTATGATGGAGAAGATAAATAAAACATCGGAAAAACATCGATGTATCGTTGTTAATACCGATGTTTTTTAACGTCGATGTTTGTCATGGAACCATCGATGTTTTCAAACATCGATGTTTTTAAGACCGATGTTGCATCCCTAGGCAGCGCTCATATCGCAGAATTTCGTAAAATGTCACTCACAAGAAAAATATCAGCAAAATTTAAAGGAAAATGATACATAGTTTGGTATAGCCCGTCCCAAAGCAAAAGAAAGATCTCAACATGCGCAGTAGCACTTTATTTAAGGGAAATTTGTTCTCTTAAGGTATTTTTGATCGCATTAAATTGTTAATGCTTTTCTCTACTTTATCACAAAGTACATATACCGAAAATTCCATTTCAACCTTTTTGAATACATAGTGGTTTTCACGCTGTTATAATAAAGTTACTCAGAACTCTGGCTTTCATTACTAAACACATAGCTATTTGAGAAGTGCAACACCAGTGCACTAAATGTGTATCTTTGGCATACGTCAACGATGGTGCTGTGTGGACAATCAGTCATGGCTCGATCGTCGATCGAGAGACATGTCTTCGTAAGCAGGGGTATGTATGTTGTTTGAAATGCGAACATATTTTTTTAGCTGTAGTTCTGGTTGGAAAAGTTGTTTTGTTGTCGCTAAGAGAATGAAATCCCTAATGTGAAGAGACCTGCGAAAGAAATTTTTACTTAAGTTGGGACGGGCTGATCCCCACATGCGCAGTAGCAATTTTTTTAAGGGATATTTTTTCTCTTAAGGTGTATTTGATCGCATGAAACTGTTAATGTTTTTCTCTACTTTATCACAAAGTATAACTAAAATTCCATTTCAACCCTTTTTAATAGTGGGTTTTACGCTTTTATAATAAAGTTACTCAAAACTCTGGCTTTCATTAGTAAACACATATTTAAGAAGTGCAAAACCCAGAAAATGTCCCTTTTCTTTGGGGTGCGTAAATGTGTATCTTTGGCATACGCCAACGACGGTGCTGTGTGGACAATCAGTCATGCCTCGATCGTCGATCGAGAGAGATATCTTCGCAAAAAGGGGTATGTTTGTTGTTTGAAATGCGCACATATTTTTTTAGCTGTAGTTCTGGTTGGAAAAGTTTTTTTTTGTCGCAAATAGAATGAAATACCTGATGTGAAGAGACCTGCGCAAGAAATTTTCACTTAAGTTGGGACGAGCAATAGCACAGTTTTTATTGGGGCTAAGGAATAGGCCCCGATAATAATTATCCAAGAAATTACATATCATGCTAAGTCTATATAGAATAGCAAATAAAACACAACTATTGTATGAAAAAAAATAAAAAATGTAGGTTTTAGAACGTTAAGCGTGTTTTATTTAAATTGGGGAGAGTACGATAACTTAGGAGGCGAAAATTGGTAACGGATTTTTGTTGAAGGGTAAGATACACATTTTCGGCTATGGTAAGTGTAACGTTTTTTTTTTTTAATATTTTGTTCTCATTTTTAGATTTTCTGCCATTTTCCATTACTCAAAAACTAGAGCATATAAGACATTAAGACCATCTGGCTTTAAGTGTTCGATTAAGAATTAATAGTGGTAGCGAATACTTAATGCCAATTCAGTACCTTGTTTATGAATTAAAAAAGAAATTAATCAGTATAAATTTGTGTGTCTGTGTTTTTTTTTAATTTAGGTTTGAAAGTAATTTTCCTATAGAAATAACTTCATTTAATGTTAATATGAAAGAAGAAATTTCTTGCTTTCAGTATTGCTACAGCATTTAATTGTAAGTGTTGCCGTTTTTTCTATTTTTTCATATTTTAGTTAATTTTTTAAAAAATTGCCCTTCTCTGCATAGTAAAAAGCTTGCATTTAAACCCTATGTGAAGATCCGTTATTATTTTCTTGCCGCCTAAGTTAGTTAGTTAGTTTAAAGTGCCTCTCGGTGATAGAAACACGTACGCAATTTGTCGGCCAATTGTGCATACCACTGAGATATGGGAAGCTTTTCCTTTACTGGCTACTCATGTAAACCATTTTCTACCGGTTATAAGTCTAATAATGTTAGCGGCACTGGTATTACCTAGATCACTGAGATCGTTGAGAAAATACTTTCCTAAGTGGGCCTTTGTTAGTTTAACCAGGGCAGGCAACTGCAGAGTATGTGAGTGACGGACTCGCCTTGCTTTTTATCTCTGCAGCCTCTGCAGAAGTCATTGTATGGCAGACCGAGCCTTTGCGCGTGTCTGCCTAATATATAGTGCCCGGAGATGACATTAACGACTTTTGAGATGCTGGATATTTTGAGTCGAAGAAGCTCCTTGGAACTTTTTGTGTCCAGAGCTGGTCAGGTGAGCCTATCAGTATCGCAGTTTCCATCTGAACCCTGCTCTGCTTAAGTAAAGTTAAGACCTGCCGACTGTGTTTGTGTCGCGTCTTTAAATTAAAAGAAACACGAACGCCGCTCGACAACTTTTAGAAAATGTTGGCATGGCTATAAAAAGGATTAGAGCATCAAGGCAGCCGGCTCTAATAGATTGTTTACAAGCGAAGCTCTTCAAATACTTTAATTCAAATAGATGCTTTCACAGCGATGAAAGAACAGTCACCAATTTCGAGGTTGGTAAGGCTGCAGTTATAGCCATCAGTAAAATCCATCCGTAAAAACACGAAACAGAACAAAACTGAAACATTTAACCATAGCATATCATAGGAATTCAGTGGAATACTTCGTGAAACTGGTTGAGAAGTTGAACAGAAAAAGTTTTTCGTACGGAAAAATAAAGAAATTCTTTTTTTAGAAAATTTAAAGATCAATTGCTTAATTTTTTTTGACGAATTAGTTTTATAATTCAAAAGCAACATTTTAAGACCAAGATTGAGTTCAACGATTAAGTTTAAGTGCTCCAAAAAAGTGAAACAATTTTTTTACGGATGGATTTTACTGATCGCTATAACTGCAGCCTAAGAGTTAAGGAGATCATCTGCCTCCGAGTAAACCCCTACTTTACGAACGACACCCTTAGGGAGATAAGATAACTAGAAAACTGGATGGAAGGTTACAGTGTCTTACGCAGAAACCTTTCATGGGTTTGGAGCCCGTGTTTCCTACTTGGATTTCGTTTTTATTACATAACATTTAAATAAATGAAGAAATATGGGCAAAACGGACGAAACCCTTTATAATTGGGCTAATAATAATCTAAAATGTATATATTATATAGTCATGTGAAAAATAATAGGGATATTGAGGTATTTCGTAAGAATACAAAGAACAAGAATATTTTCATTAAGTTTGGAGTAGTGCTTTTATTTTTAAATACGCTTGTGTTATGTTATGATAACGGTACTTTACTTTATCGATATCCCAACAAATAATTTAATGTGCCGTTTCTAACCAATTTTTGGTAATTGAAACAGAATTGTTTTTTGAACAATTTTTATGCAAGTATCTCTATTATTTTTCACATGACTGTATATTCCCACGTTTCTACATCTATTCCACTGCCCGTACATCAATATTCATTTTGACCGAACATCAATAATATTAAATCAAAATCAAAATATGCATATAAATATTCGGTTCTATCTTTCTACCCTTACTAACATTTTATAATTGTATCCTTTAAGAAATGGGGTGTTTAACCAGTAAAGATCGGCTAACCAAAGAAGACATGGAATTTTTAAAATCACACACTCGCTATGACGAATCCACAATTAAAGAGTGGTATAAGGGGTTCAAGGTAAGATTCCACAAATTGTTAAAATTATTTTTTGTTTTAAACTAAATTTTGTGCTTTATTGCAGCAAGACTGCCCCAATGGCCGTTTGACTCCTGCTAAGTTTGTTGATATGTATAAAATGTTTTTTCCATCTGGAAATGCCGAGGAATTTTGTGATCATGTTTTTCGAACGTTTGATATGGATAAAAATGGTTACATAGACTTTAAGGTAAATACAACAAATGTTAATGATTATTATTATATTATTGCACATACATATACTTACTTACATAACGGGCTCCCGATTCCTGAAGAGTCTCTGCCTGGGCCACTGCGGCCTTCCATCCTCTCCAACCCGAGCACGCTGCTTCAAGTTCTCAAGAACAAGTTTCTGGCATCCGCGATGGCTTGGTAGTTAAAACTGAGATTGGGGGTTCGACCGTCTGGGGAGCGCCAGGTTGCTGTGTTAATCCTTAGCCTTGGAAAGCTAGTCCTACTTATCACCCATTTGCGAGCCGCGGCAAAATGTTCTTCTGTCCCACCAGGAGTTCATAAAACTCGTCCTTGGTAGGATCTTCAGCCTCGTCGGTAAAAGCTTGTGTACATATTAATCTTATGCTTTATAATGTGGCTTTGATGCGGATCACAGCCAGGCCATCACTTATCGGCTTGAAGTCAAACATTTTTGTCCTAAGCCGATTTCCAACAACGAATCTCCAGCTGTTAAAATTTTTCGCAGTTTTTTCTTTTCATCGTACCTGATTATTTCCATCGCATCTCCTGGATCGCATTAATATCCCCCGTGTGCCGCCGATCACCGATCCGTTGTATTGGTTCCTTAACTGTGCTTAAGTGTTGTGTTGACTGTTGATTAGGGTGCAATTTGATGGAAGATTCCTTAGTAG
This sequence comes from Cheilosia scutellata, assembly GCA_955612985.1. Taxonomy (NCBI): domain Eukaryota; kingdom Metazoa; phylum Arthropoda; class Insecta; order Diptera; family Syrphidae; genus Cheilosia; species Cheilosia scutellata. The sequence goes on from OY015311.1 coordinate 56,732,654, forward strand.
TTTTGGAATACACGTGTTGTCGCTAATGTCCACTAAATTGTTGTTAGATTTTTTTTTTTAGATTAGATTTTATTTTATTACAGTATTCTTAATCCGCGGTACTAATAATCATTTTTAGTGTCCAGGCTAACTTTTACGAAGTCACAATGGCGAAAATTTCCATATAAAATTATCCATTGTGACCGTCAAAATATTTAAGCTGAAGATTAAAAATGATTATTGGTAAGGCCCAATAAATGTAATAATACAAATAGTAAAATAATACAGATAATAAAATAATAAGGCGTTGGCGTTGCCGTCTGCCTGATTGAAAAAGTTTGAACATTGTGATTATAGTTGCAAATTCTATTTGTTACAGAAAGAAGCTATTTATTATTTAAAGCAGAAGCGTAGAAGCATGACAAAACTACTCTATCTATATTCAGATATTATTTTGTATCTATAGGATGACACTGTTTCTAGATAGTTATAAAGATTTAACCAATTTTCTCCATTTAGAATTTGTTTTGTTTGTTCCATTGTGAGTGAGGGTTTTCCAAAATAGGTAAGCCTAAATTCTTTATATATCGGACATATTGATAGGAAATGGAAGCTGTCTTCTTTTGACTGGAGGTTGCACAGAGTACATTGATCTGTGTCGGATTTGTTGTATGGTGAGCCATTTAAATTTAAGAGATCACCTCTTGCTCGGCAAATTAGTGATATCGCTCGAGCGCTGTAATTTTCATTGAAGTAGCTGTTTTCTAAAGTGTAGCTCAGCTCAGGATATATCTGCTAACTGAGGAGGTCGCTTGTCCAATACATTCATTGTGTTGGCATAGGTCCACTCTTTCTAGAATTGTGTAAAGTTCTTTTTTTAGCTTAATCTTATCTTGATACTGTATGGACAGTTCCACTCCACATTTTTGAGCCAGATTTTTCCACTCCTCTATCCAATGCACTTTGTTATCGAATATATATTTGGTAACAATTAGCGGAATTCTATTCTGTTCCAAATTAAGAATTTTCAAAATATAGTCGAAATGTAGCTTAAGTGTATGTATAAAGAGACTTGGTAGACCAGTTTCGAGCTGCAGAATGTAGTTAGGTGTTGTTGTGGGGAGGTAAAATAGTTTTTTTAAGAAAAAGCGCTGAAGTTTTTCTACTTCATCATATGGTGTATAACCCCACACTTGACAGGCATAGCACATTACGGAACGCATGACCGCTTTGAATACTTTGTATTTTGCGGAAGTTGGAATTTCCTGTCTATTAATTATAGTTTTCCATGAAGTATTTATCAGACTTTTGGCTGCATCCAGTTTTTTTCCGAGATGATTGTTTAAATGCATATTTGGTTCGAGGCGCATTCCGAGATAATTGTATTCTTTTACAACTTCTATTACCGAGCGATCAAAAAACCATTTCTCATTTTTTTCCAGCTTTGTTTGTCTGTTTCTTACGATCATGATCTTCGATTTTTCGAGGTTAACATTTAGATTCCATGTTTTACAAAAGATGTTTAACTTATTTATCATGAGTTGTAAGCTGTGGGGGGATTCAGCTAATATAACGATATCGTCAGCGTAAAGAAGGGTTTTAATATTAATCCCAGCAAATTGGATACCGGCAGGTAGGTGTAAAGAAATATCATCTATAAACAATGCAAAAAGAGTTGCGCTTAGCAGACAACCTTGCTTGACTCCAGACCTTGTCTCGAACCAATCAGATATACTTTTACCATCCCACACAGCTTGGCGGGTATTTTTGTACATGTTTTTTATGATTTTCAGCATTTTTGTCGACATTCCTTTTTGTGATAATTTGTAGAACAATGCATTGCGATCTATTGAATCAAAAGCAGCCTTGAAATCAACGAAGAATATATACAGCTTCCTCTTTTGTATTAGAAAGTACTGTGCTATTGCTGTTAGGGTGAATATATTATCAACAGTTGAATATCCCTTACGAAAGCCAGCTTGGTATTCACTGAGAATCTTATTTCTGTCAATCCATGCTGTAATGCGACATAAGAGAATAGAGGAAAATATTTTTGCGATGGAATTCATAAAGGAAATACCCCTATAGTTACTTGCTTCATTGACATCGCCTTTTTTGTGTATCGGATACACAATGGCATCTCTAAAAGATTGTGGTATATCTCCCATTTGGAACATATAGTTAAATAAATTGAGCATATACGTACGAAGGTTGAGTGGCGCATTTTTGTAGAATTCATTTGAGATGCGATCGGGTCGTGGAGCTTTTTTAATTGGTGTGTTTTTCAGGGCGGTTACTAGCTCTCCCATTGTTATATCCTGGTCAAGCACTGCATCCATTATTAGAGGTTCTGCATATTGAAAAGAGTAATATGTTAAATTGTTGTTATTAAAAATCTTTAAACTATTCTATTCCTTACATTCTAACTTAATGCCGTAGATATTACTTTGGCATTCTAAAATGTCCCTGTATTCGATTTTTACTGTTTCATTTCCTTTTTTGATGAGTTTGACCAAAATATTATTACATATTTCCTTAGTTATACTGGGTATTAGGGTGGAGCGATAATGTACGAAGGTTTTATTTATTTATTTTTCGATGGCATAGCGATAAAAAGTTGCCTCTCAGTGAATTCATGAAACATACAAAAAATTATTTACCTGTCTTAATGTTTTGAGGTGCCCCAAACAGAGATGAAAATCAGAAAAAAATTAATTTTTCGTATAAATTAAAAAAATTACTATAAACGTTTTTATTAGGAAATTATTCGGTAATTAAATATTAAATTGTTTTTTTTTTGTATCAAAAGAGGGCATTTGTTGATGCCCTAACAAAACCATCTCGTTTATTTTCTCCAAAAACTGCACACGAAGCTTCTGTCACTAACTTGATGCAACGCTCTACGGCTTGAGTGTGAGATCTTTAATGTTCTGACATGTGCCGAGACCATCTTTAACAATAGTTTTCAAGTTTTCATCAGATATATTTAAGGTCAGTGGAGGCTCAGTTATCTCACAGTCTTGCCTCATAATAAATAAGATCAACATAACTTTTAGCATCGAAATTGAACGTAGGAACTTGAAACTTTCGAATTCCTCGAGCATTTTCTGTGCTTGCCTTCAAAATTCTTCGATATGCTAGCTCCCGTATTATTTCTTTTTCATCTCCAAGCTTAGCAATAAGAAGATTTACTGGGTGACCGAAATATCCATTTCGTTGGATTACCTTGTCAATTCTTCAAATTCGTGTCCAAATAGCGACTCACACTTATGGTTTGCCACAGGTGCATGTGGCTAATACATATCACAATTTTTTCTTCTGGATCCGTTTAGCATATAACCTTAGAATTCGATTTGCTGTTGTAAGCCATCATCAACTGTGCTTATTTTACCTCCGTGTGGTAACCACCGGGTACTGGTCTCGCCCACCTGGGCTTGGGTTGCTAAACTTATAAGCGCGAGTATTGAACACGAAGAAAATAGCAGCACTATAATGCTCTGTCGGAATGACTGACTGAACGAGTCTCAGAGGTCTTACATGAGCCCCTCAGAAAGAGGACACACAGCGGATGAATCCACAAGATCCCACTGTCCTAGAGTCAATTTGTAGGCCCTGCTCCTCCAGGTTGGGGGTTGTTCGTGGGGTTCACTACCCAACCACGGAAAAAATCGTATGTTACGAAGCAACCAAAAGCCTCGGATACGGATGGATTTACTGTTGACGACCCTGCAAAACAAAAAAAGGACAATGACTTTCGGATCTGTACGTAAAATGTTCGAACCCTGAACAGACCGCGTGCAGCCGAACAATTAGCGGAGGCCCTAGACTGCTACAATGCAGATATCACCGCCATCCAGGAAGTGCGTTGGGATGGGCCAGGTAAAAGAAGGATGAAAACCTGTGACATCTACTACGGTGATTGCTACAGAGAATAAAAGCAGCGTCTATTTGGATACGGATTCGTTGTAAGCGGCAGATTTAGGCAATAAGTCTTGAGCTTTCGACACGTTAGTGAACGCCTTAAAACTGATCAAGTACTTAAACTCTCTCTTGCTCATTCATCCCATGTAATATCATCCCCTACCACTTTAGGTCTGTTGTAAAAGTGTCTGCCCTGTTTTCTTTTGGAGCTTAACTCCTTGTACCACCACTGAGGTTGACACCTCTTTGCCGTTTTCCTGAGTGGACAAACTTTTTCATAGGCTTTATTCAAAGTTGTACAACCACGGCCGTATCTATATCTGGGGGATTGGTCATGCGAGTTGGCCCCTCCTCCAGATGTTGCCCATGACAAAAAGCCAATCGTCCCTGGCCATCGGCTGCTTCATCTTGACAGACGGGACTTCCGTAGACTCATACGGGAGATAGGCCGATTCCATGCAAATCGGTTTCTTCCCTTCTCGTTCACAGAAAACAGCTGTGAGGTCTCCATCACTGAAATTATTCAAAAGAAAAGCCCTTATATTGTTCTTTATAAGAATGCTAGCCCTGATTTTACCTTCGTTTGGCTCAGCAAGAAGTGCTATCCGAATTGCTGCCTGGGGCCTGTTTTCAACACCTTCCACATGTTGGCCTGTAACTCCATGTTCTGCATATGTAGGAGGCCGAGCAGTTTTTCCGGATAGGTGTAGGGAAGCGGCACCCAGACCCAAGCTTTGGCCGGAGTGTACTTAGCCAACTCCGCCACCGCCACATACTTGAGTTGAGCGCCACTCCACACTTCACCGACCTCCGAGATAAACTTTCTGAGGAACTCAGTGGAGGCTGCACGCATAAAAAACTTCAATGCAATCATAGCATAAAGTGAAGAACCAGTCTTTTAGTTTTCTGATATAAGAGGAGAAACAGTGTATTTCTCTAATAAAAAAGGGCAATTTATTATTAAAAAACTTTGCAGCTGTATATGTATAAAAACGAGAAAAAAATGTTCTGTGAGGAAATGGTGCAATGTTAGACATTTATACGTAGGTTATTCATTTGGGAATTTCTTCTCGGTATATTACCACTTTGTTTAAAAAAACTCTCTTAAGACTTTAAGAACATACATGTCTGATCGGTAGAATTTGCAACGCTTTGAATAAAGGCCAACTTTCAGCAAATCGATTTTTGTTAAACATAATTCTAATTAGATGTTTCTGGGCTATTAATAAAGGTTTAAAGGTATTAGCATACGAACCCCCTCTAGCTAGTGGTGCCGTATTGTAACTTTGAGTGCGCAAGACCTCTTTGTGTTGTTGTTAACACTTTCTTGGAACAAAAATGCTTTAATATTGGATATGAGTTTTCCAATTTAGATTCATATCAATTGAAACGCCTAAATACTTAAAATAAATCACTGACTCAATTTTGAAACAATTCTTGGAGCATTGCATATTATTAACAAAATTACTACTACCACACTTATGAAGGTAAAGAAAACAGTTTACAGTCGCATGCGTGAATCCAGAGATTATAGTCATGTAGGCTATTACCAGATGTCTTGAAAGACATCAACTTTGGTTTCGCACTGATGATCAGCTTATGGGTAGTAAACTGTAAAACACAACCTTAAAATTTCAAGATCTTCCTTGATCCTTGTGATACATTCAAATACAGTTTTACACTCATAAAAATACGTTATATCGTCTGCAAATGCAGTTGAGTTATCATTTACCTTGAGTTTAAAAAGGGAGCTTATGTAAATTAGGAAAAACAAAGGGCCAATAACAGAACCCTGAGGAACACCGTTGTTCAGAAATCGAGACTCACTCAGGACACCATTTACCTACATTAAATCTCTGTTTCCTATATTTTAAATACGAATGCATCCATTTAAAAATATTACCTCGAAAACCAGCATTACAAAGTTTGTTAAGTAACAAATCATGGTCCACCATATCGTTAGCTTTTGTCATGACTATAATTAGTAGATTTATTGCTGTTTAAACTACCATACAGTTGACTACATACTCTCAGACAGGTTGAAGAGATGGAGCAATTACAGTCTGCATATGTTTCAACAATTTCAACAATTTGTTTTAATTTTTCAGAAACTTCAGTGAAGTAATCGTTGAATTTGTTTGAAATGCTGCATAAATCAGATTCAATAATTCCTTCAACTTCAACACTATCAATTACAACACGGTTTCTATTCTTTCCCAAAATGTTGTTAACCACTCTCCATTCTTCACGAATATTACCATGGGCTCTTGCAAATAGATTAGTGTAGTAGTGTACATAGAGTCATAGATATTATCCCTCGAACTGCAACTTTTAGGCGCCCCACAAGACAGGCTGCTAATGCTCATGACCATACAGTACACTTGACATCCGCGAGGACATCAATTTTCCAAAACTCCTTCTGTTACAGTACAAGCAAACTCTGGAACTCGTTTCCTGGGGATATATTTCCTGAAGACGACGATTTGCAGCAATTTAAGTGCAGAACTAACATACATCTGCAAGCATCTCGGGGCGCTGTTGAAACGTTATAGATTCGCATTTCCCGGGAGAAGTATTTAAAAAAAAAAATAAATACTGTTTTTTAAGTTTTAAATTATTGGGATGTTTTTTACATTTTAAACTTATCTTCCTTTTTTTCTAATCTGATTTAGAAAATTATTACCTACTCATCCAAGGTTTTAAACGTACCTATGTGAAGTTGGCCCGCACTTTTTCAAAAAAGGTTTAGACTTTTTAGTTCGATAGGCAATCGTTTGTAGTTGTTTGTAGTGCATTTTTTTACTTTCTCGTATACGTAGTAAGAGAAAGATATTGTTTTCGTACAAAATTTCAAACTCGAGATTTTTATCAATTACGATGATAGGGGAACTCAAAAAAGTGGGTCTCGCAATTCTGTCCGTCCGTATGTCTGTCTGTCCCATCCCTGGGGAATCTAAACGCTGGGACGGATTTGTTTCAAACTTCGTAGTTAGAGTTTGTGGGCTTCCCGCTAGGAGGCTTTTTTTTTTATTTCATGCTAGAACTAATATTAACGGTACTTCCCATATAAAAATTTTACGAAATATTAAACAATTTAGATTTTTTCAAAAACGGCTCTAACGATTTGAACAATAATTAATAGTAGCGGTGCTCTACCGTCCATGGCTCCATGGCTTCAACTGGTTAAATTAAAATATGCTAAGACATCGCAAACCTAACCGTACCTGCCGCGCAGCTATCGTCCCAAATAGGAAAAAAGTATGAACGTCCGACCTTTTTGCCAGACCCGGTAGAATTTCCAAACAATAAAGCCGGAATCACACTTGTATTTATACGACACACTGCGACACAACACACGACAGAAGTATGTTTCTACACATATAAAATACATAGCAACGATAGCGACACGACACGACACACAAGTGTGATTCCGGCTTAATAGGGATATTCACGATCACGATTTACTGTATCAGGCCTTGTATCATTGTGAAAATGTAAAAGTGTGAAGATTTCTTATATTACAAAAACAAAATATTGGTACACTTTTACACATTTACCTACTATCAGTGTTGTATTACTTACTTACTTAAGGTGGCGCTACAGTCCGGGGTGGACCTGGGCCTCAACCAACAAGCGTCTCCAGCCAGCACGATCTTTGGCCAGCTGTCTCCAGTTTCGCACGCTAAGTTGGTTGAGGTCCCCTTCCACTTGCGTGCGCCACCTGAGTCGCGGTCTTCCTCTACTGCGCCGTCCCTCGGGTGTGGATTCGAAGATCTTCCGGGCCGGAGCATTCACGTCCATTCGCTCTACATGACCCAGCCACCGCAGTCGTTGGACCTTCACTCTTCTGGCTAGGTCTATGTCGCTGTACAGCCCGTACAGTTCGTCGTTGTATCTCCTCCTCCATTCATCGTCTATGCAGACGGGACCGAAAATTACTCGAAGAATTTTCCTCTCAAAGCAACCAAGAGTAAGCTCATCCGCTTTTGATAGAGTCCATGCCTCTGCACCATAAAGTAGGACTGGGATGATTAAGGTCTTATAAAGGGTCACTTTAGTTGTTCGAGAGAGGGCTTTGCTACTCAATTGCTTTCTTAGCCCAAAGAAACAGCGATTGGCAAGAGTTATTCTTCGCTTAATCTCAGCGCTGATGTCATTGTCTGAGTTCATAGCGGAGCCTAGGTAGACAAAGTCCTTTACCACCTCAAAGTTATATCTGTCTATAGTGACATTCTGTCCAAGACGTCGGTGTTGGGTGTCCTTTCTTGATGACAGCATATACTTTGTCTTGCCCTCATTGACCGCCAAACCCATCTTCGCCGCCTCCGTCTCAATGCTCACGAACGCGCCATTGACATCACGCTGCGTTCTGCCGATTATGTCGATGTCGTCGGCATAGGCGAGTAGGTGGACGGACTTTTGAAAGATAGTGCCTCTGGTGTTAGCGTTTGAGTTTTGCACTATTCTTTCAAGAACGATGTTGAAGAAGTCACATGACAGCGCATCGCCTTGTCTAAATCCTTTTTTGACATCGAAGGTCTCGGTGAGTTCTTTACCGACCTTGATGGAGCAGCGTGCATTCTCCATTGTCATCCTGCACAGACGGACGAGTTTGGCAGGGATGCCAAAACTAGACATTGCTCTATATAGTTCGTCTCTATAAATGCTGTCATAGGCGGCCTTAAAATCGATGAAAAGATGGTGGGTATCGATTTGGACTTCCTGGGTTTTTTCCAAGATCTGCCGCAGTGTGAATATTTGGTCGATGGTAGACTTTCCTGGCCTGAAGCCACACTGATAGGGACCAATCAGGTTGTTGACGAAAGGCTTCAGGCGTCCACACAACACGGCAGATAGGATCTTGTAGGCGATGTTAAGAAGACTTATCCCTCTGTAGTTGGCGCAGTTCAGAGGGTCTCCTTTCTTGAGGATCGGGCAAACAATGCTGAGGTTCCATTCATCGGGCATACTTTCCTCCGACCATATTTTACAGATGAGTTGGTGCATACTCCTAACCAAGTCATCGCCTGCGGCTTTGAATAGCTCGGCGGTTAGGCCATCTGCTCCAGCGGCTTTGTTGGGCTTAAGCTTAGATATGGCTATCTTCACTTCGTCCAGGTCGGGTGGACGGAATTGTTGGTCTTCATCGTCCAGGTTGAATGGTTCATTCTGCCTGACAGCGGCATTTAGTTCGTCATCGCCGTTAAACAGTCTGCAGAAGTAGTTCTTCCATATCCTCAGCATCGACTGCAATTCTACTATGATGTTCCCTTGTTCGTCCTTGCAGGCTTCGGTTCGGGCTCTGTAGCCTTGGCAGGTTCTTTTTACCCTTTGGTAAAACTTCCGAACCTCATTCCTGTTGTAGCATCTCTCTATTTCCTCGATCGCGCGCTTCTCGTGCTCTTTCTTTTTTCTCCTGAGAAGCCGGTGTTCGTCTCTTCTTTTCTGCGCGTAGAGCTCACGAGCAGCTCTGGTCCTTCTTTGCAGCGCCGCTTTGTATGCCTCTTGTTTCGCTGCATGTGCTTGCCGGCACTCGTCGTCGAACCAGGGGTTTCGTTGTGGTGGTCGTGTGAAACCAAGAACATCAGAGGCGGCGTCTCTGATAGCTTTTTGGCAATGTTGCCACTGGTCTTCAATGCTTGATGCTGGCTGCATAGAACCTCTTGAGAGATTTAGAGAGACTCGATCGGAGAAGGATCTGGTCCTCACAGTATTTACTTGTCTTGGCGGTGTTCGGGATATCCGAAGACGTACCTTGGCTACGACAAGGTAGTGGTCCGAGTCAATGTTCGCTCCTCGAAACGTTCGGACATCCATAATACTGGAGGAGTGCCTTGCGTCGATCGCAATGTGGTCAATCTGGTTGACGGTTGATTGATCGGGAGATCTCCATGTGCCTTTATGAATATCAAGATGCGGGAACCACGTACTTGCTATGACACCATTTCGCCCCGCCGCGAAGTCGATCAGCCTAAATCCGTTATCGGAGGTGGTGTCGTGTAGGCTGTACCTTCCGACAGTACTACCAAAGATGCCCTCTTTTCCTATCTTTGCATTAAAATCACCTAGGACGATTTTAATGTCATAGTTAGGGCATTGCTCGTACGTCTTGTCTAAGAGCTCGTAGAATCTTTCTTTGGTGTCGTCGTCTTTCTCCTCCGTGGGGGCATGGGCGCATATTAAGCTAATGTTGGCGAATTTAGCCTTGATGCGGATTGTCGCGAGGCGCTCGTTCACACAGCTGAAACTTAAGACTTCTTGCCTAAGTCTGCCTCCAACGACGAAACCACATCCAAATAAGCGCTGTTTTTGCTGCCGATAGCAGTCGCCATAATAGATGTCGCAGTTTTTCATCCTCTTCTTGCCCGGTCCATCCCATCGCACTTCTTGGATGGCGGTTAGGTCTGCTTTATAGCAGTTCAGGGCCTCCGCTAGTTGTTCGGCTGCACGTGGTCTGTTAAGGGACCTAACATTCCAAGTGCAGATCCGAAATTCGTTGTCCTTTATTCGTTTGCCAGGTTCGTCAACAGTAAAATCATCCGTATCCGAGGCTTGTTGTCGTTTCGGAACTATTGTTGTTTTCCGCAGTCGGGCAGTTACCCCGGCGTACAACCCCCAACCTGGAGGGCCAGGCCCTTTGTTGGACCCCTTGGACGAAAGGGGCCGGATTCCTCCGGTGTCAGTAACCCACTTCGGGGATGTGAGAGCTGCCGTTGGCCCATAAAGGGTTCATCCGCCACCATCTCTGTTTCAGGACCCTGACTAGTCCTGAAAAATCCTCACTGACCTCAGCTCCAAATATGTCGAAGTAGCTCAGGTAAGGTATCTGCCAAATTGACTGTTGCCGTCACCGTTGATTCAGTCTAGTGAATTCATCCGCCGTACGTCCTCTTTCTGAGGGGCTCATGTAAGACTTCTGAGACTCGTTCAGTCAGTCATTCCGACAGAGCATTATAGTGTTGCTATTTTCTTCGTGTTCAACACTCGCGCTTATAAGTTTAGCAAGCCAAGCCCGGAAGGGCGAGGCCAGTACCCGGTGGTTACTACGCGGAGGTAAAATAAGCACAATTGATGTGTATGAAAAAGTTACAACAGCTGGGCACCGCCAAGTTGATGCCAGTCAGCGCCTACCCGATTCATACACACCCAACCACCAGTCAATCAGTGTTGTATAGAGATTAGAAAAACAACCCTATCGTGGAATCCGCCGGCCGGGGGGAATTATCCACGGAAAAGAATATTTTGGTATCGTCAAAATCGCAAAGTGAACATTTCGCGGACATTTTCGTGCACATTTTTTTCGTTTGTAATTCCGCCGTTAGAGATATAGCCATTTGAAAAATGTATGGAAAGAGTTTGATTGTGTGTCATTCAATTTAGTTTCGTTCAAAAAGGTTTGTAGTGAAAAGCTTTTCGTTTGTAGTTCAACCGTTAGAAAGTTATGACCATTAGAAAAAAATAGAAATTTTTGAAAACAAATTTAAATGTTTATATTTTGATAGGCAATCGTTGGTAGTTGTTTGTAGTGAAAAGCGTTTCTTTCTGTAAATTCTTATTTAAGAGATGTTAAGACATTTGTGTTTGTACCTATAACTTCGAATTTCCAACACGGAAATATGAATTGAGCATACTGGTGCATAAAGCACACCCCTCTCTTTCTAATGAAATCAAAAAAAAGCATTTTTTAGCAATTGGATAATGATTTATTATTGATTTAAGCAATTGGATAATGATTTATTCTCAATTTAAGCGAAAGGTTCGCGCAACCCGATTTAAGGGGGTGAATATTTTTATAAAATTTGATTAAATTAGCCGTTATCTCCAAAACCATACTAAAAAATTATGAAATCTTCTTTATTCGAAAGTTCTCAACCCTACCAATCTAACAAGCGAAATTTAAGCTAACAATTTTCGCACTCATATCTCAAAAACTGTTCAACTATAAACGATGAAATTATACATTTCTATTCTCTACAATACTCTCTACCAATGATATCAAATAGAAGCTAGCCCATACTACTGGGCAACTTTTATTAGCAACTAGCTGTACCCGCCCAGCTTTGCCCGTGCAGGTGCACAGGAATTGTATTACTTATAGGTCTTAGATAATAAGTTCTTTAGTAAAATGCGAAAAATGAGAATAAATCTATTTTCTGGAATTTTCTTTCTGCGTAAACCTGAAATATACAGCAATAAGAAAAAAACTAAAAAATAATCATGAAAATCATAGAAATTGTTTTTTGTATGCGAGGCGTCACGCGTCACCCCCGTTTGTCTAATTTTGGCGTGGCTATATCGATAATGGATGTAATGTATTAGATATATAATGTGCACCCTCTGCACCGCCCTCCCTCTTCTTGATCATGCTACTTGTTTGTAATGCTGTATTTCCTTTCCTTTGTTTCCCTCTTCCTATGGAATCCAAACAACTACCCTAACCCTTTCCTGTTACGTCTTGGATATATAATGTGCACCCTCTGCATCGTCCTCCCTCTCCTTGATAGTGCTAGTTGTTTGTAATGCTGTATTTCCTTTCCTTTGTTTCCCTCTTCCTATGGAATCTGAACAACTACCTACCCCAACCCTCCACTGTTACGGTTACCATACACCATATCGAATGAAATTCTGAAATGAAACCACTTTTGTATTATACGTCTCTTCTCTTATGAAGATTATTAATATACTCCATGCCATACTGCAGCACGCACGACGCACCCCATCCCTATCCTGCATGCATCGGACATACGATCATAATATACATACCTACATATACAACTGACCATAGCACTAAATGCGAAAACAAATCAACCCTCTTCGAATGTGTAGTATACGTATTGTTTTTGTTTGACGATCGCAAAAGGATAAACATCCATTTGTAGCAAAGTATATGTGTATGTACAGCTGTGTTCATGAAAAGAGTAGTGCATCTCTCTAAAATAGTCAAAAGTAAATACATTTTTACCGAAAGTAACGGAATTTTGAAATTTTTATTGTCTTCTCTGCATTCTAAACTAAAAGTTTGCATCCTTATATTTTTCAACGGAAAAAGTACCGTTTCTTTTTGTTCAAGTTTTGTGTAGAGCGGCGCTACTATTTTCATGAACGCAACTGTATATATTTTCACTTCAGAAAATACATTTTGGCTAAAAACTGTTCCTAAGGACGTGGCTATAAACGACATAGCCTATCTATAGCTATAGCTACGGTGACCATCCGTCCCGAATTTCCCGGGACAGTCCCGTATTTTAATCGACTGTCCCGACTTTTTTTTGAAGACATAACGTTTTTTACGAAAGAATTATTGGAAAAATTTCCCGGACAATTTGAAAATTCGAGAAAAGCGGAAAGTGTTTTTATTTTTGCAATTATAATATTTCATTTTTTCCCGTGTTTGGCTTCTAAAAATATGGTCACCGTACCTATAGACTTACCGTCTTAAGGAACATTTTAAAAAAAGTTTCATCGAAATCTGTCCAGTAGTTTTCTAGTTTTTAGCTGACAAAGATAAGTCTTACAGTTTTATTATATGTATAGATTTAAGCGCCCAGATTTTTATCCCCATATTTCCAATACGAAACTACTTTAATCAGATAAATATATGTTTTTCTAATGCATCTACCTGTCTCTTTTTAACTAAACTATCTAAAATAAATTTCCACCAACGGGAAACGCCCTAATCCCAAATTACACTCCGTGTCACTTAAATAGGAACAGGCAGTTTTTTGATTTAATTTTACGATATTTTTCGAACCCTTTGCTAATCTGGGAAAAACCAATTGCAGAAGGAATGAAGAATATATTATGTTTATATTGTAAAAAGAAAAAATGATAAATGCAACTCTTATGACACTTTTCCCAAAAGGTTCATAAAATTGACCTGTTTTTTTAAAAACTTAAAAATAGGCGGCGCAACAGTTGGTAGACACCCAAGGCCTAGCTTCTCGCAACCATTCGTTTTGTGTGAGTTTCTATTTTTGGAACGAATGGAAGGGACCTACAATTTTATGCCGAGTCCGAACGGCTGAATTGAGAAGCTTTTTCAGGACAGTCATAATCTCGGATGTTTGTCAGACGATCGCGAGGGGTGGCGCAGTAGAAAACACCTTAAGATGTGATTTGTGTGTTTTCCGTGGATCGAACCAGGGATCCCTCGCACAGTAGTCCAGCACACTAACCACTGCGCCCACGCTGTAAGCTTATAAAAGGCCTAATTTATGCAAATGTTTAATTCTCCTTTAATTTTATTTTATTTGTTTTGAGTTGAGTTCCTCTAATCTAGGATGTAAATTTGGTCAACCCGTAATCCGTATGATTTATCCAACATATTTAATTCCACTTGAAACGTATGCAGTATACGTATACTCGAACGATAAGAACATGTACCGTCTGTATCTGCGGATACATTAACAACGTAACGCTTATTGGCATTTGCGGTAACTGGGAAAATTCGTAGATATTAGATTGCAGATTTGTAACAGTATATTGTTTCCTCACAATTTCTCTAATGAATTATTTCATGAATGTTCAACTGTATAGATTTGTAGACTCAATGTCGAACAAATTGACATAACATAATTAACATAACTTACATAGCCTAGCTCTGCGGATAAATAACTACTTTCAATATGCTCAATACACCAATGGTGCTGACTGTATTGTACGCCATATCGACATTCGAAAGATAAAAATCTGAAACCCTCATTTCCGTTCATATATATATTTTTTTAAGTTATGTTACCGTAAAACTTTTTCAGTTAGACATTTAGAAACCACTTTTGAATCTGCGTATTTTCATACTTTGTTTCTTAATTGATTTGGAGGTTGTTTCTTTGTGGAACAGAAAATTATTTGGTGTATATTAATTACACTAGACAACAAATTTGTACTTTGAAATGGTATTGTTTATGATAACTAACTTTTCTTATAGAAGCGAATACGAAAATGTTTACGAAAAAAAAAAAAATTAGTTTCAGTTTTTTTGAAAATATTTTTTTTTTATTTCTCACAAATATGGTGTATTGTACATATAATAAAAGACTAGATCTTACTTTACTGCCCATTCGAAAAAAATACTTTTTTATTTTATTCCGATTGACTATATGCGCTGAGCTCAAATCTACAAAAAAATATTTGGCGCTCTCTTACCCTTTGGGCGTTGTTTTCGCTACGATGTCTGTCCGAATAAAATAAGAAAAGTTTGTACCTAGGTCTATCTCAAGAACTAATTGACGTTGAAGGCTGGAATTTGCACACAGTATCAGGTCGTATAACCTCTAGTTAATCGACAAATACCAATATTAACAATACATCGGCTGGTTTTGGAGTTATTCTTAATTTCGTGGAAAAAATATGTTCATTCGCACAAAAAACTGTTTATTTTTAGATTCACAAAAAATACATGTAATCCTTTCGTGTAGATCATCTTCGTAGCGATATATGTGTGGAAGACTGTTATGTCGAAAAGTTAATATTTTAGAAGATATTTACAAAAAAACTCAATCAATCGCCACAATTGGAACTTCCATTCCAATCCCAATGCATACCCATCTCATACACCATTGCAGTGTTGTTAGGACTCTCTCTTCATTTTTCCCACGAAACGTGGTCATTTTTCCCTTTTTTCCCTTTTCACCGAACTCAAATTCCCACAAAATTCCCACGAAAATGAAAAAAAAAAAATAAATAAAAAATGTTAACTCATTTTTATCATATTGATTTGATAAAAGATTTGACATTTGAGTATGTAGGTATAAGTAGATATATTTTGTTCGCCAAAAATCTAAAGAAAGCACTAGTAGCATTACAAAAAAATAATCGTCATTTCCACACACTAAATTAATTAATTTGTATTGAAAAAACCTCAATAGGTACTATTTACGCTTGTCCACATTATGTTTGGGCTAAAATCTACCTGATGTTCACATGAAAAAAGGGGTTTTCCTTAAAAAGGTTGGTCTATTGAAATTTTCTGATGACATTTTTTAACATTACCGCAGTAATGCTGAAACTAATCATAACTCTAGTTTTCACTCATATAAATTCAAGAAGTGTAGCACCCAGACAATTTATCTCTCTTATTATCTCTCTCATCACTCCGTATGAAATAGCAGCTGTCAAACGAAAGTTTAAACGGCAGAATGCAGACGTTTAACTTAAACCGAGAGTTGAACTCCACTTTGGGTTTAAACGAACACAGTGAAACCGAAAATTTGTTGAACGAAGGTTTAAACCAAAACGAGAGTTTAAACTCTGACTGTGCAACTGGGCATGAGTCTTTTCGTTTTATTTTAATTACGTCCACTCAACAAGACGATGTTTAATTTGTAACTTAACCTAAAACAAATGACAGATGGATAGAAAGAGAGGAAAATAGATGGTAAGAAATGGAAACACGAGATAGGAACACCTATAGATGTTTCTATCCGAATCACTGTCAGTGAGCAAGTAGAATGGAGGAGAACCCTAATAAAGTTCAGTACAGTTATTGAGTCTTATATAAAAGTATAACATTGACATCTGGATAATACGAAAGTATTTGACATTAAAGTAAAGTGAATAGGAGGCTATAGTGTATGGCTCTCTCATGTTTAAAAGTGACATTATTGCCAGCATGGCTCAGGTATTGTTGGAAGTAGAGAACTCTCGCTCATAGAGTTATAGCATAGTATTATTCGACGCGAATGGTCGTTAGGTTGCTGTGGAGAAAATTATTTTTGTTGGATAGGAAGCGGATCTTAAGTGAGAGACATAATTCATACGATACCTAGGATTTTTGCATATGAGATGTGCTTGAGTTGAGGAGAAATACCTTTTGTGAGGTTTGATGGGAGAGAATGGTGAATATTTTATGTTGTTGGTTGTTGCTACTTGCTAGTGCAAGTGCATCTCGGTCGATGTCATGGAGGATGGAGGGTTGTGCTGTGGCCTCTCTCCCCACGATCATCGCATTGTTTCGTATTCGTTGTATCGTGTTCGTGAATGCATTTTTGTTGCACGCGTGCTCTCTCTGTTTTGTATTTGTATTATAACGAGTTGGGTGGGGATGGGGCCGATGATTTTGCAATGAAATATTTTGCTCGCATTTTTAGGGTGTAGGTCAGTAAAGGTATGTACTACATAGTTAGTTTTCGAAGACCCAAGTAGGCGGTCGAAACTGACGAGTGACAACAATACCTTAACTATGCATGCATATTATTATGAACTAACGTACGGAACCTTCGGTGCGCGAGTGACACTTGCACTTGGCCGGTATTTTTTATAAGTTAACTGCACATTTAGGGAACATAAAAAAATTAAGTTTAGAAAAATTGGACACTCCGTTCTTGAAATTTTGGTACTATTTATTTTGGTATGGTATGGTTTTTTTTTTCTCAAAGGCTAGGCCATATTTCATATGGTATTTTTTTGAACTTTGGGGGCGTGCCATGCCCAAACGGTAAGACAGCGCCAAATTTTGTTTTCATATTTGTTTTTAGCGCAATGCAATTAATGGACTGTGCAAAAAAATCGTTATTTTCGAATGGGCAGTAAAGTAAAATCTTGCCTAATAAAATAGCATTATAATTGATTTATTGTGCCGAATTTTAATTTTAATTGTGCCGACATTTTTTAATGTCTTTTTGGTGATCGTTTATATTTGCTTCTGGAATGTCTCTAGTAATAGTCCAGCAATAATCCGCCAGCATTGAAACGTTCCATTTACCCTAATAGCGTTTTTCCATGTTAGCGATACTTTGATGGAAGCTTGCCACTTATTATAACGGATCGCGAAAACCCGAACTAAGAAATAACTTTTATAAATGAATCTGCATTCTGCATGGTCAGACAAGTAAAAATTGGCTGAAAATATTTCATATACCATTTCACTGTTGTCTAGTGTTATTTATATGTTTTTATTTTCAATCACTCAACGCTATAATTAAATTAGATTCAAGCAAATGAATGATTCATTTTTACAATAACGGAGTTATACGCACCCAAACATATTATTATTAATTGAAATAATGTGCAGTATTCTGTATTCCGCATGTACACTCCGTGTCACTTGATTAATAACAGGCAGTTTTTTGTTTTATTTTACGATATTTTTCAAACCCTTTGCTAATCTGGGAAAAACCAATTGCAGAAGGAATGAAGGATATATTATATTTACCTATACTGTAAAAAGAAAAGGCCAGCCATATTCGCCATCAAAAAATGAAGAGGAAACCACCATTTAATGCGGCACGTAAGATCCAGCGCCTTGAGTTTGCAACAAGTGTGACAGGTGGAATCGAGAGTCATGCGACAGCTGTTAGGGAGCTGTTAAATTGCTGTTAAACAGCTGTATGCATCAGGTCCGTCCAAATAATTTTTTTTTTCATCAGAAAAGACGAAGGTATGCGACTCTCGATTCCACCTGTCACACTTGTTGCAAACTCAAGGCGCTGGATCTTACGTGCCGCATTAAATGGTGGTCTCCTCTTCATTTTTTGATGGCAAATATTTGCTAGAGTGTGTGTGTGGTTTCGTATAAAAATATTTTTTTCATAAGTGTTATAATAATACTAAAACAACATGTGTAAGGTTTAAAACAAGTTATTTGCGCAATAACAATTCTAATTAAATATTTTAGTATTAAAAAAATATATATTTGTATGGGAGGTATGGGTAGTTTTTATTCGACCAAGCTCATTTCTTGTCAACAAATTTGAAATACATATTATTAAAACAGTATGTGCAAAGTTTAAAGTTGCTATCTTTACTGTAGCTATTTAGATTTAATTTTTAACATTTAAAAGCTATATAAATCCGATATTTTTGTATGGGAGGTAGTAGTACTTAAACTCAGTTTGGTGGATAAAAGCTTACGTACCAAATTTCAAGTCGATAGCTCTTAAATTACGGCCGTAATCGTGCGGACGTGGGCGCAGTACGGCAGTGATTAGTGTGTTGGACTACTGTGCGAGGGATCCCAGGTTCGATCCCCGGAAAAACACATATTAGATCTTAAGGTTTTTTCTACTGCGACACCTTTCGCGAACGTCTGACAAACATCCGAGAGTATGACTGTCCTGAAAAAGCTTCTCAATTCAGCCTATTTATTTATTTATTTTTTAATCGTGCGGACGGACAGACAGACATACGGTCATCGCTAGATCGACTAAGAAAGTGATGCTGATCAATAATATATATATATACAACGCATTCTTATGTGCGTTACAAATGGAATGTCAAAGTGAATATACCCTCACCACAGTGTGGTACCGGGTATAAAAAGAACATGGTATGTATGTATATGCGCTCCTTCGAAAAATGTTGCTTTTTTGGGGGGTTAGGGAAACTATACCGACCCCCATAAAGTATATACAATTCTGAATCAGGATCAAATTATGATTCGATCTAGCCATGTCCGTCAGTCAGTTAGTATGCCTGTTGAAAACACGATTACGTCCGAACGAATCGACCAAGGAGAATGACATTTTGTGAGAGGATATATTTTTACCGCCGCCGTTAGGTATTGAAAATGGGCTATATAGGCCTAATATTTTGCATGACTTGTATGCAGTTGAGGGCATCAAAGCAGACCGATGAAGATAATTGTTAAATGAGTAGCACAAAAATTGATAAATCATTATCAAATAAACTTTTGAATTGGCACTAAAATCCATAACACCTGATACACATAAATCGAATCACCTTAACCATGCATTACAAGACATCGTAAGTGAATTAATTAGTAAATCGAACCTTTAAATCTTATATTTAGGAATTTCTCTTGGCGATTGACGTTACTTCTAGTGGAACTCCAGAAGAGAAATTAAAGTGGGCTTTTCGAATGTACGATGTTGATGGCAATGGAGTTATTGATATACAGGAAATGACCAAAATTGTACAGGTAATTATTAGTTATTGTCATTTGTACCATTTTTTTCTGAATCACAATTTTGGACGATCACAATCCATACTTTCCTTAGGTATATGTTAGACCCTGTATACATACAAAGTATGAGTTTTTTTTAACTTTCTCGTATACGTAGGTAGTAGGAGAAAGATTATGTTTTCGTACAAAATTTCAAACTCGAGATTTTGATCAATTCTGATATTACGATGATTTCAAACTTCGTATTTAGAGTTTGTGGGCTCTCCGCTAGGAAGTGTTTTTTTTTTTCATTGTAGCCCTAATGTTAACATTCCATATACAAATTTTACGAAATATTAAACAATTTAAATTTTCTTTCAAAACGGCTCCAAAGATTTGAACCAAAATTGATAGTTGAGTTAATGTAGACATATTTCACATGACTGCATACCCAGTTTTTCGTTAAAAAGTCCACCAGCGGCAGTTTTGAAAATTGGCTTTTTCTTGAAAACGGAAAACTATTAAAAAAAAAAAACTTATTTTTAGGGTAGGTACTTTTGTCATTCTTAACTTGATAGCAAGCTCAGTTTTTCTCTAAAAAGACTCCGTCCTTTGATATCCACACAAATCCCTAATAATAGTACTACTTTTAAAAACTGCTCATATCTCAAAAACACCATTTTTGATAAAAATGTAACTGTCAGGTAATGCTTAAATCCATAGTATTACCATTTGCTCAGTTTTGAGCTAGTTTGAGTGCGTCCTTCGATTTCCACCCCAATCGCTAAAAATGGTACCTACTTTAAAAACGGGTCATATCTCGAAAATTCTATTTTCGATTTGCATGAAAATGTAACTGCTAGGTAATATGTATCCTGAAGATTACGTCGTACTCAGTTTTCAGCTAAACACTTTAATAACAATGCTTTCGAATCCAAAGTTGTAACATTTGTCAGCATAATTTTACAAAAAACCGCTCTAACGATTTTGATCAAATTACGTATAAATTAAGACAACATAAGCATTCTAAACATGATCACTTAGTTTTTCTCAGAAAACTCGAATATAGCCGTTTTATAAATATTTAGTGAAATGAGAACACGACTTCTAACAATAGCCGTATTTTATTATGCCCGTGATCTGAACCAGATCACAAATTAGCACTAATTCGCAACAACAACACGTGATCCAACTTTCTATCTGGATCATTTTTCATGATCCAAATAGATAGTATGATAGTATACTTCTAGGCGAATAATTTTATTCGTGTATACAAAAAAAGTGGCTTACAAAATATTGACAACCCAATAACCAATCAAACCACTCCGTTTCTCGCATAAAATTTTTAATCCACTGTCAAATGTCAAAATGATCCTGGTTTGTTTTATTATGCTGATCTGATCCGGTTCAGATCATGGGTATAATAAAACACGGCTAATATGTATGTAGTATGTACTTCACTTTATTAAAGATAATTCTTATCTTAACTAAAAATATACATATAATGATGATCCGAACAAAAACATGGGTACAAGTTGATAGCGCCGGCTGGATGAAAAATGTACTCGATGAGACGTGTTGTACTGTATCTCCGAGACGAAACTTCTTCAGTGGCTGTGAGAGGTTCCGGACAAAGTCGCTGTCGCTGGTGTTTTCCTGTCGAGATGAGAGAAACTCACCGGGTATTTTAAGTGTCTTACCATACAGCATTTCTGGCGGCTTTTGATTTTTAGTTTCTAATCGATCGGGATCGGCATAAGCCTATTATGGTGCCTGCTTAACCCGACTCGCACGTCGTTCCTGTTTTCTTGAATTTCGATTAATTTAGACAACATTGTTTATAATATAATGATTCAGATTCAATGTCTGAAACGAACTTTTAGGATAAAGAATAATCGCAGGTAGTATATAATACCTAATTATATTATTTTGTAGCAGGTTTGGTATTACTGTAATATCCAGATATATTCGTACTATTCCACAAACTGTATCACCGTAGGTATCTGTATCATTCGTAATCCTTCATTATAATCAGAGAATAATATGCAGTATTCCGTATGTATACCTATCCGTTTTACTATTTTTTTCTTTAATGTCGTATGCCCGTTCCATTGTCATGCAAATGAATGCTTTACTCCATTTTAAATTTTATCATCTTCACATACCACAACATGTAGAAGCAATTCAATAATTAATGCTCTTTTCTTTATTCAGTTGATGAATGCTCTTCTTATGTCATCAGTCGTCAGCTAATGCTTTACTTAATTTATTATTCTCTCAATTCTCTCCTCGGAATCAGCGTTGTGCTGAAGTACCCAATTGGGTAATTTGGCTCAAGTATTTCAACTTTGGCTCAATGCTCCGAGCCAAAGAGAAATGGCTCACATTTTTCGTAAGACTTAAACTTCGTTCTTAAAAAAAAAAACGAATGTTAAAAAAAATTAATTTACTCAACTGAACCCCGTAACAAAACAATCGCTGGTTAAAGCGATTCAACCAAGTAAACGCACCAGCATTTCAAATTCCTATCGGGAATAATGTATGGAAATGTTTCCCATTAGAGACGAACTATACAGAGTCATGTCTCTGACCCGAAGAGTCTTTGATTCCAACCCGGAGGGACAGTTGTACCCCGGACTATAGCCCGGACTGTAGCGCCATCTAAGTATAGGTAACAAAAAGATATCTGACGGACATCAGGCTTGTTTCGTTTGTCTATATCCTTCAGAGTGGTGTCATGGAATATGGCTGTACCTCCCCGTATTAGAGCCAGCATCTGTTTGAGGGTTGATTCTCTGGTAGACTAACCATTTTGAGCCCAATAGTCTTACTCTTGTTGCGGAATATATGAAGCGATTTCCACGTCTTCAAGGTATGGCCTGCAAGCTTCATTCTCCAGAAATCTCATCGTATTTAGATGATACTTGAAGTTACCTTATGCTAGAAGTACGCTCCTATCTATTTGTGTGTTTCCTGTTTCAAGCTTCGGACTGCTTATTTGAAAGAGTACTTTAGCGGTTTGCTGACAAGGAAAACATTTCCACGGTCACAGAAGTAGACTTCTTAACCATATTAACTTAGAAATAACAGAACTTTTAAATACTGTCAATGTAATCAGGATATTAAGGCGGGTGTAAGACCTCTTGATCTATAAGAGTTAGCTAAGACCAAGACAGTAGGTAATATTTTCAATCAAAATTTATAGAAATCCGACAAACGGCGGATTTATCTTCTCCATTTTTTAAAATGAATAAGAAAAAAAAATTGCCTAGATATTAGTCGAACGACTTCTGGAGTTTTTTTTAGATCGGTTTAAGGTCCCTCACTCTTCCAGAAGCATCCCGTAATCGCGTAATGTTTTTCGATGATTTTGCCTTCCAGCGAACTACCAAACAAAAAAAAAAATTGAAAGAAATCTCAATAAGTAAAGCACGCCCCCCCCCCTGTTTCTCTTAAATAAAGTGGCTCAAACTTATGTGAAATGGCTCGGAGAATGGCTCAACTCCAAAATTTCTGCGGAACAACGCTGCTCGGAATTAAACCGTTTTCTCTTCAAGCAATTTAATGCCTTCTCTTAATTTACAAATTTACTAGTTTAACTATGTAAAGCTTATATCTTATAGCAATTCTCTTTTCGCAATTGAATGCTAATTCCGGCACGCCATTTAATACCTATACCTGAGTATTGGTACGGATCCACCCTTTTACCACGCGTCGGGATGAAATGTTCCCGTGGCTCTGTGATTAGTGTGCTGAGAGCTACTGTGAACCCCTCTAAGGTTGCCCTCAATTTGTTTGCCACAATTTAATGTGTCCCCTTATTTACAATTTAATGTGCACAATTAATTGTGCGCCCTTGTCTACAATTTAATGTGTTTTATCCACAATTTAATGTGCGCCCTTGTTTACAATTTAATGTGTTAGTCACAATTTAATGTGCGCCCTTGTTTACAATTTAATGTGTTAGTCACAATTTAATGTGCGCCCTTTCCCCCAATTTAATGTTTTTTTTTTTTTTTGTAATTTTGTTTTGTTTCAACTTGTCTTCTTTTGTTCAGTTTAGCTTAATCTTCTTTTAATTTGTCTTGTTTCAGTTTGTCGTGTTTTGTTTAGTATTGTTACATTTTGTTTTGACTTGTCTTATTTTGTACAGGTTTGTTTAAACTTGTCCTGTTCTGTTTCACTATACTCACAAACGTACGTTCCTCCATAGCATAGCGTATACCTACGCTATTTTATCCTCGTCGCCAATGTAATGTCCGGTGATCGGTTGCTCTTCCAATGATCCATCGTCCATTCAGAATATTCTCGAGCAAACTGAAGGCTGGCTCTACGGTGTTGTGGGAGTGGGAGTAGTTCTGGGGCCCGAGCTGGGCAAAATGGTATTAGAATTCTCTCTGCCTGTCTTCTGCTTACTGTTCGATCACTAACTGCAACATCTCTCACTTCCAAAGGACGAGTGCAAGCTTTAGTAGCTGTACAAAAGCGATCCTTCAGCACATTATTGACAACAAAGCGGTCGTTTCGAGCAGAAGTGCACCGGTTTCTACCTTGACTTGGTCTCCTATTGTAAGAACCAGTCTCCCGAAATCGTCTGATGGATAATTTGAAAATCCACACTTTTTTGAAGTGACATCTATTGTTAACAATGGGGCAAGAATTTGAATTTCCACCGTTTTACTTGCCAAATTCACTAACACCCAATAGGAATCTCTAAAATTCTATGGAAAAATCAAATCAAGGTTGTCGCTTTGGCTCCATTTCCCAATGCCATCTATAGTCTAAGAGCTACTGAACGTTTTGCTAACCTCATCGTTAAATGGGAAATTTATAAATATTATTATTAATTGGAGTCTTGTGTTCGCAGAAATCGCCGTCTGGCACCCTGGAGCTGGGACATTTGCAAGGGGCAGTGCCCCAAAGATGTAAAAATAAAGTGGTCAATTACGTCATCGTTGCACGGCTGATTTTTTGTCAGGGAATGGTACTCGTAACCAGAAAACATTTTCATATAATGCCAGACGTTTTTGATGGGTCCTTAAGGCTGCCAGACGCTCTTCAAAGTGCAAAAAAAATTGCCTCATTTACGTCATCGTATGGAAATTTTTTTTTATTTAATTATGCAAGTGTCCCTGAGTCCTAATATATAGTTGCCAGACGAAAATTCCGGGTCTTTCGCCCTGCCAGACGCAGGGGAAAAACGCATTATCAACATTTATTCTTCTAAAGTGCTAAAAATAATATTTCGAAATCTTCAGATTTAAATAACTTTCGACCATGAAATTTGGAGCTGTTATAGATAATTGGTTAACAAATTATTCTTACTTACTTAAGGTGGCGCTACAGTCCGGGGTGGACCTGGGCCTCAAACAACAAGCGTCTCCAGCCAGCACGATCTTTGGCCAGCTGTCTCCAGTTTCGCACGCTAAGTTGGTTGAGGTCCCCTTCCACTTGCGTGCGCCACCTGAGTCGCGGTCTTCCTCTACTGCGCCGTCCCTCGGGTGTGGATTCGAAGATCTTCCGGGCCGGAGCATTCACGTCCATTCGCTCTACATGACCCAGCCACCGCAGTCGTTGGACCTTCACTCTTCTGGCTAGGTCGATGTCGCTGTACAGCCCGTACAGTTCGTCGTTGTATCTCCTCCTCCATTCATCGTCTATGCAGACGGGACCGAAAATTACTCGAAGAATTTTCCTCTCAAAGCAACCAAGAGTAAGCTCATCCGCTTTTGATAGAGTCCATGCCTCTGCACCATAAAGTAGGACTGGGATGATTAAGGTCTTATAAAGGGTCACTTTAGTTGTTCGAGAGAGGGCTTTGCTACTCAATTGCTTTCTTAGCCCAAAGAAACAGCGATTGGCAAGAGTTATTCTTCGCTTAATCTCAGCGCTGATGTCATTGTCTGAGTTCATAGCGGAGCCTAGGTAGACAAAGTCCTTTACCACCTCAAAGTTATATCTGTCTATAGTGACATTCTGTCCAAGACGTCGGTGTTGGGTGTCCTTTCTTGATGACAGCATATACTTTGTCTTGCCCTCATTGACCGCCAAACCCATCTTCGCCGCCTCCGTCTCAATGCTCACGAACGCGCCAGTGACATCCCGCTGCGTTCTGCCGATTATGTCGATGTCGTCGGCGTAGGCGAGTAGGTGGACAGACTTTTGAATGATAGTGCCTCTGGTGTTAGCGTTTGAGTTTTGCACTATTCTTTCAAGAACGATGTTGAAGAAGTCACATGACAGCGCATCGCCTTGTCTAAATCCTTTTTTGACATCGACCATTCTTTACCGACCTTGATGGAGCAGCGTGCATTCTCCATTGTCATCCTTCACAGACGGACGAGTTTGGCAGGGATGCCAAAACTAGACATTGCTCTGTATAGCTCGTCTCTATAAATGCTGTCATAGGCGGCCTTAAAATCGATGAAAAGGTGGTGGGTATCGATTTGGACTTCCTGGGTTTTCTCCAAGATCTGCCGCAGTGTGAATATTTGGTCGATGGTAGACTTTCCTGGCCTGAAGCCACACTGATAGGGACCAATCAGGTTGTTGGCGAAAGGCTTCAGGCTTCAGGCGTTCACACAATACGGCAGATAAGATCTTGTAGGCGATGTTAAGAAGACTAATACCTCTGTAGTTGGCGCAGTTCAGAGGGTCTCCTTTCTTGAGGATCGGGCAGACAATGCTGAGGTTCCATTCATCGGGCATATTTTCTTCCGACCATATTTTACAGATGAGTTGGTGCATGCTCCTAACCAAGTCATCGCCTGCCGCTTTGAATAGCTCGGCGGTTAGGCCATCTGCTCCAGCGGCTTTGTTGGACTTAAGCTTAGATATAGCAATCTTCACTTCGTCCAGGTCGGGTGGGCGGAATTGTTGGTCTTCTTCGTCCAGGTTGAATGGCTCATTCTGCCTGACAGCGGGATTTAGTTCGTCGTCGCCGTTAAACAGTCTGCAGAAGTAGTTCAGAAGTTGTCAGACAAAAATGGTAAAAAAGACTCGATATTTCTCTTTTTCTTTGATAGCAAGTACCCCAGAAGAAAAAATCCATCGTTTTTAGGTCAGATCTAGTCTTTTTTACCATTTTTGTCTGACAAAAAGTGGCTTTTACTATAACTTCGGTTGATCGTACGTAAAAAAGTTGCTTAACATAATTTTTAGGAAATTTCTCAAGGATAAAAATTTCATAAAAAAAATGAAAATTTATAAAGTCAAAATTTTGAGAATAAGGTATTTTAAATAAAAAATTGTAAGAAAAATTTTCAAAATTTTGAGTTTAAGGAGCCAGAACTTTTTTGTAGCTGCCCAGATGTAGCCGAAGTGCTTAAGACTTGTATGCGCTACTAAATTGTCTTTTTAAAATGTACAAAACTATTTTTGTAGCTATAATAGTTTAGAAGTTATAGCGATTTTAGTCGTAACACCTCCAAATTAGAGGTCACCTACTTTGATGGGCTATAACGGGAAATACGATGAAAATAGACCCCCCCCTGCCATACAATTTTTTGTTCGGCAGAGCTCCAGGAATCACCCCTTAAAGGATTATACTTCTTAACTGGGACACCCTGTATAGCAACAAGCGCTAGCACGCGCGAGCTGGCGCTTTCAATTACAAGCGCAAATTCGCGCTAGCTTAAGCTTGTAAGGTGTTCGATTAAGATTGATCTAGTTAAATCTTCAGTTTCAATTTTAGTTTTTTTAACTGAAAGTGTGCGGTTGAGATATGCATTTAAAAACAAAAAAAGTACACTATCCCATAAACAAATTGCAGTCGGTCATAAAATGCTTAAAAACGATAAAGAATTGTGTTTTTTCAGTAAGTAGTTATGTATTACTACTGAATGACTTTTTAAACATTCGAATATATTCCACTAATATTTTGTATGCGAAAGTAACACTGTCTGACTTTCTGTAATTTGGGACGAGAGTCTGGTACCTGAAGAAGGACATAGGCGACTTTTTAAAATAAATATTTACAAGGAAAGAAACAAAAAAAAAAAAGATTTTTTCTACAAATTATTGACACTCATATGTAACATTAAAAGCTCTAAAATTTAGAATATTGCATTGTCCTTAAACACAAGAACATTATGCAATACAATTCCTGTGCACGTGAAAAGCCATATAATTCATTCTATATTTTCTTGCTGACGCCATAACTTGAAAACGGGTGAACTGACTTGACTATATTTATTTTTTTTTTCAATGTTGGCAAAAGCTTAAGGAAGGTTTTCACAACATTAGAAAAGTTGCCAGGATAACCGATTTTCTGGTTCGTTTTTTAGGCATGGTCAAACAAAGAAAAAACATTGCAAACGCTATTCTTCGAAAGTCATCAGAGCCAAAGTGTTTTAAGTGAATGACAAATGCCCTAGATGTCGCCACATTATTAATCCCCTTTATTTTTTCATAATTTATTTATGGATAATACAAATAAAATGAATATATACTTTGAATCTAAGTTTATTTCCACCACGAAAGAGGTAAAACTCACTCTTTCTCGACCCCGAAATCCACCCCGCTCAAACACAAATTTTGTAGAATTTTAAACATTGATGTGCATTGTCCTGATAGACAAGGATATATAGGCAATACTATTTCTGGGCACGAGCAAAACCGGACGAGTACAGCTAGTACCTAATAAAATACAGTCCAATATACGAAAAGGAAAACCAATTTTGTTTTTCTTGCCATATTGTTTTGTTTACATGTCCACAGACAACGTGGTTTCTAAAATTCGACATTAATTTCTCATTATCCATCTTCGGTTGGTATCAATTCTCGACTCAACTCGCGCTTGTAATTGTAATTCAACCCACTGCAGAGAATTTAAAAGCACTTTACAACTTGTAAAAAGTTGTTACATAACCACAATGCTCTGATAAAATGCATTTAATTTGAAGCGCTAGCTCGCTCGTGCTCGCGCTTGTTGCTATATAACCGCCGCCTTACTGTGGCTTGGCAGCACTATGCTAGTTGACATTTGACTGTTCAGCTGTTTTATCATTTTGATACAATCGATAACACTTTCGATAACATTTAAAGCAATCGTAGATTGGTAGCATAGGCTATTATCTGGGCTAAGGCATAAGCCCCGATGGTTATCCGGTTTAACGAATCCTATGTTATATAGGATTGCGTGTTTGTATGGAAAGTTCGATAAGCCCATAGAGGATTGCAAAAAATGACCACGCCTATTGTAAATGACTAAATAACTTTTGGAGTGCACTTTACTATACTTGTTTGTTCTGAAAAGGTAACTAAACTTCGACGGTGTTAATCTTCCAATACTATAAAAGCTCGGTGAGCTTGTTTTTACAGTTACTTAAATGTCAGTGAATTATCCAAATTTCATTGCCTAAAATTAATATTTATTTATTTATACCTAGTCACCTTCTATGGTCCTTAGTTTTTAATATAAGCATTTTATTCAGATAATTTAACATTTTCTTTATTTTCAGGCGATTTATGATATGCTAGGAGCTTGCTCTTCAAATCGCCCTGCAGACTCAGCTGAAGAAAGAGCAAAAAACATATTTGCTAAAATGGACGAAAATAATGATGGGCAATTAACTCAAGACGAGTTTTTGAAGGGGTGTTTGCAAGATGAAGAATTATCTAAAATGTTGGCGCCATAGAGTTGTAATATAATTAAGTAATATGCAACTAAATTTAATTCAATAATGTGAACTTATAATCATATCAAAGTTTTGTGCGTATATAAATATAGAATTGACTAACCGATGATATATTTTTAATACATTTTGTAAAGTACCGCATTTTGTACTAATTTAATAAGCAGTTTGTACAGTTTATAATAGCGTTAACATATATATGTTTCCACAAGTAATAACCAAAGTATTGACTAAATGTTAGATGTAATATTACATAATAACATCAAATTTAGTAAAAATTAATGTACATACATATCATATATTAATTTGTACTAAATTTGTAAGCAAAATGCATTTTATGGAGTATTCCATTTCATTAATCATTGCCGCCATTGATTTTGACATTTCACACGTATTCACAGACAAGGGAATTAATTTCGGGGAGAATCGGGTAGGTGCACGGAAGTTGGCGGTCTAGTTCTATGTGGTTTGTGATAAAAAGTGTTTTGAAAGTGATATATTCCTCAAAGCTACGGTAATATTGGATGCGTAGCCTGACATCGGTTAATTCGGCGAAGATGTTTTTTATTTATGTCCATATCATAGGAACCCGAGTTAGGGTCATACGTTTAATATGACCAAGCCATTGAAGCATAGATCACTTCGTTCGGAGAAGTAGATTACCATAGCTTCGTCCAAGCATTTCTGGCCCGATTTCATCCACTTCGCGAGATTTGCCAACTTTTACCGATTTTTCTATTTTACGCGATACATCTGTCATCCTTAATGTCCTGATCTGGATTCAGCTACTCGGAGAAGTACGCCCTCCATCATCGCAAGATGTCCTTCTCATTACAAAGGATTGCACCATCTTTGGATTTTAATCCTTCAAAGATACTCGACTTCCTTCCTCTAAGGTGATTCTGCCAGAACACCTTGCTGCAGATCTATGAACACTAATTTTTCGCCGATATCTTTTTAAGATTGTTCAAAAGTTCTTTGTGAATGCACACTTTAAAGGACTTCTGTTTTGCTTATGGTTTCTTTAACTCAGAGCTTTTCAAACAACGCAGTTCTTTTCTCACAGCCAGCCGCCATATTGAGGCGCTTCATTCCACAGAACAACGGAACCATAATTTTTTCTTCCCCTACATTTAACGGAACATTTGGAACTTTGGAACCATCCTTGACTTACGCTTTGGCATTGCATGTTTTTAATTGTTGAGATATAATATGTAAAACGAAATAATGGGGGTCAATTCCCGATGTGTGAAGCTGTGAAGTGATCAATAATTTATAATTTCAGTTTTCACAGAAGTCTTTCATTTTATCACTTCACGACCACACCTAATGCGATTCTCGAACTCATCGTGATAAACTGCTGTCAGTCACATGTGTACTTGAATGTGCTAATTGATCAATCCTGTTACCTATGTACAGTGATTGTTAAAAGTAAGTGAACACCAATGCTGTTTTGACTTTGTAGTTTGGAAACAATTTTTTTTTGATATCTATAAAGTATTTTATGTTATGGAAATAAAGTACGATACGATAATAACATAAAAAAGAGCATTGGTGTTCACTCACTTTTGATGCTCACTGCATCATTTGAGCGCTTTCTGTTTTAACAAGCTTCGCCGTTCGGACTCTGCATAAAATTGTAGGTCCCTTCCATTCGTTCCAAAAATAGAAACTCACACAAAACGAATGGTTGCGAGAAGCTAGGCCTTGGGTGTCTACCGCCTGTTGCGCCGCCTATTTATTTTATTTATAGATAGTGCTGTTGATTGTAAATTACAATTTTCTAGGTTTATTTATTTTCAAGGTAGAATACTTGTCATTGGCCGGCCAAATCGTGGGTATTCTCCAGATATTCCTTTAAATACATATTTTGGGTTTCTGAATCCCTTTCTCCGGGCTTATTTTTAGTTTCCATTGTGCATCTCAGTTACTTTGTTTATGCTTTTGACACTTCTTCACAAATGAAACGGCTCTGATAAAAAATGATCATATGAACACATTCTGACATTTGTTTTAATTTTTTCATAGATCGAGAATCGAAGAAGCGTGAACTTGTAAACGGTCAAATAACCTAAACCACTTCGCCCAAACAATTAATTTCCCTACAGAACCTGAAAATTGTTTCAATTTTGTTTGCGAGGCCAACCTCCTCCAAATTGTCGAAGAAGTACCTACCAAGGTATTTCCTCCTGTACCGAGCAATAGCTTGACATTCACGGAGGAGATGAGTTATATCCTCTGTGACATGTAAGTCTTCGCAATACCTGCATATGTCTGTATCTGTTAGACCTAATCTCATAGCGTGCTTCCTTAGAAGACAGTGCCGGGAGAGTATCCCTATTGCCATTTGCCAATCGTAGCTTTGATCTGCTGAGCTTTAATAATTCTACGGATTTTTCCGATCTAGCTTAGGCCACAGAGCCTTTGATCTGCTCTATTTTTAATATTCTCGAGAATAATTATCTTGGCCCCGGCTATTGGTGGTCTTATGCCCTCAATTGTTTCATTAGGTGGAAGCTCTGCTCCGGTTTTGGCCAGAACATCAGCCCTTTCGTTACCCTCAATATCCTAGTGTCCGGGTACCCAACACAATCTGACCTGGTTCTGCGCGCATAGTGCTCTGATCATTGTGCGGCAGCTCCCGACTAGTTCAGATTTGATGATGAAGGACTCTAGCGCCTTTAGCGCAGCCTGACTATCAATGTAGATAGCGATATTCTTGTTGGATATTGATCCCATATCAAGTAGATCCGCAGCTTTGAGCACGGCTAGAACCTCTGCCTGGAACACACTGCATGTATCCGGAAGTCTTAATGATACGTGTAGGTCTATATCCCTAGAGTATATACCTGACCCTGTACCCTCCTTAGTTTTGGAACCATCCGTATAAATCGAAATGTCATTATCATTCGTAACCTCATTATTTTGCCAGTTCCCCCTATCTGGGTATTGTACTTCGTACGGTGTGTCGAAGTCAATTTCCCCCAGACTTTCATCCGTTTTATCGGGGATGTTGGATAATGATTCCATTAGTATGGAGCTATGTCCTACCTGTCTGGTTTTGAAGAACCCTGCGTTAGTTAGCCGAAGCGCACTATTACCTGCTTGCAATTTTATTTGTACGTCCAGGGGTAAAAGATACATAAACGCCTCAAGTGCAGCTGTGGGTGTGGTGCGTAAAGCACCAGCGATGGCAGTGCAGGCTGTTCTTTGCACCCTGGTCAACATATCCCGTATATATAACTTATTTGTGGCTTTCCACCAAACAAGAGCCCCATAGGTAAGGATCGGTCTAACCACCATGATGTATAACCAATGCATCATTGTTGGACTCAATCCCCACTTTTTTCCTGCTGTTCTCTTACAGACGAAGAGAGCATTATGAGCCTTTCGGACTCATTCAACAATTCAATTTTTTATCTAGGACCGTACCAAGATATCTTGCGCTATACGAGAGGGAAAGCTCCACTCCACTAATCCTGAGTAGTTTGAAGGGTGGTGTCTTGTATTTTGTACTAAAAAGTACTAGTTCTATCTTTTCCGGGTTGACATTAAGACCACACCCTTCCGCCCACTTTCTGAGCTTGTTGAGGGCTGATTCCATGGTTTCACTCAAAGTGTTCAAGAATTTACCCCGAACTAGAATCACCACATCATCCGCATAAGCGGTTACGCTAAACCCTGCGTTGTTGAGTTCTTTAAGTATATCGTCTATGACAAGAACCCAGAGAAGGGGAGATATACGATTTTCTTATTGAACTGTGTCCGAGAGTGGAATTGATATTTCTGGTGACAAGCATCGTGCAAAGCCAATTGGTGATGCTATGATCTACATTTATCTATTCCAGAGCGCGTTTGATCGCCTCTGCCCTAACGTTATTGAAAGCCCCTTCGATGTCTAAGAAGGCAGCTAAAGCAAATTCGTTGTGGTGTAAGCTGTGTTCTATTTTACCTATACCACTTCATGTAGAGCTGTTTCTACCGATTTACCTTTTAAGTATGCGTGCTGAGCATTGCATAGATTTCTATTGCAACACTTGCTTCTTATGTGGATATCGAGAAGCCTTTCGAGTGTCTTGAGGAGAAATGACGAAAGACTGATGGGTCTATAGTCCTTCGCAGAGGTATGGCTTGGTTTACCTGCTTTGGGTAGAAAACCACTCGTACACAGAAAAGCTTCTAGGATTTCCTTTTAGATCGCCTGATCAAGTACTTATGTAAACTCTCTCTTGCTCTCTACATATTCATCCCATGTAATACCATCCCCTACCACTTTAGCTCTGTTGTAAAAGTGTCTGACCTGTTTTCTTTTGGAGCTTAGCTCCTTGTTCCACCATTGAGGTTGAGACCTCTTAGCCGTTTTTCTGAGTCTACAAACCTTTTCATAGGCTTTAATCAAGGTTGAACATAGGTTGTCCACCGCCTTATCTATATCGGGGGGATTGGTCATACGAGTTGGCCCCTTCTCCAGTTGTTGCCCTACTACCACCTTGTACCTATCCCAGTCAGCTCTTCTTGGGTTTCTGTAGGTTTGTTCTTATTTAGGAAGCTTATTTGAAAGCGAATCCACTTATAATCCGATAGGGATGCCTCGTCTAAAACCCTCCATTTATGTTTAACACTTCCTTTCTGTTTCGCACCACAAAAGTTGGTGTATTTCCCTTATTGCGTATAGTAAGCTTTGTTGATAAATAAAATCAAAATGTAACTCACCTCTGGTGTTTGTGTCAGTGCTTCCCCACTGAGAATGATGCGCATTTGCATCGCAGCCCACGACAGAGAGCCAATCGTCCCTGGCCATCGGCTGCCTCATCTTGACAGACGGGACTTCCGTAGACTCATACGGGAGAGAGGCCGATACCATGCAAATAGGTTTCTTCCCTTCTCGTTCACAGGACACAGCTGTGAGGTCTCCATCACTGAAATTATTCAAAAGAAAAACCCTTATATTGTTCTTTATAAGAATGCATGCCCTGATTTGACCTTCGTTTGCCTTGAAGAAAGGCGTGTATTCCCTGATGTTGAGCCCTTGGATGCGGATTTTGCTGATGATCCATGGATCTTGTGTTAGTATGACTGAAACGTCGTGCTTGGGTATGTACTGATATGCATCACCTCCATCAGTTGGCTCTTCCACCTCTGCTCCCTTGGTCGCGACCTTGATCATGACCTTCCCCATACTGTGCCTCACCATGCCCTTTGTTTTTTCGAGGACCGGGAGCGATTCCTTATTTAGGCTCAGCAAGAAGTGCTGGCCGAATTGCCGTCTGGGGCCTGTTTTTAACACCTTCCACGTGTTGGCCTGCAACTCCCTGTTCTGCATGTGTAGGCGGCCGAGCAGTTTTTCCGGATAGGTGTAGGAAAGCGGAACCCAGACCCAAGCTTTGGCCGGAGTGTACTTAGCCAACTCCGCCACCGCCACGCACTTGAGTTGAGCCCCACTCCACACTTCACCGACCTCCGAGATGAACTCCCTGGGGAACTCAGTGGAGGATTTGTTCCCACAAGCAACAGCCTTGCGACCGCCCTACCATCCAGCGACATCAAATTGAAGGTCACAACCCTCTGTGGAAGACATCTTCTTCCACAGAGCGTCTTGAAACTTCTCTTCAATGGTTACCCACTTGTCTGACCTTAGTTTCCTTGGTCGGTTTCCTACCCTTAGCGGTGTTAGCGAGAGTATCAGCCACCTCGCTACCACCCCTAGCTTTCTGAGTGAGCCAGCCAGCTCACCTTTGCCCTGCGCTATATTGGTGGGAGTACCTGCCTGCCCACCGTTGCCCTTGTCTACAGTAGTGAGAGTACCAGCCACCTCACTAAAGGCCATACTAATGTCAGTGAGTGTGCAATCCGCATCCTCACTGTAACTAGCTAGCAGCACCTCCTCCAGTTCTTTTTCCAAGCCAGAGATGTACTGAGATGGACTGAGGTTCCGACACGTTAGAGTCATCACCTAGTTCCATCGCCGGCTGGCTAAAATCTTGCCTGTTGGTTTTTGGGATTGCAAATCCTCTTTTGTCTTTTTTGATTTGTATGTTAATTGTGTCCATTTAGTTCCCACGCAGCGCAGCTATACCTGGGTCAGGCTAATTAGAACAGACTCGCGCCAAGGCGTCTGAGGGAGCTCGTTAGTAGCCGGTTTTACCCCCGGCCGATTACAACCAGAAGCACGGTGTGCTATACGCTCTCTCCACCTCTGGTATCAGGTACAATTTTAGGGTTTCCTCCCACCTCAACTAATGGATCACGACATACGATTAAACCGTAAGCATAAATCCTTGGCTGACACCAACCAGACAAGCTGATTGGCCATTTTCAGACGGGCGCCTGCGGGAAGGAACAACAAGTTGAGGATTTTGCCCAAGTCCACGGGATAAACTTAATTATTATGAGGTTTTACCGACCTTAATCTCCTGGGGCCAGATTATGTAAGACGAAAACGATCGAACACTATCGTTTCGACAATAGCAGTCTCTGTCTATTGCCACAGATATGATAGAGACAGGTTTAGTGAAAACGAAAGCGGTTTTCGTTTCGTTTTTTACAGAATCCCACCCCTGGGAACTAGGTGGGAACTGAGTCCCTCAGTGGACTTAGTTCCCGGGGACTTATATCCCTGCACCCACATGTTCAACTAATCGCTTTTTTCATTACATGCGCTTTCCAACGCATTTTAGCATTTAGAGACATGCCTAGATATTTGGCTGTTTGTGAATTTCACTACAACATTTATCTTATAGATTTATTTTGCTTTCGTAGTGCGGTATGAATGAAAATACATTTTCTTAATTTAAGAAGCCAAAAACGCACAAAAAAAAATGTATATATATTCACTATTATGAGGAAGCGAGGAAGAACCACTTATTACATACATATTCTCTTTATGTTTTATGTTCGCAAAACGATTCTTCTCTTGTATTTAAAAATACACTTATGGAATTCACAATATTGTGCTCTTTATTACAAAATCAAATAGCTAACAACAAACATTTTGCAAACAATTTGTCGGAAAATAGTATCATATTTTTGAAAACAGCACATCCCGGACATGCAAGACATTCTGGCGTCTCGTCAAATTTAAAGCGAGGTTTCGGCGATAACCATTATCGATAGTTCTATAGTTGTGATAAGTTTATATGTCTATCGGCTTTTTCTGAAGTGTTCCATGTTTCATGTTCCTGGCTAGTTCAGGGCTAGTTCCATGATTTGCCAAAAAAAATGGTTTGAATCTAAAATTCATTCATAGTACCTATTTTAACTGCATATACTCTTATTTGCTAGGCGTCAATAAGAATAAAGGTCATTAAAATGTTAACTATCTAAAGCGCGTCATTGATTGTTACGTTATTTAAGTTTATAAGAACGTACACATATTTTGTATGTACCTACATATTTATTTAAAATTAAGCAATGAATTCATGTATTTACACATACCGTTTTAATATTAAATTATATAATTATGCAAAAAAAATATTTCTACATACATTGAAGTAAAATCTTTACATTTAATAACACAAATTTATAACAAAATATCCACAGAAAAGGCACAATTTATGCAATTTTTTTAAATTCATGAAAATAAATTAAAATGTATAATATCGCACTATTACGCTTAAGTCACTTTTTGGAATTGTTTTAATGCCAACGCTGGAAAAACAGTGTTCATGTTTTATTTTTGTCATTTTTTATTACATACCTACTTACATAGTTTTATGTATATTATAATTAATTATAAGTCTGCAAAACCTATCGTAATTGCTTAGTAAAAACATTATTTACAAACTGTTTGACAATTCCCATTTTATATATTTTATCTATTTTAAATATAGAATTGATATACATACTACAAAACAGTGCAGTGATTTTAGTTATATTGTATCGCGTTTTTATACCCTCCACAGGAAGGTACATATATTCAATTTACCATTACATTTGTAACGACAAGAGGGAGTCACCGGCGACCCCTTAAAGTAACTTAACTATATATATGTTATGTATGTATACAATTATATTGAGATCAGGAGAATAAGGTTACCACTCCAGTACGGGCACATTTTGGGTACGGATCCACTCTTTTACCACGCGTGCAATATGGATTGGGGCGTTATCCTGCTGAAAAGTCCATTGCACGGGTGCAAATAGATTATCCTAGTAAGGGAAAGCCTTCTGCAGTACGCCTTTGTAGTTACTCGCGTTCATTCTTGATGACAGAAACAGAAATTTATATTGGCCATAATAAGAGATTGCACACCCACTACACCCCCTTCACGGCTATGGTGACGAGACAGATATCTAGTGTTTTTCTCCGAGTATGTCATGAAAATAGTAATTGTAACCATCTAAATTAAATCGTGAGAATTTGATGCCTCTCTAACAATCCCTCTATTTGCAGTAGATGTAGTAAGTGTTTTGGTTCTACTTTCATGTTGTTTCCGTATTGGCTTTTATTTTAAAAAAATTGCAAACCACTGACTGCTTCTTATCATTTTTTCTGCAATATCGCTATAGATGAGAATATGCATTCCTTATAGACAAGTATTATGCGTTTCTATGCTAGTGTTGAAACTTTTCCTGAGCCCATTTCATTGAAAAACGATTAAAATATACGCGAAATAAAAAAGAAAAACCTTCAGCTTCAATAATTCGATACACAGCAAAGTAATTACATCTGTGTCTATTCAAGTACACGGACAAAGAAAAAACAAAATAACATTATACCGGTACATAAAAGTGTTTGAATTTTGTTCCGTTCCTAAAAGTTGCCTATTACTATGTACTAAATAAATGCATAAAGTAAATACCTATATTTAACACAACAACATGAAATGATTAAAAAAAACCTTGGCCCTATTCGTGTGCATGGGAGTTGGGAGTGTATTATATATGTATACAGAATCAGGATAAAATTCTGAATCGATTTAGCCATGTCTGTCTGTCTGTCTGTCTTTTGAAAACACGATAGTGTTCAAATGAATCGACCAAGGCTAATGAAATTTGTGGGACTTCTTGTTACCGTCGTTGGTATTGAAGATGGGCTATATTCCGTAGCTTGGTATGCAAAAAACAAAACACATACCGAGATAGATCTCAAGTTGTGAGATCGATCTAGCAAATAATACGCGTTTATTCGTCAAGCAAAATCCATATTACCAGGCCCACAGATACTTATAGGGAACCGTTACAAATTTCTGGTACAAGTGAAAGTACTGACGACAAAATGTTTCCCTAAGAGGAGCACTCACAATATAATGTGCTCCTTTATGTCAATATGTACGTAAATGTACGTATTGGGTTTTGGCGAAAGCACCCGAAGCTTCATCGATAATGGCTGTCATCCGCTTAGTGCGCAACTCATCAACGAATTTTATTCAACAATTTATTCAACTCTTCAGTTGAACAAAAAAATGTTTAAGCTGCTACACTAGTGCACAAGCTCACGTTGTTAATGTTGAGCAACGTAATTCCAATTAAAATTGAACATTTTTATGTTGAACGCTTTGCTTGCCCCGTACACCTAGTTGATCAACTCACTCAATTGTTGAAATACATCTAGTTGAACAATTCATTCAATTGTTGAATGACCCCCTCCACTTAGTTGGTAAACATGTCTGATTTTGGCAAAAAAAAGTTCCTCGAGTTGGTCAACTGCGTTGTGGTTGCTTAAAGAGCTTATGGACGCATTTCTACCCCCGTACATTTAAACAAATAACACTTATTGGGTAACGCGTTTAACACACTTGATAGTTGACTTGACAGCTACTCACACCTTCATGAAATATTTCGACCTTTGTTTGGTAGATATTTCCCTAGGCTACAGATCATTGTTTCTAGTTTAATTTTTTATTTCAATTTTTTACTGAAAGCAATGCATACTTCGTTTTACCTTGCTATAATTATGATTTCCCGTGAAAGAAAAAGAATAGTGGCTGCCGGCCGCGTTAACAATTCTAATAGATAGTTCTTGAAGCCGTTTGAGAGACGAGAAACTTTTAATATCTATGTATGTTTTTTTTTTTATTAATTCAAAAAAATTAATTCACTGTTGAATTAATGCTGAACATTAAGGTTTGGCCTCACTCCCCCCAACATTCCGGCAAGCGACTACCGGTTAACCGGGGACGGTTTCGGTTTACAGGTGTGAACGCGCCCATAAAAATGTATTCCCACCGAACGGGTACCCCCTACCCGGTACCGGTTAGCTGGCTGCCGGGTATGTGTGGTTTTTCTGTATGATGACGGCGACTGTCACATAGAGCGGCCCAAAATAATCAATTCCCACATATGAGAATGGTCTAGTGCAGCAGTTCTCAAACTTATTAAGCTGTGCAACCCGAAACAAGGCCCAAATATATTTCGGAACTTCAACTTTTAACGATATAAAAAATTAAAAATAACTCATTTCAAAATCAATTTTTTTATTTAAGATATTTTTTTTAAGGTTAGTGTGAAGAATGAAACTGTTTTATATATATCTGGGTCAGCGTCATCTATATTTAGTCTTTGCATAGGTATGCGCTGAAAAGCCTGCTTCACAGCGATACGTTGTACCAAATTTAATATTGCCTGTTTGGCAAGTTCAGGGTATTCACTCCTAATACCAACCCAAAATTCGTTAAGAATCAAATACATGTTTCGATGAAGAAGAACTCTGGAGATCTATAACAGACTCGTTTTCCGGAATGCTTAGTGTCGTAGGCTGGGTTTTTATTAGAAATAGATTTTTACCCACTCGAATCGAGTGACTCGATGTCAGTTTTCGTATCTGGAAAGTAATTTAATAAAGATCTTTCTGGATTTACCAAATGACCAGCGATCATATTGGCAATATCTGCTCTGAGCTCTAGCCTGTTTCCTTGCAAAAATGCATTTAAAACTGGAAAACATTCAACTTTTTTCTTCTGTACACAGGTAAGTCAGAAATTAATTTTTCTTTATAAAGTTGCCAGTATGTCTCTCGCAAAAAATACTGTTATGGATTTTCCCTGAAAAGCAGTATTGCTCATCATGCAATGGATCAAAAAGGTTTGCAGATGAAGACATATTTTTGCCCAGTTGGAAAACTTTCAACTCATAACGAAGTTGAAATAATCTAAATAAAGCTTTTCCTCTGGAAGCCATCTTATTTCCGTGTGCAGAAGAGGTGATTCGTACTGACTTCCCATATCTTTGCATACTTTTTTGAACAATCTCGATTGGAGAGGACGACTTTTTACGAAATTTACAATCTTCACAGCTTCATCAAGAACTTTTTTCAAATTGTGTAGTTGGCATACTTCTTACTTCTTACCACATGTGCATAACGGTGCAAAATACAATGGGCCTTACCAATAATTATTTTTAATCTTCAACTTAAATATTTTGACGGCCACAATGGAACATTTTATATGGAAATTTCCGTAAAAGTTAGCCTGGACACTAAAAATGATTTTTAGTACCGCGGAGACTGCTGTCACTTACTGGCGCAATATTTTTAATTTTTGACACGACCCTTTTAACAATTATGAAAGTGTGGTCATTGTTCCAAATGCCAAAACAGTTGCATAGCCCGCCCAAATCGCCAGATCTTAAACCAATTGAGTACTTTTGGGATGAGTTAGAAAGAAGAATTCGGAAACACAATATTACGAGCAAAAAAAACGCTCATAGATAAGTTAAAGATGAATTAGATGAATGGGACCAAATAGACTACAGGACTACTTTAAACTTGGTGAATTTAATGCATCAACGTATGCAGGCAATTATTGAGGCCCAAGGCTTCCCTACGAAGTTTTAGGTCGAATATATTCATCAAATTTCATTCAATTTTTGGCATATAATCGAATGTGTACGGAGACTTTTTTGAGCTCGATTATGAAGTAATTTTTAGTTTTGTTTTTTTTTTTTTACTTTAATAAATGAATTGGTTATAAAACAGTT
Organism: Cheilosia scutellata; assembly: GCA_955612985.1. Lineage (NCBI taxonomy): Eukaryota > Metazoa > Arthropoda > Insecta > Diptera > Syrphidae > Cheilosia > Cheilosia scutellata. Next base: position 56,773,946 of record OY015311.1, read on the forward strand.
TAAAGATGTATTTGTTATCAGCGGAAGTATACTTGTACCAAATTTCAGCATGATATATTCATATTTAAAGTAACCATTTGAATTCTTTTTCCGTAAGCGTCCGTTTCCGTGTACGGAGACTTTTTGACTGACCGTTGACACTGACTGACATTTTTCCTAATTAATGCCGAGTTTATTCATAAAACAATTTATGGCTTTGAATATTTCTTCACCAGTTGTATTGGTTTCCAAAGGTGCGCAAATGAGCAAATCTTCTTGAATAGATGTGCCGAAGGGATACCTCACGAATACAAGAAGTATGTATTGAAAAGCCGGCAACATCCGTGCTTTCATCGAGTTGCATTGCAAACATATCACAAGCATTCAATCTGCAAACGAGTTCATCTTCAACGTGATCAGGGGCCGAATCGTCTCTTCCGTGATCGTATAACTCGTGACGTAAAGACACTTATTTGCTATGATATTATAAGTTTAGTGAACGGAAATTTTTTTTTGTGAATGAGTCAATTTTAACCAAATGCAAATGGCTAACGGAATTGTTGGGAAAAAAGTTAAGAGATAAAAGAAATGTTAGTAACTTCATTAACTTTGCATTTTAATGAATAATGGTTATAACAAATTACAAAAATGGTATTAGGACAAGCTCTACCAAAATCAATCCAATAAAAAAGGATTGTTAAATTGTTAAATTATGAAACGAACTTGCACGGATTTTGAATACCTCTGGTCCGCCAGTAAAGGATTCCAAATTATGGCGAAAGGTAATTTAAGGATTTGTGCAAATGGCTGTAATAAAACATATCTACTTAATTTTTAAAGGTATATGCCGATCAAAAATACCAAGTAAAGAAAAATATATAAGGCTGCAAAAAAAAAAAAGACAGGAGGACTGGCTGTTATCTCAGGCGGACAAGCAAATCATTGAGGCGAGTGGGCTTCAAGTGGCAGTTGAAGGCCTTTCGAATGTAAGAGCATTTGGGCAGTATACGCCCACACAGTCAGCTAATCAACCTTCATGTTCGAAAGCATCAACATCACGCCAAGAATTTAGTGAGGATAACAGTTTTTCTTCGGATGACGATTCAAGTTCAATAATGTATAAGCCGAGCAGCAGTAACAGAAAATATTTGCGAATCAAAAGAAAAGCACACAAAAGTATTACACGATCCCAAAACAATATTGCTCCAAGATAACTTAAAAGTTGGAGTTCAGTACCAACAGGAATTATGTGCGAAATTCGATCGATTTTCAAAAATACAGGAGAGATTCTTCAAATGAAGAAAGAAAAGCATGAGGCTACAATGGCTGTGAAGACTGTTGACTGAGCTTAAAATAAAAATGCTGAAGTTAAAAATGCTTCCGAACTCTTAGTTGAAATTTTCCAACTGTATTATAGTGCCTTATTTATTTAATTCTAATTTAGTATTTTTTCTCGTTCCTATTTATGTTACAAATATGAGTTCGTGTTAAGTTTTACTATTTATTTATAGTTTAGTTACGTAGATACCTACGTAATAATAAATACCTATTTAATAATAATAGGCAATAAAAAGAAATGGATTTAATATTAATATTCTCATTGTTGTTAATTTGAACGCGTAAGTGAACGCGTAATGTGATTTCGATTTTTTTCTCCGACTCTTGTCAAATTATTTCCTTCATCTATGTAAGGATCTGCAGTTGTAATTTGTGGTGTATGAATTTGACCTTTGTATGGGATTTGAATTCTATACATATACGTTGTGCAATGCATAACAAACGTTTCCAAACAAAGCAATCTTTTCTTAGCTATATCGCCCTCTTTTATTAGACTACAATATTCTACATCTTCCCTTTAAAATACCCATCGTCCTTTCAACAATACATCTCGCTTTCGAATGCATTTCAATAAAAATAATCTATTATAATCTATATGTTTCTGAATTTCTGTAAGGTGTTATACACCATGGCTCGAGTGGATACCCTGAATCACCTGTCGAAATATTTAAATTCAAACTTAATACATATAAATGGTGATTGGAAACAAACATCTACCCAAAAGCCAAGAATTAGCGTTTCTGTTATTTTGGAACTGGGTTTCTAAGAAGTTTCTTTCGTCGGAATGTTTCCATACAAAAGAGTCGTGGGCTGCTCCTCCATACCTCGAATTTATAGCGTTTATTCGGTACTCATGATCACAAATCTATAAAGAGAGTATACGACTAAATATTTTATACAAGAAGGCAAAATTTAAAGATGATTACTATCAATGCGTTGAGACTGTGATATCCCAATGTGAGATCCGTCGATGCATCCAATTACTAAAACTACATAAATGTTACTTGGTTTAGATCAGACATGAAGTATTTGCTCTGAAATATATAATGTAATAAATCTATATATTTGTAAGAACTTGTAAGAGAGCATTGCATCGACTATTTTTATTTGATATTATACTTTATTTGAGAGCGGCATTGGATTGCTCTTATCTCTTAGATGTCTTCTTGTAATTCGTTCATTACATTCACCTTCACTATCACTTGAGAAATATAATAATAATGATGCATCCATTATATTTTCGAAATAATTTATTAATTTGTTTAACATAAACACAGTCCTAATTGGAAATTTTAAGACGTTACAGGTTGTTGATCAAATGCGAGACTAGTAGGCTTTGCCAAATAAAGAAGTTTATTTAATCAAAAATAAAAAAAAAAAATAAGAAAAAAATTAAACAAAAAGAAAATCATCAAATCAATTTAATCAATACTTAAATAGTTATTAATATTTGCCAGCCACTTTAGTATACTGAAGATAGTCACAAAATTAGGACGAATTAGCGAAGAGCCAAGTTGGCAGAACAGTGCAAAGTTCGAACTGTTGGTGAACGATCAAGATGTAACCATTATAAAATTACAGATTCAAGAAGAGTGCATTTTCTGTACGAAGCTACTGAAAAGGTAATTTAGTTAGACATGTTTATTTTAAGTTTAGAAACGTAACCGAAAATGTGTAACATCGTCACATCGGTTCGCGAACGCCTCGGCTTCAAGAGTATTTCGCCAAGGTGCCGTGAAATAACGCCAAGTGAAATAAGGCCAACTTCTCAAAGTTGGCCTTATTACGTTTTTCAAAAGTGTAATAAAGCCAACTTTCAACAGTTGGCTTTATTTCACTTCGACAAAGTGCAATAACGCCAAGTTGGTGTTATTGCGCTTTCCAAATATGAATTTGGTTTAATTTCACTTTAGGTGAGTGAAATAAGGCCAACTGCGCGAATTTAAAGGTATTATTTTCTAAAATTCAAAAATGCTTTTAACATTCATATTAAAATTGAATCAGCACAAGTAATGTTAAACGATTTTTTTTTTGAATTTGAGAAAATAATAGTTTTAAATTCCTACACAACTTTTCACTGCATTTAAATTTATACAGTTGTTCTATTTCTGAAATGTACAAAAATTTATTATTTAAATTTTGGGAACCTTTTTTAATTTTTCTAATTCATTCAAGATGATGCATATCACCCAAGACATCACAAAGAAACCGTTGGCTTTCTTTTTTTTCCTAAAGCGTCTTCAATTAGCTTTAAATGCATTTCTTGGCTAGTTTTAAAGATCTGCAAGGCAAGCAGACTACAGTCAAAATCGGTTATAACGACCTTCAAGGGACTAGCGAATTTGGTCGTTATAAGCGATAGGTCGCTGTAACCGATATCAAGGTGTACACATGTAAATTAATCTGTTTTCAAGTAGAGGTCCTTTTTTTCATAATTCTTATTTGTTCTTGACATACATACATGCGAGTATATATGCGAAATTGCAGTGGCGCCAACAGCTGCGTCGATTTTAGTCGTTGTAACCAATATTTTATTTCAAGAAAAGGAAAAAATCTGTCGTTGTAAGCGATGTCGTTGTAAACGATTTGTTATTCAATGGGATTATAATGGAGCTCAGTCAGGACCTAAAAATTTGGTCGTTATAACCGATTCGTCGTTATAACCGATGCATGTCGTTGTAAGCGACTTTGACTGTAGTTTAAATGGTAGATCCTGGCACACTGCACAATAGGAGTGATCAACTTGGGCATGTAAATAAACCAAAGGCGCAGCCAGGAAATGATTGCGAAGGGGAGGATCAATTTTTAATGAACCTAAATGCGTAGCTAAAAAAATTTTTGAGCAAAGGAGGATCGATTTGGGGTGTGAAAATTAAAAATTCGCGCGAATTTTTAATTTTCACACCCCAAAGCGATCCTCCTTTGCTCAAACAACATTTTTTTGGCTTGCAGGAAAGCCACCGTAATAACGGTTTCTTTGTGATGCCTTGGGTGAAATGCATCATCTTGAATGAATTAGAAAAATGAAAAAGGGTCCCCAAAGTTTAAATATTCCCAATTCAGCAACAAAAATTATCTTAATGTTTTCAATAGCTCATTTAGTTTTGTGTACATGACATTTCTCATAGAAATTCGCCCAAATTTTAATTTTTTAAAATAAAGTAAAAATTTAAATACCTAGCTTAGCTATCTAATTTTCAAATTTTAACTTCAGTTCATTAGAAAATTCGTGGCCGATTAGTATTAATTCAAACGGTATGTACAAGATTTTGTTATGGAAAAATAACATTTGCTCTTAGTCGGCTCTCACATTGAGGCAACAATCAATAAGCAACTGGCAATAGGAAACACGCAAAATTATCGCTTACAATTATTTTACTTTGAATTAAATTAGAGGTCTCACATCAAAGCTACTAAATATCGTTCGAACGAAAAATGTTGCTGATTGCTTATTGGCAGTTGCTATAGCAACTATAGTTGCTTATTGCTTGTTGCCTCAATCTGAGGCCGCCTTATATCTCAAAACAATTTGGCTTTATGTTACTTTGCGAAATGCTAGAATTTGGTCTTATATGTCACCGCACCCATTTATGCTACCAATAAAATTGGTGGACTTATGCTATGTCCCACTTAAAAAAAATAAATTAAGGACTTATGTCCCTGCGCCGATGTTTCCTTCTTGCCAAGCTTTCACTTGCTAATCAAATGACCTCAATTCTTACTTTAAAACTATTACTATGCCGATTTATAGAACGCTAAATTCTTCTGTGATCTTAGAAACAGGTTATTGTCTAGTACAAATTCAATAGTTTTGTTTGAAGTTGGTCTTATTGCGCTTTAGCAAAGTGAAATACGACCAACTTGGTCTTATTACTCAAATTTTGTTGGCGTTATTACACTTGGTCAAAGTGAAATAAGACCAACTGTTGAAAGTAGGCCTTATTACACTTTTGCATAGCGAAATAAGGCCAATTTCTAAAAGTTGGCCTTATTGCACTTGGCGTTATTTCATTGCACCTTTCGCCAACACAATGGGAATCAGATCCACGACAATTGGGTTACACCTGCGGGTGCCACATCATCGTCATCATCGTCATCGTCAAAGGTCCAGCGTTACTTTGATAAGATCCCTCAGGAGAAAGTTCCAAAACTCAGTTCAAACGGTAATAGGTATGTAAGAACCTTGAATACTTACGTCTCTGTAATTATTCAATCAGCTTATTTACGGGTTTAGTTTGTCCATTTATATTGGCGCTATTCTACGATACCCGGAGGCCCAGAGCTAATGTCTCTAATACATACATACATACATACTTTATGTATAGGCGTTACAATCTGTACGATTTGCGGGATATAGGTCAAAAATAATTTTTTTATATTTGCGACGTTTCGGACGTGATTACGTCCTTCATCAGGCCTTTATTAAATAACAGAACAAATATATAATTAATCACAATTACAAATGTGAGAAGTCAAGGGGACTTACGGCAAGAAACAGGAAGATTTACATTAAAAAGGATACAGCCAAGAAATACAAATCAACACAAAAAACAAAAAGATTAAAAATATACAATTAATTAACACATTTTAAATAGTTATGTTATTTAAATATTACTTTTCATAATCATATGAAATAATTTAAGACAAAAGAAAAACACTACATCCAATATCGGTTGGTAGATCGATACTTTCGATTATTACTGTTAGGTAGGCCTTTTTATCAGCTGGCTGTAAATGTTGCTGAGGCCCCTATTGTGAGTGTCGATAGTTGATCGTTGATCGACAACTGTGATTGTCGATTGCGATTGATTTGTCGATTTGACAGTCGCTTGCAGTCGATTACAAATGTCTGGTCGATGCTTGCTCTTAGAAGTGAAAAAATTTTGTGACGATCGCTGATCCACAATCACAATAAGGGCCTGCGATTTTCGCAATCAGAGCGACGATTCACAGTGTTGTCTGTGTTCGTGATGTGTAGCATTTCCAAAAGTATTCGCTTATTGTAATGCCTCTCCGATTGCAATACTCTCACATTACCGAGATCTTGTGCATGTTTTTCTTCAATGCAATGGAGAGCTAGCGCCGATTTTTGTAAGCTCCCACTGTTGATGCCAGATCTATGACCAGATAAGTGGTTTTTGAGCTTTTGCCTAGAGGTAACTGTAGAGACCCAATATTAAAGAACCGGTTTCTCTATAGTTTACTGTCAATTGACTTTTATTTTCCGTATTTTTATTTTATTTAGTGCGACTTTATTTTCATTGTTTTATATTTTATATAGTCAAGTATTGGCATCGCACAGTGCCGATACTACATTTACTTTCTTAATTTTATTTTTTTTTTAACTGTAAAACAGTTTTAACAATTCCATATTATTTCAATCCTGAATTTCTTTTACAGCATTTAAGCAAAACATTAAATTCGAGATCATTCGAATTTAATCTATTTCGAATTTAATCTATTTCTTCCTCTTCTTTTCTTTTTTTTTTTCTACTGCATTTAAGCAAAACGGAACATTCACTTCAAGTTCTTTTTCTTTTTTAACGTTCTCGTTTTTTTTATATCCAGCATTTAAAACATTCAATTTTATTTTTTTTTATTATAATGCACTTCGCTATTTCTTTTTGTGCACTTTAAAATTACTAATATTTGGTTGTTATTTTCTTTCTTCTTATTAATTTTTTTATATAAGTTTTTCCTTGTCGCCAATTGTAGAGACCCAATATTAAAGAACCGGTTTCTCTATAGTTTACTGTCAATTGACTTTTATTTTCCGTATTTTTATTTTATTTAGTGCGACTTTATTTTCATTGTTTTATATTTTATATAGTCAAGTATTGGCATCGCACAGTGCCGATACTACAGTAACAATGTATACCGAAGAGCATTTTCTCCCATTTCCACCTAAGCAGTTGATTTGGTTTTGGCTGGTCTGAACGCTATTGTTGTTTTTTTCCTTTTCTCTTATTGGTACAAGCAAAAGCTCAAAAACCGTCTCTGGTGTTCACTACTGTTTTATCTGGGGTCTCATCGCGTAACTTTTCAGACGATCATCGTCTCGACGATAGCACTGAACGCTATAGTTTTAACGTTGCTTCATGTAACTCTACCACCATCGTGTCGTGTGTGAGCATAAGTGAAGAGGTTACATGTGGTGATGGGTAGATGTCACCTCACAGACTAAATATTTGGGGCTGAAGCTGGACAGAAAGCATTTATGGAGAGAAAATATTGCCGAACGAGCTAGGAAATCCCTAGTGGCTCTATACTCCTCTAAAAGGGCTATCGGCTCTAGATGGGGTCCTTCAACCCAATATAATGCATTGGCTTTATATTGCGGTTATAAGACTGATTATTCTATACGGCATCGTTGTGTGGTGGGCGGCCTTGAACAAAAGTTCCAATATAAAAGTCTTACAGAAGACTAAGCGTTTGGCATGCTTGTGCACCACGGGCGCACTAAGGACATCTCCAACCGACGCTCCACAAACCATGCACAACTTACTTCGTCAGTAAAGAATATTCCACAAACGTGGCAATCAGATAAAGGGAGGGGAAACACTGGAGAAGGCAACCGAATGGACACGCAAACACCCTTCCAAGGACGATCCCCTTGCCTGTTAGGTAGGTACTACCGATTACCTGCTTACGAAAAACAACTTTGAAAAAGGATTCACCCATGAAATACCGGACAGGAACCAATGGGATTCACAAAATGTCCTACACAACAAATCATTATCAATATTTTTAAACGGTTCCAAGATACTAGAGGGTGTTGGCGCCGGGGTCTTTTCAGAAGGCCTGAAACTGGGCCTCTCCTTCTGTCTTCCGAAAAACTGCAGTGTCTTCCACTTCCAAGCCGAAATTACAGCTATTCGTCAAGCTACAGCGTGGATGGCAATTAATTCGGTATCTCAAAGAGATATCGTCATAAATATTGATGATGACAGCGAAATAAGATCTAAGGCGGTAGATGACTGCGGCGTATCTCTTAACTAGATAGATGCACAGTGCAACCTAGCAAGGCTAGGCTCCTCTGGCGTGGATAATATAAGTTTGCACAACGTGTATGTACCACTTTCCTACGCTGAACAAATAGTTCACGCGGACGCAGAAAGCAGAGCAGGGTTCATATGGAAACATTTAGGATACTGCGATACTGCTAGGCTCACCTGGCCAGCTCTGGACACAAAAAGATAAAAGGAGCTTCTTCTTCGACTTAAAGGGCCCAGGATCTCGAAAGTCATTAATGTCATCTCCGCGCACTGCATAGCATATTAGGCAGACACGCCGCAAAGGCTCGGTCTGCCATACAACGACTTCTGATGCAGAAGCTGCAGAGATGAAGAGGAGGACGAGTCCGTCACTCACTTTCTTTGCAGTTGCCCTGCACTGGCCAGCCTGAGAAATGCACACTTAAGAAATTATTTTCTCAATGATCTCAGTGGTCTAGGTAATACCAGCGCCGCTAACATTCTTAGCTTTATAACCGGTAGCAAACTAGCAAATGGTTTACATGAGTATCCAGTAAAGGAAAAGCTCCCTAAATCGCAGTGATGATATGCACCAGCGGCCGACTAAAGGCCTAAGTGTTTCTCTCACCGAGAGTCACTCTAACTAATTAACGAACTATCATCTTAATATCCTAATTAATAGATATAAATGTGGCCTTAAAACAATGTCTTTCTCATATTACATGCCTATACATTATGAGAAAATTGAAAAATTGGAGCGTTCTAGGTACGTGATTTTATTTCCTAAGACCAACCAAACTTCCCCACTAGTACACCTACCAATCCTACCATGCACAAACAACTTTGAAAGAAAAGTTGTTTGTGCATGGTACATGCTCACCCACCCCATAACTTTCAAATCATCATAACCTACCCTTGACACCTAAGTCCAAAAACCACACCATGACACCATCACTGCTGCCCATAAATCGAAGAAATACAAAATATTGTAAAGAATCTGCGATTTCATATTTTCCTTCACTGTTATCCTCTTAAATATCAACAATTCCAATCGTCATCTCATCACTCATTCATCACACTCGTCATGCTAAAAGTACACTTCGCCTAACCTACACACCACCACTACTAACTACATCCGAGTGTAGGTATAGCATTGACACATTGAGTTAAACCTTTTACAAATAAGTTTAACACTTTTGCAGATAGGTTTAACCTATTCACAGATAGGTTTAACCTATTCACAAATAGGTTTAGCCTATTTACAAATAGGTTTAACATATTTACAAATAGGTTTAACACTTTAACATTTCAATTTAACCTTTTCACATTTCTAGTTAACCAAATAACATTTCATTTTAACCCTTTTTCAATTCAATAATTTAACACGCGTTCGTCGAGACTCTGTTATTATAAAATAGAATAATAATTTGACACACTAGTACTCATTATTACAATATTTATTTATTTCAAAGTATATATTTCATATATATTATATAATACAGTACATTTTAGTGAAGTGCCTGCCATTTGCAGCAGTAGGCCTTGGTTGGTCATTGCGCTCAGCATCATTTTCGTCGTTGTCCATGTCCTGGGAATTATTATGCTCTGCACATTGTTAGATAATATTGTGATGTTTATATAATTTGAATTTTCTCATTATTCAAATACACATCGCCTACTTTTCATATATAATTTAAATTTTCTTCATGGTTCAAACTCAATGAAACTGATGCTCGGCAAGTGTTTTCAAAAGGAAATAGGCAAATAAAACCAACCCTTTGCCATAGAAATCTGAAATTTTGCACAGAGGTTTCCTCTAAAACTATTTCGAAATTCAACCCTTAAAGGGGCAAAATGGGGAGTCAGAGTTTGTATGGGAACATTTTTATTTTTCATCCGATCGGCTTCAAACTCAGTTTGCTTTGGGCCCGAGTTGTTGGAAATTATCCCAATGAGGCCTCACGAACCGTTCGCCGTATCAATTTGATAAAGAAGTAATACATTGATAAAGCAGTAAAATATAATGTATTGTATAATCATAAATCTAAATCAATAAAAAAAATGGAAACCTTTATTCTATTTTATAATAACAGAGTCTCGACGAACGCATGTTAAATTGAATTGAAAAAGGGTTAAGAGGCCTCTACCCATAAATCGAGCAAAAGTGCGAAAAATGGCATTTCGTATCAAACGTAGAGAAGTCAATACTGAAGCGATTGAAATGATATTGGATGCATTGGAAAGAACAGAATATGTCCTTTGAAAGCTTCGAAGCTGTTTTTTAAAGCGACATCTCGTTTTTCTTTTATTGGAAGAATTCCCAGCTGTGTTTGCGAAGAATTCCCAGCTGTGTTTGCGAACTTTGAAAGAAAAGTTGTTTGTGCATGGTACATGCTCACCCACCCCATAACTTTCAAATCATCATAACCTACCCTTGACACCTAAGTCCAAAAACCACACCATGACACCATCACTGCTGCCCATAAATCGAAGAAATACAAAATATTGTAAAGAATCTGCGATTTCATATTTTCCTTCACTGTTATCCTCTTAAATATCAACAATTCCAATCGTCATCTCATCACTCATTCATCACACTCGTCATGCTAAAAGTACACTTCGCCTAACCTACACACCACCACTACTAACTACATCCGAGTGTAGGTATAGCATTGACACATTGAGTTAAACCTTTTACAAATAAGTTTAACACTTTTGCAGATAGGTTTAACCTATTCACAGATAGGTTTAACCTATTCACAAATAGGTTTAGCCTATTTACAAATAGGTTTAACATATTTACAAATAGGTTTAACACTTTAACATTTCAATTTAACCTTTTCACATTTCTAGTTAACCAAATAACATTTCATTTTAACCCTTTTTCAATTCAATAATTTAACACGCGTTCGTCGAGACTCTGTTATTATAAAATAGAATAATAATTTGACACACTAGTACTCATTATTACAATATTTATTTATTTCAAAGTATATATTTCATATATATTATATAATACAGTACATTTTAGTGAAGTGCCTGCCATTTGCAGCAGTAGGCCTTGGTTGGTCATTGCGCTCAGCATCATTTTCGTCGTTGTCCATGTCCTGGGAATTATTATGCTCTGCACATTGTTAGATAATATTGTGATGTTTATATAATTTGAATTTTCTCATTATTCAAATACACATCGCCTACTTTTCATATATAATTTAAATTTTCTTCATGGTTCAAACTCAATGAAACTGATGCTCGGCAAGTGTTTTCAAAAGGAAATAGGCAAATAAAACCAACCCTTTGCCATAGAAATCTGAAATTTTGCACAGAGGTTTCCTCTAAAACTATTTCGAAATTCAACCCTTAAAGGGGCAAAATGGGGAGTCAGAGTTTGTATGGGAACATTTTTATTTTTCATCCGATCGGCTTCAAACTCAGTTTGCTTTGGGCCCGAGTTGTTGGAAATTATCCCAATGAGGCCTCACGAACCGTTCGCCGTATCAATTTGATAAAGAAGTAATACATTGATAAAGCAGTAAAATATAATGTATTGTATAATCATAAATCTAAATCAATAAAAAAAATGGAAACCTTTATTCTATTTTATAATAACAGAGTCTCGACGAACGCATGTTAAATTGAATTGAAAAAGGGTTAAGAGGCCTCTACCCATAAATCGAGCAAAAGTGCGAAAAATGGCATTTCGTATCAAACGTAGAGAAGTCAATACTGAAGCGATTGAAATGATATTGGATGCATTGGAAAGAACAGAATATGTCCTTTGAAAGCTTCGAAGCTGTTTTTTAAAGCGACATCTCGTTTTTCTTTTATTGGAAGAATTCCCAGCTGTGTTTGCGAAAATTAGCATAAAACCGATTTTTTTGGATGAACGAATGACTATGACAATGTTCGAAAAAGTCTGAGATAGCTAGTTTATCTAAAAGGTAATATGCAAAACGCAAATCTGTTCGAAATAAATCTTTAAATTTCATCCTGATTTTAAAAATACAAGTGTTTGAAAACATACAATTTTTTGAAATAATGGAGAACGTTTTTCTTGTATATATTGATTTATATTTGATGCAATTTTTACTCAAAACAATAAAGTATCATACCAGCTATCGGATGCAAAAAAAATAATTATGTATTTACATGTATTTTGTTGCAAAATACTGAGTTTAAATTTTATATATTTTTCAAGAAAAATACCATGTATGTGTCACATTCTCAGAAAAAAGTTCCAAGTTTCTCATTTAGATAGCGGTAGTTCTGTCGTCTGAATTGAATAGCCAATCAGAATTACTCCCAAGCTATAAGGGATAAATGTGTAGTTTATTGTCAACTGCATAGAGGCGTGTTATAAATGAAACAGGTTTGGCATGAAGTCTGAAGTGTGATCTAAATGGATAATAAAGGATGCGTGTGTTGATATGTGTGTAAGCAGGTGGGGATTCTTTATTCAAAGTGATTTTTGCTTGGATTGGATTAAAGTAATTTTTGCTTCTTGAATAAAAATATGAAAATGAGAGAGGGGTCGACAGAAGCACTTTTCAATATGTTGCTTCATTTAATAAATTCTTTTTGAAAATATATATTTTTGTTTAAACAAAATTGCTTAAACTTCATAACAAAATTTATAAATTAATTTAAACGATTAATGTTCTCAGATTTTTAGAAATTCTTTCCATTTCATTGCTAAAAGTAGTAGCAAATTTGTATCTTGAAAAGTGCTTGCCGGTCACACCGTGATCAGGTGTAAAGCAGATAATGGTTTGTTTGGGTTGGTAGGAAAAGAGACGAAACGGAGGCGGTGAAATGGTGGGTTGGCTGAAATGGATGTTATTGAAGGCAAATTTAGCAGCATTGCGCTGTTGCCATTTACAACGAAAGATTATGCAATTTTTGTTTGCGCTGTTGCCGTTGTCTTACCTTTTATGAGATATGGTAGGGTAGGTGTTTGGTTTTTCGTATGATGAGAGAAGAGGGGGACAGAGGAAAGGAGTTGCAATATTATGAACATCGCCCGGAGAAGTAGGAAAAGATACACCAGGTTTGTGAGGGGGATGATGCAAGGGGTGTGCAATTGAGGCTCAGTTGGGAAAGAATTGTAAGTTCTGCTAAAAGGAATACTATAGAAACAAAGTTATAGGTACATATATGTACATATGTACATTCACTGGACAATATGCAGGATCCTATATATGTACCTATTGGGGGTTTGTTGACTTGTGGGAGATCGATTGTTGTAAGAGTTTGAGTGTTTAGTTAGTACAATATATATGTATGTATGTACATATGTACCTATATGGGATCGATGTGTGTGATATTAATTGCAACCCATTACCTACCCCCCTAGTGCATTTACAACCAACCTCACATGCCTTTATCCCACATCCCCTTTATACCCTTAGAATCTCCAAACTACCCTTACCAAACAAATCCATGAGTCAAACATATACAAAATATCTACCTATTGTCATGATTGTATCCGATCTGCAATTTCATATTCCTTCTCTTTACGTTCTTATTCCCCCATCCATATCCATATCTCCCTTGCCGAGCTAAAAGTACCCTGTACGTACGATGATAACCTACATTTCCCTCTCACTCCAACATTCATTTGAATGCAATTCTCAGCAACCAAAACAAAACATCCCCTCACACACGATCAATAAATTCATATCCAAGTATTATATGGTATCCCACCTAAGGCCCGCCTCCTGAATTGATTTTAAAAGTGAAATGGATGACGAAAAGTGGTTTTTCACCATGATTAGAGCTTCGCAAATCAAAAATAGATGGCGCTTTGAGTTCCACTTTATGTTCTACAATATGTCTAGAGGCCTCTTAAATTGAAATGTTATTTGTTTAACTAGAAATGTGAAAAGGTTAAATTGAGATGTTAAAGTGTTAACCCTATTTGTAAATATGTTAAACCTATTTGTAAATAGGCTAAACATATTTGTGAATAGGTTAAACCTATCTGTGAATAGGTTAAACCTATCTGTGAATAGGTTAAACCTATCTGCAAAAGTGTTAAACTTATTTGTAAAAGGTTTAACTCAATGTGTCAATGCTATATATGCGAAAAGTACCCGATCATTCATTTCATTTTCCTTTGCATATTTCACTTCCACTCCACAACCATGTGGAGAATAAAAGACAACAAAAATAATAGTATTGTTGTTTCTCTTTCATCTGCATGTTGTCACTTGTCAATGTGACAATAAAAGACAACAAAAATTTCTTAGTTCTTTCTCTTTCATCTGCATGTTGTCAATGAGACGAATAAGAAAAGAAGAAGGGGAATCATTTATGTAGTTTTCGGTTGGCCTTGGTCATCCAGAACCGTCCGGAAGAACTCTCCGATTCGGTATGCCAATCGAACAAGCAAATAGATCTTATTTGCGTTTGAAGTCGATCTATCGTTGTATTTGTGAAATTCAAGCGCAATTGCTTCATCATCATCACTACTTGATGACGAGGAAGATGCTGAAGACGATAAAATTGAATTACAAACCTCCATCGGAATATCCCTTTTAATATTATTTTTCGAATTAATTACTTTTATTGGATTTAAAATGCAAAACTATCAAATGCGACACAAACAATTTGCATTCAACGATTTTGGCGTTTATAGTGTATGAATGTATTAGTGCTTCTGGTTTCGATTCTGAATTCAAATCCAGAAGCAAAAATCTCTTCTTTTCAGTTCGTATTGCTTCCGGACGATTCTGGATTACCAATCGAAAACGACATTAATTTCGTTTCAAATAATCAAAGACAACTACCATGTTCGATGTGAGTAGTTGGTCTTGGAAGTGGTTGGTGGCGCTAGTGCATAAATGCGAAGTGATAGTACGATAGTGTTTATATACAATGCTACTGACGAAAAGTAATTATTGAAAGCGTTAGCAACATCGAATTGGTCAGACACATTACAGCCATTTATACTAATTGTAGTAGGTTTAGAAGAACACGAAGTCTTTTTTAAAATACTATTAACAACTTGCCATGCATTCTTCAGATTACCTTTAGCAAAAAAGAATTGTTTTTAAGGTTCCGTTTCCATATGGAGGAACCTTATTACTTTCGCTACGATGTTTGTCCGAATAAAATAAGAAAATGTTGTAGGTACCTAGGTCTATCTCAAGAACTAGGTAATTGACGTAGAAGTCTGGAATTTGCACACAGTATCTGGTATAACCTCTAGTAATGTAGTTAATCGACAAATACCAATATTAACAATACATCGGCTGGTTTTGGAGTTATTCTTAATTTCGTGGAAAAAATATGTTCATTCGCACAAAAAACTGTTTATTTTTAGATTTACAAAAAATACATGTAATCCTTTCTTGTAGATCATCTTCGTAGCTATACATATGTGCTGAAGACTGTTATGTCGAAAAGTTAATATTTTAGAAGATATTTACAAAAAAACACATACCCCCGTATTAATAAATACCGCATAGTGGCGAATTAGCTCTAAAACATCTTTTAAGTCGTAAATATTATTAATAAACATATCTTAGCTTTCACTGACATGTTTTAAGGAGCGGATAACTTAATTCAACGAATTCGGCGTATAGAGAGTGGTTAACTTGCACACACAGTTAATTTACTATACACATATTTCAAATACACGTATACCAACAAAATTTTCGATTGGACGCGAGAAATTTAAAAGCTGGAAGAGAATTTCAGAGAGAATCTAAAATTCGCAAACGAAAATGCTCTGAGCATGATAGTGTCAGCTGATGGAATATGACAGATTTACAACCATGTTTAGTACAGTTTGGACGCAGTGCTGCCGTGCGTTTAGTGATAAAGAGTGGATAGCTAATATGGATATAAGATGTATTTATTAATAATAAAAGTTATCAAACGAATAAGTCCACTATCCGTATGGTAGCTAAAAGATGTTTTAAAGAGCGGATAGGGCTTTTTTATTAATTCCGCTGATAAAATACGCCACAATTGGAACTTCCATTCCAATCCCAATGCATACCCATCTCATACACCATTGTCAATGTCACCGCACCCACACGACCATGCGCATGCACAATATAAAATTCGCGCAAGCAAACCGAGAGAATTACTCCGAAAAGGGTGTGGCTTGTGTGTTTATCGCTCTCGATGCATTATGCGTTGTTGGATTGCATGGGGAGATTTCGTGTTGGTGTTGGATATGAGTGGAATGTCGTTGGAATGTCGTGGCTGGCAGTGGTGGTGCATGCCGTGGTGGTGGTTGCTGTGGCCTGTGGGAGAAAATTATTTTTGATGGATAGGAGGCGGATCTTAAGTGAGAGACACATATTCATTTCATATAGGTTTTTTGCATATGAGAATGAGATGAGCTTGAGGAGAAATACCTTTTGTGAGGTTTGATGGGAGAGCATGGTGAATATCTTTTGTTGTGCATAGTGCATCATGGTCGATGTCATGGAGGATGGAGGGTTGTGCATGTGCTCTGGCCTCTCTCCCCACGATCATCGCATTGTCTCATACTCATATTCGTTGTATCGTGTTCGTGTATGCATTTTTGTTGCACGTGTGCTCTCTCTGTTCTTGTATTAATGTAATTTGTATTTTTACGAGTTGGGTGGGGCCGATGATTTTGCCATGAAATATTTTGCTCGTATTTTTAAGGGGTAGGGTAGTAAAGGTATGTATATAGGTACTACATAGTTAGTTTTCGAAGATCGAAGTAGGCATAGTACGAAACTGACGAATGACGACGACCGACGACGTTAGGGAACAATACCTTAACTATGCATGCATATTATTATGAACTAACGTACGGAACCTTCGGTGCGCGAGTGACACTCGCAGTCGCACTTGGCCGGTTTTTTTTATAGTAATCGGCACGGCTTTTACGAATTTCGTTTTTAAGTCTAGAAAATATTTTTTATTATTGATCACTCAATGTTGTTTGGGTTCTATGAACACTTAATTCTTAATTAATTTTTTCTCTAAACTTTCTTAACAAGAAGCCTTGTAATCCAGGGCTTAAGTCTTTTGCAGGCTTTTTTTTTAGAGGCACAATGGAAGTACAGTCGCAAATATGTTTACTAAGCGCATTCAGAAATAGGGAATATGATGCAGAGACGTCTGTTTCCTCGTAAACCGCATCCCAAAACTAAAAAAAAAAAAAAAGATTTCTTTTAAGTTTTATATATTGTTTAGTAATGTTAAAGTTTTTAGTTTGAAAAGATTTCCAAGAGTAGCGCCATATATACATTTGGAGAATTGAGAAATGTGGTCATACCTTCTTACTCCATAGATGTACCTTGCTATGCTGTTGAAAGCAACATTCAGTTTATGCTTGTGCACAGAATCACAATTGTAAAAAAATTCACAACCGTATAAAACAAAAGGAGTAATGTTTTGGTTAGTACCATTCTAGTTTTTAAAGCTTAGTACGCTGCTCGAGCTAAATTTTAGCTCCCATATAAAATTCTCTCCAAAATTTAGCTGAGCTAAATTTAAGCGAACCCATTTAGCCGAGGGGTAGGTACGCTGCTGCAGCTAAAAAATCAAATTTTCATGTCAGACTGTACTGTATGTATCTGTCACAATTTAGCGCACCCATTAATGGTTCGGCACATTTTTTCAAGCTAAATTTTGACAGATCATGTTGGTTTTTTTTTGTTGTGTTTTTGTGTTGTGGAAAAGCAAATAAGGATAAGGTTTTTCAATTCGTCATCACCGTGCATGCACTGTTTACGTCGGGCTCGGGATTTCATGATTCCTTCACGCATAGACAAAGATGAACAACAATGCATCGCCATAGCCATAGTTGTGTGCGTAGATCGGTAGTCGTGGGTGACTGGAGCTTAAATCCGAAAACATAGCATTTTTAAAGGCTTTTACTTAACTTCGTGAAAAATTTGTTGTGTCAAAATCTTGCAAGCCAAATTTGAACCAATTTCTCAAAACTTATAACTTTGAAATTTTCCATTCTGCTTGGGTTGTGAAGACAATGCAATATTTAGAAAGAATTTTTGGATTTTGACTTCCACTGCCCCTTTAAGGGAGGCTTTTTCATAACACAAATATGGCTTACACTGAGCCCCTTCCAGGATAAACCTTAAAAATTGATTGGTTAATTTGTATTATTTTGCTTTTTAGTGCAATATACTTATAAAAGCGTTTCGTTAGTTTTTTAAACTAGTATTATTTTATATGCAAATTTGGTGTTTCGTCTTGTCATCTGGTTTCGGTATTGTTGCGTTGTTGTTGTTGTTCAATTCCAGCTGATTACCTTTATTCGCTCCAGGACTGCATAAGCGTTTGCCGTCGACATTTTGAGCTTTACTCGGTCGCAAAATGAAATAATTAATTTGCATTTGCCGACCGAACATGCTATGCAGGTAGTGGGTGGAATGGTGGATTACGATAGTTGATGTTGCGATGGTTTGTCGCGTTGCAACATCCTGCCGGTAAAATAAAGGGAGGTATCTCGATGTCATCTAAGTAGTTTAGTTCGCTCCTTAGTTTATCCCACGATGAAATTATTGAAGGTGGGAGTTCGCTATCCCATGACTGTTGCTCCTTCCAAATGTCTTGCATTAATATTTTTCCAACGATGATACAAGGAGCCGAGCGATATCTGAAAGGATAGTTCGTTTGGTCATCCTAATTTTAAAGATGTCCTTGGCATCAAAAACTATACGAATTTTTGTGGTTAACGTTAAACTAGACTGCTTTATCACTGCATGATGGGGAACAAAATAGTGAGCGTGTTTCAGTGACGTTGGATCTACCTCAGTCATATGCTCTAGTTCCTTGAACTCGTCAACAACCTTTCTATATTCTTCGTAGAATGACGGATTTGACTGAAATTTTCTTTCAAGTTGATTGTAGGTACCTCACTAATGCGGAATTTTTCCTTGGCACTTCCTCAAGTTCCCAGAATTTTTGCAAAACATCTTCCAGGTCACATTTAGTCGTAGTAGTATGAGATGTTATCGTTGCTTGATTGGCAGACGATGTGCAACCGGAGATGACCCATCCCAGCTCAGTGCATTGAGCCATGGGGCCCCCTGGCTCTCCTGTAATTACACCATCGAGAAGGATTGATGTGTAAATGTCGCTGATAAGTAAAATATCGATTTTGCTGGGTTTGTAAAATGTGGGAGCGGCAAGTATAATCTTTTGGAGATGGCTGCAGTATCCCCGGCTAATCTTTTGCGTTGGTAGTAGCGCCGTGTCTTTGGGTAGGACCAATGCACTGAGCTGTAAGCTAAAGTTCTCGTTACATTTGGAAAATATGGTGAGAGCTACCTTGTATTTAGATACGCTTGTGTTGGTTTCGCCAACACTTAGTATATTTACATATAACTCCTTTCCTTTTTCAGGTACAACAGTTGGGCGGCAGACTCAAAGATGAAGGAAGCCTGCGATCCAGGATCAAGTAGCGCCCGCAGCAACAATGGTTGATCATCGGTTGTAAAAACCTTCACAAGCGCCGTAGCCAGAAGAACAGTTTGGTGACTATTTTCTGCTAGGTACGCATTGTGTGCCGACGCTGTGCTTATGGAAGAGGTTGGGTTCTCTGATGTATCCGACAGTGAATGTTGAATGGAAGAGGCGGGTGGTTGAGGAGGTGGCTGAAGAGCCACTGTAGACGTTGACTCATTGGCTTGCATTGCGTTAGCTGGCATGTTCAAATGTTGGTTGCACTCCGAGCAAGTGAAAGTGCTTGTACAATTTTTGGTGAAATATGTGTTTGACAGACAATTGAAACACAACTTATTTTTTCTAAGAATGTCCTGCCTTTTCTTTGGATTCAGAGCCTTAAATTTAAAGCACTTTCTAATTGGGGGCACTTTCTGCCCCTTGACAAAGTGAACATTTATAAATTGTTGAGTTGTGTGACCGAACTGTGCTCATCATAACTCGTTTTGATTTTGCTTAAGACAGAGTTGATGAGGACTGCTCCAGGACATCTAACGTTCTTGCTTTCATTAGCAGAAAATAAGCTGAAATGTGCGATTCCCAAAACCCCCGAGTAGTGAGTGGAAGTTTCTGTACAGTGTGATGTATTAGTACATCTTCCCATGAATCAACAGGAACTCCTAGATTTTCGAGAGACGGCTTGGCTTCATTCGTGGTATCTAGCAACAATTTAATTTCCTCAGAAAATTCCTGAGTTAGCTTCGGTTGGTTAAAGAGTAAATTAAATTGATTATCCTTAAGTATAATCACAGATTTTGATATCGCTTGACTAACGTCGTCCAAGCCGACTCAAAATTCCCATCGCTGATTGAGGTATTTCTCAGTAAACGCTCGGCTTCACCGCTTAGATTTGCCTTAAGATAGTGCAGGTTTTGGGCGCAGTAGCGCAGTGGTTAGTGTGCTGGACTACTGTGCGAGGGATCCCAGGTTCGATCCCCGTAAAAACACAAATTACATCTTTAGGTTTTTTCTACTGCGCCACCTCTCGCGAACGTCTGACAAACATCCGAGAGTATAACTGTCATGAAAAAGCTTCTCAATTCAGCCGTTCGGACTCGGCATAAAATTGTAGGTCCCTTCCATTCGTTCCAAAAATAGAAACTCACACAAAACGAATGGTTGCGAGAAGATAGGCCTTGGGTGTCTACCGCCTGTTGCGCCACCTATTTATTTATTTATTTTTATTTTTATTTTTTATGGGATCATGACGTTAACTAGAACGACTAAAATATAGAATGGTCAAAATCTCGAAAATGAATTTGATAAATCTCGAATGCAGGAATGGGTCAAAATCTAGAAAGTACAAAAGACTCTATCTCGAAAAAAATCTCGAAAACAAAAAGTAAATTCGAGAAATTTTCTTTTCACCCACCCCATATCCAAACAGTAAACCCAAGCAGGGGGGTTGAAGGGGGGCAGCATGCCCCCCCATACGTATCGAGATATTTTTGTCATTCGAGATTATGCTTTCTAGATTTTTTTTCGAGATTTTTACATTCGAGATTTTTGCTTTCGATTTTTTTTTTTCGAGATATCGGGGTAGACCCATTAGTATACGGTAGACATACATAAGATAGATAAGCGAGATATGTGTATGAGGTACGATAATAAAATTATTAATTCATGGGAAGAGGAGTAAGAATGTGTAATACGATTTGCGTATACTGGCTGCTCTTCGTGGGAAGAAGAGTACGAATGTGTAATACGATTTGCGTATGCTGGCAGTGACCAGTTAGCCAAATATAAGATAGATAAGTGAGATATGCGCCGCGCATCCCGTCCGCCCCCGCGCCGATAAAACAGCTAATTTTTTCCATTCTTGTTTGTCCTCTTGTAGTCCAGTCATTTTAGCGATCAATGAGAGATAATAATCTGAATTTTGGTATATATGTACATACTTTAATGTTGGCGTTCTAAATGTTCTCTCAAAAGTCTCATAAAATATCGTGTCTGCGTCGTAAGTTATTCGAGGTCAAAGGTCTCACAACTACGCAAGATCACTGATGAAGTGAAAAAGGTTCAAGTTCTCATCAATTGCATTGGAACACGTCACTACCAACTTTTAATAGTCTGACTGTGCCTAACCTACCGAATACAAAAACGTACAGTGAGCTGATGAAACTTCTGGAAAATGATCTCTGTCCAGTTCCTGATGAAGTCACAGAGCAACACAAATGTTCACTCCGTATTCAGCACGAAGGTGAATCTATTGCGAATTACGTCGCAGAGCTTAAGCGATTAACATCCTTCTGCAATTTCAAGTGCGCTTCATGTGAAGCTTCAACCATTGATACGCATCTATGGGGACAATTTATCAGAGGAGTCAGAGACAGTGACATCTGTGAAAGACTACTTCAGGAAAAGAAACAGATATTCAATGACGTCATAAAAGTGGCACTTGCTAATGAATCCTTAAAATGTCAAAGTAGGACTAGGCAAAATGTTCATCAAGTTCGCACTTCTTCACCGACTGCTAATAGTACGACTAAATCTTCTGCAAGTAGTACACAGCGCACAATATGCTACAGATGGGGTAGGCACAATCACAAATCTACGGATTGTACTATCGATCGTCAAACGCTCATTTGAACAACGTGCAACAAGAAAGGTCACACGTTACCCTAACATCAAAATACATCCTACTGCAACACATCTTCGAGTCTTCGACAATCATGTTTTCAAGGCAGTTGGGGAAAGCCAAGTTCAGGTGACATACGAAAACATTCACGGGTACAATTTACATCGTTCCATCTGGACTGGATTCTGTTTGCGGACGTAAGTGGATTAACATACTGGGTCTTTTCGAAGTACAGCAGATTAATAGTATCGAAAATGCATCCTCACAGACTCAAACTATATATGTCACAAAAAAAATCCTGCATGACTTCAGTGATCTGTTTCAATCCAAAATCGGTAAAATTCCCAAAATACAAGGCCTACTCAAGCTTCGCGAAGGAGTTTCCGCGATCTACATTAAACCACGTCCTGTTTCATACGCAATTAAAAATTTAATAGAAGATGAAATCAATCGTCTAGAGAAATGTGGAATTCTGGAGAAGGTGACTCATTCCGACTGGGGTACTCCAATCGTTCCTATCCTTAAATCTCCAATCGAACTTCGCTTGTGTGCTGACTACAAAGTCAGTCTCAACCAATGCATCGTGAATGATAAGTACCCAATACCGAAGATCGAAGACCTATACCAACAGCTTAGGTATGGGGAGTACTACTGCGTTCTCGACATTCACAGAGCTTATTTACATATCTAGATGACGGCGGATAGTGCCCTTATGCAAACCATCAGTACACACAAAGGTCTTTACGAAGTCCGTCGGTTAATGTTCGGGGTTAAAACAGCACCAAATATTTGGCAAAGATTTATGGATGATAACATTATGCATGCGCTAAAAGGAAAAGTTTGTTTTTTCAACGACATTATTGTTACAGGAAGTTCAATTCAAAAGACTGATCAGCGAGGTAGGGCAGTTTTGGATCGATGGCGTTCTTATAACTTACATGTAAATTTGCGGAAAAGTAAATTCTTTCAAAAATATGTAAATTTGTTAGGACATACAGTTGACAAGAACAGTCTTCACAAGAATCAAGACAAAATGTCAAGCGATTCTTGACATAGATCCACCCAGAAATGTAACCGAACTACGACAATTCTTGGGAATGGTGAACTACAAGTTCATACCAAATTTATCCGCTAAACTATATGAACTCCATCAGCTTTTACAAAAAGATGTTGTATACCACTGGACTCAAAAAAGTAGCCTATCCTATAGGACAATTTATTATCTTGCTCCCGGAGCAGAATAATTTGTTGACAGCTGAAAATTCGTTTTCCACCAGTCAGAAAATTATCCTAGGATTATATTATTAAGCCCATCCAAGCGTTCCGTGCCTTTGGATGGAAATGTTGTAAGTGTATGTACATAAATGTAATGTAGTGATGTTGACTAATAAAGAATAGTTTCAATTATTCTCTTTTACTGTATCGGAATCAAAGTGCCTTATTATCAAAACTTGTTGTGCCATCATGCCATTTCAATGAAAATGTGCTATAAATGCACAATCGTGCTAATCGGCAACGCTGCTTTCAACCCTCCGAATCAGAGTTATCCCACTTCAACTTGCCATCAAATTTGTTGTTGGTCGGGGCTTCAGGAGTCCTACCATAATGGTTTGAAATTCTAAACCGTGTCCTGAGTGTATACATTCTCTCATGGCATTGGCTCGGGTTGAATCGGACGCATGATTAATGTGTATACCATGACCATCTAGTTAAACTGTACCTAAACTCAAAATTATTCCTAATAATATTTCATTAAGCATCTCATGTATTCTTTTTTTAGGAACGCAGAATGTCGTGCATTAAACTCGTATGCATTTATTATCTTTAAATTGCACCTGCAGCAGGACACATGTAACTTATACTCTCAACAATATTTTTGACACGAAAAAGATTTTAGTAAAGATTCATACAAATAATTTGTTATATACATAATTATAATGGGCAAACAAAACAGCAAACTTAAACCCGAAGTCCTAGAAGATTTAAAACAAAATACTGAATTTACCGGTGAGTATAAAATTGAATTTGTAATGCTTCAAATATTTACATGTTAGTCATGTGCATTGTACATAAAATTAATATCTTCATTAAATAGATGCTGAAATTCAAGAGTGGTATAAAGGATTCTTAAAGGACTGCCCGAGTGGACATTTATCAGTTGAAGAATTCAAAAAAATATACGGAAATTTTTTCCCATATGGTGATGCAAGTAAGGTATGTACTGTCTAAAATATGGGTCTGCACCTATGTACAAGTACATCAGAAACTAGGCTTTTGTTTCAGTTTTTGTTGAATGAATGTATGAAATTTCGTTTTTTCATCGATTGTCTGAACTTTTAGACCAAACACTAGTGTTAAAATTTAAAACAAAAAAACAAAAAGGACTTTATATTCAATTCAAAAATTAACTAACTAGTAGCGAACTTAGGTTAAGTAAGTAAGACAGGAAAAATCTGTACCCGCCACATTTATATCAATGTAGATATATTAGGGTTTATGACTTCCACATGTTACAGCTAGGTGGGAACTGGGATGGTACAAATGGGTTATGCTGATGGTTGACCTATATCCCTTAGCAGCGTAGTCACGCTTTGCAATCGCACGGCGGAAAAATATTCAATAATGAATGTGTAAAGAAATGGCAAAAGTAGAGGTGTATGAGCGAATGAAGCTGATGTTGTCTCATGTGTTTACAAAAAAATGTTGGACATTCCCTCGCTCCTATGTACCGGTTGAGTCGAAATACACCATGACTTGACTATAATTCTTCATTAATTTTTTTTTTTTGAATAGTTCAAATTTATAAGTGCAATTTATAGAAATACCTGCATAGTTGGAATCGCATTTTATTTAATGAATAAATGCTTAAATATATTCGGCATAAAGTAAAGTACTTGAACGAAAATGTTTTTTCTATTTTCAAATTATTTCAAATCTGTATTTTTCTATCAACTTTTCATACATTTTAAATATAAAAATAATTGTGATTAAACAAAGTTTGTAAATTTTAATGTATTTTTACCTACCACTTACTTAACGTGGGGCAAATCCAATGGATTGAATTTTGTTCAAATATGCTTCCTTAAATTTACAAGCTCTTTTTTTCTTATTTTCTCCTTCGTACTGCTTTCAAAAACACCAACGCTATTCATTTTCAAATTGTTTTATTAATTAATTCACCAAGTCACAATAATAACAGACAAAATATAAATCCGTCGACTGAAATGCGAGACCACTGTCTCTTACATCCAAACAAAAGTGAAGAAAAGTACAAAAAAATAAATAAAATTATTTTTTTCTACTACATATTTTCTTTATTTTAAATGAATTTATTTACCTATTCTAAGAAAAAAATTAGAAATTAGAATTTTGTAGAAACAGTAGATGTTTGCGCTCTAAGTTTCAGTAGGTAGATATATAAATTGTTGTCGATGTAAAGTAAAATTTAGACAGTGGTTTCTTCCAAACATTTCTTAACAATCAGTCAAAAAAATCGTTACGGACTTTCCGCCAGATCACTTTCAAATCACATAATTCTAATTGAATTTGTGAGTAGAAGAACAGTACAAGCGCCAAAAATTGATTTTTTAAACTGAAATAGCCAAAATGCTCTATACGTATGTAAACCTACCAACCAGCAAAATAACAGTACATTTAAAAGCCGAATGTTAACAAAAATTGACACGCTGTTCGGTGATTGTGTGGAAGAATAGTACAAATCACGTGCTTATACCGTTCTTTCACTCAAACGTTGCGATCTTGCATGTAAGCGTCATTCAATGTTTTACAGTCAATGGTCGTGGTTTGATAATAATTGATAATTTTGATAATTTATAATGAGCAGTAGCAGTAGTTGTAGTGACAGTGAAAATAAAAGTAAAAAAGGAAAAGGCAACCTGAAAAGTGGAAACAAAATAAACGAAAGAATGTTCAACTTCATGGTGAACAATACGTTAATACGTCTGGGAAAATTGTGGAAAAGAAAACAGTTCAACCAATTGAGTAAGCGCAACATAATGTTTGGCATATGTATGTATGTTGTACATAATTTTGGATTTTTGACCCGGCAGGTGTAGTGATGGATGTGCGGGCAAATTTACACAAGATGAGAGAAAAACCATGCTATCGAATTTACTTGAAATGCAAACTAAAAATGAGCAGGATATTTACCTAATGGGACTTATGGAAGCCAAACCCGTAGCAAGGCGTCGAAAAACAAATGAAAATGTTATCAAAGCTGCAACATTTTCATATTTTGCCAGGAAAGGAGATAGTAGAATAAAGGTATGTAAAAAAACGTTCCTTACTTTGCACGGCATCTCCAACTCCCGATTGCAACGGTTAAACGTACTTTTAAAGGCAGGAAAAACGCCTGTTGATTTAAGAGGCAAACATAATAATCGTTCTAATGTTTTACCTACTGAATATATTGTCAAAATAAAAGAGCACAAAGAACTCTTTATAAAACGGTGGGCCTATCTTAGCACTAAAGTTAAATACGAGTACTACTTAAAATACTTCAATGAAAACTATTCGTTACGATTTGGTAGGCCACAAGTAGACGTTTGCAGTGAATGCGAACGGTTAGGTACAAAACTAAAAGATCCAAATCTCCACGGTAGTGCGAAGAGAGAAACTGAAACCCAACTAATGGTTCATAAGCGAAAAGCGGGAAAGTTTTATACGCAAATGGAAAACATTAAAGAAATATGTTCTAAGAGAGATGATGTGTACGGTATAACCTTTGATTTTATGCAAAATCTGCCTCTGCCTAAAATACCAGTTCAAGAAATATTTTATTACCGCCAATTGTGGGTGTATGCTTTTGAAATTCACAGCTTAAAAGACGATACTGGTCATTTTTACACATATCATGAGGGCCAGGCACACAAAGGTCCAGACGAAGTATGTAGGTACGTTTCTGTTGCATTTTATTAATAAAATACCTCAAGAGATAACAGAGTTACACATATTGGCCGCGTTCCATTGACCGCTAGATGACTAGCAACATGTCAAACTCCATATAAAAAAAACTGACATTTCACCATTTGCGCTAGAGCTCTAGCACATTTTGTGAAATATCCTTTTCTGGGAAATTTTTCAATCTAGCGCAAAATGAACTGCTGGATTGAAAAAAATAACGAACTGTCAAAATAAAAGTGAAAGTGCAGAAGTCAAATATTTCCAATTTGGTGTAAAATGGGAATTCCAACTTCTATGGAATTAATATACATTGTATTTGATTATTTAAATTATAGTGTAATAATAAATATGCGGCATGATGGCACAAAATACATTTTTGACTCTCATGAAGATAAAATAATACGAACTCAAATTGGGTCTAATGTCACTTTGCCGCTGCCGCTAGATCTCTAGCACCAGCGTTCCTTCATCAGGGATATTATGTGCTAGACGTCTAGCGGTCACTGGAACGTGGCCATTCTCAGATGGGTGCCCAGGTCAAAACCGTAATAATACAATGGTGAGATTTTTGACAACACTTACAGCTACCAAGCGTTTTCAAAAGATATGCCATTATTTCCCTGTTCGTGGACATTCATTTTTACCATGCGATAAGGACTTCGGAACAGTTAAAAGAGTTGTAAAAAAATACGACCCAATTTACCTTCCCGAAGAATATTACCAGATAATCACTGATTCGAGAAAGAAACAGCCATTCACTGTTACACCAATAAATTATAAGGACTTTGTGGACTTTAAAAACTGGTGGCCCAGTTTTTACAAAAAGACTAGCAAATCTGTTGATCAACAAAAAATAAATTTTGCAGTATCACACTATAACCAGTTTGAATATAGTAGTGAAAATCCTGGCTATGTTACAGCAACCGATTTTATAGGAGGCTCCATGTTATATACTTTCAAACTACTAAAGCCAAATGTTAATTTACAATTACCAACAACAAGATTGTAGAAAGAACCAGTTCCTATAAAGGAAAAAAAGATTGCCGACATTAAGAAGGTAATGCAGTATGTATCTGGAGAGGCGTTGGAGTTTTATTATCACATAATATCATGGAAAACTACTGCAGATGATGCTGCAGAATGATAGTATAACTCAATAAAAATTTGGAAAATATAATTCGTTATAATAAAATAATATAAAAAATCTAAATGTGTATTTTTTTGTAATTGAGTGAAAGAACAGTACAAGTGCAAGGACTTCTCGTCTAAATATTTCCTGTCAATATAGAATTTTGTGAATTATTCATTCATGAACATATTGGGGAACAGGGATACTTAAAATCCCTCATACATTATATTACAGGAAAATAAATAATTTTTCTGTGAAATAGTTTTTTCTGTTTTTCTCAAAAGTGATATTTTGTACAATTCAATTCAATTAGAGTTGGGCAATTTACTTCATTTGAGTGATCGATCAATTTAGTTCAAATCACGCTACTGAACTAGTTCGCTCATTTTAGTTCAATTTAGTTCATTTTAGTCAAATTCACAGAAACTACAAAAAAAACTTTGCCGTGGAAAATATAAAAAAAGATACACTCCCATGCACTGAATGGGGACAAGATTTTTTAATCATTTCATGTTGTGTTTCTCTTTATCATTTCTAGATATGGGTATTTATTTTATGCTTTTATTTAGTACATAGTCATAGCCATAGGCAACTTTTAGGAGCGAAACTAAATTTTCACAATTTTATAGTTCCCTACATATATGTTATGTTATATTAACCGACACTACAAAGCGAACTCGGACATACGTCTATCGTGGCCGTGCACCGATATTGAACTTAACAATCTCGAATACACTACTCATATGCCCGAGCTGCCAATGACAGTCCTACAGTGCTACCAACTACTTAAGAAAGGGATATGTTCTACTGAACTCTAGTAGGCGTATCATACTTTCGCTTACAGTTATTTTGGTTTTTCTTTGACCATGCAAAGTGAACTTTTTTTTGCATCACTTGAATAGGGACAGAGGCAATTGCTTTGCTGTGGATCAATTTTTTGAAGCTTAAGGTATATTTAATACAAAAATACTTGGCTAGAAGGAGTGTAGTCTCACCCATAGCGATATTGCTAAACAAATTTGAAATAAGCAAGTCAGTGGTTTCGAATTTTCTTAAAAAAAAAAGTGCAACTATGGAAACAACATGAAGGGAGGACCATCAAAACAGCTACTACATCTACTGAAAATAGACGGCTTTTTGAAGAACCATCAAATTCTCACTGTTCTGCCTCCCAGATCGGATCATATTTGGGAATCATTGGTAGAATTAACACCGTAAGATGAGTAATTCGGATAGCTGAATATCTAAAAAAATTCAAATTAAAATAAAAAACCGCCTCTACTCTACTCGTAAGAAGACTCGCATGTTTTTTGCTCGGAATTGGATGACATGAAATAGTTAGTGGCATCAAATAGTTTTTTCGAACGAAAACCGATTTAATTTAGACGACCCTGATGGTTAAATTACTAATTTCATGACATACGCAAAATAAAACCCGATAATGTAGGATAACACCCCCATTCATACTGAACGCTTGGTAAAAGAGTGTATCCGTACCCAAAACGTGCCTATACTGGAGTGACCACCTTATTCCCCTGATTGCAATATAATTTGACACTGTTTGGAGATGGTTGTCACGGAAAGTATACGAGTCCGGTAAACAATTTTTAGATGTTAAATCATTAACAGCAGCCATCAATCCCGCATGGAGCGACATTTCCTAGAGCTACATAGAATCTCTGTTTAACTCAATTCCAAACGGTATGTATGAAGTTATTTCCAACAAATGTGGCTAGACCCATTATTAACTAAGCTTAACAAAATAAAAAGAAATGAATTTTAATTTAATTTTGCATCGTTTTGTTATTGATCCTTGTTTCCAGTTACTGTCCCTATTCAAGTGCATGGGAGGTACATAAGTGAGTGAGCTGAGCTGTTCTCTCATGACATGATTGGCTTCTGTTTCTGTATCCGTAGTCTGTTTAGTTTGTAGGGACACACATATTATGTTATAAAGAATAAATCATGGATTGTTTTCTTTAGTTTATTCCGTTTGTATGAAAATCATTGAAAATAATAACCGTCAACTAAAAGAACTAGTGAACTAAGTGTGTGAACTTTGTCCACTAGTTCACTAAAGTGTTCACTAAAGTGAACTACTTCATTGAGCTAGTTCGTTCGCGAACTACACAAGCCTAATTCTAATGAGTTACACAAGTAAAAACTCTTAGATTTATTAGTTGAGGTTTTACTGATAGATGTTTTGTACACAGGCATGTGTTTTCTATGAAAAAAACAATTAAAAGTTCTGAGATTTATTAGTTCAGATTTTACTCTTAGATGTCACGTAAATATGCGCGTGTTTTCTATGAGTTTCGATTTTTTCACTTTTTTGCACTTTTTTAACTTTTGTTTCGATGTAGTTCAGGCTTTATACAATTTTTTTTCACAAAAATCGCATAAACAGTAAGATACGTAAGATGCAACCCCCCTGCTTGTGTTCACTGTAGGATTTGGAGTAGGTGCATGGTTGGGTATATCCAAAGTTTTTATTATGATGTTTGCTTAATTTTACCGCCAAAAACGACGATTTTTTAAATTACCTTATAGGTTTCCACACACACCGCCGCGATAGCGATAACGATAGCGACGGCGATAAACAACTAAGCCGGCGCGATAGCGATATTTAGGGATGGAAGTCTTCTTCTCAGTTTTTTGTTAGTTTTTATTTTGTTTATGTCTACAGCAGCTCTGATAAATAATTCATTTTCATAATTAAAATGGCCCGCTTATTCATTAAGTGGGTCGTAGGCTGCTCAAGTGGACCCTCCGCATAACTCCCGATTTTCCGCCATAGACTTTTAATCATCAAAGTCAATCCCCATACGGGTGGACATGACCAAACAAACGCCCCAACAAAGAAATAGTGTGAGAAAGTATGACGTCGAAAAACTGCAATCGCAAGAGACGGCCAGAATCTTCGCCAATCACGCATCCCGATGCCTCTCGATCAGTCCTATCGCAGCAACAGATAGTGCAAAAGACCAGTGGCAACACTGCCAGGAAGCCATCATCAAGGCCGCGACTGATGTGCTGGGTTTCACCCGACCACCACCACGAAATCCCTGGTTTGATGAAGAATGTCGACTAGCAAACGCAGCTAGACAAGAAGCGTATAAAGCGGCGTTGCGAAAAAGAACTAGAGCTACTCGCGAGCTCTACGAGCAAAAGAGACGGGAGGAACATCGGATCCTCAGAAAGAAAAAGAAAGAGCACGAGAAGCGTATGATCGAAGAAATGGAGAGATGCTACTCCAGGAACAATGTCTTCCGCACAGAAGGTAAAAAGTGCCAGGGCAAAAAACCCGTACAGAAACCTGTAGGGATAATGTAGGGAAACCTTGTAGTAGAATTACAGTCGGTGCTGAGAATATGGAAAGATTACTTCTGTAGACTCTATAATGGCGACGAAGACCAGAATCCCGCTGTTAGGCAGAACGTACTACTCAATATAGGTAGACGATGATAGACAAAACTTCCGTCCACCTGACCAAAACGAAGTACGGGTAGCAATATCCGGCTAGATTTTACATTACTGCCTATTCGAAAAAAAACAACTTTTTTTTGTTTATTCCGATTGACTTTAATCCTACAGTGACCACAAGCAGGAGGGTTACAGGGGGCAGCATGCCCCCCCATACGTATCTCACTGTTTATGCGATTTTTGTAAAAAATAAAATGTGATAAGTCAGTAAAAATAATGTTTAAATACAAAATATTAGCCCGTGCCCTTGAAAGTAAGTGAAATGTCAGTTTAAAAGAGCAAAAACTCAGTGATTCAAATTTAGCTCTTTTTAATTACATCATATCTTCGGTCTTTATGATCGGTTTTATGATGAAACTTTTTTATAAGTTAACTGCACATTAAGGGAATATAAAAAAATTAATTTTACAAAAATTGGACACTCCGTTCTTGAAATTTTGGTACTATTTCATATGGTATTTTTGAATCTTTGGGGCGTGCCACGCCCAAACGGTGAGAGACCCCAAACTTTTTTTTCAGATTTGTGTTTAGGGCACTGAAATCAATCGGAATGTGCGAAAAAAAACGTTATTTTCGAATGGGAAGTAAAGTAAAATCTTGCCCAATATCCAAGCTAAAGAACAACAAAGCTGCATGGCCTGATGGTCTACCTATACCTTTTTAGAGCAGCTGGATATGACTTGGTAGAGAGCATGCACCAACTCATCTCCAAAATTTGGTCAGATGGATGCATGCCTGATGAATGGAATCTCAGCATCGTTTGCCCGGTCCACAAGAAAGGAGACCCCTTCAACTGCGCCAACTACTGAGGTATCAGTCTCCTTAACATCGCATACAAGACCCTGTCTGCCATACTGTGTGAACGCCTTAAACTCTTTGTAAATAACCTGATTGGCCACTATCAGTGCGGTTTTAGGCCAGGAAAGTCCACAGTCGATCAAATTTTCACACTTAGGCAGATCCTGGAAAAAACACAAGAAGTCTTTTCATCGATTTCAAAGCCGCGTACGACAGCATCTATAGAGACGAGCTATACAGAGCCATGTCTAGCTTTGGCATCCCTGCAAAACTCGTTCGGTTGTGTAGGATGACGATGGAGAAAGCTCGCTGCTGCATCAAGGTCGGTAGCGACCTCACCGAAACCTTTGATGTCAATAGAGGGTTTAGACAAGGTGGCGCGCTGTCGTACGACTTTTTCAACATCATACTTGAAAGAATTGTCCGAAATTCACAGGCCAACACACAAGGCACGATCTTTCAAAAGTCCGTCCAATTACTTGCATACGCCGTAGTCCAGCCATTTTAGCTTTCAACCTCGGAATGAGAGATAATAAGC
Organism: Cheilosia scutellata; assembly: GCA_955612985.1. Lineage (NCBI taxonomy): Eukaryota > Metazoa > Arthropoda > Insecta > Diptera > Syrphidae > Cheilosia > Cheilosia scutellata. The sequence continues at coordinate 56,807,143 of OY015311.1, forward strand.
TGAATTTTGGTATATACTTTAATTTTGGCGTTCTAAATGTTCTCTCAAAAGTCTCATAAAATCTCGTGTCTGCGTCGTAAGTTATTCGAGGTCAAAGGTCAACAAAATCAGTTTTTCGCGATTATCTCAGTTTCTATTGCTCCAATGATGTTAATATCTACTAATATGCTGCGGCTCACTGCCCTCTACCTCAAAAACGGTTGAGCGCACGAAAAAATGATTATAATAAAATTTGTTGAAAATGTTATGCTCTACAATTTTGTAGTAGATGTTAATATCATTGAAGCAACAGAAACTGATATAATCGCGAAAAACTGATTTTGTTGACCTTTGACCTCGAATAACTTACGACGCAGACACGAGATTTTATGAGACTTTTGAGAGAACATTTAGAACGCCAAAATTAAAGTATATTCAAAAATTCTGCTTATTATCTCTCATTCCGAGATTTACCCCTTTTTTATTCTAAAATGACTGGACTACCGATGATATTGACATAATTGGTAGAACACAGCGAGCTGTCTCTGGTACGTTTGCTAGTATAGAAACGGAAGCGGCTAAAATGGGACTAGCGGTCAATGAGGATAAAATCAAGTATATGCTGTCAATAAGAAGGGACACCCAACATCGTAGAATCGGACAAAACGTCACGATCGACAGCTATAACTTTGCTATAAATTCTGACAAGAACATCTCGGAAGAAATTAAGCGAAGAATAACTCTTGCCAACCGCTGTTTCTTTGGGTTAAGAAGGTAATTGAGTAGTAGAGCCCTAACCCGAGTGACTAACTAACGAGATTCTGTATAAGACCTTGATCATTCCAGTCCTGCTTTATGGCGCTGAAGCTTGGACTCTATCTAAAACGGATGAAGATACCCTTGGTCTGCGTTGACGGGCTTTGGAGAAGGAGATTCAACGACGACCTATACAAGCTGTATAGCGACATCGACCTGGTCAAAAAACTGCGAGTAAATCGTTTAAGATGGGATGGAGTCTTTGGGTCTAACCCGGAGGGACAACGCAGTAGAGGAAGACCTCGCCTTAAGTGGCGCGCGCAAGTCGAAGGCGACCTCAACCTACTAGGAGTTCGTAATTGGAGGCAGTTAGCCAAGGACCGGGCTAACTGGAGAGGCTTGTTAGCTGAGGCCTCGGTTCACCCCGAAATGTGGAGCCGCCTAAGTAAGTATGTAAGTAAATGAGTGGGTTAGTGCGCCAAAATGTGTGTTTGAGATAACTACATTCACCGATCAACATATTATTGCTTTAAACATTTATTGCATTTATTACAAAATGTACTATTTACATTACAAATCTATCATTATCTATCATTCATTCGTAATTCTGTTTTCCTAATGTTCACACTTCGTTCTCTAAGCTCATTACATAATTCTAACAACTCGTACCTATCGTTATGTTCATTTCATATAACTTAATTTTATAATTGCTCTCTATTTATATGCCACTGTGAAACATGCAAGCTCGCTCAGTTTTGCAACAGCAATTGCATTGCTTGTGTAAAGCTTGGGAATGGGCGAGAGTTTGTTATGCATGATAAATCTTAAACGGGATAAGATTATCAGTTTGGCTGTCAGTCGGGCCAAGCTAAAGCTTTCTTAATTTCGTAGCAATAATCGAATGTAAAGTGAAAAATTTCTAAATATTCCTACTATATTATAAATTTTTGAATAGGGAGGGTTGGTTGATTGCTACAATAGCACTCAGCGTAGCACTCTTTAATTCTGGTAAAGGCATAGGTATGATCACTATCAGGAAATAAATCGATAATAATATTATGCATTAATGAACCGGTTTATGAAAGTCATAGTTAACAATTTTTTGATAAATGCTCAACATAAGGGTCATGTCATATGAGCTCTATGAAAATACAAAGAACCAATGGAAAGTGCGCAGATCGCCCGTGACCAAAAAAGAGTCGGTATGGTCATGCCAACTGTTTTGCACAGCGACACAGCGCGCGAAACGTAGAGCGCCATAGGGGGTACTGTTAGACACATTGACATACTGTACATGGACTGCTAGCAGCCAATTTTTGGATGAAGCACACATAAGCACTAGCTCTTTTGGTTCACGGCGGAGAGAAACGAAAACACTCAAATGTCATCGAGCAATTCGTGCGATTTGATTTGTGTCGAGGTTTGTGTGCTGAGTGTGCCATACTGCCATCTGTTATAGAACGTTCGAAATAATTTTAATAAGTCGTTATTTTGGCAGTTGCAATGTTTCTACAATGGATGGCACTGTGTTCTATGTAAAAAATAGAAATGGCGCGCAGAGGTTTCATACTTTCGCCGCACTGAACCAAAAGGGCTAGTGCTTATGTTTGCTTCATTTTTTCTCGCAGGTTTGTATGAAACTGACATTTCACTAGCAGTCTATGCATAGCATGTCATTATATCAAAATAAACACACGAGCTTTCAAATAGGAGCGCGTCATTTATAATTTAATTTTTCGAAGGAAACGTGAGTCTAATGCATTTTGAAATTCGTTGGTGTAAAAACATAAATTCAATGAACGATTCTTTGGACACACCATACTGCTTCAGTTTAGGATGTCTTTCGTTGTTTAGTAGATTTACGCAAAATTGTCTTTGCTTTCTTTCCTTTTTTATTGTATAAAAATTAAACATTATTTTGAGCTGTATCTATCTTGAATAAACACACTAAACAAAATAGCATGATTAGCAAGCTGTCGCGCGGTCAAAATGTATCTCGTATGACAACAACGAAATTCTTCCCTGTGCGCGCGGACAATTGGGCCGCGACCATTTGGGAGCTCGTGTGGCATTAGTCTAAATCTTCAAAAATAAACCCTTTTTATTATGAAGTTTTAATTTAGATCTTCTTTTACCCTCATTTCTTTTAGTTTGCGGAACACGTTTTTAGGACCTTTGATGCCAATGGAGATGGAACCATTGACTTCCGTGAATTTTTGTGTGCGCTAAGTGTGACATCAAGGGGCAAATTGGAACAAAAGCTAAAGTGGGCATTCTCCATGTATGACCTAGACGGCAATGGCTATATATCCCGACAAGAAATGTTGGAAATTGTTACAGTGAGTAGTTCCTTAATAATTTATTTTATAATATTAATCCCTTGTATATTTATGGTTGTTCAATATTTGTTATTATCGATATTTCTGTAGGTAGATATACGAAATGAAAGTCAACGTCTCTATTTAAATAACGATTTTATAAATCGTTGTACCTACTAGAAATTGTACTAAGGCTAAATCAAATATTCTTTAACTTTATACATACACCATTTAAACAAATTCTTACTTATGTCATTTTACAACCCTAGAAACCATGGACTAGTGACGCAGTTTAAAGTATCCATTTTCTTGTAAAAACAGGGGAACCCCAGTTCAAGGCAAAGTTCTATTGTCTGATATTTGATAACTTAACTCCTATGTCGCAAAGTAATTCAACATAGTTCCGCTCAAAGGGATTTTGTGGTATCTAAAACTTTTATCTCTTTTTACGATTGGGAATGTTAGCATTACTGACATTTTACAATAGTATTCATTGGCTGTTGTGCAGTGCTTTCAGTTTCAACAGTCTGATGCTAATTATAATGTACCCCTGCCTTACTCGGATATGGCTATCTGCTACCAAATTCACTCGCTAATAAAGAGCCACAAATTTCACATGTTTGCCTTCGTGTTGGACTTGGTCCTCGGCCATAAGCCCATAACACATATAGCTAGAAAAATGATTAAAGCATTTTTGCTTTAATACCTTCACAATAAAACTTAATACTTTTAATCAAACTATTTTCAAATCATAAACATATTTATGAAATGAATAAATTGTTGGAGTGTACGATTGTCATCACAAATTTTTAAATTTGAGTTGGCCTCGACTCCAGTAATGCGTTTCGCCCCGATGTGGTGGGTGGGCTCATCAGTAGACGACCACCACATCTGTTCTAGACGCACTATTTGCTCGATTTTCACCGAGACTAATGATTTTTCAATCAACAAGTGACTGTGAATCATACCTCAAGGCGAATCTTTGGTTCAAAGACTATCGCCGAGAGGATTTGTTTTTTGCCCAGGGCCTGGCTTGTCCATTTAATCAAACTATTTTCAAATCATAAACATATTTATGAAATGAATAAATTGTTGGAGTGTACGATTGTCATCACAAATTACTTTTCTTCCGTTCTAAATGTGTGAACCGGATCTATCCGGATTCTATCTATTTAAGAGAAAGATTCTCGAAAAAAAGATAAACAATGAGAAGCTAAAAGCTAATTTTCGAATGGCAAGATCTAGTAATAATATTAATTTTTCATTCAATAGTAACAATCTGAATGTGCAAATTGTTGTAACCGTCACAGTGTAGTTGCTATCATTGTCCCAAATGTCAGACCCCCTGGATAATGCCTTCGGAGCCTGTCCGGAGTATGATGTGAGAGTTTGGCGGATTAGTTGGTAAGCTACACGGCGGCTGTATACATGATGATAGGTCTTGTTATTGCTGTAAACATCCACAGTGTCATTTTGGGGTTAAGTCCGCAGTTTTTACCGAGTAGACTTTTGCTGGTCCATAAGGGTAGCCTGGCTTTGTCAATAGTTTTGGTAAGGTGAGAGTTCCATGTGAGTTTTTCATCCAGTGTGATTCCTAGATATTTGACTTCCATCGAGAACTCTATTATTTCGCAAAATAGTGTAGCATTTCTCAGTCTTTCTCGCTTTCTTCTCTTGGTGAATGCAACTATAGTGCTTTTTTTGGGATTGACGTTGATGAGGCCAACTTTTGTACACCATTCAGCAACTAGGTTTAGAGCCCTCTGGAGGCGATTCGAGATTGTGTCTTCGAATTTGCCTCTGATTAGGATAGCTATGTCGACCGCATTTCATTGGACATAAAAACCGTCATTACTGAGAATCGTCAGTAGTTCATTTACTACGATGGATCATACTAGGGGTGAGAGTACTCCTCATTGGGGGCATCCTTTCGTAGCTATCATACTCAGTTTAGTGCTGCCTAATGAGGTTTTTATTGTTTTGTCCTCTAGCATGCATTTTATCCATTTACACGTAGTGTCGTCAACTCCCATGTTTTTGATACCTCTATATATTTTTGAGAATTCTGTATTTTCAAATGCTCTTTCTATATCAAGAGATTTTTCAATTCTTGAGGTAAGGTTTTGCAAGGCGTATGTGGTCGATTTCCCGGGGGTTTCTTTGAAGTGCTCCGTCTCTGATATGTGTATCCAGAATTTTTTCATAGTTTTGAGGAAAAAGGAAGTGAGGCTGATTGGTCTATGGTCTATGGTCACGGCACCGTAGATCTACGAAAATATGTTTGGTGGGACATAAGTCCTGACTTTTTTTTTCGGGACTTATTTCTCGCTGGGGTGAGACATAGGTCCCCAATTGAATTAGGAAAGTGGGACATAAGTCCCGAATTAAGTTTTTTTCAAAAAATGTATGTCATTTAAAGGTGCTTTCAAGGCATCTGGTACACTTAAACGAACCCCGCTTAAGTGAAAAAAAATTTCACTTAAGCGGAGTCCGGATAAGTGAAAACAAAATGTCACTTATGCGGGTTTAAAAATTCCATTAAGCGTAAATTTAAAGCTCGAAAAATTTGTACTAGGTGACCTCTAATTTGGAGGTGTTACAACTTAAAACGCTATAACTTCTAAACACTATTATAGGTCCAAAAATTGGTTGGTACATTCTGAAAAGACAATTTAGTAGCGCATACAAGTCCTAAGCACTTTGGGTACATCTGTGGAGCTACAAAAAAGTTATGGCTCCTTAAACTCAAAATTTTGAAAATTTGTTGTTACAGATTTTTACTTAAAATTTTCCTTAAATTTTAATATTTTTTTATGAAATTTTTATCCTTGAGAAATTTCCTAAAAATTATGTTAAGCAACTTTTTAATAAAAGATCGTCAGAAATTGTAGTAAAAACCATTTTTTGTCAGACAAAAATGGTCAACAATTTTTCAAAAATAAAGTTTTTCTTTCATAGCACCCCAGAAGAAAAAATCCGTGGATGTTAGATCAGGAGATCTGGATGGTCAAGGGTTGGGGCCAAATCGCTCGTTAAGAGTATGGTTGAGGAATGGAGTTACCTTGCAGCTACTGTGACAAGGTGCTCCATCTCCAACATCGCCCTTCTCTGAACAAAAGGATCATCTTCAAATATGTACCTCCGGCAATCGTTCTTTAACAAATTTCAGGTAGTAATGGGAATTAACTGATTTTGGAAGAACGTGCGGGCGTACTAAAGTGTTTCCAAACATTTACGCTAAACCTTCTATGAAATAAGCACACATTTTGAAGAAGTTGTTCACAAAAATTAAATTCTTACCTTTGAAATGATGTTGTGCGTATTAAATGGAGATTGGGATCTGACCAATGGTGCAAATTTTGAATTGCGCTTCGTCAGTCCACAGAATGTTCTTGAGGAAGTGCCTGTCTTCTGTCTGTCTGCGCTGGCAAAATTCCACTCTTCCTTGCGCATCTCCTGGTAGTAAATCCTGTACCGGTGTTAAATGGAATGGGTGTAATCTATTACTCCGTAGAGTTCTGTTTCTGTGAAGTTCCAACTGCACAGCTAGTCTGCGCCTCTCCAGTTTTAGTTTATTATTTTCACTTAATTTTGTTTGACCTTTGTCTCACAAAATATGGCTTCTGTTGATCGTACGTAAAAAAGTTGCTTAACATAAATTTTAGGAAATTTCTCAAGGATAAAAATTTCATAAAAAAAATAAAAATTTATTCACCCCTATCGCCAATAATATTTCCCCCGGAATGTTTCCCATTCAGCAATTTAATTTACATTGCTGGCAAGGGAAACATTTCCATCGGAAATTATTGGCGATACCCCTAATTAAGTAAAAATTTTGAGTGATAAAAAAGCATTTTAAGTTAAAAAATGTAACAACAAATTTTCAAAATGTTGAGTTTAAGGAGCCATAATTTGTTTGTAGCTGAACAGATGTCCCCGCTATGCGCTACTAAATTGTCTTTTCAAATGTACAAAACCTGTCCCTATAATAGTTTAGAAGTTATAGCATTTTAAGTTGTAACACCTCCAAATTAGAGGTATGATCGCGTGTCACATTATCAGAAATTCAAATGTAATTTTTGAGAAAAAATAAATGAAAGCATTCAGCAAATTTTTGTCACTTAAGAGAGTTTTTTTCAATGAAAAACATAAAATATAAATGAAAATATGTTTCAGGTCTCATTGTTGGCAATACCAAGAAATGATATTACCATTTTCATTGACAGCCAGGCGGCTATTAAAGTAGTTTCTGCTATTGAAATAAAATCAAAGTTAGTTCATCGCTGCCGCAAAGAGCTAAATGTTCTCTGCTCGCAGCACTCCACGGTCCTCTGCTGGGTCCCAGTGACACAGCCGGCAATGAAAGGGCTGAAGAACTAGCGAGAAATGGGTCTACAATGGATCATGATCTAGCGCTGCAGTCGATCAAGCCACCACTCTGTAATCTTAGAGAGCGAGTGGAAAATAAAATTCGCTTGAAAACCAACAACAGGTGGAAGGGACTAACAACCTGTGAAGTATCGCGGAAGCTTTGGCCAAAATACGACAGTGGCCGGACCATCAAACTTCTACAGTTCGACAGGCCATCGATGTCTAAATTGGTGGGGCTCTAACGGGTCATAACTTCCTAAGAAACCATACACTGAAACAAAATCGCAAAGATGAAGATATATGTAGAGGCTGCGGAGACGAAGAGGTTCATGAGGACACATTTCATTTCCTCTACCACTGCCCGAGCCTCTGTCAATTGAGGAACAGAACACTTGGAAGTCATTACTTCCATGACTTACAAGAACTTTCTAATGTCTCACTTTCTGATCCTTACAGATTTTTGAGGATATCAGGATGGCTGGACGGCGTCGTTAGGTCCTTGTGGACCCATTGTTATGCCCTTTTAGATGGAGGTTAACCGGTGATCTTGGGAAGGTTAGCCTCATGTCCCTTCTTGTAGCGACATACAATGCTCTGTCAACCCGTTAACCTAACCTAACAGGCAAAGGTACGGATATTCATGTGCATTGTCCCGATAGACAATAACAAAATATATCTAAGCAATGCAATTCATTGGCACGAGCAAACCTGGGCGGGCACACCAAGTATTAAATTAATACCTATCATTTACACAATCGCAAGAAATTAGATTTACCCTCGACTAGAAAAAGAAACTAAAAATATTCTAAACAAAAATGTTTATGCCACTAGTAGCATTACAACAAAAATAATATTCGTCTTTTCGACACAGTAAAATAATTAATTTTTGTTAAAAAAAACCTCATAGGGATAAGCTACTAAAAACGAGTACGTATATACAATTATACACCTAAGTGAATCCATGCTACTCCAACAATGAACGGCATATGCTCTATCACTTTAAATATTATCAAATCGAACAAACCAAACCGAAAATGAAATGTAAAAGCCGTCTAACGCCCCCGAAAGTAGAAAAGTTGCTCTACTTGGGCGCGCGCCGCGTTTAACTTTCCGATATTTACGATCTAAAGTCGACCCGAAGCCTGAAGCCGCATTTTGGCTTGCACCATATGAAAGCATTGGTTCTACTCTATCTGTCAACGCACGCGCGGCGCAAAGCGGCATTGTGAATTGACTATTAGTCCTACCTTCACTTTGAATTTCACTTAATTTTAAAGTCAAATAAGGTTCATTTAATTCTGAAAAAGAAGAGAGTAGATGTATAGGTAGTGTCTTGAAATACTATATAAATTGTCAGAAGTTTAGTGTTCACTTTATACGAGACTACAGAACCAGACAGATGTCTTTTGTTCAGGATACCACAATGCTTTGTTATGCCATGTTCCCACCAAACGAAACCGCGAGGTTTCGTAAAATTTCTCCAAACCTCAAAAATGTATGGCGAAACCTCCCGGTTTCAACGAAACCTATTTGAAACCCCTATGAGTTCATCCGTCCGTGAGAGGTTATCAAATCGAACAAGCCTACAGCGTGAACTTTGGTTTATTTTGTGTTCATTTGTAGATGTCAAGATATTAAGCGCCAAAACAAATGTGACAATCTGACTGTTTCGGTTCATTAAAAGTTTTGTTTTAACTCGCGAATATTCAATAAAAAAATGTATACAAAGGTCTTACCGTGCAGTGAATTCATCAAGATATGTGTTATCTTTTAGACAATAATAATCCAAATCTAGGGATACCCGAATGGAAGGGATAGCCTTAATAGTTTTTCAACAGAACGTGTGAAAATACCAGGTGATATGGCAAATGTGATACTTTCACACGTCCTGTTGGAAAACTATAAAGGCTATCGCTTCCATTTTGGTATCCCTAGATTCAGATTAGTATTACCTAAAATATAGCATATAGCCCGAAAAAAGATGACAAAAACACCCGCCCAATGCAATGCAAACAATAGTCGGGATGTGAAGACCTTAGTGGCGACTATGAGATTATCGGAAGTCCGGACGACATGAAAAGGAAGGATTCACCATCACTGCTGTGCGTGAAATTAAAATTCTTCGCCAGCTAAACCATCCTAATACTGTAAATCTGCACGAGACTGTCACAGACAAGCAAGATGCCCTAGAATTTCGCAAGGATAAAGGATCTTTTTACTTGGTCTGCTGGAGTCTGGAATGTTGGCGTTCAATGAGGAGAATAATGCGAGCATTATGAAACAACTGCTAAACGGCCTTAACTACTGCAACGCGACATCAAGTGTTCAAATATTCTGATGAACAACTAGTGAGTTTGGAGTTTTTGTTTTTTTTTTTGTAACAATAACAAATGCATTCCATCTTAGGGGTGAAGTGAAACTTGCCGATTTCGGTTTGGACCGCCTCTACAATGCGGAAGATCGAGAGCGTCCATACACAAATAAAGTCATAACTCTTTGGTATCGTCCGCCAGAACTTCTGCTCGGCGAAGAGCGTTACGGTCCCTCGATCGATGTCTGGAGTTGTGGCTGCATCCTGGGTGAGCTCTTCCTAAAGCGTCCACTTTTCCAAGCGAACGCCGAAATGCAACAACTAGAGACAATTTCACGGATGTAATTTCACGGTGATAAGCGCAATTGAAAATGTAGAGGATGCTAAGGAACAAATTAAGCAAGCGGTTCAGAATGCAGGTCTCCGAATTTGGTCGTTATTCTTTTTGTTAGTTTGTCATTCGCTTTGTTATTCCTAGATTCCTATTACAATAAATAAATAGAAAAGAATATATAAGTACAAATTTAATGATCTTTATTTGTTTCACCGGCAATGCTTTAACAATTCTTTCAGTCTATTTACATTTTCATTTTCGCAGCACTTAAAAAAAACTCGGCGTCTTCTCAAGTATGCCTAACTTGGCCAAATCTTTCCGTTGGTTGCTAAAGTTCCCACATCCTGTTTCTTCTGAACTAGTATCACCTGATCATCCATCTGATCAAGTCTCTACTAACTTTCGAATCCTCCTGCAACTCTTGTGATTTATTTATACCAACTAAATGCGAATTCATCAGCTCGTCCAATGCTTCTCCTAAAGCAAACATTAAAAAAATGGAATACGATCAAGTTAAAAATTCTACATCCAGCTAAAATCGCCTATAAATGCTGCAATTATTTTCTTAATTTGTTCAGAACTCATTAGTGATTAGTGATTCCTCTTTCCAACACAACAACAACAGCGTCAACAAACAGACAGCCACTTCAAAATTGACAGCTCAAAACTCACTTCAACTCGGTGGGAACGTTTCACAAGGTTTCGGTAAAAGTTCATCGAAACCTCGTGGTTTCAGTTTGGTGGGAACATGGCATTATTGTTATTTCGTTATCAAACTTTTTACAGATTGTTGGTTTTTTAGACCTGGACCTTAAGGAAAACTTAAAAGAGCATTGGTGTTCACTCACTCACTTATATATGAACACTCTAGTAGCCGTGCTTTATTATGTCCCTGATCTGATCCTGATCAGATCAGAAAATTAAAACAAACTGGATCGTAATTTTTACTTTTGAAGTGTGCTATTATTGAAAAAACTTTCCATTGCTTGCTTCTAAGGATCCTATTATATTTTTGACATCCGACACTCGCTGACAAAATCTATGCGAGAAACGAAGTGGTTGTTTGATTATTGTGGTTGTCCAATGTCCACATTTTGCAAGCCACTTTATTTGTAATTTTTTCATAGAACTACCCAGAACAAAATGGGTCGCCAAACAGTGTAAGTTCGAACTATCTTCTGGATCATGATGCAGATAGAAAGCTAGGTCACGTGTTGTTGTTGCAAATTAATGTTAATTAGTGATCTGGATCAGATCACGGGTTCAATAAAATACGGATTATATATCTTAACATTGAGTAACAGGTTTTCTCTTTATTTGTTCTTTACAGGCTATATATAAAATGGTTGGCTCAGTTATGAAAATGCCAGAAGACGAAAGCACTCCTGAAAAAAGAACTGATAAAATATTCCGGCAGATGGATCGAAACAAAGATGGCAAACTAAGTCTCGAAGAATTTATAGAGGGGGCCAAGAGTGACCCATCAATCGTTCGCCTTTTGCAATGTGATCCGCAAGCACAGTAGAACTAATTTATAATAATAGTACACTTAATTTAAATGAATTGTCCGAACGAACGTTGAAATAAATTTAAATAACACTGAGTGGTAATTGAAGCAAACACTATATTTATTAATATTTACACAAATTTAACTAGATATGAGTGTATACTGTATTTCGTATTAGCAATTGCGTTTTAATTTTTAAATATGTATCATATAAAACTATAATTCAAATTATATCAATTTATCGAATTAAGAATCGTTGATTTTCTTAAAAGTAAATTGGTTTGTTTAAATAAACATTTTAAACTTGCTGAAACATAATAACCGTTATATATTACTTGCCTAAGAAACTTTGCAAATACGATATAATTATAGATACCGAACTTTGCACCTATTCCAAATCAAACAATGACCCCAATCAGGGGGTTGGCTTTTAAAGTTTTTCTATGGAAATTTATTTCGTTTGTAGTTAACCCGTTGGAAAGTTATAGTCAAAAATATATATTGACACTCCGTCATACCGCGTCTAGCTGGATTTCGGCGGACACCAATCACAGGATAAGTCACGCCATTATCTGTCAAAATCGTATGAAAATTTTGTTGTCGAAAAATAAAAAGTTAATAAGTAGAAACTTATATTTACCAAGTTTAATGGTAAATTTAAGAGAAGAAAAATATTTAAAAGTGAATCAATACCAAAAAGCAGCTATAAAAACAAACTAATGTCATTGAATAACTACAAATAGAAACGGCACCGAAGCAATCATCCGCTACGCGGTCCATACGTCGCTGTGATCGCATGTGCGGGTTTGTGAAATGGATCTGGGCATAATCTGGGATTGAAGATTGGATAAAAACGAAAACAAGAAAATGTATAATATCCCAACAAAAAACCCCTCTAAGGAATGCTGGATGGGTAATTTTTTGTTGTAAACCAGTTTGAGGTAGTGCCGTCAGTATACAATTCTTTCTGAAATGACGTAACAGGGTAGGGAACTGGTTTGGTTTGGAAGACAGGAAAGGAGATGCAATATTATAAAAAAGTATCAATAGCAATGTGTAGGATTTATGAGTTTAAGAGAGGGAGGGCGATGCAAGGGGTGATCAGTTTGGAAGGATAAATTGAATAAAAATGAGTTTGGCTTTCTTGCTGACATTACACAACATTTTAAGATATGCATACATGTATGTTAGAGTCTCACTATTTTGCCTATATTTTTGTCAAATATGCATAGATTTAAGTGATTCTTTTTGTAATTAACTCAAAAATATTATATCTGTCAAACCACCAAATCGATTGAGTTCAAATTTCCAGGCAATCTTAGGTATTGGCCCGAGAATGCTCCTGTGAAGATTGGTTAAAATTGTCCCAAAGGTAAAAAAAGCGCTATTCTGATAGCGTTATATGGTGATAGACCAAAATATAGGTATCTGGGCAATAAAACTCCTAGGCACGAGCAATGCCTGCCGGGTACAGTAATTATTAATCTTTCCAATAACCACTAATAATCATTTCGATAAAACTACTAGCGAATAGGTACAATCCTGCGATTTGTGGACCCCGCTTGTTTTTTAGTCCCGAAAATATCGGAATTTGTGACTACACTAGCGTAGCCCGTGCACACGTTAAATAGTTAAATAGATAAACAGTTTTTATTGTAATGCTCTGTGGTACACAACATTTTTTTTCCAGAAATAGTATTGCCTAGATAATATTCTTGACTTTCAGGACAATTATTCATAGCAATGTTACACATTTTAGAAACTTTGGCTTCCAATTCCAAGACCGTCGAAGAAGCTGTACCCGCCCGGCTTTGGCCGTGCACAGGAATTGTATATGTATATTATGTATTTAGGTCTTAGATAATAAATGTGAGAAATGAGTATAAATCGATTTGCAGGAATTTTCTTTCTTTCTGCCTAACTGAAATACAGCAATACGAACAAAACAAAAAAAGAATAATGAAAATCGGCCCAGCGGTTATCGAGTTATAACGTCATCGAGTTTCACCCCATTGAAGATGTTTTTTTCTATAGCAGATATAAGATTTTGAATGTTTTTTTGTATGGGCGGTGCCACGCCCCTTTGTCCAATTTTGACCAAACTTCACAGAAATCGTAAATAGACCAACACAAAATATGTGTGAAAGTTTGGATAAAATCGGTAAATGCGTTTAGGCGTGAATCGAAGACAAACATTTTAAGGCTCAATTTTTATATATATATAGATACTAGCTGACCCGGCAAACGTTGTTCTGCCTAAAATAATTATTTTAAATATTTCAAGATATAGTTTGATATTTTTTGTTCAATTATTTTTTTTTAATAGAAAATGAAGGCGGATAGCTTCACTGGTTCAGCGGCCATTCTGAGAATGCCGGCTACTGTTACCATTCTCTCTTCTTGGCATCGTAACAAATATCGAACTGTAGTAAATGATCATCATCATCACTTTGTATAAATCACACATACATTTTTCACTATCAATAATTTACCTTTGAAATAGCCAGTGAAGAAAGCTAACGAACGAAAAAGATACAATTGAAATTTGGAAATCAATTTGAGACACAAAACAAATCGATTACTTTTACGTTTTTTTTTCTTAAACCTTCGGGTAGCAATTACGAACAAACCCGTAGAAGAAAGTATCCAATTTGGTCGCGCCATGCCCCTTTGTCCAATTTTGGCCAATGACCACTCCTGGGCCAATACCTTTGATTGTCTGCAAATTCGAACTGAATTGATTCAGTGGTTTTCGAGATATAAGATTTTGAATGTTTTTTTTGTATGGGCGGTGCCACGCCCTTTGTCCAATTTTGACAAATCTCCTTCAGTGCACTCCTGGGCTAATACCTAAGATTATCTGTAAATATGGGCGCAATAGAGTCAGTGGTTTTCAAATTATATGTATCCGAACACATTTTAGAACTCATTTTTATATATATAGATAGATATTAGATAGATACAATATACATACATACTTATTCACTATGTACATATTTAGAAAAGGACGGTGTTCCTTAAAGTGCTAGGTTTGATTTCATATAGTAGCCCCGTGATGGTCTTGCTTGCGTTATTTGGGGTTAACCGCCAGATGCTGTCATTTCTGGTCTGGAGATAATTATGAGCAATTCGCATTACTTGAGTTCGCTCAATAACCATCTGTAAGGAGGTAGAGGGTAATTGTAGGAAATTCCGAACCAGCTATTTAGTATACCTGGTATGATTGTTTTGTGCGCCAATGTTAAAGTCGTTAACAAATTCTCTTACATATCTTATTTCTATTCGATTTTCATTTTTCCTCACTTTCGTGTGATCGTTGTTCAGTGGTTAGAAAACAGGTTTAGATTATCCGTTTTGGGCTTTGCGTTAATAATTAAGTTATTTTAAAATAAACACCAGACTACTTAATTTCGTATAGCAAGAATCTAATCTGAACTGCAAAATTTCTAAATATTCCTAAACAAATGAACTCGAACTGTCAGCGTACAAACCGTATAGGTACCTAGTTATGCACAGTTTGAAACAAACTACTACATATTATAGGAACATACAAACAAATCCGTCCTGTCGTCTAGAATGCACCTACCTACCAACAAACACGCAGACACACAGACACAATTGCGAGACTCACTTTTTGAGCTCGAATATCATCTTAATATCATAATTAATAGATCCTACTCGCACATAAGCCACATAACATTATGCTGCGATTTACGCCCACCACCCCAGAGCAACAACAGAAAATTATTGGCTTAGTATTGATTTGCCGTTATTTTTCTTATATCTCTTGAATGAGTAATCCGATTACAATGAGATAATGGAACCTAAATGGTGCTCATTGTTAAGGCCTAAATCTTCCAAAAAGATCCATACCAATCGGGTTAGTAGTTCTTACGTGATAGTGGAACGTCTGACAAACATCCGAGAGTATGACTGTCCTGAAAAAGCTTCTCAATTCAGCCGTTCGGACTCGGCATAAAATTGTAGGTCCCTTCCATTCGTTCCAAAAATAGAAACTCACACAAAACGAATGGTTGCGAGAAGCTAGGCCTTGGGTGTCTACCGCCTGTTGCGCCGCCTATTTATTTTTATTATTTTATTGTAAAGCATCCGATCTGTGATTTCATATATCCCCTTTCCACATTTTTATTTTCTTAAATATCAATTTAAATCATCATTACACTTGTCATGCTAAAAGTACCACACCCCACACACCACCACTATATGCGAAAAGTATCTAACCGATCTTTTATTTCATATACCTTCTTTGTTCTTTCCACATTGTTATTCTCATAAAATCCCAATCAGTCTCCTCATGCTAAAAATACCCTTTGCCTACAATACCAACCACCACTAACTACCTATATTCGAAAAATACATACCCGATCATTGATTTCATTATCCTTTGCATATTCCACTTCCACTCCACAACCAATTATGCAATCGGTGGAGAATAAAATACAACAAAAATAATTGTTGTTTCTCTTTCATTTGCATGTTGTCAATGAGACGAATAAAAACAGAAGAAGGTGCATAGTCTGTCATGAAATAAACATGGGAATATTTTGGGAAATTAATTTTACTTAATGCACGAACCTAGAAAAAGGTGGTATATGCATATACTAACTTAATACAAATTTCCTCCGCAATGAAGGTCCGTATGTCGCTTCAAAATGAGCTGTGTCCACTTCTATTTGTAGTTATTCAATGCTAATGTGTATAAATACATTTTTAAATCTTTTTAAAGTTTTTTTTTTTTTTTTTCATTCCATGCGGGTGAAATCATTCTCTATATTTTCATATAAAGAATTTAGAATGGAGTGTCCAGTTTTTAAAAAAAATAATTTTTTTTATATTCACTGTGCAGTTAACTTATAAAAAAAGTTTCATCAAAATCGTATCATAAGGGCCGAATATCAAATAGAAGCTACTCTGATGCACATGGTTATTTGCAATTTAAACCGATGTCTGAATATGTTCACCCAACCTTTTTCAAACTGTCTGATATTTTTAATGATAGGCAAACAGGAAAAAAACTAATTTTTACAATACCTACACCCTCCTCTTTTTTGTATTGAAAAGAAAACATGTTTTATTGTTAAATCTGACGCTCTTTGCAAAGAAATGGAAGGCAAATTTAATTTTAAAGATGCGCATTATCATCAAAGGGTTGCTTTTGTTCCGCCATCCTTATAGGGCCCATACACAACACAGACACGTCGCTGCAGACCTTAAGTCTGTGCAAACATGCCTTCGCCACACACGGTACAGACAATCTGCACAGACATTAGTTTGTATCGTTTCGTCGTGGTCGTCGGATCGTAAAAATGGGGAATACTGCCTGCCGACTTCTTTAAATTTTGCCGAATGGATGAATGAAATTTAATGAAGCTGCTACAAAAAATATGTCCATTAATAAATAAACAAACAACTTTAACGAGGGAACCGATTTATTCAAGCGAGAGGCCTTCAATTATGTTTACGCCGTGAATTTTCTCGCTCGTCTGTGCAAAATTCACCATACACGACACAGACAGTCGTTGCAGACCAAGAAAAATTCAAAAAATGTTGAATTCACGCATACGGTCGGGGTCGCTACAAACAGTCGACAATTATACACACGACACAGAAGATCTGCGCAAACATTTGCACAACAACAAAATATATTGGTCTGCAGCGACGTGTCTGTGTCGTGTATGGCCCTATTACAGCGAACCTATGAGGTATGAGTATGACCAATCAAAGAAAATGTAGGGCACGTACTTTTGTTGACCTGTCATGAGGATCGTGTCGGTGTGATGTTTAGATGTGAAAGTGATCGAATGCGCATCGTTCTGGAAGAAGAGCGACCGAAACGGAGCACACAGAGAATCATTAGCAAAAAATATGACGTTGCACATGTGCGACAAACCGTGACAATAAAGGAGTGTCCTGCGAAATACCAATAACCTGTGATTTGTGCATCGACTGTACTGCATCGTTACGATATGTTACACTTCATTTGTATGGTTCTGATTTCTGAAGTGGGGGAGGGAAGTACGAGTAAAATAGCAACTGGAAATGATCACTTCTATAAATAAGAAGTTTGATTGGCGCTGGGTGACATTCCGTAGGAGACTCCGATTCAACATGTATGTATGTATTCAAATTGAATCGAAGTTTCCTACGAATGAAGTGTAACAACGGTAACGAACGGTTTAAATTGCAAATAACATGTGCATCAGAGTAGTGCTAGCTACCTTCTATTTGATATTATACATTGAGGGATGTAGGTAGGTAAGGTACATACTACAAACATGATAAATAATTAGATTACATGATTTTAAGCAGGGGCGTAGCGAGGGTTCGAGCCTTGGGGAGGTGACTTTCATTGAAATGCCGACTTATTTCAGGAACTTGCCGTTTGCCGACTGCATACAAATCATGAAGATCGGCCCAGCGGTTATCGAGTTATATCTAACGTCTTCGAATTTCACCCCGTAGAAGATGTTTTTTGTATGGGAGGTCCTACGCCCCTTTGTCCAATTTTGACCAATTTTCACAGGAAATATCACGGGCCAATACCTAAATTCACCTGTAAATTTGAGCTCAATCGATTCGGTGGTCTTCGGTATATAAGATTTTGATTGTTTTTGTTTGTATGGGACGCACAATACAGGAATACCCCTAGTCCAATACCTAAAGGACCTTTCACATGCGAACTTAACCTCAAACTAGACATTGTGGGTAGAAACTGATGGCTGACATTCGCGAACTGCCGCGACCAGGGGTGTTACTGTTAAGATTGGTCAAAATTTGACAAAGGGGCGTGGCGCCTCCCACACAAAAAACATCTTCTATGGAGTGAAACTCGTTGACGTTAGATATATGTAACTCGATAACCACTGGGCCGATTTTTATGATTTCTATACAGTCGGCAAGTTCCTGAAATAAGCCGGCATTTCAATGAAAGTAACCCCCCCACGGCTCAAACCCTCGCTACGCCCCTGCGACCGCCCTTAATTGAATCGAAACTAGCTAAGTTTCAAGGAGTTCATGTGGAACCTTTGAAAATGCGACTTGTATGTGTACATTTACAAGTTTAAAACCTATACCTAATGAAAATCCAAACCTAAGACCTAATTTTTGAAAATTCCTCGTTGATTTGCCGACTCTTGAAAAGCGTGGGGAGGAGGGGGGGTTCGACGGCCCGCTTAAATATGGGTGTTTAAACACATTTCAAGATTCCCTTAAATTGCAAATAAAAATTGTCCAGTGGTGCGGGATATGTTTAATGTGCATGTGATCGATTAAGATAGAGATAGATATACGAAATAGATATGTGAAATTTGATCGTCTGTAGTTACACAGTTTTTGAGATATTCAACTGCTGAAATGGGTCTAAGAACTTAATTTAATTTTACATAATTTGGGATTGGAACGTTACTTGTTGGTGGGATTTTATTTTAGATGACTTAGTTAAATAGAGACAGGTAGATGCATTAGAAAAAAATTGATTTATATGATTTAGGTGGTTTCGTATTGGAAATATGGGGATAACAATCTGGGCGCTTAAATTTCGAATAAAAGTTGCTCAGTAGTGCGGCCTATCTTCTAATTGATACCATCGATTAAGAATGATGTCCATATTAGATACTTATAATTTCATCGTTTGTAGTTCCACAGTTTTTTAAATATGGAAAATAACATTTATTGTTTGTTAGAAGTGATTTTTGTTGCTGATATGAGATAGGTAATTACATTAGATAAAAGCATATTCCAGCCGCCACAGCTCCCTCACAGGGGAAATATATGACCGCTTAAATAGGGGGTTTTGTGTTTTGAGCACATTTTGGCTTTCCCTTAAATTGCGAATAAAAGTTGTCCAGTAGTGCGGGTGATGTTTAAAGTACATGTCATCGGTTGTGATGGATGTTTATAATTATAATAGATCTGTGAAATTTGATCGTTTGTAGTTACACGAGTTTTGAGAAATTCAACCGTTTATTGTTAGCTTAAATTTCGCTTAAATCTCAAATAAATCATTCACCGTTAGGGCGATGGGCACAATTTGTATTTTGTTAGATTGGTAGGGTTGAGCACTTTTGAAAAAAGAAGATTTCATAATTTTTTTTAGTGTGGTTTTGGAGACAACGGCTAATTTAATCTAATTTTTTTCAAATGGTCATAACTTTCTAACGGTTGAACTACAAACGAAAAAAACTTCACTACAAACAACTACAAACTATTGCCTATCGAACTGTAAAAGTCTAAACCTTTTTTTGAAAAAGTGCGGGCAAACTTCACATAGGTTGGCAAATTGCCAAAAAATGCACTATTTAAAAACAAGTCTGACTGGCGAAGCGGAAAAGCTGATATGTCATATGGTACCAACAGAGGAAAACTATGACGCAGCTTGGAAGATCATTAACGACCAATTTCAAAACAAGCGGTTGCTTGTTGATCAAATTGATCCACGATACGACTCAAGAATGCCTGCTAGCATTACAAGGCATGGGAATCGACACATCTACGTGGGATCCAATGCTCCTCCACGTTCTAGTAAAAAAACTGGACGCCAACACACACACATTGTGGGAGCAATCCATCAAAAAACCAAAAATTCTACAACCATTGTCCGAGTTTCTTAAATTTCTAGAGACAAGATTTCAATAGCTTGAAGCGTTGGGCTGTAAGCCAAAGAGTAATGACAGAAGATTGGCCGCTCAGAGGGGTCTAGCTACGACATTAATACAACACAGTGCCTATTCGTGCAAAATGATGCAAAGGAGATCATCAATTGTTCGCTTGCAACATGTTCTTGCAAATGACACCATCTCAACGGTTGGCGCTGGTGAAGAAATCGAACTGTATTAATTGCCACATCATCAAAGTGTTTGTCTCGGAGATGCAGACATTGCTCGAATAAACATAATACACTTCTACATCTGGACAATGCAGTTCAGACCCCGTCAGGTTCCGGCAGAGACACATCAAACAAAACAATCAACAAAAAGAGCCGGCCAACAGACTCAGCCAACTCAACCAACGCAACTTTACCGCAGCAAATTCCGTCTTCCTCAAACATAGCTAGTGTAGCTCTACATGCAAATAATGTAACAAACATCTCTCAACCCAATAGTTCGCTAACGGCAGCTGACAATAGTCCAAAACAAGGCTGCATCTTCCTTAGCACCGTTAGTGAAACTAGTAAATAACAGTGGAACCAGTGTCCCCTGTCGTGCTCTCCTGGACTATGGTTCACAAGTCAATATTATTACGGAGAGAATGATGCGCAAACTGGAGATACCACTCACACGTAACACAACAATTGTGAACGGTATAGGACAGTCAAGAGAGACGCGAGACTCATCTTAGGGAAAATGTTGAGTTATTATCCGACGTAACCGGCTATTCAACAAGGACAGAAGCGATCGTGTTGCCGCAAATAGTATCTCCACAACCCTCACAGTCAGACGACTTTTCTAGATGGCAGATACCAAAGAATATCAGACTGGCAGTTTCCCAATTCAACGAAACCATCCGCATTGATCTATTAATCGGGGCTGAACACTTCCATCAACTTCTGTGCATTGGGCAAATAAGGCTAGGAAATGACCTCCCACTTTTTCAAAACACCCTCCTTGGATGGGTCGTTACGGGTAGGGTTGGTGAGGCATCAACCATGCCTGCGACGTGTGACGTTTTTACGCAAGATGAATCGCTAGAACAAGCAATTGAAAGATTCTGGGAAATCGAGAAACTACCGGAGTCTAATTGAGAATGGACATTAGCAGAGCAACATTGCGAGGAACATTTCAATCAGACGGCAAAAAGGGACGAGTCAGGATGGTTTTCTGTAAGGTTACCCTTCTCCATAGAACCAACGAAATTGGGTGCTTCCATAGACATAGCATTGAGTAGGTTCTACGCATTAGAACGACGGTTAGCAAGGGACATCGACCTAAAGAAACAATACGTTGATTTCATGGATGACTACAAGGACCTGGGACACATGGACGAAATTGACCGATGGTACTAGTTAATCTGGTGGAGAGCCTACGGAACAACAACAGCCCCATACTTGGCAACTAGATGTCTACAGAAGTTGGCTCAAGATAATGAAGCTACCTACCCATTAGGCTCAAAGGCATTGCAGAGGGACTTCGATGTAGATGACGCAATGACTGGTGCAAATAGTATACCAATGTCAAGGGACATTCAGACACAATTATCAGCATTCCTTCAAGAAGGGGGATTCAAATTGAGAAAATGGAGCGCAAATCACAAGCAATTACTAGAAAACATACCACTGGAGGATCAGGAAATTTGTTTTGACGATCATGAAGGATTTGTGAAAACACTTGGATTGATATGGCTGCCAAAATCAGATGTATTCAGTATAAAAATTAATTGCGAACCACAAAAACGAGTCACCAAGAGATCAGTGGCATCTGATATAGCAAAACTTTTCGATCCACTCGGTATTGTTGCACCGGTAGTGATCGTAGCCAAATTGTTTCTTCAAGGGAAATAAAACATGTTTGGGATACTGCCCTTCCAGTGGAAATGTGTACAAGGTGGTGCAAGTATCGTAAACAGTTACAAGCATTAGATCAAATTCGAATACCAAGGCATGTATTTGCTCAAGGTGTTCCCACGTCAGTTCAACTCTACATATTTGCATCCGAGAAGGCCTATGGTGCTGCCGTGTACGTAAGGTCCATTAACAAGGATGGCATGATAATAGTACGACTGCTTTGTTCCAAATCCAGAGTGGCACCAACCACCAAGACTGCTTCAGGAATAAGTCCATTGACTATCCCACGACTTGAATTATGTGCTGCCTTTTAGCAGTAGAATTAGCTAGCCGAGTGAAATCCGACCTACAGATTGATGGAGGATCTATATATTTCTGGACGGACTCCCAGATAGTGCTCGACTGGATCAACTCGGACGCACAATCATTCCAGGCCTTCGTAGGTCGTCGCATCGCAACTATTCAACGATTATCTATCAGCATGCAGTGGCGACACGTCCGGTCAAACGAAAATCCAGCGGATTTCTATAAAGAGGAATCACCCCAGAAAAAATTACAAGAACATAACTTGTGGTTCTACGGTCCAAAATTCTTAAGTGGGAAGGAATCGTTATGGCCACCACCGTATGCAAGACACAGCCCGTGTGCGGAAGAAAGAAAACGAACAGCTTTACCAGTCAGCGTGGGAACCCCAGAAGACTTGTTGGAAAAAATTAAGCATTAGAACTCATTTTCTAAACTAAAAAGGTTAATAGCCTACTGTCTACGTTTCATAAGTTTGATTAAAAATGGTCAATTCCGTGTCAAGATCCGTGCGATGCGACATTCACATTCACAGCTGTCTAAACCGATCTCGCCGTTAACAATTGCAGAACTCGATGACGCTCTTCAACTCATTGTAAGGCACATTCAAAAATGCGAATTCAAGGCAGCCATTCTTCACTTAAAGAAATACAAGGATCTAGACACAAAGAGTAAACTAATCGGGCTCTCTGCTTTCTTGGACGAAAACGATCTCTTGCGGGTAGGAGGAAGGTTACAGGCATCGGCTTTATCTTACGACGCAAAGCATCCAACATTATTACCTTATACCCACCCGTTCGTGAAAATGCTGATGACAGATATCCACTCTGAAAATTTGCACGTGGGACCTCAAGGGTTATTAGCTATAACTAGACAACGTTTTTGGCCGATCAAAGGAAAGAACAGCGCGTTCAATCGTTCAGCAATGCACAGACTGCATCAGGGCTAAGCTTAAAATATACTCTCAGATGATGGGGAACTTACCAGCCCATCGAGTTCGGCCAGCGCGTCCATTCATCAAATGCGGCGTGGATTTTTGCGGCCCAATATGGATTCATTACCGTTCGAGGGGCAGCCGTCCAAAAAAGAGCTACCTTTCAATATTTTGCTGTTTTAGTACGAATGCCGTTCATAGCAAGTCGTCAGCGATCTATCCACAGACGCGTTTATCGGTGCATTAAAGAGGTTTATTGGTCGGCGAGGGCATTGTAAAAACCTTTATTGCGACAATGCCACTAACTTCGTCGGCGCTAGGAATCAATTAAGTAACTGAGTTACAAACGGCAATATACTCAACCAAGGCTGAAGATCAAATATCTACCACCTGCAACTCGAGAGGAATAGAATTCCATTTCATCCCTCCAAGGGCTCCTCATTTCGGAGTGGGAAGCGGCCGTCAAATCAGCAAAACATTTGCTTCAGCGCAAAATCGCCTCAGCATCATTAACCTATGAAGAACTGTGCACCCTGAGGAGTTATCCTGAATTCAAGGCCACTCACCGCCCTCTCTACTAATCCAAACGATCTAACTGCAGTAACCCCAGGCCACTTTTTAATAGGAGAGCCTCTAAGGGCTATAACCGATCCGCATGCAGAACCAGTACGAAGAAATCTTAGCAGCAGATGGAAACTAGTCTCTCATATCAAAGAAGTTTGCTTGTCCTGTAACAGAAGGAGTTATGGAAAGTTGATGTCCTCGCTGTTGTCAAGTGTACTGTATGTATTGAGGCGGCATAGTAAACAAATTGTGCACTTTGTGATGAAAGCATGCAATTTTTACCATGGAGGACACATTATATGAAAATGATTTTAAGATATTGGGGCACTTCAGATTGCGCCCTAAAGGGGTTTGTATGGGAAATTTTTTATTTTTCATCCGATTGCCTTCAAACTCTGTTTATGTACTCTCTATGAGAAGTAAAGAAAACTAATTTCTCCGATTTTGGAAATTCAATTCTTAAAGGGGTAAAAAGGGGGTCAAAGTTTGTATGGGACAATTTTTATTTTTCATCCGATTGACTTCAAACTCGGTTTATGTACTCTCTATGAGAAGTAAAGAAAACTAGTTTCTCCGATTTTGGAAATTCAACTCTTAAATACTGAAATACTCCTCTCCAAATTAATTGATCCCCAAGTGAACCGATGAAAGAGAGTCCGTGATTTTTCTTACGTGGCTTTTCGGACTTGAGAATTTCATTTGTGCAGTAAATTTTTCAAGAAACAGCAGTAAAACCAACAGCAGTAGATTTTTTGTTTGTATTGGAAATCTGTACATATGTATTTAAAAAAAATTATTAGTTTTTCATAAATCGATCTGTTTGAATCTTTATTGATAACGAGAGCAGTTTTTTTATAGCGTTTTTTGGGCTCTTCAGATTCTTCTCTCAGATTTCAGATTTTGCCTGTGCAATCGAATTCTATTCAGTCGTTAAATTTTAAATTGAATTACATATTCGAAATGTGCCCTAAAATTGATTTATTTAAATTTGTAAATTAATAATCTGAGAAATGCTTTCGATTCCAAAATAGTGACCTAGAGAAAAATAAAAGTGTTCTTTGCTGAATATTTAAATACGCCATTAGTTGTTGACGACTGAAGTGTAAGGAAGTAACTGATAAATCTGGTCAAATATGACCGCCATGTACTTAGGGCCTAGATTCGCAGATGACAGTTTCTCATTGAACGACTAACGGAATAAAATTCCAGATACGCAGAGACGCATACCCAAACAGAATTCCTGGATCCGCCCCTGATAGCCGGGATTTGGTTTGCGACCAAATCACATCAAGAAGCATATGCACGCAAGTTATCCAAGAAATTCAGTACATCCTTCAACAACTCATTGATCAGAATGAAGTACTCATCACTCAATCTCAGCCTAGACCACAAAAGGCAAAAAGAGGAGCTGTGGACGCCATCGGCAACATCGCTAACGTACTTTTCGGAGTTCTTGATTCTCGATACGCCGAAGAAATGGCTGATAATATTGATAAGGTATACGTCAATGAAAATCATCTTCTTGAGTTATTCAAGAACCACACGTCAATATTAGACTCCACTGTGAACATCATGACAAAACCACCAGCATAACTTACTGGTTGCGCAACTGGAACAAATCATCAATCGCATACATAACCTCACCGAAAACTCATATCAAATAAAGGTTCAGCAATTATTCTCATCATGGCCATATTTCACCACACCAATTGAAGGAAGAAGCCATCAAAATTAAAAATCATCTACCATCAGGTCTTCACCTCCCGTTTGAACTAAACAATATACAGGCACTATACAAACTTATCAAATATCAACTTGTGTAAAGTCAACATGCTCAATAATATACCATCGCTGTCAACATGCAGACTGAAGATCGTTGAAACGCCCCCAGTCTGGTCAAAAATTCCAAACACCAACGAATGGATCTATGCCGTAATTAATGAAACCCTATTGAATGTAGTATGTGACAGTCAACATCATCGCTTCTAACAATCAGTGGAACCGGCCTCCTAAAACTGCAACCAACCTGTGTCGTAAGGCAAAATTACTTAACGCTGAAAGCTCACCGCATATATTCCAGCAATATTCGTGTATCACAAACCAGATTCTTACAAGCTATAAGCCTACCCAACGTGACACGGTTGGCAGCACTTCATCATTATACGACCAATGTCAGCACACAGATCACAGAACTTGAAGGCCTACGTGACCAAATTAAGGCCCAGCAAACAGAACTTCCTAACCAGCTTCATCATCATAACATCCGGCATACCATCGTGGGTTCCTGCGGACTATTCTTAGCGGCTGCTGTTGTAATATATATATATACTGTGGAAACACAAACAAACGAGTTGCAAAAGGACGACGGCCAACCCAATACCAAAACCCTTCACGATTACATCTAATAATCCGAGGATCATCAGCGAGGGGCAGGATGTTTAGTTTTTAGAATAAAATTATTATGTTTAGCCATAGGAATTAATATTAAATTATCGAATAAAAACGTTCCAACATATCGCAATGCACCCTATATACAATTATACAGCGAACAGCATGCCCCATATTAAATAATTATTATATCTCATATTGCACTATACCTGCTGCATTCAAGTAACACGATAAATCATAAAATGGGAGTCGGACAGAATCCCGAAAAATGTAATCCCGAAAGCCCAAAATCCCGAAAATTCAAAATCCCGAAAGCCCAAAATCCCGAAAATCCAAAATCCCGACAACCCTCAATCCCGAAAAACCAAAATCCCGAAAAGCCACAATCCCGAAAATCCACAATCCGGAAAATCCAAAATTCCGAAAGGCCAAAATCCCGAAAGTGAAACTAAAAATTTGATTGTTGCAACAAAAATATAAGCCAAATTTATTTAACAAAATAAACAAAATAACAAACTTCAAATAAATAAAACATAACAAAAACAGTTTAAGTCTTATTAACAAAAACATATAAAAAACGATCCATGACAAAACAATATCTAATACAAGTTCATATTGTACGCAATTCCTGTTAGAAAACTTATTTCAGAACGCTCGTTACGTTCCGCGTAAAATTTTGTAATTTTTTTTTCCTTCGTCACGTAACGTTTTCTTAGTTGTTGCATCTCACCGGCAATTATTTTAGCCAAACATGTTTTCACACGGATTTGCTCTTCACATAAAATAGCAATCAGTGAATATAGGTACACCAATGTGTGAATGCCCTGCGAGAACTTTCAGCCGGCGGCGGAGCCACACCTCTACGTTGTTCTGTGTCCGCGGCAGATTTTGTTTCAAAAGGTTACAAACCGACCAAAAATTAGGAGTATGCAGGACTACCTGCAAGTCCGTAACGTTTTCTTTTTCTACTCACTTTGTATTACGATGTTCACTGGCAAAATCTAGTCGGTCAGCTATCACACTATATGAGATCAGCACAACAGAATGAACATTGCGAATTGCAGCGTGAATGAACATTGCGAATTGCAGCGCAACATTACAAAACATTATTACGGTAAATGGGATGGACAAACACTTGTCTATCTTACATTCAAAACAAAATAAAGAATCTCGAAAACGAGATCCCGAAAAATTATATAAAATGAAAAATTTGCGCAAATTTGCGCAAATTTTTCATTTTATATAATTTTTCGGGATCTCGTTTTCGGGATTCTTTTTTCAGGATTTTGGCTTTTCGGGATTGTGGGTTTTCGGGATTTTGGTTTTTCAGGATTTTGGGTTTTCGGGATTTTGGATTTTCGGGATTTTGGATTTTCGGGATTTTGGATGTGCGGGATTTTGGTTTTCGGGATCGTGTCCCCAATCCTCATAAAATTTACCTCCGGTTTTTGTCGCGTAAGAATAAGTCATATTTATGTCAGATGTTATGCAATCATGTTAATATAAGTCGTGTTTATGTCATATGTTAGGGTAAGCATTATTTTTCATATAATTATTACCAAAATAAAAGCTGGAAGCCAGATATTATCAAGCAGTTGGTCAAAGCCTTTAATTTAATTATTCCAAGTGAGTCTGCTTGGAGCTTCATACTCGTGAGTGTTGTGGGGTACACACGTATCGAGAATAGCTTAAACAATAATATAGCTTATATGTCTTAAAGTAAACAAAAAATAAAATAAAAATCATACAACACGAAGTGAAACAAAGTGCAAAATAATAGTTTCATTCGGATTTTGTTTTTATAAATTCTTTTATTACAAACAAAGAAAAAGAAAAAAATGAATTGCCTGTGTGAAAAAAAAGTCGAACGCAGTGACTCTAAAATTGAGTGCAATGATTGTAAAAAGCTTTTCCATGCAAAGTGTGTTAATGTGCTACCAGCAGATATTGAATTTATGAAAAAAACCCGTAATATCTGGAGGTGCTCTCAGTGCTCTACTTCGCGTAGAAAATCATTCTCCACTGAGAGCCCACTCCCCGGTTCTCATCACAAAAGACCAGCTTATGCAATTGAAACCGAAAAACAATCAAATAACACCATAACAATTGAAATGGTTTATAATGAAATCCATGAATTAAAAAAAATTAACCAGGACTGCTTGTCTAAAATTACTGTGCTACAAAATGAAAACATTGAACTTAAAACGGCAGTGAATGTCTTGCAAGAACGTATTAATATTTTGGAGCAGTCAAAACTAAGTAATACAATTGAAATCTTCAACGTACCAGATGTCAACAATTCTACTGCATTACAAACCGCATTGCAAATTGTCCGCGTCGGAGTGGGTGTCGAGCTGAGTGAGAGTGACATTAACTCCTGTTTCGTAAAACAAGTCAAAACAAAGAGAGCTGCTTCTAACTCAAACAACTTGGCCAATCCCACTACCAACGTATTATCTATTAATTTCACTCGTCAGATCATAAAAGAGAACATTATGAGAACAAAACAACAGAGAAGACAAAAACTAACAACTAAACTGCTGGGCGACAATCAGGATGGCTCTCAAATTTTCATCAACGACGGCTTAACGTCCCACATGCGAGCACTCTTCAACGCCACCAAAAAAGTTAAAATAGAAAAAAAATTTAAGTATATATGGATGAGGAATAGCATAATATTTTTGCGTAAAAATGAGGGAGATAGTGTTATTAAAGTGAGGTGTTTTGAAGACCTCAATAGATTGTAAATCTATAATCTATTTATTACAATGATTAAAAGCAACTCAAATTACCAAAAAAATTAT
Source organism: Cheilosia scutellata (assembly GCA_955612985.1). Lineage (NCBI taxonomy): Eukaryota > Metazoa > Arthropoda > Insecta > Diptera > Syrphidae > Cheilosia > Cheilosia scutellata. The sequence goes on from OY015311.1 coordinate 56,836,231, forward strand.
GCTATTCCCACCATTTCTACACTGATTACTCATCAGAATATACGTAGTATGAGAGCAAATTTTAATTCTTTTTTAACTCACTTGAATGCTTGTAATATTAATGCTGATTTTATTGTTTTGTCTGAGATTTGGTTGTACGACAATGAAATATCCAACTATAATATTCCTGGCTATGAACCATATCCAAATTGCAATAATTCATACAGCTCAGGTGGTATCGTAGTATATGTAAAAACAGAGTACCAACATAGATGTGATGTGGTTAAAATTAGTATGAGTAGTGCCGATGTCTTAAAAATCAATTGCCATATTTGTGACGAAAAGTTTACCATTTTTTGTGTTTATCGCTTGCATGAAAACAATTTAAGCAGGAATGTTTTTATAGAGCAGATGAATGGTTTACTTAAGGATGTAAAGACGAAGAACTTATTGGTTGTAGGAGATATTAATATAGACATTTTAAAAAATTGCATAGACACTGACAACTACATGCTACTAATGTCATCATATGGCTTGGAACCTTATGTAATGGAACCGACTCGTATCACAGACTCATCACAAACATGCATCGATCATATTTTTGTAAGGTTAGACAAACATTTTTCATTTAAATTATCTGCTGAAGTGCTAGATCACAAAATTACCGATCACTGTATGACTAACTTAAATATAGCTAAACTCCAATCGAATAGTTTTAATAAATATTTGCCTTTTAGGGCAACTAAGAAAGTAAATTTTAATAATCTAATAGGTTGTTTGATGTTTGAGTTTTGGAAGCCTGTGTATACAGAAAATGATCCCTCGGTAGCATACGATATTTTTCTTAATATTTTAAAAAATCATATTGCAAGTTGCACTGAAATACTGAATCCAAAGAAGTGCAGTTTAAAACGCCTTAGGCCGTGGATAAGTAGAGAACTACTAAAAAAAGTAAATGAAAAAAATGAGATTCGGAAAAAATGTTTACGCCATCCACTTAATACGAAATTAAAGAAATATTATTTAAAGATAAATGAAGATGTAAAAAAACAGGTGCAGTATAGTAAAGATAAATACTATTCTGATAAGCTTTCAAACTGTAGAGGGAATGTGAAAGAAGAATGGAAAGTCGTGAATAATATCCTTAACAGTCAAACTGATAAAAACGAGATTCTAACAATTGAAGTTGAAGGTGCAACAATATCTGATCCAGTCTCTATTGCTAATCATTTTAACGATTTCTTTGTGTCTGTGGCAACTCAATCAAAGCAGCTCCCTCCACAAAATAATTGTAGTTGTAATTTATATGCAGATGTAGTTGATGACATATCTCAAAGCAATAGTTTTGTTTTTAAACCGTTTACTCCGTTTGAAATTCATAAGCAAATCATGTCGCTTGATAACAAAAACTCCAGCACTTCTGACGGTATCACAAACTGCCTTCTAAAACGTATATCACTGTTTATTGTTGATGTTTTGAGTCATTTATTTAATTTGAGTGTTAATTGTGGTAACTTTCCCTCGTCTCTAAAAGCGGCTGACGTTATTCCCCTGTTTAAAAAAGGTGCTAGAACTTTAATGTCGCAGTACAGGCCTATCTCTATACTTCCAACATTTTCTAAATTATTTGAAAAACTTGTAAAAGTGCGCATAATTTCTTTTCTCAATAAGAATAACTTTTTTAGTGATGATCAATTTGGTTTTCGAGAGAGGAGATCCACTGAAGATGCCATACTTAAATTGAGTAGTGAAATTAATAATGGTTTTAATAACAATAATACTAGTATAGCTCTCTTTATAGACATGACTAAAGCATTCGATATGGTTAACCCCAATATACTTTTAGACAAATTATACAAAGCTGGGTTCAGAGGAGTAATTTATAACTGGTTTTCTTCGTACTTGTCGGGGAGAAGTCAACGAGTAAAAATAGATGGAAAGTACAGCGATGAATTAAAAATTACTATTGGTGTACCCCAAGGATCAGTCTTGGGGCCAATTTTATTTTTAATATATATAAACTCTTTGTTTATACAAAACTTTAGTAGTCGTATAACAGCTTTTGCTGACGACATCACATTTACGTATACAAACAAAAACTTATTTGAATCAGCAGTAAAGCTGCATATGGACTTACAAATACTACGTCAATGGTTCGCCAAACATGAGTTACTTATTAGCAACAAAACTAAACTTATGGTTTGTAACTTAAAAGGTTCATGTCCGAATGATTGCGACATAATCTTCCACTCCGCTGCTTGCACAAAATTGTCCTTAGCTGTTCATACTTGCGGACAATGTAATTTTTCAGCAGTTTCTGTGTGTAGTCCAAATTGCTTTAAAGTTGAAAGTGTTGAACGCTTTAAGTATCTAGGGGTTTTAATTGATAAGAATCTAAGCTGGAAAGCGCATGTAGAGGAGTTAAAAAAGTATATGTTATCTGTTACGCGTAAATTGTATCTTTTGAAACCACATTGCTCAAAAAAAATTCTTTTAATGATATACTATGGACTTGCGCACTCGAAATTACAATATGGTATTGCAAGTTGGGGTGGAATATACAATTCGACAATTGAAGTATTAAACATTGCCCAGAAACATCATATAAGAATTATTTGTGGAGTGAACAGGTTAACAAATAGCTGGCCCTTATTTTACAATCTCCGAGTATTACCAATAAGTCATCTTTACATCTTTAAAGTTCTAAAAGTATTTTTCTTGCGAAGCGGTTATAGCGCTACTCTCAGAAGCTCAAGTGCTTACGGGTTAAGAGTAAATAATATGGCAGTTGTAAACATCCCTGTAGCTAGAAAAACGCACTTTTTGAAATTTTATACTGCGGCGGCGCCTAGGATTTTTAACAAATTACCGTATGAAATAAGAATAATAACACAACCCGCGTTATTTTTCAATAAAATTAGAAAATGGCTTTTTAGTATGGATATTTCTATGGTCAAAATGTTGTTGAACTCAGCTTATATTTCGTAATCTTCTTTATTCTGCATATATGCACATTAAATTTTTAATTTTTTTCTTTTTTCTTTTAATAAATTGTATCTAAAGTAAATTTTCTGTAATTACCCCACATGAAACACAAAAATGTTATTATTTTAATTGATGATGGTTCATTCGCCTCTAGTCACTCAAGTGCTACAGAATGATACCTATTTCTAAAAATGTTTAATTCTTTCTTTAATTGAAAATTGTAAAATATTTATTACGAATTTTGTATTAACATTTCGTCACCTCAGTATTGGAGTGACACATATGCATTTTTGCCATTTTTGAGTTAGGAATGATTTCTAAGAGACAAAAAGGAGATCTTTCGTTTGGTGTAATTAAATCTGTCCTATCTCCATTACTGCCAAAGATATCAGTGTTACAAATGATATAAACGCACTTATGGGAATAAATTGTCAGTATTGGTCTGCCACATAAGCCTTTGTATGTGAAGTTCACATTTTCGTATGAACTTTTCTGAAATTTCTTAAATATTTTAAATGACCTATACATACAATAGAACTAAAATGATGCTTCAATTGCAAACACCAATTCAGTGCTTAAAATGATCTAAACATACAATTCTTCCTCAAAAGTGCTTCATATGCACAATAGTTTTTCAGTGTTTAAATGATACATACAAAGCACTCCAAGTTAATTTTTTGAGCATTAAAATTGATTTCAGTGCATAAGTGATACATACAATACAGTTGTCTCCATAAATGCCTTATAGACAGTTACTGTTGTTCAGTATTTAAGTGATACATACATACAATTCATTTCTCAAATCCCTTAAACGCTTTGTAGTTGAATGTATAACTGGCACACACCATTATAACTTGGGCCAAAAGTAACACAATTTATCATAATCATGAACAAATTTCAGTGTTATGATCATGAGTGCGGTTGATGTTTTTTGCATTTTTGCAAAGAATCAAGCCTTATAAGATGTCATTGTAAGTACACTTGAGACTATGAAAAAGTCAAAGAAGTCACTCCAAGGAGAACAACGCGTAAAATGAAAAGAAAGCATTGATCAAAAAGGCTTATACCAAAAGTATTAATATAATTTTATTTATTTATTGAAAACATTTTGTTTATGTGGTTATCCAATGGGCCAAAAAATCAATTTGTTTTTAACCTAGATCACTTGTCATGTTCCATTGGGCAAAAAAATCTACGTTTTTTATCCGGATCACTTTTTGCAGATCTCGTTATTTTTCAAGATTTACACATACTCTCACTAATCAAAATATACTTTGCACAGCTATTTTACATCATTCAGAATTTGTTTTTAAAACAAAATTACTAAAAGCCTCTTGAAAAGCAATTATTCAGAACAAAACCGTAAATAATGGACATGGACTTAATTTTGGAGCAATTGCTATCATCTTCTTAATTTTTTTTTATTCTTAATCTGTGTCATCTGTGGATTTTGATTCTTCGTCGATATGTTTATCCAAGTTCGTATGTCTCCATCGACAAACGAAAACAATTTGCACAGCTGATGTACTGTCAAATAACGCACTAATACATTTACAAAAGCAGATCAATCTGCTTCATGTTCCATGTGTCACGAAAAATCTGAGATCTGAATAAAAATTGGATGAGCCCAATGGAAAATCACATTAGTCGACGAAGTTTTCATGTTTTGGAAGTTCAAGTTATGTTTCATTTTTCTGGATTATATTTAAAATATATTTTTTAAAATTATGTTATGAATTAATAATTGGATACAATACATATTTTGTTTTATTTTTTTTTTCCCTCTGAATTAGTGCCTTCAGAGGGTAAGAAAGGAAAAAAAATAATTTATTATAATTTTTAAAAGAGCTGAAATATTGGATTTTTAGATCCCAGTTATAAACAAACGTAGCTATATTACAGAACTATTTTTCTTTGAAACGATAACTTACCTTGTTTTTTACATACAAAAATAAGTTTAACAAAAAAAACGAAAAGAAAAATAAAATAACAGCAGTTCAAAAAAATGCTTTTATTTTAACTTTTGTATGAAAATATGCCACATACGCATTCAAAAATCACAATCTCGTTCCATATTTAAATGCCACATAGGTTGGTCAAAAAGTGCCTCATACCATACAAATACGAATTATTTGAAAAAAAAGATCATGCCACATATGCAATTTCCTTTTTTTCAACTTGAGATTACAAAAAAACCAATCGCCCAAATGAAACAAGAACTAAAGTGTAAGTAGAACTCAATAGCCACTAAATTAATAAATTTGTTTCATAGTTGTTTTACTGACGGTTTTTTTTTTATTCGCATTCAAACTTTAAACGTCGTTTTCTCGAAACTAGGTTTTTGTCGTTTAGATCACTCCAATACTGAGGTGACGATTTTAAGAAAATAATAATAAAAAAAAAAAAAAAAAAAAAAAAAAAAAAAAAAAAGCTGCCAATTTAGTATTCTCTCGATTGGGTGTTCTGATGTACTATTACTATCAGCAATACCACTGCCAGAGTGCCAGTGCCAGTAAAGATACAAGAATCTTGGTCTGTTAAAATACATAGCGATACAAGAATCGCTAAACAGATCAATCTGCTTTCATGTTCCATGTGCCACGAAAAATCTGAGACCTGAGATCTGAAATAAAAATCTGATGTGCTCAATGGAAAACCACATCAGTTTTTCACAAATATTTTACATGTTTCATAATATTTACTTGCGCATTTTGTGGCTGCATTCAGATATCAACATTTTAAATTGACAAATGAATTTTTGCGCGCCCTTCCAATTTATAATTTTAGTAGGAACTTGTGTGATGGAATCAGCTGACACAAAACTCATCCAGGGATTCGTAAGTAAAAATCATTTTATGTGACGTGTTGATTACTGACCTACGGAGTGACAATAGTGTTGTTGCAACGCAACAAACCCGAGAATTCACACCATCGGCATCAGCACATAATCGATGATCTGATTTGCCGTCGGCAAATACTCGTTTCTGTGCAACAGCTCAAACGCTAATAAATCGAGCATACAATTACCCAAATGCAAATTTGGGCGCTCAGAAGAGCAGCAGCAAGCCGATGCGAAAAAATGCATTGTTTACATTAATTGGCTCCACCCACTGAGCAACTCGGGCCAGCAAGATATGGACGTATGTGTTGGTGACGGCTAAACTCGCTGATCAGCTGGCGATTAGACAAATGATGCGCGGGGCGGGAGCAGACTAGCGGTGGAGATGAGGTGTGGACGATTTTGGCAAAAAACGGATAACCGTCGAGCAGATCCGCAACCCCAAAGTCAACGACCAGGAAATAGTCAAGGACAGCTGGAACCAAGTTTACGTACGGAAGTACAAAAAATCTAAATTCACATTCCCAGTTGTAAACCCAAAGCGGACGAATAAAACTCCCAGCATAAATAAACCAAGTGGTTGTTGTTTTCGTTTTCTTTTTGAAGTTTTTCCGTCGGCTTTTGCTCGATTGTGCTAGGCCCATCGGCAGTTAGCGAATTTGAATTCGTGAATTCAGAAATAAATTTTTGCTAGTGTCCTTGCGACAACAAATGGTCCTTCGAGCCGGATTTTAAGGATTTAAGGACCTACACATTAGTGCAAAAGACAATTAAATAAAAGCTTACAAAAAGACAGAGTGCGTGATTTAATCGTAACGTCAGTGCGTGGTAAATTCCATCCGGAAGTAAATTGTTCGTATTCATCGCCGCCTTTTCATTTGTTCGAGGATTTTCTGGAGCTGGAGCTGAGTTGGTGCTGTTGCTGTTGCTGTGTTGTGCTATCCTGTGCTTAATAAAACTGGTGCGACGAGGGAGCAACGCTAAATAACAGGTGTGTGGCATTTTTTCTAACCTTTATTCAAATTTAATTTATTGATCCTAACGACATCGTGTGTTGTGTGGTCTGCGATCCTTTAATTTAAATAAATAATCTCGCAGTATGAGTAAGGGTAAACTTTCAAATTTGATAGACTCGGTTGAAACCATATCGCTAGAGTTAAACGCTGATTATAGAGCGTATGTAGGTCTCGAAAAATCAACCATATCTATTCACATGAATGAGGCGCGGTTACAAAATTTGGAGCAATCATACGCGGAAGCTAGAGGTCTGCACCAGAAAATTGTTGCAGCTCCGAGTGAGGATGCAAAAGTTGCGTACATGGAAGCATTAACGTTCCATAAACTGAAGGAACTTTACTACAAATATTCTTCCGAATTAAAAACGCATCTTCATACCACAGACAACCAAACCCAAATTCAAGGATTCCTGAATAATTCAATGGCGGGGTCAAAGGCCTTGTCTGTTGAATTGAAGCTCCCCCCGAATAAAATCCCTACATTTTCTGGTTCATTTCAAATGTGGCCGGAATTTAAAAGCTTATTCGAAAGTTTAGTCTACAAAAATGCATCTATATCCGATGTTCAGAAACTTCATTACTTGAAGGCGAATTTAAGCGGCGAAGCTGAACGACTTCTGCGAAATACTGCAATCACTGACGGTTGCTTTGAGTCTGCGTGGGCAACATTAGTCAAAAGATACCAAAATTTACGGTTATTAAAGGACAATCAATTCCGATTATTATTTAATCAACCAAAGCTTGCTCAGGAGTCAGCCGATGACATCAAACAGTTGTTAGATACCACGAACGAGGCTAAACAGTCACTTGAAAACCTTGGGGTCCCTGTCGATTCTTGGGAAGACGTCCTCATATTTCAAACCGTTCAGAAACTGCCGCTCACCACTCTTGCTCTTTGGGAATCTCACATTTCCTCTTATGTTGACTATCCAGCATATTCCTTACTAGAGGATTTTTTACTGACTAGGTCAAGAACTTTAGAAGTTATTGGTCAAACAGCATCACAATTTGCTCAATCTAAGGGCAAAAAACCAACTTCTACCAATGTGCGTTCCTATAATGCAACAGTTTCGAAATGTGCAATGTGTCAGGGTACCCATTCAATAAGAAACTGCTTCAAATTTAAAGCATTAAATGCAAAGAAGAAACAGGACATTGTCAGAAGAAATAAGCTGTGTTTCAACTGCTTATCAAGTTCACACAACACGCAAAACTGCACAAGCATTTTCACATGTTCGCAGTGCAAACAAAAACATCATTCGTTACTGCATGTAACAGAGCCAGCTAACGCAATGCATGTTAATGAGCCCCCCGCTCAACCAACCGCTTTGGCTACTCCACCCGAGGAACCAACTTCCTCCGCCACTTCCGCTTCAGTTCACAACACTTATATAGCCGAAAACAGTAAGTTCCAAACTGTTCTTCTGGCTACTGCGCTTATTAAGGTTTTTCCAAGCGATGGCCAACCAATAATGTTGAGAGCACTGCTGGATCCTGGATCGGAGGCTTCATTCATTTCTGAATCTGCTGCACAAGCCTTGAAGCTTAAAAGAGAAAGGAGCTATACCAACATCTTAGGAGTTGGAGGAACTAACACAGGATATCCAAAAACAAGGTGTCGCTAACAATATTCTCTAATGTCAACGAGAGTTTCAGACTAGAGCTCACTGCGTTGGTGTTAACAAAACTAACTGCAACACTTCCAACGCATAATGTTCCCTGTGGTAACTGGAGCCACATCCAAACACTTGAACTCGCTGACCCAACGTTCAATAAGCCAGGCAAAATCGACGTCATTCTGGGAAGCGATATCTACCCATCAATTCTCCTAGATGGCCTTGTCAAAGGAGCACCAGGCACTCCAATGGCACAAAAAACAGAACTGGGATGGGTACTTTCTGGCAGTGCTTCCCAGAGCAAAAAATCGATTACGTCTCTTCACCTGACCACGGAAATTCAAGACATCGATAAAATTCTGCTAAAATTTTGGGAGCTTGAGGAAGTTGGAAGAAAAAAAATGCTTTCGCCTGAGGATGAACGATGCGAAAGGTACTTTTGTCGAACTCATCAACGTCAAGCAGACGGCAAGTATGTGGTTCAACTTCCGTTCAAGGTAGGAGTACGGCCAGCTTTGGGACTGTCATACAATTCAGCAAGAATAAGATTTCTTCAACTGGAGAAAAAATTCCATTCCAACAAGATGTTCCATCAGGAATACAAAAGGGTGTTGGAAGAATACAAGGAGTTGGGCCATATGTCCGAAGTAGAACAACCATTGCTAGAAGCGCACTATTTCGTTCCCCATCACGCAGTGGTTAAGGAATCTAGTTCCACCACGAAACTGCGAATTGTATTCGATGCATCCTGCAAAACTTCTGATGGTACGTCACTCAACGACCATCTACTCGTTGGTCCAAAATTGCAGGACAACATATTCGATCATGTCAATCGATTTAGAAAGCACAGGGTCGCATTTGTAGCTGATATTAACAAAATGTATAGGCAGATTTGGGTAGATCCAAAGGACTCAATGTACCAGCTTATCTTGTGGAGAGACCAGGAGGATGAAGCTATAAAAGCATATCGGCTAAACACCGTCACTTTTGGCACTGCTGCGGCACCGTATTTAGCGGTTCGCACCTTACAGCAACTATCTGCAGATGAACGAGATGACTATCCGCTAGCAGAGAAAATCGCCAGGACAAATTTCTACGTTGACGACGTTATTCACGGGGCAGATACAGTAGAGGAGGCCCTAGAAATGCAACGTCAGCTCATCACCATGCTGAGCCGTGGAGGCTTTCCGTTGAGGAAATGGGCTAGTAATAGCGAGAAGCTATTAGAAGCAGTTGCCGAAGAGGACAGAGAGGTGCAGATACCGCTGTCATTCGACGAATGTACGGCAATCAAAACGTTAGGGATTCAGTGGCATCCAGGACGGGACACCTTTTCCTTTAAGCTTACTCTTCCAAAACAAAAACGAACCACAAAGAGAACAATTCTTTCAGACATCGCTCGGTTTTACGACCCGATGGGATGGATATCTCCTTGCGTCATCCTCGGCAAAATACTGATGCAAGAGATTTGGAAGCAGCATCAAACCTGGGATAGTGATCTTTCACCCTCAATCGTCACCACATGGCATAACTTGAAGACGGAACTAAATGAACTAAGAGATATCGAAATACCACGCTGGATACGTTTCACCAACGAATCGCAAATTGAAATCCACGGCTTTTGCGATGCGTCCGAAAAGGCATATGCTGCAGCCGTGTACATTCGAGTGATACACAGAGGAACAGCACACACTAATTTGCTGCTGTCAAAGACCAGGGTTGCACCTCTTAAAACCCAATCACTCGCACGGTTAGAACTGTGCGGAGCGGTGTTGCTATCACACTTATTGGTACACACCATAGAGACTATGGGACTTCAAAGGGCACGAATATATGCATGGTCTGATTCGCAAATTAATCTTGCTTGGATCAAAACAGCGCCATACATCCGAACAACATTCGTCGCCAATCGAGTTGCCGAAATTCAGGAGCTGATCGACCCCAAACACTGGAACTACGTTCCTTCCAAGGATAATCCAGCGGACATTGCGTCGAGAGGACTGCCACCTAAGGAGCTGGTCAAAGCTCTTCAGTGGTGGTATGGCCCGGAGTTTTTGCGAACGTTTGAGGAACAATCTCATCCGGCATGGGAAATATCCAACACAGACTTGGAAACGAAACCGTCGGAGGTTTCGAAGGTCCGAAATGAGTTTATTGCATCTGGGTACCCCATAACGAATATTTTTCAGCTCTGCATCCACACTAACTCTTTCGAGACCAATGCACTTTTGTCACGATTTTCTTCACTACAACGATTAGTACGAATTACAGCGTATTGGCTTCGATTCATCAACAACACACGCAAGAAATCCGTACGTCGGTCTGGATCGCTGTCAGTCGAAGAAATCGCTGTAGCTCGAATGCGGTTGATAGCACTCGTACAACATGAATTTTTCGCTGAAGAGATTACCCACATTTCTAGGAATGAAACAGTACAAAAGGGCAGTAAATTGGCAAGACTTTCGCCTATCATCGATGGAAACGGGATATTGCGAGTGGGTGGCCGCTTAGAAAATGCTAATTTACCCTATGCACAGCGTCATCCCATAATACTGCCGGCCCAAAATGTTTTAACAACACTTATAGTGCATGATGTTCACATGAGATCGCTTCACGGAGGACAACAACTCATGATGGCAACGCTCAGATTGGAGTATTGGATCATCAAGCTTAAATCCAATGTGAAAAAATGCATTCATAAGTGTCTTCGCTGCTTCAGACACAAGGCTCCACATATGCAACAAATAATGGGCAACTTACCGGCACCAAGAATTACGCAAGCTCGCGCGTTTCATACTACCGGCGTGGACTATGCCGGGCCTGTACAATTAAAGGCATGGAAGGGTCGCTGTAGCAAGGTAACAAAGGCATACATTGCAATCTTTGTTTGTTTTTGCACAAAGGCAGTGCACCTCGAACTAGTAAGCGATTACAGTTCAGCAGCATTTCTTGCCGCTTTTAAGCGCTTCACGGCTCGAAGAGGGATTTGCGCAAACATGTACAGTGACTGCGGAACCAACTTCCAAGGAGCTGCTACAATATTGGAGACGGAAGCAGCAACGCTGTCGAAACAATGGACAGAGGACATCGCCGAACAATTGCAATCGAATGGGACTACATGGCACTTCAATCCCCCAGCTGCTCCACACTTTGGTGGGCTATGGGAAGCGGGAGTAAAGTCCATGAAGCACCACCTAAAACGCGTTATTGGCCACTACACATTAACGTTCGAGGAGTATGCGACGGTACTAGCTCAAGTGGAAGCATGCTTGAATTCGCGACCGCTCTGTCCGATGACTGAGGACCCCGAAGATTTGTCGATTTTAACGCCTGGACACTTCCTAATTGGTATGTCACTAAACACCACACCAGAGAAGGACTTATCACACATCAAGGAGAATCGTCTGGAAAGATGGCAGCTGCTACAAAAAATCCAACAAGACTTTTGGAGAAAATGGAAGTCCGAATATCTTGTGCGGCTTCAACAGCGCACGAAATGGCTAACGTCAGAAGATCAAATTAAAGCAGGAGATCTTGTGATCCTACCGGACGAACAAACACCTCCTACGCTTTGGCGACTTGGTAAAATCGAAGCAACACATCCTGGAGCCGATGGCAAGATCCGTGTCGTCACAATCAAGACGGCAACTACAACATTGAAGCGCCCCATAGTGAAAATTTGCCTTCTGCCAATGACCAAGTAGTACCTACCTACAAATCCAAACGCGCGCACACACACACACACACAAATAACATTACCTACCTAATATCAATCTGAATAAAACAAAATATCTTAATGAATTTATAACACAATTAATTAATAATACTAAATCTCATACCTAAATTAACAAATAAATGAATTTAATTAACTAAACACTACATTCTTATAAACCAAAATATTGCCACACACCATTCACCACACCTACCTTTTCATATTTACATGTACCAACCTGCACTTGGCCACTTGCACAAGAAGCACATCGCCAGCGACGATCATCACGCAACATACATCTTTAAACAATCGGAAGGAAATGCAGATGACGAGCAAGGCCTCTTCCTGTGGCCCGGCAGGATGTTGCAACGCAACAAACCCGAGAATTCACACCATCGGCATCAGCACATAATCGATGATCTGATTTGCCGTCGGCAAATACTCGTTTCTGTGCAACAGCTCAAACGCTAATAAATCGAGCATACAATTACCCAAATGCAAATTTGGGCGCTCAGAAGAGCAGCAGCAAGCCGATGCGAAAAAATGCATTGTTTACATTAATTGGCTCCACCCACTGAGCAACTCGGGCCAGCAAGATATGGACGTATGTGTTGGTGACGGCTAAACTCGCTGATCAGCTGGCGATTAGACAAATGATGCGCGGGGCGGGAGCAGACTAGCGGTGGAGATGAGGTGTGGACGATTTTGGCAAAAAACGGATAACCGTCGAGCAGATCCGCAACCCCAAAGTCAACGACCAGGAAATAGTCAAGGACAGCTGGAACCAAGTTTACGTACGGAAGTACAAAAAATCTAAATTCACATTCCCAGTTGTAAACCCAAAGCGGACGAATAAAACTCCCAGCATAAATAAACCAAGTGGTTGTTGTTTTCGTTTTCTTTTTGAAGTTTTTCCGTCGGCTTTTGCTCGATTGTGCTAGGCCCATCGGCAGTTAGCGAATTTGAATTCGTGAATTCAGAAATAAATTTTTGCTAGTGTCCTTGCGACAACAAGTGTCAAAAAAATACCCGAGGGTATTTAGTGCAATTGACACACGGCCTTTGAATAGTTTGTTCCACAAACCACAGAGAATAGACCGACAGCTTCGGGCAAAAATGAGAGATCCATAGAGCCAGTTTCAAAAAGTTATCGGCCTTAGCGAGGTATCCGTCGGAACGGAGAATTCTCCGCAACGCATACTCCGTCGGAGACTCAAATTACATTCGAGGTATCCGCCTTCGGAAAGAATAATTAAAATGCGACAACGCATTGATTTGACATGCGGCCCTAGCGAGGTATCCGTCGGAACGGAAAATTCTCCGCAACGCATACTCCGTCGGAGACTCAAATTACATTCGAGGTATCCGCTTTCGGAAAGAATAATTAAAATGCGACAACGCATTGATTTGATATGATGTTGTTTCGTGCTACATATGGGTTTTCCCATTAAGTGATTTTCTTCGTTTGTTCACAAATTAAAGCGACAAAAACAAACAATTACTTTGCTAAAATGTTTTTTTCATTATTGCTTTCATTTATCAACACTTTACTGCAAATCGTAAACAAATTCCGCAACCAATTTCTGTCGGAGCATATCGGAAGAAAATTTGTATGAAGCTGTCAAAAATATCAGTAAAAACGCACTTCATCGCACTGAAACGCAAAACGCCAGTGTGCGTTACATATTTGTCGGAACAAAGTTCCGAAAAGCTGTTCCGACGTATACCTCGCTGCAAAAATCCTCCGATTCGTATAAAATCGGAGAATTTTCCGTTCCGACGGATACCTCGCTAGGGCCGATTGCTTTCATTTATCAACACATCACAGCAAATCGTAAACAAATTCCGCAACCAATTCCTGTCGGAGCATATCGGAAGAAAATTCGTATGAAGCTGTCAAGAATATCAGTAAAAACGCACTTGATCGCACTGAAACGCAAAACGCCAGTGTGTGTTACATATTTGTCGGAATAAAGCAAAAATCCTCCGATTCGTATGCAATCGGAGAATTTTCCGTTCCGACGGATACTTCGCTAGGGCCGTATTAGGATATGTTCCATGTTAAAGTAAATGGAGGGTCACGTATACACTGGCACGTCATATCATAACATTTACAGTTATTTCTGTGGTACAACACGTATTCACACTTCACAAATATAAAAAGAGGCGAGGCTACTCATTTCAAAACTGGCTCTATGGAATTCTCTTTTTTGCTCTCAGCTGGCGGTATATTCTCTGTGATTTGTAGTTTGTTCTTCTTCGTTTAGCTTAGCTTCTCACAACCATTCGTTTGTGTTTTTATTTTATTTTTAGGACGAATGGAAGGGGCCTATAATTTTATGCCGAGTCCGAACGCCTGAATTAAAAAGCTTTTACATGATATTATTTATGCTCTCCGATATTTGTCAGAAGTTCGCGAGATGTGACTTAGTGGAAAAAACCTTAAGTTTGTGGATCTAGCCTGGTGCCCCTTGCACATTAGTCCAGCACACTAACCACTGAGCCACTTCCCCCACATATAGTAAGAGTAACAATTAGGACATTGTAAATTTGAATGAATGAGTATTTTAATATTTTAAATTTAATCAGAGTCAATGGTTTCATTGTCCAATTCGTCTTCAGTTCGACCAATTGTTTGATCAAGAGTTCAACCCTAGAAGGCTAATGCTCGTGGCTACCCCTAATAAGCTAAGCATTTGTCGAAACAACGAACACTTACTATTAAAAAATTAAAAAAAAAAAATTAAATACGTTTTTTAAATACAAGGCATAAATACCATCTGCAAGAGGTCATCGGTGACCAAGTTAGTTAGCGACTATACGTTGCTATGTGCCCGCGTTAAGAAGATACAGCCAGATTATGATTAAGACATGGTCAAAACGACGAGCACTAACCGGTGCCGTGACATAAGGCCATGCGACATAAGGCCATATTTCGAAATATGGCCTTATGACACTTTCACAAAGCGACATAAGGCCATATTCGAACGTATGGCTTTATGTCGCTTTGCAAAAGCGTCATAAGGCCATTATGGCCTTATGTCACTTTTAAGTTATCTGTTCTGATTAGTCAACCTGCACATAATCAAAGCGACAAAAGATTAAATAAAGACTATTCATTTTGTATTTATATATAATATTTAATAATTAATATGTACCAATGTCAGTTTTAAACAAAATAAAAATCATATGTCAACTAATCTTAGTATCTTAACAAAAAATAGATGTATGTACTATGTTTGACAATTTGTCGACAAATTGGGCAAAGAATAGGGTTATTATTCTTAATATAGTTTTCCGGCAGCTGTGTAAAGCAATTTAAACATAGTTTAAAATGGTTACATGGCTGGAGCAGAATGGTGCGAGTGTTCTCACAGCAAATAACACACAGAACACGTATGTCATCAACATTGTAAGAATCCCGTTCAAAAGGATCATCAGAGTCTGCCTCTTCTTCCTCAGCGACACGGCAAATATCTATATTTGTTGCTTCCTGAGTTAGAATGTTGTTATTGTCATTCGTCATTTGATTCAGAAAGTCTATAATTGAAATAATTTTTTTGTCCAGCTTTTTAAGAGCCTCCTCGATTTTGTCATTTTTGTCCTTGAATTTTTTTTTTCGGGGGCTGAAAAATGTCAAATGTCCCATCGATGGACATTTCAAATTCTCTGGATTTCACTTGGTCTTCATCCAGCAAGACATCGAGAAACTTGAAATTTTCTGTTGAAGAAAATAATAGTAAGAAATTCGCGGCGAATTCCTTACTATTATTTTCTTCAACAAAAAGTTGATAGGAACATAGTTTCTGTTGAAGAAAATAATAGTAAGGAATTCGCCGCGAATATTATAATAAAAAGTTGATAGCAACATATTTTCTGTTGAAGAAAATAATAGTAAGAAATTCGCGGCGAATTCCTTACTATTATTTTCTTCAATAAAAAGTTGATAGAAACATAATTTCTGTTGAAGAAAATAATAGTAAGAAATTCGTTACACGTTTTGTTGTAACATATGTAATGCTTTTTCATTTTCGAATTATATTTAAACCGATACAGATGTTTTATATCAGGAATATATAGGAGATTACTTCCTTTCCTAAGGCCTTCACAAAACTCAAAATTAAAAATCAAATCACCAAAATTTTCCATTATGCACACCGAACAACACGTTGCACTTGAAGCCACGCTTAAGAATGAAAAGTGCGCAAATGTATTGGCTCTAACTAACTACCTACCACTGGTCATCTCTTATTAGTTTTCTAACGGTAAAGACAGGTTTTTGTTATTGACAACATAAACATGTCCCATAGTTTCTTGAAATATGGCCCTATGTCGCAAAAAAATATGGCCTTATGTGGCTTTTGCAAAGCGACATAAGGCCATACGTTCGAATATGGCCTTATGTCGCTTTGTGAAAGTGTCATAAGGCCATATTTCGAAATATGGCCTTATGTCGCATGGCCTTATGTCACGGCACCGCACTAACCTTCTAGAGTTAAACAGAATACAGAGAATACTCTCTCCTTACGGACACCTCTTATAACCAGTGTCGCCGCTAAGAGAAAAAAAGATCCGCTAGATCACAACTAAAAATCCGCTAGAAATGTTAGTTTTCGTATAGCAAAAATCCGCTAGAATTCGCTAAAAAACAATCAACAAATTCAAGATTCAAGCAAAAAACAAATTCAAGTAGAGACAAAAAAAAAACGTTTTGGAAAAAAGTAGAAAGTTAAAAGTTCAAATTGGGATGGGATCCCTACCCTTTCGAAAATCCCTTATTGGACATAATCTTTCTTTTTTTCTCTTCTTCCAAAATCTCCTGGGACGAAATCTCCTATGCCAAAATATCCCACCTACCTACACAATTACTTATTAAATTCGTCATTAAAATCACCTTTTCGCGCAATTTAGAACTTATCCCTTTTTTCTTCTTGTAACTTCAATTTAACTTCACCCAGATTCCATTTTCTATAATGGTAACTAAAAATACTCGTGTCTACTTTTGGCGGGAAAATTAAGCACAGAACATAATAAACTTTGCATATACGGAACCTTGCACCTACTCCAATTCCTATCTCACTGTTACGGGATTTTTGTAAAAAAAGAAATATGATAAGTCGGTTTGAATACAAAATTTTAGTTTGCACTGCACATGCAGCGCACGACATGTTAAACTTGATTTCACGCCTGAGAATGGGCGTTTTAACTTTCTATTGCGAATACTCGTTCAACAGAGTTTTCAGAGTTTGCACAGGCAAACAAAAGTATCTTCGATTAATAGACTTCTAAAGAAATTCCGAAATGCTGGAAAAAGTTCGGGGCTTGTGAAATTTTCACTCCAAACAAATAATATTAGAATTTGTTTGTCATAAATTAATAGATCAGTTTATTTTATACAACATTGGAAACTTTATACAAATACAGAATTTTTTGCTATTATATACTCTACATCCGAAGTCCATGGATTTTTAAATGCCTTCCATTCGCTCTGTAATTGAATAAATCCATTTTCTTTACATCTGAATCTATAAACTTGTGTTGTGACTTTTTCTGTAGTCTGTAAGACCATTTTATGAGATTCCGCTAGTGCCGGTATATCCTCATGATGAAAATATTCATAGAAACTTGTTCCCAGTAGTTCTTGTGGCAAAAATCCTATCACAAGCGTTGCCCTGAAAATAAATTATTTATATTATGTAAATTAAGTCTTATTTATTAGTAAGCATACAGTAGTCTTATTTGTATAGGGTTTTCAGGCTATGAAAATTAATTCGACTGGAATCCTTATAGTAACGGTAAAATAATATGGTACAGAAGTGTGGGAATTACACAATTTGGAAAAACCGAATTTTGAATTTTTCTACAAAAATTGTGGCAAAATATTTGTAAATACATACAACTTTATTTGTTGGTGAAATAGGGCACTGGTTGGCATATGTAGGTATGCTTTGCCCGATATATGAGTGGAACCTCCATAGTGGCATTTATGACCGGCAAGAGTATTTCGTAATTGACTATAATGTAACTGTTGTGACTTTGCCATCAGGAGGCCTATGCAGTTTTGAATGGTCGTTTTAGAGTACCTTTTGCAGTCGAGCTACTGCTTTCCAAGCATCTCACAGTAGTTCCACCGCATTTCTTGCGATCATCAAATTCTCTTTAAACAACATTCGGCTAACAAATTCCCACGAAACAATGATTATCCTAGGATGTATAAGCAAATGGCTTAAAGAAGTGAAGTTCATCCTCTTATATACATAGTTAACATACACCTAATGTTACCCAATTTAAATTAAGTTTAGTAAATAAGACAACTGTTAGTGTTTAAGTATTGGTTAAGTTTAGGGTTCATCTCTTGTGCCTTTTACATTGTCATCTCTTCACATCTCAATATGGTGCCAGAAGTTAAAAATTAAAAAAAAAAATTTTGTTAAGATCTTCAGTGTGAAGTATGAACATGAACAATCCTGAAATCGAAAATACTGGTGTCGAAAATCAAATAAATAGTAGTGAAACAAGAGAACAAAAACAACAATTAAAAATACATATGGCAGAAAATTTGGGTATAGTCCCGATGTTAGTTGGATTTTGCATTTGATTGACAAAATCTAGCTAATTTGTCGAAAATCTGGATACTTCAATTTAAGATTTTCATGAGAGCATCTAACACGAAACAGAATCTCGGAAAGTTGCAATAATTTTACATTATTTCAGAGCAGAATATTTTCTCATCTTCAGCAACGAGGCAATTCAAACAATTTAAGAATTCTGTTCGCCCAGGAAGAACATAGCAATGGACAGGCATAATTTTGTTTACGAGAAAGCGAATTATTGGCACATTGCAGAGTTTGTAGCAAGTTCAAAAAAATTTGAGTAAAACATGCGAGCTTGTAGATCTGAGAGATGATATAGTATGTAAAAGACATATTATCTGTTTGAGAAAAGCAAATCAGTCCATACGAGATAAACTTGGCGCAGGGACATAAGTCCACTATTGCCTTATGACCCACTTCGTTGGGACGTAATTCCGTATTTTGAATATATGTATATACGAGTATCTATATATTTTTATATATTTTCCACTACTCGTATGAATCTGTCGAAATCTCACAGCTTGCGAAAAAGAGAGGAAGAGGCGAAGAAAACGCGAGGGAACGACAATAAACAAAAAACACATCTTCTCCTCCCGCCTCCGTTCTAATCACCAGTTGGCAGGCTTGTACTCATCGCTCAGTTGGCGAAAGTGGTAGTCACTTGGTCAATTGATAAAATCGAAGTGCAGGTTCACTTCCTGTCCTGACAGGGGAAAGCAGAAATGTCTTCCCAATTGGATAATATACGGAGAATTGACAGTCAGAATTCAAAACGATTCAAACAATCACTTAAAAAACTGCGTGAAAACTGTTTCTTACGATGAATAGATTAACGCTTTGGTTTCAAGAAGATGGCGCAACATGCCACACTTCGGGCGACACTATCAATTTTTTGCTGCAAACATTTTCTGAGCGTATAATTTCGCGTAATGGACCTGGTGAACAGACTTCCACGATTCTATGTTTAAATTACTTTCTTTGTGGGTATGTGAAGTGACCAGTCTATGCCGATGAGACCTTGGACGATTTGGAAATCAACATTCGCCGTGTTATTGCTGATATACGGCTTCAGTTGGTCGATAAAGTTGTCGGAAATTGAACTTCACGATTGCACTTCAATCGAACTACCCGGGCGCGCATAAGCCCGAAATCATTTTCAAACAGTAATGGCGTAAGTATCTATTAAACAAAGCTAATATCACAAAC
The DNA here is from genome assembly GCA_955612985.1 of Cheilosia scutellata. Taxonomy (NCBI): domain Eukaryota; kingdom Metazoa; phylum Arthropoda; class Insecta; order Diptera; family Syrphidae; genus Cheilosia; species Cheilosia scutellata. Next base: position 56,856,177 of record OY015311.1, read on the forward strand.
CAGTAAGAATAGACCGTCGACTCCTCCCACATAACGGACTTTGCCTACAAGCTGCCGGCGGGCCCAGGATTTTTCATGTATTGGTGCTGTACAAAATCAAAGGAGCGCCATTAACGCACGCATACTTGAAAAATCCTGGGCCCATGGTATAGCATGTAAAATCATTCCCGCCATTAATTTTGACATTTACACGTATTCACAGACAGGGTAATTTTTTCCGGGGGGAATCGGGTAGGTGCACGGGAAGTCGGCGGTCTATTCTTACTGGTTTGTGGCTAATATCATAGACATTAACATTATCTTCAACTGTTTTATTTCATATTGAATTTGTATAGCTCTAAAAAAACACAAGATCCACTGTCCACATTTTTCTATTAACTTAACAGCAACTTCCGTCAAACTTCTGACACAGAAGTTTTTTATCAGAGCTGCATACCTATAGAGCCACCTCTTCTTTCTCCAGATTCTACACCCAAAAAGTGATCCACTTGACATTTTCTTCAGTCAATCAGAAACCCAATCCTTTAAAGTCCGATCACACGTTCTTCTTTTAGGTTTTTAGTATTTTTCGGAAGACAAATTAAGAATGAACTCAGCCATTGTTCAAACTGAAGTCTACTGTCTATCAGACTCAAAATTTATTGAGTAGATTCTCACCTTGAAGAGCATGAACAATGTTTTATTCATATCAAAAGTGAGAATATACTCGCAACAAATTGTAAATAAGAGTACCTACTCTAGCGGAGTATCTGCTTCTGGTTTTTATTCATATCACATGGAGTATTTGCTCCAAATTATCGAGTATAAACTACATGCTCATTTTTATTCATATGACCAATTGAGTGGTATCGAGTATTCATCATGACCTCTGCATGTGATCAAATAGACTTTCTCAACAGTAAAATTTGTGATCTCTTTAACAATCATGTGCCAATCAAAGTAACCAATGGTCAATGTTCCTGGTTCATCTCTGAAATTCGGCTACTTATCGATCAGTGCAATCTGGCCTACAATGAGTGGAAGCGTTTCATATTGAATGTACAGTTACAACTTTATCGCTAATTGTGTAATCAGATGGTCGTGAAAATAAGAACTGCTAAACGGAATTTTTATGAAAACAAATTAAATCCATTAATGAAAGGTCGGCAGCTTTGGAAAAATGTACGAGAAATTGGAATTGGAAATAACAAAAACAACCAATATGTGTATGAAAACCTGCATATAAACCTTCAAAGAAGAAGTGATAATCAAAAACTACAATCAAAAAAGCGACAATCAGCTATCACCTTAGCCGATTCCACCCCAGGTCAGAGTCGCTGTATAGCCCGTATAGTTCATCACGGAATCTTCTTCTCCACACTCCATCATCACAAACAGTCTTTACAGCTTCACCCCATAGCATCTCTGGGAGACTTGAACTCAAAAGCAAGCACCTTGCCATCTCCACAATGGTCCTGTTGGCAACACCGTTTTGCTGCGGTGTGTATTGTACAGTCAGTTGGCGTTGTATGCCTTTCGCATCGAGAAACAGTGAAAACTTTGAACTGAGATACCCACATCCATTATAAGTTCGGAGCACTTTTATTTTCTTCGATGATTCGCGCTCGACCCTAGCTTTAAATGTTTTAAATGAATTAAATAAAAATCACTTTTATTTTTTAGCAAGTAGAGGAATATAATTCGGCTATAGACGTCGATAAAAAGACAAAAATATTTAAAGCCACCTGGGGTAGCCACCCTCATAGGGCCACAAATATCACTATGAATTATTTGTAATACTTCTGTACTTCGGAAAAGGGAGGGTACACAATTTACCTTTCAAGCACGTCTCACAGTCAAGCGATTTTGTATTGCTTTTTAAATTTAACCCGAGCATCATATTATTTTCGTTTATAAATTTTAAATCTATAAAATTTAGATGCGCCGAGTGCTGGACGATAAGCAAGAAGGGAGAGCTGATACTGGGCTCCTTCGAAAGAAAAATACTTCGGCGGATTTTTAGTCCTGTGTGCGAGGAGAGCGAATGGAGGAGAAGATACAACCGCGAACTCTATGAGCTGTACCAAGATGTATATGTAGTCCAAAAAGCCAAAACACGTCAACTACATTGGCTCGGCCACATCGAGCGATGGACAATAATGCTCCAGCTAAGAGGATCTTCGAATCCCAGTCCCCAGGTTCGAGAAGACAAGGAAGACCGAGCCTCCGTTTCAAAGACCAAGCCATCGCGGATGCCAGAGCGCTTGGTCTCGACAACTGGAAGCAGCGTGCCCGGGATCGTAGAGGATTGAAGGCTGCAGTGTCTCAGGCAGGATCTCTTCACGGGTCGGGAGCCCGTGAAGTAATTAAGTAAGTAAGTAAAATTTAGATGGCCGAAACGCTGGTGCCACTTCATTAAATTATCACTTTCTGTGCTTATATGCAGCAACTGCTCCGATTCCATGGCATAAAAATACAAATTATCGCGCTTTCTTACACCAAGAACAATTTTGCCGGATGAGCTTTTTATAACCGCATTCTCGTCGTTAAACAGTACAACATTACCACTTTTAGTTGCCTTACATAAAATTTGTGCTAAGCAACGGGACAAAAAGAACATTATGCAATTTGATTTGAACTTCTTTTGTTTCAATCAATACATCACCGATTCCCTCTGATAGTATGTAGTTGAACTGAACTGTAACTGTAACTGAATTTGATCTATGTGTGGTTCGATAGAGACAAACATTCTCCGATCACAACACATGTGACTGGTGCTACCACTATCCAGAACCCAAGTCGATTCTGTTAGCTGTGTGTGGCTTACTGCATTCAACATAGCAAAGTGTGCTGTTGGTTTCGATGTATTTTGCGCTCGACGAGTTGATGCGTAGTGACTCTTCTTATGGCATTTATAGCATTTACCGCGCTTCAGAGTCTGTGCTTGTGCAGTGGCATATTAATTTTTTCAATTTTCGACCGATTTAAAGATGTGGTCTGCCAGCTTGACGTCAACTTGGCAGAGCACTTTTCAAGGCCGATTTTCTCCGAAACCATTGGAGCACAAAAATCAAAAACTTAGCACATAATTCAGGGCTATTCAAAATTAATTTTTACATACAGTCTGTCACGAAATTGTTTTTACAAATTTCTTGACAATCTCATTTTTGCGTATTTTTTATTACTTTCATAATGTAGTATTTTTTGTTACTGTTCGTTAGTAGATATATTAATAAAAAGAAATTTATAAAAAAATGAAGTAAAACATCAAAGAAGCTCTTTTGTATTATAAAGAAACTGTCTAAATTACCAGTTGTTTTCCTTTGTAAAAACAATTCCTTGACAAACTGTATGTGTTCTGCCAAGTTGACGGAGGTGTTGCCATTGACTCCGGGATTACATTAGACATGTTAAATTCTTGATGTTCCTGTATATTATTTACTACCGTTACCTGCGATGACGGTTTGCTTTGGGCCTTTCCCATAGTATGCCTTCTTTTCTTCTCGTATTTTATTGATTAGTATGTTCTTCTGCTTTTTGTCGGTGGTGATCGCAATGACGCGGTATAGGTCTGCGATGTTTTGCCTTGTCTTGATTTTTTCCTTTTTCGTGGTTGTTTGGTTGCCGCTTCCTCTCATAATTTTTGCAGTTTTTATCTCTGGTTTTCTTGGCGTTTCCTATAGACCTCGATGCTAATTGGCTTAGGTACAGTAGTTTTTAGAGTTGGAGTGTATGGTGGTACATATATCTTGATTTATTTGTGGAGTTTCTTGTATATATTCCTCTTCCTTTACCTCATTGACATTTATTGCCTCTAAATAACGTTCCCACTTGTTAAAGATACTGTCTATGTGTATAGCTCGTCTCTATAAATGCTGTCGTATGCGGCTTTAAAATCGATAAGTATCGATTTGGGCTTCTTGGGTTTTCTCCAGGATCTGCCGTGGTGTGAATATTTGGTCGGTGGTGGACTTACCGGGCCTAAAACCGCACTGATAGGGTCCAATCAGTTCGTTGACAAATGGTTTCATGCGTTCACACAGTACAGCAGACAGGATCTTGTAAGCGATGTTCAGGAGACTGATGCCTCTATAGTTAGCGCAGTTTAGAGGGTCTCCTTTCTTATGGATCGGGCAAACAATGCTGAGGCTCCATTCATCAGGCATACTTTCCTCTGACCAAATTTTAGAAACGAGATGGTGTATGCTCTCTACCAAGTCATCTACCGCTGCCTTAAAAAGCTCGGTCGATAAACCGTCCGGTCCTGCAGCTTTGTTGGACTTCAGCTTGGATATTGCTATCCTCACCTCATTTTGGACAGGTGAACGGAAGTCTTGGCTTTCATCGCCCAGGTTCATTCTGCCCGACAGCGGAATTTGTGTCGTCTTCGCAGAAATAGTTATTACATGTCCTCGGCACCGACTGTGACTCCACTACAAGGTTACCTTGCTCGTCTCTACAGGTCTTTGTTCGGGTCTTGTTCCCGTGACACGTTCTTTTTACCTTTTGGTAAAACTTCCTAACATTGTTCCTGGAGTAACACCTCTATATTTCCTCTATCGCGCGCTTCTCATGCTCTTTCTTTTTCCTCCGGAGAAGCCGGTGTTCTTCCCTCCTTTTTTGCTCGTAGAGCTCACGAGCTGCTCTCGTCCCTCTCTGCAGCGACGCTTTGTAGGCCAGTTGCTTTGCTGCATGTGCGTGCCCGCACTCTTCATCAAACCAAGGGTTTCGCGGTGATCAGTTGCGGCTTTTCCGATTGTTTCTTGGCATCGATGCTACTGGTCTTCAGCACTTGATGCTGGCTGCACAGGACTTCTCGAGAGGTTGAGGGAGACAATATCGGCAAAAGTTCTGGCGGTATGTTGCGTTTGTAGCCGTTCAACGTTGAATCACAGTATTTCCTCGTTGTTGTGGTGTCTGGGATATCCGCATACGTACTTTGGCTACAACAAGGTAGTGATCCGAGTCTATGTTGGCCGCTCAGAAAGCTCGGACATCTAGAATACTGGAGGAGTGCCTTGCGTCGATCGCAACATAGTCAATTTCATAGACAGTTTGTTGATCTGGTGACCTCCATGTTCCTTTGTAAATGTTGAGGTGAGGAAACCGTTTGCTGGCTATAGTAACATTACATCCCGCAGCAAAGTCAATTAGTCTAAGTCCGTTTCCAGACGTGGTGTCGTGTAGGCTGTGCTTTCCGATTTTGCTACCAAAGACGATAAGACGATTTTAACGTCGTACTTAGGACATTGCTCATATGTTTTGTTGAGCAGCTCATAGAAACATTCTTTGGTAGCATCGACTTTATCTTCTGTGGGGGCGTGAGTGCATATCAGGCGAATTTAGCCTTGATGCGGATAGTTGTAAGGCGTTCACTAACGTGTCGAAAGCTCAAGACTTCTTGCCTAAGTCTAAAGCTTACAACGAGTCCGCATCCAAATAGACGCTGCTTCTGTTCTCTGTAGCAATCACCGTAGTAGATGTCACAGGTTTTCATCCTTCTTTTGCCGGGCCCACCCCATCGCACTTCCTGGATGGTGGTGATATCTGCATTGTAGCAGTCTAGGGCATCCGCTAATTGTTCGGCTGCACGCGGTCTGTTCAGGCTTCGAACATTCCACGTGCAGATCCGAAAGTCATTGTCCTTTTTTCGTTTTGCAGGGTCGTCAACAGTAAATCCATCCGTATCCGAGGCTTTTGGTTGCTTCGTAACATACGATTTTTTCCGTGGTTGGGTAGTTAATCCCACGCACAACCCCCAACCTGGAGGGCCAGGCCCTAAAATTGACTGACAGCGGGTCGGATACTCCGTTGTCAGTAACCCACTTCGGGGGTATGAGTGCTGCCGTTGGCCCATAAAGGGTTCATCCGCCACCATCTCTATTTCAGCCTCACTGACTAGTGCTGAAAAATCCTTACAGAGCTTTGCTCCAAATATGTCAGAGTAGCTCACGCAAGGTATCTGCCATCTCGACTGTTGACAACACCGATTATTCGATCTTGTGGATTCATCCGCTGTATGTCCTCCTTCTGAGGGGCTCATGTAAGACCTCTGAGACTCGTGCAGTCAGTCATTCCGACAGAGCATTATAGTGCTGCTATTTTCTTCGTGTTCAATACTCGCGCTTATAAGTTTAGCAAGCCAAGCCCAGGTGGGCGAAACCAGTACCCGGTGGTTACCACGCGGAGGTAAAATAAGCACAATTGATGTGTATGAAAAAGTTGCAACCGCTGGGCACCGCAAAGTTGATGCTAATCAGCGCCTACACGATTTTTTAAGAGTATCCCCGGTAGGTCTAATCGTTTTTTAGCTTCTTTTCTACTAAAAAACAGGCAATTAGAATACAAATCATAGCATACATAGAAACATACATAGGTATATATAGGAACATACATAGGTTCATGCAATTTTGTATATACCTATACCTATATCACATAAATTTGTTAAAAACATCCGGCGGTGCAGATCTTCGCGGAAAACCTTTCAAGGCGTTATCATTACTGGGGACGAGTGACCGGATGTGGTAAAAACCCAGCGAGCAACAGCAAGCAGTATAGGTATACCTGTCGTAATTTTTATATTTCAATCTGAAAAAAACATTTGATGAAAAAAAAAATAGTAGGCTAAAATATGCCATAAATATGATCTACAAAGTGAATGCATTTATACCAAAATATGCCCTAACGAATAGGGATCAAAATACGTAGTATAAAAAACATATTTCTGTATATTACATTTTTTAATACGACCTTCCAAAAAACCTTCTAAGGTATGAATCCACTTGCCTTATTAATTAATGATAATATTAATCACTTGTTGCACTTTAATGAATTTAATGCATTAACCTCACGAATAAACCTTTTTCTAAAAGACAAAATCGAAAAACTTTTTTATTTTGCAACCTTTAACTGCATTATTAACGAATCCTTCAGAAATACAAATAAATTAAAGCAAATTAAAAATCATATGGCAACACCCCATATAATAATTTGTTGTCAAAGGCACCAAAACCGAAAGTTCTTTGACAAAATCCATAGAAACACCCTTAATGATATGTTTTCATTGCATGCATGCTAATGAAATAAATCTAAATATAAATCTAATCTAAATATTTCATACTCTTCTTTCACATGATTTGTATCTTTGTATTTAAATTGAGGGAGATTGGGTATTACTATATAACTTTGTTGGTGGTTGGGTGTGTATGAATCGGGTAGGCGCTGACTGGCATCAACTTGGCGGTGCCCAGCTGTTGTAACTTTTTCATACACATCAATTGTGCTTATTTTACCTCCGCGTGGTAACCACCGGGTACTGGCCTCGCCCTTCCGGGCTTGGCTTGCTAAACTTATAAGCGCGAGTGTTGAACACGAAGAAAATAGCAACACTATAATGCTCTGTCGGAATGACTGACTGAACGAGTCTCAGAAGTCTTACATGAGCCCCTCAGAAAGAGGACGTACGGCGGATGAATTCACTAGACTGAATCAACGGTGTCGTCAACAGTCAAGATGACAGTTACCTTACTTGAGCTACTTTGACGTATTTGAAGCTGAGGTCAGTGAGGATTTTTCATGACTAGTCAGGGTCCTGAAATAGAGATGGTGGCGGATGAACCCTTTATGGGCCAACGGCAGCTCTCACATCCCCGAAGTGGGTTACTGACACCGGAGGAATCCGGCCCCTTTCGTCCAAGGGGTCCAACAAAGGGCCTGGCCCTCCAGGTTGGGGGTTGTACGCCGGGGTAACTGCCCGACTGCGGAAAACAACAATAGTTCCGAAACGACAACAAGCCTCGGATACGGATGATTTTACTGTTGACGAACCTGGCAAACGAATAAAGGACAACGAATTTCGGATCTGCACTTGGAATGTTAGGTCCCTTAACAGACCACGTGCAGCCGAACAACTAGCGGAGGCCCTGAACTGCTATAAAGCAGACCTAACCGCCATCCAAGAAGTGCGATGGGATGGACCGGGCAAGAAGAGGATGAAAAACTGCGACATCTATTATGGCGACTGCTATCGGCAGCAAAAACAGCGCTTATTTGGATGTGGTTTCGTCGTTGGAGGCAGACTTAGGCAAGAAGTCTTAAGTTTCAGCTGTGTGAACGAGCGCCTCGCGACAATCCGCATCAAGGCTAAATTCGCCAACATTAGCCTAATATGCGCCCATGCCCCCACGGAGGAGAAAGACGACGACACCAAAGAAAGATTCTACGAGCTCTTAGACAAGACGTACGAGCAATGCCCTAACTATGACATTAAAATCGTCCTAGGTGATTTTAATGCAAAGATAGGAAGAGAGGGCATCTTTGGTAGTACTGTCGGAAGGTACAGCCTACACGACACCACCTCCGATAACGGATTTAGGCTGATCGACTTCGCGGCGGGGCGAAATGGTGTCATAGCAAGTACGCGGTTCCCGCATCTCGATATTCACAAAGGCACATGGAGATCTCCCGATCAATCAACCGTCAACCAGATTGACCACATTGCGATCGACGCAAGACACTCCTCCAGTATTATGGATGTCCGAACGTTTCGAGGAGCGAACATTGACTCGGACCACTACCTTGTCGTAGCCAAGGTACGCCTTCGGATATCCCGAACACCGCCAAGACAAGTAAATACTGTGAGGAAGTTTGACGTCGGACGGCTAAAATCGCAAGAGATCACCAGATCCCTCTCCGATCGAGTCTCTCTAAATCTCTCAAGAGGTTCTATGCAGCCAGCATCAAGCATTGAAGACCAGTGGCAACATTGCCAAAAAGCCATCAGAGACGCCGCCTCTGATGTGCTTGGTTTCACACGACCACCACAACGAAACCCCTGGTTCGACGACGAGTGCCGGCAAGCAGCAGCGAAACAAGAGGCATACAAAGCGGCGCTGCAAAGAAGGACCAGAGCTGCTCGTGAGCTCTACGCGCAGAAAAGAAGAGACGAACACCGGCTTCTCAGGAGAAAAAAGAAAGAGCACGAGAAGCGCGCGATCGAGGAAATAGAGAGATGCTACAACAGGAATGAGGTTCGGAAGTTTTACCAAAGGGTAAAAAGAAGCTGCCAAGGCTACAGAGCCCGAACCGAAGCCTGCAAGGACGAGCAAGGGAACATCATAGTAGAATCGCAGTCGATGCTGAGGATATGGAAAAAATACTTCTGCAGACTGTTTAACGGCGATGACGAACTAAATACCGCTGTCAGGCAGAATGAACCATTCAACCTGGACGATGAAGACCAACAATTCCGTCCACCCGACCTGGACGAAGTGAAGATAGCCATATCTAAGCTTAAGTCCAACAAAGCCGCGGGAGCAGATGGCCTAACCGCCGAGCTATTCAAAGCCGCAGGCGATGACTTGGTTAGGAGTATGCACCAACTCATCTGTAAAATATGGTCGGAGGAAAGTATGCCCGATGAATGGAACCTCAGCATTGTTTGCCCGATCCTCAAGAAAGGAGACCCTCTGAACTGCGCCAACTACAGAGGGATTAGTCTTCTTAACATCGCCTACAAGATCCTATCTGCCGTGTTGTGTGAACGCCTGAAGCCTTTCGTCAACAACCTGATTGGTCCCTATCAGTGTGGCTTCAGGCCAGGAAAGTCTACCATCGACCAAATATTCACACTGCGGCAGATCTTGGAAAAAACCCAGGAAGTCCAAATCGATACCCACCATCTTTTCATCGATTTTAAGGCCGCCTATGACAGTATTTATAGAGACGAGCTATACAGAGCAATGTCTAGTTTTGGCATCCCTGCCAAACTCGTCCGTCTGTGCAGGATGACAATGGAGAATGCACGCTGCTCCATCAAGGTCGGTAAAGAACTCACCGAGACCTTCGATGTCAAAAAAGGATTTAGACAAGGCGATGCGCTGTCATGTGACTTCTTCAACATCGTTCTTGAAAGAATAGTGCAAAACTCAAACGCTAACACCAGAGGCACTATCTTTCAAAAGTCCGTCCACCTACTCGCCTACGCCGACGACATCGACATAATCGGCAGAACGCAGCGTGATGTCACTGGCGCGTTCGTGAGCATTGAGACGGAGGCGGCGAAGATGGGTTTGGCGGTTAATGAGGGCAAGACAAAGTATATGCTGTCATCAAGAAAGGACACCCAACACCGACGTCTTGGACAGAATGTCACTATAGACAGATATAACTTTGAGATGGTAAAGGACTTTGTCTACCTAGGCTCCGCTATGAACTCAGACAATGACATCAGCGCTGAGATTAAGCGAAGAATAACTCTTGCCAATCGCTGTTTCTTTGGGCTAAGAAAGCAATTGAGTAGCAAAGCCCTCTCTCGAACAACTAAAGTGACCCTTTATAAGACCTTAATCATCCCAGTCCTACTTTATGGTGCAGAGGCATGGACTCTATCAAAAGCGGATGAGCTTTCTCTTGGTTGCTTTGAGAGGAAAATTCTTCGAGTAATTTTCGGCCCCGTCTGCATAGACGGTGAATGGAGGAGGAGATACAACGACGAACTGTACGGGCTGTACAGCGACATCGACCTAGCCAGAAGAGTGAAGGTCCAACGACTGCGGTGGCTGGGTCATGTAGAGCGAATGGAAGTGAATGCTCCGGCCCGGAAGATCTTCGAATCCACACCCGAGGGACGGCGCAGTAGAGGAAGACCGCGACTCAGGTGGCGCACGCAAGTGGAAGGGGACCTCAACCAACTTAGCGTGCGAAACTGGAGACAGCTGGCCAAAGATCGTGCTGGCTGGAGACGCTTGTTGGTTGAGGCCCAGGTCCACCCCGGACTGTAGCGCCACCTTAAGTAAGTAAGTATATAACTTTGTTGGTTACAAACAACACATTTTTATATAGTAATATACAATTTTGCTATTGTGATTTGGTTAAATTTAAACTGGGCACTAAAAATGATAATGTATTATACTCTGTCCAACAAAAATTGTCAGTACAGGCCTTAAGTGCTAGTACACGTTATGTAGCACGCCACATATATATGTGTCTCTGACGTAATTTTGACGTCAGCGTATGGAGCCAATGGCTACATAAGGTACTCATACGTATGAGGCACGATATGAGGCACTCGTGACACATACGCATTGTGTGGCTTTTCGACATTCGGTGTACTACCCTTGCACATACGATTTGTGCCAATACGGTACATAATATCGAGTGGTTACCTGCTTGGTTCGTATGTAATTTCAGCATTTCAGTTTGATTTTGTACGAGCAGCGATAACTTAAATACACCCAAAGCAATAAAACAATTACTACCTAGAGTTCTAGTGCAAGACTGCACACAGGGCAATAAAACTGCGGATAGCATCATCATAAACGAATAACCAACAGCCAACCGATATGTGCGGCCTTATGTAACCACCGCGCTACATACGAAAAACGGAATGTGTACCTTATGTGTACTCTATCTGGTGACGTCAGAGCCACATATATATGTGGCGCGCTACATACCGTGTACTAGCACCTTTACGGGAGAGCTTTTTTTCTAACAATGGTGCCTGTAGATACTCTCACGGCACTCAAACACAAGAATTACCACTGAAATAAAAACCAAACCACTGACATTAAAAGGAATTGTTGTTGTCATTTTCCTAAAATTCGCATGCAGTCCCCCACAACAAGTCTGCCACACCACACAACCAGAGGTAAGACCTCTGCGTCTACACACAACTGCGGGCAGAATGAGCATGATCCATGACCATGATCGTTTTGTGTTCGCTTGCTATTGTTATTATCATCCACGAAAATAGGCAGTGTGTGTGTGAGAGGGAAACAGCAGAGTGTTACCATGCATACAATGAAAACATATCATTAAGGGTGTTTCTATGGATTTTGCCAAAGAACTTTCGGTTTAGTTGCTTTTGAGAACAGATTATTATGTGGGGTGTTGCCATACTATTTTTACTGCTTTAATTTATTTTTATTTCTGAAGGATTCGTTAATAAGAAGGTAAAGGTTGCAAAATAAAAAAGTTTTTCGATTTTGTCATTTAGAAAAAAGGTTTATTCGTGAGGTGTTTTCATTTTAATGCATTCAATTCATTAAAGTGCAACAAGTAATCGTAAGTGCGTTGTAGTGATATTGTTTTAAATTAATAGGGCAACCGGATTCATGCCCGGGAAAGTTTTTTTGGGGGTCGTATTAAAAATACAGAAATATGTGTTTTATACGTATTTTGATCCCTATTCGTTAGGGCGTATTTGTGTATATTTTGGTATAAATGCATATTTCACTTTGTAGAACATATTTTTGGCATATTTTAGCATTTTTGTTATACACATATTTGCATATTTGTCGGCAAAGATCTGCACTGCCGGCCGGGTCATATTTTTTTAACAAATATGTAATCTAGGTATAGGTATATACAAAATTGCATGTACCTATGAATATGTTCCTATATATATACCTATAGATGTATGTTTCTATGTATGCTATGAGAGGTCCCATCCCATCGTGGCTACATAATTCTGTATTCTTATTGCCTGTTTTTGTTAGAAAAAAAAAAACAAAAAGCGATTAGACCTACTGGGGATACTCTTAAAAAAACTCTCCTATTATCTTACCGCTTGATGCTGAGGAAAAATTAAATGGAATTTATTTCGTTGCAATTTATTTCGTTCAACAATATTTTTGTTTTAAATTGGAAGCTGGCAACCCTAATAGTATTACTCTCTGATTTATGGCGATTTATCATACAAACTTTGTCAACCCTGTGAGAGCTTTAAAGAGGGACCGATTTATGTAATTCACTGCAACCAGACTGAGAGACAAACATCCTATCTTCCCTGTACTAACAATTTTTGGTGGACAGAGTATAGTAGTCATTCCTTCACTGAGTTGCTTTCTATACGACTATAATGTGATGTTTTGCATATCGTTTGTTGTTTTAGCTTTTCGTTCCTCAATTGAAACAAATAGGCTTAATTGTTGGCTCATTACAATAAAAGCTGCCAAAAATGTGCCACCATCCTTAAAAAATTTTCCTCAAACTAGATTCGGATAATCAGTAACAATTTTTTACCTAATGTCGTTTCCTTTTAATTAAAATTTGTATAGGGGACTTTTTAACCTCGCGGACACCTTTTGACAATTCACAAAAATGTTTAGAGGTAACCCTGCAACGCATAATAAAGGAATGGAGATGGCCGAGCGAGAGCAGAAACAATATTTGTGTATGCGGTATATGACAATCCGCGGTACTAATAATCATTTTTAGTGTCCAGGCTAACTTTTACTAAGTCACAATGGCGAAAATTTCCATATAAAATTTTCCATTGTGACCGTCAAAATATTTAAGTTGAAGACTAAAAATGATTATTGGTAAGGCCCAATGACTATTCATTGAAGTTTCAATTCCGATTGGAAAAGAGAACACCCATTAATGATTGAGAATGATTATAAGGAGTGCATTATAAGGTTATTAACTTATTTCTGTTTTTGTACACGTTTTTTTAATGGCTTGAAAAATGTCAAAAAAATTGACAATGTGTAAAAAGTGTGATTTCGACACCATAAGGTACTTATAGATATTTAAAAAAAAATGTTTTTAAACTCCAAAGACAAATAAAAACAGCATTGGTGTTGACTCACTTTTGACGCTCGCTGTATAGCTACGTATATGATCTACAAAATAGAAATATAATATGTATGAGGTTTTTTTTTTGCAAATCAAGAAATAAACAAAAACAGAATAAAAATATTTTTGTTTAACAAATTAATAACTAGGTACTCCAAACCCAGGTACAAAATAAACAGTTTTTTTTGTATGAAGGAACTATTTTTTTCACTAAATTATCTACTATGTAATTACACCAAATAAGCGGTACTAATAAGCATTTTTATTGTCCATGCCAACTTTTACGAAGTCACAATGGCGAAAATTTCCATATAAAATTATCCATTGTGACCGTCAAAATATTTACTTTGAAGACTAAGAATGATTATTGGTAAGGCCCACTGTATCGCTATCCTTGGTATTTGTCGTTTAACTAGAGGTTATACATGTATAGTCCGTCCCAAAGCAAAAGAAAGATCCCAACATGCTCAGTAGCACTTTATTTAAGGGAAATTTTTCCCTTAAGGTATTTTTGATCGCATAAAATTGTTAATGCTTTTCTCTACTTTATCACAAAGTATACCTACCGAAAATTCAGTGGGCCTTACCAATAATCATTTTTAGTCTTCAACTTAAATATTTTGTCGGTCACAATGGATAATTTTATATGGAAATTTTCGCCATTGTGACTTCGTAAAAGTTAGCCTGGACACTAAAAATGATTATTAGTACCGCGGAGTGAGTTCGGTTGAAGTCTGAAATGTTGTCGGATAAAACCAATTTCTCTTGTAAAAACTTGAATTGGTGCGTTTGCAAATTACATAAGGCCAAACAACTAGTAAAATGAGTTTATGAGATTACTGATGTGTCAGCCGAAATCTGCCTAGTGATACTAACTAGATACTTTAATGAGTGGGCTGTAAAAGATAGATGTATTGGATTTCAACAGCTCAAGGAAGGCAATTCCGAAGAAATTTTTCAATCAATCCTTTATCCGATTTATGTTCATCGGCTGCATGCAAACTCTTGCCAATAAGTATAGGTACTAAGCTCTATTAAAGCTTCACAATCAATTAATAAATAATATCAATAATCAATCAATAAAGTTAAAAAAACATATGGTACTACATTTTGTTTAAAAATGCTACATTTTGTTGGCTAACGTACTACATTTGCTTTAGATTTTAGTGGCAACGCTGGGCTGGGTCAAAATTGCCATTATGCTAATGTAATACCACATTCTTTAGTACACTTTGCCATATAAATTAGTCATATTTATATTATCTGACAAAATTGTCATATTTATACGCTAGTCTAGTCTCTAGTGTAATGATTGAGAAGTTTAATATCGCAAGATGACTGCAGAGAGAATATCCAGACAGGGGATATCGGTATCCCCATTGTGAGTTCGTAATATATGAGAGGGATATAATTTATGTGTATCTGAAATGCTGATTGTACCAACCTTTGATCAATGAATAAAAATTTTCCATCAACAGAATGTCTAGATATAAATACGACTTTTCGGATATTTGGATGATTATCCAGTGATGATGGAATATTAGATTCGTGAACATTCTGCGGTATTCTTCCAATAGCGATTAAGCATGACAAATTTGTTGATTGATCATCTAAATCTCCATCTTGATCTTCAATTTTGATTGGTATCCATGATTTCAAGTAGCCCGTGCACTGAATAACACGATACTTTTGCTCTATGTTAAGTTTGGATTTTTTTTTATCTGAACTAATTGAACTTGAAGATGTATCTGACTCATCCTTAACCTGTGGCTTGGGCAATTTTAATTTCATTCTGCAAAAAAATGACCTCCTTGCACCTGCACAAAGTTGGTATAAGTTAGGTGGTACTTCATGTTTGACTGGAAGCATTGCTGAAAGAAATCATTACATGCGATTATATATCCAATACAGGTAGGTACACGCGAGCTTACTTTTGGCGTCAACAAATCTTTCTCTAGGAATTGGTTCCAAAGAAGAGAGCTGCTCCTTTACCTTTGCGACGTCTTTTGGGTGAAGAATATCAAACCAACTTTGACCTAGTAAGTCATGCTGGGTACAGTTTAAGACTTTAGAGACTGATTCCGATACGTACAAAAGTCGTCCACGGTCACACCCAACGACAAAAAGAAATCCGTCTGAAGCTTGCAATATAAGGACTTTAAGTTCCTGTTCAGAAAGAAATGTTTGTTTGTAATTGCTTTCATGATATGAGCTTATGGTTCCCCGAATGCTTTTTAGGTGTTGTACGGCCATACGTAAAACGGTCAGTTTGTCTAGTTTCCTGTGCATTGAATAGCACATTGGGATCATAGAAGAGAGTTCATTGATGTAGGTGTTCATTTTATCACGCCTTCGTTTTTCAATTTCGCTGTGATTCTGTCTGTAAATTACAAATAAAGATTAGTATATTAGTATGTATACATATATTGGTGGTAGTGTGTTGTAAGAATAGGGTAAGACTCTGACTCGCATCAACTTGACGATGTCCAGTTGTCGGAACTATCATATACACATCAATTGTGGTTATTTTACCTCCCCGCGGTAGCCACCGAGCGAGTGTTGAACACGTAGAAAATAACAACAAATAGCTCTGTCGTAATTGACTGCCTGCATTAGTCTCAGAAGTCTAATAGGAGCCCGTCAGATCGAGGACGTACGGCGGATGGTTTCAATGGATTGAATCAAAGTTGTCGTTAATATGACAGATATCTCAGGTGAGCTACTCTGACATCTGTTCCTTTACTTTTAAATCTTACGAATTTTTACTAATTCTTACGAATTTTTACGCATTTTTACTCAATGTCTTCCCTAACTTGAAAAATTCGTAAAAGAGAGCGGCATCGAGAGAGCAAGATATTACCCCTCCATTGGGAATCTTATGTCGTTTTCGATTGGTCTGTTCCTTTACTTTTAAATCTTACGAATTTTTACTAATTCTAGAAGAACTGTCAGTTGAGTGCCAATCGAACGCTTTCAGAAGCGTTCGGATTGCTTCCGGACGATTCTGGATTACCAATCGAAAACGACATTACTATACTCTGTCCAACAAAAATTGTCAGTACAGGCCTTATGGGGGAGCTTTTTTTCTAACAAAGGTGCCTGTAGATACACTCACGGCACTCAAACACAAGAATTGCCACTGAAATAAAAACCAAACCACTGACATACCAAGGAATTATTGTTGTCATTTTCCTAAAATTCGCATGCAGCCGACCACAACCGCGGGCAGAATGACATCGACATCGACGTTAGAGCTAAGTCCTAAATTCAATGTTGCTGTGCAAATGCTACCAACACCACGGTGACTTTTTCAGTTCTAGGCGTATTTTTTTGGGAAGTGAGCAGCGTTGTGCTGAAGTACCCAATTGGGTAATTTGGCTCATGTCGTTTTCCATTGGGCAAAAAGAAGCGTCCGGGAGCGTCCGGAATCAAGAAAATCACTTCTGAAACCGTTCCATTGGCGCAAAAAATACTCTTCTGTTGATTCTGAGGAGAGAATTTCGCTTCTCGATTTCAAGTCAGAATCCACTCGAGGAGCACTTACACAAGTGCATTTTATGTATTTTATACAATCCAGTTGGCAGCAGCCATACAGTAATTTTTGACGTTTCACCAATACGTGAGTGTAGTCGCCCAGAAGCAGTTTTCTTGTTCCATTGGATTTCATAATGAGTGAATCCTCGAGTGAAACCAATGGAAAACGACATCAAGTATTTCAACTTTGGCTCAATGCTCCGAGCCAAAGAGAAATGGCTCACATTTTTCTTAAGACTTAAACTTCGTTTTAAAAAAAAAAACGAATGTTAAAAAAATTAAATTTACTCAACTGAACCCCGTCACAAAACAATCGCTGGTTAAAGCGATTCAACCAAGTAAACGCACTCATTCAGCATTTCAAATTCCTATCGGGATTAATGTATGGAAATGATTCCCATTAGAGACGAACTATACAGAGTCATGTCTCTGACCCGAAGAGTCTTTGATTCCAACCCGGAGGGACAGTTGTACCCCGGACTGTAGCAAGCTTCATTCTCCAGAAATCTCATCGTCTTTAGATGATACTTGAAGTTACCTTATGCTAGAAGTACGCTCCTATCTATTTGTGTGTTTCATGTTTCAAGCTTCGGACTGCTTATTTGAAAGAGTACTTTAGCGGTTTACATTGCTGACTAGGAAAACATTTCCACGGGCACAGAAGTAGACTTCTTAACCATGTTAATTTAGAAATAACAGAACTTTTAAATACTGACGATGTAATCAGGATATTAAGGCGGGTGTAAGACCTCTTGATCTATAAGAGTTAGCTAAGACCAAGAAAGTAGGTAATATTTTCAATCAACATTTATAGAAATCCGACAAACGGCGGATTTATCTTCTCAATTTTTTAAAATTACTCAAAAAAATAAATTGCCTAGATATTAGTCGAACGACTTCTGGAGTTTTTTTTAGATCGGTCTAAGTTCCCTCACTCTTCCAGAAGCATCCCGTAATCGCGTAATAGTTCTGCAATGTTTTTCGATGATTTTGCCTTCCAGCAAACTACCAACCAAAAAAAAAAATTGAAAGAAATCTCAACAAGTAAAGCACCCTCCCCCCTTTCTCTTAAATAAAGTGGCTCAAACTTATGTGAAATGGCTCGGAGAATGGCTCAACTCCAAAATTTCTGCGGAACAACGCTGGAAGTGAGTATAACAAAACCAAAAGTGAGTATAACCGTTTTGCATGTAAAACCAAAAGTGAATATAACAAAACCAAAAGTGAGTATACCAGTTTTGCATGTAAAAGTAAAAGTGAGCTAGCTATAGATTCTCAAAAAAATACGCCTTCTCTCAACTTTCGAATGCTGACATACTGAAGGTGCAGCAGCATTACCAGATATCTACAATTAGGTTTCAGCAGTTTAGAAAATATTCTTCTAAATTATTTAAAAATAAAAAAAATAAACAGGCGGTAGACACCCAAGGCCTAGCTTCTCGCAACCATTCGTTTTGTGTGAGTTTCTATTTTAGGGACGAATGGAAGGGACCTACAATTTTATGCCGAGTCCGAACGGCTGAATTGAGAAGCTTTTCAGGACAGTCATACTCTCGGATGTTTGTCAGACGTTCGGGAGAGGTGGCGCAGTAGTAAAAACCTTAAGATGTAATTTGTGTTTTTCCGGGGATCGAACCTGGGATCCCTCGCACAGTAGTCCAGCACACTAACCACTGCGCTACTGCGCCCTAAATTTTCTAAATTATTTAGAAAATACTATTTTCATTTTCTTTTGATTTAGATTGCTTTTATTTTCGATTGGCAAAATTTTAAATTCTTTTTTTGTGATCCGTGTCAGTACACCGACTTTAA
This sequence comes from Cheilosia scutellata, assembly GCA_955612985.1. Taxonomy (NCBI): domain Eukaryota; kingdom Metazoa; phylum Arthropoda; class Insecta; order Diptera; family Syrphidae; genus Cheilosia; species Cheilosia scutellata. Next base: position 56,875,080 of record OY015311.1, read on the forward strand.
CTGATAATTGTGTATAACATACTGCAGACGTCAAATTATTTACTGTCGGTGGGACGTGATTTTGAATTCAATTTTGCTATTGCAATGTGGAAACGAGTTTTCTAATTCAATCGTCGCGAGCTGTGTTAAAACTAATGTTTGACAAGCAATTAAAACAAAAGTACATACAAATTTGAATTTGATGTTGGACAGCAGAAATCTGAAATACCCAGTCGAAAATGACATCACATATGTTTTTAGTATTTTATACTTTAGCTACCACCAAGTACCTATAATGGTACGTACCTACTGGTAGGTAATAAGTACGTTAACACTCATGAATTAAATAAATATCCTAATATGCTCTAACATTTTACAGGTTATCATGTACGTAATACCATTTTTTCGCTTTCACCATTTATTTTGATAAAAGGTAATCTGGTAATGCTGTGTTGCAATCAACTGACAACAAATTATTTTTTCATCTCTTGACAAAGTTGCTGTCGATGTTTCCAATGTATTTCACGCGACTTCTGCTGTTGAAGTTGCTGTTGCTGTTGCTGTGGTAAACTGTTTCTCGCATAAGGGTGTTTCTATGGATTTTGTCAAAGAGCTTTCGGTTTTGGTGCTTTTGAGATGATATTATTATGTGGGGTGTTGCCATATTGCTTTATTGCTTTAATTTATTTTTATTTCTGAAGGATTCGTTAATATGCAGTTAAAGGTTGCAAAATTAAAAAGTTCTTCGATTTTGCCATTTAGAAAAAAGGTTTATTCGTGAGGTGTTTTAATGCATTCAATTCATAAGAGTGCAACAAGTGATCGTAAGTGCGTTGTAGTGATATTGTTTTAAATTAATAGGGCAACCGGATTAATGCCCGAGTGTTTTATACAAAGCTAAGTACATATTTTGATCACTATTCGTTAGGGCATATTTGTGCATATTTTGGTATAAATGCATATTTCACTTTGTAGAGCATATTATTGGCATATTTTAGCATTTTTGTTATATACATATTTGCATATTTGTCTTTTTTTCATCAAATAGTTTTTCAGATTGAAATATATCATAAGGACGGCAGGTATACCTATGTATTCTGCTTCATGTCACTCGCTGGTATTTTACCACACACTCGTCCCCAGTATGACAAATATGTAATCTATGTATAGGTAATAGGTATATGCAAAATATACCTATGTATGTTCTATGTTTCTATGTGTGCTATGAGAGATCCCATCCCAACGTGGTTACATAATTTTGTATTCTAATTGACTATTTTTGTTACAAAAGAAGCTAAAAAGCGAACCTACTGATGATACTCTGAGGAATAATTAAATGCAATTTATTTCGTTGCAATTTATTTCGTTCAGAAATATTTTTGTTTTAAATTAAAAGATGGCAACCCTAATGGTATTGCTCTCTGATTTATGGCGATTTATCATACAATCTTTTGCAACCCTATGAGAGCTTTAGAGGGACCGATTTAGATAATTCATTGCAACCAGACTGAGAGACAAACATCCTATTTTCGCTGTACTGACAATTTTTGTTGGACAGAGTATAGGTTTTACTCAACAAATTTCTTTAAGTAAGAATGGAAACAACTGTCAGTCGCCTGAAAATCGAGAGTTAATTTGAAATTTGATTTCAAACGCGTGTAACGGGTATTTGCATTTGTCTTTTGATTTCCTGCGATATGAGAAACAAATTGGTATGAAAATGGTATGGAATACATGTAGTTCAGTCTGTAAAAACTCACATACTTGGATTCATACTCACATGCAATTTATGAAAAAAAAAAAAAATGCATCTGTCATTTTTCATAGTTACTGCAAAAGCGTTCCCTAACGTTTTCGTAAGTTTTTCTCATTGAGAGAGATTTAATCCCCACCACTGCCATTTTGACAGTCTTTTCCATTTTTACTACAAAAGTAAAGGAACAGACCTATATTTAGGGCTTATGTCATTTTCGGTTGGTCGTCCGGAAGACCTCTCCGATTCGAACAAGCAAATAGATCTTATTTGAGTTTGAACTCGATGTATCGTTGTATTTGTGAAATTCAAGCGCAATTGCATCATCATCATCACTGCCTGATGAGTAGGAAGATGCTGAAGACGATAAAATTGAATTACAAAACTCCATTGGAATATCCGTTTTAATATTATTTTTCGAATTATGTAATAATAAAAGTAATATTAGATTTAAAATGCAAAACTATCATATGCGACACAAAAAAATCACATTAAACAATTTTGACGTCTATAGTGTATGAATGTATTAGTGCTTCTGGTTTCGATTCTGAATTCAAATCCAGAAGCAAAATTCTCTTCTTTTCAGGAGAAGAACTATCAGTTGAGTGCCAATCGAACGCATTCGGATTGCTTCCGGACGGTTCTGGATTACCAATCGAAAACGACATTAGATCAGTTAGGACTATCTTGTCTGTCATGGTTGATGCATTTACAGGATTTGTCAAGTACTTCTATATTTTGTCGTACTCTAGCCATTACATTTAATTGGCTATGACCATTGGCTTATGCTATGACCTAAGATGAGTAATTTTTGGAATGAGTAAACTGAAGAAAATGTTCAAATATTAAAATCAGAGTAAAGATTAAAGTTTCTGGTAATAATATCAACTACGTCTATGCTTTGAAGCCACTTTGGTACTATACCATATTATTTATATATTTTACCAGCGGACCCGCGTACTTCGTCTCTCCCCAATTTAACGCCTTCAGATAAACTCCAGAGTTATAATAAAACACAGATAGTTCAAATTTCTAAGTCATTTATTCGAATGGAATCAAAATCAGTAGAGAGCGATGTGATAGACAATGTTTTTCGATTTGTTTTCCGGCGCAATAACAGACAACGAAGACGGTTTGCCAACACGCGAACAGGCAACGTACAGCTGACCGTGCGAAAAACTCGAGATTAATCCCACAGATTTTCAACGATTGGCCTTGCGGTTTATGGATTGTCATCGCAAAAGCCAATCGAACGGGGAACTGAATCCGCTTGAATTGGAATGGAAAATCAGTTGGAATAATCGGAATTCATGGGATAAGGACTTCCTCTCCTTTGAATTTGACCTTAACGATCATCGCTTGAATCACATTGTTCATCAGTTTCTTGACGGACAGCCGCGTACCGTTGCACAATTTCGGATGATTCAAATTCCGCAACATGGTTATGATCGATCCCACATTCAGCTGTAAATTATGCGGTGCGTTTCCTGGCACATCAAGCGAGTTCAAAAATTCCGTCGGATAGTTGGTCGCTTCATCCTCGTCGGTCACGGTGTGAACGGATTTGTACGAATGCAGTTCTCCAGCGATTTGACTTTAAATAATGAAATTCAAGCTATCGACGTCCTTATTCTTCACTGCTAGTATTGCCCGTTCACTAATCCAATCGAGATTTTTGTAATTTTGTGCAATGCCGGGGAACACTTTGGTGATGAGTTCCTCCTTCGACGATGTGAACCTCCAAAACTTTGCCGGGAAAGATATCAATCCAAGTGAAACATCAACGGGAATTTGGACATTGCCAACCGCCAGCAGGTTAATTTATATCCACCCAAAATGCATGCAAAACGTCTTTTATCAAAATGAATTTTACTATTATCCGAAATTTTCCAAGTTGCACAAAGAATTTTCCACCATCGTCCAAAATCATCAAATCATGCTAGATATAGATATAATGCAAAATTTCGTCAAAAAAAAAAAAAAAAAATTTTCGCGTTTTTCCGGAATTTTCTATTTTTCCATTCGAAAAGCCATTCCGGAACTTGCACACAAAATTCCATACAAAAAATCAATTTTCGATTTTTCCAATTTCCCGACTTTTCCGGAGAACTTTCCCAAAATCTTCTTTCGTAAAAACGTCTCCTGGCAATTACGAACAACTAAAAAAATTGTTTAGCCAAATCAGCCCAGCCGTTCTCAATTTTAGATTTTTCCAATATCTCGACCTTTCCGGAGGTTTTTCTTAAAATGTTCTTTGGTAAAAACCTTCTCCTGCCAATTTCGAACAAATGAGTATTCGTGAGCAAAATCAAGAGTAAGTAAGACACGGGTCGGTATTCGGTAACATTATTCAATGATGACTTACGTATTTAAGGTTAAGGCTACAGTCCGGGGTGGACCTGTGCCTCAACCAACAAGCGTCTCCAGTCAGCACGATCATTGGCCAGCTGTCTCCAGTTTCGCACGCTAAGTTGGTTAAGGTCCCCTTTAACTTGCGTGCGCCAGCTGAGCCGTGGTCTTCCTCTACTGCGTAGTCACTCGGGTGAAGATTCGAACATCATGGGCCGGAGCATTCCCGTCCATTCGCTCTACATGACCCAGTCACCTCAGTCCGTTGGACCTTTACTCTTCTGGCTAGGTCGATGTCGATGTCACTGTACAGCCCGTACAGTTCGTCGTTGTATCTCTTCTCAAACAAAACAATTTTATTAATTTATTTTCTCAAATTTTCAAAATAAAAGAATTTTGTTAATTTCTAAAAATATTGTCACATTCAGCTGGGATTCGAAAAGATAAAACACTATTTTGTTTACTAAACTTTAATAATTCACTTTTATTACAAGACAAAATCACTTAAAATCAACTTTTCCACTTATTTTAAACACTACCGATACTATTCGAACTTTACTTTACACGGTTTAAAAATAAACTGCCTCTCGCTCGTCTGATTTCACAACAATTTTTATACTCCCCACTAAAGCTTCTCCAATATTCTATACTCCAACCGGGACAATCGAGAATGTACTAGTTTCGTTTTCGACCATTCACCATTCGTTAAACTTCGAAGTTTCGTTGAATAAGTTCATCTACTTTCCATTAGATGGCGCCGTGGTCAATAAGAAGTACTTTTCAATCCACATTACAATATTTTTTCAAATTCAGCTGTATCCCTTTCACCAATGAGTAGTAAGTCAGAGGAAACACTTCCTTTACAACCGACTTCGAACAGAGCCTTCGAAACGGAATTCAAAAAATATATCCTGATGCTGAAATAAGGCTGTTGGTTCCATTATCTAAGAGCATTTAGGAGGAAGGCGTCAAGAATCAGAAATTTTATGATAAGCTTACGAAAGGACAAGGAACGTTTTAAACTCTTTCATAAGTTGTTTGTTCTTCCGTTACATAAACCAACATTAATAAGAGAAGCATTTGATTCTTTGGAAATTATAACTTGTAAATATCCTTGTTTTAATGAGTTTGTAAAATATTTTAAAAGACAATGGATATCCAAGGTAAATAACTTTGCACAAAATCTTTATATTTAGTTTTTAAATTAATTTTTTTCCAGGACCCATCAAAACAGTTATCTGTTTACAAAAAAGCTATACGAACTACAAGTATGTGTATGCTAGAAGCGTCCAATCAAAAATTGAGACAAATATTACCTGAACATGGTACATTTTGCGACACTTTGTTGGACGAAGAATATAAATCCACTATCGATTTTACTACGTTACTGGATGGAGAAACCTGGAGGATGTTTGGGCGCCCAAAAGGTAAATTTGAAAAAAGGAATGAGTTCATCAATTGAAGGAAGATTTTCTGAAGTTTCTGAGTCATCATCGAGTGAAAAGGAAGAAGACGACACTGGGTAATAAAAAAAAAAACCGGCCAAGTGCGAGTCACTCGCGCACCGAAGGTTCCGTACGTACGTAGTACTAGTGAATTACATTTACATCATCTGTTAATTCATATATGTACAGTACATGCATAGTTAAGAACGCCGTCATCGTCACTCGTCAGTTTTAAAGTAGATATATTATCTACCTACTTCGATTTTCGATACATAATTATACATATTACATACCTACATAACATACACACTACATTACTAGGCTGAACTACCCCCTACAAACACGAGCAAGAAATGTCTTTGTAAATTCCACCGACTCGGCTCACCCAACTACCAATAACAATAATAGCGCGTACCACAATTCACTTGGCCATTCTACTGCGCAGGTTTCTGTGTATTTTGTTTTTGTGTTTTGTTTTGTGTCGTGTATATTCTCTTAAATCCTCTCTCTGCGCAACCGACGGTTGGCCAAGTGAATTGGTTCGCGCTATACAAATGCAAAGAGCAGTAAGAGCACCCATTGGAGATGGCCAATAGCCATGGCCGGGCGCGAGAGAAGAAACAAAAGTGTGTATGTGCAGAAGAGAATGAGTATTGAAGTTCCAATTCCAATTGGAACGATTAAGTTTAAGAGAACAGCCGAAGTGCCGAACTGCCGATGCGCCAAACGAGCCGAGGTCGAGCATCGAGTCGAGAACCATTCGAGAAACGAGAACGAAAGCATTGAATAACTACAAATAGAAACGGCACCGAAGCAATCATCCGCTACGCGGTCCATACGTCGCTGTGATCGCTTGTGCGGGTTTGTGAAATGGATCTGGGCATAATCTGGGATTGAACATTGGATAAAAACGAAAACAAGAAAATGTATAATATCCCAACAAAAATATCCCTCTAAGGAATGCTGGATGGGTAATTTTTTGTTGTAAACCAGTTTGAGGTGGTGCCATCAGTATACAATTCTTTCTGAAATGACGTAACAGGGTAGGGAACTGGTTTGGTTTGGAAGACAGGAAAGGAGATGCAATATTATAAACAAGTATCAATAGCAATGTGTAGGATTTATGAGTTTAAGAGAGGGAGGGCGATGCAAGGGGTGATCAGTTTGGAAGGATAAATTGAATAAAAATGAGTTTGGCTTTCTTGCTGACATTACACAAGATTTTAAGATATGCATAAATGTATGTTAGAGTCTCACTATTTTGCCTATATTTTTGTCAAATATGCATCGATTTAAGTAATTCTTTTTGTAATTAACTCAAAAATATTATATCTATCAAACCACCAAATCGATTGAGTTCAAATTTGCAAGCAATCTTAGGTATTGGCCCGAGAATGCTCCTGTTGAAATTGTCCCAAAGGTTAAAAAAAGCGCTATTCTGATAACGCTATATGCTGACAGACCAGAATCTGGGCAATAAAATTCCTAGGCACGAGCAATGCCTGCCGGGTGCAGTAATTGTTAATCTTTCCAATAACCACTAATAATCATTTCGATAAAACTACTAGCGAATAGGTAAAATCCTGCGATTTGTGGACCCCGCCTGTTTTTTAGTCCCGAAAATATCGGAATTTATAACTACATATTAGATAGATACATATTCACTATGTACATATTTAGAAAAGCACGGTGTTCCTTAAAGTGCTAGGTTTGATTTCATATATGTATAGTAGCCCCGTGATGGTCTTGCTTGCGTTATTTGGGGTTAACCGCCAGATGCCGTCATTTCTGGTCTGGAGATAATTATGAGCAATTCGCATTCCTTTAGTTCGCTCAATAACCCTCTGTAAGGAGATAGAGGGTAATTGTAGGAAATTCCGAACCAGCTATTTAGTAGGTATACCTGGTATGATTGTTTTGCGCGCCAATGTAAAAGTCGTTAACAAATTCTCTTACATATATATTATTTTCATTTTTCCTCACTTTCGTGTGATCGTTGATCAGTGGTTAGAAAACAGACTTAATTATCCGTTTTGGGCTGTGCGTTACTAATTAAGTTATTTTAAAATAAACACCAGACTACTTAATTCCGTATAGCAAAAATCTAATCTGATCTGCAATGTTTCTAAAGATTCCTAAACAAATGAACTCGAACTGTCAGCGTACAAACCGCATAGGTACCTAATTATGCACAGTTTGAAACAAACTACTACATATAGGTACAAACAAATCCGTCCTGTCGTCTAGAATGCACCTACCTACCAACAAACACGCAGACAGACGGACACAATTGCGAGACTCACTTTTTGAGCTCGAATATCATCTTAATATCATAATTAATAGATCCTACTCGCACATAAGCCACATAACATTATTCTGCGATTTACGCCCACCACCCCAGAGCAACAACAGAAAATTATTGGCTTAGTATTGATTTGCCGTATTGAATAATCCGATTACAATGAGATAATAGAACCTAAATGGTGCTCATTGTTAAGGCCTAAATCTTCCAAAAAGATCCATACCAATCGGGTTAGTATTTCTTACGTGATAGTGGAACACACATTTCAAAATTTACAATTTTATTATATGCAGAGATTTTTCTACACCTACCATGCACCTCACAAGCTAACCCACCCCATAACTTTCAAATCATTATAGCCCGCCCTTGACACCTAAGGCTGGGTTAGCCACCCACACCTTGACACCTAAGTCCAAAAGCCACCACAACGACACCAGTGCTGCACATATATCGAAGAAATACAAAATATGTATTGTAAAGAATCCGATCTGTGATTTCATATTTCCCCTTTCCACATTGTTATTTTCTTAAATATCAATTCAAATCATCATCACACTTGTCATGCTAAAAGTACCACACCCCACACACCACCACTATATGCGAAAAGTATCTAACCGATCTTTTATTTCATATACCTTCTTCCCACATTGTTATTCTCATAAAATCCCAATCAGTCTCCTCATGCTAAAAATACCCTTTGCCTACAATACCAACCACCACTAACTACCTATATGCGAAAAATACATACCCGATCATTGATTTCATTATCCTTTTCATATTCCACTTCCACTCCACAACCAATTATGCAATCGGTGGAGAATAAAATAAATAAAATAAATAGAATAAATAATTGTTGTTTCTCTTTCATTTGCATGTTGTCAATGAGACGAATAAAAAAAGAAAAGGTGCATCGTCTGTCATGAAATAAACATAGGAATATTTTGGGAAATTAATTTTACTTAATGCACGAACCTAGAAAAAGGTGGTATATGTATATACTAACTTAATACAAATTTCCTCCGCAATGAAGGTCCGTATGTCGCTTCAAAATGAGCTGTGTCCACTTCTATTTGTAGTTATTCAATGACGAAAGCAGAAACAATATTCTGTATGTGTGTGTATGAAAATGAGTATTCTTTGGAGTTCAAATTCCAATTGGAAAGGCAACGATTAAGACAACACGCTTTATGAATGAGAATGGAGAAAAGGGTATTTTTATATATGGAAATTTTCGTTTTTATTTTTGTAAATATGTTGTAAAATATTAACTTTTCGGCAAAACAGTGTTCAGAACATATATAGCTACGAAGATGATCTACAAAATAGGAATATATGCATGCGTGTTTTTTTGTTGTAAATCAAGAAATGATTTGTTTTTTGTGCGAAGGAAAATATTTTTTTCACGAAATTAAGAATTACCCCAAAAGCAGCCGATTTATTGTTACCATTGGTAATTGTCGTTTACCGTTTTACCTCGTAAATTCTCTGAAGTCAATGATTATGTCTATGTGTGAAATCTGAATGAGAAAGAGAATCAGTATTTTATTGAATAAAAGAGAACATGCATAACGCATTAACGAATGAGATGAGGAGAATGATAGCCGAGCGAGAGGAGAGTATGAAACATATGCATGTGTGTATGCGAATGTGCATTTATTGGAGTTCCATTCCAATCCAATCCAATTCCAATAGCAAAGAAATGATTAAGAGAACGCGCTTTATGTATGGTATGAGATGAGAATAGAGAAAGGAGTGTATTATATATGGAAATATTGTCCTATTTTTGTAAATATCTTGTAAAATATTAACTTTTCGGCAAAACAGTCTTCAGCACATATATAGCTACGAATATGCTCTACAAAATAGGAACATATGCATAAGTGTTTTTTGTTTGTAAACCAATAAATAAACAGTTTTTTGTGCGAAAAAAAATATTTTTTCCGCCAAATTAAGAATAACTCCAAAACCAGCCGATGTATTGTTAATAATAAAAAATTAGACCATTTTTTGTATGAAGAAAAATATTTTTTTCGCTAAATTACTTAATTAAGCCTTCTACGTCAATTAGTTCTTAAGATAGACCTAGGTACAAAATTTGCTAAGTGGGTTCGGACAGACACGAAAAGCGAAAGCAATAAGGTTCCTCCATATGGAAACGGAACCTTAAAAAGAACGAAACCATAACCTGGAGTTTGTTTCGAGAATCCCAGAAAATGTGCTGTTCTGTTCGTGGGCAAGAGCGGACGTGTTTTCTAAAAGTGTCGTGGGGTGCGCGCTTTTAATTTTCATTAAAGATCTAATCATATTCTTGCAATAATGAACTGCTTAGTTTGTAGAGAAGCAATGCCCTGCGTCGTAAATCGATACAACAACAACCTATAGCAACAATTCACCCAGCATTACCGACAACTGAACAACAACAACAACAACAGCCTGTAGAGACTCTTCATAACATAACGTCTCAAGTCAACAACAACATGTGGAAGAGCACCAAAGAACAAGAACACAATATTGTAGTGTGGATTGAAAAGTACTACTTATTGATCACAGCGCCATCTAATGGAAATTAGGTGAACTTATTCAACGAAACTTCGAAGTTCGAAACTCAACGAATGGTGAATGGTCTAAAACGGAACTAGTACATTCTCGATTGTTCCGGTTGGAGTATGAAATATTCGAGAAGCTTTAGTTGGGAGTATAAATAGGGTTGCGAAATTGGACGAGAGAGCAGTTTATCTTTAAACCGTGTAAAGTAAAGTTCGAATAGTATCGGTAGTGTTTAAAATAAGTGGAAAAGATTGTAATAAGTGGAAAAGTTTTAAGTGATATTGTCTTGTAATTATGTTTTGTTTTATCACTACAACTCGATCATCCTCCATCACTCGAGACACCGACACCAAAAATCAAAAACTTTTCCGAGTCTGACACCGAAAACCGACACCGGTGAAGTCACAAGTGTAGTGTCTATGGGCCGCTTAAGTTTCTGGTCAATACCTGATTTTTTCTTTGTTCATTCGATTCACATTTGGAATAGTTTGCCTCAAAATATTAAGTGTACGAACAATGTAAATACATTCAAAGTGTTTCAATATTTTGTAAGCAAATTTCAATGGAATTCCATTCTCTTTTCCTTTTCCTTTGTCTTTAGTTACATTATGTATTATCTTAAGTTATTTATTTATTATTAGCATGTAATTTATTATCGTTATATAATTGATTATTGACATGTAATTTTGATTTTGCACTTCAATTTATAAGCTTGAGAAAAAATATTTCTCATTTCAGATTACCGTAAAAGATATTATTAGGTATAAATACGATAAAATATATTTCTCCCCGCCAACAAAAAAAATCCTCCTTCGTGCCTTCGAACGAGTTTAATTTTCGAATGGCAAGTGGGTGATGTCAACGTGGATTTTGGCATTACAACTGAGTATTTCTGTTTTCCCGGAAACTAAAAACGTGCGAGATGACCAAGCATAGCATTCAACATAGGATGACATTTTAAGAACTGGGGAATTGCTGGCGCCATACCTTGATTGCCCCTTCAGCGCGCGTTAAATGAATTTCATACCCGGCCCTAGCGAGGTATCCGTCGGAACGGAAAATTCTCCGCAACGCCTACTCCGTCGGAGACTCAAATTACATTCGAGGTATCCGCTTTCGGAAAGAATAATTAAAATGCGACAACGCATTGATTTGGTATGATGTTGTTTCGTGGTACATCGCGATTTTCCTATTTAGTGCATGTTTTTTTTTTTTTTTTGCCCTGGAAACACACATTTAAGCAACAAATACAACCAATTACTTTGCTAAAATGTTTTTTCTTTATCACTTTCATTTATCAACACTTCACTGCAAATCGTAAACAAATTCCGCAACCAATTCCTGTCGGACCATATCGGAGGAAAATTCGTATGAAGCTGTCAAAAATATGTATCAGTAAAAACGCACTTCATCGCACTGAAACGCAAAACGCCAGTGTGCGTTACATATTTGTCGGAACGAAGTTGCGAAAAGCTGTTCCGACGTATACCTCGTTGCAAAAATCCTCCGATTCGTATAAAATCGGAGAATTTTCCGTTCCGACGGATACCTCGCTAGGGCCGACCATTTCGCCGCTATTCCACCACCACTTAGTCACCACGGCACGGCCAAGCCACTTACTCGCCACTTCACTGCGGGCCTTGCTTCAGAATTTTCTCATACAAACTTTGACCTCCTTGTTTCCCTTTTGGAGTTTGAAATTACTCAAATCAATTCTAAGTGCTAAATTTCTTCAATAAAGGAAATTTGTTTTAAAGTAATAAGCTTCCTAGCTTTTATCATATGGGCTGGGCGTTGATCACCAATCGCCAATCAGTTAGGAGAAGCTATTTTATATATGAGAAGATGTCGTTAATAATTGTTATTGTTATATTGTATTTATCAGACATGACTTCTTCTGGTTAACCAAACCAGTCACCGCGAAAAGGTTGGTTTGCTACAAAAACAAAAAAAAAATTTACCCGTGGCTAAGAAGGTTAGTACTTTTTATTAAAATGAATTGCAAATATAGTTGTGGAGATTTTTGCATACGTTTCTTAAGGAGGATCTCATTGGTCAGATAATTCTTTCTAAAATAAGTTCAAATGATAAATATATGCAATATGTTTACGTACCACCCGTACCTAACTGTTAGACTGAATATTGAAAGTTCCTGAATTATTATTATTTCTTAGTTGTTTTTAACGTATGTATAGGTAGCGTTCACAAAACGTTTAGTTTTCCTTAATGCGTGTATAAAAATGTATGTTTTTTTGTGTCCCGATTTTAATAAAATTTCATCTGGCAGCCCTAGGGAAACCCAAAAAAAAACCTTGTTTAGTCTGAACAATATAATTATTTCTTTAGAATTGCGAGCTAATGTAATTTTTTACTATAAGACTTTTGATTAAAAATGAATAACTCTCATAAATAAGTTAACAACTTACTGCCAAAACTTGCTTAAACTGACAACCCTGCATTTAAATGGCAATCTATTATACATATAAGTATGTATATATATAATTCGTAAAAATAGGTAACTTTTATTCTTACTTTTTGTTTTCATCAGAAGTTTTTGTGGACTTTGCATCACAGTTTTCATCATCTCCTTCGTCAATATCACTAAAAGAGAAAAGACGGATGGATTACAAATTTGAATACTAAATGAAGAAGAAAATTCTCAAAATGAGAGAAATTGATTTTCTTTATTTTTTATTTAAGGTGCGTTTTTATGAAACCTCGCCAGCCATTGGTTGCCAGTAGTTGCCAGTTGAGGCACATTTCACATGCTAATTAAAACAACAACCTGCTGGCTACTGCTGGCAACTCTTGATTTCCTCCCCAGTCGGAGAGCGGCTGGCTAAATTCAATTTACAACGAACAAACAGTGGCCTATTTCACCAACTCACAAATTGTTGTTCACAGGCATTTTTTTAACAAATTTGTGCAAAAATCGATTTTTTTCTGTTTCACAAAAATTTGGTATTACATAATTGTATTTGTTGTTTACAAAGGGAAATTTTTAGAAATTTCATTATTTCCGTTTCACCAAAAGTTAATTTTCTTTGTTGCTTACAAGTACAAACATGTTAAAATTTATATTTTTTTCAAGTTTGTGTTTCACCAAATCAAGGCATTTTACAAATTTGGTCAATTACTGAAAATTTCTTACAATAGAAAGATCGTGTGTCGATTTAGTAACAATTTATAATTTTCCAAAGGAATCACTTTTAAAAATGTCTTTATGTCGAAGGCATAGTAGCACCGATAGTGATATTATAAAGCCGTTTTCGTTTGGTACAAAATAAGTAATCTTTTTTAAGATTCGATAGCACTTTTGCGAATTTAGATTTTTTCTCTGAGTTGCTCGAGAAAACACACTTCTTACATATGATTTGACGTTTGGCGTTTGTTTACGTTATACGGAAAGTCTGGCCGAAAAAGTTAGAACTGGTGAAAAACCATATTAAGATCAATAACATAAACCAAAATTTGGATAAATAATATGGAACAAATAATAGGATATGCTATTTTCATATTCATGATGTGCCACATATTCATCGTCCTTGTCGCCGTCTTGTGATAATACTGCTTCGTCTTCTTCATACCAGCAATTTCTCCAGTTGCATTATTTATTATTTGTAAGGGAGAAAAAGCATCAAAGTTTGCAATTTTGTGGAAGACGTGGGGAACATTATATTCGGAATATTTATTATGAGATTTGTTTTATAATTTGAAAATGTAATTGTAAAACTTGCAAGTTGCAACCACTCTACGAAAAAATAGCTTCACAACAAAAAAGGTAAACAACTTTTGGCAGCAACACCACTAACACCAACAGCTCAGTATACTTTTTTTGTTCGATTGGACAGCCGAAATCTGAAACACGAATCTGAGAATCCCAAACGAAATCGCCTTAAGTTTGTGCTAAATAGCCGAAGACAAACTTATGACTACGAATTAACTACGAAATTTCTCTTGAACGAATTGATGAATGTAAACAATCCACTTTTGATGAATTTATCAACAGAAAATTGAACATTTTACTATTCCAAAAGAAGGATAATTAATTATCCCATCAAAATGTATTGAAATCAAGATTAAAAATAGATTAAACAACAAAATTTCGAATTCCAAACTTTTTGCCGCGAATGAAAACACCATCGGCGCGAATTGTCAAAGTTTATTCGCAATCCACATTATTAAACTGCTGTAGAAATTTCGAAACTAATGGCTGAAATTCGCGAGAATAGTCCAAGTAAAAATAAATAAATAGGTGGCGCAACAGGCGGTAGACACCCTAGGCCTAGCTTCTCGCAACCATTCGTTTGTGTGAGTTTTTATTTTTGGGACGAATGGAAGGGACCTACAATTTTATGCCGATTCCGAACGGCTGAATTGAGAAGCTTTTTCAGGACAGTTATACTCTCGGATGTTTATCAGACGTTCGCGAGAGGTGGCGCAGTAGAAAAAAACACTAAGATGTAATTTGTGTTTTTCCGGGGATCGAACCTGGGATCCCTCGCACAGCAGTCCAGCACACTAACCACTGCGCTACTGCGCCCACAGAATAGTCCAAGTCCTTAAGACAAATTGGACCTCGGATTGCAAATCACTCTGAAAAAAACATTTGACTGATACCGATAACGATACCAATACATTTAATAAAACATTTTTCTTATCGCGAATAAAACCGATAAAAATTTTGTTCTATTCTGTTAATTTTGTTCTTTGATGTTATCAGTTAGAAGAATTACAAAATTATGAAAAACAGTTGTTGTTTACAACTCTGAAAAATAAACGGTGAAACGGTTTATTCTTCTAGTTTTAAATAACAAATACAATTTCCCTTCATTTTTTTCTCTTTTCAACAAATTTGTTAGAATTAAGTTTGTAGTTTGTGAAACAGAAAATCAGTGAACAAATTTGAAAATGTAATCAACAGATACAAATTTGTAATTATTATTGTAATTTGGTGAAATAAGCCACAGGTGGCGCTGAAAGCAACAAGTGGCTTAGAATTTCCGTATAATTTGCTTAAATTATAATGGCGTTCTTATCTCATGCACACAACATTCGAGAAAAAATGTCAGAATTTATCAAGTATATCTACCAAATGCATAATTTTATACTAAAATTCGGCTGGCTGGCTTCATCTTGCTGTCCAAATGAACGGCTGGCTGGTGTGGTTTCAAAAAAACATGCCTATAGAGTACACAAACCGAGTTTGAAGTCAATGGGTCTCCGCACACGAGATTAATTCTGCCGGCATAAAAACGGATTTATACTATACTTCGAGCGCACACGGGAGGATTTCTGCCGGCAGAACAAACTGTATACATGAACCTCCTTTCAATGTGATAGTTTTTTTTTTTTCAAAATTGATATTTGACTTTAAGAATTTTTAATTTTTTCAGACGAAATATTTTGAAAATTGTATATGTATTCGTTTTCTGACTTGTTCAACCGCTCAAACTTGGCAGAAAATTTTCTGCCGTTTCATTCCACTCACCTCAGTCCCCTCGCCTACAAAATCGGTTTTATGCCGGTAGAATTCATCTCGTGTGCGGAGGCCCAATCGGATTAATAATAAGAATTTTCCCATAGGTACAAACTTTTGGAGTCATAGGGCGTTTTCGGAAATGAAAAAAAGTCATTTGCAATTGCAAATGACCGTCAATGCATCACAGAAATCAATCGGTCATCTGCTTGCAAATGCCATTTTGTGCAGCTGACTTGTGTCGGGTCAACGTTTTTTTTTTTGCAAGTGCAGCCTGATGTTTCCGAACATTACCATGAACAAATTCAACCCTTATATAAAAAAAAGTTTGTTGAACAACTTGATGCAAAATTTTAATAACGATAAACAGTATTTATCTATTATCCCTTCCATCTAGTATCCATTTCCCAGTACTTAGAGCAAATGCACGGCCGTTTGTTATCTGCTTTGTTGCACGGCAGATGACACGCAAATGACGTTTACGAACATCTGACCTTTGCAGAACTGCATTACTGAGCACATGCTAATGCAGTTTTGCTATGATGACGTTTCCGAACACATGACTTTGGCAACTAGCGTTTTCGAACATGCTGCAAAAGAAATTTGGTGCAGATGACATTTCCGAAAACACCCATAAATTCTCCAAATCGCTTCTAAGAACTCATTCATTCATTTTCAATATTCATTCGCGGGTGTAGGTTGCTCAAGTAAACCATCCATATCTCTATTCTTTGCCATCGACTCTAAATCATCAAAGACAATCCCCATACGGGTAAAGGACATATTATGGTCTTGAGCTAATCATCTGATACTGGGTCTACTGATGGTACGGATTCCATAGCACGTCTAGGGATCCTGGTTGGGGGCATGCGTTTAACATGACCAAACCAACAAAATATGGACCGCATGGCAATTTGGTTCAAAATATCAACTTCAAAGCTCTGCTGATTACCAGTCAGGACAAACTGTTTTATATATATATTTTTTTTTCTTTATTCTCTTTAATAAATAAATACTTAACAATTTCTTTAATTTAGGTTCATACTTCTACACAATAGAGAATAGGTAGTGCCAGAGAAGGATCTGGTGATCTCTTGCGATCTTAGCCGTCCGACGTCAAACTTCCTCACAGTATTTTTACTTGTCTTGGCGGTGTTCGGGATATCCGAAGGCGTACCTTGGCTACAACAAGGTAGGGGTCCGAGTCAATATTGGCCCCTCGGAACGTTCGGACATCCATAATACTGGAGGAGTGCCTTGCGTCGATCGCAATGTGGTCAATCTGGTTGACGGTTGATTGATCGGAGGATCTCCATGTACCTTTGTGAATATCGAGATGCGGGAACCGCGTACTTGCTATGACACCATTTCGCCCCGCCGCGAAGTCGATCAGCCTAAATCCGTTATCGGAGGTGGTGTCGTGTAGGCTGTACCTTCCGACAGTACTACCAAAGATGCCCTCTCTTCCTATCTTTGCATTAAAATCACCCAGGACAATTTTAATGTCATAGTTAGGGCACAGCTCGTATGTCTTGTCGAAGAGCTCGAAGAAACTCTCTTTGGTGTCGTCGTCTTTCTCCTCCGTGGGGGCAAGGCCGCATATTAGGCTAATGTTGGCGAATTTAGCCTTGATGCGAATTGTCGTGAGGCGCTCGTTCACGCAGCTGAAACTTAAGACTTCTTGCCTAAGTCTGCCGCCAACGACGAATCCACATCCAAATAAGCGCTGTTTTTGTTGCCGATAGCAGTCGCCATAGTAAATGTCGCAGTTTTTAATTTTCTTCTTGCCCGGTCCATCCCATCGCACTTCTTGGATGGCGGTTAAGTCTGCTTTATAGCAGTTCAGGCCTCCGCTAGCTGTTCGGCTGCACGCGGTCTGTTAAGGGGCCTAACATTCCACGTGCAGATACGAAATTCGTTGTCCTTTATTCGTTTGCCAGGTTCTTTAACAGTGAAATCATCCGTATCCGAGGCTTATTGTTGCTTCGTAACTAGGTAGGTTTTCCATAGTCGGGCAGTTACCCCGGCGTACAACCCCCAACCTGGAGGGCCAGGCCCTTTGTTGGACCCCTTGGACGAAAGAGGCCGGATTCATCCGGTGTCAGTAACCCACTTCGGGGATGTGAGAGCTGCCGTTGGCCCATAAATGGTTCATCCGCCACCATCTCTGTTTCAGGACCCTGACTAGTCCTGAAAAATCCTCACTGACCTCAGCTCCAAATACGTCAAAGTAGCTCAAGTAAGGTAACTGTCATCTTGACTGTTGACGACACCGTTGATTCAGTCTAGTGAATTCATCCGCCGTACATCCTCTTTCTGAGGAGCTCATGTAAGACTTCTGAGACTCGTTCGACAGAGCATTATAGTGTTGCTATTTTCTTCGTGTTCAACACTCGCGCTTATAAGTTTAGCAAGCCAAGACCGGATGGGCGAGGCCAGTACCCGGTGGTTACCACGCGGAGGTAAAATAAGCACAATTGATGTGTATGAAAAAGTTACAACAGCTGGGCACCGCCAAGTTGATGCACACCCAACCACCAATTCTTCATATAGACCATCTGAAGTCTGCTTGTTTTCCAGTGATGAAGAGGACAAGTTAAGAGATCTCCGCCTGAGGACAGCCCATTTATCACAACGAAAAGGTGTTCGTCTATATTTCATGTATTCAATGATGTCCTGCATGAATATATGTACACATGCCCCATGGAATAAACCTTTGCAGTCATTATAAGACACTTTTAAAGCACAGTTTCTTTCTACTTTCTCAGAACAAACCGGGCAATTCATTTTTAACTGAAGATTTTAGAATAGCTTTCAAATGAGATGTGCACCCCACGACATTCAGAAGAGAACTGAACTAATAATCGATTTAAGAGTGGTCGGTGAATACCACCCTTAATCTGTTATTTTATCAGTGTCTCAGCTAACTCACGTCAAACTCGAAACTGTCATTTTAATTAATGCGAGAAACAGATTACCACAGCAACAGCAACTTCAACAGCAGAAGTTGCAACTTTACCAAGGGAGGAAAAAAAATTGTTGTCAGTTGATTGCAACACAGCATTACCAGATTACCTTTTATATCTACCAAAATAAATGGGAAATGGGAAAAATTATATTAGGTACATGACAAGCTGTAAAATGTTAGAGCATGTTAGAATATTAATTTAATTCATGAGTGTTAAATTACTTAGTACCAGTAGGTACGTACCAGTATAGGTACTTGGTGGTAGCTGAAGTATAAAATACTAAAAACATATCTGACGTCATTTTCGACTGGGTATTTCAGATTTCTACTGCCCAATCAAACATTAAATCCAAATTTGTAGATATGTACTTTTGCTTTAATTGCTTGTCAAACTTTAATTTTAAAACAACTCGCGACGATTGAATTAGAAAACTCGTTTCCACATTGCAATAGCAAAATTGAATTCAAAATCACGTCCCACCGACAGTAAATAATTTGACGCCTGCAGTATGTTATACACAATAGAGTGAAATTCCGTGTACTGAACTGACACGGATCACAAAAAAAAAGAATTGATTTTTTTGCCAATCGAAAATGAAAAGCAATCTAATGCTACGTTTCCACCGGAGATTAACTGCGAGATTAGGATTCATTTTCGTTAACCTCGTATAAATCTCGAGATTTATCATAGGTACAAAAATTAATCTCATAAAAAGGAGATTAAAAATTAATCTGCTAAACTGACCAGGTTTACATGTAGACTTCGGTCCCTGAACACACTCTCCACAGGTCGAGATGTCCAAAATTAAAAACAAACAGAGCTGCATTTGACATTTATGTCATTGGTGAGCAAAAGAAAAAAATCGTTTTTTTTTCGGTATCTAATGCTGGGTTTCCACTTGTCGATTTGAAATTGACAATTGACGTATTTTTATGCCAATTAAAAAATTGGCAAGTGGAAATAGCGAAAAATTGCTTGTCAATGAATTGACTAACAGCGTTTGTCAATAACTGACAAAGAAACCACTGGACAAGTGGAAATAGCTGAATTGTCAAACAAAATGTCAGTTTGTCTATAATTGGCAGTGAAAATTAATTGGCATCGACTTCATAAGTTGGTCAATCAACTGACAAACGATTTTTTTCTAATAATTGACATAAGTGGAAATGAACTGACGGCGGTTTCGTTCAATGACATAAACGCGAGAGTTGTCAAACTTTGTCAATCAACCGACATGTGGAAACCCACCTTAACCTAATAGCGACTTCTTGCCAATGCAACCGTTAAAACGTTCATCCATATTAGTTTTGAGGACAATGTGATGCGGTAATAATATTTTTAGATTACTGCCACTCATATTTTGTTTATACTTTTAATTTCGAAAGTAGAAGTTGTTTAATTTTTTATCATTTGTCACACTTCGATTTGACAGCTAATGACAACATCTGGTGAAAAGTCAAATTAATTTCTTTTTTGTTGTTGGGAACACTTCAGGATTAATTTTAAACCTCTTGCACTTAATCTTGGGGTTAGCGTCCGTGGTGTTGGTAGCATTTGCACAGCAACATTGAATTTAGGTCTTAGCTCTAACGTCGAAGCCGATGTCGATGTTGCTGTGGTAATGTAACTTCAGCCATTAAAAAGCAGGGGCTATAAAAAGTGCGCTGTGGCTGTCAAAGTTGCTGTTGATGTTGCTGTCCCAATCTGTTTCTCGCTTCTCGCATTAGACAATCGTGTTTGACGATCGCAAAGAAGTGCAAGCATCGATTTGTATGGCGGTGAGACATCTGTATAACTTATTTAGTCTATGGTGATCCTATTTTCATTAAAAACTCTTTATAAATAAAAAAGTTTGATCCTAAACGTACGTCATAATGTCCGAAAATGAATATACTGCAGTTTAGAGTCTTTGTCGAGAGCGTAGCGAGCCACATACCCCAACTTGACGCATTATAAACTTTGAGATTTCGTAACGACCCGTGTCCCCAACAACGGGCGAATATCAACACCCTATTTTTTCCAGGCCACAATTAAGGAAAATCAGAGTCGACATTTATTCACTATTTCTCTTCTTTTTTTTATTAAAAACGTTAATGCTACATTTCTTCATTACAATGTAATGTAATAAAAATATTAGTATGGGTTTAATTGATCTTTTTTCCGGAAAACATTTTATTTTTTTTCGATAAGCGACGAAGAACAAGCTTGTTTCTATTATTTTTTCCACCACTAGGTATATATTATATAGATTTTTCATGCGTAAAAATCTGATGTGCTCAGGAAAGCATTAACAGAATTTAATCATACATTCATAGCGATGTAAGTTAACAAACAAATGTTGTACCTTGCTACAACCTTTTACTCAAAATACTTAAACGCCAATTTCTGTTTATGGGACCGGTCGGTCGATCGAAAGTTGAGTTTCACAGTTCAGGTCGAATTCATATCAAAAGAAAACTAATTCAGGTTGAAACTTACCAACATTCCATTTCCCTTTGTAGGTATGTAGAAAGAAACTAGGCTACTAGAGTTAGAGTTATAATAATATTTACAGCTAGCTAATGGAAGTCACTAATCACTATTATTTACACTACCAACAAAACAACTACGAACCAAAAACTATTTACAATTAGACTGCCAACTTTCGTGCACCTACCCGATTCTCCCAGGAAAAATTAAACAGCCACAAATATTGTCATAAAGATAATACGTCATGTTTGTGAATCAGTGATACCATTCTATTTTTTACTGGAAAAATAATATTGTCTTATAGACTAAACATAAGATAGATTTATATAAATTTAATGAAACTTTTCCATTCCTAAGCCTAACGCTCCCAAGATCAAACAGAAAACGATTTATTAAGATTAGATGGACATTTTACAACATTACACATTAGGTGAGTTTTTTTTGCAATCCTATATGGCCTTAGATAAAACACAAAAAAAAAACGACTTACTGTGACTTGGCAGCACTATGCTAGTTGACATTTGACTTTTCAGCTGTTCTATTTTTGTTTACACCAAAAAAATTTGCAGGCAGTCAATTAGTTTTTAAATTGATAAAAGACGAGAAAAAGTTAGCTATATGCATAATAAAATAGTTTACAAGTGATAAGAAATACATTTTAGTTTCAGATGCTTTGTTTATTGTTGGCAAGCTCTGCAGCAACAGCAAGTTCCAGCCGTAAGAGCGGTTAGCACGACGTAATGGATGTGCTTGTCCTTTTAGTGGATGATTCAGGACGATTCAAGTTCCAGCGGCGAATCAGTGGCAGTGCACAACTCCTTACGTCCACTGTAGCAATTCAGCAGCCCCACCCTGGTCCCAGTGTCTCTTCCTAAATCCAAATTTTGAGTTGCAATCTTTCTTGTCCATATTTTGATTGCTGATGTTTTTTTTCTCTCTTTTTTAGGAGAGACTGGGGCCAGTGGTCTACATGCTGAGCAGTTTTGAACTAGGCTGGGTCACTTTTAAACGGTAGTATTTGTAATTGCTTTTGGCAGCTAATAAGCTACAACAAGCTTTGTAATTTGTTAATAAAATAAATTAACTTAATTTTTTTCAATAAAAAAAAAACAAAAGCGACTTAACAGAAACAAACTGAAATTCACAAACTACAAAATATTTTAGAAATGACTGAAGAAACTTTATAAAAACAAAAATAAGTTAGCTGTTCAGGAATTTCGGTGTTCTCGATGTTCCCGGAGCGTTGATTGGTGGTTTAACTTTTATTTCAATGCCACTTACAGAACTATTTTAAACAAAAAGAAAAACTCACCATAAAATGTTTGCACTCTTAAGGACCATTCACATGAGAGCGAACTAACGAATAGATAAAATGCGAACAACCCACTTCTGATGCGTTTATGAACAGAAATTATTAATTATAAAAATAATTAATTATCCTCCTCTTGGAATAATAAAATGTGCAATTTTCTGTTTATAAATGCATAAAAATTGGTTTGTTCGCATTTCAACAATTCGTTCCTTCACACCCATGTGAATGATCCATTACAAATAGAAAATTAATATATGCAATTTAAGTATAAAAACCGCCTCATGCGGCTGATTCCAGCCGAAAGGATATTCGAAACTCGTTGACGACTAAAGAAGACGGTATTACCAAGTTCAAATTTTGGTTAATATGTACTTTTAAATATTTTTTTAAATGTTGCCTTATTAGCAAGGTTCAAAGGTGCCCTAGGCTCCCCTATTTATTTTGATTGTCAAATTAACGTCATTTAGGACAAATCGATAGCACTTTCGATAACATTTAAAGCAATCGTAGATTAGTAGAACAGTTTTTATCTGGGCTAAAGCATAAGCCCTGATGATTTTCCAGGCTAACGATTCGTATGAAAAACTTGCTAAGCCCATATTGGATTGCAAAAAAAAAGGCGCCTATTATGCAATTCCTTGCACGAGTTCAGATAGAGAAAGGCTCAGAATGAGATCGCAAATCATTATACAAATCATACAAAATTAATAATTTATCAGTAAATTTTAAACAAACGAAATAAAAAAAAATTCACAAACTCAAGATTCACGAAAAAGAAAACGTTTTCTAAAGGAAGATGAAAATAAAAATGCATAAATTTTAGGTATATTTTTGTTTTCTCTTTTTTAATGAATTTTTGATAGGGAATGTCATAACACAATATGAACTTTTTGATAACAATTAAAGCACGAAAATTACTATTTTCAAATTGCATTTGTTCAGTTGGCAATGGAGCAGTTGGAGTAACTTCAAATAGACCGAGATATCCGAGAACCCCAAGACTATTATGAACTTTTCGACACAAAATTTATGAAATTATTTCGGTTAAACAAGCGCTTGGCACAGGAATTCATCGATTTCTTGGCTACTCATACGATTGATCAATTCAGATCAAACGCTTTATGTAACTGCTGAAGAACCTTCTTCTTTTGTTTTCCTTCCATTTTAATTACTTCTTCACAATAAATTATTTCACACAGAAATTAAAAAATCAAATTGTCAAACTCACAATTCCGTATGCGAGAAGCAAATCCGCCTAGAAAAAGCAGACGAGTAACATTCGAAGAGAAATTCTCGTATGCGGAATTTGAGAATTGCAAATTTCAGTCTTTCGCATGAAATTGGATATTTTGACAGATGAATTGGTAATTCGATTGCTAATATAGAACCATCCGGAAGCAATCCGAACGCTTTTGAAAGCGTTCGATTGGCACTCAACTGACAGTTCTTCTACTGAAAAGAAGAGTAATTTGCTTCTGGATTTGAATTCAGAATCGCGGAGAGTTCTTCCGGACGCTTCTGGATTACCAATCGAAAACGACATAAGAACTTTATTTCAAGTCGCCACAGCTGACCGACCTCACGAAACTTGCCTAGATTTGCAGTCAAAACGACCAATCAGAGGCTGCTGACTCGCTAGGCAAAAGCGTATTGAACGCCCCCATTTTTTTCTTAAAGGTAGCTGTCTTGTCAAATTTCTAAATTTATTAGGTAGGTATCTAAAAAGATCATCCCTTATTTTTATTGAGACCTCCATTTTCACTTTTCGTAGAACGAGATTCGAAATTGCGGTGAAAGGATGCAAATTAGGCCTATTCGGCAAAATCTGTTATTCTGTTATGAATTTTCTGGTATGAATCATAAAAGATCTCGACCATAAAAGATCTTTTATAAATCGTATTCAGGGTTTCGAACCTTGAAAATCTGTTACGAAGCTGTCAAAACAAACCGCAGAGTCTTTTTTATGCATAGACGGTAGGCACCTGATCAAATTTGCGCAAAAGCATATTAAAATGCAGTCTGAAAAAAGTATATTTTGAATTATTACAAACTTAATATTTGTGTAATAAATACTGGAACATCTTTTTAGGAAAAAGCCTGATATGGGGCCTGTTTCTCCGCTACTACATCAGCTACAATGTAGCAAATTGACAGTTGTACTACATCAATTCTGTTTCACAGAGTCGTTGTAGTATCTGTTGTACTACATCAGTGTAGGCACGGAGAATCGACTGGAAGTATTGGAAGAATGTATGATTCTGTTTCACAGCTTTTTATACTACATTGTTGTAGTACAACAAACGATAAAGTTTTGCTACATTCATACAGCAAAATATTTTGATGTAGCAAAGGTACAAACGTGTTGTAATTAAGATTATGAGTGGATATAAGCAAAAATATACTAAAGTTAGTTATTTATTTTGTTTTAACAAAGGAAATTATTGATATTATATGTTTATTTTTATATTTTTTAGACAATGTATAATGTCTGGGCGCAGTAGCGCAGTGGTTAGTGTGTTGGATTACAACGAATGATTGTGAGAAGCTAGGCCATAGCCAGGGTGTTTACACGCCTGTTGCCGGTTGCGCCAACTATTTATTATTATAATGGTTGCAATTTAGTGGGTGTGAAATAAATGCACCTACATAATAATGTAAGCGTTCAACCAAAAATTCAATACAAATATTTGTCATTTTAACCTCTCAATAAAATATGGAACGTCCATATTATAAAAATAAATAGGCGGCGCAACAGGCGGTAGACACCCAAGGCCTAGCTTCTCGCAACCATTCGTTTTGTGTGAGTTTCTATTTTTGGAACGAATGGAAGGGACCTACAATTTTATGCCGAGTCCGAACGGCTTAATTGAGAAGCTTTTTCAGGACAGTCATACTCTCGGATGTTTGTCAGACGTTCGCGAGAGGTGGCGCAGTAGAAAAAACCTTAAGATGTAATTTGTGTTTTTCCGGGGATCGAACCTGGAATCCCTCGCATAGTAGTCCAGCACACTAACCACTGCGCTACTGCGCCCATATCGTCCATATTATTAAAATTTATTTTTTCAAGGAATATTTAGGTCTTCTTTGCACACGTATACATATAACTCAAAATCGTTGTCGAAAATATTAAAATCAAAATCCTCCATAGTATATAAATCCTTTATAATCCTTTATGTATAAAATGTCAAATCAACTACATCAATTAGCTACATCATACAACACTTCCAGTGTGATGTGTGAAACAGAAATATGTATCTGATGTAGTGTAGAATCGATGTTGTATGATGTAGTTGATGTAGTTGATGTAGTAGCGGAGAAACAGGCCCATGGACTGTATCCGTAAAAATGTAGTGTCGCGAGAAACTTGAAATAAATATCCAACTTTACATCGTCATCATTAGAAATACAATTTATAAACACATCAGTATGTTTATTTTTTAAAAGATATCTACAAAATTCACCAAATAACTCGGAGAAAAGCGTGTTATTTTGTTGCATAAGAAAGCGGCCTTTGAACAGAGGATACTCCCCTCAGAAAAACTCAGAAAATGATTAGGTAAAAAAGGGAACTGACTATTACTATGACTTCATCACAGCGCAGCGATAGGAGATACACACACAATTCAAATTCACCAAATATGTCGGAGAAAAGCGTGTTATTTTCCAGATACATATACTCAATTACGCCACAGCGCAGCGGTAAAAGATACACACAAAACCCACCAAATAACCCGAAGAAAAGCAGGTTATTTTTTTGCATAAGAAAGCGGGCGTTGAACAGAGAGGACTAAACTCAGATAAACGCAAGTGTACAAAAGAGAAAGGAGACAAATTTGTTCTATCCAGTGAGAGATTTTATAACCCGTCGCCGTCATATTTCGGGTTACTTTAGATTTGGGTTATGCTCAGAGAGTGTGGGCAGTTATAATACTAATAATAATGAAGGCGAAGAAGGCCCGAAGGGTGTGTGTTTCCGTGTGTATAAAATTCAATTGCGTTGGTGGGGTCGGGGTATGTAGCTTGCGCAGATGAATAGATACATATTGTAGTGTGGATTGAAAAGTACTACTTATTGACCACAACGCCATCTAATGGAAAGTAGACGAACTTATTCAACGGAACTTCGAATCGTCGAAACTCAACGAATGGTGAATGGTCTAAATCGAAACTAGTACATTCTCGTTTGTTCCGGTTGGAGTATAGAATATTCGAGAAGCTTTAGTGGGGAGTATAAAAAGGGTTGCGAAATCCGACGAGACGACAGTTTATTTTTAAAACGTGTAAAGTAAAGTTCGAATAGTATCGGTAGTGATATAAAATAAGTGGAAAGATTGTAATAAGTGGAAAAGTTGATTTTAAGTGATATTGTCTTGTAATAAAAGTGATTTATTAAAGTTTAGTAAACAGAATAGTGTTTTATCTTTTCGGATCCCAGCCGAATGTAACATTGGTGTCAGAAGTGGGATAAAACGTATTCTGTGCGAAGTGTGGTAAAAACAAAAACAGTGAATGAAATTGTGAATAAATAAAAAAACACAAAAAAAAAACCATATTAAATAAAGTGAAGTGAAGTGTAGTAAAGTGAAAAAAATAGTGAATTTGTAAAAATGGTTCGCACATTAGCATTACTACAACTCAGTATACCTCACTTCTACCATTACTACCAAAATCCATGATATTCGAAGTGCCAGAAGAAAAAGAAGAACAAGTAAGTACAGGCGTTGACATGGCCGCTGTGATGGCATTGCTAGTTGCCAAGCTCGAAGAGCAGAAAAATGCTCTAGAATCTATCGAATCTAAGTTCGCTGATCAGAACAATTCTCTAGAAGAACAGAAGAATTCCATCGTCGCTGCACAAAAAGATGCCGTGGAAGAGTTTAAGAATGTTCTAGAAGTAAAGTTCGACGCGATTGATAACAAACTAAACCTGCATGAGACACAACTTGAGAAGGTAGAAACAAAGTTTGACGATATCAATCAAACATTACAAAAACATGAGACAAACTTCGAGAACTTAGCAAGAGAGCATGAGACAAACTTCGAGAACTTGGCTAGGGATCTGGATAAAGTAAAGAAACAGAAAGCCCGAGAATATTCTGCTGATTGCCCTAGAAGGAAGGAGATGCAACCACCTGTTTTCGATGGACAAACATCATGGCCAATTTAGAAGCGGCAGTTCGAAGCAGCTGCAATGACCAACAGCTGGGACGACGAGGAAAAGTCCATCGCACTAACGCTAGCACTACGAGGCACAGCTGCAGAGTTGCTTCAAACTATTTCTGAAGAAAAGCAACGCAACTACGACGCATTGGTGAAGGCTATCGAAATGCGCTTTGGTGATGACCACATGCAGCAAGTATATAGGGTACAACTACGCAGTAGAATCCAGAAGAGGGGAGAAACGCTCCAGCAGTTGCAAGCGGATATCGAACGGATGGCGCATTTATCGTATCCCAGTGCCGGCGAGGATGTCATCAACGAAATGGCTGTAGAGGCGTTTACCCAAGCCATAGATGACCGACAACTGCAAATGGCTGTACGAATGGCTGGAAAGAAAACTCTTCCTGAGGCACTGGCATTTGCCCTGACAATGAAAGATGCTGACCAAGCATCACAAGGGTTTCACCGCGTGAGAGAGATAACAACCGTCGAATGCTCGTGCCAAAGGGCAAACGTCGTAGAAGAAAACAGCGCTCGCAGGGGACCGATCCGCTGCTGGAACTGCAACAAAATTGGACATCTACAGCGACAGTGCAGAGCTCCACCCAGACACACTAGTTGTCCGCACTGCAGCGCTAGGAATCGAAATGAAAGGGCATCTGAGCGTCCAGCGGATGACTCTTCTCAAAATTATCAGTCGGGAAACGTGTAAGAACCAACTTCACGGGGCAGAAGTTGGATTCTGGAATCGACGCCCCCAGGACCACAATTCAAGTTTCCCAGACCAAACGAGGTAATAAGAGTTCGACAGTGGAAGCCCATATCGGCAAGAAAAAGTATGTGGCCACCATCGACACCGGTGCCACCGCTTCCATCATAAGGAGAGACATCGTCCACCAATCATGGCTGCACAACACCAGCAGCTACTGTCTAAAAACAGCAACTGGAGCAACAACAAAGGTGTATGGAGAAGTACTGCTAACAATAAATCTTGCGGGATTAGTCTTCTCCCATACCTTCCTAGTGGCCGATATATGTGACGAATGCATCATCGGAATCGACTTTATGAAGGCGCATGATGTAGTACTGGACATCGGCTTGCAAGTGCTAAAGTACAGGAACGTCGAGATTCCCATGATTTACGGGGACGAGCATGTCACAGCTCTAAGGACAGTCATGAGTGAAGACGAGATATTACCACCTTCTTCAGAAACACTTATTTGGACAAAACTGGAAGGTGATCCTGGGAGCCACCGATTCTACCTAGTTGAGCCAGATCCTAAAAATCTTTATCAAAACTACGTCGTTGGAAAGATGCTTGTAGAACCTAAAAACAACATGGTTCCCGTACGAGTTCTAAATGCTGAACATAGAAGCATGAAACTGAAGCAAGGGGAAGTGGTCGGTAAGTGCGTACCAATTACTGCGGTCACAAAATTATCCAATGAGGGTCCTACCAAACCTCTTACATTCACGGAAATGACGGAGATAAAAAGGAGTATATTTGGACAGTGGGCGCAGTAGCGCAGTGGTTAGTGTGCTGGACTACTGTGCGAGGGATCCCAGGTTCGATCCCCGGAAAAACACAAATTACATCTTAAGGTTTTTTCTACTGCGCCACCTCTCGCGAACGTCTGACAAACATCCGAGAGTATGACTGTCCTGAAAAAGCTTCTCAATTCAGCCGTTCGGACTCGGCATAAAATTGTAGGTCCCTTCCATTCGTTCCAAAAATAGAAACTCACACAAAACGAATGGTTGCGAGAAGCTAGGCCTTGGGTGTCTACCGCCTGTTGCGCCGCCTATTTATTTTTTTTTTTTATATTTGGACAGTGTGAGTTGAATCAGGAGCAGCAAGAAATGGCGGGGGAACTAATCAACGAGTTCGCTGATATATTTGCTTCGAAGAGCGGCGAGTATGGTCGGACACATCTCGTACAACAACGATTCGACACAGGAGACGCAAGACCTATTCGTCAGCCTCCCAGACGACTACCATTGGCTAAGCAGACGGAGGTTGCAGAAATGGTGTCGACGATGGAAAAGGAAGGGCTGATTGAAAGTTCGAAAAGTCCATGGGCGTCACCGGTTGTACTGGTCAAGAAGAAAGACGGCAGCACGAGATTCTGCGTGGACTATCGTCAGCTGAACAACGTCACCAAAAAGGATAGCTACCCTCTGCCAAGGATTGACGATACCCTGGATACACTATCCGGCGCCAAATGGTTTTCCACCATCGATTTGAAGAGTGGCTACTGGCAAGTGCAGATCCATCCCGAAGACCGCGAGAAAACAGCTTTTACAGCAGGAAACGGGCTCTGGCAATTCACAGTAATGCCATTTGGACTGTGCAATGCTCCAGCCACCTTTGAACGGCTAATGGAGCGTGTTTTGCTGGGACTAACGTGGAAATCCTGTTTGGTGTACCTGGACGACGTCATCGTGGTAGGAAAAACGTTTGAAGAACATCGAGACAACTTGAAGGAAGTGTTCCAGAGACTGCGAGGCGAGCAATTGAAGCTGAACCCGAAAAAGTGTGCTCTTTTTAGACCAGAAGTGAAGTATCTCGGGCACATCATCTCTTCCGAAGGAGTCAGGACTGATCCAGAGAAAGTCGATGCTGTGAAAAACTGGCCGGTTCCCAAAGACAAACATCAACTTAGGAGCTTCCTGGGACTTGCGACCTACTACAGACGCTTTGTGAAGGACTTTGCCGGGATTGCCAAGAGCTTGCATCAACTGACAGAAAAAGGAAAACAATTCAAATGGTCAGGTGAGTGCGAAAAGAGCTTTGAAAAACTAAAGCAGCAACTCTGTGACGCCCCCATACTAGCATACCCTACTCCTGGAAAAACATTTATTGTGGATGCAGACGCTAGTAATGTGGGAGTTGGAGCCGTCCTTTCGCAAGTGCATGATGACCAAGAGAAAGTAGTTTCTTACTTCAGCAAAGTTCTCTCCAAGCCAGAAAGGAACTACTGTGTAACCCGGCGGGAACTTCTCGCTTTAGTCCTGGCGACAAAACACTTCCACAAGTACCTTTATGGGAGCAAATTTATTCTTCGCACCGATCATGCGTCTTTAAAATGGCTGCTGCAGTTTAAGAATCCTGAGGGACAAGTTGCAAGGTGGATCGAAAGGTTGCAGATGTATGACTACGAAATACAGCATCGAAAGGGAACTCTTCACTCTAATGCAGATGCTCTCTCCCGCCGGCCCTGCAAAGCCGATTGCAAACATTGCGTGCGTCAGGAGGAAAAAGATGCGGTTTCCGTTAAGAGGCTGAGAGCTGAGCCCATTGGTGGCTGGACTGCGAGGGAGATTCGGGAGGCTCAAAGGGAAGATCCGGATATCGAGCCGATTCTCGCCTGGAAGGAGCATGAGGGAAAACCAGACTGGCAGGAGATATCCAATCGGAGCCCCGAGCTGAAGGCATACTGGGCGCAATGGGACTCCCTTCATGTGCAGGACGGTATTTTGAGGAGAAGATGGGAAAGCTCGGATGGAAAGTCGTTCGTGATGCAGCTTATTGTTCCCAGGTCGAAAGTAAGTGAAGTACTCAAGGAAATGCATGATGGAGTATCTGGGGGCCACTTGGGAATAAATAAAACGCTCGAAAAGGTGCGGGAGCGTTTTTACTGGGTCCACTCAAGGGATGATGTAGAAAACTGATGCAGAAAGTGCGTAACGTGTGCGGCCAGCAAAGGCCCGAGAGTGAAAACTCAAGGCAAAATGCACCAATACAATGCCGGAGCCCCTTTCGAAAGAATTGCAGTTGATATTGCCGGACCGTTTCCTGAAAAGATTAATGGAAATCGTTACATCCTCGTGGTTATGGACTACTTCAGTAAGTGGCCAGAAGCATTTGCTATCCCTAACCAAGAAGCCAAAACCGTGATAGAGCAGATTGTTTTCAACTGGGTGAGCAGATTTGGTGTACCACTGGAATTGCACTCGGACCAAGGAGTATGCCAGCTACTTGGGATTAAAAAGACGAGAACAACGCCGCTCCATACACAATCAGATGGGATGATAGAACGCTTCAACAGAACCTTGAATGAACACCTATCTAAGGTTGTAGGCGACGACCAGAGGGATTGGGATAAGCAGATCCCAATGTTTCTACTAGCCTATCGCAATGCTGTGCATAACACTACGGGACATACACCATTTGAAATCCTGTTTAGTCGAACAGTCCGGCTACATAGTGAGTTTATGTTCGGATCTCTCACTGAGGAACCCAAGAATGAGGACGATTATGTTGCGGACCTTAGAGAAACCCTCAGGGACGTGCATCGAAAAACTAGGGATAAGATCAAGATAGCCAGCGACCGCATGAAGACGAGGTACGATGTCAAAGCAACAACTACAGGATTCGAGGAAGGAGATCTGGTATGGCTGTACAATCCCCATAGAAGAAAAGGTATGTCGCCTAAGTTGCAACAAGATTGGGAGGGGCCCTATAGAGTAGTCAAGCGAATCAACGACGTGGTCTATCGAATCCAACGAGGAAGAGGTAAACTCAAAGTTGTCCATGTGGATCGTCTTCACCGTTACATTGGGGAACATGTTGACGCATTTGTTCGGGACGAACAAGTTTAAGAGGGCGATATTGTAGTGTGGATTGAAAAGTACTACTTATTGACCACAACGCCATCTAATGGAAAGTAGACGAACTTATTCAACGGAACTTCGAATCGTCGAAACTCAACGAATGGTGAATGGTCTAAAACGAAACTAGTACATTCTCGATTGTTCCGGTTGGAGTATAGAATATTTGAGAAGCTTTAGTGGGGAGTATAAAAAGGGTTGCGAAATCCGACGAGACGACAGTTTATTTTTAAAACGTGTAAAGTAAAGTTCGATTAGTATCGGTAGTGATATAAAATAAAGATTGTAATAAGCGGAAAAGTTGATTTTAAGTGATATTGTCTTGTAATAAAAGTCATTTATTAAAGTTTAGTAAACAGAATAGTGTTTTATCTTTTCGAATCCCAGCCGAATGTAACAATATTATTAAGTTTATCCCGTGGGTTTTATGTTGCTCGTTTTTAAGTAAACATTGTTGTGTAGCTGAAACTGAAACTTTTAAAAGGTAACACGGTAGGAATCGGGTTATATGGACTCCACGCCACTGCTCGACATTGAGATCCTCGCGAATTAAAGCAAAAGTAGGTACAAATTTCCAAATTATTTTCGATTACATACCCACTAGTTTATGCACAATTATTACATTTGTCTTCTTTTGTAAACATTTCGTTGACGATAAATTATATAGATATCCATTTCAATTCAAAACTTTCTAATTAATAAAAATCTTTTATGATAAAAGTCACAAAATTCTGTCTTTTATTCTGTTATGATTTATAACAGATTTCATAAAAGATTTTTGCACGCAGAATACCAATTCTGGAGATCGTAAAAGATTTTTTGACAGTTCGAACTTTTGTTTGGAAATTCATAACAGAATAACAGGAAAAATGGATAAAAGATTTTGCCGAATAGGCCTAAATATTTTTATTTAATTTTTTGTAAGCTTGTTGGCTTTTGATTGCCTCTATTTTGCTCTCAGCTGGCTATGGGTACCTGTAGGTGACATGTGTAGCTGTGTAGATTAGTTTCTCTGGGAACGTTACCCACGGCCATGATAAAAAGCACTGGAAAATAATTGGAAATTATAGGAAGTTATTGGAAATTATTTTTTAAAACAATTTTATTTTGTTCTGATTCTGATAATTTAAGGTTCTTGTTTCTTGTAGTATATAAATATAGAAAAACTAAGAAAGAATCCGCAGAAGTGAAGAAGTACTTCTAAAGCATTGATATAAGATATTTCGGTTTAGCAACTAAAATAATGGGTGATAACAAAAGAGATGCGGCAGCTAATCAGCTTCTGGAATATCAAAGAAGTGCAGATGTAAGTGTAACTTTTGATCACTAAATTTTAAAACTGTCTGTATGTATATTACAAAAATAACTCATTCTTCTAGACTGCTTACAAAACGCAAATAGTCGGTATGCTTATAAATTATAATAATCATCTTTCTTAATGCATTGTTCATTTTAATAAGTTTCCCATGTAAATTTAGGTAGTAATAGTAAGATACCTTTGTCCTGCATACATGCTCAAACAGGTAGTTTAATTTTTTTTAATTTTTCTACTAATGACGATAATCGTTCTTTGCTCTTAATAATTTTTAAATAATTACATTCATTCATAGGTATGTACATATGTGCTTGTGAATCCAAAATCACTTATTTTTCAGTAGAAATTATCATTAATGATCTTGGGCAATGATAGCCTTATCTAATGAAATAGGTAACCTTTGAACAGCTAGGCTACGGATAGAGTGCATATAAAAAGCTAAGCGAAAGCTAAAGATAAGGTTTGACAGGTAAAAGCTAATAAACTACGCCCATACATTTTGATTGTACTGGCCAATTGGCCATAGTAGTCTACTACGCTGCTGTTGTGAAACGAAAGATCCCATGCTGCTGCGAAATGATCGCAAAAAGTGGGTATTTATAGTAGATTGCTTGGTACAATTCTTCAGTCCTTTTTCGCCCACAATTTATGGTCCGGGACATTAATTGCTTGCGGAACTTTGACATTTCTTTTTTCCGCGGTTTCTTGTAATCTCACGAAGTGGACGATATTGAATTTTTATATTTCGAAAAATTGGAGCAGCAGTATCAGTCAGATGACGCATTACCGTTAGCACAGTACCAACTGTACCACCGGAAAATTTGCTTTCACAACAGCAGCGTACTAGGCTTAAGATACATGCTAAGCGAAACTGTGCGCTAAAGACTCTTCTGCTCAGTTTTTTTGCAAGAAATTCAAGCTAAAACGCAGCTGTCGATAGATTTGGGTATATAATTGAATACTTTTTGTCGGGATGTTTTCGGATGTCTTTTTAAATCTTTTTAAAGATGATAAAATTCGTCATATTTATTACGTAATTTGTTAACAATAGGCGTATTTTTTTGGGAATCTATAGCTAGCTCACTTTTACTTTTACATGCAAAACTGGTATACTCACTTTTGGTTTTGTTATACTCACTTTTGGTTTTACATGCAAAATTGTTATACCCACTTTTGGTTTTGTTATACTCACTTCCCAAAAAAATACGCCTAATGAATGGCTGAAAAATAAATTATTTAATCCTCTTCTTCTGACGAATCCATTTCCATAATTCAAGGATGTTGTTACTTTCTAAACGTTAATGTTAACGTTCATTATGGACATCATTCGCTTTGCTTAGTGCCCAGTTATAGCTATCAGTAGAATAATAAATAACTAGGTGGCGCAACAGGCGGTAGACACCCAAGGCCTAGCTTCTCGCAACCATTCGTTTTGTGTGAGTTTCTATTTTTGGAACGAATGGAAGGGACCTACAATTTTATGCCGAGTCCGAACGGCTGAATTGAGAAGCTTTTTCAGGACAGTCATACTCTCGGATGTTTGTCAGACGTTCGCGAGAGGTGGCGCAGTAGAAAAAAACACTAAGATGTAATTTGTGTTTTTCCGGGGATCGAACCTGGGATCCCTCGCACAGCAGTCCAGCACACTAACCACTGCGCTACTGCGCCCCTATCAGTAGAATACAAACAAAAAAAAAAAATGGTTTGCTCTTTTGGACCACATAAACAAAATGGCTGAATATAATCTTAATCTTGGTCTTAAAAGGTTGCATACGTAAAACGTTTCCTGTTTAACTTCTCAGTCAATTCCACAATATTTTCCACTGAATTTCTATGATATCCTATGTTTAAATGTTTCAGTTTTGTTCTGGTGGTGGGGGCTAATATGAACTTCGCCGCGAATCACAAAATTCACAAAAGTTCCACTGAAATGTACATTTTTTACTGTTTTACTCATAAAAAAGAGATGCCTGTTGGATTACAGTCTCCAAAAAATATCGTGCAATTGATTTATTTGATTTTTTTTTCTCATTTTAGAGGCAAATTATAGCTATAATTGAAATGCATCATTGAACATTTTGATTTTCGATTTTAAGACGATTAATCAAACAGTATTGACTTCTATTATTTCACTGATTTAGTGAGGCAGCATAGTAAAAAATTGTGCACTTTGTGGTGAAAGCATGAAATTTTTACCATGGAGGACACATTATATGAAAATGATTTTAAGATATTGGGGCACTTCAGATCGCGCCCTAAAGGGATTAAAGGGGGGTCAAAGTTTGTATGGGACCATTTTTATTTTTCATCCGATTGACTTCAAACTTGGTTTATGTAATCTCTATGAGAAATAAAGTAAACTAATTTCTCCGATTTTGGAAATTCAACTCTTAAAGGGGTAAAAAGGGGGTCGAAGTTTGTATGGGACAATTTTTATTTTTCATCCGATTGGCTTCAAATTCGGTTTGTGTACTCTCTATGAAAAATAAAGAAAACTATTTTCTTCGATTTTGGAAATTCAACCCTTAAAGGGGTAAAAAGGGGTCAAAGTTTAAATTCAAATATACATAGGTATACATTTTAATGTATTGTGGTATAAAATATGTTGAGACAGGGGCGGACTAAGAAGCAGTGGCACCCGGGGCGGTAAAGCAAGCTTACACCCCTTAAAAATGTTAAGAAAAAACATTAACAAACATTGACCCCCATTTTACCCCTTTAAGGGTAGAATTTCCAAAATCGGAGAAATTAGTTTTCTTTATTTCTCATAGAGAGTACATAAACCGAGTTTGAAGTCAATCGGATGAAAAATAAAAATGTTCCCATACAAACTTTGACCCCCTTTTTACCCCTTTAAGAGTTGAATTTCCAAAATCGGAGAAATTGGTTTTCTTTATTTCTCATAGAGAGTACATAAACCGAGTTTGAAGTCAATCGGATGAAAAATACAAATTTTCCCATACAAACTTTGACCCCCCTTTTTACCCCTTTAGGGCGCAATCTGAAGTGCCCCAATATCTTAAAATCATTTTCATATAATGTGTCCTCCATGGTAAAAATTTCATGCTTTCATCACAAAGTGCACAATTGTTATACAATTTATACTATGCCGCCTCACTAATTGAAATTGATTTCAATGAACAGCTGATTTTCTCTATCTCTCTATTTTCTCTAATTTGGAAACTAATCGTTTCAATGATGTGTTCGATTATCAGCTGTCAGTTTTGCTTTCAATGATCAACTCTAACTTCAAAACCTAGACTTGTTTGTTGCCAAATCATTTACAGGAATTTTTCAATGATTGCTATAACTGACCTGTCAAAAAAATGAAACCACTATTCCACAGATTTGTTCCAATGATGGTGCTTCCACGCTGAATGGAACAAAACGCATTAAACAAACACAACTGTTTTTCTGCGAATTTTTGTAATTTACACGTTTAAATACGAGTACCCACACTGAATAAGGCAAAGCAAAGCGGGAAAGTGTTTTCTTCTACTGCCTATGTGCTTATGGAGTACGTACACCGAAATAAGCAATAAATCATTTGAAGCAACATACAAAAAATAAAACGCTTGAAGCATGCGGTCGACGACTATCGGTATTTATGTTTCATTCAATCATTTTCTGTGAAGTACACAATATTTAATATATGTGACGTCGAAAAACTAATATTTTTTATTAAAAATCGGACGGCAATATACACATCGAATGCATTGAAACTAATGTTTGGGTAGTTTTTAAGTATTCCTTTATACTGGCGGCATTCATTAACATCACAATAGTCCTTCTTTGGCTTATGCCCAAAACACACGTGCAGAATTCACTGCGCAGCAGGATTAGAATACACATGTTCTTATGTGGTGAAACAAATGTAAATTCTGCAGCCACCGCAGCACTGCAACATGTATCTATTTCTAGATCCACTGCATGGCAACGCAGTGAATTAAATTAAATAGACTTGGCAGCATCGAATTTTTAAATTCAGCTACTGATGCATACGAGGAAAAGAGAGACGGGAATTATTTGTCGTCTGTGTTTCACTCACGTATTTTTCCCCGCATTGACAGCAACCGCTGCAAATTGAATTCTGCACATCTGTTTCATCTGCAGTACTGCGTGCAGTGAAGCATTCAGAATTTCTGCACATGTGTTTTGGGCATTAGAGGATATGCCAATGCACCCAATTCTGTTTAACTCTTATGTCGTTTTCGATTGGTAATCCAGAAGCATCCGGAAGAACTCTCCGCGATTCTGAATTCAAATCCAGAAGCAAATTTCTCTTCTTTTCAGTAGCAGAACTGTCAGTTGTGTGCGGTTCTGGATTACCAATCGAAAACGACATTAATCTGTATGTAAGTCTGAATCTGACTGGCTTCATGTGATTGAGTTTTAATACTAAGTTGACATTTGTATTGTATCACCGGCGAACTCAGTTTGACACTTCGATTTACCCTGACGTAGTTACTTTTGGATCTAGAAACCAGAGTATATCCATTAATGAGTAAGGACACTCTCCACGTGTTTCTTGTCTGCTTACAAATGTCAGTACCGCTATGTCTCACATACACCAGAAATAGACGGCAGTAAGAAGTATTGTAGTGAAAAAGGATAGCAAGGGAGGAGGAGAAATATTTTGAAATGTGGGACATTGACCCTTTTTCACCAACCACTTTTCACTTGCACCTTGCAATTTTTCAATTTATCTTTGCAAATTTCGTTTCACCAAACGCAAATTTGCAAAATTCGTTTCACCAAAACCAAATTTTCAAAGTGACAAGCATGTTTTTGCTAGTTTCAAGGTTTTGACAATTTGACGAACATAAAATTATGTACAAGAAATTAATTATTTTGATTTTTGCAACAGTTGTAGCTAAATTAATTTTTTAAAATATACAGAATATACAGCCTGAGATTGTTCCTGTAAAAAGGGTAAGTGCCTTTACTAGAGAACTTGGCTAGGGCACTACCGTGGCCTTTGATACGGCAGCATACAGATGCTGTCCTTTTTTTCATTAAGGTGCTAGTGCACGGCATGTAGCAAGCCACATACCTATGTAGCACTGACGAGTGCTAAGCTTCAGTTTGGTAAAAAAAATAGAATTGGCTTACATTAAGTAGGGCTAATATGTACTACAAGAAATTGTATCGGCGGTTAATATACATATAATATATCTCTTTTCACCGTTCGTAAAAAAAAATTAGAAAAAAATTTACATTAGAAAAAAAAAATTATATTACGCTGTTAAAAATATACACTTAATCATATTATTTGCCTATTTTTAGAGTACATTGAATATTGCTACCACCGGGTTCGGAGCACCAATTGATGTGAAAGATGCTGTACTTACGATTGGACCGAGAGGCCCTATGCTTTTACAGGACGCTCTTTTTTTAGATGAAATGTCTCATTTCGATCGAGAAAGAATTCCTGAGCGTGTGGTTCATGCAAAAGGTGCTGGTGCATTTGGATATTTCGAAGTTACACATGATATAACCAACTACTGTGCTGCAAAAGTTTTTGAAAACATAAATAAGCGCACACCAATAGCCGTACGATTTTCAACAGTCGGAGGAGAAAGTGGCTCAGCTGATACCGTACGTGATCCCAGAGGGTTTGCTGTTAAGTTTTATACTGACGATGGCATTTGGGATTTAGTTGGAAACAATACACCAGTGTTTTTCATAAGGGATCCAATATTGTTCCCAAGCTTTATTCATACACAAAAAAGAAATCCGCAAACACACTTAAAAGACCCTGACATGTTTTGGGATTTCATTTCATTGAGACCAGAAACAACGCACCAAGTAAGTGAAATTTTAGATACGTACATAATTATTTTATCTCATCTTCTCTTCTCTATATATACAAAACAAAGTTGCAAAAAGTGTATGTTTTCATCTGTCGCCCATAATTTTCAACTAATTTCAACATTTAAATGTCGGTAATTACGGTAATCAGTCGATAGGCAAACAAAAAAAGGACTGGCGAAGCCGGCTGGGGTTCAGCTCGTCCATACTTCCATACTACATATAAAATGCGACGTCCGTCTGTTCGTCCCTCCATAAATCGAGAACCATTCGTCCGATTTTCATGATTTTTTTTTCTGATTTATAGATGTGTGGCTAAATTAGGCCGTAGGGTGGGTGAGAATTGCTCAGAAGTAAAGGGGTCGCGGGGAGTAAGGGGGGTCTCAAGAACCGTCAGCCGTATGAACTTGAAAGTTTGTATGTGAATAGATAAGTCAAAATTATTACATGTCTCATTTATCGTTGTCGAAAATTTGTCCTATAAGGGTTAAAAAACTTTTAAAACTAACTTTTCTATTTCGACCTTACTACGCTTAACTTGCCATTATACTAATAAATGTATGTATGTCAATTCAAGATACATATGCTTTTAATTGTTAGGCAATACTTCACCGAGTTTTTTGAGCTAACATTCATCTTTCTGGTCCATCCAGAGGGTGAGATATAATAAATTGAAAATAGATCATATTTGGCCAAGTGCGAAAAAAATTGCAGTTGTGCTTAGTAGGGGTAGTTTTATATTGCGTTCCAAAAATAGAATGATTAGGTACTCGCACGACGAGCATTCAGATCAGATCCGGATCAGATCATAAATAAGTATTTATAAGGAACCATATGACAGCTATGTGCTTAAGTGTGTTTCATAAACAAATCAGAACGCTCCGAGCACGCTCGGTTCAGAGCGCGCTCATAATGCTCGAGCTCTGAACTAAAAAAGAAAAACGCATAATATGTGTACTATGCAGTGGCGTGGCGTGAATAATATTAAATGGTAAGTCGAAGTCGAAAAATATGTAGGTAGTAGGGAAGATGTAGGTAGTAGGTATACAAAACTTTCAGTTAATTTTTTAAAGCCATAAAATCGAATACTCCAGGAAGAAATTAAATTAATGAAGATATTTTTTCATCTTGATTCAATAGTGCAAAACTTTCATAATTTCGATTTGTTCAATAAATCCAAAAAATAATTGCGTGTAAACGTTATTTATATCCTGTCTTATAATATTGTCCTTTATTTCTACATAAAGGTTCTTGAAATGAGTGTTTAAATCGAGCATTCGGTGTTTTTGTGGAGGTTCAGCAAAATCATCTACTTACTCTTTGAAACATTTCTTCAAAGGTATTTAGGTACGAAGATCATAGCCAAGACTCAAAACACTTGATTTCTTACTTAGCGACTTGTTTATAAACTTTATAAACACATCAGTTTGTTTATTTTTTAAAATATACTTACAAAATTCACCAACTAACTCGGAGAAAATCGTGTTATTTTATTGCATAAGAAAGCTCCCTTTGAACAGAGGATACTCCCCTCAGAAAAACTCAGAAAATCATTAAGCAGGTAAAAAAGGGAACTGACTAAGTGACTACATCACAGCGCAGCGATGGGAGATACACACACAATTCAAATTCACCAAATATGTCGGACAAAAGCGTGTTATTTTACAGAAATACTCAATCACACCACAGCGCAGCGGTAAAAGATACACACAAAACCCACCAAATAACCCGCTTTTCTTCGGGTTATTTTTTTGCATAAGAAAGCGGGCGTTGAACAGAGAGGACCAAACTCAAATAATCGCAAGTGCACAAAAGGGAAAGGAGACAAATTTGTTCTATCCACTGAGAGATTTTATATACCGGGTTATTTTAGCTTTGGGTTATGCTCAGAGATCAGAGTGTGGGCAGTTATAATATTGGCGTATTTTTTTGGCAATCTATAGCTAGCTCACTTTTACTTTTACATGCAAAACGAAAAGTGGGTATAAAAGTGGCTATAATTAACGCAGTAATAAAGTGGAGATAGGAAAGTTGAAAAAATTCATTCATAGATGGCGGTGTTGTAAATAAGGAAGAATTATTTTTCATCCTTGAACGTTGAGAGCGGCTATTTGTCACTAATGGGTTGTGTTCGTTGATTGTTGTCTGAATTGGTAAATATTTTGCAATTCTTTGATTGGTTTAAATGCAATTATACATTTATTTTATTATTATTATGCATTTACACTGGAAATGATGTATGATGTAGCTAATTGATATAGTTGATGTAGTTGATTTGACATTTTATACATAAAGGATTTTATAAAATGGAGGATATTGATTTTAATATTTTTGACCACGGACGTTCCATATTATATTGAGAGGTTTAGAATGCCAAGAATTTGTATTGAATTTTTAGTTGACGCTTAGGTGCATTTGTTTCACACCCAATAAATTGCAACCATTATAATAATAAATAGTTGGAGCAACATGCCTTTAGACACCCTCGGCCTAGCCGTTTTGACAGACAACTTTTCTATCAAGGTTGTGTATGACAATACGGATAATACCGAATTTTGAATTACATAAAACCAAGAGACAACTCAACTGTAGTTGTAGTTGTCTTAAGCCTGAACTACATCGAAACAAAAGTGAAAAAAAGTACAAAAAAGAAAACAAAATCATTTGTCCTACTTCATCATATAGTAAACTCTGTATATTTTCTCTCAATTTAAAATTTTGTGTGTGCTGAAAGCTTGAACATGTTCCAGCTTTCAATTTTCACAAAGTTCTTATAACCAATACACTCAATAAAATCGTTACAGACTTTCCGCCAGATCACATAATTCCTATGAGTTTCACAAGTAAAAGCTCTTAGATTTATTAGTTCCGATTTTACTCATAGATGTTTTGTCAATAGTCATGTGTTTTCGATGAAATAAACAATAAAAAGCTCAGAGCTTTAGTAGTTCAGATTTTACTCATAGATATCACGTAAATATGCGTGTGTTTTCGATGAGTTTCCATTTTTTCACTTTTTTGTACTTTTTTCCACTTTTGTTTGGATGTAGTTCATACTTTACACAATAGGGCAATACTCTCGGATTTTTGTCAGACGTTCGCGAGAGGTGGCGCAGTAGAGAAAATCTTAAGATATAATTTGTGTTTTTCCAGGGATCGAACCTGGGATCCCTCGCAAAGTAGTCCAGCACACTGACCACCACTGCACTACTGCGCCCACACATTATACATTGTCTAAAAAATATAAAAATAAACATATAACATCAATAATTTGCATTGTTAAAACAAAATAAATAGCTTACTTTCGTATATTTTCACTTATATCCACTAATAATTTTAATTACAACACGTTCGTACCTTTCCTACATCAAAATATTTTTCTGTATGAATGTAGCAAACATTTTTCGTTTATTGTACTACAACAATGTAGTATAGTTGATGGCCGTGGTATCAGCGTCACAAGACGCACTATGGCTAAAGCGACTCGAATGCGAAATCTTTCCCGACGCAACGAAGAACATTACCATCTATAGCGACAATAAGAGTACGTTTCACAAACCTACTTGGGCTAAAGATAAACGTATAATTTTCTTTTTTATTTATATTAATCTTTCTTTTAAATTTATTTCTCATATTCATTTATTAACTGTTTTTTAATTTGAAAATGAATTTTTACCATTATGAAATTCGGAGGGAATGTTGAAATATAGAATTCGCAAATAGTAAACAAGAGTATGTAACATTATCGAAGGCTATATAAAGCCGCTTACACATACTCTCTCTCTTGTTTGAATCGTCCACTTCTTTACATCGTCTTTCTTTCTTCCACTGCATAGTATTTTACCTCTACTAATAAAACCTTATTTCAAAAAAAATAAAAATTTAAAAATGGTTTAACTGAATATTAACTGATCCTTCAGAAATACTAAAAAATTAAAGGGGTAAAAACCGAATGGCAACACATACTAATTTGTTCTCAACAGCTCCAAAAAGCAACAAAACCGAAAGCTCTTTAACAAAATCCACAGAAAAACCTTTAAGGATATGCTATCTTTGGATTACTGGTAACACTCTTCTGATGTGCTTCACTCACACCACACACTTACACACCTATTCCCGTTGGCGTTTGTCGTAAACGCCTAGAATTTAATTTCGGTTTTAAATCAGCGTTTGTAGCTTTTTTGAGACAAACGATTTAAAAAAAAAAGCAAAATCGTTAACAAAAGTTAAAAAAAACAAGTAAAAGTGTTATCATCGGCCTGGCCGATGCTTTGATACCCTCCACTGTATGTACTGTACAGGTACACGCCTGCGTCTAATATTGTTTTTGTATGGGAGGTACCAGAACTACTTGACCGACATAGACAATTTTTAATACCAACCTGCCAACGGTAAAAAGAAGTTTTATTACAAAATTTTATTCATTTAAGTCGGTTCGTTTGGACGCTATGGTGTTTCCAAACAGCTAGAGAGATAAATTGGTCGAATATTGACTTTGTATGGAAAGTAACGGAACTACTTTACCGACATGGACCATTTTTATTACAAACCTGACAACCGTAAAATTAAAATCTCTCACAAAATTTCAGTCGCCTTAGTCGATTCGTTTGGACTCTATCGTGATTTAAATAGATAGAGAGACACATGGGTCTAAGAGTGGTTTTGTATGGGAGGTACCAGAACTACTTGACCGACATAGCCCATTTTCAATACCAACCTGACGACGGTAAAAAGAAGTCCTCCCACAAAATTTCATACACCTAGGTCAATTCG
This sequence comes from Cheilosia scutellata, assembly GCA_955612985.1. NCBI lineage: Eukaryota > Metazoa > Arthropoda > Insecta > Diptera > Syrphidae > Cheilosia > Cheilosia scutellata. The sequence continues at coordinate 56,919,354 of OY015311.1, forward strand.
TTTGGACGCTATCGTGTTTTCAACAGACAGACAGACAGACGGACATGGCTAAATCGATTCAGAATGTGATCCTGATTCAGAATATATATACTTTATAGGGTCTCCGGTGAATCCTTCTTGGCGTTACAAATGTAATGACAAAGTGAATATACCTTCCTGTGGAGGGTATAAAAATTGGAATATCGTTTTTACAACGACACGACAGATGGTTCCTATACGATAAACGCCAACGGGAATAAGGGTGAATAACAAGCGAACACGAGACGATCATTCTCATTCTGCCCGCGATTGTGTGGCAGACTGGTTATGGTGGACTGTGTTCGAATTTTAGGAAGAATACAACAACAACTCTTTGGTATGTCAGTGGTTTGGTTTTTGTTTCTGTGTCAATTCTTGTGATTGAGTAGATACTCTCAACAGGCACCATTGTTAGGAAAAGCTCCCTCTAATCTAAGCGATCGCTTATCCGTTTAAAGTCATTAACGATGTTTCTAAGCAAACTTTTTCTGCCATAATATTAACAATTCTTCCATTCATAATACCTGATCCTATTGTATCTCTTGGATTGCGGTTACATATCTGGATTGCACTGTGACTGTGTGAGGACAGGCTGAAGTTTCTGAGTAGCACCTGGAGTGTATAGCGTGCGTACATTCTTATGTACATTGGGAGTCTGGTTAAAAGAATTAATTCTCCGAGACCCCTGTTGTCGCTCTCATAACTATTTGCTTTTATTTTGTTTTTATTTATTTTATGTTATTCTTTATTCATTATGCAATGTACTTCACTTCGTAATACTCTTTTTTTCATTTACTTTTTAGGTTTCAATTTTATTCTCTGATAGAGGCATTCCAGATGGTTACCGTCATATGAATGGATATGGCTCTCACACATTTAAATTGGTTAACAAACAAGCGCAATCAGTTTACTGTAAATTTCATTACAAAACCGATCAGGGGATAAAAAACTTGGACGCCAAGATAGCTGAAGAAATATCGGCAACCGATCCAGATTATAGTATACGCGATTTGTATAACTCTATTGCAAATGGAAAATATCCCAGTTGGACAATGTACATTCAAGTAATGACTTTTGAACAAGCGAAAACCTACAAATACAACCCATTTGATGTAACCAAAGTATGGTCACATGCTGAATATCCCTTATTGCCAGTTGGAAAAATGGTTCTTAATAGGAATCCTACAAACTATTTTGCTGAGGTTGAGCAAATAGCTTTTAGTCCAGCGCATATGGTTCCAGGAATTGAACCATCGCCTGATAAAATGCTCCAAGGCAGATTATTTTCGTATTCGGACACTCATCGTCATAGGCTGGGACCAAATTACTTGCAACTTCCAGTCAATTGTCCATATCGCGTAGCAATAAAAAATTATCAACGCGATGGGCCAATGTGTTTCACAGATAACCAAGGTGGAGCTCCTAATTATTTTCCGAATTCATTTGCTGGTCCCCAAGAATGTGAAGGTATTAGGAACCTTCGTGGCAAATTAACAATATCTGGCGACGTTGATCGTCACCGTAGTGGAGATCTCGGAGACAATTTTTCACAAGTAACGGATTTCTGGAAGAATGTTCTTTCTGCTGATGAGAGAGTAAGGCTGGTAACTAATATTGCCCGGAACTTGAACGCTGCTAGCCCGTTTATTCAGTCAAGAGCTGTAAAGAATTTTAGTGAAGTTCATGCTGATTTTGGAATACAACTTAATAAAGCTCTTCAACTATTGAGTTCTGCTAAGATGTAAGGCAATCTCATTAATTTTTCTAATAAATATATATACATATATGCAGGTATTGGGTATACATTTTTATAACAATTTTTTTATTCTGGGGTTTTTAAATATATTTTATAAAGGCAGAAAGAACTGTATTTCTTATTTCTTGCTTTTGTTTTGTCGTTTGTTAAGACCTTTAGGTCTTCTGTGTTGAGCTCAAGTAATTATTATTATTAATTAATTTATTTTCTTCATAACTTACAGCTAAAATACAATATTTATATCTGCAGAATATGTATAACGAAAATAATAGTAATCAATCCTTTTGGCTTCGATACAAGCTTGGCGGCCTCGGACTTGGTCCAGTATTCAGTAAGATTATCGTCTTCCCATTTCCTAGGCTTTCATAACGTAACTTTATGGACGATTGTCTTGTCCAGTCATTCTACACAAAAATATTTCTTTTGATCTCATAAAGTACATCCTTTCATTTTTTTTATGTAATCGGTTTATTTTAGCGTTTTAATAAATTATTAAAAGTCGAGAACGAGATCACTATGGCATAAAAACAAGTTCGAAGCTCACAAAAAACGGTTTTTGTTATTATGAAAATAAAAGGCAATGAGATTCCCCAAAAAATAAAAATGAATCCGTTTCCCTCAGTCACGCCATAACTTGAGAACGGATCGTTCGATTTTCACGATTTTGGGCTTGATGGACTTGTGCCCCTACGAAGCATACAAAAAATTGGACAAAGGGGCGTGGCACCTAACATAAAAAAAATAAGATTAAAAATCCTGAATCTCAAAAACCAATAAGTCGATTGAGCTCAAAACATTGCAAACGCTATTCTTCGACAGTCATGGGAACGAAAGTTTGTAAAATTGGAACATAGATATTTTGCGTTGTCCTGATAATCACAAGCAAAGTTGGTCGGGTACAGCTATATATGTTTAAAATTGAATGTACCTACATAATGTACCTATTTATGTATGCATCTCTGCTTATTTGTATGTATGCTACGAACAAAATTGAGTCAATCTTCGGCATTGACCCGAGAATGACCTGTAAAGTTTGGTTAATGCCCCTATTATGGAAGACAACTACAACCAAACCAAGGTTGTCTTTCTCCAATTGGTATTATAGATTACAACTAGTTGTCTGTCAAAGGACAACCTTCACCATATGAGTAGACAACTAATTAGGCCTATTCGGCAAAATCTTTTATTCTGTTATGAATTTTCTGTTATGAATCATAAAAGATCTCGACCATAAAAGATCTTTTATAAATCGTATTCAGGGTTTCGAACTTTTATGAAAATCTGTTATGGAATTTCGAAACTTGAAAATCTGTTACGAAGCTGTCAAATCAAACCCCAGAGTTTTTTTTATACATAGACGGTAGGCACGTGATCAAATTTGTGCAAAAAACATATTAAAATGCAGTGTGAAAAGAGTATGTTTTGAATTATTAGAAACTAAATAATTGTGTAATAAATACTGGAAAATCTTTCTGGAAAAACACAACAAAAACCACGACAAGGCAAAAAGAAATATATTGCTCTTACATGGAGCAAAATCCAATTAGAAAACTCTATTTCAAATTAGTAATGAATCGATCTCCATGTACTGGGCTGCGATAAACCAAAACTGTGTTCCTATTGATGCCTGATATGAACTGTATCCGTAAAAATGTACTGTCGCGAAAAACTTGAAATAAATAGGTACCAAACTTTACATCGTCATTAGAAATACAATTTACCTGCATTTGAAATGAAATGCTTGTATTCGTGTTTTGTAAATTGTTCCAATTTGTTCATTAAAATTCTAGCATACATCTTATCCTATCTAAAGAGCTGAGTAAAACCATGTAAAACGCACATTAGGAAGAGCAAATGGATTACTATTTAATCTTAGTTCCAGCAAAAGTAATCGGTGTGGGTGTCTTCGTCTGAACCAAAAATATTCATTCAATCATTTTCAATGGTCCGCTTATCCATTAAATGGGTTGCGGGTGTAGGTTGCTCAAGTGGACCCTCCATAGCTCTCGATTCTCCGCCATCGTCTCTTAATCATTAAGGGCAATCCCCATACGGGTAGAGGAGAGATTATGAACTTGATATAACCACCTCATACTGGGTCTACCTAGAGGACGCCTGCCTGAAGATGGTACGGATTCCATAGGACGTCGTGGGATCCTGGTTGGGGCATGCGTTTAACATGACCAAACCACCAAAGCATGGGCCGCTCCGTCCGGAGAAGTAGCTACTCAACATTGAGTTCCTCGCGAATTAAAGCAAAAATATAAATTTCCAAATTAGTTTCCACTAGTTTATGCACAATTATAACATTAGTCTCCTTTTGTAAACATTTCGTTGACGATAAATTATATAGATATCCATTTCAATTCAAAACTTTCTAATTAATAAAAATCTTTTATGATAAAAGTCACAAAATTCTGTCTTTTATTCTGTTATGATTTATAACAGATTTCATAAAAGATTTTTGCACGCAGAATACCAATTCTGGAGATCGTAAAAGATTTTTTGACAGTTCGAACTTTTGTATGGAAATTCATAACAGAATAACAGGAAAAATGGATAAAAGATTTTGCCGAATAGGCCTAAATAACATGGTTGTATTTTCAGTTAATGTCGTTTTCGATTGGTAATCCAGAAGCGTCCGGAAGAACTCTCCCCGATTCTGAATTCAAATCCAGAAGCAAATTTCTCTTTTCAGTAGAAGAACTGTCAGTTGAGTGCCAATCGAACGCTTTCAGAAGCGTTAGGATTGCTTCCGGACGGTTCTGGATTACCAATCGAAAACGACATAAGTGTCTGTATTATATAAGACAACTGAGTTGTGTTGGAGTTGTCCGGGATGTCAAAATCAGACAACTGGTTTTAACCGATTTGGCTCAAATTTTTTTTCAGTTGTTCGTAATTACGAGGAGAAGGTTCTTCTAAAAGAAAATTTTGGGAAAACCCTCCGGAAAAGTCGGGAAATTGGAAAAATCGAAAATTGAGAACGGCTGGCTGGGCAGATTTGGTTCAATTTTCTTTTCATTTGTTCGTAATTGCCGGGAAAAGATTCTTCCGAAAGAACATTTTCGAAAAACCCTCCGGAAAAGTCGGGAAATTGGAAAAATCTAAAATTGAGAACTGCTAGGCCGATTTGGCTAACATTTTTTTCAGATGTTCGTAATTGCCAGGAGAAGGTTTTTACGAAAGAAAATTTTGGGAAAACCCTCCGGAAAAGTCGGGAAATTGGAAAAATCGAAAATTGATTTTTTGTATGGAATTTTGTGTGCAATTGTTCCGGAATGGATTTTCGAATGGAAAATGATATAAAGGCTGAAAATTCGTTGAGAAGTTTGGAAAATTTCGGACTATTGTGAAATTCAAAGACGATAAAAGACGTTTTGACGTTGATGTTTCGACTGGATTGAAATTTTTTGCGAGTTCACATCGTCGAAGAAGGAACTCATCACCAACACCCCGTCATTGCACAAACTTATAAAAATCTCGATTGGATTAGTGAACGGATAATACTAGCAGCGAAGAATAAGGACGTGCCGATAGCTTGAATTTCATTATTCAAAGTCAAATCGCTGGAGAACTGCATTCGTACAAATCCGTTGACAGCGTGACCGACGAGGATGAAGCGACCAACTATCCGACGGAATTTTTGAACTCGCTTGATGTGCCAGAAACTCCACCGTATAATTTACAGCTGAAGGTGGAATCGATCATAATCATGTTGCGGAATCTGAATCATCCGAAATTGTGCAACGGTACGCGGTTGTCCGTCAAGAAACTGATGAACAATGTGATCATCAAGGGCAAATTCAAAGGAGCGGAAGTCCTTATCCCACGAATTTCGATTATTCCAACTGGGGCCGAATCGTCTCATCCGTGATCGAGCAATACGTGACGGAATTTGTTTTTGCTTCATGTGTAAAATCGGTTAATTCCGTGAACGTATAGCTCGTTCACGGAAGTGGCGATTCGACCCCTGATCTTCCATTCCAATTCAAGCGGATTCAGGCTGGCAAATTAATCATCCCTATTATCGTCGTCGTCTGTCGCAAACGACTGGCGACGTTTGTCGTGTCGAGTCGTTTGGAATTTGGTATTGCGTAACTGAAACGACTCGACTCTCTGAACTCTCACATCCCACATACATTCCACAAACTATGACACATGGGATTTTACATTTCAGTCGACGAATTTATATTTGGTCTGGTGTTTTGTTTGTGACTTGGTTAATTATTTACTAAAACAAATTAAAAATGAATAATGCGACATGTTTTTTGAAAGCAGTGACGAAGAAGAAAACCAGAACAAAGTGCCGGTAAAGTTAAGGAAGGAAATTCGAACCAAATCCAATCCATTGGATTTGCCCGACATTAAGTGGGTGGTAGAAATAATTTAAATTGCATACATTGTGTTAATAACAATTATTTTCAGATTTTAAATGTATTTTAGACTATCGAAGTCGAAGGTGGTCCAATACAGTTCAGAGATAAGGCTATATCGTCCCATTGCCGATTAACATCACTTTTTGTTAGGCCCTTTGTGAACGATTTTGCCAAGGGAATATTTTTCTCCATTTCTTTCACTAAATGTTGAAATTGTCTTTTATTTGTGATTTTCATTTTAAAGAATATGTAACTATATTTTCGTTAGTTAAATATTAAATACACAAACTTTTCTTTAACACTTGATCACGCAGTTGTTAAAACTTAATGCAAACTATATCAGTTGCAGCTCTTTTTATACCCCTGTGGCACATCCGCAGGGATACAAAAATGATACCCAGGTACTGCATCCTTCCGCTTTCTGTGTTTTTCATCATATTAATGATTTCATGGCCTTAATTAGGGTCGTCGTCGTGTAATAACTAATTACTTGTGCGCGTAGATTTCTATAGTCCAAGACAATTCAAAGATAAGGCTATTGCCGATTAGGTTAGGTTAGGTTAGGTTGACGGGTTGGTAGAGTAGGGTGAACCCTACTGTACCACACTTAGGTCCTCATGGACCCATTGTGATGCCCTTTCGTGGGGGATTAACCATTGGTGTTAGATTGGTTAGCTACGTGTCCTTCCTTCATGTATTTACTCGACGCCGTCCAGCCATCCTGATGTCCTCAAGAACCTGTAAAGATCGGAGAGTGAGATATCAGAAAGTTCTTGTAAGTCATGGAAGTAGTAACTTTCAAGTGTTCTGTTCCTCAAGTGACAGAGACTCGGGCAGTGACAGAGGAAGTGAGGTGTGTCCTCATGGACCTCTTCGTCTCCGCAGCCTCTACATGTATCGTCATCTTTGAGATTTAGTTTCATTGTATGATTTCTTAGGAAGTTATGCCCCGTTAGGGCCCCTACTAGCTTAGGCTTCTGTTATAGCTATCCGTAAAATGCATCCGTAAAAAAATTGTTTCACTTTTTTGGAGCACTTAAACTTAATCGTTGAACTCAATCTTGGTCTTAAAATGTTGCTTCTTAATTATAAAACTAATTCGTCAAAAAAAATTAAGCAATTGATCTTTAAATTTTCTAAAAAAAGAATTTCTTTGTTTTTCCGTACGAAAAACTTTTTCTGTTCAACTTCTCAACAAGTTTCACGAAGTATTCCACTGAATTCCTATGATATGCTATGGCTTAATGTGTTCTGTTTCGTGTTTTTACGGATGGATTTTACTGATGGCTATAACTGCAGCCTTAGACAGCGATGACCTGTCAAACTGTAGAAGTTTGGTGGTTCGGCCACTGTCATACTCTGGCCAAAGCTTCCGTGATATTTCACAGGTCGTTAGTTCTTTCCACCTTTTGTTGGTTTGCATACGAATCTTGTTCTCGACTCGTTCTCTCAGGTTGCAGAGTGGGGGCTTGATGGACTGTAATGCTCTATCATGGTCCATTGTAGATCCCTCTCTCGCCAGTTCGTCAGCCTTCTCGTTGCCGGCTTTGTCACTGTGTCCAGGGACCCAGCAGAGATTCGTAGTGTGCTGCGAGCAGAGAGCCTTGAGCTCTTCGCGGCAGCGGTGAACTAGCTTAGATTTAATTTCAATAGCAGAGATTGCTTTTATAGCCGCCTGGCTGTCAATGAAAATGGTAATATCATTACGCGGTATTGCCAACAATGACACCTGTCGGGCCGCTTCCGCGATTGCCAGAACTTCTGCCTGGAAGACACTGCTGCTATCAGGGAGTCTGATTGAGCATTGTATATTTAGTTCCTCTGAGAATATACCGGCACCGGTTCCACAGTCCATCTTTGACCCATCCGTGTAGATGGATATCGATTTCCTCTTAGTGGGTTCATTTGTGGTCCTTTCATCCCTACTCGGAAACGAGCAAGAGAATGTTCTATCAAAGTTTAGATGGGGAGACATATAGTCTGAAGTGACAGCGTTCCCAATATATTTTCCTAGGATCTGTGCATGGCCAAAATTGCCTGGGTTCCAAGTTTTAGTTTGGCTAATCCTTAGGGCACTTTTGGTAGCAGATTCCTCCATGTATAGGTCTAGAGGAGTTAGATTAAGAATTGCCTCCAGTCCAGCTGTAGGTGTGGTTCTCATTGCACTGGTTGTCCCTATACATGCTAGTCTTTGTATTTTTGTCATTGATCTGAGATTGGTCACCTTGCCTGCGGCTTGCCACCAGACTATACTGCCATATGTGAGTATATTGGCCGCACGATTGCCGTGTACATCCACAGGATTGTTTTGGGGTTTGGTCCCCATCTCCTGCCAAAGATGCGGCTGCATGCGTAGAAAGCGTTAGCTGCTTTCTTCACTCTTTCATTGACATTCGGTTTCCAACTAAGTTTCCTATCGAGGATAATTCCTAGATATTTCGCCCTATCTGTCACCTTTAGGGGTATTCCCTCAAGAGTTGGTGGTTCGAATTGTGGTATAATTCTTTTGTTTGTGAACAGAACAAGCTCAGTTTTCTGGGGGTTAACCCCAAGGCCACATTCTTTTGTCCACATACTGAGTATTCTTAGTGAGCTTCCTAGCAAGTCGCTTACGGTCGGTAGAAACTTTCCTTTTGCAAGCAGTACCACATCGTCTGCATATGCAATTACCGTGACTCCCATATTTTTGAATTTCACTAGTATCTCGTTAATAACCCAGAGTAAGGGGGAGATGACTCCTCCTTGTGGAGTGCCTCTCGAAGCGGTTACTCTCAGGTCTGTGTCACCTAGTTTCGCATTGATGTTCCTTTCGCTAAGTAAATTTACAATCACATTAGTGAGGGATTGATCAACGTTTGAATTCTGTAGTGCTCTCTTCACTGCACACGTTTTAACATTATTGAAGGCGCCTTCAATGTCCAGGAACGCAGCTAGTGTATATTCTTTGTCTTTTAATGACTTCTCTATAGTGCTAACGACCTCATGCAATGCAGTTTCCACCCCTTTGCCTTTAATATAGGCATGTTGAGCGGAGGAGATCGCATTGTCGTCTAGTTGACTGCGTATAAAGATGTTCATTAGTTTTTCAAAGGTTTTTAAGACGAATGATGTCAGGCTTATTGGCCTAAAGTCTTTGGCGGTGGAGTGGCTGGCTTTCCCCGCCTTCGGGATGAAGACGACCTTTACGTCTCGCCATGCCTTGGGAATGTAGCCGCATTCCAGACTGCGAATAAAAAGTCTTTTTAGGACCGGCGTAATTATGGTCTTAGCTTTCTGGAGCATGATTGGAAAGATCCCGTCGCTTCCAGGGGATTTGAACGGGGAGAACGTATCGATTGCCCAGTTAAGTCTTTCTTCAGTTACCAGTTCTTTTGGAACTGCCGCTATTGTGGTTTCAAATCTAGACTGGTTTGTCTGAGTTGTGGTACAACCTGGAAAATGGGTCTGTAGTAGCAGACTAACACCCCTATCGTGGAATCCGTCGGAATTGAGTTTCACTTCACCTATTCGATTCCCTTTCACTTTCTACTGCTATCGTGGAATCCGCCGGAAACGTTTCCTTATCGACACGTTTTTGGGAAAGGTAGTTTCACTGTCAAACGGCTGTCTTTCATTTGTTAACACAAATCTGTGTAGCTGCATTCACCGGAGGCATATAAAAAGTGTGTTTTAAAAGTGATTTCAATAAAAAATAAAGTGTTTGATATAATAATTGATACGATAGCTCCATTTTTCGAAGCATAAGAGGAAGAACGAAATGAGCAGTGTTCTCAGAGAAGAGTACGAGACAGGGTTAAGAGGAGCAGTGAATGATTTCATGGAGCTACCGGATGAAATGTGTTTTTAGAATGTTTTTTTTTGTTTTAATAAAGTTCAATATTGCACGCATTTATTACAAATGTTCGGCTTAATAACGCAGCTTTTTTACATGTACATTTTCTTAAAAAAAATCCTCACGATCTGCAGCAAGTAAGAAAACCTATGAAATCCGCAATGATTTTGTTGCGGGTAAGAAATGTCATTTTGTTCGGGAAAAATTCGATTTGAACGTTTTCAACGATACAGTGAAACTCATTCACATTACCCACACGGGGAACTGTTCACTTTGCGGATTCGACGATACCAAAATGCTTTTTTCCGTTAATAATTCCCCCCGGCGGATTCCACGATAGGGGTGTAAGAGTCTCTTCGCAGGATTGTGTCCACGTTCCATTATTGTCTTTAAGATAACCAGGAACTGCGGACTCTTTGCACAAGATTTTACGAAGTCTAGCTGACTCCGTGGTGCATTCGATGTCACTGCAGAACGTATGCCAGGCTATGCGTTTAGCATTAATTACTGCCTTTTTGAATTTCCTCTGGCTGACCTTGTATATGTCCCAGTCTGTCTGCGAGTTTGTGGCTTTAGCCAGATTGAAAAGGGCTCTGGTTCTTCTTCTAATTTCAAGTAGATCCTTTGTCCACCATGGTGCAGATTTCCTATTCTTCAATGTCCGTAAAGGACAGGCCTTATCGTATGCCTTACTTAGAACTGTGTTTAGCATTTCGGTTGTAGCATCGATTTCGGCTGGTGTCCCTATTCTTTGTAGACTTAGTTTCCTGCTACTCTTCCCTACTTCTGTTAGGAATATATCCCAGTTAGTTATCCTGGGGTTTCTGTATTTGCCCAATGGGACAATTTTCTCGTCAATGAAGAATTCTATAATTCTGTGATCCGAGAAGGATGGTTCCATGGACACATTCTTTTGTCCACATACTGAGTATTCTTAGTGAGCTTCCTAGCAAGTCGCTTACGGTCGGTAGAAACTTTCCTTTTGCAAGCAGTACCACATCGTCTGCATATGCAATTACCGTGACTCCCATATTTTTGAATTTCACTAGTATCTCGTTAATAACCAGAACCCAGAGTAAGGGGGAGATGACTCCTCCTTGTGGAGTGCCTCTCGAAGCGGTTACTCTCAGGTCTGTGTCACCTAGTTTCGCATTGATGTTCCTTTCGCTAAGTAAATTTACAATCACATTAGTGAGGGATTGATCAACGTTTGAATTCTGTAGTGCTCTCTTCACTGCACACGTTTTAACATTATTGAAGGCGCCTTCAATGTCCAGGAACGCAGCTAGTGTATATTCTTTGTCTTTTAATGACTTCTCTATAGTGCTAACGACCTCATGCAATGCAGTTTCCACCCCTTTGCCTTTAATATAGGCATGTTGAGCGGAGGAGATCGCATTGTCGTCTAGTTGACTGCGTATAAAGATGTTCATTAGTTTTTCAAAGGTTTTTAAGACGAATGATGTCAGGCTTATTGGCCTAAAGTCTTTGGCGGTGGAGTGGCTGGCTTTCCCCGCCTTCGGGATGAAGACGACCTTTACGTCTCGCCATGCCTTGGGAATGTAGCCGCATTCCAGACTGCGAATAAAAAGTCTTTTTAGGACCGGCGTAATTATGGTCTTAGCTTTCTGGAGCATGATTGGAAAGATCCCGTCGCTTCCAGGGGATTTGAACGGGGAGAACGTATCGATTGCCCAGTTAAGTCTTTCTTCAGTTACCAGTTCTTTTGGAACTGCCGCTATTGTGGTTTCAAATCTAGACTGGTTTGTCTGAGTTGTGGTACAACCTGGAAAATGGGTCTGTAGTAGCAGACTAACACCCCTATCGTGGAATCCGTCGGAATTGAGTTTCACTTCACCTATTCGATTCCCTTTCACTTTCTACTGCTATCGTGGAATCCGCCGGAAACGTTTCCTTATCGACACGTTTTTGGGAAAGGTAGTTTCACTGTCAAACGGCTGTCTTTCATTTGTTAACACAAATCTGCGTAGCTGCATTCACCGGAGGCATATAAAAAGTGTGTTTTAAAAGTGATTTCAATAAAAAATAAAGTGTTTGATATAATAATTGATACGATAGCTCCATTTTTGGAAGCATAAGAGGAAGAACGAAATGAGCAGTGTTCTCAGAGAAGAGTACGAGACAGGGTTAAGAGGAGCAGTGAATGATTTCATGGAGCTACCGGATGAAATGTGTTTTTAGAATGTTTTTTTTTTGTTTTAATAAAGTTCAATATTGCACAGATTTATTACAAATGTTCGGCTTAATAACGCAGCTTTTTTACATGTACATTTTCTTAAAAAAAATCCTCACGATCTGCAGCAAGTAAGAAAACCTATGAAATCCGCAATGATTTTGTTGCGGGTAAGAAATGTCATTTTGTTCGGGAAAAATTCGATTTGAACGTTTTCAACGATACAGTGAAACTCATTCACATTACCCACACGGGGAACTGTTCACTTTGCGGATTCGACGATACCAAAATGTTTTTTTCCGTTAATAATTCCCCCCGGCGGATTCCACGATAGGGGTGTAAGAGTCTCTTCGCAGGATTGTGTCCACGTTCCATTATTGTCTTTAAGATAACCAGGAACTGCGGACTCTTTGCACAAGATTTTACGAAGTCTAGCTGACTCCGTGGTGCATTCGATGTCACTGCAGAACGTATGCCAGGCTATGCGTTTAGCATTAATTACTGCCTTTTTGAATTTCCTCTGGCTGACCTTGTATATGTCCCAGTCTGTCTGCGAGTTTGTGGCTTTAGCCAGATTGAAAAGGGCTCTGGTTCTTCTTCTAATTTCAAGTAGATCCTTTGTCCACCATGGTGCAGATTTCCTATTCTTCAATGTCCGTAAAGGACAGGCCTTATCGTATGCCTTACTTAGAACTGTGTTTAGCATTTCGGTTGTAGCATCGATTTCGGCTGGTGTCCCTATTCTTTGTAGACTTAGTTTCCTGCTACTCTTCCCTACTTCTGTTAGGAATATATCCCAGTTAGTTATCCTGGGGTTTCTGTATTTGCCCAATGGGACAATTTTCTCGTCAATGAAGAATTCTATAATTCTGTGATCCGAGAAGGATGGTTCCATGGACACTTTCCATTCCCGCACAGTAAGAGTTTGTGAGTTGCTGTAGAGAGTTATATCTAAGACCTCACGCCTATTCCTCGTTATGAAGGTTGGTTCGTCTCCAACGTTGGCTACTAATAAGCTATTTCTTATAATAAATTCTAAAAGGGACTCACCTCGGTCATTGATGTCGGAACTACCCCAGAGTGTGTGATGGGAGTTGGCGTCGCAGCCTAAGATTAAGTCCCATTTTTCGCGCTCTGCAGCTCTTAACAATGAGTTGGATAGATCGGAAGGTGGGTTGTCCGATTCATATGGCATGTATATTGCCGCCAGTATCAGCGCACTTTTTCCTGCCCTGTCCCATTTAACAGCAGTTTGGTCGGCATCGCTGAGGCTAGGTAAAAGAAAAAGTTTAATCTGTTTTCTGGCGACAATACATGTTCGAAACTTACCGTTGTCAGATGTTCTGTTATAAAACAGTAAGTCTTTAGAGCTCAGCCCTTTTATTTTCCCCCGAAGGATCCAGGGTTCCTGTATTAGGGCGACATCGATTTTCTTGGTTTCCATAAGGAGAACCAGATTGGCGCTAGCCGCCTTACTGTGATGAAGATTTATTCTTTTCATCATCCGCCAAGAGCCTTAGTTTACACCGCGTTATGCACACGCGGACCTTAAACTCATGCTTACGTAGCAGGGGCAGTGATTTATGGCTCAGGAGTATTGTCACATCCATGCCAGGACCTTCCACTCCCTGCTTTGAAGTTCCGGATTGAGGAATTGCAGGTTGCGTTCTATCCTGTCTGCGGGTAGATACGGTCCCCGAATGTGTATTCGGCCTTTTGGTCTGGTGATATTTAAGATCTCCTTCCTGTCAATAACGCGAAGTTCGGCATTTGGCCAAGGTGCGCTAGTTTTGCTGACGAAGGTCTTCAACCATTCCAGCGTTTCTTTATCGTCACATTTTATGACTTTGAATCCTTTGAAGGTGGTTAGCTGTCCAAAGAGTGGAAGCTTGCCATCTGCCTTCACGATGGCTTCATTCACACCATCTAGGATTCGCTGTTCGACGAGTTCCCATTGGCTAACGGTAAGTCTTCGCTTTGGATTACCAAGGTCGATTATTGCGACACGAAGACTTTCCTTCACCTTTTCTGCATATTTCCGTTTTTTGGCCTGCCTACCTACAACCGGGGAGATTGTGTCATCATGCCTACCTCTTTTAGAGACTCCAGGAACGTTCTCGGATTTGGACGAATCCTTATCTGGGACAGTTCCAGGTAGCTTCGGATCGGTCACAGTCGAAGTGAAAGGCAAGCGGCATTTCGCCCTCGCTGCTTCTAATCTCATGCCGGCTCCTCCAGAGGCACGCGCCCTAGGCTTGCTCAATTCCTGTTTTTTAGCTAACAGAACCTTCCTGGAGCAGCAGGGTGTCTCCTCAGCCTTGGACGAATCTTTAGCTGAGCTGACGCCCTGTTTTTCAGATTTTGACCTACTCAAAGCGGAAGGCAAGAGGCATTCCTCCCTTGGTCCAGTCAAATTCCCTTTCTCAGTCAGGTTCCGTTTCCTTTCCTGTTGGCTGCTGCGCCACGCACCGACGGTAGACTTCATCGTCTCTCGGGCCCTAGCTAACATAGACGTCTCCCTCTCCGTTAAGGAACTGGGGGTACGTCTCCTAAGCCTATTGAGCAGCCGACGTGCATTCCTACGCAATTTCAGTGGATCTTCTACTCTAGGTGTGCTGGACAGCTTGTTGCTTTCCACCATGCTCGCCGCAATGACAACTGAGGCTTCGGTTTTGTCCAAACATTCAGTGTCCTTTGGTTTACATGGCTTATCCACAACAGTAACTGCGCTGTCCAAGGTCGAGTCTGCCTCTCCCGGTGAAACAATTCTGTCCCCTTTGTCTGCTTCGTCTTTCGCGGGGTCTGATGCAACAGACCCGTGCCCCGATAGGCTACGGCATATCACAGGCATTGGTGGTCGCATAAGAACTCCCTCGCTCGAGATTCTTGGGGAGTCAGTTTTCGGTAGGGTATTAGCACAGGGCTCATCACCTTCCGAAGCCTGACTTTCCAAGAAGTCAAGAGCGTTTTGAAGCCGTCGTTTGTCAGCGTCTCCTAGTTGTTGTCTTTTCTGCAGCTTCTTTATCGTCATTTTACAGTTGACAACTCTTTTCCTGATTGAAGCTGTAGACGCTATGGAGAACATGGATGAGCTGGCAATGGAACGATTGTCATCTTCCTCAAGAAAAAGTTTCTCAAGTCCGAGGTCAACCGTTCCCTCGCTTCCCCCAACCGAAGCAGCTTTACTGGTTGACGGTTCTTGGAGTAAGAGGTTCTCTTCCTCCTCCGTCATATTCGTCGTCTGAGAATCGGCTTTCCTGAAGGTCTTGGTGCCCGATTCGTTTACACCAGTCCCTTTGTTTGTTGTTTTTTTAAAAGTATCTATTTTGGACCCACGAGTAAGGGGGAAGGAGAGGTCACCCCCTGTATACAGAAAAGGGGAATTGGATTGAAACTAGAGGTCCCCAGGTATCTAGAGTTCACCGCTAAAAGACACATAACATGGTGCCATACATCCCATGGGCACGGTTGTTCACCCGGGATTACGGGGTTTATCGAGTTATTCCCCTCTAGATCCGTTATATTTCGTTTAAAGCAGTGGCACCTCGTGCAGGATGTGGCTCTTCACCACGTATAACGGTCTTAGGCAATCAGTTTTGTCGAAAGCCTCTGGTCTCTAGACTGAGACCTCGCCTACCTATTGCCGATTAACCTCACTTTTGCCTTTTGCCACGACAAACGTCGTCACAAAACGCCTCACGCAATACCGACGATCGTCGTCGAAAAATACAATCCACATTTTTTGACATTTCAGACGCTATTTGTCGATCGTCGCCGCGACAAAAGTTGTTTATTTTCAGTCGCCAATACCAACCAGTCGTGTCGTTTTTTTTTAGAGACGTAAACGACGACGACAATAGGGGTGAATTTTTGGGAGCTTGATGTCAACTTTGATTGAATCAACAGGAGATACGTGTGATTTTGTATCATTACCTTTTCGGCTGGACGTTAGAAGGGTCTTGTGAAATGATTTCGCTTCGGTCATGTTTTACAAAAATTCACCTGATCTTTCACTATTTTTGTGTAAATCCTCTTTAAGGCTTTCTGTTCCATTTTAATTATATAAAAACAATCTTATTCACAATAAAAGTAAGAGAACTTCACTTACTTGGTGATTCGTTGAGTTCAGGTCGGACGTTGACTTCGTCTTTGACCTACTGAATTGGTTAAATCGTTGTGCACACACACACACAGCTACTCCTTGCAATTTTGGGATGATGCTGCTTGTTGTTTTGTTGAAAATGATGACAATCCTTTGCTGTGGTAAGCTTCTTGGCTTGGAAGGACCGAAATGTTCGTTGCAGAAACAAAAGAAAGCAAATTGCAAAGAAGAATTGCTTCCAAACGCAATTATATATATGATTCGCGGACAAAACAAATGCTCAGACAAAGGCCAAGCTGTACCAACTCAAAGACGGAAATAAAAACTCAACTTTCTTGTATCACGTTATAAAAATGAATAAAATTATTTATTTGTTACTTAACAATTTAGAGAATGCCTTAGAGCTTCTTATCCATCTACTGGTTCTACTTCATCTGAACTCGAAACTCACTCTCCATAAATCTTACCAACCAAACTTTATTCATATGTATTATTGTCCCTTTTCGTACAACTCACCAATTATATTACATGTTACAATACCAATAAGTTAGCTGGTCTCTTCTGCCAAAGACCGCTGGCACCGTCTTCCACTGAGCGCAGGGTTGTCATGTCACTCTACCGCTACAAATTCGTCCATCCTGATGTCTTCGTCGTCCTCGTCGAAAGTGGTGTCGAGTTACGGTATTCCCTAGTTGAATTCGTGAGGCGACGTGAGTTTGCTCGTACAATCTCATTGGGTTTTCGTGACTTCTTCGCCAGTTTTTGGTGGATTTCGACCTCATTCTACCCGCTAGGAAAGTTTTTCTTCAGACCTGATGCCAACATGTTCCCAAGTCGTACAGGCTTCGCATGACGTGTCCCACCAAAACTTTGCTGGGCCATGCATCTTCGATCCCGCTGCCATTAACAGGGCTTTTTCGTGCCACTTGTATATTTTAAGCAGACTCTCAACACGGTCGGTCCACCCATCTGCTGCCATCGAAGAGATATCTCCCGGTGAGAACGAGGGCAACACACTCGAGATATCACTTATACTGCAGTGCACATTGTACGAGCGTGGTCTGTCGTTATTCAGGGCGGTCCTTTCAGACAGCGTCCTGAGTTGGTCCGTCAGCTCTTTTTCCTTTGCTCACTTGTCCCTGATGTTACACTGGTGTCACTTGGCTGCGTGTTAGATGGGTTATTAACCGCTGCGACCACTCTCTTAGCGTCGAATTTTTTGATTCTAATTATCAACTCTCTCTTACTTCCCGTAACGGAAAGTATGCGAGCTCTCAGATCAGCCTGTAGCTGCTTCACTCTCATGTCTTCCATCACACCTGGGTAAATAAATACAAGTCATTGACTGTTTGAGGTCGTAAGGGGTTATCTATACATTTTCTATTCAAACATAATTCCTAGATGCACCCTTTCGGAGACTGTCTTTGCATAAAAACAAATATATGTTTCTTTTAATCAAACTATTTTCAAATCATAAACATATTTATGAAATGAATAAATTGTTGGAGTGTACGATTGTAATCACAAATTTTTGGGCTCATCAGTAGACGACCACCACATATGTAAGTTTCCCAAATTCGGATGCTCGACCCATATAAACATCATATACCCCATTCATTACTTGACTTGTATATATTTTAGGACCCACTATGCTCACGGCCCCAGGCCCGCATGTATGCCGACCGCCACAATGCCTTTCCGTGAACCGAAAACACAGTAGCATCTTCCCCCTTAGTGTCAGAGTTACGATGGTAACGTACTACGTAGTCTTGCCACCTAGCTTGGCCGCAACCTCAGCGATAACTACCACTGGAATCTTTCATGCACAGGTCACTTTCGTCCATGCCATGAAATTAAAACAACAATATACTCTCGGACAGTGCTCAAGATTACTTTTTCGTGTTCCGAAAACGCAACCTTCCCCTTTAGTGTCATTGTCAAACGATGGTGCATTTTACCATACGTGATCTTGCCACTTAACGTAGCTCTTACGCTAGCGACAACAACCGCTTGAATCCTCCATATACAGGACACTTTCATTCGTGTCACGATCACTTTTTCGTGTACCGAAAACGCAAGCCTCCCTTTTTGTGTCAATGTCAAACGATGGTCCATTTTACCATACGTAATCTTGCCACTTAACTTAGCTCTTACGCCAGCGATAACAACCGCTGTAATACTCCATGTACAGGACACTTTCATTCGTGTCACGAAAATTGAAATACAACCATTTACTCTCAGGAATAATGCGCAGGATTACTCTTTCGTGTACCGAAAGTGCCTGCCCTGGGCCTGCCGAACACTGTTCACACAAATTTTCCCATGCCTGCCGATCATACTGTCGTTATGTTTCGCCTTATTAGTGTTGCTTTCCACAAAACCCCAAATTGTGTCAGCACATAGTCCCTGGCCATCTCTTACAAATGCCTCAAACCATAGTGCCCTCTCCATCTCTCTTCCCACACATACCCCATGTCACCATACCAACGTGGAACAAAAGACATAGTAGTTGTAATGTAAGGCATATAGGAGATTTTTGGAGGGGATAGGACGTTGGAAATTTGAAAATGACAGGATGATGGATGTGGATGGGATATTGGAATTAAGAAGAGGAAAAGGAAATAGAAAGGGAGAGAGATAGCTGAGTGCGAGGGTCGTGGCATGCTTGCGATGCTCGGCATAACTCGCCGGAAATGGGGCGGTTCTTGCCCCCCCCCAACTCAACCGTACCTATACTACTAAAACATAAATCATGCCAAAAAAAAAAAATACTTACTTATTAAGCGGACGGACATCCACCACACTGTAGGGCGCTGCTGATGTTATTGCAGCGATTGCCTTGCCCTCCCAACCTTGAAGCTCGTTGGCGGAATTTCCAAGCTTCCCCGATGATGTGGATGCTGCTGACGCCTCAGACCATCCCTGCCGAATGGGTTTTAGACAACCCTACCTAATCACATTCGAAACAAACACATTCAGGTTCCATACATATGGCGTGAATGAACATTTTTATTGATCGTTTAAATTTATACAAAAAAACTAGAAAATCTTTACAAAAAAATGAAACTGAAATTTTACAAATTAAAATGAAACAAAAAAAGGAAAACTAGGTTGTAGTTATCACCGCCCTTACAATGCTATTGGCAACCCTACCAGCATTCAGCTGCCACAAAAAAATCTTTAAATTTGTACCCTATATCCCTACCTAGGAAGAGCTCTTGTTAGGTGGCATTTATATGGGCCTTTTTCGCGAAATATCGCACAAAAGAACAAAAAAAAACAGGGTGGAGAAAACGAGACCTATTACAAAAAAAACGTATGAAACAAGAAAATTAACCAAAAATTACGCCAAAACAAAAAAAAATATATAAATTAACAAAAAAAAAACTTAAAACTAACAAAATGAAACAAAATTAACGTTGGGTACTATTGTACCACAAACAAATTTTCAGATATGTAGGGGCGATATGGCCGTTACTATATATTATATATAATATATAGGTAAGTATACAAGCGCGAATATGTGCTACGCATGTATTCTGTCTGTATTATAATTGTATTATATACCTATGTATTAGATTTGTATTAAATTTTAACTTTAAATTCTAGGTTTTAGATTTTTTGAAATGTAGGATTTTAAATCTTTCCTGTTTTTGCTTATCGGAGAAAATCAATTAGAATTCTTAAAGATCGAGCGATCGTTTTGTTCGTAGTAATGGGTGTAGTAGGGGTGACCTTACTACACGTTGGCAAAGTCTTCTCGTCTCTGTCGCTTAGCGGAGGCAAAGAACACTTCTCGCACTGGTAAATTTGCACTTAATCGGTGGAATTTATGCACCTCCACTTTTTTGTATGTGGCGGCACCGACTTTGAATTTTGATTGTCGGTGACCGCCAAAATTAAATTTTTCTTCACACGTATATGGTATGTATTTTGTAGCCGCCTGCCAATATACCACGAATTAATATACAAAACTACATTCTAAGCATGTTGAATCGAAAACCGTTAAGCGCTGTCGACTTTCTAACAGTGCAAAGGCGCTTTTGGTAAGACATGGGGCTTATCTCCGAAAAAGGTCCTTTGGATCTATACGGCAATGGTAAGACCACTTCTCTCATATGCATCGGTTCTGTGGTATAACATGCTTTCGCGGAAACGTGTTACTGCCTCTTTCGCCAAACTCCAAAGAACAGTTTGCCTTGGCTGCACAGGGCCTTCCCTAGCACTCCGGGCTCTGCTCTAGATGCTATGATGAACCTCCCCCCCCCCTTGATATTTTTATCATGGGGTGTACACTGAAAACCATCTCCCGGTTAAAGAGAGTTGGCTTTTGGTACCACGCGTATTGGAATTTTGAAGAACTTGTGCGAGAATTTTCCTTTCACCCCTGTCTTATGGATATGCCCTCTGATGCAATGGCACCAGAAATCCTATTGCGACAAAACTACCACGTCAACTTTCCTCAGGCAACGGAATGGTTTCGGCCGGACTCTGAGCCAGGGAAAGAATGCCATCGTGTATTCACGGATGGCTCTAAAACCGGACAGGGGTCTGGTTCTGGAGTCTTCGTGGAAAGCGAGAACATTAGACTACACTACCCTTTAGGTAACCACGCGACTGTCTTCCAGGCGGAGATTTTCGCTATCCTCATGGGTATGCGCTATATTGTGACAAACAGTTAGAGGGCTAGAAGCATATACGTTTGCAGTGACAGCCAGGCTGCACTAAAAGCGCTGCTCAACCCTCTCACCTCGTCCAAGCTAGTGCTCGAACTCAAGCTTGCTTTGAACTTGGTCGGTAGGCTAAACACTGGCAAACTTGTTTGGGTCCCAGGTCACACTGGTATCCAGGGAAATGAGATCGCCGATGAGCTGGCCAGGCTAGGTTCAGAAAAAGCTCTTTCAGGACCTGTGGTTAGGTCATCCATTGCTATTTGGGTTTCTCGTAAACACGAGTGTCGGTGATGTGACTGTGCTGGGTGTAGACAGACCAAGCGACTGCGTCCGGACATCTGCAAAAGGTTCGCGTCCTTTCTTCTGTCTCTCAGGAGAATCGACTGCAGACTGCTTGTGGCTTTTCGGGCCAACAAGCTTTTGCCAAACACTTAAATGTATTGGGCTTGAGCGACACCACCATCTGTCCTGCTTGTGGAGAAGACTAAGCTCTTCATCACTGAAGCTCCTTCTCATCTTTCTTCGAAAGACGGGAAAACTAAGTACAGCAATGTTAGGTGTCTGTTTGGCAGTACAATGGACCAATAGTTGTATCTGAGTGCTCCATCGGATAGTAACAAACTCTGACAAAAAAAAACCTAATGCTTTATTTGTTTTTATTTTCTTTTTAGATTTCTGCGTCACCTGTGACTCATAGTGACCATAAATTGTGCTAGTGGAGCCTTAAATAATTTTTGTAGTGAATAAAGCATCAGCTGTGGTAATAGGTAGCACACAAACAACGATTCGCATTTCGTTTCACTAGATATTAATTTTATTTTACATTCAAGGTGACCATAACACTCCTCTCAATCTGCCCTATCGAGGTATTCGTCGAAACGGAAAATTATCCGATTTCATACGAATACGAATCGGAGGATTTTTGTTTCGAGGTATTCTTCCGAACAGCTTTTCGGAACTTCTTTCGGCAAATATGCAAGGCACACTGGCATTTCAGTGCGATCAAGTGCGTTTTTACCGATGTTTTTGACAGCTTCGTACGAATTTTCTTCCGATATGCTCCGACAGGAATTGGTTGCGGAATTTGTTTACTACGATTTGCAGTGAAGTATTGATAAATCGAATTTAATTTCAGTCTCCGACAGAGTATGCGTAGCGGAAAAAATTCCTTTCCGATCGGATACCTCGATAGGGCTGAATATAAAATCAATATACGCCACTGCTTTACGAAGTTAAAACAATAATTTCATTTTTTTTTACGTTTTATGAATTTGTTTGGTTGTTTTTTTTTTTATATTTGGAATCAATCTAATAGATTTTGTATAGGTTTGTGTAAAAAATTATGATTCGTTATACGGCATTTAGCTTTACGGCCTGATTTTGAGGAGCGTACCTTGGCCGTTAACTGAGGTATGAGTGTACTGATAATACCTTTTAATAAAGGTATCAACATAATAAAGGTATCAACATCTTCTCAAGCATAGTTCGGTACACTTGTAAATAGAGTTAAGAGACATTTAAATAAAGTTCAGATAATTAATATAAAAACTGTGTTTCACTAGTGCCCAAGTGACAGGGCACTTTAAATATTTCTTTTGTTTTAAACTCGGTAACGACTGAAACTATATATTTGATTACGAAATTGTCTATATTTTGCAATGCATAAACAAATTAATTAAACATTTGCTTCTCACGTATGCGTTTTATCGGCCTGGCTGGTCACAGGAATAAAAAAACAATTTCGTTTATAGATGGGCTGGGCTCTTTTATGAAAATTCCATTGTACCTCCCAAGGATTTGAAATGACGTTCACGGATAGGAAAAACAAAATGGCAAATTCAAACGAAAATTGAGTAGACCAGCGCCAAGAGAATACACACACATGACGTTTTAGTAGCGAATTTGATGAGTAAAAAGTTGCAAAAAAAACAATAAATTGCTTGAGATGTCAAATAAAAGGCAATTTTCTTAGATCATCGGGGAATTAGACTTTCATGTTACAATTTGGAAAGAAGGCGGATCGAGTTTCCACATGCAAGAGCTCTTTCACAGGTAGATATACAGTAATAAACAAATAATTTTAATTTTTCTTTCATATTATATTTATTTAAAGTAATAAATTAAACGTTTTTAACCCTTTTACCATTAAGTTTTTTTATTTTACATAATATAAGCAAGATAGTGACATACAAATATGTTAATTCATACAACAAAAAGATATTAGGGTACCATCACTTTAACTAATCCAGGAAATATTTCTCCTTGGATACTGCCGTATTCAACTCTTTCTCCGTCTACGGTAATTATACCTTCTGTTCCAGTTGGTTCAATTCTAAATGCTGACACTGGTATTATTTGTATAAATTCATTCGGTTTTGTAGGTATATGGGTTCCAGAACTCATATTCAAGAGAAAACTTAATAACTGTGATCGGCTTACTCCGCCACGAATAACCACCAGCCATATAACTCCATCATTAAGTTTCGCAGAAGGAGCAAAAAAGCAGTCTATTCCTAAATGTGTCTGATACGCAGCATGTATCATAACATATTCCCCTTCTTCACTTTTCCAAGTATTAGGTACCGGAGTCATAAGTGAAGGAGAGCAAGGACTTGGTCCGAATGTTTGTGAATTATTTTGACAGTAACGTCCTCTGTCACTTCCATTTTCCTGACCACCGACACTTTGATATAGGCTTTCTGTTATGGAAAAGTAAGTGCTTTTGCGTGACGTAGCTGAGTACCAACTGTCAATTCTTTGCCTGAAATCTTCATGATTTCCAGATGTCTCTAATGATATTACTTCATCGAATTCATTTTGTAGGTCAATTTCCGAATAGTCAGCAGTTTCAGATTTTGCAGGACACGTGTACATACTTGATCTTCGTTTATGGAACGTATTTGAATCATGATTCGCCTGAGTAAGATCGGTTCCAAATATCTTTGGAATATATGACAACTTCCCATGATATGTACGCAAGCTAATGAGCCGGTGAACTGACCAAACAGTAAATCGCTGATATCCTATAGACCGTAAGCGCTCACTTTCGATATCTATGTCAGATATTAAGCCCCAGCCAATAGAGAGAAACGAAAACATTATCTGAAATTAAAAATGGTTTAGAGTGAAAACGTTATCAAATAAAATTATAAAATTTGCATTCATAAACGAAAAACCGTAACTAATAGGTAGATATGTTATGAGTATGCATAGACGTATGTATGTATACAGCATGGCCTACTAATTAAATTAGTCAGTTTCATAGAATTTCGGTCAAATAAACGTATGTCGCCAACGAAACTAGGTACCTCCTTTAACTCATATGTAGGCAAACAAGCACAAAAATTGTTCTTCCCATAGAAGAAAGGCCAGGGCCTATAGCAGCTAGGCGGACAATTTACTTTTCTGGTAACTTTCTTTAAGACATAAAGAAAAAAATTGACTCACTTAGTTATAAACGAAAAACTTTTCAATAATTAAAATTTATTTTTTTATAATTTTTTTTACACGAACTCCATAACAAGTGAAATATGTATGTGGGATTGAGCCAGACAAGCACCCCTATTGCGAAGATCAACTATCAATCGGTTGACGATTGACAAAATTTATCAATTAAGATTGATATTGGTATTGCGAAATACGATTTATAAAAATATAAGCTATTGTGAACATAACGCAAAAAATAAAGCTATTGTGAATGAAAACTCAATTTTGACAGTTCTAAAATATTTTCAATTTGAAGAGTGATTGTTACGACTTTCAAACAAATTATTTAAACAATATACATAATTACCACTGTTACAAATCTGCGATTGTGCAATTTATTGAAAAACATGTCATCAGTGGAATTACTTTTTGATGATGATGACGGCGAGACAAATTACGCGGAATTGGCTTCTATACCGAGGAGTTTGCGAGATGCATCTAATCTTTTGGAACTGGAAAACCGAAGGAAGGAATGAAATCTGGCTTATTCTGTCATGTTGTCATAACAGTGTTTTTGAATAGAAGTCTGACCATCCAGAGTGTCATGCGATTCTATTGCAATGCTTCGAGGTGTTGCTTTTGCTTTTGTTTGAGGTGTTGTTTGTTCTGCTCTTTGGATGACATAATATGGGGATCTTCGCTGACTGGAGCTCGGTATTAGCGCTACATCGCTGCTCGTTCAACCCGAATTCATTACGCAAGTATTCAATTCAAGGATACGAATCACATCCTCTTCCATATCATTAATCTGGTGACATTGGTTTGGGCCACCGCCACTCGTAGATATTTCATATTAAACAAATGTAGAAATTTAAATTTATCATCAAGTTATTGGAAATGTTGTACAAGGTACCCTTTGCCATTTCTGCCAATCTCGCAAATTGTTCTTCACCTGCGCACCAGTTTTGGAAATAAACCCTTTCGCGATATCAAGATTCTGCTCCATCAAATCAACCAATCTATTAAGTTGCATTTTATTACTAACTATTTTAGCTCTTAAAAAATAACAATTAAAAACGCTGACCAAATTTTAGCCAAATTTTGTTATCTTCAACGATTTTAAAAAGAAATTCCGATTGATTGAAAAATTGACAGCTACCAATAAAATTGTTCACGATTGACAATCACAATACCGTTTTGTCAACCGACTATCGCTAATTGATACACGTTCACAATCGATCAACACTTCATTGACAATTGATCTTCGCAATACCATTTCAAAAAATTGGTTGATAAGTATCAACTATCAACTGATAGTTGATCTTCGCAATAGGGCTGAAGACAATAATACCCTACGAATAACGAACAATAGACAAGTACATAACACAAACACAACTACACATTACATAAGAACAAAACAACAGTACGATCATGCGACACGCATATATATACTGTAGGATTTGGAATAGGTGCGAGTTTGTGTATGAATATGCAAAGTAGGAATTCATTTTACGGGGAGAGTACGATAACTTAGGCGCCAAAAATTGTTAACGGTTTTTTGTAAAGAGGTTAAATATAAGCATTTAAGCCATTGTTTTTAATATTTTATTTTCATTTTAAGTTCCATATTTTTTAATTACCCCTCCCGCCTAAACGAAGCGAGATAGACAGCCCCTCCTTAGTAAAAATGCTTTATTTAACCCCTCTACAAAAAACCGTTATCAATTTTTGGCGCCTAAGTTATCGTACTTGTGCTCATTTTACATCAAAACCAGTAAGACAATTATCTTCGACTATGCCGAAGCTCAAATACCCTGTACTATATTATTGTAAAATAAAAAAAATATTTTAGTATTAAAAAATTATTATTTGTATGGGAGGTATGGGTACTTTTTATTCGACCAAGTTTTTTGTAATTTTTTGTAAAATTTGTTTAAATATTATTAAAACAATATGTGCAAAGTTTAAACTTGCTATCTTTACTGTAGCTATTCACCCCTATCGTGGAATCCGCCGGGGGGAATTATTCACGGAAAAGAGTATTTTGATATCGTCAAAATCGCAAAGTGGACAGTTCCCAGTTTGTCATACCTACAACGCCTCCTTATGGGCGTTACAAATGGAATGACAAAGTGAATATACCCTCACCACAGTGTGGTACCGGTATAAAAAATGTTATCTCAAGTTTTTATAGAATAAACCGTTTTAAGTAAAAAAAATCAAGTGCAAAATAATTTCCTATATTATAAACATCAGCCGATGGGCACGAGTACGATAACTACGGCGCCAAAAATTGATAACGGTATTTTGTAGAGAGGTTAAATACAAGCATTTTTTACTAAGGGAAGGGGGGGTCTATCTGGCTTCGTTTAGGCGGGAGGGGCATTTTAAAAAAAATAATACTTAAAATGAAAAAAAAAATGTTTGAGAAACAATGGCAACACTTACAATAAAGGACTTTAAGATTTTTGGAAGCCAGGAATCTGTTCTTTGATATTATTTTTAAATCAAGTTATAGCTGTTAATAGTTTTTGAAAAAAATACTTTCAAACTTGAAATTTAAGGAAAAAATTTAAAAAAAAAATGTTTAATGCTGATTTTGTTCAATATTGAGAAAATATATACTTAATTTTTTTGTAGTTTTTACTGCCTAAATTAATTCTTAATCGAACACTGAAAACCAGATGGATTTATGTCCTCTAATTTTTGAGAAAATTGAAAATTACTTTTATATGTCGCTCCGCTTAGAGTACAAATTGCTACCCTTGCGCCTTGAAATGCGTATGGGGGGGGCATGCTGCAACCCCCCTGCTTGGGGTCACTGTTGGATTTTGGGATGGGTGCAAGGCTGAGTATATTCTAACTTTCTTTAAATTATATCAGCGGAATTAATAAAAAAGCCCTATCCGCTCTTTAAAACATCTTTTAGCTACCATACGGATAGTGGACTTATTCGTTTGATAACTTTTATTATTAATAAATACATCTTATATCCATATTAGCTATCCACTCTTTATCACTAAACGCACGGCAGCACTGCGTCCAAACTGTACTAAACATGGTTGTAAATCTGTCATATTCCATCAGCTGACACTATCATGCTCAGAGCATTTTCGTTTGCGAATTTTAGATTCTCTCTGAAATTCTCTTCCAGCTTTTAAATTTCTCGCGTCCAATCGAACTTTTTGTTGGTATACGTGTATTTGAAATATGTGTATAGTAAATTAACTGTGTGTGCAAGTTAACCACTCTCTATACGCCGAATTCGTTGAATTAAGTTATCCGCTCCTTAAAACATGTCAGTGAAAGCTAAGATATGTTTATTAATAATATTTACGACTTAAAAGATGTTTTAGAGCTAATTCGCCACTATGCGGTATTTATTAATACGGGGGTATAAGTTTACCCAATGTCAACAACATTCTTCAGATACAGTCTCTGGCCTGAAGTTTCACATTGGTAGACAAAATTTTGCTGATTTGCATTTTAGACAATTTATGACGGATTCCTGGATTTGAAAAATACTATAGTTCGTTGTTGTAAGTGTTGCCATTGTTTTTTAATATTTTATTTTAATTTTATTTATAATTTTTTTTTAATTACCCCTCCCGCCTAACCGGAGCGAGATAGACCCCCCTTCCCTTAGTAAAAAATGTTTGTATTTAACTCCTCTACATAAATCCGTCATTAGTTTTCATCGCCAAAATTATTTTACTCACCCCGATTTTTGTCCTTCAATTTCAAGTTTAAAATTGTTTTTTTTTTTTTTAAACTATTTAAAGGAATAACTTGATTTAAAAATAATATGAAAGAACAGATTCCGGGCTTTCTAAAATGGTATAGTTTTTTATCATAAGTGTTGCCATTGTTTTTCAATATATTTTTTTTCCATTTAAAGTATCATTTTCTTTAAATTACCCCTCCCGCCTAAACGGAGTAAGATAGACCCCCCCCTCCCATAGTAAAAAGTGCTTGTATTTAACCCCTCTACAAAATACCGTTATCAATTTTTGGCGCCGTAGTTATCGTACTCTCCCCAGCCGATGTTCTGTAAGCTAATTTTCATTTCCTACACCTACACTTTTTGTAGGTCCAGTGGCTCAGTGGTTAGTGTGCAAGACTACTATGCAAGGGGCTCAGGTTTGGTCTCCGGAAGAACACAAATTACTAACAAACATCGGAGAGTATAAATGTCATCGAAAAGCTTCTCAATTCAGCCGTTCGGATTCGGTATAAGATTGTAAGTCCCTTCCATTCGTTCCAACTAAAAAAATTCACACGAATGAATCCAAATCCTACAGTGACCACAAGAAGTGTTGCATATTGGCATACATAATTCACTTATTATGGTATTTTGTAAAAAAATATATCCATACTTCTATACAGGGTGTCCCAGTTAAGAAGTATAATCCTTTAAGGGGTGATTCCTGGAGCTCTGCCGAACAAGAAATTGTATGGCAGGGGGGGGTCTATTTTCATCGTATTTCCCGTTACAGCCCATCAAAGTAGGTGACCTCTAATTTGGAGGTGTTACGACTAAAATCGCTATAACTTCTAAACTATTATAGCTACAAAAATAGTTTTGTACATTTTAAAAAGACAATTTAGTAGCGCATACAAGTCTTAAGCACTTCGGCTACATCTGGGCAGCTACAAAAAAGTTCTGGCTCCTTAAACTCAAAATTTTGAAAATTTTTGTTACAATTTTTAACTTAAAATGACTTTTTCTCAAAATTTTGACTTTATAAATTTTCATTTTTTTATGAAATTTTTATCCTTGAGAAATTTCCTAAAAATTATGTTAAGCAACTTTTTTACGTACGATCAACAGAAGTTATAGTAAAAGAGACTAGATCTGAGCTAACAACAATGGATTTTTTGTTCTGGGGTACTTGCTATCAAAGAAAAAGAGAAATATCGAGTCTTTTTTACCATTTTTTATTACAATGAATTTCACAATTATACGAAATTTTCCACATTTACATCGTCCAAAATTATAAAATCACGAAAAATTTCGTCGAAAAAATAAATTAATTATTCGCGTTTTCCGGAATTTTCCGAGTTTTCCAATAAGAATTTTCTATTTTTCCATTCGAAAAGCCATTCCGGAACAATTGCGCACAAGATTCCATACAAAAAATCAATTTTCGATTTTTGCAATTTCCCGAATATTCCGGAGGGTTTTCCCAAAATTTTCTTTCGTAAAAACCTTCTCCTGGCAATTAAATGTAAGCCTAATCGGCCCAGCCGTTCTCAATTTCCGATTTTTCAATTTCCCGACTTTTCCGTAGGGTTTTCCCAACATTTTTTTTTCGTAAAAACCTTCTCCTGGCAATTACGAACAACCGAAAAAAATGTAAGCCAAATCGGCCCAGCCGTTCTCAATTTTCGATTTTTCCAATTAACATAACTCAAGAACCATTCGCTCGACTTTCATGATTTTTTTCTGATTTATAGATGCATGGCCCAATTAGACCGTAGGGTGGGTGGGAGTAGTGAGGAGTAAACTGGTGCCGGGGAGTAAGGGGGATCTCAAGAACCGTTAGCCGAATGAACTTGAAGCTTCGTATGTTGATACATGCCCCACATTCATCGTTTTCCAAAATTCGTACTATAAGGGTAGAAAAAAAGGGGTGAAAACATTTTTTTTCGACCGTACTACGTTCAACTTGCTATTATACTGATAAATCGATATATATCAATTCAAAAAATGCTTTTAGTTGCTACACAATAATTCGCCGAGTATTTTGAGCTAACATTCATCTTTCTGGTCCATCCAGAGGGTGAGATATAATGAATTGAAAATATGTACCTACATCCCAAATAAGATAAGACCAAGTGCGAAAAAATTGCTTTCTCGATTGCACTTAAATATGCTTAGTGGAGGTTTTAATTTGCGTTCTAAAAATAGAATTATCACTCGCACGCGGACACTCAGAATGCATATTGTACGTGCTCATATGTGGCGCAGTTGAATTTGATGTAGGGAATGGAATGCATATTTTTTTGGGAATCTATAGCTAGCTCACTTTGACTATAATCAACGCAGTAACAAAGTGGAGATAGGAAAGTTCAAAAATTTCATTCATAGATGGCGGTGTTGTAAATAAGCAGCAATCATTTTTCTTCCTTGAACGTTGAGAGCCTGTGTAGTTACTGCAATTTGTTGTACACTGGCGACAACTAGGATGAGGCCATACATTTTGTAATCGATTTTCGCTCTTTATGGCTGTTGGAAATTTTGTACCCGGAAACTTTTAATACCTGTTAACAGGTACATATTTTCCCAACAGGAAGTCATAAAATTAAAGGGTAAATAAAAAACTACGGCTGAAATTTCCGAAAATCAAAAAATGAACTACCTAAAAAGCGTATAAAAAGATGCGCAACTAGGATGAGGCCACTGCGAATATTTCCTTGTAGGAAATTCATTCGATGCTCCTTGCAAGAGAACATGTCGCTTGTAGCAATGAATGGAAACGCGTTGTCTTTTCGGATGAAAAAAAGTTTAACCTTGACCTTGAGGAGCTTATTTTGGCTCCTTTCTTAGATCATGGAAATAAAAGTTGTAACCATCAGAGCCGTCAAGGTTCAACTGTTTTTCATCCAAAAAGACAACGCGTTTCTTTTTAAGTTTTCTTCTCTGTATAGTATCAGACGCGATTCCTTTTTGAATATTTTTAAAGAGAATGTATGCACATAATTTCACCGCATTTGCCAGTAAACAAGGCGTAGGTATTGAATTTTGATGCTCATATTGGATCAACAAAATAGAGCAAAAACAATTTTTCAAGCAATTTTTGTTTTGTTTTATTTCACCTTCAAACAAGATATTTTTTAAGAAGTTAGTAATTAATTTTCATAAGACAATGGATTTTATTGTTTTAAAATACATAAACATTTGTCTAGAACCGGATAGACAGCGCAGATCATCTCAGTAACACCCAGCAATAAAACATCTGCACCATCACCATTATGGTTCGTAAACTAATTAAGGATTCTCGTTACTGGCGACATATGGGCACTGGGCAGTGCTGCCAGATTGTGGGAAATTTCCCTTTTTGAGGGAATATTTGTACTCGAAATGAGCTAAAAGGGAAAAAGGGAAACTTTCCGTTTTCCAGAACAAACAAAAGGGAATTTTTGTTCTTTGAAACTTTACTTTAATTTTCGTGTTCAACTTCAGGAAGACAATTTATTTTATACAACCTGACTGCGTCCATGAACAAGCGCTTGTATTGACACAAAAAGAAAGAAGTCCTGGGGCCAAATAACATAAAATGAAAACGTCTCTGTCTATTATTTTTATTATTATTACCACAGATATGATAGATCAATGTTCACTGTTTAGTGAAAACGTAAGTGGTTTTCGTTTCGTATTTTACAGAATCCCACCCCTTTTTTTTGCAATAACTATAATGAAGACTGACTACCCTATCCTAGCCTTTTATCCTAGCCGATAAAAGCCGATTAGAAAGAGGGTTTAGGCTAGGAGGTTCTCCACTTTTTTTGTAAAGTTTATGATACTGCTGCAGATGATTTTTTTATCTCTTTCGGGTCCAGTTGGTCCCTGGAGAAGATCTTCCTGCCAAAGTCGCATATAATGTTGTTTCGTCTTCTCTCGTACATAGCCTGCTCTCCGCTGAGTTGGCAAGATTTATTTAGCTTAGGTAGTATTGTAACCCATGATGTCCTATAAGGAATCCTATACAAGGTTTCTGATATCATGCCTGCTATATGGACATTGTTAAACCTGGGATATTCTTCCATTATGAGATACATTTTGTATGTTCCCAACATTTTATGGCTAAGTTTTTAGCCAATCTGGGGGTATATCAGAAAGATTCCGGTCCCGCGAAACGGCGAAAGGGGTTTTGGAGCATATTCTGGCCAAATCGTCTGCTTTTCGTTTTGTTCGAGGAATTCATGGCCAGAAATTTGGTTCTGTTCCCGAGGCTAAGGTCAGTTTCAAGACTAGCTGATAAAGTGTCGATTAGCCTATCAGGAACTTATCTGCCAGATCGGATAGTGATATCTAACAGATAAAGTCTATGATAGCCTATCAGTCGGTTCAAGTGCCTGTTAAAGCCTTTAGGCAAATATTTATTATAAGTGGTTGGAAATAATTTTTTTCGTTGACGAGCGTAAATTGCAGCCACAACATGGATTTATTTGAATTTTTAGAAAACTAATTTTTACATCAGTCTCTATACGAAAAGTAGTTGGAACAATTTGATCATGAACCCTAATAAATATTCATAATACATAAACACTATGACAAACAAGTTGTAAATAAATAATTGACAGACAAGAATCTTAGAAACTAGTATCACAGGGATTTTATTGCCACACTGATACTCCTTTACCTGTCGGATAGCGTTCTGTGTCACATAATATTATCCGAAAATTTTTCCGGAACCTTTGAAGCTGGCCCTAAGCCTTTGAAGGGTGTTGAAATAGACATAGTGGAATACACTAAGGTTTTTCCCCATAGTTATTGAGGCAGTTTTGTTTGTTTCGTAATTTTTTTTTTGTTTTCCTTTGTAAAATATGTGTGGGAAAATCTGAGGTACTTTTTTGAGCCAGGCGAGGGAAAAAAAGGGATTTTTTTGGCACTTCCGTGGGAATTCTTATGACAAAACACTGGCAGCACTGCATATGGGGTAAAACACAGCGAAGGCACTACCTGGAATCAACATACATTTGCATGTATTCCTGCACTCTGTCAACGGTATAAATACGGCTGGAATTTCGAAATACAGTTCATTCGGTTTTAGTTAACGAATCTTTGCAATCGATACAATTTAATAACAATTTTCAGTTTCTTCAATGAGTATCAATTTTTTGAACATACCCTTTTACAACTAAAAACTAGTAAGACAATATTAAGGCCTATTCGGCAAAATCTTTTATTCTGTTATGAATTTTCTGTTATGAATCATAAAAGATCTCGACCATAAAAGATCTTTTATAAATCGTAGGTATTCAGGGTTTCGATAATAATAATTGTGTAATTGTGTAATAAATACTGGAAAATCTTTTTAGGAAAAAGAAAACAAAAAAACCACGACGAGGAAAAAGAAGTATATTGCTCTTACATGCAGCAAAATGCAATTAGAAAACTCTATTTCAAATCAGTAACCAACTGAATCGATCTCGATGTACTGGGCTGCGATAAACGAAAAATGTGTTCCTATTGATGCCTGATATGAACTGTATCCGTAAAAATTTAGTGTCGCGAGAAACTTGAAATAAATACCCGACTTTACATCATCATTAGAAATACAATTTACCTGCATTTGAAATGAAATGGTTGTATTCGTGTTTTGTAAATTGTTCCAATTTGTTCATTATAATTCTAGCGAGTAAAACGCACATTAGGAAGATCAAATGGATTACTATTTAATCTTAGTTCCAGCAAAAGTAATCGGTGTAGGTTCATTCAATCATTTTCAATGGTTCGCTTATCCATTAAATGGGTTGTGGGTGTAGGTTGCTCAAGTGGACCCTCCATAGCTCTCGATTCTCCGTCATCGTCTCTAAATCATCAAGTGCAATCCCCATACGGCAAGAGGAGAGATTATAAACTTGATATAACCATCTCATACTGGGTCTACATAGAGGACGCCTGCCTGATGATGGTACGGATTCCATAGGACGTCGTGGGATCCTGATTGGGGACATGCGTTTAACATGACCAAACCACCGAAGCATGGGCCGCTCCGGAGAAGTAGCTACTCGACATTGAGTTCCTCGCGAATTAAAGCAAAAATATAAATTTCCAAATTGTTTTCCATTACAAACCCACTAGTTTATGCACAATTATTACATTTGTCTTCTTTTGTAAACATTTCGTTGACCATAGGTTAGGTTAGGTTAGGTGGCAATTATCCGTTAATACGGAATAATTCACTTAGACCAAGTAAGGTCCATTGTGATACCACAAGCAGAGTCGGTTATTTCCGCTACTCTTGGAAACATTTGGAGACATTTCCGTATTTTACTGATATCCGTTTCGGCAATATCAGCAAGCTCCTCAAAGAAGTACTCTCCTAGAGTTTGCTTTCTAATCGAGGATAGCGCCGGGCAGTTACATAGTAGGTGGAACGGAGTTTCCTCTTCCTCCTCATCCATGCAACTGCGACAGAAGTCATTAGCGGTAACTCCAAGCCTTACGGCATGTCTTCCTAGTACACAGTGGCCTGTTAGTACTCCGACAAGAGTTCCGATATGTTTTCTACTGACGTTTAACAGGACCTTTGTCCTGCGCCGATTTATTCGTGGCCAGGTCTGTTTTGCGTGGTTGCAGGTGTCAATATCGCGCCATCTCTCATTAGCCTGTTGCAGTGCTAGTGTGGAGATGTTGTATCTTACCGTTTCAGTTGGCACATGGGGCTCTCCTTTACCAGTAGAGAGTTCCATTTTAAAAAGCTTGCTCTGACACGAAAGTAAACCCAAACAAAACACGGCCATTTTGTTAAAATAGGTTCTTTTCCATGGTATTTTGTTTTATAAAGGTACGTTTCCATGATAAAACGGAAACAAAAATGCAACAATCTAGTCGCATCAGAGCCCTCTATTTGGGAGATCAGTAATTGACGCAAACTTTTTTGTGCATGTAGTAGTTTTTTTCAGAACTTTCACAAAGTGTGCACTTGAAAGTTAGAGGTATAGCAAGTAACACACTTTGTGAAAAGTTGAGAGAAAAATACAGATTTGAAATGGTGTGGAAAGGGAAAAAACATTTTCGTGCAAGTACATTACTTTGTGTTGAATGTAGTTTAGCCTTTTTTACAATTACATTTTCAAATAAATATAAAACAAATCTCATAATAAATATTCCGAATATAATGGTCCCCACGTCTTCCACAAAATTGCGAACTTTGATGCTTTTTCTCCCTTACAAATAATAAATAGGTACTGCATCTGGAGAAATTGCTGGTATGAAGAAGACGAAGCAGTATTATCACAAGACGGCCGGCGACGAGGACGATGAAGATGTGGCACATCATGAATATGAAAATAGCATATCCTATTATTTGTTCCATATTATTTATCCAAATTTTGGTTTATGTTATTGATCTTAATATGGTTTTTCACCAGTTCTAACTTTTTCGGCCAGACTTTCCGTATAACGTAAACAAACGCCAAACGTCAAATCATATGTAAGAAGTGTGTTTTCTCGAGCAACTCAGAGAAAAAATCTAAATTCGCAAAAGTGCTATCGAATCTAAAAAAGATTGCTTATTTTGTACCAAACGAAAACGGCTTTATAATATCACTATCGGTGCTACTATGCCTTCGACATAAAGACATTTTTAGGTTTGAAAAGCGATTCCTTTGGAAAATTCCAAATTGTTACTAAATCGACACACTATCTTTATATTGTGCCTTGATTTGGTGAAACACAAACTTCAAAAAAAAAAAAATTAATTTTAACATATTTGTACTTGTAAGCAACAAAGAAAATTAACTTTTGGTGAAACGGAAATAATGAATTTTCTACAAATTTCCCCAACAAATACAATTATGTAATACAAAATTTTTGTGAAACAGAAAAAATCGATTTTTGCACAAATTTGTTAAGAAAATGCCTGTGAACAACAATGTGTAAGTTGGTGAAATAGGCCACAGGTGTTGAGATTCCGACATATATTTGTATGGGAGGTATGGGTAGTACAATATGTGCAAAGTTTTATTTAAATTTAATTTTTAACATCAAAAAGCTATATAAATCCGATATTTTTATGTGGGAGGTAGTAGTAGTTTTCATCCGATCTTGCTCATCTTCGAACTTAGCCTCAGCTTGGTGGATAAAAGCTTACGTACCAAATTTCAAGTCGAAAGTTCTTAAATTACATAATCGTGCGGACGGACAGACAGACGGACATCGCTAGATCGACTAAGAAAGTGATGCTGATCATTAATATATGTATATACACTCACCGGCACAAATAACCGCCCACCTATCTTTAGTGCCACCAGTTTTGTTTACGTCAAGTAACGGTTATCTCAATGGATGTGTTTTGTCAATGGACATTTTAACCGTTACCTAAGGGCTGCAGGAAATAACCCCCCAATGAAATAACCCCCCAAAATGAAAACGAAATAACTCCCCAAAATTGGGGATTAGATAATTTCTGTGTGAAATTATTCCCAAAATCGAGAATGAAATAAGTCCTCAAAAAGGTATGAAATAATCCCCCAAACGAAAAACGAAATAACCCCCCAAAATTCTCTGTAATTAAATGTTATCTCATTTCAATGTTTATTGTTTTAAAACAATTGAGAATGTAGGTAAATTATATCTACGCGCTAGGTAGGTACCTACTTCTTTATTTTATATCTGACGCGGGGCGTGCTCGCCGCAAACGGGCGCGCAGAGCGCGACGTCCCGGTCCGCGCGAATTAAATATACCTACTTGTGTGGGTATACTTTCGAATTAAAAAAACAATATTTTTTATAGGATTTCTATGATCCTTTTGATAAATTTTATTTAATTAATTTTATTGTCCGACTAATACATTACGATTAATAACGTTTATAATCACCGAACTGTGGTCTCAGTAGATGTAATTCCTGGACTGTCGACTCCGTGTTCGTTTCTTATATTTATATCCTACTTAGTAATCTATGTATTTGGTTCAAACACAATCTTTCCTTTATTCTTTTCTTATCTACTGTTGTGTTTGGTTCAAATATGATCTTTTCTATATTCTTAATCTATCTTTTCTTATCTACTATGTATTTGGTTCAAATACAATCTTTTCTATATTCGTAATCTATCTTTTCTTATCTACTGTTGTGTTTGGATCAAATACAATCTTTCCTCTATTCTTAATCTATTTTTTCTTATCTACTGCTGTGTGACTCATTCAACATTGGGTTGGCGCCCCCCCCCCCCCCAATCTGATTTAAAATAATTGTTATTGTAGCCTTGCAATTGCTTGTTAATTTTCTTTGAATTCTTAAAAATCTATATACCTACATATTATTACACTTTGTTTTAATTTTCGTGTTAAAATATTCCACGAAAACTATTAAAAGCTGCAGGAAGCATCCCTGTAACACAACCTTAAATATTATATCTATCAAATAACGCCTGTTACCAATCGATACACATATTTTCTTCGATGAATTTCATCATGCAATCTGAGCCAAAAAGGCAAAACGCAGATGATCTATCATCTGATTCAATGCAAGCTGTTGGATGCTCCTCATCTTTGGTCCTTCCAAAATTATTCCATAATATTATATGGATTCTCGTTGGGAAGCCTCAACTACTTGTCTTCTTCTTCTACTCTTCATTTTCGAAAAATCAAATTTCCTAGTTGCCTTTTGATGCCTGATCCTGAGTGGAGGCAAGTTTATTTTAAGTTATGAAATTCTAATGAATCCAATGATATAACAAACTCACAAAAATTAAACAACGAACATAAAAATAACAAATGAGCTTTCAAAATTTTGGGGGTATATTTCATTGGGGGGTTATTCCCTGCAGCCGTTGTGATATAATTACATTTTCCTAACTTGTCTAGAATAGTTTCTATGTTTGGAACAGGATATTTGTCATCAATAGTAATGTCGTTTAACTTCCTATATTCGATGACAATCCTGCACTTTTTTTCGCCACTAGCATCCATTTTCTTTGGAACGATCCAAATAGGTGCAGAATATGGTGATTGCGACGGTTGTATTATTCCTTGTTCTAGCATTTCCCTGATCTGTTTCTCTACTTCATCTTTATGGACATAAGGACATCGATATAGTTTTGTATAAATTTGATCTTCATGTTTTGTTCTAATTTCGTGCTTAACTTTGTTTTCGCCCTCATGTTAACATATGTCACGAAATTCTCTAAGTGTTCTCTTGATTTCAAACTTTTCCTCTTTATTCAAATGATCTAACCCAAATTTACTCCTCTTTTCCTTTTCTATTTCTACATTCTGTTTGTCAAATACCGTATTGTAATTCTCCTTTTCGTTCGTTTCATTTTTACAATGAAGTGAATACTCTTTATTATTTAATGTAATTATTTTATTTTTGTAATCCATGTTACAATTCAAGACATTTAATATGTCATTACCGAATAGGATATCGTAATCGTGACTGAATTTATGAACAAATAATTTTAGTTTGCCCTTAATAGTTCCTACTGCAACAACTAATTGTGTTTTTTTACTGTAGTTTTTCATAGTCATAGTTTTCATTAGTCATAGTTCTAATGGTTTTTATTTCAGTTTTTTCTATTGGGAGTTTTAATGTATTTGGATTAACGAAACTTAAGGTTGATCCACTATCTATTAATATTTTATATATATTATTGTTTATTGATTGTTTAATGTGGGGTAGTTTTCCGAGGCTGGTTGATGAAAATTTTCTTCAACTACATCCATTGGTCTTGGAACACCGTATGTTCTTATTCTTGATTGGTTACTATCGCTTTCTCTTTGACTTTTCATGGGGATACGATTGTTTGAGTTAAAATTTTGATTTTGGGGATTATTATTTAAATTGTTGTTATGATATTGGGGCCTATAACTTTGTTGCTGATATTGAGGTCTATAAACCTGTTATTGATATTGAGACCTATAACATTGTTGTTGGTATTGAGACCTAAAACTTTGTTGTTGGAACTGGGGTCTAAAACTTTGGTAGTTCCTATTTGTATTAGAAGGGAACAACTGTTGTGTTGGGTTTTGTGTTACTCGGGGCTTTGATGTATTATTTGTTGAACAATATGAAACTAGATTATTTTCAAGTAATAGTTCGAATGCTTGTTAAATCTTAACTAAGCCGCGAGTTTTTTTTTTTTTTTTTGTGTAAGTCGGAGGGGAAATCTTTCATCTTTCAAACTTTATGTCTTATTCTTACTGACTAAAACCACCCATCTTCCTGCCCTTATTCCACGCGAGACTGCCGTCAAGCATTACATTGCGAGGGGGTCATAGCCTTAAGTGTTCGGCATATTCAGATTTGCATGCTCCGGCATTGCATTACGTTGTCGCTCATGTTGGCGTTGCTTTTTCATGATGGGCAAAAACGATTGTCATCGTGCCCAAACCTGTACAGGTAAGACCTAAAGCATCCATGACCTGTTAGCATCTGTGTCAAATAGAAATTTAACTCTCCATGCTTTCTGTTGATCCAATCATCGATTTTGGGTATTATTCTATGCGCCCATCTTCCCTTGTCAGAGTGATCCCATCTCTGCTGCCAATCTTCTAAAGTGACCACCCTTTGCGGTAAAGTGTTATTTCCTGTTTTAATTGATGTTCCTGCCGTTGTTCTGCTGACGAGGTATTTTTCCTGTGCTTCTCTTGCAAGGAGGTCAATTGGTACTAATCAATTGGTATCATCGACGCTGAAACTTACCGTTATTGTCTCCATAACTTTTCTGCTGCTAATGAGTAAAACGTCTGTCTTCTCTTCCGGTAGTTGTAGACCTATCGAAGTCAGCCATTCCTGCACGAATCTGATTGCTTCGTTGCAATCGTGCTCTACTTCCTCCAAAAATTTAGCTACCACCACTATAGCTATGTCGTCGGCAAAGCCGATTATCTTAGACTACATCGGGGTCCTCAATCTCAGTATGTCGCCGTACATTAGGTTCCACAATAGCGGACCTAACACGGAGCCTTGCAGAACACCACCAGTTATGCTGTAATGTTTGGGCCCGTCTTCGGTATTGTACAGCAATAGCCTATCTGTGAAATAGTCCTTCAGAATATTTTTAATATAATTAGGCAGCCCTTTGACATGGAGTGCCCTTAAAATGTTTCTCCAGATTGCACTATTAAAGGCGTTTTTGACATCTAATGTGATGATGGCGCAGTATTTCTTGCTTCCGCCTTTCCATCGTCTTCCGCTGATGGCTTCCCTTGCCGTGGCAAAAAATTCATTGATGGCGTCAATAGTGGACCGCATTTTTCGGAATCCATATTGACGATCTGAAAGGCCTCCTGCCTCATCGATCGCAGTGTCCAATCGGTCACTTATAATGCGTTCAAATATTTTCCCTACTGTGTCCAGCATACACAGGGGTCTATAAGAGGAATGATTCTGTACGAGTTTGTTTCCCTTTGGTAGAAGCACCAGTCTTTGTTTCTTCCATTGTTGTGGAAATACTCCTTCTTTTAGGCACGTGTGGAATGTATCCGCGAAAATACCAGGACGGTATCGGATTGCTGCTTTTAAAGCTGTGTTAGGGACACCATCGCGACGCCAGGCGCCTTTTGATCTCAAATTTTTTTCGCTGGCTCTAAGAACATCTCCTGAGGTTACGGGGTGAATTGTTTGCGCCCTTGAGGTGTCTTCTCTCTCCATTTCTTCAAATCTTATTTGTTGTGGAAAAAGTACTCGCACTACATTATCTAGAAAATTTGCGGATATGGGTGGAGGCCTTCGACCACCTTTTAGCTTTTGCATAACGATTGAATATGCTTTGCCCCAGGGGTTCCGATCTACTTCGTTCATCAGTTCAGCAAAGCTTCTCTTTTTGCTCGCTTTAATGGCGTCTGTAAGGTCTCTTCGGATTGCATCAAATCTTTCAGGGAGTCTTCTTGCGCGATAATTTTCCGCCCGCAACCTGGCAATGTCTTCGTTCCACCAGTATACCGGCTGTCGGCGCGTATTCTTTTTCCTCGGCTGCATTGATGCGTTGCAGGCTCTTCTCATCACAAGTGTGAGCTGGTCCGCTTTGTCAGTGGCTGTACCGCATGGCGATATGTCGTCCACCATCAGATGGAGCAACTCAACGTCCAGGGTTTGTACCTTCCATTCTCTAATTATTGGTTGTCGTCTTGGTGCTTGCGCGTTTATATTACGATTTGTTTGTAGCTCGTATATAATCGCTTGGTGGTCACTGTGTGTACGCTGGGGACTTATTTCCCACTTGGAATTTCGCGCTGCACGAACTCACAAGTTCTTACTGAAGGTGTGTTCGTTTCCAGAGTTGATCAGCACGAAGTCCAACGATGCAAACGACTCAAGGAGGATACGTCCTCTTCCGGTTGTGGTGCGTGAACCTCATTCTAACGCTCATGCATTGAAGTCACCCGATATGGCAACATAGGGTTTCTTTCTCTTGCAGTGGTTACAATGCCGTCAATCATAATTTCATACTCTCCCAATGTCATTCTGTGGGGTGCATAACAGCTGAAAAAGTAAACACCGTTTACTTTGGGTCCACACGAAACCTGGTCTTTGTATTGGGTGTATCTCCTCGAATGGTCTTTGTCCACATATCCAAATCGCAGCTTTGCTTATGCTATCCGTTCTCCAGACGCCCTCGTCCAGGTTTTTGTAAGGCTCGCTAAGCATTGCGATATCTACGTCGTGCCCTCGGATCATCTGTGTTAGGAGGTCCTGCGCTGCTTCACAATGGTTGAGGTTGAGCTGGATAATCCTCATATCCGCTTCTGTGCATTCTTCAACGCTATTTGGAAGGCTGGACATTTAGCGCTTCCCGTACTATGTTTGGTATTTCGTTCGTTTCCCTTGCAATGCATGCATACAGGCTCAGACGTACCGTTCTTTGCCTTGTGGTCCTTTCCACCGCATTTGAAGCAGTGTCCTGAATGGTCATCGATATCGATGTGTCCATATCCTAGGCATCTGTAGCACAGTACGATTTCTGTTCTCTTTCGCACCCTGCTGTTAACCCAGCCGATCCGGATTCTACCAACATAGATAAAAGAAATGGCAAATCATAACTTGCGCAGAGAAACATAAAACGATAAGTATCATTGCATGCATTGTTTTATTAATAATTTATCGAAATTAATTTTGAAGATTTATCAACCAAGCAATTAAACCAAGCAATCGGGAATAGGGGAAGCGTCGACGAGGAATCATTACTTTCTTACATCGTATCCGGTATAAATGAAAATATAGCGAGTAAAACGATTTTATACGATGCAAAAACATTTGAAGATTTAAAGTCAAAATTTAAAACCTACGATGAAATTAAACTTCAACTGCAAAAACAACGAAACTAACACCGCGCGCAAAAACCAAGTTCATCGTCGCAAGCTTTTAGAAACGATAGCGGAACGGGTAGTTCAACGCAAGACTGTAAACTTCAAAAACGCTGTGTTACATGCCTCGCACATATCGTTCGTACGGTGATAAAGAGCCATAGGTTTGTTAGATGCGTTATTTGATACAGGAAGCCAGTTAGTTATGCCTTACAAAAACTCTGTATTTTTAAAATTGAAATAATTGAATAAATTTGATAGTGCGGGTACATTAACATGAATAGGGAAAACTGTTTATAAATCAATAGGTGCGGTAAAAATGGTAGCTATAATCGATAAGATGCCCTACAAATTAGCTTTTGATGTTGTTAATGATGAGTGGATGTCCGAAAATGTAATACAGTGAAATCTCTCTTAAGTGGATAGCCACGGGACCGGATATTTTTCTCCACATAAGAGAGTGTCCACTCAAGGGAAAAATTAAAATACATACAAAATGATCATATTAAATTAAATACACATGTGCAATGTGCATAGGTACATTTTTATACGCCTATAATACCTACCTACATAATAAATAAAAAAAAAATTCCTCTGATGGAATAATATGTACATTTTATTGATTCTCTTTTAAGGACCCTTCACATGAGAGCGAACGAACGAATTCCTGAAAAAATTCGTTCGAGCTTAACCTCAAATGAGAAATTGATGGTAGAAACTGATGACTGAAATTCGCGAACTGACGAGATCAAGAAAAGTGTTCATATTAACGGACTGTCAAAATTTGCGAATGTTCGTTCGTTCGTAGGTAGCTGGTCGCTCTCATGTGAATAGTCCTTTACTAAATGGAGATCTCATATCTATTCGTACAAGTTACCGACTGCATTAGGGACGAAATTTCTTGCGACCGTTAATCAAGAAGAAAGTGTCTATTAGCATGAGCAAAGTGCAGTCGTTGGCACGAGTACGATAACTACGGCGCCAAAAATTGATAACGGTATTTTGTAGAGGGGTTAAATACAGGCATTTTTTACTATGGGGGGGGGTCTATCTCTCTTCGCTTAGGCGGGAGGGGCAATTTAAAAAAAATAATACTTAAAATGAAAAAAGAAAAATTGAGAAACAATGGCAACATTTACAAGGACTTTAGGAATTTTGTAAGCCAGGAATCTGTTCTTTGATATTATTTTTAAATCAAGTTATAGCTGTTAATAGTTTTTGAAAAAAATACTTTCAAACTTGAAATTTAAGGAAAAAAATTAAAAAAAAAAAAAGTTGTAGGTATGCTGATTTTTTTCAATATTGAGAAAGTAGATACTTAATTGTTTGTAGTTTTTACTGCCTAAATCAATTCTTAATCGAACAGTGAAAACCAGATTGATTTATGTCCTCTAATTCTTAAGAAAATTGAAAATTGCTTTTATATGTCACTCCGCTTAGAGTACAAATTGCTACCCTTGCGCCTTGAAATGCGTATGGGGGGCATGCTCCCCCCTGCAACCCCCTGCTTGGGGTCGCTGTTGGATTTTGGGATGGGTGCAAGCCTAAGTATATGCAAACTTTCTTTAAATTATATTAGTTTACCCAATGTCAACAACATTCTTCAGATACAGTCTCTGGTCTGAAATTTCACATTGGTAGACAAAATTTTGCTGATTTGCATTTTAGACAATTTGGAACGGATTCCTGGCTTTGAAAAATACTATAGTTCGTTGTTGTAAGTGTTGCTATTCTTTTTTAATATTTTATTTTAATTTTATTTATAATTTTAAATAACCCTCCCGCCTAACCGGAGCGAGATAGACCCCCCTCCCATAGTAAAAAATGCTTGTGCTCCTCTACATAAATCCGTCATTAGTTTTCATCGCCAAAATTATTTTACTCATTACTTTTTTA
The DNA here is from genome assembly GCA_955612985.1 of Cheilosia scutellata. Lineage (NCBI taxonomy): Eukaryota > Metazoa > Arthropoda > Insecta > Diptera > Syrphidae > Cheilosia > Cheilosia scutellata. The sequence goes on from OY015311.1 coordinate 56,963,609, forward strand.
CTTTTTTTTTTCAAAAACTATTTAAGGGAATAACTTGATTTAAAAATAATATGAAAGAACAGATTCCAGGCTTTCTAAAATGATGTATGTAGTCTTTTATTATAAGTGTTGCCATTGTTTTTTAATGTATTTTTTTTTTCATGTAAAGTGTAATTTTCTTTAAATTACCCCTCCCGCCTAAACGGAGTAAGATAGACCCCCCCCCCCACCCATAGTAAAAAGTGCTTGTATTTAACCCCTCTACAAAATACCGTTATCAATTTTTGGCGCCGTAGTTATCGTACTCTCCCCCAGTCGCTTAAGCGAAAACAACGAAAGTGTAAAGAAAAAAATGACTCAGATCGTCCATTTAAGAGAATATTTTTACCAAATGCGTGTAAAAATACTGTCCATGTCCGCATAATAGAATCATCCACTTAAGATGAAAAAAACTCAAACAAAATCATACCAGCCAACCATGGCACTACATCTTGTCCGCTTAAGGGAATCGTCCACATAACAGGGGTGTCCATTGAGAAGGTGTTCACTGAAATAGGTACGGAAATCCTACAATATGCCAATATGGTGATCGAAAGTGGAAACGTACATTTCAAACGTAAAGATAATAAAATAAATTATGATAATACGTTTAATCGATTCGTACAACCCAACAAAAAACCGAGAAATAGCGCGTGGAAATGAAAATCGTATTGGAAGACGAAAAGCCAGTATCTCATCGTCCTAGATGGAAAAGAAGTAGTGGCTTCTCGAATCTCGGAGTGGCTTGCGAAAAGAAAAAGGGTGTCTCATAATTCACGCAAAATGTAATTTTGGTAGAAAATATTGATTTTTAATTAGAAAGCTTAAATTTGTTATTGATTCATTGAGATTGTTGCTATGTGTAGATAGCACATCGGATAAATGGCCGCCATGACTTTGCTGGCAAGTAGGTACTCTTTTATTGAAATTTTCTATTTCTAAATCGCAAGATCTGGACTGTATGGCCAATTCTGATCGCAAAAACGGCCGATTACACGTTTAGGAAATGACTCACGCAGGAATTGAATTGTTTCTCTGGCTGTATGGCATGTGGCACCGTCTTCTTGAAAATTAGGCACTAAAAACTGGGCTATCATGTCACGATAACGAACACCATTAATTCTTACTGTCTGACCAGCCGCATTTTCGAAAAAGAATGGTCCGATAATGTTTACAGCCCAAAATCCGCACCAAACAGTCATGCGTTGTGGATGCAGCATTTGTTGCTCAACAATTACTCGTTGGTTTTCTGAACCCAAAATGCGACGAACCCATCAAGATGAAAATGAGCTTCATCACTAAAGATGATTTTTTCTTTCGTATAGCGCTCCATTTTTACTAAAACTCTAATTTGGCTACATGAAATTTGCCCCCAATGAAAAATAGCCCCAAACTGAAAATGAAAAATCACCTCAAAAATTTACATTGCGTAAAATTCTGCGAATTGGGGTGACAATTCACAGTTTGGGGTAATATTTCATTATGAAATAAGACCCCCAAAAGAAGAAATGAAATAAGACCCCAAACGAAAACCGAAAACGTATGGGGGGCATGGTGTCCCCTGTAACCCCCTGCTTGTGTTTACTGTCAGATTTGAGGCCTTATTTCATCGCAGTGGGGCCTTATTGCATATTTGAAATTGGGGTATTATTTCATTATGAAAAACAGTCCCAATTTTGGGGTGATTTTTCATTCTTAGTTTGGGGGGCCATTTTTCATTAGGGCCAAATTTCATGTAGCCCTCTAATTTGTCTAGTCCAGTTGTCCTCCCGAAAAAAGGGCGGTAGCTATAGACTTTGTGTCGACTATCGAAAACTAAACTGGGGGTCTAGCACGTAACTTGATACAATCGAGTTCAGTCGATACAATCGAGCTCTGGCAGCACCTAATTTGTCTCAATCGATTATTCTCGATTGATTATCCTCGATTGAGACAAATTAGGTGCTTCCGGAGCTCGATTGTATCGACTGAACTCGATTGTATCAAGTTACGTGCTAGACCCCCTGTAAGATTGTTAAAGACAGATACCCATTACCGATAATCGAAGACGTTCTAGAGACCTAAAAATGGGTTTTCCAATGATGATATTCACCAAATGGGAAAAATGTATTTTTGTCACGCGAAAAATTGAATTCCTTGGCCATATAGTGGAAAATGGTTCAATTCGGATTTAAATTGGAAAAAACTAGAGCTGTTCGAAATTTTCCGGAACCAAAAAATGTAAACAATCTCCAGAGTTTTCTTGGTTTAGCAGGCTTTTTTAGGACATGACAAGGAAAAGTTGAAAGAACTTCTGTGTCAGGAACCAGTGCTCAAACTCTTTAACCCTGGGTTAGACGCCGAGTTGTTTCCTGACGCAAGCAAAGTCGGTCTTCAGCGACACGACAAACCATTGCATCTAGTCTTTTACCTGAGTTTTACGACTACACCTGTCGAGGAAAAATTCAGCAGCTACGAGTTGGAGGTATTACCGACAGTTCAGTTAAAAACTACGTGTTTACCACTTGGGTCTTGTATTTAAAATCTTTACTGATTGCAAAGCCGTTCAGTCGCCAGATGGATAATGTTATTGGAGGAGTTCAACTGTACGGTGCATCATAGGCCAGGAAAGTATAGGCAACACATCGATGCTTTAAGTCGAGTTTTGACTGTTGCTACCCTGGATCGGGCATTCTCCACAGAATCAAAAAGGCCCAATGCAGAGATGAATCCTATCAACTTTTTCTGAATATTCTTCAATGCGAAAAGTATGAGGATTACATAAACCGAAATGGAGTACTATATCGATTCATCATTGGTTCTTACCTTCTTGTGGTTCCAAAGACTATGCAAAGGGAAGTAATCAGAAGCGTTCACGACATCGGACATTTTAACGTACAAAAAGTGCAAACTCGTATAAAGCAAAATTATTACTTTCCGAATATGTGTAAGAAAATCAAGGAAGTTATATTTATCGGCGAAAAAAGGTGGTAAGCAGGAAGGATTGCTCAATCCAATTACGAAGGTGGATGTATCGTTACATACAGTTCACATGGATCATCTGGGACCTATGCCGTCTACTTCTAAGAATTATAAGTATCTTTTTGTAATTATGGATGATTTCACGAAATTCGTTTGGATTTTTTCAGTGAAATCAACGACAACAGACGAGGTTTTAACAAAGTTAATCTTCTTAGAGAACATTTTCGGTAACCCAGCAACAATGGTAACTGACAAAAGAGCGGCGTTCAGTTCAAAAAATTTCAAGGAGTAGTGCGACCAACGAAACATTTCGCACATCCAAATTATAACTGGTGTGCCTCGAGGTAACGGTCAAGTCGAGAGAATGAACCGGATCATAATTGCAACGTTAACAAAGATGTCCGTAGAAAACCCCCACGAATACAACACCTTTTGAGCTTCTCTTCGGTGTTCCCATGCGAAACGATGAGGATGCGAAACTAGTCGAAATGCTGGAGGAGGAGATACGAGAAGAATTTGAGAACGGAAGAATCGAACTACGAAAACAAGCGAAGACACAGATGGAACGAATTCAAGAAGAAAACAAACTACAATACAACAAACACCGCAAGACAGCCAGAAAATATGTTGTACTGTACACGACCTAGTCGCAATTCAGCTAACGCAATTTGGAGCAGGGCTCAAAGTGTAACCAAAATTCCTGGGCCCATACGATGTCACAAAAATTAAACGTATAACGAGCGCTACGAAGTATCTAAAGTCAATAACCACGACGGACCGAACAAAACACCGTCTGCGGCGGATCTGATGAAGCCATGAAGAAGAGGAAGACTCTGACATCTACGAGTCAGATTAAAACAGGATGGCCGGATGTAGGCAGAATGTGCCTGGACGGACGGATTGGATTCCGAACGTCAACCGAGATTCCTTGTTTTTTCCAAACGATATTGGACAGAGGGAATCTAGTTGATGCGTCTGACCGAATGCCAAACGCTAGCAATTTGAATGGCAAAAGTTCTATTAGGTTAACCGCAAGGGGTTATTGACCGCGCTGCACTTGCAGTTTGATGACGACGACGAAAGTTGTGGCTGTTGCACTGCCACCGAGTAGAACGACGAGATGAAAGAGTGCGACGAGATAAAACGAGAATAGTTACCACTGATGGGTTCGATTTGTACAAAATGATTTAGTTTTTATTGTTTGGCAAGCTATTTATACAAAAAAGTTAAACTGTTAACAAACTAGTTCGTTATTTTTTACAGCTTTTTTAACTAAGTTAAATATACAAAATTTGGCGCGAGATTTGAATTTATACAATTAGTATTAGATTGTTCTAATTTCTGCTCAAACAGTGCCTATCAGCTTAAACCTAAGTCCGTCACATACGAACAACAAACGTTAAACAATATGTAATCTATCATATCATTTGTATTTCTTTGATTCGCGGGTAGCTAGGTTGTGGTGTTGGCTGTGGAAATGGGGTCGGTAGTTACTAACGATTTGTTGGGTCAGCGTCAGGTGAGTGTGTGGGGTGGTATGTGTACTAGCGCAGTATGGTTAGGAAATAATATCCCGCACATAGAATACATAGGCGGCGTTAGGCAATAACGCCCAAAAAAAACCCGTACAATTATTTGTTGCAACATTTTTCGTAATTTTGGGTGTTAGTATTTCCTTTCCAGGGTTTGTTTTTTTGACAAGCAGTAAAGCCCAAAATAGTAAGTGGATATGCATAAACAGTGAAATAAGTATGGGGGGGCATCCTGCCCCCCTGCTTGGGTTTTCGCTTGGATTTTGGAGTAGGTGGGATTTTGTACTGCAGAAAAAACCTTCAATATATGCAAACTCCAAATCTGACAGTAACCCCAAGCAGGGGGGTTGCAGGGGGCAGCATGCCCCCTATACATAATAAACTGCAAATTCTTTTTGGGCTTTATTTCCAACTTGTTGTTTATTTTTGGGCGCTATGCATTTTTTGGGCGTTATTTCCAAATCGATTTGGGCGTTATTGCCTAACGCCTTCATGGGCAGCTGGGTTGTGGTAGTGGCTGTCTAAATATACAAGTTAATAACGAGTTGTAGGTAGGTGTGAGTAGGTAATAGTTTGGAAATACGCATCGTTGGAATGCATGTCGGTGTAAGAGAGAGAAGGTATTCGGTGCAATCTACCTTTCTTTCTTCAACTTGGTCTACCTGTTTCGCCCGATATGGCGGCCATTACGGCTATGTATGCTAAGTATAACTATATGGTATAACTTCTGTTGTTATACATGTAACATGGTATGAGTTACAGAAGATCCTTTCGCTCGAACAAATGCCGGTGTTCCAAATTTTCATATTAAGCATGAATAAGGTATTATTCGTTTATTTGAAAGCATTACCTGTGTCCGTGTTTCAACACGAACTAAATCCATTAGAGCTGTCCTTCCACGAACCGCATTTAGTGCAGCGCTCAAAATCGGATTCGGCTCGTACGGCTCACTGAAATGATATTTATGTGATTAAAAAAACAAAAATGGCAAGGAACAGATATATGTTTGCATAAAAATTAAAAATATGTTGTCAATATGATTTGTGAAACATCGTACGTTTACAGTTTAAGCATACACTAAATAAGTTATACAAATGAATTATCGCCATACAAATGGATGCTTATATATACTTCCTTGCGATCGTCAAACACTAATTTCCAACAAATATATAGTGGAATTCAAAACCCACAATACCTCATTCGAAAAGGGTGGATTTGCTTTTTCAGTGAGTGCTATTGTTATGCTTTGCTATTATGGCCTTTCCCTGTATGCAGGAATGGGTGCGTGCTGCAGTATGGCATGGCGTATATTTTTTAGTCTTCATATATGTAGGAGGCGTACAAAACAGGTTTAGTTTTGGTTGGATACGTTTTGTTGCATTTACCTAGATAGGCGAATGAGTATACCCAGTTGAGTAATTATAGGTAATCATTTTGGGGATGAAATTTACATTTTCTTGTGCATGGAAGTTGTTCGATTTTGGATAATATCGATCGAGTCATTGATTTCTCATTGATTATTGGCCAAAGGTGGTTGGGTGTGTCTGTGTATGCATAGGGAGGCGCTGATTGGCATCAACTTGGCGATGCCCAGCTGTTGCAACTTTTTCATACACATCAATTGTGCTTATTTTACCTCCCCGTGCTAACAACCGGGCACTGGTCTCGCTCACCCGGGCTTGACTTGCTCAACTTATAAGCGCGAGTGTTGGGAGATACTATACCGCTACGTCGCTGATAATGATCATCAAAATTATCCTCTTCATCTCTGCAGCTTCTGCATCAGAAGTCGTTGTATGGCAGACCGAGCCTTTGCGGCGTGTCTGACTAATATGCAGTGCCCGGAGATGACATTAACGACTTTCGAGATCCTGGATCTTTTAAGTCGAAGAAGAAGCTCATTTGATATTTTTATGTCCAGAGCTGGCCAGGTGAGCCTAGCAGTATCGCTGTATCCTAAATGTTTCATCTGAACCCTGGTCTGCTTGCTGTTTCTGCGTGAATTATTTGTTTAGCGTTGGAAAGTGGTACATACACGTTGTGCAGACTTATACTATCCACGCCAGAGGAGCCTAGCATTGCTAGGTTGCACTGTGCAGCTATCTAGTTAAGAGATACGCCGCAGTCATCTACCGCCTTAGATCTTATTTCGCAGAATATAAGGGATTTGATTGCAGCTTGGCTATCAATATTTATCACGATATCTCTTTGAGATACCGAATTAATCGCCAGTCACGCTGTAGCTTGACGAATAGCTGTAATTTCGGCTTGGAAGACACTGCAGTTTTTCGGAGGACAGAAGGAGAGGCCCAGTTTCAGGCCTTCTGAAAAGATCCCGGCGACAACTCCCTCTAGTGTCTTGGAACCGTTTGAAAATATTGATAGTGATTTGTTGTGTAAGACATTTTGTGAATCCCATTGGTTCCTGTCCGGTATTTCATGGGTGAAGACTTTTTCAAAGTTGTTTTTCGTAAGCAGGTAATCGGTAGTACCTAACAGGCAAGGGGATCGTCCTTAGAAGGATGTTGGCGTGTCCATTCGATTGCCCTCTCCAGTGTTTCCCTTCCCTTAATCTGATTGCCACGTTTGTGGAATATTCTTTACTGACGAAGTAAGTTGTGCATGGTTTGTAGAGCGGCGGTTAGAGATGTCCTTAGTGCGCCCGTGATGCACAAGCATGCCAAGCGCTTAGTCTTCTGTAAGACCTTTATATTGGAACTTTTGTTCAAGGCCGCCCACCACACAACGATGCAGTATAGAATAATCAGTCTTATAACCACAGTAGATATAAAGCCATTCCTTGAGTGAAAGGGACCTGTGGATCGTTCCAACAATCGTGTGAAAAGCAGTTTCGATTGACTTGCTCTTTTGGTAGGCATTTTAGGTTAGGTTAGGAAGGTCGATGATCCTCTCGAGAGTTTCCAGAAGAAAGGAGGACAGACTAATTGGTCTGAAGTACTTGGGGAGTCTGTGGGAGGTCTTTCCTGCTTTTGGGATGAAAACCACCATATCCATATTAAGATGATAGTCGAGCAGCTATACGCAGTTCGCAGTGCTACGCTGAATGCTATTGCAGCAATCAACCTACTCATCCCTATAAATTTGAAATATGTATTATAGTATGTAGGAAATTAACGAAATGATGTGGATTGCGAATAAACTTTGACAATTCGCGTCAAGTCTTTTCGTTCGCGGCAAAAAGTTTTGAATTCGAAATTTCGTTATTTAAACTGTTTATAAACATGTTTTCTTAATACATTTTGACGGGATAATTAATTATCCTCCTCTTGGAATAATAAAATGTGCAATTTTCTTTTTATAAATGCATAAAAAGTGGTTTGTTCGCATTTCATCAATTCGTTCCTTCGCTCCCATGTGAATGATCCTTTACAAATAGAAAATTAATATATGCAATTTAAGCAGACCGCCTCATGCATCTGCTTCCAGGCGAAAGGATATCCGAAAGTCGTTGACGACTAAAAAATACGGTATTACTACGTCTAAATTTTGGTTAATATGTACTTTTAAATATTTTTTAAATGGTCCTATTAGCAATGTTCCAATGGCGCACGTTCAAAGGTGCCCCAGTCTCCCCTATTAATTTTGGTTGTCAAATTAACGTCATTTATGACACAATCGATAGCACTTTCGATAAAATTTAAAGCAATCGTAGATTGGTAGCACAGTTTTTATCTGTGCTAAGGCATAAGCCTCGATGATTATCCGGGCTAACGATTTGTATGGAAAACTTGCTAAGCCCATATAGGATTGCGAAAAAAAAAAATCCGCCTAATATATACACGAATTCAGAGCAGAATGCAAGTCTACTCCTTTTTGCTTATAATTGTTGTTTTTAATGCACGAATTCAGAGGAAATTTGTTGAAAATAGTAAAAAATGCATATAGAAATGTCAATATATATTATCACTTTTCTTGTCGTTGAATATTTTTGTGGAAGAATTGTCCGGTGCAAGGCGCAGGCATGTAGATTTTTAGTTTAGTTGAGAAAATACGAGTAAATTACATCAAAATCCCTTTCCTTAAAATTGTGAATTGATTACTTTGTGAAATACTGGAAAAACGATTTAAGTGAGCAAGATTACCAAATGGACAGCATTTATCTGCGCTGTGGAAAGAAGTTACACAGAAGTGTAATTTTGTTAAAAAATTTGGTTTGTCTATTTAAAAATAAAAACTCAAATATGTATACCTACGATCTACTCGATTTTTTTAATTTATATTTTTATATTTTATTTTAGTTTTATTTATACATCTGGTGGTATGCTGGAGATTCGGACGAATGCGATCGCAGATACTCGTCGCTCGCTGGGTTTTTACCACATCCTGTCACCCATCGCCAGTAATGACAATAGTATTTGAAAGGATTTAAGACCCTCTAATTAGGGTCATTGCCTGGTACATTAATAAAGTATACGAACATTATTTTTGCTTTATTTCCGCAAAGATCTTCGCTGTCTTGTCCAGACATTTTTTTTATGTTCTTATGTATGGACTTCAAAACCTACCAGCCGATTGAGTTCAAATTTACAGGGAATCTTCGATATCTAATGGCCGGGGAATTCCCATGAAGTTGGGTCAAAGTCGGACAAAGGTGCGCATATTCATGTGCATTGTCCCGATGGACAATAAAAATATATAAAATAAATATATATAATAATATACCTAAGCAATGCAATTCATTGGCACGAGCAAACCTGGGCGGGTACACCAAGTAATAAATTAATACCTATCATTTGCACATCGCAGGAAATTAGATCGCCTGCAAAAATAAACTACTACTATAAATATTCTAAACAAAAATGTTTATTTCATTATAAATTGTATTAAACATAGAGTAGACAACATTGAAATATCGAAAGCGTGTACATGTACATAAGATTTGAGCACATATTTTTTCGTCAACAATCTAAAGAAATTACTACTAGCATTACAACAAAAATAATATTCATCATTTCCACACAGTAAAATAAAAAAACTTGTATTGGAAAAACCTCATAGGCTACTAAAAACGAGTAGACTATGAGGAATCTAGCGCCATCTAAGTAAGTAAGTAAGATAGGTAGGAAGTGAAACAGTTATAAATAAAAACAATTGTTAATGCATAACTGAAAAATTAATTAGTAATATTTGTATGAAAATTACATTAAAATATTTTTTTTTTTTTTAACAATTCCAGAAAATTTGAGTTGCATAGATTATAAGTAGGCAATTATGTAGGTTATGTTCAAGTTCATGTCACAAATTTGAGGAAAAAATCAAATTTAATGAACTGAACGCCTAAAATTTTTATTCAAGCGTCGGCATTGCTTTGCTGGGTTCCGGGACATGAAGGCATTCCAGGCATTTAGAAAGCAGATGAATTAGCAGGACAAGTTTCGACGGCTGCTTCAGAACAAGCTTATCTCTTTGTGAATATCCCGCCTTGCACACTCAAGCTCGAAGCAGGGAGAAAAGCCAGGCCGCCATTTTTTGTTTTTTTTTTTTAATTTTTTTTGGGCCCCCTTAGATACTTGCTATACCACAAAAATGCTATGGCCGTCCTTCAACGAAAGCAGGACAGAGAGAATCATACGGAAGTATAGAAGATCTTTCTTGTGGACACACCCACTTCCTATGTCACTGCCCAGGTCTCCAACACACCACGTACATCTACCATGACCTAGACGACCTTTCCAGCACATCAACAGACAAAATATTGAACTTCACCAAATCCGCAGTATGGTTTGTATGTAGCAGCAGAGTAAGTAATTGACTACAGCAATTATAGACAGGGTTATAATGGGTAAGGGACAACATCTTTCCCCAACGGGCAACACAACCTATCCTAATGATGATGGAATATGATTTTACAGAGCCAAATTCATCTAAATCATATACAAAATGTTAGTTTTACGAAAAATATTAAAAGGACGTCTAAATGCTCACACCTTGGATAACTACAAAGCTAGTACTATTAATAAATAAGAAAAACGGACTACCACAGAAATGTAATAAACATACTATGTAGTAGAGGTGGGTCGTTCCGGACCTGTATATTTCCAGGAACTATGTCCTCTGACGGAAACATTTCCTATCTTTCCGTAAACTGCATATAAACATGTTCACAATATAGTTCCGTTCCGATCCGACCTCATAGAGAAGATAAATGAGCGTGAACGAGAGAAAATGTGTATAATAAACAGATACAGATGAAACACACATGCATAGGCATAATGCATGCGTTTATTGCGAAATTCGCGCTTTAATCTTAATGGGCAAGAACCGTGTCCGTGTGTGATGCGAGTGTGCGTAGCTAGCATACCGGAATTGGTATGGGTACATATATGAGATGAGTATGGATATGGTTGGTATGGAACGATCATGTCCAAGACCAAGTCCTTTGTTCATACATCATACTGTTTGTTTTAAACTGAACGAACTGGAACTGCGAACTGGAAAGAAGAGCGAGAGAACTGTGAACATGATGCTACGTATGGGTATGGTAAGGACATGCACAATGGACATGGACATGATAGTTCCGGAACTATTATACATACCATCATGTTCACAGTTCTCTCGCTCTTCTTTCAAGTTCGCAGTTCCAGTTCGTTCAATTCAAAACAAACAGTGTGTGACATTCCTCGTCTGGACTGTGCAATTTTTTTTATTGTTATGTTGTTTCTTTTCTGTCGAAGTGGATGCTGATTTTAAAAATTCTAAGTTTACTGCTGAGTTATATTATTATAGTGAAATTTGAAATGGCGATGCGAAGAAAAACGAGCATTTTATGGGATCATATGAATTTACTTTGGTTACCTACCTTTAAAGTTTCTATTTTCTGTTATTTTTTTAATGTGAAGACACGTTTTTTTTTTGCAGAATGGTCCTCAAGCTTTCATTGTTTTTTATTGCATCAGTATATCCCTCATTCCCTAGTTCTAAACTCGTACAGATCAATATTATATCAACGCAAAACTCTATGGAACTACATAGTTCCTCGGACATGTTTCCAGGAACTAGTTCCGCTTGCAAAAAGAATCGTTCCATGTTCGTTCCATCATTGGAACTGTTTCGCGCAACTCTACTATGTAGTAATATAAATCTAAAAGAAGAATTACAAAAAGCTATGCTTGGAAGTAAACAATAAAACTCCAATTTATCGTAATACTTTTTAGAAAAATCCATTCAGCTTAAATAGAGGAAATATAAGAGGAGAATGGAAGCTAGTTGATACTATCTTCAATAATTATTTTGCCAAGAATAATAAAGTGTTTTATCTGCAGATTTTCCTCAATCTCAACTGCAGCGAAAAGAGTTTTCAAATTGAATTAAACAGAATTTAATCCCTGTAGCTAATTATTGACTCTAGAATGTGTTAGTCATATTGATAATTTAAGGCAATCACCCCTATTGTCATTGTCGTCTGTCGCAAACGACTGGGGACATTTGTCGTGCCGAGTCGTTTGGATTTTGGTATTGCGTAACTGACACGACTCGACTCCATGGACTCTCACATTCCACATACATTCCATAAACTATGACACATGTGGTTCGATATTTCAATCGACGATTTTATTTTTCATTTCATTTTTATTTATTTGTGAATGCTTAAAAACAGTAAGATACAATTAGGCCTATTCGGCAAAATCTTTTATCCATTTTTTCTGTTATTCTGTTATGAATTTCCATACAAAAATTCGAACTGTCAAAAAATCTTTTACGATTTCCAGAATTGGTATTCTGCGTGCAAAAATCTTTTATGAAATCTGTTATAAATCATAACAGAATAAAAGACAGAATTTTGTGACTTTTATCATAAAAGATTTTTATTAATTAGAAAGTTTTGAATTGAAATGGATATCTATATAATTTATCGTCAACGAAATGTTTACAAAAGGAGACTAATGTTATAATTGTGCATAAACTAGTGGGTATGTAATCGAAAATAATTTGGAAATTTGTACCTACTTTTTCTTTAATTCGCGAGGAACTCAATGTCGAATAGCTACTTCTCCGGACGGAGCGATCCATGCTTCGGTGGTTTGGTCATGTTAAACGCATGTCCCCAACCAGGATCGTACGACGTCCTATGGAATCCGTACCATCATCAGGCAGGCGTCTCCTAGGTACACCCAGTATGAGATGGTTATATCAAGTTCATAATCTCTCCTCTACACCCGTATGAGGTGTTACCCTTGATGATTTAGAGACGATGTCGGAGAATCGAGAGCTATGGAGGGTCCACTTGAGCAACCTATACTCGTAACCCACGTAATGGATAAGCGGACCATTGAAAATGATTGAATGAATATTTTTTGTTTAGACGAAGACACCGATCACTTTTGCTGGAACTAAGAATAAATAGTAATCCATTTGATCTTCCTAATGTATGAGTTTTATTCAGCTCTTTAGATTGGTTTGGAACAATTTACAATACACGAATACAACCATTTCATTTCAAATTCAGGTAAATTGTATTTCTCAGGATGACGATGTAAAGTTGGATATTTATCATATCAGTTCATATCAGGCTTTTTCCTAAAAAGATGTTCCATTATTTATTACACAATTATTTAGTTTGTAATAACTCAAAATATACTCTTTTCAGACTGCATTTTAATATGTTTTTTTGCGCAAATTTGATCAGGTGCCTACCGTCTATGCATAAAAAAAACTCTGCGGTTTGTTTTGACAGCTTCGTAACAGATTTTCAAATTTCGAACTTCCATAACAGATTTTCATAAAAGTTCGAAACCCTGAATACGATTTATAAAAGATCTTTTATGGTCGAGATCTTTTATGATTCATAACAGAAAATTCATAACAGAATAACAGATTTTGCCGAATAGGCCTAAATATCTTATAATTTTGTCTTAAGCTAATTTTACAAAAGAGAGCTGAGAAAAAAAAAGTGTAACAAAGTATAATTTTATGAATGAAAATATAGGTACAATATCTTTAGTTTTAAATATATTTACAATATATTATTTTAGCTGTACATATTTATCTATTTACTGAAAAATGATCCTTTAATAGTTTTTTAATTCTTGTTGTATTCTGTGTTTCATTAATGTAACGCGGTAGAGAATTCCACAGACGCGCAGCATTGACAAAAAATTGACGTTCCGATGTTAAACATGAAAAACGAGGATGAATCAGTTTGCGAGACCTTCGCGAGGAGGCTATCCTAATTCTTTCAAGACAGTATTGAGGTTTCTGTGTTAGCAAAATATTAGATAACAATGTCACAGTGCGAAGTTCAAGATAATTTTCAAAAGGCATACCAAGCAAACGATTAGCAAAACCAGACACTCTATCATATCTACGTAACCCAAAGACATACCGTACAGTACTGTTAAAAGCGACATTAAGTTTTCTTTTACTTACATAATTGCACTTACAGAAAATTTCACATCCGTAAATCAATATGGGTATAATCAAAGTCTTAGCAAGTAATAAACGCGTTTTAACAGGTGTAAACGGCTGAGTTACCCGCAAGGCGCGCAGTACTCCATATACTTTTCCGACGAGTGTATTAATATGGTTGTCCCAAGTTAGATGCCGGTTAAAAGTCATCCCAAGATTTTTTGAACTTTCAACAAATTCTATTGGAGAGTTGCTTAACATAATTGAAGGAAAATAAGAAAGATCCAATTTATTTCTTGAAATTACGAGACATTTCGACTTTTTGGGGTTTAAATTAAGAACATTCAATTGAGACCAGTGTACTATTTTCTCCAAGTCTTCGTTGATGCAAGAAGCGCCATGCTCGATAAGGCCGAGAGGACAGCTTAGATATAGTTGCACATCATCTGCATACATATGAGATGAGCAATTCTTGATTATGGATGGAAGTTCATTAACATACATAGAGAACAAAAGAGGACCAAGTATAGAACCTTGAGGGACGCCGGTTATATTCTGGAGAAAATCTGACAAGTTGTCACCAACTTGAACTGCTTGCCTTCTATTAGTGAGGTATGAATAAAGTAATTTGGCAGCACAAGCCGAAAAGTTATATTGCTGCATAAGCTTTTTACATAAGTTTAAATGATTGACTGTGTCGAAAGCCTTCGAGAAGTCAAGCAATACCAAAAAGGTTACTTCATCCCTATCCAATGATTGCCTTACATCGTCAGTAACATTTAGCAAGGCCGTGATACAACTATGATTTTTACGAAATCCAGATTGATTGGGAGTAAGCAAATTATTCGACGTAAGGTACGCGTTAATTTGCTTTTGCAAAACCCTTTCAAATACTTTTGACAAAAACGGCAAAATAGAAATAGGCCTAAATTCATCACCTTTGGCATTTTTAGGGAGCGGAATAATCTTAGCCAGCTTCCATTGATCCGGGTACTAGCTGGTCGTTAGAATTGTATTAAACAAAAACGTTATATGTGGCAACACAACCGGCAACACCATTTTTAAAAATGAGGGGTGAATTTCATCCAGCCCAACAGAGTTTGACTTTATGGAAAGCACACATTCTACGACATCGGTACTATTCACCGCTTGAAACCCAAAGCCAGTGTCAGATCACTAACAAAAAATGCATCTAAAAGTGTTGCGCCGCTGCTAGAAAAGTGAGTAGGAGTAGAGGTATTAACTGGTCTTAAATTAAACGTATGCATGTTTTGAGTTAGAAGATTCGAGCTTAAAAGATTGCAGTTAAAGTCACCACACAGTAAAATATTGGGCGAAACCAACGAGATTTCCTCTAGAAGTGTTAAAAAAGGTGACGTTGATGTACTTATTAGGCCTATATACTGCACCAATAAGAAGCCGGTCCTCAATGCCCACCAGTTCAACGAACACATACTCAATACTACTACTAGCATCAGACGAACACTTTGGTGTACATTTAATAGACTCTTTTACATATAATGCTACTCCCCCCCCAATACGATCTTTCCTGTTTGAGCAAAAAGGTTGGTGATAACCCTCCAAGCGACAAGCCTCGTCTTTTAGACCATCCTTAAACCAAGTTTCACTTACGCACACAACATAAACATCCGATTCAACAAATAAATCTCGGAACTCATCAATTTTCGGTAACAAACTTTGCGCGTTTAAATAGCAAACTCTAATGCCCAGTTGCACAGTCAGAGTTTAAACTCTCGTTTTGGTTTAAACCTTCGTTCAACAAATTTTCGGTTTCACAGTGTTCGTTTAAACCCAAAGTGGAGTTCAACTCTCGGTTAAAGTTAAACGCCTGCATTCTGCCGTTTAAACTTTCCTTTCGCATTTTGAGGTTTATTTTGACAGCTGCTATTTCATACAGAGATATGAGAGAGAGAGAGAATAAAATAGATAAATTGTCTGGGTGCTACACTTCTTGAATTTGTATGAGTGAAAACCAGAGTTATGATTAGTTTCAGCATTACTCCGGTAACTGTTAAAAAATGTCATCAGAATATTTCAATAGATTCCCAACCAATATACTTTTCAAGGAAAAACCCTTTTTTCAAGTGAACAATGAACATCAGGTAGATTTTTGCCCAAACAATGTAGACAAGCGTAAATTGTATTGAGGTTTTTTCAATACAAATTAATTATTTTAGTGTGTGGAAACGACGATTATTTTTTTTTTGTAATGCTACCAGTGATTTCTTTAGATTCTTGGCGAACAAAATATATCCAAACATACTCAAATCTTTCACTTTTTTTTTGGCTGAAACAAGACACTACCTCTATGCTTTATACAATGCAATTTTTTGTCCGATTTTGAACACACTTCTCGGGACAATGCCTGTAGATTTGAGCTTGCTCAGTTAAAAGGTTTCGGAGTTCATACCATTTTTGTATACAGATCTAGATTACTTTTTGTTAAAAAAAATTATAACCGGTACAAGATAGCGCAGATTTTGACGGAAACACCAGCAAACAAACTTTGCGCGTACCTACCTATTACCAGACAATGACCCTAATTAGAGGCTCATAAAATCCTTTCAAAATTCATTATGATCGGATGTGGTAAAAACCCATCCAGTGAAAAGAAGCAGTACCCGTGATCGCATCCGTCCGAATGCGCACTACATTTCAACCACTACATATTATTATTATTGAAAGAAAAATTAATTATATGAAAGCAGATGACAGTTCAAACATATGTCAACAATAAATCAATTCATTTTGTTAATACCTACCAAAATACACAATGTAATAATATTGCACACATTTTCTTTCATTTACAAATGGTAAAATAGATAAAGTAGAGAAAAGCAATAACCATTTATTTGATCAAAAGTGCGCTGGTAGAAAAATATCCCCTTAAGGGAAATTGTTCTGCGCTTCCACAACTGCGTTTAGTTAACTGGCAGATTATTTTGAACTGTGAAACTGAACGAGTTAAACCAAAAGTTTAAACTCTCGGCCAGGTTTAGTTAAACTTCAGTTTAAACTCTGACTGTGCAACTGGGCATAAGACAATTTTTCTGACTGCTTAAAACTCTAACCATTGAACGCAGTGCACCATTACGACTCATGCATACTTGCTGATTAATCATTTTATTACAACAAGAAAAAAGAAGAACTATAGGAATAAGAACAGAGGAAAAAAAAAGAGAAAATAATAATAATAAAAGAACAAGAGCTTACAAAATAAGAATTTAAAAGAAAGGAAAGAAAAAATAATAATAATAATAACGAAAAATATAAAGAGTAGAGAAAAGAAAATCAGTTAATTTTATATCAAGAGAAAAGAAAAAAAATAAAAAAGATAAAAAAGCTAATTTTCATAAATAACTGCTGATCTGGCAACGTCTTCGAGTCCCTCGATGCAGTCAACTAACACGGCTCTGTCGTCGGCTTGGCGTTTGACATAAACCATTCCGCGTGCAGTATAGACAGATAAAAGTTGTTTTTGTTTTTTCATTTGTAGTGCATGTTGAAATAATCGTCGATTTTGCTGCGATAAGCTCTCACGTATATGGATCGTAGAAGATGATGCGGATGCAGGGGTTGAGGCAATATCTATAGCCGGGTGTATATCACTTAGGCAAAGCGGCTTTTGTTTTTTTTTCGGTAGCTCGCGATTGACGTTAGAACATAATTTTTGTCATATGGGGAGTTGAATTTAATTATTAGAGTTGTGGGAGTTTGGTTTCGGGCGAGTGCGGTAAATATTATTAAGTGTTCGTGGTTTGATGCTTATTGTGTTACATATTAAATTAAAAATTGATTTAAGATTTTCATTCGGCAAGTGCGGAATGCCAAACAAAAAAGCGTCACTCGCGATTTTCGTAGGAGTTCATTACGAACTTTAATTGTTTTAACTCGTCGGCGGTGTGATCGAACTGTTTGTTTACATTTGATAGAATTTATGGTCTGTTGTTTTGTTTCTGATTTTGTGAATCCATACTACTTATAAAATGCAACGTCCGTCTGTTCGTTTCTCCATAACTCGAGAAACATTCGTCCGATTTTCATTATTTGTTTTCTAATTTATAGATGTATGGGCAACTTAGTCCGTGGGGTCGGTGAGAAATGCTCAGAAGTAAAGGAGTAAAGGGGCAATTCAAGATATGCTTTTAATTGTTAGGGAATACTTCACCGAGTATTTTGAGCTAACATTCATCTTTCTGGTCCATCCAGACGGTGAGATAAAATAAATTTAAAATAAATCTTATTTGGCCAAGAGCGAAAAATTTGCTTTATCGATTGCAGTTGTGCTCAGGGGTAGTTTTATATTGCGTTCTAAAAATAGAACGATTACTCGTACCTCGCACGACAAGCATTCAGAATGCACATTGTATATGCATATGTATGACGTAGTTGAATTTGATGTAGGGAATGGATATGCATAAAACAAACTACATATTTACATATGTACGTACATATAAGTATTTTGTGATGCGTATGCATAATCGTACATATATTTGAGATCTGCAGCTTTGCTTTGTAACGATATGATCGCGTAGTATAAATAAATCAAATCATAGCTACCTGTGACGAGTTTTCATTTATGTGAAATAGCTATTATGTCCATTGACTTAGGACTTCGGTACAGGTTGCGTGAGGACTAAGTTGGTGACTGGGGAGGGGTGAAAGGGATCGTAGGGACTAACTCTGGAGTTGGACTCCGACAGCCATGTCTTTTACATGGACTGGACAGCTATATGTTGCATGTTCGCGTGTGAGCTGCAGTTGTATATACTTGCGCGCACTAAAATAATAACGTGTAGGTATAGTTTACAAAAAAGGCATTGCGATAAAATATTTTGTAAGCTTGAAAGAGAGCTTAGTTTTATTTAAAAGAAAAGAAACCGGCGGGCGGAGCCGCGGGCATTTGCTAGTTATTTAATAAAACAAATCAAAAATGAATTGAATAGCGTTGAGAAGTTTTTTGAAAGCAGCAACGAAGAAGAAAACATGCAAAAAGAGCTGGTAAAGATAAGGAAGGAAATTCAAACAAAATCCAATCCATTCGATTTGCCCGACGATAACGTAACAATAATTATTTTCAGATTTAAAATGTATTTTAGACTATTGAAAGTGGTCCAAGACAATTCACAGGTAAGGCTATGTCGTCCTATTTGCCCTGTAGCTGTAGTACACGGCACGTAGAGAAGAGAGCCAAATACGGAGGGGGATCTACGTACAATATGTGGCACCCGTGACACATGCGAATATGTGGCTTTTTGACATTCCGTGAACTACCCTAGCGCCCTGCAACCCCCTTGCTTGTGGTCACTGTAGGATTTGGAGCAGGTGCGAGATTGGGTACCAACCGTTTATTCACCGCCAAAGTAGAAGGCCATTTTATATATAAAAATTTCCTCAGAAAAGTTACGTTACAGAAGATCTTAGAATGAGCCATTTCAAACAAAAAATAATTAAAAAAATAAATTTATTTAATGCCCTTATTATATTATAATAGGTACTTATTATATTATAATAAGTCAATGATGCCCATAATGTAAACCTCAGCCGAAATTTAATTGTGTACTAGCACAATTTTCCCGTATGTAGCATTTTGCAGGCAAAGTTTTTCCATTATTTCAAATTTTTAATTAGAAATTAAAACAAATTTCAGCTCTATGCAACGGATTTTTTTTTTTTTTGTTTGCAATTTAAGTCAACGGCAGGAGTACTTTGTCCCACTGTCAGGTCGCAGGCGTTTTTTTTCTTAACGCAATCTAAATTAACTTTTTTGGAAGGTTTTATCTATATGCAATGCTTTGTTTTTTTGGCAATTTTAAAGATTTATAGACTCGGTGAGCCTTCAGGTACCTATTTTATGTTTTTCAACGTAAATATTACACGAAAAACCTCCACATCGGAGGCGTTCCACTTAGATTGTCTATAACATAAAATAATTTGCCATAAAAAAGGGTCAACAGAAAAATATCCGAGCAGTGAAAACATAACATATGTCTTAAATTCTCAGTAGGTAAAAGGTACAATCATTTTGGTCAAGTTGATCCTTTAGTCTCTAGTGTCTAGTCTGATATAAACACTTGACAACGCTGGCATACAGGTATACTTAAAATTACGTCTCGGAAAATATAACTATAGGCTCAGCCAAACGAAATTTAAATTGGCCGTATGAGAATTAATATTGATCTAGATTCCAAAAAATATAATTTCTTCTTTTGTATCAATTGCCCATTCAATTGTTGTCGCTAAGCACTGAACGTATGAGTCAAAACAATCATATTTTTGAAGTCAATATTATGAATACTTACTTATATGAATATGATATCGACTTAGCCAGTCCGTTGCCAGACCCACAAGGAACAATTCCTATTGCAACCTTATGAAAGATGTCTTCCCAATCTTGACGCTGCATTAGTCCATTTATTACTTCCCAGTAAATTCCATCTCCTCCAACAACAAGAACACCTTGCCAGTTGTTCAAGTTTTTAGTTCGCATAAACTCTTTTGCGTAATTAGCATGTTTTGTAACGTACAAATCATAAGATATATCAGCTTCTACAAAGATAGGAACTACTACTTCGTGAAATAACTGACGAGCTTTGCCCGCTCCCGATTTTGGATTTAGAATTATCAACAATTTCCTTTGGTTGCTATGAACTGAATTAACTTGATCAAGATTTTTTAATTGCCTAATAACTGCTTGCCATTTATGTGCCTCACGCATATTATCTTCATATTTATCAAATGAACGAAATCTTAATGTGAGAACGGTTCTTTCACGACGCAAATGACTTCGTAGGTTTTTTTTTAAGACGTATGCATAGATGTATATATAAGCACTTGAATCAATGTTTTCAGCTTCAATCACATTGCTTTCTTCAGCAACATTTTTGCCTTTATTTACATTCGGATTGGGTGATGAACAAGCACATGAACGGACATTTGTTTTTATTTTATTCTTGTTCTGCACATAGCGACACCCAATTATATCACTTATTTGAATAACTTGTTCTTTTAAAATTCCACCCATACACTTTTTCAAACAAAATCCTTTATTAGAAAGAGAAACTTGATACACTGTATTCTTTTTGTTATTAATATAAAAAGTCTCGCACAGAACCATCCGTTCTGGGCAGGTGTCACCGTCGTCTTGGATTTTATTAAAACCCATCTTTAAAAGAATAAAAGATAAATAAGTAAGGAAGCTATAATGGGAAAATTTAACTTTATAATAAAGATATCCAGCAACACAAATTTATTTTCTTTTTCCAGATGCCACCACCACTGACTATTTGGTTTGTATTTAACCGACGGCTATGAGCAAAACCGATAATTTTCATATCAGCTACCTGACTTCAATAGAATTTGTTCATGTATAAACAAAAGGAGCGCTATAACGACGCATGCACACTTAAACAAATCCTGAGGTAGGCAGCACAGTGCACAGATGAGGCGAAACCGAGTTAATGGCCGCGTTCAATACGATTTTGCCTGCCTCTGATTGGTTGAATTGCCAGCAAATTTTGGCAAGTTTCGTGAGTTAGACCCCTTTCACACGCACCGGTTTGTCACTTACGAATCTTCTTAATTCCCTTTTGGGCACTTATGGTGCATTTATACGTTCAGTGTTTTCACTTTAGTGTCTTTGTTGTCAAATTGTCTTTGTTTCCTTTTTTTTTCATTCGTTGTTCGCGGTGCAGCTGCATTTTCGAAGACCGCATACCGCACTGAAAATAACGAAAGAGAACACAAGAACCGTATGGAAATTCGCGGCCCATCCGTGTTCGGCTATCGCCTGCACTTTTCATCCCCTTCGAGCAAATCCACCTGAAATGTTCGCATATGAAAAAAGGGTGTTGCTATTCGCCCGTTGTTCGGGACACGGGTACGTAACGAAATGTCAACGTTTATATTGCGTCAAGTTGGGGTATGTGGCTCGCTATGCTCGCCGCAAAGTCTCTGTTTTGGATTAAATTTCGGCTGTTGCTATTCGCCCGTTGTTCGAGACACGGGTACGTAACGAAATGTCAAAGTTTATATTGGGTCAAGTTGGGGTATGTGGCTCGCTACGCTCGCGGCAAGGACTCTAAACTCCAGTATAATCATTTTCGGACATAAGGCCGTACGTTTAGGATCAAATTTTTATATTTATAAAGAGTTTTAAATGAAAATAGGATTATGTTACGTTGATTACGTACCAGTGTCTCGAACATCGGTAAACGTCAGTTCAGTACAAAATCTGTCAAATGTACGGGCGAATAGCCACTTCGTTAAATTTCATTGTTCCTTTTTTCAAATTAAATCTAATTACTTAAACTTATTTCATATTTACATTTAAATTAAATTAACTTAAATTGTTGCATTTGTTAATTTAATTTCCATATTCATGTTCATTTCATTAATTTCATTATTCATGCTTATTTTCTCAAATTCAATTTTTAAACCAACAAACAATCATTGTTACTCACTGTACATGCATTTCGAATTTGATTATGTAATGCATTTGCAGTGAGAACCTTCAGCAATCCGCACAGCAGCACCCACACATTACAATCGTACTCTAAGCAGTTTTACTCTCTTCGCTTTGTCTTGCATTATCAAAATCGCTACCGCAATTCAAGCTCCCGATCACCATGGCACCCAACGGTTGTAAAGCTTATGTGCTTGCTGCCATGGAATTGGAAGTAAATAAGTGCGTAAGTTACGGTGATACGCTGCTGTTTGCTGCTGAGTGGATTTCTCGGCCACTTGCATTTGGACCAGCAAAAGGGTAACAATAAAATAATTATAACGTGGTTAGAAAGGCTCGTCTATTTTTCTTCGTCTTCTCCTTTCTCATCGTGGATGGCATTTCGCTCGCCGTAAATGATTTTATTTTTATGTTACGCTCGTAGTTATACAAATTTTTTTTGGTCCAAATCGAGTCGGATTTTTGTGTTTCGAATTGCTAAAGGCTTTGCATAGACAATATGAAGAATTAAAGTGCAATTATTCGTATTCTGTTAATTCCCTTAAGACAATCGAACTAGGAAAAAATATATTGTCAACGTGCTCCTAACCATTTCGTGGATCTTAAACATTTTCCTTTCGAGGTAGTGGGTTAGTTTTGTCTTGAGAAATATTCATTGGGCTTTAATTATAGTTGAACATTCGTATTTAAACAAAAAAAGGATAACCTTTAATTGAAATGTCTTCTTCGGTCACACTCTCTGTCCTTCGGTCGACACGTGGTCACATTAAAGGCTCGTTGACCAAGTTAGCCAAGCATTCAGAGGAAATTAGTGAAAATTCTTCCTTAGTTGATCTCGAGGTCAAACTTCTAAGAGCAGACGAATTGTGGAAAGAGTTTGATGCTTCGCAGAAACAGATGTACGAGTTGGTAGATTCAAAGGGTTATACGGACCCAATTGCTGAGTATGAAGAATTTGAGGCAGAATATTTATTGGTCAAATCGGTTCTATTATCCGCGTTTCGGGAATAATTCGGGAGTACAGTAAGGAAACAACTAATCGAATAGCGGAACAACAACAAATCCTTATTGAATCGTTGGCAAAATCGCAGAATTCGTCGCGAACAGACTTTATTCTCCCTACAATACGAACGAATCGAACCGTTTTCGGGAAGCTACCAGGAATGACCTGCCTTCCGAGATATGTTCGAGGGTGCTATACACTACAAAACCAATTTAACGCCTCTTCAAAATTTTCATTATCTAAAGTCTTATTTGCGGAACTAAGCACTAGGTTAGGTTAGGTGGCAATTATCCGTTAATACGGAGTAATTCACTTAGACCAAGTAAGGTCTTGTGATACCACAAGCAGAGTCGGTTATTTCCGCTACTCTTGTATGTCCAAGGGCAGAATGTGGAGCATGGTTTCCAGTGCTGCGGTTGGAGTTGTCCGCAGGGCACTGGTCACACATACACATGCCACTCTTTGGATTCTATTTAGTAGAGAGAGGTAGCTTCTTTTATCTAGTGCTGGCCACCAGACGATGATTCCGTACATGAGTATCGGTCTGAATACTGCTGTATACAGTCAGTGCATTATTTTCGGGCTGATGCCCCATCTGAGGCCCAGGATCCTTTTGCAGGGGTAAAGTGGAGTAGCGGCCTTCTTAATGCGTTCATGAAGGTTTAGTTTCCAGCTCAGTTTCCTGTCCAGAACCAAACCTAAGTATTTGGCGCTGTCAGAGAAGCTGAGGCGGATCCCCTTTAGTTTGGGTGGATCGATTTGAGGAATTCGGTGCTTCTTCGTGAATAGCACTAGCTCTGTTTGGAGATGGAGTGGTGTGCATTTGCGTCGCATCCGAGTTAAATTGGGATATTCTTCCGCTCTGATTCTCTGATTGCATGACGTATATTTGTCGATGGTACGGGCCCGATACCATCCGGTTCTTCGATGAGGACTATGTCGTCCCCACTCGCTTGCAGGTGGAGAATAAGATTGGCAGAGGCCACCTTACTGTGATGTAGGTTTATCTGGCTTATCCGCAGCATTGTGGCTACTAGATAAACCGAAAACCTCTATCACAGTGGTGTCCGCGTCCTCCGAATCAGAAGACAATCCGTGTTCGGTTCTCTGCCGTTTCGTGAAAGACGAAGAGACAGCGGGGCTAGCGCCCAATGCCTGCCTCCCATCTTTCTGGTATACTTGCAGCTTTTTTCGCTTAAAGCAGTAGCTGACCTCATAATTTCTCGGTTTGAGTAGTGGAAAGGATTCTTTGTCCAAGAGAATGGTGATTTACCTGCCTGAGTCTTTCACCACCTCTGATTTCACCACTTTCCACTTTTGTGTTAGGATGTCCCGATTTTGGCTCTGTATCAGAAGCAAAATGTCTTGTGGGTCGCTTGGCACCATAGGGACCCAAGCGCGAGCTCTTGGTCTGAGCGGAATTTCGTCCTTTCTCAGGGCCTCCAGCTTAGCGCCCTGCCATAGATCACCCACGCCGCATTATCGTCGTCGCAGGCAATCATCCTATAGCCTCCATGATGCCAGCCCCTATCCCAATACGACGGCATCGGTTTTGAGGGGTCAGTTTTGCACATAGAGAAGAGATAAAGATTCATCTTCGTCTCCACCCTCTCCCAGTTTTCGCGGCTGATTTTGCACTCCTCATGGCCGTGGTCTATGATCGTCATGATCAGATGATCCCTCACGACCTCAGTTAGGAGTCTGGGTTCCGAAGCGGTGCCCTTACCATTCTTTGATGTGGTGGGGGCAAGTTCCCCCTTTGTTTCATTGCTTGTGGAGGGTCCCTTAATAGGTCGACTCTTACTTTCCTCCACCACTTTCGTTGCCCATTCATAGGAAGCTTTGTCTTTGTCATCCCATTTGTCCTTGAACTTTTCTTCAAGTCGACCAAGACATAGGAATGCATTCCTTCTTTTTCTATAAGCTATTGTGCTCGCTCTAACGTGTTTTCTAGGAGGAAGCATCGCTGGAGCATTTGACGCGCTACCGTCGGTATCATCAGTTAGAGAGAGAGAAGTGTCAGAGTGCCGTTCGTTCACGATTTGCATCCTCCTCATCTTCCTCTTAACTTTGTCCGTTTTTATTTCATGTCCTGTCTTGTCAGTTTGTTTGGTCGGTGCTGTCTGGGAAGTACTTCCCGAAGATGTTGTTTGTTGTTTTTTGTTGGTGTCATTTTTGTTTCTAATTGTGGTCCCACGAGTAGCTAGGGAAAGAACCGTCCGCCATGCCAGAGCCCCGCATAACATGGTAAGGCCACTACTTACACCCTGATGCGGCCTGGTTTCAATGAGGCGCCGTTAGAATACAGCCGATATACCCCCAGGCTGCAAATCTTCCAATGGGCACGGTGACGCATAACACCCTGGATTAGGGGGTTGGGCAGTTCTTAGTTCGTTACTCTTCAAAGCAGCCTGTCTGTCATGGGTGACCCTTCAGACGACTACCGCCTTCGACAGCATAGCCTGTTGAATCATTACAACTTAAGCCTGCGCACCAACGACAATTTGACGCAACGACAAGATGACCGCCCCTCGCGCTATCACTAAGCTTAATTAACCATTTGCCACTTTGTGATGCGACTTACGAAACGGCTTGTTAGCGTCTCGACAGTAGATACCATCGACCACGGTACGCGATTACGGGTTTCATTCGATCGTTCATGGACTTACCCTCAACCCAAACTTCCAACGTCCGCATCCTTCGGAAAATCTTTGACGGAGCAGACGAAGTGATAAGAGGTATTATTACTCGCTGGACCGATATCAATGGTTAATACATATATTGCTAAACACACTGGACCCCGACACTCGAAAACAATGGTCGGAGCACAGTGTTCTTGAAGACTATCGTACCATCAATCAATTCCTAAAGTTTTTGGAGACTCATTGTGAGGCTTTGGACAACTCAACAGGCAACATTCGCAACGCAACAAAAGCAAAATCATTAGCCGTGAAAAGCATGCATGCTGCTCCCTCTTCGCATTTTTTTTATAATAAACACGCGCTAAAGAGGGTATGACTACTCTTTTAATGTAGGGTGAACTACACAGCGCGGGCGTTAAGGAAATAAGGATAGATATAATAGGAGATACCGATTCCACATTCGTGTTGTACGGCTTATGAATGAATCTCTATATTTCATAGTACGACCGAAAATAGGCTGAATGGTAAACTGATGAGCATTCCTAGCATAGCGAGTATTGCGGTTCAATTTCTGAGGAGGTAGAATGCAGCTGGCGATTTCGTTTGAGCACTGTTTGTTAAAAAAGCGATGAAACAGTAATAGGCACGCAACATTTCTGCGATGTTCAAGCGAATTAATAGAGTTCGCGATATTTATGTCTCCGATAAGTTTTAACGCACAATTCTGGATCCTATACAGTAGGCGCAATATGGTTCTGGGCGCACCAGACCAGATATGAGAATTGTACTAAAGTTTTGGGCGAATGAACGCCTTGTATATTGTAGCCAGATCAGAAGGAGTAAAATATTTCTTGCACCTTTTGAGAAAACCTAGACACTTCGCAAATTTGCCAACATTTTCTTTTTCGATTGAGGACTGGGATCATTTACTCGGATTGAATTTAGCTGATCCGTCATTCAACGAATCTAGGCCTATCGATATTTTGTTAGGAGCAGATAAATGTTGGGAAATCTTCCATGGACAGGTAACCAAAAACAGACATGGTCATCCAATCGCACAACATACTATTTTTGGTTGGGTTCTGGCTGGACAACTTTCAAGAAATTTAAACAGCAGAATCGTTTCAAACCATACTTCGCTAGATACCGATTCCCTTTTGGAAGCATTTTGGACAGTCGAGGAGGTAGATCCTAAATCGCTTATGTCGGAAGAAGATTTGGAAATCGAGGAACATTTCCAAAAAACTCATCGTCGTTACTCAGGAGGGAAATACGTCTGGGGCGGTTTCGCACCTCAAATCGATGGAGAAAAAATTTTCTCAAAACTCCGAGCTTTTTGCTAACTACACTCATTTCCTTGATGAGTATCTTGCGTTAGGTTATATGGAACCAGTTCCTATCGCAGAAATAGGAAATTCGAATGCGTACTATCTTCCTCATCACGCCGTTCTGAAGCCTGATAGCGCCACAACAAAATTGCGTGTCGTATTCGATGGGTCGTTTAAAGACAAGATGGGAAAATGTCTTAATGATTCCCTCATGATCGGTCCTCCCATTCAGCGAAATCTCTTTTCGGTCTGCACCAGGTCGCTTTGCATTTGTGTTCACTTCGGACATCGTAAAAATGTTCCGCCAAATATGGGTGTCAGTGAAGGATTCGGACTTCCAGCGAATTCTTTGGAGAAGATCGCCATCTGAGGCACTCCAACATTTTCGACTTCGCACGGTGACATACGGCACGGTAAAAAGAACGGGCGAGCTTTCATACGTTGACTTATTGCGGAAATTGAAAACGGACACAAATTTAAAACAAGTCGGAAAAACCGTTAGTCGAATCCGGAAAACAGCAAGCGGAGACCTCCTTTTAGCGCTAAAAAAATCTGCCGAGATACCAACTTCGAGCCTAAAAGAAAAAATCGTGGATTCGTTAGGCGAAAATGCTAGCGTTCGTTCTATGACGAACGAGATACTCCTCGAATGCAAGGACATAGACGAAGTAACGTCGAAAGACATCGGAAACCGTCTACTTACTACGGGAAAAGTGCACGTTGGTTGGATCTATTGCAGGATCCTAGAAAAAATGTCTCCAAAGAAATGCTTTAGATGCCTCGGGTTTGACCATATAGCAAGAACGTGCAAAAGCCCTACCGATCGATCCAATGCATGCCTCGGATGCGGAGAAAACGGGCATAAATTGAAGGACTGCAAGGCAAAACCAAAATGCCTGTACTGCAGTGCAAACGGAGTAGACTTTGGACATATAACCGGTAGTGTTAGGTGCCCAGATTATAAAAAAGCCCTTGAGAGCTTACACGCGAAAACATGAAAATGTTGCAACTAAATTTAAATCATTGTGAGGTAGCTCAGGATCTATTGCATCAAACGGTCTACGAGCATAAGGTCGACATTGCAATACTCTCGGAGCAATATTGCAACATTAATTCGGGTAACTGGGCACATGAGTCGTCGAAAGCATAGTTCTTGATGCTAAGGATCATACCCCAACTATTATAGCCGGTGATTTTAACGCATGGGCAGTAGAATGGGGAAGCGTGCTAACGAATAAAAGAGGAACCATTCTACTCGAAGCTCTCTCTAGTTTAGACGTTGTCGTAGCTAACGTGGGAAATGTGAACACGTTTAGTAGAGCGGGTGCGAGCTCGATCGTGGATATTACGTTCGTTAGTAGTAACTTATTCAGGCACACGACTTGGCGCGTCAGCAATCACTACACCCATAGTGACCACAATGCCATTTTAATCGATCTCCATAGTCCTACACGACCTCGAAACCCTCGGCCACAAACTACCAAGATGAAATGGAACGCGAACACCTTAGATGAGGAGCTCTTAGAGTACGCAATCACTCCTATATATAGTTGAAGGGAGAACAGCGAATGAGATCGTACGTCAAGTAACGCGACAACTGCACGCTGCCTGCGATTTATCAATGGCTCGAACGGGAACACAAAACCGCCGGCGTCCAACGTATTGGTGGAACGACGACATTAAGGAGCTTCGACCAGCATGTCTAAAGGCACGAAGAAAATACCAACGCTCTAGACGCGATACGGATAGACATTTTATATTGAGGACAGCGTATAAAGAAGCACGCGCCGCACTCAAATCCGCCATTAAGGCTAGCAAAAGACAGTGCTTTAAGGATCTTTGTACGCAATTGAACGGAAATGTTTGGGGTAAAGCGTACAAAATTATAACCGCGAAGCTCAAGACGCCTCAGAGGCTGGCACCAACTTGCCCGCTATTACTCCGCATGATCGTAGAAACTCTGTTCCCCTCTAATCAGGACGAAGTTCTACTAAGCGAGATCGGAGAAATACGCGAACATATTCCTGCCGTAACAATCAATGAACTCACCGCAGCAATCGAGAGGGTAGAGGATCGAAAAGCTCCTGGTCCAGACGGCATACCAAATCGATGAAGGCCCGCCCAGACGTTTTCGTTAGCATGTATAATGCGTTCTTAAGCGAGGGAATATTTCCGTAACAATGGAAATACCAACGGTTGGTATTATTACCGAAAGGCTCCTCCCTCATCTTATCGACCGCTCTGTATGCTCGACACTATGGGCAAAATTTTAGACCGAATTATATGTAGAAGAGTACAGCCTATCATTGAAGCCAATGATGGGCTCGCGGAACACCAGTACGGCTTTAGAAAGGGCCGATCGACAATCGACGCTATTAAAGTCGTAATAGACAAAGCCCAATCGGCTATAGAAGATAGACGCTTGAAAGGAGGCAGTAAAAAGTACTGCGCCATGGTTACTCTTGAAAAATGCTTTTAACTCGGCGAATTGGTTGCGTATCTTACAGTGCCTCAAAAGATTAAATGTACCGAAGTACATATTAAGACTAATCAGGAGCTACTTTACCGATAGGTTGCTCCTTTACGACTCCGACGACGGGACGAAATTGTATAAAATTACAGGGGGCGTGCCCCAAGGATCAGTGTTAGGTCCTTTACTGTGAAACTTGATGTATGACGTATGTATCCTTCGACTTCCAGACCCCAGGGAAGTCTCCATTATAGGGTTCGCGGACGATATTGCGGTTGTAGTCGTGGCGAAACGGCTTGAAGAAATCGAGTTGCATAGCAACGAAGCAATAGCACTGATAAAGAATTGGCTACGGGATATGAGTTTAGACCTCGCGGACCATAAAACGGAATCATTACAAGTAGAAAGGTGCTAGAGACGATAACGATCAAAGTCGGAGAGCACAACATTATTTCCAGCCCATTTATAAAATATCTGGGAGTGATGATTGATGCGCGGCTTAATTTCCGACATCACCTCGCATACACCTGCGAGAAATCGTTCAAAACTTTTCTTTCGTTCTTTCGAGACTCATGTCGAATATCGGCGGTCCGCAAAAGATGAATGCTTGCGAGGGTTGTAGCCTCCATACAGCTGTACGGGGCACAAATATGGTCTGATGTCGCGAATAAAAAGACACACGTTAAGGAAATCAAATCTGTGTATAGATTATGTGCACTACGAGTTAGCAGTGTGTATCGAACGGTATCCCACGACGCGATATTGGTACTATCCTCTAACGAAATTGCCAGCTGCATTCTGCCCCTTCAGCAATTCAACCGCAATACTCGCCTTGCTAGGAATGTCCATCCAGCCTATCTGTACTATCAAGGCGAATGCCTTGCCCATGCCCAGCTCTGTCTTTCCTCCTCAGTATAATTTACAGACATTTAAAACCAATGTGCATCGGAATCTCCTATCTTCTCTATCCCATTTTCTTTAACGCCCGCGCTGTGTACATCACACTACACGCATAAACTCTTTAGCGCGTGTCTATTATAAAAAAAAAAAAAAAAATGGTATCAATCGATATCCTGTCTTTAGAAGCTAGGGGAGTTTATGACAATCGCGCCCAAACCGGGCCAAGCGCAAATCCAACGAAGAAACTCGAAAGAAGCCGCGGCATAGAAACGTGGCAACAACAATGGAACGAGTCTGAAAAAGGGAGATGGATGTACCGACTAATCCCAAGGATTGAAAGTTGGGTAAACCGAAAACACGGCGAACTGAACTATTATCTTACACAGTTTTTGACTGGTCACGGTGGTTTCCGATAATACCTATTCAAGCGAAACGTGATTCGAGCCCATCCTGTCCTCGCTGCGTAAACGCGGTAGAGAACGTGGAACACGTTTTCTTCGAATGTGCTCGGTATGCAAACGAAAGAGCTGTATTGCGTGAAGCATTTGGTGAACCGCCAACACCAGAAAACATTGTCCAATATATGTTGAAATCCGAAGATCTTTGGGCTGCTGTGAACGATGCAGCAGTACGAATAATGTGCGATCTAAGGAGTTTAGAACGGCAGCGGAACGCGAATTAGCTAAACAACATGTGACGAAGCAAAAAACTTTAATCCGTCCCTCGCAAAGTAATACCTAGCGGTAGTTCCGCGAGGGAATAAACGGAAAGATTCGAGAGGTGGTTTTAGTCAGTAAGAATCTGACACTACCAATGGACGTCGGACCATGGGTGCCTATGCAAGGTTTCCACAGTTTCCACATACCCACGGAAAGAAAAAAAAAAAAAAAAAAAAACGGTGACATAAGGCACATCGTGTTCACCCTATTGATCGGTTCGAACTCTCGAGCAGCTTGAATTTTAGAAAATAAGCATGAATAATGAAATTAATGAAATGAACAGGAATATGGAAATTAAAATAACGAATGCAACAATGAAATAAGTTTAAATAATTAAATTTAAATTGAAAAAAAGCAAAAAAGAAATTTAATCCAAAACATTCCGCCGCCCCTGGAACAACGTTTCAGCACACAGGTAGCACCGCCAGTTTATGAATTGTGCGTTTGAAAATGCCGCTGGCCGTTCGCTAAGTCACAACTCGAACAAGGCCGTCCCAGCCTGGATGAATTTCGGAGACGCGCACCATGGCCCATTTACCTGGTGGGAGGTTGGAGTCTTTAATGACGACCAGGTCGTTGACTTTGATGTTGACTTCTGCTTACTGCCAGCGGGGACATTGTTGTAGAGACGTCCGGTACTCAATTTGCCAGCGCCTCCAAAATCCTTGAGTTTTGGCTTGGAGATTTTTAAAGCACGACAAACGATTAGTTGGAACGTCAAGAATAGGCTCCGGTACAGCTGCAAAGGACTCAGCTAGAATGAAATGGGCGGGGGTTAGTGGATCTAAGTCAGTGTCAAATATTTGGCATAAGCGGCGTGAATTTAGCAGAGCTTCGATTTGCGGTAACAGCTGTAATGGACCGGTTTGCTCAGGATGTATCTGCAAGACAGAATATAACCGTAGACACCTGCGTACCGTAGCGGGCATGCACGCCTAGCGTTGCTCTTGCTCAGCTCGCCGGATTGGGGGGGTTCTTGCTCGTTTCGCAAGCATCTGGCCTTCTATAATTAGTTATGCGTGCATTATCAAAAGCAAAAGAAAAATAAACTACAAAAATTCTATACCCTAGGTCCGGTACCCCAGGTAAAGACGTCCTATCAAAACAATAGTTGCTGACACACACTTACATAGCCCCTAGATCATTTTTCTACTTTTTAGTGATCCCAATAACACACCCGCTGGTTCTTTACTTGCTGATGCTTTGATTTTTAAGTGGTTTCCGTCTTCTTCTGAGTTACCAAAAATAATAACGATCGAGTTACCAATATGAATTCATGATTGTTTATTTAAATGTAAATTTTAACAACTATTCTTACTTTAACGTTAACTTTAAATTCATATGTAATTCAAAAAAAAGTTGTAGAGTACTTATGCAACAAAAGATAAAGACAATTAAACTTAGAACTAGCGATATTTAGCCTTAAGGGCCTAAATCGTTATTAGAACATGCGATACAGTAAAATGTATTGGCTTATAGGGAGATATTCAAATCTGTCCAATTACAATATATTATTGCTATACAAGCAAGTTCTAAAACCAGTATGGACCTATGGGCTCCAGTTGTGGGCATGCACATGCCAAACAAATTTGCAAAAAATTCAAGTTTTCCGAAATAAAGTACTAAGGAACATAGTTCATGTACCTTGGTATATACGCAACGCTGATCTACATAGAGATCTAAACATTGAAATGGTTGAGGAAGAAGTTAAAAAAGTTGCCCAAAGACACAGAAGTAGACTTCTCAACCATGTTAACTTAGAAATAACAGAACTTTTAAATACTGACAATGTAATCAGGAGATTAAGGCGGGTAAAACCTCTTGATCTATAAGAGTTAGCTAAGTGGTTTAGGTTATTTGACCGTTAAGGTTCCCCAGGGATGGCGATGGGCCCACTATGGTGCCTAGTCCAATGTGATGAACTCACACCCTATTCAACCTAACCTAGCTAAGACCAAGAAAGTATGTAATATTTTCAATCAAAAAAGTATAGAGATCCGATAAACCGCGGATTTATCTTCTTAATTTTTTTAAAAGAATCAAATATAAAGTGCTGATTAGATTAACGACTAGGTGCGATTATTGGAAGGTTGGTATCACCATGCTTCCTTCGGGGGTTTTTAGTGGATGAGTCAAGTCCCACACTATCGCAAAGCTCGCATGCGATGTCTTTTAACGATTTTACATCCAAAGCACACGCAAACACGCAAAAAAAAAAGCTACGAAATTAATTTTACAAAAAAATATTTCTTGGATATCTGTCTTAAAGCCGGTGAACACGTTGCGACGAGTATCTCGATTCGTTTACAACTGCTGTTCTCGGCTTCGGTTTGACAGCCGCTGTTGTACTGCATTTTGAATATGTTGTGGAAGTTCAGTTGTAGAAGTAGAACTTTTCAATCCTCACTACAATATCCCCCTCTTAAACTTGTTCGTCCCGAACAAATGTTAACAACCCTGCCTCGACAGCCACGTACTTGGCAGAATAAACGTCACACAATTGTCAGTGTCTGGAACATGATTTACTTCTGGTTTATAATTTGAGGATATCAATAGACGTTAATTGAATCTGTAAAAATTGAAAAAGAAAAACTAAAAGTATGTATAGAAATTTAATGAATAATTTAAAACTAATAAATTTAAATTTAAACGAGAATTTTGTAACAAAGGGAAAGACAAATAAATGCCACATTTCGCAATTGTCTCAGGGGGAGGGCGTCCCGATTCCTCTCAAACCCCAGTACCCAGGGCGTTGCCCATGAGTAGGATACCCTATCCGACTCGCTCCATTCTTTTTCAGCCTTTGAATGTAGACGGGCCAGGATGCGAAGAGCTGCCCTGATCTCTCGACCAAGCGACCTGTTCTTCAGGTCAGCCGGGGTAGGTGTAGGGGGACGGGGGTAGCTGCAGCATACAGCAGTTGTTCGTGAGTTCGTCCGATAACATCGAACACTCACTGGCAGCATCGTCTATACAGAGATCGTGTAGGTGCTCTTCTACGCGTTGAGTGGGTGTGAGACCGTCGGCACTGTACGGTTGTGAGGGAGTGAAGGGATAAGAAAGGAGGGAAGGTGTGGGACGGGACGGTGATTACCTCTTAGTTCGTAGAGCTGGCGGCTAACTGGCAGTGCAAATGGCGATTGTCATCCATGCCGGCCTACCATGTTGCTCTACTTAAGCCTCCACACCGCGGCAAGGTGAGTAATCGTCGTCAACCACATCCACACGTGATTGTTCCGTTCACAGGCCTTTAGTGAAAGGAAGGAGGCCTGTGATCTGTATAAATAGTAAAAGGTCATACTATCGCTAGTAATTATTTTTGAATAGTTCAGTACCTCTTTTCAGAACTGTTTAATGACCGGCTGGCAAGCTATGGGTTTGTCTTTGCCCAACTTCCCTTGTGATAACACAGCCCCCAGTACTTCATTACTGGCATCAGTTGTCAAAATAAGGGTTGAGTAAAATCTGGATAGGAAAGAATCGGCGGCGAAGAAATAGCGGCCTTAAGAAATTCGAAAGATTTCTGACACTCATCGGACCATTCGAAATTACTCTCCTTTTTTAGTAAATTGTTTATTGGGGCAGCAATTTTCGAAAAACGCGGTATGAATTTTCTATAATAATTCGTTAACCCTAAAAATGATTGGACCTGTTTCACCGTTTTAGGCACTGGGAACTCAGTGACGCATTGAGTTTTAGCCGGGTCAGGTACAGCCCCAGCTTCTGAACATACATGGCCTAGGAAGGTAACCTCACAACATAGAAAATTGCGTTTGTCAGTATTTAACTTTAAATTATACTGTCTTAACTTTGCAAAAACTTTTGCAAGTTTTTCGTTGTGGTGATCTAGGTTTTTCCCATAGACCACAATATCATCTAAGTAGACGAAGCAGTCTATACCATGGAGACCCGTGAGAATATGGTTCATTATCCTCTCGAATGTTGCCGGAGCACCCGTCAACCCGAAAGGCATTCTATTGAATTCATAATGTCCCTTACTTGTACTGAACACCGTCTTTGGTCGGTCAGAGGGGTCTATCAAAACCTTATGGTAACCACTCGCTAAGTCCAATGTTGAGAAATACTGGCAGTGTCCCAATTGGTCTAGAATTTCTTCGATTCTAGAAAGTGGAAATGCATCTTTAATTGTAACCTCATTCAATTTCCTGAAATCTACTACTATTCTCCACCGTCACTACCCGCCTTTTTGGGCACTAGTAACAAGGGGGAGTTCCATGGAGATTTGCTTGTAGAAATTATATTTTGGTCGAGCAATTCCTGCATTCCTATTTCAATTTTATGGACTTTGGGTGTTCGATACTGTTTTTGATTTATCGGAGGTTGATCTAGTTTAGTTGGAATGTTATGTTTTAATACAGGTGTGTAGGTAAGAGGATCACCATCGATCATAAAAAACAACATTATATTCCATACATAACTTCTCTACGGATCTTTGTTCCTCCATATTTAAGTTAGTTCGCAGCTTAAGAGATTTTAGAAGAGTGCTTATCCGTTCTTCATTGCCTCTTATAGGAAAGGTTGCTAAAATGTTGTCTCTTGTTTTTGATTCTAAAATTCTGTAATTCTTAAAATTTTAGTGGATAGGTTCAAAGTTTTCGCAAATGTAATAGTCCGCTGTCGTAGAATTTAAAACAGGTACGTGGACACAATTGTTATTTGCTTTAACTATTGTGTTTCCTACAAAAATGTCATCATCAATTTCCTGCGAATGTATCAGCAATTCGTTTGATTTGGATTTTGGAATTTCTATTGCTATAATGGTTTGTGTTCGAGCTCCAATTTTTATTTGCCTGACCTTTTAGTTCAGTGAGCATTTGTTACTTGGGCTCGGAGGCAAACATTTAGGAGGTAAATCAATTATAATATCTTTATTCCTATCCAAAAACTGTATTCTCTTGGTAACTGAATCGATTATTGTGTGATTCCAGAGGATATCACGGCCAATTATACCGTCGGCAGGTATTTCGTTTAGGCCATCGATAATGTTCCATTTCGTGAATAACTTTTTGGGGAAAAATAGATTTGATTTGATTGTACTTAATGTTGTGCTAACACCACCAAAGACGCCACCCAATTGTTTAATTTCTTGGGTGTTTATATTAGATGCGTTGTGTAAAGTCGTTCGCTTCAGTAGCTTCAGTATGCTCGAGTCTGCTCCTGTATCGACAAAGACAAGTATCTTTCCATACTTGGCCATTGGCATTGGCAGCTCGTCGAACACATCGTGCTTATGAAGAGTATTTAATGCAAGTAATTTATGTTTTTGCTTACTTGGCTTTAATTTCATTGCCATATGGGCTGCAAACTGACCCACCTTAACCATAAGCCCATTCAAAAATAACCACATTTTCGTAAAGAGTAACCAGAAATCGAGAAATACTAGTATTGTGTGCCCGACCTAGCCTAACTTTTTGCCTGGTTTTTTCTGCATGGCTCAAATTTTGCGTTTTTCCACATGACATGTATGTGAAGAAATTCAATGCCATTGGCAGTGAGCTTCTTTTTTCATCGTTTTGCCCTGACGTATGGTTTTTCTCTTTTTGGTTTTTTATTTGTGGTTGATTTGAAGAAAATTGTGTAGTGTGTGTATGTGTATTAATTAGGGGTATCGTGAATAAATTCCGATGGAAATGTTTCCCTTGTCAGCAATGTAAATCAAATTGCTGAATGGGAAACATTCCCGGGGAAATATTATTGGCGATAGGGGTGATTATGTCTTGTGTTTTTAGTAGGTCCGCCAGATACTTTAGGTAATAGGGGCACAGGTTAATTGTTTAACCTGGCCCCGGGTGCGTTTCTATGATCTATTCTGGTGTATCGTGTTTGTATTGTGTTGTAAAGTATTAATCATACCTGAGTATGATCATACCTGAGTATGATTAATGTGTGGATGTGGAGTCTGTTGATTATTGAATTGTGGATTGCTTAATGACATACTAGTGGGAAAACTTTGAAAATTTCCACAAGGCATACTGAGCCCTTGTGAATTAATTATGATTACTACTAGAGGGCATAGAATATGGATATGGATTAAATTTATTTGTGAAACCATACTGATGGCATAGTAGTAGAGAAGTTTTATGTGCAATGTCCGTTATCTTTTGCAGATCGGTCTCGTTTGTTGTGAGCATGAACTGGCGCAGATATGGTTCAGTTGGTCATATGTGCATAATTGGGGCATAACAATGGGTCTGGCTGTCAATGAGGCCAAAACGAAGTATATGCTGTCAACGAGAAAGGACTCTCAACATCGGCGACTTGGAAAAAATGTCACGGTAGACAGATACAACTACGAAGTAGTTAAAGACTTTGTATACCTGGGCTCCACTATCAATTCGCAAAATGACATCGGCGCAGAGATCAAGCGAAGAATCACTCTTGGCAATCGCTGTTTCTTCGGGCTAGGAAGGCACCTAAGAAGTAAAGCCCTCTCTCATAGAACCAATGAGATATTATATAAGACCTTAATCATCCCGGTCCTGCTGTATGGTGCAGAAGCATGGACCCTGTCAAAAGCGGATGAAAACCTTTTGGGATGCTTTGAGAGAAAGATTCTTCGAGTGATATTCGGTCCAGTT
Source organism: Cheilosia scutellata (assembly GCA_955612985.1). Classification (NCBI taxonomy): domain Eukaryota; kingdom Metazoa; phylum Arthropoda; class Insecta; order Diptera; family Syrphidae; genus Cheilosia; species Cheilosia scutellata. Next base: position 57,001,632 of record OY015311.1, read on the forward strand.
TGTGACGATGGAGTGTGGAGAAGAAACGACGAACTATACGGGCTATACAGCGACGTCAAAAGCTAAAAATTCAACGGCTGGGATACGTGGAGCGTTTTCGAATCCACCCCTGAGGGACAACGCAGCAGAGGAAGACCCCACCTTAGGTGGCGCGCACAATTGGAGAACAACCTCATCCAAATTGGTGTGCGCAACTGGAGGCAGCTAGCGAGGGACCGAGCTGGCTGGAGGCGCTTGTTGGTTGAGGCCGTGGTCCACCCTGGACTGTAAGCGCCACCAAAAGTAAGTAAAATAATTTTGTTATCATAGTAGTGTTACCAATTAAAAATTAGCTAAAAAATAAAAATGCCGTTATTTCGTTAATTAAAGTTTCAGTTCTTATTTTTTTACACTAGATAGGTCTTGAGTCAATAAAACCAAAATCTTGAGCACAAAGTATATAAAGTCAACAGAAACGTTGAAATAAATTGTTTAATGATTGTATCTTTATTTTGATTCTGGGTATTTAAGATTTATGATTTATAACAGAATTCATAAAACATTTTCGCACGCAGAATACCAATTCTGGAGATCATAAAAGATTTCTTGACAGTTCGAACTTTTGTATGGAATTTCATAACAGAATAACAGGAAAAATGGATAAAAGATTTTACCGAATAGGCCTGAATGTCTTGTAATAAAAGTGATTTATTAAAGTTATGTAAACAGAATAGTGTTTTATCTTTTCGAATCCGAGCCGAATGTAACACTAGTATGAATGATTTTTTTTATATTTTGAAAATATTAAACAGACTGGTCTGCTATTATTTTGAATTTTTAAATCAAATAAATTCACCATCACCATATATCATCTTTCGCATCAGAGGTATGAGGCAGAGGTAAGAGAGAGTCTACCTTACCTCTGGTATGAGGTATCTTGACTCTGGTTCGCATGATACACCAAGCCACACGGTACAACGTACAAGGATGATATTTCTCCTCGACCTCTCTTTCAGTCTCTTTTCATTTTCACACGTAGAGTAAGTTAGGGTAATATGGAATACGTGGGTTATATCGAATACCTCCGTTTCTCTGTATTTACTACACCGACATCTTTTTATTTACACTCAGAACTTAGATTTTGTACGAAATCTTGGTAATCTTGAACTCGATTTCAAATATCTGTCAAACTGACAAAAAGAAAATTAAATTTAAAAAACTCCTGCAACCAAAACTTTTCATGGTGTGATGTTTGTAAATAAAAAAAAAAAGTGGTTCAAAACGCAATATCTTTGTAAATATTGTGAAAATACATTTATATAATTAAAAATAAAAAATTAAAATAAATTAGAAAAAGGAACAATTATCGAATGTGGCTAATATGGGATATTCCATATTCAACTAAATCTCGGTAATATGGAATATTCCATATAACCCGCACATTTTGTGGAATTAAGATATCTGCATTTTTTACATAAAAATCCATAGCTCAAAATTGGTAAGTGTTAATAGGTCTGTTTTTTTCCACATCTATCTCAGTGAAGTAAAGTAAAGCAGGATTTTTAACACGCAATTACAACAACTACGAACTGTTTGACACATTCGAGGCTCTATATAGTTGTTGTAATTGCGTGTTAAAAATCCTACTTTACTTTACTTCACTGAGATAGATGTGGAAAAAACAGACCTAATGTTCTGCAAAGTTTGGCTTAGGTACCTGGATAGACATAGGTCATTTTAAAACGCTTATGAGAACTTTGGTCCAAAAAATGTGGGTGTAATTTCATCACAAAAGCAGTAGGTAGTCCATATTACCCTAACTTATGCCCCGTTCACAATGTGGGCGTGATAACTAGACGAGAGCGAGGCGAGAATCGCTCTCGCCTCGTTCTCGCTTTAACCTCGTCCGGCAATTCACAATGAAACGTGGTACGTCGGCGAGTTTTTCTGACAACGAATAGAGGGACCACTGAAACTACAAAACCATATTAGGTGTATTTTTTTGGCAATCTATAGCTAGCTCACTTTTACTTTTACATGCAAAACCAAAAGTGGGTATAAAAGTGGCTATAATTAACGCAGTAATAAAGTGGAGATAGGAAAGTTGAAAAATTTCATTCATAGATGGCGGTCTTGTAAATAAGGAGGAATTATTTTTCATCCTTGAACGTTGAGAGCGGCTATTTTTTCACTAATGGGTTGTGTTCGTTGATTGTTGTCTGAATTGGTAAATATTTTGCAATTCTCTGATTGGTTGAAATGCATTTATACTTTTTAATACTTCATATTCTTACATAATATTATTTAAAATACGATTGAAAATGCTACATAAACTTTGTTGAAAAATAGATATTAATATGTACTTACTGCAATTTGTTGTATTCAAGGTAACAAAATGCAACGTGAACATTCAATAGATGTAATAGACGCGATTCCTTTTTGAATATTTTAAAGATAATCACTCCTGTGCTGAATTCCGACCGAAATTGAATTCGTGCGGATTTCGAGTTTTCTGTGTGATCAGTTCGCTTAATACATATTTAGTTTTTTTTTTACAGTAGCTGACTTGATTTGTTTCAATTAAGAAATAGGTAATTGGAAAACAGAAGTCAATGCGGCTTAAGGTAATCAAGAATGCATGTTTGGTACACCGAAAATTCGAAATCCGCACGAATTCAATTTCACCCGGAATTGAGCACAGGGGTTGATGTATGCACATAATTTCACCGCATTTTCCCGTAAACAAGGCGTATTAAATTTTGATTCTCATATTAGATCAACAAAATAGACCAACAACATTTTTCAAGCTATTTTTGTTTTGTTTTATTCCACCTTCAAACAAAATATTTTTTAAAAAGGTTAAGTAATTTAATTTCATAAGATGATGGATTTTATTTTTTTCGAAATTATAAACATTTGTCTAGAACCGGATATATGCCTTGGCAGCGCAGATAGTCGAGTAGCACCCCGCAATAAAACATCTGCACCATCACCATTAGGGGTCGTAAACTAATTAGGTAATTAAAACACAGCGAAAGACAATACCTACGATCAACACGCATTTTGCACGTTTTACTGAATTCTGCCAGCAGTATGAATACGGCTGGAATTTCGAAATACAGTTCATTCAGTATTAGTTAACGAACCTTTGTAGTCGATACAATTCAAGAACGATTTTCAGTTTCTCCAATGAGTATCAATTTTTTGAACATACACTTTTCCAACTAATATGTCAAGTTGAAAACACGCGTACCAACTTCCAAATAAAAATAAAGTGTGCTAAAGTGAGTTAGGGATGTTTTTTTGAGACTCGAAAAGTGAGTATAGTAAAGAGTCTCAAAAAAATACGCCTATTGCCACTTCGATTTTTTTTACAAAACAGAGCTGCACTTTTATTGCTTTTTTAGCACTATTGCATGCAGTTTAAATATTCTAAAAACAACCAATTCGCAGTTTTCAGGCATCGCTATCATCAGTCGCTATAACTATCAGTAAAATGCTACCGAAAAAAATTCTGTTGCTTTTTTTGAGCACTTAAACTTAATGACTGAACTCAATCTTGGTCTTAAAGTGTTGCTTATGTTGTATATGACATTGCACGAGGAATAAAAATGATCCCTTTCCTCAGTCAACAGCAGCCATAAGGGAAAAACTACCCTCTCGAATAAAGAGAGAGTGGCCAGCGATCGTGTGGTTGTAAGGAGAAGAGCAATTGAGTCAGTCTTCTGACAGTCATTAAAGGGTGCGGTCGCTGGTCTACTCGAGGTAGTCGTCGAAAATAATTTTCACCTATTATCTCAGAAGTGGGATCGGAGCCGGGTATCCGAGTGCAAATCCTAGTCCTGACACGTTGCGCCGTCGTGTAGAAAAAGTTGCCCTTGTAAAAAAAGAAAAATCCTGCATTCGACGATATTATCGAAACGTGTAGTGCGTCATAGTCTGTGTGTTACAAAAAAAAAAAACGGCGTCGGTGATACGTAGTGTGCATCGTCTGTCCCCTCCACGCTACCAACAAAAAAATATTTAAAAAAAAAAAAAAAACCCTGCGTTCGACGATATTATCGAAGCGTGTAGTGCATCGTTACAAAAAAAAAAACCGTGTCGGTGATACGTAGTGTGCATCGTCTGTCTCCTCCACGCTACCAAAAAAAATATATATTAATAAAAAGAAGATCTTTCCGTTGCGTGGAAATAAGGGTACGCTGCTGTTGGGGGCAGGTGGTACGTCTGTGCAGTACATTGTCTGTGTGCTACTCATTGAAAATAAAAAATAAATAAAAAAATCCAATACAATCCCCCATCGTGTGTGCGGCCGATGTGTGAGTGTGTTCGGAAGGGTAAAAGAGATTAAAGGAGTATGCAGAGCTTCGTCGTGAGTTATTAGTGTCTTACAATACAAATACTATTCATGAAGTAAACCTTGTATACTGTGTATATTGTTTTTCTGTGCCTGGGTGAGTACCTACACTCTTATTTATTTATTCTCCTGTCTTATCGTCTGTCACTGTCATATACCACAATGAGCCCCCAAGCAAATACGAGGCGTAAGAGGCAAATTAATGCCGAAGAGACAAGGTTGGCTCAATTAACTGCAGAAGTTAAAAGGCTTACAGACAGGGTTGGCCGAATAAACTACACTACATCATTAACTACGCGTAGTAAATTAAATAAACTACACGCCTTATTTACTACAATTTGTTACGTCTGCTACATTGGTACTAAATACAGAAAAATAATAGAATTTCAGTTAACAAGATTCACTTTTTTTTACTTTTCTTGTGAAAGTTTGTTCATTGTTTTTGTGTGAACAAAAAAAACAGTGGGAAAAAAGTCTTTCAATGGATGTTCGGATTGAACAATATACATTCGAGAAGCGATTTCGAATTCAAAAGCAAGCGTCCCATTTCAAATTTGACAGTTGAAGCTACGTCTGCTACAATTTGTTTCATTAACTACATTTAACTACATTAACTACATAAACTACGTAGCAGACGTAACAAATGTAGTTTTTTCTAAAAAGTGACAGTTCGGCCAACCCTGCTTACAGAAGAGAATTCTCTTTTAAAAGGTGGAAGGGGAAGGTGCGAGGAAATCGTGGACGTCATTAGTATGACGTCAACACAAAGGCCAGATTCTTTTAGAATGACGTTGAGTGAAGTAAAATCACTTGTAGGTGAATACGAGCCGGGGGTGACATCTCAGACTCCGGAACAATGGATTGACAGCATCGATAAATCGGCCAATATATATGGGTGGAGTGCGTTGGAGAGTCTTTTTTTTTTGCGACGGCCTTGTTAAAGGGGGCAGCCAAGCGATGGCATGAAAATCAGAGAGCGGAGGTCAATTCGTGGAACGCGTTCAAATCAGCATTTGTAAAAGGATTTCCCAAGACAATCAATAATAGTAAACTTTTGTTAGAAATCTTAAGGCGAGAGAGGAAAGCGAACGAATCCATTGAAGATTATTTTTATGATATGTCCTCTATGACGCGCCGGGCAGAAATTAGCGAACAAGAGAGCATTCAACACATCATCTCAGGTTTAGGGGATGCGTCACAGATTGCGGTACTAGATGCAAGGAAGCCCGAGACTCTTAACGACCTGCTTTATGAAATGAAGGCCCAAGGAAATGCAAATCAATATAGGGAAACAAGGAGAGAGTTTCATAGGCAACCGATGCAACTCTCGAGGCAGGGATATGACGAGACAAACCTAGAACGACGAGCATTACGTTATTTACCGTACAGGACGGAACACCACGTAGAACGCGAAACTGGAAAAAGCAAAATCTCGCCCCCATGGGTGCCGTCCATTCGTGGATCTTGGAAGCGATTGCACGACGATGAAACTTAGTGTGGCTAAACATCACAATTGGTCATATACAGAGACTAATATGGTTTTGCAGGGATTTGGTGGCGGAAATTGTAAGGCGTCGGGACAAATGATCCGAGAAGTGAAAGTAGGGAATGTGATTCTTAAAACGAACATAATTATTGTCGATGACGAAACCCAAGACACCTCAATAATCATCGGCAGGACGTTTTTCGACCAACCAGGAGTGGTTGTTACGAAAAAAAAGGAACTCTAGAAGTGACTAAAATGGATGAAGAACCAGATGCAAACCAACCACATAACGTGGAAGGAAATGAGGTCAAACGGATGATGCAAATAAAAAGAAAAATCACAAAGGAAGACTTGAGCATTGGCGAAGCCGCTAATAAGGAAGAAATAGATCGACTAGTTGATATACTAAACAATTACAGAGACGGTGTTGCGTTAGATCTGTCGGAACTGGGACTTTCAAAAACGTGTGAAATGACAATCGAATTAAAATCAGATGAAGTGGTTCGATACAAGCCATATAGAGTTCCGTTCGGCCAAGAAGAGGAACTTAACTTACTTAAGGTGGCGCTACAGTCCGGGGTGGACCTGGGCCTCAACCAACAAGCGTCTCCAGCCAGCACGATCTTTGGCCAGCTGCCTCCAGTTTCGCACGCTAAGTTGGTTGAGGTCCCCTTCCACTTGCGTGCGCCACCTGAGTCGCGGTCTTCCTCTACTGCGCCGTCCCTCGGGTGTGGATTCGAAGATCTTCCGGGCCGGAGCATTCACGTCCATTCGCTCTACATGACCCAGCCACCGCAGTCGTTGGACCTTCACTCTTCTGGCTAGGTCGATGTCGCTGTACAGCCCGTACAGTTCGTCGTTGTATCTCCTCCTCCATTCACCGTCTATGCAGACGGGACCGAAAATTACTCGAAGAATTTTCCTCTCGAAGCAGCCAAGAGTAGCCTCATCCACTTTTGATAGAGTCCATGCCTCTGCACCATAAAGTAGGACAGGGATGATTAGGGTCTTATAAAGGGTCACTTTAGTTGTTCGAGAGAGGGCTTTGCTACTCAATTGCTTTCTTAGCCCAAAGAAACAGCGATTGGCAAGAGTTATTCTTCGTTTAATCTCAGCGCTGGTGTCATTGTCTGAGTTCATAGCGGAGCCTAGGTAGACAAAGTCCTTTACCACTTCAAAGTTATATCTGTCTATAGTGACGTTCTGTCCAAGACGTCGGTGTTGGGTGTCCTTTCTTGATGACAGCATATACTTTGTCTTGCCCTCATTGACCGCCAAACCCATTTTCGCCGCTTCCGTCTCAATGCCCACGAACGCGCCAGTGACATCACGCTGCGTTCTGCCGATTATGTCGATGTCGTCGGCGTAGGCGAGTAGGTGGACGGACTTTTGAAAGATAGTGCCTCTGGTGTTAGCGTTTGAGTTTTGCACTATTCTTTCAAGAACGATGTTGAAGAAGTCACATGACAGCGCATCGCCTTGTCTAAATCCTTTTTTGACATCGAAGGTCTCGGTGAGTTCTTTACCGACCTTGATGGAGCAGCGTGCATTCTCCATTGTCATCCTGCACAAACGGACGAGTTTGGCAGGGATGCCAAAACTAGACATTGCTCTGTATAGCTCGTCTCTATAAATGCTGTCATAGGCGGCTTTAAAATCGATGAAAAGATGGTGGGTATCGATTTGGACTTCCTGGGTTTTTTCCAAGATCTGCCGCAGTGTGAATATTTGGTCGATGGTAGACTTTCCTGGCCTGAAGCCACACTGATAGGGACCAATCAGGGTTGTTGACGAAAGGCTTCAGGCGTTCACACAACACGGCAGATAGGATCTTGTAGGCGATGTTAAGAAGACTAATCCCTCTGTAGTTGGCGCAGTTCAGAGGGTCTCCTTTCTTGAGGATCGGGCAAACAATGCTGAGGTTCCATTCATCGGGCATACTTTCTTTCGACCATATTTTACAGATGAGTTGGTGCATGCTCCTAACCAAGTCATCGCCTGCCGCTTTGAATAGTTCGGCGGTTAGGCCATCTGCTCCAGCGGCTTTGTTGGACTTAAGCTTAGATATGGCTATCTTGACTTCGTCCAGGTCGGGTGGGCGGAATTGTTGGTCTTCATCGTCCAGGTTAAATGGTTCATTCTGCCTGACAGCGGGATTTAGTTCGTCATCGCCGTTAAACAGTCTGCAGAAGTAATTCTTCCATATCCTCAGCATCGACTGCGATTCTACTATGATGTTCCCTTGTTCGTCCTTGCAGGCTTCGGTTCGGGCTCTGTAGCCTTGGCAGGTTCTTTTTACCCTTTGGTAAAACTTCCGAACCTCATTCCTGCTGTAGCATCTCTCTATTTCCTCGATCGCGCGCTTCTCGTGCTCTTTCTTTTTTCTCCTGAGAAGCCGGTGTTCATCTCTTCTTTTCTGCGCGTAGAGCTCACGAGCAGCTCTGGTCCTTCTTTGCAGCGCCGCTTTGTATGCCTCTTGTTTCGCTGCATGTGCTTGCCGGCACTCGTCGTCGAACCAGGGGTTTCGTTGTGGTGGTCGTGTGAAACCAAGCACATCAGAGGCGGCGTCTCTGATGGCTTTTTGGCAATGTTGCCACTGGTCTTCGATGCTTGATGCTGGCTGCATAGAACCTCTTGAGAGATTGAGAGAGACTCGATCGGAGAAGGATCTGGTGACCTCTTGCGATTTTAGCCGTCCGACGTCAAACTTCCTCACAGTATTTACTTGTATTGGCGGTGTTCGGGATATCCGAAGGCGTACCTTGGCTACAACAAGGTAGTGGTCCGAGTCAATGTTGGCCCCTCGGAACGTTCGGACATCCATAATACTGGAGGAGTGCCTTGCGTCGATCGCAATGTGGTCAATCTGGTTGACGGTTGATTGATCGGGAGATCTCCATGTGCCTTTATGAATATCGAGATGCGGGAACCGCGTACTTGCTATGACACCATTTCGCCCCGCCGCGAAGTCGATCAGCCTAAATCCGTTATCGGAGGTGGTGTCGTGTAGGCTGTACCTTCCGACAGTACTACCAAAGATGCCCTCTCTTCCTATCTTTGCATTAAAATCACCTAGGACAATTTTAATGTCATAGTTAGGGCACTGCTCGTATGTCTTGTCCAAGAGCTCGTAGAACCTCTCTTTGGTGTCGTCGTCTTTCTCCTCCGTGGGGGCATGGGCGCATATTAGGCTAATGTTGGCGAATTTAGCCTTGATGCGAATTGTCGTGAGGCGCTCGTTCACGCAGCTGAAACTTAAGACTTCTTGCCTAAGTCTGCCTCCAACGACGAATCCACATCCAAATAAGCGCTGTTTTTGTTGCCGATAGCAGTCGCCATAGTAAATGTCGCAGTTTTTCATTTTCTTCTTGCCCGGTCCATCCCATCGCACTTCTTGGATGGCGGTTAAGTCTGCTTTATAGCAGTTAAGGGCCTCCGCTAGCTGTTCGGCTGCACGCGGTCTGTTAAGGGACCTAACATTCCACGTGCAGATCCGAAATTCGTTGTCCTTTATTCGTTTGCCAGGTTCGTCAACAGTAAAATCATCCGTATCCGAGGCTTGTTGTTGCTTCGTAACTAGGTAGGTTTTCCGTAGTCGGGCAGTTACCCCGGCGTACAACCTCCAACCTGGAGGGCCAGGCCCTTTGTTGGACCCCTTGGACGAAAGGGGCCGGATTCATCCGGTGTAGTAACCCACTTCGGGGATGTGAGAGCTGCCGTTGGCCCATAAAGGGTTCATCCGCCACCATCTCTATTTCAGGACCCTGACTAGTCATGAAAAAGTCTCACTGACCTCAGCTTCAAATACGTCAAAGTAGCTCAAGTAAGGTAACTGTCATCTTGACTGTTGACGACACCGTTGATTCAGTCTAGTGAATTCATCCGCCGTACGTCCTCTTTCTGAGGAGCTCATGTAAGACTTCTGAGACTCGTTCAGTCAGTCTTTCCGACAGAGCATTATAGTGTTGCTATTTTCTTCGTGTTCAACACTCGCGCTTATAAGTTTAGCAAGCCAAGCCCGGAAGGGCGAGGCCAGTACCCGGTGGTTACCACGCGGAGGTAAAATAAGCACAATTGATGTGTATGAAAAAGTTACAACAGCTGGGCACCGCCAAGTTGATGCCAGTCAGCGCCTACCCGATTCATACACACCCAACCACCAGAAGAGGAACTACAGGAGATTATAAATGAGTTAAAATCCAACGACATAATCGAAGATTCGACATCGGAATATGCTAGTCCTGTTCTTCTGGTTAAGAAAAAAGATGGGAAATACAGAATGTGCGTGGACTACAGAAAGTTGAATTCCATCACAAAACGAAAAAATTTTCCAACTCCAAATATTGAAGAACAATTACAGACCCTGCATGATAGTAAAGTTTTCAGCGTATTGGATCTCATGAGCGGCTATTAGCAAGTCCCAATAGCAAAGGAATCGAAACACCTCACAGCCTTTGTAACCCCCTTCGGGCATTATCAGTTTAAACGGATGCCATTCGGACTTTCTGATGCTCCAGCCGTGTTCATGTCCATGATGGCCAAAATGACTGTCCCTATTGGAGATAGGAAGATTAAAATATATTTAGATGACACCCTCTTGGCTGCTGTATCAGTGGAAGAAGGATTAAATATTCTGGGAAGGTTTTTGGACGAACTCCAAAGCAGTGGGCTTACTCTTAACTTAAGAAAAAAGGTTTACGGTTTTTACCGACTGCAATTCGTTGAGGCTCACTCAAGCAAAAAGAGATCTCGTACCAAAAATTGCTCGTTGGTGGCTTCGTATACAAGAGTATGATTTTGACCTACAATTCCGAGCTGGGAAGTTAATGGATCACGTGGATGCCCTAAGTCGGGCACCAGCTGAGGAGTCGGTGGAAGCGAATCTTGTGGGGTATAGACAAGTGATGGCGATTGGGATGCAGGAAACTGACTGGGTAGCAACTTTGCAGAAACAAGATCCAGAGCTAGTCAAAATCATAAATGACTTACAAAGTGGAAATAGAACCAAAAACAACATCCGGAACTCGATAAAGGAGTTTGAACTAAAACACGGAAGACTATTCAAAAAAACCATCGAGGGACCAAAATTTGTGGTGCCTAGACCGGCACGATGGAGAGTAATTAAGTCATTGCATGATGACGTGGGTCACCTGGCGTTAGATAATACCGTCGCCCTAGTTAAAAAGACATACTGGTTAGCAAAAATGCGAACCATCTGCAAGAAATATATTGATAATTGTGTCGATTGTCTCTATAACAAGCGAGGAGAGGACGAAACGCGATTTAAGCTGCATCCAATTGAAAAAGTTGCAGTACCATTCCATAACATACATATTGACCATGTCGGGCCGTTTCCGAAAAGTCGACGGCAAAATTCCTACGTCTTAGGAATCATTGATTCGTTTACTAAATACGTCATACTGAGGCCATTACGGACAGCGAATACGAATGGAGTCGTCAAAACATTGGACGAAGTATCACAAATATTTGGTCTTCCGCTTCGAATCGTGAGTGATCGTGGTTCTGCAAAGTATGTAAAGGATAATAACATTATGCACATAAAGACCGCAGTGAGAACACCTAGGGCTAATGGACAGATAGAGCGATATTTTCGTACGTTTAACTCTGCAGTAGCATGCATGTCACAGCATAAGGATGGGAAGGACTGGGATGACTGCGTACCAGCAATTCAGTGGGGATTAAATAACATTTGCCACGAAATCACTGGGAAAACCGCCCATGAGTTACTTTTTGCTTATCGACCGGCTAATAATGTTCATAATAAACTTTGTCTCGCATTACAAGGAGACCTTAGCCACCAAAGAATCGATTTCGATATGGAAGAGCTTCGACGAGTAGTAGAACAACGCATGAAGCAGCACCAAGAGAAGCTAGCCACAGAATTCAATAAGAAACAGAAAGGACCTAAGCAGTACAAACAAGGAGACATGGTACTTCTTAAAGCGGAACACCCCGCTATGGGGATGTCGAGGAAACTCCTACCACGGTATCGAGGACCATACAAAGTAGCGGAGATATTACCAAATGACTGGTATAAGATTGTGGACACGGATGAGGGCCAGGTTAGCCAGAAACCATTTAAGTCAGTATATGCAGCGGACAAGATGAAACCTTGGGGTGACTTTGTGGACCTGGTTTTTGAAGACGACTCGTCTGAGGAGGACAACGAGTAGCCAGTTATTTTTTTTTCTCTCTATACCTACATAATGTGTATATACATAATGGAATTCTGATTTTTTTGTTTTGAATGAAATAATGAAGATAATTATTTTCGTTTGATCCTTATATATTTCTCTTTTCTTATCGCTTCCTTTTATCACCTTCCTTATAAGGTTTTTTTTTACTTAAAATTAAAATAAAACTAACAATAAAGTTTTGAAAAAAAACAAAGATGAATTTAAAAAAAAAAACACTTTCTTTTTTTGTCTTCATTAATTCCAAATAACAGGTACCTAAAACCGTAAGCCGTAAGTACCGTAAGCAAACGGAGTAATGTCTACTGAGAAGGGTCCAGCTATGTGGTCTGGTTTCGGTCCAGCTGTGTGGTCTGGCTTTGGCCCAGCGGTGTGATCTGGCAACTTGTGGAGGTCTGTATGATAACAGCAAATCTGTGTGGTCTGTCAACTGACAGAAAACTGTGTGGTAACCAAAATGATACTGTGTGATATATCATTTTTCTTTTACTGGGTAAATGGGGTGTTGTCCAGCTGTGTGATCTGACAACTTAAAGAAATCTGTGTGGTCTGTCAACTGACATAAACTGTGTGGTAAGCAAAATGATACTGTGTGATATATCATTTTTCTTTACTGGGTAAATGGGGTGTTGTCCAGCTGTGTGATCTGACAACTTAAAGAAATCTGTGTGGTCTGTCAACTGACAGAAAACTGTGTGGTAAGCAAAATGATACTGTGTGATATATCATTTTTCTTTACTGGGTAAATGGGGTGTTGTCCAGCTGTGTGATCTGACAACTTAAAGAAATCTGTGTGGTCTGTGATATATCATGATGTGATGATACTGTGTGATATATCATTTTTTTCTTGTACTCCCCTGGACTGGGAGCCATTGCAATTTCGACTGTTCTAATGTGTGAATTGACAAATTGTAATGAATTCATCGAGGCGATGAATAAGGTCGGATGGGCGAATGTTGTATGACATTGCACGAGGAATAAAAATGATCCCTTTCCTCAGTCAACAGCAGCCATAAGGGAAAAACTACCCTCTCGAATAAAGAGAGAGTGGCCAGCGATCGTGTGGTTGTAAGGAGAAGAGCAATTGAGTCAGTCTTCTGACAGTCATTAAAGGGTGCGGTCGCTGGTCTACTCGAGGTAGTCGTCGAAAATAATTTTCACCTATTACTTATGAATTATAAAGTTAGTTAAAAAAATTAAGCAATTGTTGAAAAAGGTTGAAAACTCACCGGATAAAGCAAAACGTGTTTTTTTGTTTCGTGAAACAAGAGCACATTGTTTCTTATGAGGCAAAACACACCAAAGCAAATGAAACAAAACAGATGTTTTTGTTTTTAAGTGTTTCAGTGGTGGTTGTCGAAAATACATGCCATTGTATGCAAGCATAACACACACCGAATGCAACAAAACTGTTTTGAACCAGCGTCGTTGACGATAATTGCCTACTTTCTTAGAGCGCAACACACACCAAAGAAAACAAAACATAAAAACCAAAGCAAAACAGAAAAACATGTTTCGTTGCCGATAGTTAACCTGTTGTTTTTACGAAACAAAATTTACATGTCGTTGTTTTTAAAATGTAAATAAGATTTGCACAACTTCATTGTCTGAGTCCGACCAACTCTAAAAGCAAGTCGTAAATTCCACACCAAACGAAACACGAAAACAAAACGTTTTGTTTTGCTACATTCTGTTTCGTTTGGTGTGTGTTCAAATAAAAAAAGATTTTTTTCGAATCAAAAACGTGTTGTTTAATCTAGCCTACATTTTCTAGAAAATGAATTTATTAATTTTTTCGTACGTACGTACGTACAACTGTAGTTTTCTGTTGAACTTCTTAGTCAATTCCAGAACAGGTTCCAATGAATCCCTATAAAAAGCTTACAGTCTTACATCCTAATAAAATTTGCTCAAGATAATGACCCCCAATAACCAAGAAATCAGAAAGAAACACAATCAAAACGTATATATTTTCGCGGCAATGTTTGTTTAAAGAAATACGAAATTCCCCTTTTCACCGTCATTCATTATTATGGGAAAATAAGTTCTAACATCGTCACTGACTTATTTAAAAATTTCTCAGAATAATCGAACCGTATCAAGATAATAACAAAAAAAAACGATAAACGCCCTGTTTGCTTGAGAAAATACAAGTGGCAACCTTAAGTACATTTCTATGAAAATGGCGTCGCTTCCCACTCAGAGAGTAAATCGATACCTTAATGCACAGCACACATGTGCTACGTCCGTTTTTGCAGTTTTTGGCAAACTCAAAGTGAAGTTTTAGTACGTGCATAACTTTACTAATGCAACTCAATTGGCTTTGGTATTTAAGTATGTTATGGCCTGATACCTTTGTTAAAGTATAATAATGAAAAAAAAATAATTCTTCAATAACTTTTCAATTTATTCATGATAGAATGAAATATGTAAGGACATAGCACTTTTGTGTTTGATGCCAGTTGTTCAAATAGGACATGGAACACAATTTAGTTCCTAGACCGTTAACTTATTACTTACTTTATTATGCTGAAGACATTACTTACCAGAAACCGTGTCATAATAAAACAATAACTATTATTATTTATTAAATAAGCATATTTTTTATTGCAGCAAGAGTAAAAATAATACGATTATTTACTAATCATTTGTATTTGTGTTGTTTTCGTTTTCGTCTTCGTTGCACCATACTGCAATGTCTCGAACACCGCTGCAAGATGGGAGATCATTATAAAACGTCGCGTACTCTTGAGGTATAACTCCTTGCAGTCAGATTAGGCATTCCACATAAAACACACTGTCGCAGTTGTAACGACGCAACCGAAAAAGAAACCCTTATTCACTACCAATGCGCTTGTCTGGCACTAGCTAGGACTAGACAGCGAGCTCTGAGTAAACCCTTCTTCACATCCCTCGAGGAAGTCGCGAAGAATAACATCAAAGAACTCATAACCTTTTTGAATTCCACAGGCTGGATCTAAACTACCCTTTGACATACCTATAACAACCAGGTCAAATGAGTATCTATGTGGTAACAAAACTGCACTTAGTGCTACTTCGGTTTTTACCTAAACCGCCACTACTACCTACCTACCTACCTAACAATGGGAGGATAATTACATAGTCCCCTTGACTGTTAAATTCTTAAAATTCATACCTGCTAAACTTTGGTGTTCTTGATCAGTTTAGCCAAGTCCTTGCCAGACGTATCAAAAAAAAAAAAAATTCACGCTGAAAAAGTATTACTAAAAATGCATTTCATATTTGATTATATTTAATCAAGGACTTATGCAGTTATGTTTCTGGTGTTTCAGTCTATACTTAGGAGCGATTTTGTGTGGTTGCGTTAATTATTTAATGTTCAGTTGTTAGTTTTTGGGTATATGTAGGGCATTTTTAGCGGATTTTTAACATTTGGATGCGTCTGGCAAGGACTTGGCGGCAAATGACACGTCTTGGACTTATGCAGTTATGTTTCTAGTGTTTCAGTCCACGCTTAAAAGAAATTTTATGTGGTTGCGTCAATTATTTAATGTTCAGTTGCAATTTTATGTGTAGATATAAATAGGGCATTTTTAGCGGATCTCTAACCTTTGGATGCGTCTGGCAAGGACTTGGCGACACGTAAAACGTCTTGGACTTACATATTCGTTATCAAGGAGTTTTTCTCTTAATTCTAAAATAAAAATTAAGTGGTTGCATTAATTATTCCAAATTGGAATTTTTAATGCATTTCCACTGCGTCTGGCAGGGCTTTGGCGACACATAAAACGTCTTGGATACATGTATTTGTACTGAGGGGACCATTCTCTATTATTTGGTAGTAGATTCAAGCGGTTGCACCAATTTATTCCTTTTGTGAATCATAGCGAATTTTTAAGATGCAGTTGCATGCTTTAGCTGCCATTAAGCGCTGCCAGACGGGCATATTTGAAATCTTGGGCATCAGAGCAACGTATTTATGTAAAATCAGTAAAATTCAATCGGTTGCCTTTCACGTCCAAAATTTACTGCGGGCTCTCGGTCTCGCTCTCGTCTCGCTCTCTCGCTGTGTTGTGAATCGGCCATTACTCTACCTATTCCCAGTCTAGCCAATAAAAATTAATCGCTCGTGAGAGGATTTTTCTTTATTTTAGGGAGGATACGTACGAAAGCTGACAGTCTATTTATAAAGTTGTTTGTTGTTTGTGGTCAATGGTTTGGTTGGTTGGTTCTTGAACAAAAAGTTTTTTTACATTTTACTTAGTTCAATATGTTAAAATCGGAAGTTCATCATCAGTTTTGGATAACTAAAAAGGCGGTGCAGAGAAAGTTGGGCACTAAAGAAGATGAATATATTGTGTCATCTGATGCAGATCTTGATACCAAGATAATTTTGTTTAAATCGATATCAGATACTTGTTTGAACTTAAATAAAATCATTGACCAATACCAAGAAAGATTATGCGTATTGTCACAAGAGGAATGTACATTTGGTAGGTTTTTAAAAGAAATTGGAAAACGAAGTAAAACTACCGGCGCAAGTATAACTAATTCTGGAAAGGCAATTTATTACTGTGGGCAACAGCGAATGTCTATTAGAGTACCACTTTTACGCCTTCAACATGAGGTAGATGTATTTCGATGTCGCGCCGTAGGTGATACATTAAGCACAATAAACTGCATGGAAAAAGAAAGGACTGAATATAGAGCTGCGCTATGTTGGATGAAATCGATTAGTTCTCAATTGGATCCAGATAACGGCAAAGGCCTTTGCAAATTCCGCCGGGCACAGTCTCATGTTCGGATTGCAAAAGAAAATTTTGACAAATTGTCAATGGATTGCATTCAAAAGGTATTTTTTTGTTCATTGAATAAAGAAAAAATGCTTTGAAAGTGTTTTAAACATTTTAGATAGATCTTTTGACAGCAGCTAGATGCAATATGTTTTCACACGGTCTTGTGGCCTACATGTCTGCTATGCTTCAGTTTTCGAAGAAGTCATCATCAACTTTTAAAACGGTTTCATCGTCACTTATTCCTAATCCACACTATGATTTCTGTGTACTTAAAGATCTATCTCAAAACAGCAAGCAGTATGAACTTAAAATTCCTAAAATTCAGCTGGAGGATATCGATCAGTCAATGTTTTTCTCGGTAAGATTTTATTTGAAAAATATTTAAGGTATCTCCTTACCCGGCGCGGCATATCCATGAGCTATTTTTCATAGAATGCCATAATTATAAGCATGTACTGTTTATAAAGATAAGAGTTGGGTCCTAAACGTACAGCATAATCTCCGAAAATTAAATTATTATACTGGAACTTAAAGTCCTTGCCGCAACATAAACTTTGACATTTCCTTACGTCCCAAACAACGGCCGAATAGCAACACCCTTAAAAATGTCAAGTTATGAAATATAGGTGTTGCTATTCGCCCGTTGTTCGGGACACGACTACGTAACGAAATCTACAATTTTATATTGCGTCAAGTTGGGATATGTGGCTCGCATCGTTCGCGGCAAACACTTAAAACTCCAGTATAATAATTTTCGGACAATGCTATACTGCAAACAAGAGAAATATAGAGATGTAAATATGGTATACATCGAATTTAATTCTTTTCCTTACTCTAGATGGCGCTAGCTGCTCTGGGCCCAGATTCCGTAGAATGAAAACGATCGAACGATATCGTTTTCACTAAACCTGTCTATCGTATCTGTGGCAATAGACAGAGACTGCTATTGTCGAAACGATATCGTTCGATCGTTTTCATTTTACGTTATCTGGGCCCTGTTTTTTGATTATTGTCATTGTATATAAACACTATAGTACTATCATCCCGTCGCATTGAATTACACGTCTTCGACGATCCAGGTGGCGCGTCAGTTGATTTAGTTTGTGCACTGCCAACTCCGAGCATTGGGGAAGTGTGTATAGAGAAAACCAAAAGAAACAAAACAAAGTCAAACTGGTCTGCCTCTTCTCTTTCTTCATTCATATCGCCTTTCCCATTCCGCCGTACACAATTATTTCTGATGTGATGTAACAGGGTATGGAACTGTATTTGCTTTTGTTTTCTTATAGAAGAGAGAAACGAAGGAAAGGAGATGCAATATTATGAGCAAGATAAATCAATAGCATGGTGTAGAATACGATTACGATGGTGCAGGATTTGTGTGTTATGGGAGAGGGACGATGCAAGGGGTGATCAGTTGGGAGAGACAAAGGCCCTTATTGTGATTGTCGATCAGCGATCGTCACGACAATTGTCGATTGCGTCGATTGATTTTAGCTATTCGTACGCACAAAAATTTTTCACTTCCAAGAGAAAGCATCGACCAGACATTTGTAATCGACTACAAGCGACTGTCAAATCGACAAATATCAATCGCAATCGACAATCAAAGTTGTCTATCGATCGACAGTTGTCGATCAACGATCAACTATCGACACTCACAATAGGGGCCAAATTGAATAAAAACTGAATTTGGCTTTCTTTCTGTCATTGCAGAAGATTTGAGGATTGGGCATAAAATAATGTAGTCTCTTACTATTATGCCTATATTTTTGTTAAATATGCATCGATTTAAGTGATTCTTTTTTTAATTAATTCAAAAATATTATATGTGTACTTTATGCAGTAGGTATAATTATATGTAGAAACATTTTATGTTGGTACAACGAGCTGCTAACTATTATATCTACTACATACATCTATCTCTATATAAAAATCAATTGCTGTGCGCTAGTCTCGCAAAAGTCGAAAAAAGTCTAGAGGCTAGACATTTGGATAGTTATTTTTTTCTTTTGTTCGTCTTGATTCAGGGTTTGGCATAAAAGAAAATTCGGGAAATCCCAAATGAAAACCCGAAAAATCGAAAAAAAACTGAATTTCCATTTTGTATGGGAATATACACCACCAATGATCGCAAAACTCGAAAGTCACCGAACCGATTGAGCTCAAATTTTCAGGCAGTCTTTGAAGTTGGCCCAAAGTTATTTGCTGTGAAGTTTGGGCAAATTAGACAATGCAAAAGAACAAAATAGATTTTAAACGCTTTTCTTCGACAGTCATGGGAGCAAAATCGAAGAAATACAAGATATTGTAAAGAATCTGCGATTTCATATTTTCCTACACTGTTATCCTCTTATATCAACAATTGCAATCGTCATCTCATCACTCATTCATCACACTCGTCATGCTAAAAGTACACTTCGCCTAACCTACACACCACCACTACTAACTATGTACCTACGATCGTTCACTTTGCAATATGCTCCACTTCCACTCCTTATTATGCAATCGGTGGTGTGGAGAATAAATGACAACAAAAATAAGAATTGTTCTTTCTCTTTCATCTGAATGTTGTCAATGAGACAATAAAAGACAACAAAAATAATAATTGTTCTTTCGAGGGTTGTTAAAACGTATTTATAGAGCCAAATTGTGGAGCTATTAAGCTGACCGGCCTACTCACCGGATTTGAATATCATCGAAAATGTTTGGCAATGGTTGACAGGTCAAGTTTATGTATCGGGACAACATAATACATACATGTTCGACTGTATCTAAACTAGTCCAAGCCATCGAATTAGCTTGGAGCTTGATTTCGCTAAATTATTTGGCCAATTTGTATATGCAACCCTTCCAAACCGGATGTGTGAATTTTGGAGCAGAAAGGTGGCTCAAAACACAATTGAACAATTTTTATTAAATCTAAAATACTCCAATTACCTTACATTTGTTTTGTTTATGTATTGTTTTGAAATTTGAAATATGGACTATAGTATGTCGAAAATTAACGAATACTTAAAAAATTGCTACGAAATTAAGTAACCTGGTGTTTGTTTTCAATAGCTAAGTCATCAACGCACAGCTGAAAACGGATAATCTAAGCCCGTTTTCTAACCACTGATCAACGATCACACGAAAGTGAGGGAAAATAAAAATCGAAAGGAAAAAGATATGTAAGAGAATTTGTTAATGACTTTTACATAGATGCGCTAAACCAACATTTTGGTAATAGTGAATATAGGGGAGAATAGACAATTGTCAAACAGTAGGTATACTAAATGGCTGGTTCAGGATTTCTTAGAATTATACCCTCTACCTCCTTATATAGGGTTATTGAGCGAACTTTAGAGTCATGCCTAGATATTTGGCTGTATTTGAGTATTCCACTACATTGCTGTTTATGTATACTGGAATATATGGTACGTTTTTAAACGTAAAATTAATATGGACTGAATTAAGGTCATTTAATCTAATCTGCCATTTTTTTATCCAATCTGAGATATTGTCTATTGCCCTTTGAAGCTTTTTTGTTGCTACTTCGACAGTTTCTCCCACAGCTAGGACAGCTGTGTCATCTGCAAAAGTAGCTATAGTGGTTTCCCCACTTTCAGGCAAATCGATAGTGAACAGAAGGTATAAAACTGGACCTAGCACGATGCCTTGTGGTACACCAGCTTTAATTTCTCTTAAAGTTGAGTACTCTGTCTCTTGTTTAATTCTGAAGAATCCATCTGATATATATGACTCCAGAATCGTCGAATATTGCTTTGGCAGTTGCCTTTGAAGTTTGTGGATCAGACCTTTGTGCCAGACTTTATCGAAAGCTTGTGCTATATCAAGAAATATTGTAGAGCACACTTTTTTCTCTTCAAATGCTTTTTCGATTTTATCCGTGATTCTATGCACCTGATCAATTTTAGTGATTTTTCGTCAATTATTTTTTGCAGGCGTTTTACCAGCATTTTCTCGAATAACTTTGACATCATTGGTAGTATAGATATTGGGCGATATGAAGTTACCTCGTTAGGTGATTTGCCTGCTTTTGGTATCATTATTACCTCCGCGGCTTTCCACATTCTTGGAACATATCTCAACTTAAATGCAGCATTTATAATCTGCGCTAGTTTTTTCAGACATTTTCGTGGAAATTGTTTCAAAATTTCTCCTGTAATCAAATCATACCCTGGGGCCTTTTTTATATTTATGCCTTCTTTAATTTCTTTGGCAAGTTCTTTTGCTGTTACTGGCTGAATAGGTCTATCTTCTTCACATCTTACTTCGATCCCTTGACATTCTTTATCTTCATAAAGTGAAAGTGAAGCTTTCTCTAGCCAAGTTACCTTCTTTGGTTTTAACAGGCGGAATGTGAGGTATTGGCCTCTTCATTTTATTTGTCGCCTTCCAGAGCGAGTAGTCGGTACTAGCATCATTTGTAAAGGTGCTAGTACACGGTATGTAGCACGCTACATATATATGTGATCTGATTGAAGAACTGGTCCTTCTTCTAAATTTATTTTATTTGAAGAAATATTTTTTGATATGAAGAAGTCGACAAGATCTGGGGTCTTATTCCTATCTGTTGGTCAGATGGTGGGTTTTCCCGTTGAGTGATATTTGGCGCCATCTTCTTTAATAGTTTCATATAGTTCTCGGCCTCTAGTATTTGTTAATGTAGATCCCCAATATTTATTCTTAGCGTTAAAATCTCCTCCTGCGATTAATCTATTGTGAAATATGCGAAAAAGGCTTTTAAAATCATTTTTATTTATTATATAAGTGGGAGAGCAATATACTGATGCAACAGATATAAATGCCCACTGCCCGTTTCTACGCTTATCGAAATTCCTTGGATGGCACATGATTGGAATTTTGCTTCTTTATTGTGTTTAATTGTACTCCTCATTAACACTGCAGCCCCTCCTTTTGCACAGTTATGAGGATGTGGGGAGTGATATAATTCGTATCCTTCCAGTTTAAAGTCAGTTTTTAATTTAAAGTGCGTCTCTGAAATGAAACATATATCTATCTGGTTTATGTCAAGAGTCGCTTGCATTTCGTCCTTTCGACTCTCGATACCATTAGCATTCCATTCAAGAATTTTTATTTTACTCATCATATCTGTCTTTTCGGTACAGCTCTTTTGTTGCTGTACTGTTTCTCTAGCAACGATATTCTATCTAATATCGTTTTATTGGATTTTTCCATGGAACCAATCCTGTTTAGGATTTCTTTTATGAGGTTTTCCATTCCAGTGTTTGATTCTACTTTTCGTTTTACCGCTTTAACTGCTGGTATTGGAGTATTTGTTGATGCTGCCTGAGCATATGCCATTTTTGGACCCGCTGTCTTTTGCCTTGGGTCTTTCTTGATCATCTCTAGACCTTTTGGTTTTTCTTTCTGTGGGGTCTTTTGGAAGCCCTTTTTTATTATTTCTTCTTTCTTATTAGAGCCTTTTTGTTGCTTATTTTGTTTTTTGTCTTTTGCAAGTTGAATTTCTTTTGCAACTGAGCAACCTCTGTAGTTCGCAGGATGATTTTCATTGCAGTTAGCACATTTAAGATCTTCATCTTTTTTTTTCATGCATTCTTTAGTGAGGTGACTTCCTACACACTTTACACATCTTGGTTTTGAGCTGCAGCAGTATCTATGCGTGTGCCCGTACCTTTGACAATTTTTACATTGAGGCACTAGTTTCAATTTATGTAAGGTATGAATCTCCACTTTCATCCGAAGTATTTTTTTAATTTCATGTATTTTCTTTTGATCTTCGTCATGTGCAAAACTGAGTACAAAATTTGGGAGCGGTGCTTTGCTTTTGAATTCAAGCTTATTTACAACTTCCAATATTTTAAAGTCTTTGTCTTTTAGCTCTTTTTTTTATACTCTCGGGTGAGTATGAGTAGTGCAGTCTTTTCACTACAACCTTAATTGGTCTGGTTTGCTTATTTTCATAAGAATACCATTGTACCTTTCTCTGGTTTAGTATTTTAGTGAGGTTTCTGTATCCCCCTTATTCAACCACATTAATTTTAATGTCATTATTGTTAATTGTCCCTGTACTAGCTTTAATTTTGTTTCCCTCCAATAACTTGACTAAGCTTTCATATTTATTTACTTGCAGTGCAATCATTTTTTGGAGGCTTGGTTGGATTTTGTATTTTGTTTTCTTTGTTTGAAGCATCATACACATTGTCTGTGCAGCTTTCTTTTGGGGATATACTCATTTTTCGTTTTTTATTTTTATTCCCCATGTGAAGACGTACTTCTGCCTCTTCTTCATCTGTTGAGAACTCGACAGGTTGTACAGGCAATAAATGTCGAAATAATCAAATATCTAGAAAGTCACCGATTAATAAGCGACAGGCAATACGGATTTCGGAGCCGTCGTTCCACTGGAGACCTGTTGAGCTACGTAACGCACTTATGGACCCAAGCAATTGAACAACACGGCGAATCCAGAGCCGTAGCCTTGGACATATCAAAGGCATTTGACCGAGTCTGGCATAGAGCCCTATTAGGCTAGTTAGCGTCTTATGGATTACCACAAGAACTCTGCGGATGGATGCAAAATTTTCCTCTGTGAAGATCGATCCAAGTTGTTGTAGATGGTGTATCATCTAATTCGTTTGCTATAAATGCAGGAGTGTCCCAATGATCTATTCTCCAACTCTATTTCTTCTCCACATCAACGATTTGCTTGGATCGACAAATAGCACTCTTATATCCTCCATCTCGAATAGTGGGCCTGTGAATGCGGCTACATCACATAGTCAGAAATGTGAACAAATTAGTTCTCTAAATGATGATCTGGACAAAATCTTGAAGTGGGGAAAAGACAACAAGAAACAGCTCACAACGTTTTCTAGGAAAAATGCATCAACAGTTCCTCAGATCCAAATGCATGACCATCCAATCCATCCCAAGGGCTCAATGCACCTTTTAGGAGTCACAGTCAATTCAGGAATCACATGGCAGGACCACATATCCTATATCGCCAGATCGGCGTCCGCTAAGTTGAGCTACTTATTTAGAGCAAAGAGGTACTTTAGCCCCAAGCAACTTCTCCTTCTCTACAAAGCACATGTTAGACCAGGCCTGGAATATTGTTCCCATATATGGAGCTCGGCCTCTAAACATTCACTTAACCTACTTCACAGCATACAGAGACGAGCAGTTCGACTTATTGGAGGCTCTACACTCACATCTACAATCGTTGGTGCACAGAAGACAAGTCGCTGACCTATGCTTGTTCTATAGGTACTTCAATGGTAGATGACATTATCCCTCGAAATGCAACTTTTTAGCGCCCCAGGCAGGCAGCCTGGGCAGCAGCTAATGCTCATGACCATACAGAACTCTTGACAACCGCGAGGACATCAATTTTCCAAAACTCCTTCTGTTATAGGATAAGCAAACTCTGGAACTCGCTTCCTGGATATATATCCTGAAGACTACAATTAGTAGCGATTTAAGTGCAGAACTAACATACATCTGCAAGCATCTCAGAAGCATAATATAGATAATGTAGAATGTAGGTTTATGTAAAATGTGGTGAGCTGACTCAACATCCTCCACCCGTTAAAAGGCTTTTCTTTCAAAATTCTTCGCTTGTAGGTAAAGGAGCCACTTTGTGTATCGGCCCTTAGATCTTTGGAGATCGACGCCTCTAACTCTTCCATCAGCGCCAGGAATCGCTTGAGTGATACGTGCCAGCATCTATTGCTGCGGTGTAATGTTGTCCTCGTGAACAATAACCATCTGTCCTACGTTGATGTTTGTTTCTGGCTTGGACCATTTTGAACGTTGCTGTAGGTAGGGATAAGATGCAGTCGCGTGACCATAACTGCCAAAAACGCTGCTTCAATAACGTGATTTGATGCCATCTTGTTAGGTATGAAGGTTTGTTGCAATCAAATCGTTCGTCGTGTATGGCCATCAACCATGTCCCAATCAACAAGTGGGCTGGAGTTAATGCTTCTCCATCATTTGGGTCATTGGACATCGGTGCGAGAGGACGGGAATTTAGGATGGCTTCTACTTGAACGACGACGGTTGGGAAAACCCTTCGGAAAAGTCGGGAAAATGGAAAAATCGAAATTTGAGAACAACTGGGCCGACTTGGCTCAACTTTTTTTTCAGTTGTTTGTAATTGCCAGGAGAAGGTTATTCTGAAAGAAAATTTTGGGAAAACCCTCCGGAAAAGTCGGGAAAACGGAAAAATCGAAATTTGAGAACGACTGTGACGATTTGCCTCAACATTTTTTCAGTTCAGGAAGTCCTTATCCCACGAATTCCGGTTATTTCAACTGATCTTCCATTCCAATTCAAGCGGATTCCGTTCCCCGTTCGATTGACTTTTGCGATGAATTCTCGAATTTCCCTGTTTTTCGAACGGTCAGTTGTACGTTGCTATTCGCGTTTTGGCAAACCGTCTTCGTTGTTTGTTCTTGCCCAATGTGCAATTTATATCTTATTACTATAATTAATTATTAACATATATTTCTTTCAAAAATGTAGCTATTTAAAGATTTTATATATTAAAGAGGATTTTATATATTTAAAAGGACCCGTACACAGAGTTCAATTATGTATCAAGGCTTAAAATTGTTTTAATTACCTAAATTTACTTTTAAAAGTAAATAAATTAGGTTCCTCTTTAATTGAATTTGGTAACCAATTGAAAAATTTTAAGCCTTGATACATAATTGAACTCTGTGTACGGGTCCTTTTAAATCTTTCGAGTCGGAAATCGCTCTTAAGTTGCATGGCTGTACTTCGATCACGTATACTAGTTCATCCTATAAATACTGCGCAGAATGATAATATTTAATATTAAACATAAAAAGGAGCACTTTTAACATTAGACGCTGATTAACAATCAACCACAATAACTTTTCTAACATATATGAAGAAGAGGTGTATATACTTACTTACATAAGGTGGCGCTACAGTCCGGGGTGGACCTGGGCCTTAACCAACAAGCGTCTCCTGAGTCGCGGTCTTCCTCTACTGCGCCGTCCCTCGGGTGTGGATTCGAAGATCTTCCGGGCCGGAGAATTCACGTCCTTTCGCTCTACATGACCCAGCCACCGCAGTCGTTGGACCTTCACTCTTCTGGCTAGGTCGATGTCGCTGTACAGCCCGTACAGTTCGTCGTTGTATCTCCTCCTCCATTCACCGTCTGTTGATAGAGTCCATGCCTCTGCACCATAAAGTAGGACTGGGATGATTAAGGTATAAAGGGTCACTTTAGTTATTCGAGAGAGGGCTTTGCTACTCAGTTGCTTTCTTAGCCCAAAGAAACAGCGATTGACAAGAGTTACTCTTCGCTTAATCTCAGCGCTGATGTCATTGTCTGAGTTCATAGCGGAGCCTAGGTAGACAAAGTCCTTTACCACGTCGGTGTTGGGTGTCCTTTCTTGATGGCAGCATATACTTTGTCTTGCCCTCATTGACCGCCAAACCCATCTTCGCCAGATCCGTCTCAATGCTCACGAACGCGCCAGTGACATCACGCTGCGTTCTGCCGATTATGTCGATGTCGTCGGCGTAGGCGACTAAGTGGACGGACTTTTGAAAGATAGTCACCCTTATTCTACGTGTCGTTTATATTAAACGACAAATGGCGTTTTTTGAAATCGGTATTACATGTGGCGTGTTTCTAGGCATTTTATGTCGTTTAACGACATCTGGCGTTTAAGTAGTGTGGAACACAAGTTCTACAAACGTCAACACAGTTTTTCGCATTCTGACAGTCGTTTTAGTTGCACAAAACGACTCCTATTATTGCCGATTATTGTCGATTACAAATTCTTAAACGACTAGGAGGCACATTTAAGAAAAAACATGTTTTTCATGTGAGTTTTGGTAATTGTTTATATTTATGCAGTGATTTCATAATTCTCTTATGATTAAGGGTGAAAATAAAAACCCCGAGATCAAATGATATTCCAGCTTTTTGGTAAAAAATAATTTTTGCACAATTCCCTTCTTCTTCCGTGTAGGTAATGCATGTTTATCCATTGTGCGCGTAATTATTTTCTTCGATGACGGTAAGCATTTCTGTTAGGATTTTACTAAGGAAATCATTTCCTACATCCTTTTGGTAGCCACCTTCCCCAAGAAAACGCAATGTCGAAGCCAGTTTAAAAATGACTGGCACTGACAAAGAACTCCCCGCGGCAGGACGTTTATCCTTCACTTCATTTAACAAATAGACAAAGGCTTCTTTGCGAAGTCTATAATAATAATAATAATAATAATAATAATAATAATAATAATAATAATAATAATAATAATAATAATGTTTATTAGTTCATTGAACTTTAAGTTTACAATTTTTTTTTTAACAATTTATCGAATAAAAAGTTAAATAATAGTATTTTCAACAAGTTTTTTTTTTTTTTTTAACAATTATTTTTAACATACTCTATGACCTTGTGCTTAAATACTGAAATTCTTTGTTCTGTCTTTATTTCACTCGGTAAGTTGTTGAAGAAGAGTAAGCCCTTGTACATGAGCGAGTTCTGCGTACTAGTTAGATTACATCTGATTGGTCTTAGGTTATCAGCATTCCTCAAATTATACCGCTGGACATCACCAACTCGAACAATATTTGACCTCAGGTATTCAGGCAGCATCCCATTCATAATAGCTTTATTTTGTAAACGTTGAAGACGATCTTTGATTCCCTGTTGGTTAGCATACAAAAGATTAGAACAATAATTTAGATGAGGCAAAATTATAGAATTATATATTAAAATTGCACTTTGGAATGTCAATACCGAACTTATTCTCTTTAAATATCCTACTTTCTTGGCGACTTTTCCACAAACACTTTCGGCATGTTTTTTTTAAATCTAGTTTACTGTCCAATATAACTCCGAGATATTTAATATTTTCAACGCATTCAATAATATCGCCATCCATTCGCACTTCAATTTGCCCCTCTAGCCTGAATTTCATACACTTAGTCTTTTTTAAATTCAATTTTAATTTGTTCATCTTAAGCCAATTATTAACACTTTCGAGATCAGCATTTAAATTTCGGCACATTTCCTCAATGTTTTTTCCACAAATATATATTAGAGTGTCATCCGCAAACAAAACAATTTTACAAAAACGTATACAGCTTTTAATGTCATTTATATATATCAAGAAGAATTACACCCAACACTGATCCTTGGGGTACCCCCAATTTTACACCAACCGAATTTGATAACACATCATTTATTTTTGTCCTCTGAGTTCTTCCCGTCAAATACGACCACTGAAGTTCTACGTCTCTTACACCAAGTATTTCTAATATTTGCACTAAAATGTTTCTGTCAATTGTTTCAAACGCCCGTTTTAAGTCTAAAAATACCGCTATCACCGAGTTACCAGTATCCACCTCTTTCTTCCAGTCAAAGATTACCCAATTTATGGTTGACTCGCATGAGTGGCGTCCTCCAAATCCAGATTGTTCAACAGCTAGTAACTTTTTGCCTTCCAAGTAATCTTGTAATTGGTCAGCAACGTAGCGTTCCATTATTTTCTCGAAGAATGGTAACATATTGATAGGACGAAACTCTTCGCAGTTGGTCGTGTTAACTTTTTCTACTGGTATAACAACTGATTCCTTCCAATTATGGGGAAACGTTCCAGACTGGAGAGAAACGTTTATTATCTTCATTAGAATGGGCCCTACTATCTCAATTGAGTTAAATATCATATCTCTAGTTATTCCATTAATATCTTTCTTATTATTGCACTTTTGGATTGTATCACAGACCGTTCTGGTATCACAGTATTTAAATTTAAACGTATAAGGGACATATATATTTGGTGGGTTATATTGCACATTTGGGATTGACTTATTTATATCACAGACACTATTAACAAAGTAAGAATTCAGCTTATCAGCAATTCGTACCGGATTATTCTCAGAATTTTCTCCGAACTTAACATTCACTAGGTCTCTTTGGACTTTGCCTACAAGCTGCCGGCGGGCCCAGGATTTTTCATGTATTGGCGCTCAAAGGAGCGCCATTAACGCACTCATACTTGAAAAATCCTAGGCCCATGTTATAGCATGGAAAATCATTGCCGCCATTAATTTTGACATTTACACGTATTCACAGACAGGGTAATTTCTTCCGGGGGGAATCGGGTAGGTGCACGGGAAGTCGGCGGTCTATTCTTACTGGTTTGTGGTCTAAAGTACATTTTGAATCTGGAAATATTATTGGCATTATTTTCTACCTCGAACTATTTTGTATTTATCTATATGTATCTACTTACTTTGAATCTGGTAAATCCAAAGGATCGGATTTTGACCTGATTTTTCTTCTTATATGTCACAGCTCTCTTTTTGAAGACTCATCTTCTTCGACGCTTTCGCTTTCCAAAGGTATGATCATTGCAATGCTATTCATGTTTTTTTAGTATATAATATTACCACAATTGGAAATACTTTTGGTTTTTGTATGTCCATTTCAAATTTAAAACACAAAACATAATTACCTACCTACCCATTCTTGCTGTCTATCTGTCAATTATCACTCAGCGGTTGGTGTGGAACTCATGTGGAATGTAAAGTAAATGAGAGAGAAGGCGTTCAAGGAATAGAATACCAATACTAAAACGACTCTAAAGCGACTCGACTCAAAAAACGCCAGCTGTCGTTTAATATAAACGACACGTAGAATAAGGGTAAGTACCTCTGGTGTTAGCGTTTGAGTTTTGCCCTATTCTTTCAAGAACGATGTTGAAGAAGTCACATGACAGCACATCGCCTTGTCTAAATTCTTTTTTGACATCGAAGGTCTCGGTGAGTTCTTTACCGACCTTGATGGAGCAGCGTGCATTCTCCATTGTCATCCTGCACAGACGGACGAGTTTGGCAGGGATGCCAAAACTATACATTGCTCTATATAGCTCGTCTCTATAAATGCTGTCATAGGCGTCCTTAAAATCGATGAAAAGGTGGTGGGTATCGATTTGGACTTCCTGGGTTTTCTCCAAGATCTGTTTGAATATTTGGTCGATTGTAGACTTTTCTGGCCTGAAGCCACACTGATAGAGACCAATCAGGTTGTTGGCGAAAGGCTTCAGGCGTTCACACAACATGGCAGATAAGATCTTGTAGGCGATGTTAAGAAGACTAAGAAGACTTTGCGCAGTTCAGAGGGTCTCCTTTCTTGAGGATCGGGCAGACAATGCTGAGGTTCCATTCATCGGTCATACTTTCTTCCGACCATATTTTACAGGTGCATGCTTAACGTGACCAACTCTTTGACAGGTCAGCGCTGTAAAACCGAGACCGAAAAACTGTATAAAAACTGTACCATTTTAACAGCGAATTATGTGTTTTTTTTAACTATTCAAATAACATTTCTAAGACAAGGCGCGCACCGAAGTGGTGTGGCTGTGGTGACCAAGTGACAGGGGGCATAGGAGTGATGTGCCGATAAAATGTCGGCTAAGTGGTATGAAAGTGATTTAACGCACACTGAAGAGGCAAACAACGTATAGTGCTACCGATTCATCAGTTCATAAAAAATGTCATATGTTAAACCAAGTGACAGGGGGCATAGGAGTGATGTGCCGATAAAATGTCGGCTAAGTGGTATGAAAGTGATTTAACGCACACTGAAGAGGCAAACAACGTATAGTGCTACCGATTCATCAGTTCATAAAAAATGTCATATGTTAAATTCTTGGTCGTTTCGCATGTTTTTAGTTTCCGGGTAAACAAAAATACGCAGTTGTAATGCCAAAATCCACGTCTTCACCAGCCTCTAAGCCTGCCACTTGGACACCACGCCATTGACACACCACTTCGGTGTGCGCCTTGTCTTATAATACTCGCCGAAATCAAAACACAAAATACAAATTCAAATTCAAGAAAAAGATAGTTATATGAAAGGACCTCGACTTCACTAATGAAAGTATATTTCAGAACAGTGAAGGAGTAAAGGAAACGAATTTATTTGGATATATGTATGTGTGTTTTTTTATTACCTATGTAAAATTCGCTGCGTTTTCTAATTACGTTATAGAACACGCAACAGCAACACTCCACATTGCATAGAGCGCACCCGTGGAGTGAATTCCGTAGGAACCTACGAAATATTTTTTTCATGTGGAAAATCTGTATAAAGCTGTATTCTCATGTTTTCGCTGTATATGTCTTTCTGACAATTTCGCGCTGTATCGACTGCCTGAAAAACTGTAGTATACAGCGAAAAACTGTACAGTTGGTCACTTTATGCATGCTCCTAACCAAGTCATCGCCTGCCGCTTTGAATAGCTCGGCGGTTAGGCCATCTGCTCCAGCGGCTTTGTTGGACTTAAGCTTAGATATAGCTATTTTCACTTCGACCAGGTCGGGTGGGCGGAATTGTTGGTCTTCATCGTCCAGGTTGAATGGTTCATTCTGCCTGACAGCGAGATTTAGTTCGTCATCAACGTTAAACAGTCTGCAGAAGTAGTTCTTCGATATCCTCAGCATCGAATGCGATTCTACTATGATGTTCCCTTGTTCGTCCTTGCAGGCTTCGGTTCGGGCTCTGTAGCCTTGGCAGGTTCTTTTTACCCTTTGGTAAAACTTCCGAACCTCATTCCTGCTGTAGCATCTCTCTATTTCCTCGATCGCGCGCTTCTCGTGCTCTTTCTTTTTTCTCCTGAGAAGCCGGTGTTCATCTCTTCTTTTCTGCGCGTAGAGCTCACGAGCAGCTCTGGTCCTTCTTTGCAGCGCCGCTTTGTATGCCTCTTGTTTCGCTGCATGTGCTTGCCGGCACTCGTCGTCGAACCAGGGGTTTCGTTGTGGTGGTCGTGTGAAACCAAGCACATCAGAGGCGGCGTCTCTGATGGCTTTTTGGCAATGTTGCCACTGGTCTTCGATGCTTGATGCTGGCTGCATAGAACCTCTTGAGAGATTGAGAGAGACTCGATCGGAGAAGGATCTGGTGACCTCTTGCGATTTTAGCCGTCCGACGTCAAACTTCCTCACAGTATTTACTTGTATTGGCGGTGTTCGGGATATCAATGTTGGGGAGTCAATGTTGGCCCCTCGGAACGTTCGGACATCCATAATACTGGAGGAGTGCCTTGCGTCGATCGCAATGTGGTCAATCTGGTTGACGGTTGATTGATCGGGAGATCTCCATGTGCCTTTATGAATATCGAGATGCGGGAACCGCGTACTTGCTATGACACCATTTCGCCCCGCCGCGAAGTCGATCAGCCTAAATCCGTTATCGGAGGTGGTGTCGTGTAGGCTGTACCTTCCGACAGTACTACCAAAGATGCCCTCTCTTCCTATCTTTGCATTAAAATCACCTAGGACAATTTTAATGTCATAGTTAGGGCACTGCTCGTATGTCTTGTCCAAGAGCTCGTAGAACCTCTCTTTGGTGTCGTCGTCTTTCTCCTCCGTGGGGGCATGGGCGCATATTAGGCTAATGTTGGCGAATTTAGCCTTGATGCGAATTGTCGTGAGGCGCTCGTTCACGCAGCTGAAACTTAAGACTTCTTGCCTAAGTCTGCCTCCAACGACGAATCCACATCCAAATAAGCGCTGTTTTTGTTGCCGATAGCAGTCGCCATAGTAAATGTCGCAGTTTTTCATTTTCTTCTTGCCCGGTCCATCCAATCGCACTTCTTGGATGGCGGTTAAGTCTGCTTTATAGCAGTTCAGGGCCTCCGCTAGCTGTTCGGCTGCACGTGGTCTGTTAAGGGACCTAACATTCCATGTGCAGATCCGAAATTCGTTGTCCTTTATTCGTTTTGTTATCGGGCAGTTACCCCGGCATACAACCGCTGTTGGACCCCTTGGACGAAAGGGGCCGGAATCCTCCGGTGTCAGTAACCCACTTCAGGGATGTTAGAGCTGCCGTTGGCCAATAAAGGGTTCATCCACCACCATCTCTGTTTCAGGACCCTGACTAGTCCTGAAAAATCCTCACTGACCTCAGCTCCAAATATGTCGAAATAGCTCAAGTAAGGTACCTGCCAAATTGACTGTTGCCGTCACCGTTGATTCAGTCTAGTGAACTCATCCGCCATACGTCCTCTTTCTTAGGGGCTCATGTAAGACTGCTGAGACTCCTTCAGTCAATTATTATTCCGACAGAGCATTATAGTGTTGCTATTTTCTTCGTGTTCAACACTAGCGCTTTTAAGTTTAGCAAGCAAGCGAGCCCAGTACCCGGTGGTTACCACGCGGAGATAAAATAAGCAGAATTGATATGTATGAAAAAGTTACAACAGCAGGGCACCGCCAAGTTGATGCCAATCAGCGCCTACCCGATTCAAACCAAAGAGGTGTATATATGTATTGCACTTTAATATTGTTCGCATTGCTTTATTTTGTGGAACTTGAAGTATATTTTTGGTCTCTATATTGCACATGCACATGTATAAAATTGTTGCACAATAATCAAAATGTGGCAGGACAATGGTATAAAATGTCATAACGGCGTTACAGAAGCTCAGTCTATTTCTTATTCTGGACAAAAAACCAACTTTTTTACTAATTTTGGCAAAAATATAATCCGAATGTTTTTTAAAATTTAACTGTTTGTTAATTATCACACCTAAATATTTTATAGACTGTACCTCCTCAATACTTTCACCACCAATGCTTAACTGAATATGATCATTCGAGTTTAATACCATACATTTAGTTTTTGACACATTTAACTTTAACTTGTTCATGCATAAATATTTTTCTAAATTATTCAAATCCTCTAAAACATTTTGGTACACATCACTAATGTTCTTATAGTCAATATAAAGTAAAGGGGGAGAGTACGATAACTTAGGCGCCAAAAATTGATAACGGTTTTTTGTAGAGGGGTTAAATATAAGCATTTTTTACTATGGGAGGGGGGGGTCTATATCGCTTCGTTTAGGCGGGAGGGGTAATTTAAAAAAAAAAAAATAAAACTTAAAATGAAAATAAAATATTAAAAATCAATGGCAACACTAACAACAAAGTACTATAGCATTTTTCATAGCTATGAATCTCTTCTAAATTGTCTATAGTGCAAATCAGCAAAATTTTGTCCATAATGTGAACTTTTAGGCCAGAGACTGTTACTGAAGAATCTTGTTGACATTGGGTAATCTAATATAATTTAAAGAAAGTTTGCATATACTCAGCCTTGCACCAAAATTCAACAGTGACCCCAAGCAGGGGGGTTGCAGTACCATTACCCATTTCAAGATGCAAGGGTAACAATTTGTACTATAAGCGTTGTGACATAAAAGTAGTATTCCATTTTCTCAAAAATTAGAAGACGTAAATCAATCTAGTTTTCAGTGTTGGATTAAGAATTGATTAAGGCAGTAAAAACTACAAACAAATTGAGTACCTTACCTATATTCTCAATATTGAAAAAATCAACATACAACATTTTTTTTTTAATTTTTTTCCTTAAATTTCAACTTTGAAAGCATTTTTTTCAAAAACTGTTAATAAAAATAAATTGGTTTACAAATAGTATGAAAGAACAGACTCTTGGCTTTCAAAAATCCTAAAGTCTTTTATTGTAGGTGTTGCCATTGTTTTTTAATATTTTATTTTCATTTTTTTTAAATTACCCCTCCCGCCTAAACGAAGCCAGATAGACCCCCCCCTCCCATAGTAAAATACGCTTGTATTTAACTCCTCTACAAATTTTTGGCACCTAAGTTATCGTACTCGTGCCAAGTAAAGTGTCGTCTGCAAATAAGGCAACTTTACACCAATTTAAAACGGAATTAATATCATTTATATATAGAAGGAAAAGATCGACCCCTAAATTAGAGCCTTGGGGTACTCCTATATCCACACTTCTTTCACATGACAGATTCTCCATAATTTACGTAATTTGTGCTCTTCCGTTTAAATATGACTCAAACCATTTGTTCTCTACCTCCCTGATGCCATACTTTTCCAGTTTGTCCAGTAGTATCCGCCTATCAATACATAGTTTCAAACGCTCTTTTGAGATCAAGGAAAATTGCGATTATTTTACTTGCGTTGTCTATTTTTTTCTTCCACTCGTGAATAGTCCATATTAATGCAGTTTCACATGAATGTCCTTTCCTAAAACCCGATTGTTGTTTTATCGCAATATTATTCTCTTTTACGTGCTTGATAAGTTGCCTAAATGCCTACTAACTACTTTCTCTAGCGTTAGTAACATATTTATAGGCCGATATCGTCCTCCAGTTATGGCGTTTTGAACTTTTGCAATAGGTACCACAATTGACGTTTTTAAAATAGTAGGAAACACACCGTCTTTCATCGAATTATTAATTATCTTTAATAGTTCAGGGCCCTATTTCACCAAACTTTTCCAAACCTTTTCACTTTGCATTTTGCAATTTTTCAAAAAATATATTTCCTGTAATATTCGTAATTTTCGCACAAAGTAAAGTGCGATGTGTTTCACTAAAAATGCAAAGTTCTCGTGACTTTGCACTTTGCGATATTTGATAACTTTTTGCAAAACGCAAAGTCTGGGTGTTTCACCAACTAAATACAGAACTTTGCATTATAATTGTGCTTTGCACATTATTTGCAAAGTAAACTCAATTTATACTGTTCTTTGGCATCGGTCGGATAATTAACGCAACCGCAAGCTTTCCAGGCCTATATAACAAACTGCTGTTCATTTTCTCTGGGTACCGTCAACGCATCCAGCTACATAAGAGAATCCTCGTTCAGCAAAGATTTGGCTCGAAAAGGCTCGGCAAATGGTGTTTGCAAGATTCATCGATTTTTGAATCCGAAACTTGGTGTACTACTCTGCAAACTGCGGCTTTACTTATTCTAAACTTATGTCCAATTTTTGACAAAACACATTCAATACTTGTCTTTGTTAAACGGAATCTTTCCAGGGTAGGAAAGTTATTTGCAAATAGATGACCCGGTGAATTTCGTACCACCTAAAATTGATTCGATTGAAACTCTTCATAAGCGAAACTCTTTCGTTTGCTTCATTGGTCCAACTGTTTTGTTATTGATAATAGCAAGAAAAACAGTTAGACTTTCGATGTTTCAGTTTATTTCGGCAACTGACTCTTAAATCTATTGTAGGTACATAGTTATATCCACAGTTATATCCACACTTCTTTCACATGACAGATTCTCCATAATTTACGTAATTTGTGCTCTTCCGTTTAAATATGACTCAAACCATTTGTTCTCTACCTCCCTGATGCCATACTTTTCCAGTTTGTCCAATAGTATCCGCCTATCAATACATAGTTTCAAACGCTCTTTTTAGATCAAGGAAAATTGCGATTATTTTACTTGCGTTGTCTATTTTTTTCTTCCACTCGTGAATAGTCCATATTAATGCAGTTTCACATGAATGTCCTTTCCTAAAACCCGATTGTTGTTTTATCGCAATATTATTCTCTTTTACGTGCTTGATTAGTTGCCTAAATGCCTACTAACTACTTTCTCTAGCGTTAGTAACATATTTATAGGCCGATATCGTCCTCCAGTTATGGCGTTTTGAACTTTTGCAATAGGTACCACAATTGACGTTTTTAAAATAGTAGGAAACACACCGTCTTTCATCGAATTATTAATTATCTTTAATAGTTCAGGGCCCTATTTCACCAAACTTTTCCAAACCTTTTCACTTTGCATTTTGCAATTTTTCAAAAAATATATTTCCTGTAATATTCGTAATTTTCGCACAAAGTAAAGTGCGATGTGTTTCACTAAAAATGCAAAGTTCTCGTGACTTTGCACTTTGCGATATTTGATAACTTTTTGCAAAACGCAAAGTCTGGGTGTTTCACCAACTAAATACAGAACTTTGCATTATAATTGTGCTTTGCACATTATTTGCAAAGTAAACTCAATTTATACTGTTCTTTGGCATCGGTCGGATAATTAACGCAACCGCAAGCTTTCCAGGCCTATATAACAAACTGCTGTTCATTTTCTCTGGGTACCGTCAACGCATCCAGCTACATAAGAGAATCCTCGTTCAGCAAAGAATTGGCTCGAAAAGGCTCGGCAAATGGTGTTTGCAAGATTCATCGATTTTTGAATCCGAAACTTGGTGTACTACTCTGCAAACTGCGGCTTTACTTATTCTAAACTTATGTCCAATTTTTAACAAAACACATTCAATACTTGTCTTTGTTAAACGGAATCTTTCCAGGGTAGGAAAGTTATTTGCAAATAGATGACCCGGTGAATTTCGTACCACCTAAAATTGATTCGATTGAAACTCTATATAAGCGAAACTCTTTCGTTTGCTTCATTGGTCCAACTGTTCTTGTTAGGGATAATAGCAAGAAAAACAGTTAGACTTTCGATGTTTCAGTTTATTTCGGCAACTGACTCTTAAATCTATTGTAGGTACATAGTTATATTACATTTGTTTCAGTTCCAATAAATTCATTTAGTACAATACAAAAACATATACTCAAATATTTGAGTGTTACCAATTTGAGCAATATTAAGTAGAATAGTGCCTACATATTAAAAGTATAGATTTGGATAATATAAATATTTCAACACAACTCCTCAAATGTATACTTTCTTAATATATTGTTTTAAATCTCAAAGAAGAATTATAGTAAGCCTAACTTTCGAGACAATGCGGTATGTTTGTTTTTATTAAGATTTTTCGTTAGTATATCCGCAATCATCTCTCCAGTTGGTACATAAGTTAATTTAATTAAATTAAGATTAAATACTTCACGTATATAATGGATTCGTATATCAATATACTTACTTCTTGCATGGTAAATAGGGTTCTTAACTAATTGTTGCGCACTCAAGTTATCGCCATTTAGTTCAGTGGGTCCTCGTATAAGTTTTGAAAAACCAAGCTCCTCTATGAATTTTCTCAAATAGACAGCTTCCTTCGATGCGGATGAGAGCGCCATATATTCAGCTTCAGTGCTGCTAAGTGCCACGGACGGTTGCTTTCGAGACTCCCATGTAATTGGTCCACCAGCAATGAAAAATACAAAGCCTGTATATGACTTCCGATCCTCGCAGCTTCCGGCCCAATCAGCATCAGCAAACCCAGTTAAGCATTCATTGGTTTTTCTGAAAGATATATTAAAACTTAAAGTATTTGCCAAGTACCTAAGAACATGCTTCGCGGCTGCCATGTGTTCTACATGCGGGTTCGTATTGAACTGCGCCAATTTGCTTATAGAGTGCAAAATATCAGGTCGGGTTGAAATTCCCAGGTACATCAACGAGCCAATTAACGATTGGTACAACTTCGGGTCCACTTTAGAGCAACTCGAACAATCTGCACACTTCTTTAGCTTGTATCCGGGGTCCAAAGGTGTGCTGCATTTTCTTGTCTCCGACATGTTATAAGTTTGTAGCAGATCGCGAACAAATTGTTGTTGGGATATGCTAATCGTCTTCTCTTTTTCATCTCTGGTTATCTCCATCCCTAGAAAATAGTCGATTGGGCCTTTATCGACTACATCGAATTCTAGACCGATGAAATACTTAATTTGATTTAAGTTTTGGTAGCTGGAACACGCAATTAAAATATCATCCACATAAACAGCTATGATATTAATGTCACTTCCTCGATTCATAATGTAGACACAGGTATCGGAAGTGCACCTGTTAAATCCAATACTGCTTAACACTTTGTCCAACTTCGCATTCCACTCTCGCCCCGCTTGCTTTAGCCCGTACAACGACTTCTTAAGTTTACATACCTTATCCGGATTATTGGGATCAATAAACTTTTCTGGCTGGAGTATGTACACATCCTCTCTTAAATCGCCGTTTAGGTATGCAGCGGCAACATCCATTTGATGTACGATTAAGTCATATTCAACTGCTATTGCCAGTAACAACCGAATTGATGAATAACGTACCACTGGTGAAAACGTCTCGTTGTAGTCAATACCAAATATTTGACTACATCCTTTTGCTACCAATCTGGATTTGTAGCGTTCAATGGCTCCAGTTTTTCCACGCTTGATATTGAAGACCCACTTTGATTTGATGGCCTTACGATTTTTAGGTAAATTTACGAGATCCCAGGTATTGTTTTCTAACAATGTGTTGTATTCCAATTGCATAGATTGCAACCACTTGTCACCATCATGTCGATTCAAGGCTTCCTCAACAGTAACTGGATTCGTAAGGGTCTCATCGGAGTTTATGAAGAAATTTGTGGAACCTAATTTTTCCCTGCGCGGGCGTAATTTCAT
Organism: Cheilosia scutellata; assembly: GCA_955612985.1. Classification (NCBI taxonomy): domain Eukaryota; kingdom Metazoa; phylum Arthropoda; class Insecta; order Diptera; family Syrphidae; genus Cheilosia; species Cheilosia scutellata. Next base: position 57,040,641 of record OY015311.1, read on the forward strand.
TGACCACTTACTTGTACAAGGTTCTGGTAGAGGGACTTCATCACCACCATCAGCATTCTTCAGAGCACCTTATTCGTGTTGGCAAGGGGTGACATCAGCACAGGGAAATTCCTCGTCACTTTCATCAGTATCAGCAAAATCGCCACCGGGTAAATCATTTTCAACACTTCCATCAGCTTCAGCAAAAACGTCATTATTGCTCGAACTCAGATCACTTCCGTTGGACTCTTCTATTTCGAATGCGTCGTTGAATAAACTTTCTGCACTAGAACTTAGGCTATCGCTTTGTTTGATAACAATGCCTTTCATATCTTCCTTCAGATCACGGGTTGTTTCGTTCGTTTCTAAAATAGAATTAATCTTTTTACATTGTGTATTCTCACCTACATGTTCCAAAAATCTAACGTCCCGGCTTTTGAATATTTTCTGTGATTTTGGCTCGTACACACGATAAGCTTTAGACTCAGACGAGTAGCCTACCATGAAACACTCCATCGCTCTTGCTCCCAGCTTCGGCTTTCCTGGACGTTTATCCAGCATAAAGGCTTTGCACCCGAAAATCTTTAGATGAGACACACTTGGTTTTTGACCACTCCAAGCTTCATATGGCGTTATATTATCTAAGCACTTGGTTGGAGACCGGTTACGTAAATATGTCGCCGTATTAATTGCTTCCGCCCAAACCGAATTTGGAAGATCTGAATTCAGAAGCATGCACCTCGCCATTTCCACTAAGGTTCTGTTGGCTCGCTCTGCAATCCCATTTTGCTGAGGTGTATACGAAACTGTCAGCTGCCTTTTTATGCCCGCACTTTCCAAAAGGCGATTAAATGCTCCACTCACATATTCTCCACCATTATCAGTCCGCAGTGTTTTTATCTTTTTAGATGTTTCAAGTTCGACTGACGCCTTGAATGATTCAAACGCATGTAAAATGTCGCTCTTACTTTGTAAGAAATACACAAATATCTTTCGACTGAAGTCGTCGATAAAGAGAGCGAAATACCGAGCACCTCCAATAGATTTTGTGCCATTAGGACCACAAATGTCACTATGTATTAGTTCCAACACCTCCCTACTGCGACCGAATGATTTGTTTGGAAACGATTTGGCACACATTTTACCCTTCAAACAGGTTTCACATTCAACGGAATCAAATACATTTTTTATATCGAGACCTCTGACCATATTTTGTTTCACTAAAGAACTTAAACTTTTTGCATTTAAATGGCCATAACGCTCATGCCATCTCACAAACTGGCTGTCAGGGCTTTTCGTGGACAACCCGAACAACTGATGATTTCCAACTCAAACAAAAACAAGTTGCCGACTTTATCGGCATGCAAAACTGTTTCTCCTTTCATATTGCGTATGACTGCGCTTCTTTCGTTGAAAACGACTGTGTGTTTTTTATCCGTGACTTTACTCATAGACAGGAAGTTAGACTGCAAACCTGGAACAAATAAAACGTATAATTGAATATTATAGTTATCTGTTTCAATCAAAACTGTGCCAATCCCTTCTGATTCGATGAAATTATCAGCTGCAAGCTCAACTCGTTCTTTATGTTCGTTCATTTGTGTAAACAGTGAACTGTCACAGCACATGTGACAGGTTGACCCGCTGTCAAGTACCCATGTTTCTCTATTTAATGTTGGTAAGTTCGCAGCATTCAACATTGCATATGATGACGTGGGCTTATTGTTTCCTGATGCACTTGTTGCGGCAACATTTGTAGCTCCACAGTCTGACGCATAATGGCCTTTCCTATTGCATTTATAACATTTTCCACGGAATGGTTTTTTATGTTGCTTGTTCCGTTGATGTTGTGCTTCATGCCGTTGTTTTGAGAAGAACGCTGCTTCACCGTTTTCGTGCACAATGTCACCTTCACGTCTCGTTCCTTCTTCGATTAACTTCGTTTTTAATGCTGACGACGATGGCAATGCGTCTCTAGACTCAATTGCAATTATGAAATTTTCATAACTTTTTGGCAGACTTGATAACATTATTATGGCTAGAAATTCGTCCTGCATTTTAATGTCGAGCTTTGTCAATTTTTCAAACAGATCAAAAAATGTATTTAGGTGATTCGACATGGATGCATTTTCTGCCATTTTTAAGTTTATCAACTGCTTGAAAAGTGTTCCTTTTCTTGCTGGTTCACTTGGGCGGTGAACTTCTTGAAGTTTTTTCCATGCTTCAGAAGAGAATTTGCAGTTTTTGACATGGAGAAGCTGCGGTGATTTTACACAAAGTAAAATTGTTGCCAATGCCTTTTCGTCTTTTCGCCTCCAAGCCGTTCTTGCTGCTGATTCTTCGGTGCCCGCAGGCAAAGGCGTCTCGCCAGAAACATAACTCCTAACTTCACTATGAATGAGAACTGATCTCATCTGCACGGCCCATCCGTCGTAGTTGTCATCAGACAGTTTATCAATTTGATATAAACCCGAACTCATCGCTTTTAATCGAACAAACAAAATCTTTACCGCGTAATAACTGGTCGACTTTCGATGTTTCAGTTTATTTCGGCAACTGACTCTTAAATCTATTGTAGGTACATAGTTATATTACATTTGTTTCAGTTCCAATAAATTCATTTAGTACAATACAAAAACATATACTCAAATATTTGAGTGTTACCAATGTGAGCAACATTAAGTAGAATAGTGCCTACATATTAACAGCGGAATTAATAAAAAAGCCCTATCCGCTCTTTAAAACATCTTTTAGCTACCATACGGATAGTGGACTTATTCGTTTGATAACTTTTATTATTCATAAATACATCTTATATCCATATTAGCTATCCACTCTTTATCACTAAACGCACGGCAGCACTGCGTCCAAACTGTACTAAACATGGTAGTAAATCTGTCATATTCCATCAGCTGACACTATCATGCTCAGAGCATTTTCGTTTGCGAATTTTAGATTCTCTCTGAAATTCTCTTCCAGCTTTTAAATTTCTCCCGTCCAATCGAACTTTTTGTTGGTATACGTGTATTTGAAATATGTGTATAGCAAGTTAACTGTGTGTGCAAGTTAACCACTCTCTATACGCCGAATTCGTTGAATTAAGTTATCCGCTCCTTAAAACATGTCAGTGAAAGCTAAGATATGTTTATAAATAATATTTACGACTTAAAAGATGTTTTAGAGCTAATTCGCCACTATGCGGTATTTATTAATACGGGGGTAAAAGTATAGATTTGGATAATATAAATATTTCAACAGTTCTTGAGTTTTTGCGTGACTAAAGCACATCAATTGATTTTTATATAATTAAGACTGTACGAGAAAAAATCCGGAAACATTTGCGCGGTCTGACAATACTGAATCGCAGTACCGTTAAATTTTGATGCTTTTATACTCATTATAAATAAATAAATCAATAATATTATAAGTTATTTGATCTTAAGGCCGTGTGTTAACTGATATAAATAATATTATCTTCGGATAATCGGATATCGTGGTGGAAAACAAATCTTCAGCTGTCAACAATTTATCCATCACCAGGAGCAAGATAAATAAATTATCCCAGGCCATAGGCTAATTTTTGACATTTTCTTTTACTTGCGTTTTGCTAGAATATTCAAGAGGAAACAACACTGAATTTCAATAAATTAGCGTACCATTCGATAAATCTCTGTTTTTTAAGATTGGAGTTTTGTTAACTTCTTTCCAGCACTTCATAAGTGTCAAAAAATTAACCGAAGATAATTATTCAGTGCGGCCTAACAGAGTGTAGAAATAGTAGTTTAAAAAAATGTTAAGCATAATCCGTTTCTTTCAAACGGAAATAATTTCCGCTTTGCAAATTTCGTTTCGAAAAAAAAAAATAAATAGGCGGCGCAACAGGCGGTAGACACCCAAGGCCTAGCTTCTCGCAACCATTCGTTTTGTGTGAGTTTCTATTTTTCAAACGAATGGAAGGGACCTACAATTTTATGCCGAGTCCGAACGGCTAAATTGAGAAGCTTTTTCAGGACAGTCATACTCTCGGATGTTCGCGAGAGGTGGCGCATTAGAAAAAACCTTAAGATGTAATTTGTGTTTTTCCGGGGATCGAACCTGGGATCCCTCGCACAGTAGTCCAACACACTAACCACTGCGCTACTGCGCCCACCACTTGCTGGAACTAAGATAAAATAGTAATCCATTTGATCTTCCTAATGTGCTTTTTACTCAGCTCTTTAGATTCGATAAGGTGTATGCTAGAATTATAATGAACAAATTGGAACAATTTACAAAACACGAATACAACCATTTCATTTCAAATGCAGGTAAATTATATTTCTAATGATGACGATGTAAAGTTGGATATTTATTTCAAGTTTCTCGCAACACTACATTTTTACGGATACAGTTCATATCAGGCATCAATAGGAACACATTTTTGGTTTATCGCAGCCCAGTAGGGTAAATGTGTCAACAGTGGATCAGTGTACACAGTGAATCACTTGCTCTCATAATGGCTCTTTTTATTTTAAAATGAATCTGGAAATGAGAAAAGAACACATTTTCACTTCCCCTAGCAACAAACCATAAGTCTAATTGTTTTATTTTTGATTTTTGAACTTATTAAAAAAGTGTGTATTGCAGCTTCATTTGAGTTTAATATTTGTACTTTTGCTTATATAGACTTAATAATTTTTCTCAATTTGTTTACTTTGGTGAAATATTTTATAAATTATTAATATGTTTTTATGAAATCACAACACAGTACACAGTGAATCAATTGAAGGTGGTACACAGTGAATCAATGATCCTTATATCATAAATATCTTATTTTGTTTTTACACAGCTATTTGTTTTAATTTACCCCTAGGCACACCTCCAGTTACTTTGGGTTTGGCTACACCGAGTTTATGGATGAACTCGGAACTTTTTCAAGAAGTGATGAGGCATTTTATTAAGCATGAGGCATTTTATTTTATTCTATTTTATTATTTTCTTTTGTTTATCCCTAAATAATATATGGATTAATAAATATAAATATATAATGAAAAAAACGTATATTTTTACTGAATAAATGGATTTTAAATCCCTGTTTCACTGTGTACCATGCACTGATTCACTGTGTACACATGGGAAGGGTAATTTCAAATAGTTTTTTCACTATCTCAGCATTAATAAAGCTTTGAGATTTTGTGCTTAAAACGAAGATAAAACATTGAAAAAGCTGTGGAAAAAATATCATGGCTATACTATTATAAATGAGAGCTCAACGGCGTAAAAAGTAAAAATTGATCCACTGTTGACACCTTTACCCTACATCGAGATCGATTCAGTTGGTTACTAATTTGAAATAGAGTTTTCTAATTGGATTTTGCTCCATGTAAGAGCCTTGTCGTGGTTTTTTGTTGTCTTTTTCCTAAAAAGATGTTCCAGTATTTATTACACAATTATTTAGTTTGTAATAATTCAAAACATACTCTTTTAAGACAGCATTTGAATGTGTTTTTTTGCACAAATTTGATCAGGTGCCTACCGTCTATGTATAAAAAAAAACTCTGCGGTTTGTTTTGACAGCTTCGTAACAGATTTTCAAGTTTCGAACTTCCATAACAGATTTTCATAAAAGTTCGAAACCCTGAATACGATTTATAAAAGATATTTTATGGTCGAGATCTTTTACGATTCATAACAGAATAAAAGAATTTGCCGAATAGGCCTAATTGTTATACAGGACTCTAAACGCTTCTTTATAATCTGGAGTTTGAAACGCATGGGAACTCATTATATTCTGCCAAAAAATATTCAGATTTTCTTATATCCGATGTCACACGGGTTTCCGATAATAAAAGGATGTCAATCGTAGTTTTTGTCTGACAAAAAATGGCTTTTACTACAACTTCTGTTGATCGTACGTAAAAAAGCTGCTTAACATAATTTTTAGCAAATTTATCAAGGATAAAAATTTCATAAAAAAAAATTTAAATTTATAAGGTCAAAATTTTGAGAAAAAGGCATTTTAAGTAAAAAAATGTAGGAAACAACTAATTTTCAAAATTTTGTGTTTAAGGAGACATAACTTTTTTGTAGCTGCCCAGATGTAACCGAAGTGCTTTAGACTTGTATGCGCTACTTAGCGCCACTTGCACCAAATCATTGGATATCTAAATAAAATTCTGAATAGCTAACCAAAGATAAACCAATAAATAGTTACTTCCCGTCTGTGTTTTGCACAATTGCAAAATTATGCCTGGATAAGTAACCTTTGATTATTTTAAATTTGACAATACTACCAATATTAAAAAAAAAAATAAATAGGCGGCGCAACAGGCGGTAGAAACCCAAGGCCTAGCTTCTCGCAACCATTCGTTTTGTGTGAGTTTCTATTTTTTTTTTTTTGGAACGAATGGAAGGGACCTACAATTTTATGCCGATTCCGAACGGCTGAATTGAGAAGCTTTTTCAGGACAGTCATACTCTCGGATGTTTGTCAGTCGTTCGCGAGAGGTGGCGCAGTAGAAAAAACCTTAAGATGTAATTTGTGTTTTTCCGGGGATCGAACCTGGGATCCCTCGCACAGTAGTCCAGCACACTAACCACTGCGCTATTGCGCCCACTATTAGAAACGCCAAAAATACATTTAACTGTCAAATAAAAGCTACAGACCTAGGTAAATAAACACATGAAATGGATGAAGTTAACAGATACATAATACATATTCCAATAGGCGCTCTAGGGATCCAAATTTTACGACGCACCGCTGAAAATGTATTGTTGCTTTCCATAGTTAAATCATACATACAACAACGTCATAGAAAAAAAAAACCGATGGAGCAACAATAAAAGAAAACAATGAAACTCCAATTAACTTCAATGTCTTCCAGCAAGCGCAAAGTAGTATATTTTGTTAATAGAAATCTTGGAATAAAATCCCCATCTCCCAGAGTAAGTATCGAGTATTCCTCGATTATAAAAAAATTTTTGTTTTACTATTTGAATTTGACGTTTGGGCTCGACTATCCAGCCTTTCGAGACTGGATAAATATTTTATGAATTTATAAATGGATAGATAAATAAGTGTAGACCTGCAACCCAATTTTTACCTAATCAACGGAATAGAGCTAAACAGTAGAGATGAGCAAAAAATAGCAACCTGCTAATTTTTCACTGCTAATGAAAATTCGCATTCGCAACCTGCTATCAACTTATAAATAAACTGCTATTGCTAAATGCTATTGTCTCGCTTCTATCTCTGAGTCACATACTCACATCCCATTCACAACTCTCACAGTCACAATGACAATCACAACACAACTTAATTTGTTCATGCATTCCCGTTCCCGCATTACACACACAAACAAAAAAAGTATGTTTGGCTGAGTGGACTGAGTCACTCTCTCACTCAATCCCAAGCAAACGGCTAAGAGAAATGAGACTATAAAAGTATAAAACTAAACTACCCTCTTTGTAGGTAATGTGCGAAGCGAACGTCACATAGCATTTTACATATCGCAATCGCAAATCGCAATCGCAGTTGCAGTCGCAGTTGGTTGGAACTTGGAAAGTTGGTTGGTTGTATGCTGTGCTGCTATTGCTAAGGCTAACTGCTATTAGCAGTAAGGTGGCAATTTGCCAAGTTGCTATTGTGGGAGAGAGGGAAGATATTGCGATCGCATTCGCAATCGCAACGTTGGGAACGAGCGGAACAATGTGATATAGGTAGCAATAGCTACCTAGTAGGTAATGTGCGAAGCGAACGTCACATAGCATTTTACATATCGCAATCGCAAATCGCAATCGCAGTTGCAGTCGCAGTTGGTTGGAACTTGGAAAGTTGGTTGGTTGGATGCTGTGCTGCTATTGCTAAGGCTAACTGCTATTAGCAGTAAGGTGGCAATTTGCCAAGTTGCTATTGTGGGAGAGAAGGAAGATATTGCGATAGCATTCGCAATCGCAACATTGGGAACGAGCGCAACAATGTGATATAGGTAGCAATAGCAACGGGGTATTAAGTTGCGATTTGTGGTAGAAGTAATTTTAAAACGTTGGCTATCGGTCGGTTAAGCTATTAAGTTTCGCATTGGGAGTTAGATAGTTTAAATATACATTGTATAACTATTTACAGAAAAATGTAGCTCGTTTTTGTGCCTATAAATTTATATATAAAATAAAAAAAAAAATGTAAAACAAAGATGCCAGCCGAAGAAAAATAAGCATCATATGGAATTTTTTTTTACAGAAATAGACGAAATATGTATACGTAAAATGTAATTTATGCCGATCGAAATGTTCGATCATTTACCTACAAAGGATTTAAAGAAATTAGTTTCTCTATGATAACGTCATATAAATTGAAAAGTAGACATATGTTTATAGAAGGCCAATACGCACTATGTATGAAATAAAATGCATAGTAGGTACTTAACCTACTTCACAAAGGGCCTTACCAATAATCACTTTTAGTCTTCAAATTAAATATTTTGACGGTCACAATGGATAATTTTATATGGAAATTTTCACCATTGTGACTTCGTAAAAGTTAGCTTGGACTCTAAAAATGATTATTAGTACCGCGGATAGTCTATAATATGACGTCATTTCGAAATCGCATTCGCAGTTTACATTAGCAGTTTAAATTCACTGTGAATAAGAAATCGCATTCACAGTTATAACTGCGAATGCAAAATAGCAACTTAGCTCATCTCTACTAAACAGTGAATAAAAGAATAAATACTGCTGTCAAATGAGCTTGGTGCAAGTGGCCCTTAATTGTCTTTTTTTTAACCTATAATAGTTTAGAAGTAATAGAGTTTTAAGTGGTAACACCTCCAAATTAGAGGTCACCTACTCACGTAACTAGTTGCTCTATTTCCGCTAAATTACTTAAAACACTTTGCGCATTTAGGTAAACGACCTTTATGGATTTTGATTGCTAATAAAACACTTGTCCTTTCAGCAGAAACTTTTCGTGTATATAGTTCACAATTATGATCAAACACATTGTAACCTGTGTTTAAATTTAAGCCATAGTTCTTATTGGCCAGCAAACAATTTACACATTTTGGTATCTCATTTTTATTTAGTTCACATTCAGCAGCCCTATGTTCACCTGCACATGCACAATGTGAACATGCATTAATTATAAAAATTAATTTTTTTTTTATAATTAATTAAAAATGTGAACATGCTTGTTTACGTTTGCATTCAGTAGATTTGTGGTTAAAACCTAATAGTCCGGGAGCCAGCGACACTAATTTTTGTAAGATTTTCGTAGGGATGATTTTATTTTTTTCGTGTAATATTTACGCTTGACAAACATAATATCGATGCCTGCAGGCTCACCACTGGGACAACGATTTACAGTAAATTTTTAAAGTCGCAAAAAAACCGAAAAATTGTCTAAGTTTCGTATAGATGAAACCTTAAAAAAATGTTAATTTACATTGCGTTGAGGTAAAAAAACGATGCCTGCCACCTGTACAGTGGGACAAAGTACTCCTGCCGCTGACTTAAAGTTGCAAAAAAAACGAAAAATTTGTCTAAGTTTCGTATAGATGAAACCTTAAAAAAATGTTAATTTACATTGCGTTGAGGTAAAAAAACGATGCCTGCCACCTGTATAGTGGGACAAAGTACTCCTGCCGCTGACTTAAAGTTGCAAACCCCCATAGTGTATTATAGTTCAATTAAGTTCTGTTTTTGGATGAAAACCTCGGGAAACCACAATGTTTCAATTGAATTCCATAGATTTTTAGACAAAGATAACGCGAAAAATAGGCACCGCTTTCAAAAAGCTATGCATCGCCATAAAAAGGGGGCCAAATGAGGAAAAAACCATATTTTATAAGTTTTTTCTTTATATTTTGTATGGGAGATTCCAGAAATACTTAACCGACATAGCCCATTTTCAATACCAACCTGAAGACGGTAAAAAAAGTCCTCTCACAAAATTTCATTCACCTAAGTCGATTCGTTTGGAAGCTAAGGTGTTTTCAACGGACAGAGAGATACATGGGTCGATTATTGACTTTGTATGAGAGGTAACAGAACTACTTGACCGACATTGACCATTTTTAATACCAACCTCAGGACTGTTAAAAGAAGACATTTCGCAAAATTGCATTCACCTAAGTCGATTCGTTTGGAAGCTAAGGTGTTTTCAACAGACAGAGAGACAAATGGGTCTAATAGTGGTTTTGTATGGCAGGTACCAGAACTACTTGACCGACATGGACCATTTTTAATACCAACCTCAGGACTGTTAAAAGAAGACATTTCGCAAAATTGCATTCACCTAAGTCGATTCGTTTGGAAGCTAAGGTGTTTTCAACAGACAGAGAGACAAATGGGTCTAATAGTGGTTTTGTATGGCAGGTACCAGAACTACTTGACCGACATGGACCATTTTTAATACCAACCTCAGGACTGTTAAAAGAAGACATTTCGCAAAATTTCATTCACCTAAGTCGATTCATTTGGAAGCTAAGGTGTTTTCAACAGACAGAGAGACAAATGGGTCTAATAGTGGTTTTGTATGGCAGGTACCAGAACTACCTGACCGACATTGACCATTTTTAATACCAACCTCAGGACCCTAAAAAGAAGACATTTCGCAAAATTTCATTCACCTAAGTCGATTCGTTTGGACGCTATCCTGATTTCAACAGACAGACAGACAGACGGACATGGTTAAATCGATTCAGAATGTGATCCTGATTCAGAATATACAGGGTGTCCCAGTTAAGAAGGACAGTCCTTTAAGGGAAGATTCCTGAAGTTATGCCGAACAAAAAATTGTATGGTAGGGGGGGGGGGTCTATTTTCATCGTATTTCCCATTATAGCCCATCAATGTAGGACCTCTAATTTGGAGGTGTTACGACTAAAAATGCTATAACTTCTAAACTATTATAGGTACAAAAATAGTTTTGTACATTTTGAAAAGACAATTTAGTAGCGCATACAAGTCTTCGGCTACATCTGGACAGCTACAAAAAAGTTCTGTCTCCTTAAACTCAAAACTTTGAGAATTGTTGTTACAATTTTTTACTTAAAATGCCTTTTTCTCAAAAGTTTGACTTTATAAATTTTCATTTTTTTATGAAATTTTTATCCTTGAGAAATTTTCAAAAAATTATGTTAAGCAACTTTTTTACGTACGATCAACAGAAGTTATAGTAAAAGCCACTTTTTGTCAGACAAAAATGGTAAAAAAGACTAGATATTTCTCTTTTTCTTTGATAGCAAGATCTAGTCTTTTTATACCCTCCACAGGAAGGTATATTCACTTTGTCATTACATTTGTAACGCCGAGAAAGATTCACCGGAGACCCTATAAAGTATATATATTCTGAATCAGGATCACATTCTGAATCGATTTAACCATGTCCGTCTGTCTGTCTGTCTGTCTGTCTGTTGAAATCAGGATAGCGTCCAAACGAATCGACTTAGGTGAATGAAATTTTGCGAAATGTCTTCTTTTTAGGGTCCTGAGGTTGGTATTAAAAATGGTCTATGTCGGTCAGGTAGTTCTGGTACCTGCCATACAAAACCACTATTAGGCCCATTTGTCTCTCTGTCTGTTGAAAACACCTTAGCTTCCAAACGGAATCGACTTAGGTGAATGCAATTTTGCGAAATGTCTTCTTTTAACAGTCCTGAGGTTGGTATTAAAAATGGTCAATGTCGGTCAAGTAGTTCTGTTACCTCTCATACAAAGTCAATAATCGACCCATGTATCTCTCTGTCCGTTGAAAACACCTTAGCTTCCAAACGAATCGACTTAAGTGAATGAAATTTTGCGAAATGTCTTCTTTTAACAGTCCTGAGGTTGGTATTAAAAATGGTCCATGTCGGTCAAGTAGTTCTGGTACCTGCCATACAAAACCACTATTAGACCCATTTGTCTCTCTGTCTGTTGAAAACACCTTAGCTTCCAAACGAATCGACTTAGGTGAATACAATTTTGCGAAATGTCTTCTTTTAACAGTCCTGAGGTTGGTATTAAAAATGGTCCATGTCGGTCAAGTAGTTCTGTTACCTCTCATACAAAGTCAATAATCGACCCATGTATCTCTCTGTCTGTTGAAAACACCTTAGCTTCCAAACGAATCGACTTAGGTGAATGAAATTTTGTGAGAGGACTTTTTTACCGTCTTCAGGTTGGTATTGAAAATGGGCTATGTCGGTTAAGTATTTCTGGAATCTCCCATACAAAATATAAAGAAAAAACTTATAAAATATGGTTTTTTCCTCATTTGGCCCCCTTTTTATGGCGATGCATAGCTTTTTGAAAGCGGTGCCTATTTTTCGCGTTATCTTTGTCTAAAAATCTATGGAATTCAATTGAAACATTGTGGTTTCCCGAGGTTTTCATCCAAAAACAGAACTTAATTGAACTATAATACACTATGGGGGTTTGCAACTTTAAGTCAGCGGCAGGAGTACTTTGTCCCACTATACAGGTGGCAGGCATCGTTTTTTTACCTCAACGCAATGTAAATTAAAATTTTTTTAAGGTTTCATCTATACGAAACTTAGACAAATTTTTCGTTTTTTTTGCAACTTTAAGTCAGCGGCAGGAGTACTTTGTCCCACTGTACAGGTGGCAGGCATCGTTTTTTTACCTCAACGCAATGTAAATTAACATTTTTTTAAGGTTTCATCTATACGAAACTTAGACAATTTTTCGGTTTTTTTTGCGACTTTAAAAATTTATTGTAAGTCGTTGTCCCACTGTTGAGATGGCAGGCATCGATTTTGTTAATTATTAATGTTATTATAACAGAAAAAAAAATAATCCAAGTCTACGAAACTTAGACATCGAAAAATGTCGCTGGCTCCCGGACTATAAACACTTATAACACCTTCTAATAAAATCTGTTTCCAAGACTCTCACCCCTATTGCGAAGATCAACTATCAATCGGTTGACGATTGACAAAATTTATCAATTAAGATTGATATTGGTATTGCGAAATACGATTGATAAAAATGTAAGCTATTGTGAACATAACGCAAAAAATAAAGTTATTGTGAATGAAAACTCAATTTTGACAGTTCTAAAATATTTTTAATTTGAAGAGTGATTGTTACAACTTTTAAACAAATTATTTAAACAATATACACAAATAATTACCAGTGTTACAAATCTGCGATTGTGCAATTTATTGAAAAACATGTCATCAGTGGAATTACTTTTTGATGATGATGAAGGCGAGACAAATTACGCGGAGTTTGCGAGATGCATCTAATCTTTGGAACTGGAAAACCGAAGGTAGGATTGAAATTTCCAAGGAATAAAATTTGGCTTATTCTGTCATGTTGTCATAACAGTGTTTTTGAATAGAAGTCTGATCTTCTAAGAGTGTCATGCGATTCTATTGATATGCTTCGAGGTGTTGAGGTGTTGTTTGTTCTGCTCTTTGGATGTCATAATTTGGGGATCTTCGCTGACTGGAGCTTGGTATTAGCGCTGCATCTGGCTCGTTCAACCTTCAGTTTCAACCCGAATTCATTACGCAAGTATTCAATTCAGATACGAATCACAGCCTCTTCCATATCATTAATCTGCTGACATTGGTTTGGGCCACCACCAGTCGCAGATATTTCGAATTTATTTTCAACCTTTTTCTTTTTTGTTTTGCGTTTCAGGTCGATCCATACCTAAACAAATGTAGAAATTTAAATTGATCATAAAGTTATTGGAAATGTTGTACAAGGTACCCTTTGCCATTTCTGCCAATCTCGCAAATTGTCCCCACTTCGCCTGCGCACCAGTTTTGGAAATAAACCCTTTCGCGGTATCAAGATTCTGCTCCATAAAATCAATAGATTAACTTAATAGATTAAGTTGCCTTTTATCACTAACTATTTTAGCTCTTCAAAAATAACAATTAAAAACGTTGATCTTCAACAATTTTAAAAATACTACATTTCTCGTCGTCTTTATCAACACCGAAATTCCGATTGATTGAAAAATTGACAGATACCAATAAAATTGTTCACGATTGACAATCACAATACCGTTTTGTCAACCGACTATCGCTAATTGATGCACGTTCACAATCGATCAACACTTCATTGACAATTGATCGTCGCAATACCATTTCAAGAAATTGGTTGATAAGTATCAACTATCAATTGGTAGTTGATCTTCGCAATAGGCCTGTCTGTCTTCCCCAGCCCACTCTCAAATTTCCACTTTCCATCACTTTCTTAAATGCTTCAAGTTTAACTTCAATTACAGCAATGTACTTAGCAAATTATTGTATTTCTTTTCATACAACACTTTAATAATTTTTCATGTTGTAGGAAACTATTATTTTCTTTGATTTGCATGATTAATTCATCACTTCTTAGTTAGCCCAAATATTTTAGTTCTAAAATTTTTGCTTTTAGGTAAATGGATTTCATATTTGTCACCCATTTCCTTTTCAAAATTGATCTTTAGCTTTTGGATAAATTGGACATCCTCACATGATACAACTTTGTGATACAACCATTGTGAGGTTAGCAATGAACACCATGATTTTGTCGACCTCGGGTTGATTGAAATTGATAAAAAGCGTTGATGGAATTCGTTGAACTTGGATTGAGCGCCGACAAAGTTTTTGGCGTTGTCGCAATAAAGGCGGTATTCCACGTCTCTATAAATATATCTATATATCTCTACATATGTAGATATATTATAGCTATATTTATAAATCTCCTAACACATAAAAGAAAGTTATTAGTTGACAAAGTACTGAGGAACCTATAGCGAATGTGTTATCAGCGATGTGAAATAGGCTTCGTATAGCGAAAAATGGAGCAGCTGACATTCCATATGTCAGAGTCTTAAGCTGAAAGGTCTTAAGTTGTTCTTCAATGTTTTTTCTCCAGACGATGAGCTGAAAAGTTTGATCGCGTTCAAGTGAAATAAATCTTCATCGGGCAGATTCGAATGACTTCCCTTAAATGATAGTCCAACTCGTAAGCTACCATTATCCTGTACGACAACGTTTTCTAAAAAATGTTTTTTGAACTTGAACTCTTCTTCTGAGTAAGTTAAGTTACCGAAGGTTCTTTTATCTTCTCGATTTCCCAAAATCTCTGAAGAATCCAGTCTATCTGAGCATCTACAATCCATCCAAATACAGTGTTTACTAATCACGGCAGGCCTTCGCCTAACGAAATCTTCCCACCTAGTAGGAGATAAAAGAATACATACTTATATGCTGAGTAGCAAATGTATCCGTTGTAGAATAATGAAGTGTGGGTCTGCAAGTTGTATTTCTTCAGGTATCTTCCAGGTTGCGGTGTCTATGTTCTCTCCCAGGATGCTCGGATGATAGATGATCTTAGTAATCGAAAAATTGGCGGACCACTCAAATTCACGAGACTTGATCGTAGCAAAAACGGAATGTTTTAGTTTTGTGCGGATGTCTGAAATGCCAGAAACCTCTTGGTTGTTATGGATCCATTTTAACTGAAGTCGTTTGGCTGCATCTACCGTTATAAAATTGAGTTCCGAGCAGGAATCGAGAAGTGCGCGCACAGGTTGAAATAAACCAAATTTGTCTTTGATGAGTATCAGGGCAGTTGGGATGATTGCTGTTTTATATGAGCGTGTTATCAATGATACCGGTATGTGTGGCAAAGCAGATTGATGTTGGGAAGTGGAAGGCAATAGAGAAGAAAGATTCGGAGTATCAAGATTCAAAGACGGAGCTGAACTGACGTACAAATGTAAATGAGTGTGATGAGAAAAATTGCACACTTTGCACATTGACATTGATTGACACTTGGAAACGGTGTGGCCCGCATGCAGTTAATACATAATGCAGATTTTCTTACGAAGTCGAAACGTTGAGAAACTGTTTCTGCATTTTGGCAAAAGGCACAGTTTGCCTTTGCGTTGACGTATGAATGAGATGATCTGTTAGAATTTCATTTCGGTTTTGGCTTACTTTCTCGTTTTAAATTCCTCTCCATAGATTTGCTACTACTACTACTTTCTAAAAATTGACAGCGGCGGTAAAAATTTGTATAACAGTCTTCCCATAATGGCATTTTTATTAGCATAGCGATTCCTCTCAGTTAGCTAGAATAGAATAGAAAATAGAATAAATAAATTCTTTGAAATACATTTTATACGCAAAAAAAGGTACAACGCTTGACGAGGTTAAAGTAATTATGAAGATTAATAATTGCAATGATCAATGACATACTGAATAACAAAACTACCTATTTACAAATCATATTTTCCTACACACAACACAATACTCCCATACAAAAAAGAGTGTTAACTTGAGAGTGGAAAGTAGAGTGTAATGTGTAGGCAAGAAGGCAAGCAGGTAAGGTAGGTACATTTTGTGCGTTCCTTTTTTTTTACTCTCGTATGTTTGTTTCTCTTTCTAGGGAAATTACAGTAATATAAGAATGCGTCTGACTTATGTGGTTATTTGGTTTAGTGCGAAATTATTTAATTTTATCTATCTATATACAAATATAAAAATGAAGGTTCCGACTCACTGATCATCAACGCCCAGCCCAAACCCTTTGCTCGAGAAAGCTGAAATTTCGCACAGAGGTTTCCTTTATGATGTATACAAGCACTAAGGAACGATTTTTCGAAATTCAACCCCTAAAGGGGTAAAAGGGGGGAGTCAAAATTTGTATGAGAAAATTTTTAGTTTTCATCCGATTGACTTCAAACTCGGTTTGTGTAGTATATTATAAGAAATAAAGATAATCAATCTTTCCGATTTTGGAAATTTTTCTTGAGGCCCGAGGTATTGGTGATGACCCCTTTAAAGGGGGCCCTTTTTTTAACTCACGAACCGTTATTGATCGGATAATTATCGGAACACAAGGCCCCGACCCATAGAATCCGTCGCATCAGTTGCGGCAACGTTTTACTTTCTACTTTTCTGTCAGTCGCATCCGTTGACAGTTGGCACAGCGTGAGAGGTGGAAATATTGAGATAAAGAGAGAAACTGTCAAATGCTGCAGAAAACAACGTATGCTGTCGACGTATGCGACGGATTCTATGGTACTCTTTATACCTGTTGAAAATGTCAGGGATTAGCCTTTGTCATTTTCGAAGAGTGCGTTCATATAATCAAGAAAAATTAAGACATGATTATCATAAGGTTCGATAACAGCCAGCGGCCCAGCGACGAGCGTGGCTCCGATTTAAGGCCAGTCTCCCAAAGGAAACTCAGCCACCAAAAATGCAGAATATTGACCGAGATAAATTTCTATAGCGGTAAAGCGATAAGCCTGGTTCCGATTTAAAGCCAGTCTCCCAAAGGAAACTCAGCCACCAAAAATTCAGAATATTGACTGAGATCAATTTCTATAGTGGGAGCCTTACCTGGTACACGGGATTGGTACTAACAACAGTAGATAAGTCTCCCCGAATGGCAATTTCATTCGGGTACTCATGCAATTTCCTACAATGGGATAGTTTGGCATATAAGTGACGAATGAAAATTTCTTGTCACGATTTGAAAAAATATTAAAGAGAAATTTCATCAAAAAGAGGATATTTTTTATATTGCTGAAAGGAAGAAAGAAAAAGCGGTAAAAGGTTAACGGATGATCAAAACCTACAGTCCATTTTTTCACTAGTAGTCTAAGAGCCCGCAGTAAATTTTGGACGTGAAAGGCAACCGAATGAATTTTACATAAATACGTTGCTCTGATGCCCAAGATTTCAAATATGCCCGTCTGGCAGCGCTTAATGGCAGCTAAAGCATGCAACTGCATATTAAAAATGCGCTATGATTCACAAAAGGAATAAATTGGTGCAACCGCTTGAATCTACTACCAAATAATAGAGAATGGTCCCCTCAGTACAAATACATGTATCCAACACGTTTTAGGTGTCGCCAAAGCCCTGCCAGACGCAGTGGAAATGCATTAAAAATTCCAATTTTGAATAATTAATGCAACCACTTAATTTTTATTTTAGAATTTAGAAAAAAACTCCTTGATAACGAATATATAAGTCCAAGACCGCATCCAAAGGTTAGAGATCCGCTAAAAATGCCCTCTTTATATCTACACAAAAAATCGCAACTGAACATTAAATAATTGACGCAGCCACACAAAATTTCTTTTAAGCGTAGACTGAAACACTAGAAACATAACTGCATAAGTCCAAGACGTTTCATTTGTCGCCAAGTCCTTGCCAGACGCATCCAAAGGTTAGAAATTCGCTAAAAATGCCCTATATATACCCAAAAACTAACGGATGCGTCTGGCAAGGACGTGGCGACAAATGAAACGTCTTGGACTTATGCAGTTATGTTTCTGGTGTTTCAGTCTATGCTTAGGAGAGATTTTGTGTGGTTGCGTTAATTATTTAATGTTCAGTTGTTAGTTTTTGGGTATATATTAGGGTGTGTCACTTTAGTATGGCGAAAAAAAAAGTTGTTAATTGTTTAATCTAATACCTGCCAAAAGTTGAATTGGGATCTTAGGCTTCAGAATATATAAAAAAAGTTGCGATTTTTATGAACTTTTGGCTCCCTCAAACCAGCTGAAGTTTCAGAAAAAATGTTTTTTAGTACTTAGTTGGTTTATTGTTCAGATAAGGTTTAATGTCAATTTTTGTAAAAAAAATAATTGAAATCGTTAAACATAAATTGCTTTTAGGAAATAAAATGAAAAACATAGATATAGCTTAATGCATTTATTATTTATTATTACTAGCTGTAGCTACCCAGCTTTGCCCGTACAAAGGAATTGCCTATGACGACAATCTACATCAATGTTTTAAATTTAAAACTTTAGCTCCCACGAGTGTCGAGCAATAACGGTTGCAGTTTCTTATTGGAAGTGCCACGCCCCTTTTCTCGATCCCGCCTATAGTACATATTTTTCAATACTTTCTAAAGGCAATAAACCTCTATTTACCAAATTTCAAAGCTAAAGCTGCCGCAAATGTCAAGATATAGTGTAATTTTAAGATTTTGGTGTTCAGCGCCATCTATCGGAAAACTCGAAAACGTTTGATCAGCGTGTACTTTTCTTTTCCTAACCGATTATAGGTCTGTTTTATTGGCAATCTATCTTAGTGAAGTAAAGTAAAGTAGAATCTTCAGCACGCCATTACAACAACTATAATAGAGTCTCGAAAGTGTCAAACAGCGTGTAGTTGTTGTAATTGCGTGTTAAAGATTCTACTTTACTTTACTTCCCTGAGATAGATTGCCAATAAAACAGTCCTATTGTGTAAGTTTCAGCTTAATCGACCGATTACTTTTCGAAATATCGGTAAAAAGCGTTTGCAATGTTTTTTTTTTGTATGGGAGATGCCACGCCCCTTTGTCCAATTTTGACCAAACTTCACAGACAAAAAACTCCCGGATGAACCCTTCAGATGGTCTGCAAATTTGAGCTAAATTGGTTCAGTTGTTTTCGAGATATAAGATTTTGTATGTTTTTGTTATGGGAGGTGCCACGCCTCTTTGCCCAATTTGTTTCCCTATCTTCTTCTTTGGGCCAATACAAATCCATCAAGCTCAAAATCGTGAAAATCGAACGATCCGTTCTCGAGTTATGAGTGCACACACGGACGGCTGTTTCTTTTATATTTTAAAAGAGATTGTATTACTCGAAATGCGTTTACCGGTGTACAGAACGAGTGGTTGTAAAATATATTTTTATCTTTAAATGTGTCGGTATTTGTCAAACAGTATACAATTAATGCGTTTACATTATTTGAGCAGGGCTTAACTTTAGTTTTGGATATAGATTTTAAAAAAATATAGCGCTCCAATAGCATATTGCCTAACAATTTTTTCGGAATTTCAAGGCCATTGAGGGAGCCAAAAGTACTAACCAAAATAAAAACTATAAATGTAGTTTTTCATTTAACTCAGCAATGCAACTTCTGAAAACTATTAGACATTAAAATTCTAAAGTTCAAAAATATGACACACCCTAGTATATATAGGGCATTTTTAGCGAATTTCTAACCTTTGGATGTGTCTGGCAAGGACTTGCCGACAAATGAAACGTCTTGGACTTATGCAGTTATGTTTCTAGTGTTTCAGTCTACGCTTAGAAGAAATTTTGTGTGGTTGCGTCAATTATTTACTGATGTTCAGTTGCGATTTTTTGTGTAGATATAAATAGGGCATTTTTAGCGGATCTCTAACCTTTGGATGCGTCTGGCAAGGACTTGGCGACACGTGAAACGTCTTGGATTTATATATTCGTTATCAAGGAGAAATCTTGGGCATCAGAGCAACGTATTTATGTAAAATTCATCCGGTTGCCTTTCACGTCCAAAATTTACTGCGGGCTCTCGGTCTATAGGGTTATCGAACATGGTCCTAACGAACCGGATGGAATTAGCTGATCTATGGATGATGCGGATACCGCTTTCGATAAGAAAATTTGCATAAGCTGTTGCTTTTTTTTACATCCATGGAATTTTTAGCACGAACATTCGGGCCAGAAATAAGCGTTTCCACGTCGGAAATGAACCGAAGAAATTGGATGATGACGCAGTTTTTGATCGGTCAAATACGAGTTTGATGAATGATGATATTATCACGCACGGGAATTGTTCCGAATGCAGTAAAAGTTAAGAAAGCAGGTATGTACTTGAGTATAAATGCAGAATGGCGTATTGATCACATTATGCGTGGCCATAACGAGTTAGCAGAAAGGCTTATAGGTCACATCATGTGTGACCACAACCAGTTATGTAGAATGGCTTATGAGTCACATAATGCGTGGCCATAACGAGATTAGTTTAAGCTGTAAGTGCAGGTACGCAAGTACAAAGCAGAAAACGTCATGGTCAGCAGACAGGGGTGTGTAGTGAGGATGAATTAGGCAGCTGACGGGAAATGAAATTAGCTTCACTTCGTCAATCTATGGCTTTCACGCAGAAGTCTCAATTGATTGATGCTGATCAGCATGCTAATAAAACTATGCTGGATATGTTAGATACCATTTGGGTTGAATATATCAACGTGTTGTCAATGTTTGACTATAAGTGATGTTATGAGCATGGAGCAAGGCAGTATTGACATCGCTACCTGCAGAACATACTAACCAGTCGGATAAGGTATTTAAAATTCAGTGGAGTGACATGCCGAGTCAAGATAAATTTCCAATATTTGCTGGAGATTTTGCAAAGTGGGCATCATTTCGTGATGCCTTTATTGACGAAGTCCTCAATCACAGAAAACTGCAAACGCTTAACGTTTACGAAAGTTGTTAGCTGCTTTGTAAGATCCAGCTAAACGTGCAATTGGTGAATGGTCATTGTTCAGTGAACTCCAAATGCGTTTCGCCTCGATGTGGTGGGTGGGCTCATCAGTACACATCTGCCTAGACGTACTATTTACTCGATGTTTACCGAGACTATATGAAATTACAATCACAAAGTGGCCTGTCGTTGAGGCCACTTAAATGTTTAACAATAGGTCTTGTATAATGCATATTCATTAATATCAGTAAATCTCAACCTTTGCAGACCACTTTTTTTAAATCCTTCCTACTACTTGCCTCCTTCAAGTGTCAGTTCGTGGTGAAATTTGAAAGTAATAAAGTGTTGTATTTAATACGTATGTAGTAGTATAGTACGTTTTTAATTAACAAGGGTTCAGTTACTAAACCTGAGTACATCTTGAGTGGGTATGATTTATTTTAAACGTAAAATTTGCTGAAATGTCTGAGATTCTGTCGCAATAAACGAAAAAGTTTCATGCGACCCAATCGTGCACATTTTTTCCATCTACGATTTTCCGCAACTACAAGCATTTCACAAGAAAGCATTTAAACCAATAACTCTGAGCGAACGAAAACCTTATCTTAAAGTGTTTGGAGGGTTTGGTCATGTGGGGTTGGACAACTATAAAATTATACGCATTTAAGTAGTATGAACAAACTTGAAATTGTTAATGTGGAAATAGCAAGACAATACTAAATTTTTCACACATGTGAAGCATTTGGGATTTAACCGAGGATGTTAGGCAATTTTCCTTCCAGCGATAAACTATCACCTGATTATTCAGCTACCTAAGAATTTTTTTATGAGAAAAAGGATTCCAAATTCTGGAGCTCTCAGACCAATCCCGGTTTATGTACTAGCAAGCAGTAGTGTCGGAGAAACTCGAATGTAATTCGATTCTCTTTATGGTCGGTGCCAGACGTCTCCACCATATTTGGTTGCAGGAAAATACAATTAGAAAAACACTTTTCTGTGACAAGTTCCATGATTAATAAAAAATAATATGGATGTTAAAGCAAAATAACTTACTTAATGAAAATTATAATTTAATTACCATTTTTTATTTAAATTAATTATTTGTTACTTCATCATTTTAAGTGCATTTTTTTATACTTCTAGGATGATTTCCAGGATAAAGAAATTGAATCGGCTCAAACTACAAGCGCGGATAATTCAGCAGATAACATATTAATAGAGATGTCTAGATCCTTAGAAGTAAACGAATACTCAACTAATGAGCTGGAAAACCGGTGCGAGGATAGCGTCATTCCAATTCGTCCGGTGGATAAATACAGCGTAGAACCTTACCGCTTTGCTTTAAATTCTTATACACAAAAGTCAAAAGATAAAACGTTTTTGAACGAAGAGCATACTAAACATAATACGCTCTCAGGAGTGCATGAAAAAAAACAAATATCTAGTTGGTATGATTTATTTGCGGACTTAGATCCACTAGAAAACCTACAGTCGTTTGATTTAAAACTGAATGAAAAATCCGATACACAGCAGACCTAATATACCAGCCAACATAATACAAATATACACCCGTACAATTATAACGAATATAACAATACTTTAACACCCATATTCGAATTTTGATTTTTTTAGTATATATTTCAATAGTTACCTTACTTTCAGAGCCAAAACAAGTAAAAATTCGTTTGCGGAAGGTTTGTTTAGAATGTAAAAGTTGGAACTTCTAAAATGATTTGTATTTTCCTATCAAAATTTGTTGAGTTTATTTTTATCGAAATTGCCGTAAAAATGTATATGTATATGAACCAACCCTGGCCAGCTTCTCGCAAACACAAGTGCTGGCCCGCGGCTTATCTCTACTAAAAATTCCCCGATCCAAAACAAAATCCAGGTCTCGTCCTCGTTAAACAATAATGATGATTTTATTTGCTACATAAAAAAAATATAATTCAAATGAACAATATTTTGTATTTTCTTGCATCTACATAGGTTTGGGAAGTATCTAACCTAGCTGCGGCAAAAAAAAAACGTAAAAAAACCTCAACTTTGCCATGTGCTTGCCAAAAAATGAAAGATCAAGATTTTTCTAACTACATTTGACGTTTATCATTAAGCTCACACAGGGACGTTGCCAGACAAATAAAAGATTTGTGATCGAGTGCGCGCTGGAGTTCAGTCTGAGAGGACACAAGGATGACCGAGTCATCAGCGAAGAGCAGATGGCTTATCCTCAGATATCCCAATTTGAAACGTTCTTCGCCAAGACTGCGCTGTAACATCCAAGTAATGAAAAGGAGAGGAGACAAGACGCACCCCTGGCAAAGTCCAACACCCACGGTGAAAGGTATTGATTTAACGCCGTTTATCCGAACACGGCTTTTACAGTTTGTGTAAAGAGATTGAATGGCTCTCTCGAGAGAACCGTCAATTCCATACTCCCGTAATACACTCCAGAGTTTACCTCGAGGGACTCGATCGTAAGCTTTCTCCAAATCTACGAAACATGCGTAAACAGGTGTAGCATACTCCCAAGCCTTCTCAGGTACCATTCTGAGAGTGAATAACTGGTCGGTAGTGCTTCTGCCGGGACGAGAACCGCACTGCTCATCTCCTAATCGTGCCTCGTGTTTATCCATTGTGTGCATAATTATTTTCTTCGATGACGGTAAGCATTTCTCTTAGGATTTTACTAAGGAAATCATTCCCTACACCCTTTTGGTAGCCACCTTCCCCAAGAAAACGCAATGTCGAAGCCAGTTTTAAAATGGCTGGAACTGCCAAAGAACTCCCCGCGGCAGGAAGTTTATCCTTCACTTCATTTAACAAATTGACAAATGATTCTTTGCTAAGTCTAAAGTACATTTTGAATCTGGAAATATTATTCGCATTATTTTCTACTTCAAACTATTTTGAATTTATATGTGTGTACCTACTTACTTTGAATCTGGTAAATCCAAAGGATCGGATTTTTACCTGATTCTTCTTCTTATATTTTTCAGCTCTCTTTTTGCAGACTCATCTTCTTCGTCGCTTTGGCTTTCCAATGGTATATGAACATTGCAATGATGCTATTCATGTTTTTAGTATATGTTACCAGAATTCTAAATACTTCAGATTTTTGTAGGTAGGTATTGTTACATTCGGCTGGGATTCGAAAAGATAAAACACTATTCTGTTTACCAAACTTTAATAAATCACTTTTTATTACAAGACAATTCACTTAAAATCAACTTTTCCACTTATTACAATCTTTCCACTTATTTTATATCACTACCGATACTATTCGAACTTTACTTTACACCTTTTAAAAATAAACTGTCCTCTCGTCGGATTTCGCAACCCTTTTTATACTCCCCACTAAAGCTTCTCGAATATTCTATACTCCAACCGGAACAATCGAGAATGTACTAGTTTCGTTTTAGACCATTCACCATTCGTTGAGTTTCGACGATTCGAAGTTCCGTTGAATAAGTTCGTCTACTTTCCATTAGATGGCGTTGTGGTCAATAGGTAGT
Organism: Cheilosia scutellata; assembly: GCA_955612985.1. Lineage (NCBI taxonomy): Eukaryota > Metazoa > Arthropoda > Insecta > Diptera > Syrphidae > Cheilosia > Cheilosia scutellata. The sequence goes on from OY015311.1 coordinate 57,065,329, forward strand.
ACTTTTCAATCCACACTACAATATCCCCCTCTTAAACTTGTTCGTCCCGAACAAATGCGTCAACATTTTCCCCAATGTAACGGTGAAGACGATCCACATGGACAACTTTCAGTTTACCTCTTCCTCGTTGGATTCGATAGACCACGTCGTTGATTCGCTTGACTACTCTATAGGACCCCTCCCAATCTTGTTGCAACTTAGGCGACATACCTTTTCTTCTATGGGGATTGTACAGCCATACCAGATCTCCTTCCTCGAATCCTGTAGTTGTTGCTTTGACATCGTACCTCGTCTTCATGCGGTCGCTGGCTATCTTGATGTTATCCCTAGTTTTTCGATGCACGTCCCTGATGGTTTCTCTGAGGTCCGCAACATAATCGTCCTCATTTTTGGGTTCCTCAGTGGGAGATCCGAACATCAACTCACTAGGTAGCCGGACTGTTCGACCAAACAGGATTTCTGATGGTGTATTTCCCGTAGTGTTATGCACAGCATTGCGATAGGCTAGTAGAAACATTGGGATCTGTTCATCCCAATCCCTCTGGTCGTCGCCTACAACCTTAGATAGGTGTTCATTCAAGGTTCTGTTGAAGCGCTCTACCATCCCATCTGATTGCGGATGGAGCGGCGTTGTTCTCGTCTTTTTAATCCCGAGTAACTGGCATACTCCTTGAAAAATCTTGGACTCGAAGTTTCGGCCTTGGTCCGAGTGCAATTCCAATGGTACACCAAATCTGCTCACCCAGTTGAAAACAATCTGCTCTATCACGGTTTTGGCTTCTTGGTTAGGGATGGCAAATGCTTCTGGCCACTTACTGAAGTAGTCCATAACCACGAGGATGTAACGATTTCCATTAATCGTTTCAGGAAACGGTCCGGCAATATCAACTGCAATTCTTTCGAAAGGGGCTCCAGCATTGTATTGGTGCATTTTGCCTTGAGATTTCACTCTCGGGCCTTTGCTGGCCGCACAGGTTACGCACTTTCTGCACCAGTTTTCTACATCATCCCTTGAGTGGACCCAGTAAAAGCGCTCTCGCACCTTTTCGAGCGTCTTATTTATTCCCAAGTGGCCCCCGGATACTCCATCATGCAGTTCTCTTAGAACATCGCTTACTTTCGACCTGGGAACAATAAGCTGCATCACGAACGACTTTCCATCCGAGCTTTCCCATTTTCTCCTCAAAATGCCGTCCTGCACATGAAGGGAGTCCCATTGCGCCCAGTATGCCTTCAACTCGGGGCTCCGATTGGATATCTCCTGCCAGTCTGGTTTTCCCTCATGCTCCTTCCAGGCGAGAATCGGCTCGATATCCGGATCTTCCCTTTGAGCCTCCCGAATCTCCCTCGCAGTCCAGCCACCAATGGGCTCAGCTCTCAGCCTCTGAACGGAAATGGCATCTTTTTCCTCCTGACGCACGCAATGTTTGCAATCGGCTTTGAAAAGCCGGCGGGAGAGAGCATCTGCATTAGAGTGAAGAGTTCCCTTTCGATGCTGTATTTCGTAGTCATACATCTGCAACCGTTCGATCCACCTCGCAACTTGTCCCTCAGGATTCTTAAACTGCAGCAGCCATTTTAAAGACGCATAATCGGTGCGAAGAATAAATTTGCTCCCATAAAGGTACTTGTGGAAGTGTTTTGTCGCCAGGACTAAAGCGAGAAGTTCCCGCCGGGTTACACAGTAGTTCCTTTCTGGCTTGGAGAGAACTTTGCTGAAGTAAGAAACTACTTTCTCTTGGCCATCATGCACTTGCGAAAGGACGGCTCCAACTCCCACATTACTAGCGTCTGCATCCACAATAAATGTTTTTCCAGGAGTAGGGTATGCTAGTATGGGGCGTCACACAGTTGCTGCTTTAGTTTTTCAAAGCTCTTTTCGCACTCACCTGACCATTTGAATTGTTTTCCTTTTTCTGTCAGTTGATGCAAGCTCTTGGCAATCCCGGCAAAGTCCTTCACAAAGCGTCTGTAGTAGGTCGCAAGTCCCAGGAAGCTCCTAAGTTGATGTTTGTCTTTGGGAACCGGCCAGTTTTTCACAGCATCGACTTTCTCTGGATCAGTCCTGACTCCTTCGGAAGAGATGATGTGCCCGAGATACTTCACTTCTGGTCAAAAAGAGCACACTTTTTCGGGTTCAGCTTCAATTGCGCGCTTCGCAGTCTCTGGAACACTTCCTTCAAGTTGTCTCGATGTTCTTCAAACGTTTTTCCTACCACGATGACGTCGTCCAGGTACACCAAACAGGTTTTCCACGTTAGTCCCAGCAAAACACGCTCCATTAGCCGTTCAAAGGTGGCTGGAGCATTGCACAGTCCAAATGGCATTACTGTGAATTGCCAGAGCCCGTTTCCTGCTGTAAAAGCTGTTTTCTCGCGGTCTTCGGGATGGATCTGCACTTGCCAGTAGCCACTCTTCAAATCGATGGTGGAAAACCATTTGGCGCCGGATAGTGTATCCAGGGTATCGTCAATCCTTGGCAGAGGGTAGCTATCCTTTTTGGTGACGTTGTTCAGCTGACGATAGTCGACGCAGAATCTCGTGCTGCCGTCTTTCTTCTTAACCAGTACAACCGGTGACGCCCATGGGCTTTTCGAACTTTCAATCAGTCCTTCCTTTTCCATCGTCGACACCATTTCTGCAACCTCCGTCTGCTTAGCCAATGGTAGTCGTCTGGGAGGCTGACGAATAGGTCTTGCGTCCCCTGTGTCGATTCGGTGTTGTACGAGATGTGTCCGACCATACTCGCCGCTCTTCGAAGCAAATATATCAGCGAACTCGTTGATTAGTTCCCCCGCCATTTCTTGCTGCTCCTGATTCAACTCACACTGTCCAAATATACTCCTTTTTATCTCCGTCATTTCCGTGGATGTAAGAGGTTTGGTAGGTCCCTCATAGGATAATTTTGTGACCGCAGTAATTGGTACGCACTTACCGACCACTTTCCCTTGCTTCAGTTTCATGCTTCTATGTTCAACATTTAGAACTCGTACGGGAACCATGTTGTTTTTAGGTCCTACAAGCATCTTTCCAACGACGTAGTTTTGATAAGGATTTTCAGGATCTGGCTCAACTAGGTAGAATCGGTGGCTCCCAGGATCACCTTCCAGTTTTGTCCAAATAAGTGTTTCTGAAGAAGGTGGTAATATCTCGTCTTCACTCATGATTGTCCTTAGAGCTATGACATGCTCGTCCCCGTAAATCATGGGAATCTCGACGTTCCTGTACTTTAGCACTTGCAAGCCGATGTCCAGTACTACATCATGTGCCTTCATAAAGTCGATTCCGATGATGCATTCGTCACATATATCGGCCACTAGGAAGGTATGGGAGAAGACTAATCCCGCAAGATTTATTGTTAGCAGTACTTCTCCATACACCTTTGCTGTTGCTCCAGTTGCTGTTTTTAGACAGTAGCTGCTGGTGTTGTGCAGCCATGATTGGCGAACGATGTCCCTCCTTATAATGGAAGCGGTGGCACCGGTGTCGATGGTGGCCACATACATTTTCTGGCCGATATGGGCTTCCACTGTCAAACTCTTGTTACCTCGTTTGGTTTGGGAAACTTGAATGGTGGTCCTGGGGGCGTCGATTCCAGAAACCAACTTCTGCCCCGCGAAGTTGGTTCTTACACGTTTCCCGACTGATGATTTTCAGAAGAGTCATCCGCTCGACACTCAGATGCCCCTTCATTACGACTCCTAGCGCTGCAGTACGGACAACTAGTGTGTCTGGGTGGAGCTCTGCATTGTCGCTGTAGATGTCCAAGTTCCAGCAACGAATCGGTCCCCTGCGAGCACTGTTCTGTTCTACGACGTTTGCCCTTTGGCACGAGCATTCGACGGTTGTCATCTCTCTCACACGGTGAAACCCTTGTGATGCTTGGTCAGCAGCTTTCATGGTCAGGGCAAATGCCAGTGCCTCAGGGAGAGTTTTCTTTCCAGCCATTCGTACAGCCATTTGCAGTTGTCGGTCCTCTATGGCTTGGATAAACGCCTCTACAGCCATTTCATTGATGAGATCCTCGCCGGCATTGGGATACGACAAATGCGCCAGCCGTTCGATATCCGCTTGCAACTGCTGGAGCGTTTCTCCCCGCTTCTGGATTCTACTGCGCAGTTGCACCCTGTATACTTGCTGCATGTGGTCATCACCAAACCGCATTTCGATAGCCCTAACCAATGCGTCGTAGTTTCGTTGTTTTTCTTCGGAGATAGTTTGAAGCAACTCTGCAGCTGTACCTCGTAGTGCGAGCGTTAGTGCGATCGACTTTTCCTCCTCGTCCCAGCTGTTGGTCATTGCAGCCGCTTCGAACTGCCTCTTGTAAATTGGCCATGATGTTTGACCATCAAAAACAGGCGGTTGCATCTCCTTCCTTCTTGGGCAATCAGCGGAATATTCTCGGGCTTTCTGTTTCTTGACTTTGTCCAGTTCTCTAGCTAGGTTCTCGAAGTTTGTCTCATGCTCTTTTGCTAAGTTCTCATGCTTTTGTAATGTTTGATTGATCTCGTCAAACTTTGTTTCTACCTTTTCAAGTTGTGTCTCATGCAGGTTTAATTTGTTATCAATCGCGTCGAGTTTAACTTCTAGAACATTCTTAAACTCTTCCACGGCATCTTTTTGTGCAGCGACAATGGAATTCTTTTGTTCTTCTTGAGAATTTTTCTGTTCTGCCAACTTAGATTCGATAGAATTCTTCTGTTCTTCTAGAGAATTCTTTTGTTCAGCGAACTTAGATTCGATAGAATTCTTCTGTTCTTCTAGAGAATTCTTCTGTTCTTCTAGAGAATTCTTATATTCATCTAGAGAATTCTTCTGTTCTTCGAGCTTGGCAAGAATTAATGCCATCATAGCGGCCATGTCAACGCCTGTACTTACTTGTTCTTCTTTTTCTTCTGCTACTTCGAATAGCATGGATTTTGGATCTCCTCCCTCACTTTCGACAGCTTCCTGCAGACGAAGTATGAGGTCACTTTTTCCCCCAGCTGTGGAGAGATTCCGTTTTTCCAGCTCAGTTTTTAACTGAGGTATGCTGAGTTGAAGTAATGCCAATGTGCGAACCATATTTACTAATTTACAATTTTTTTTTCTTTTTCACTTTTTTTCTTTTTTCTTAATCTTTGCTACACTTTGTAAGAATTCAAATTCACTTCACTTTATTTATTTTCTTTTAATTCACAATTCAGTTCACTGTGTTTCTTTTCACAACACTTCCCACAGAATATGTTTTATTTCACTTCTGACACCAATGTTACATTCGGCTGGGATTCGAAAAGATAAAACACTATTCTGTTTACCAAACTTTAATAAATCACTTTTTATTACAAGACAATTCACTTAAAATCAACTTTTCCACTTATTACAATCTTTCGACTTATTTTATATCACTACCGATACTATTCGAACTTTACTTTACACCTTTTAAAAATAAACTGTCCTCTCGTCGGATTTCGCAACCCTTTTTATACTCCCCACTAAAGCTTCTCGAATATTCTATACTCCAACCGGAACAATCGAGAATGTACTAGTTTCGTTTTAGACCATTCACCATTCGTTGAGTTTCGACGATTCGAAGTTCCGTTGAATAAGTTCGTCTACTTTCCATTAGATGGCGTTGTGGTCAATAAGTAGTACTTTTCAATCCACACTACAGTATGTTCATTTCAAATTTAAAACACAAAACATAAATATCTACCTACCTGTCAATTATCACTCAGCTGTTGGCCTGGAACTCATGTGGAATGTAAAGAGAGCGGAGGCGTTCAAGGATTCGAATACCGATACTAAAACGACTCGAAACAAAAAACACCAGCTGTCGTTTAATATAAATGCCACGTAGAATAAGGGTGATTATCTGCAGATCCTAAAAAGACGTACGGCCACGAATGTTGCAAATTTGAAAGTGGACGAGCTGATCCAAGAGTGCACTGTCCTAGAGTCAGACAGGAAAATTACTTCAGCTGCCTGAATCGAATGCGATTTCTTGACGGTGTCTCCCACCCGCACACCAAGCACAACCGCCTGCAGCTCCGACAGTTTCTTGACTGGTGCCACCTTCGCCTTTGCCATAGCGATCGCAACATTCACTATCCCATTCTGCTCGAAACGCCAATAAGAAACAGCAGCGAATGCTTTCTCCGAGGCATCCACGTAGATAACTAAACTAATCCTTGATGCGTCTGGGGACCACAGCGAATACGAGCGAGGAATCTTTAATTCTTCTATTTGCCGGATCCGTTTCATATAGTCCAGCCACTGACATCTCAAAACATTTGGCTCGTCCCAACCGAATCCCTCACGCTAAATCTCTTGCAAAATCACTGCTCACCGTCACAGCTTCTTTCACAGTGTTATGGCTATTAAAGTAATCGTCGACATAAGTGGGGTTTACTAGCCCATCAACTGCTTCCGGGCATTGCCCCCGAAAAAGATTGGCGTGATAATTCTTGACAAATTGCGAGGTTGCGGGGGAGCCCAAACATCATCATCTGCATGATGTAAACTGATGGCTTACGAGAAATATCACCATCTCTCCGGAGAATACGTTGGCACTGCTGGTCTGCTTTACTGATCTTTATTCTATGAACCATCTCTCGAACGTCTGCATTTACAGCGTCTTGCCGCTCGCGAAATTTGAAGAGCCCAGCGTGAAGCGGTACCAGGTTATCTGGACCCTTTAACAAATGAGAATTCAAAGACACTCCGTTGACTTTCGCTGCAACGTCTGCACCATCCCTCGGCTTCGGAGGAAATTTATTCTTATTTAGCACGATGAATGTTGGCGCGTACCAAACTCTTGCCCAATCACGTCTTAACTCATCCTCTGACGCGACCCTAGCATATCCTTTCTCTACCAATTCACGCATGTGCTGGTTCTTCCACTCTAACAACTCAGGTTTCTTCTTCAAAGACCTCTCCAAACTAATAAGTCTTCTCTCGGCCATGGGGTAGCTGTCCGGAATCTTAACTTCATCGGAGTCCCATAATAAACCGAACTCGTAATGATCTCCAACATGGCGCAGAGACGGCTCCATTACCTCTAAGCAACGGCTGTCCGACTGGCTAACGAAATTTCCGCTAGGAGGTCAACTCAACTCCTCAGTTGAGAAATGCTGTTTAACTAGATCATTCAACTCCTCATCCTGTTTCATGATGTTGTGATGGTAAAATATCGAAGGGCTCTTTGGTGGGTTGACGCAAAATACACTGGGTTCCAAGTTGGAGACAATCCAACCGAGACGATTCTTTATAGCGTGTGGTTCATCTTCCTTTCCAGAACGTTGGCATTGACCCAGGGGAAGCTTGGCATGATGCAAGCCCAGCAGTAGTATCATTGAACATTGAAAGGGGACAGTCGATTACAAGCCGCACAGCAGTCAAGCAGCATCAGTTGGGTACCGATCGATTTGATCGTTGCCAATTTCTCTAAAACTAAAACGTGAATTAAAATAGTAAAACTTAACTTGAAATTAAAATAGTAAAACTTAACTTGAATTTTAAATAATAAAACTTAACTTGAATTTAAAATAATCTAATCTGAATTGTAAAATAAAACCTAACTCTATAATAAATTACACAAACCACATTTATGTGGCGCTGGGTTTAAACATCTAAAACATATGGCATTGTTTTTTGCGAAAGCGAACCTTTGATTTACAGACAAAGCGTTAAACTCTCCACATTCATTTAAAGCGGGTTCTCCGTCGCCGCACTTAGCACAAGTACCACCACTGGAAACTGGTTGATTGGTCAGCACTCTTCGGGATGAACTTGGGCCAATTACTTTATCACAAGCTAATGGTTCTCTCTCGCGAACGTCTGACAAACATCCGAGAGTATGACTGTCCTGAAAAAGCTTCTCAATTCAGCCGTTCGGACTCGGCATAAAATTGTAGGTCCCTTCCATTCGTTCCAAAAATAGAAACTCACACAAAAGGAATGGTTGCGAGAAGCTAGGCCTTGGGTGTCTGCCGCCTGTTGCGCCACCTATTTATTTATTTTTTTTTAATGGTTTGATGATTTGGATATCACCGAGGGCAAATCAAATAACTTCTCTGTTAGGAAAACAGCAAAACCCTCTAAGTTTGCGTGAAGCTTTTTTGATCTTTGCTTCTGCCAGTCGTGGTACAGCCCGGGAGACACCTTGCTTGCTAGATCTGTTAAAACCTAGTTGTACCTAGATCCATTGCTGGCAACCTAAGAAGATTCGTAGTGAGACTGCACTAAAGTATCCGGCCTGCCAAAAATCGCTCGCAACGAATCCATAATTGCGTCTGCATCTGTCGAATACCTCAACCGATTGTTCACGATGCTGCAGAGATACAGGCCCCTATTATGAGTGTCGATAGTTGATCGTTGATCGACAACTGTCGATCGATAGACAACTGTGTTTGTCGATTGCGATTGATATTTGTCGATTTGACAGTCACTTGTAGTCGATTACAAATGTCTGGTCGATGCTTTATCTTGGAAGTGAAAAAATTTTCTGCGTACGAATAGCTAAAATAAATCGACGCAATCGACAATTGTCGTGACGATCGCTGATCGACAATCACAATAAGGGCCACAGTTTAGTTGCGCTGCATCAGGTTGTCGTTTGCCCGATGACGGTGATAAGGTTTCGTGCGAAATGTGCAAACGCTGGTGGCACTACGCATGTGGCACTACGCATGTGGCCATTTTGACCCACATTTATATGACACGGCTACTCACAGTAGCTCCTTCGACGGTTGAGGAAAGAGAAAAGGAAATCGCGGCACTAAAGGATGAGATGGACAAGCTCAAATTGCAGTTGATCTCGCTTCAACACAGGCCAATGCAATAAATGGAATAAGGCTACAACTTCCAACCACCAGGCGACAAGAATTCATGATGGCCGAATTGGTTGGGAACGAGATGGATGCACCAACAGATTGTCCTACACACACTCCGAAGATGTGGGGCATTGTTGAGCGAATGAGCGAAAGGGTAGATGTAATGGAAGGTGTATGTAGTAGTAGATAAATTTACTTTAAATACAAAGACAAAATTTAATAAATGTATTGTATCTTATGTGGACATTAACCCTTGAATGCACAGCTGATTTGTACATAAGGAAGCAACAGCTTCAAAGGAAAATAAATCAAAATTGTATGTTACTCGTCAACCAACCAACGAAGAATAAAGTTGAGTTTTACTTAGAAGTAGAAGCATTTTTCCTTTCTTTGCTAACAGTTTAACTAACTGCTGCATATCCCGCTTGCGAATTAACTATTCCAAGCTAACTTTTTATTTCCCACTCGCCCCAGTGCGGAACTCCTTCGAGTCCTTTTTAAATAAAAGAACAAATACTGTACTGTCTTTCTAGCAAAACGATTTAGTGCGCGCAGATTTTAATAAAAGTGTGTTATGGGTTAAGTATAGCTTGATTCCATAGACATATCCAGTGCAAATATACGTCTCCGATATCGACGAAAGTCTATCGGTCACAGCACCTAACGAGTGTTTTATTTTTTAAGTGTACTGTGGACTAAGTATAGCCGGATCTGGATACTCTATCCAGTGCAAATATACATTTCCGATCTCCGACGGACAGTCTATCGGCCACAGTACCCAACGAATCGGCGAAAGCGAAACCAACGGTAAAGACTATCAAACGGTAAAGACCATCCAACGGATCTAACAGTGAGCAGTGGAGGAACCGGTGAGAGCGGACAAGAAGCGTTCACAAGGGAAAAGTGAGCTGAGAAACAACTAGCGGTTGCGCAAAAAAAAAACGCCGAACAAAGGTAGGCATTTTTTCCTATTTTCTTCCTTTCATACAACAAAAATTTTTAATATAAATGAATAAAAATATATCAGCATAAAGTGATCAAAAACCCAATATATTTCAAAAATTATCAAGTATTGTGGTAGACTTTTCATAATGTCGAAATGAATCGAATGCCAAAAAGATATTTTAAGCGAAATCAGCCGAGATTTCCAAGAATTTAAGAAAGATGAGGCGTTGCGAAAGTCAAGGGGGTATTTAATCGCGTGTTTAGAAGATATAGATGCAATGTTTAAACGGGCGAAAATAGAACATTGCGCTATAATCGGTAATTCTGCAGATCCAATTAAGGAACAATATTTGAAGGATGAAATTTTCTATAAAATCAAGAGAATCTATTTTGGCTTCAGTGGACTTCTACATGATGAGACCGATCTTCTTTTTAATGACCACAATTCTAGTGCAGCGGGTGACACCTCTCGTCTGAATGTCACGATCTGCATCTTCTGCGTGTGACATACGCCTTCAAAGAACTCACATAAATCCCTTTTCGGGCAAATTTGAAGATTGGTCCGAATTTTTCAATTTACTTGATAGTTTAATCCATAAAAACGCTGAATTAACGGATATACAAAAACTTCAAGGCAAGAAGAGCCTTGGTCATCACATCCGCTGCCATGTCTCCCGTACTGACGTGCTTCAAAAGTATTGTGCCTTCATTGATCTTCTCTCGTATAAAGTGATATTTGACATCGATGTGTTTGGTCCTTCAATGATATGTGCTGGTAAGGGCCAAACTTATAGCGCTTTTGTTATCGCATTTAATTATAGTCGAAGCTGGTGAGTTCGGGATAAGCTCCTTCTGTAAACTGATCAGCCAACTTGCTTCTTGGGCCGCGGCTGTTAGAGCCATATATTCAGCTTCGGTGGAGGATATGGCAACAGTGGGCTGTTTTTTCGAGTTCCAGGAGATAGCACCATTATGTAGCAAAAAAGTGTAGTAACTGACCGTCTCTCATCAGCATCACTCGCCCAATCAGCATCGCAAAATCCGGAAACGTTATTTTCTCCAGCAGTGTAAACTAGCTTCATATTGGCTGTTCCCTTCAGATAGCGAAAAATGTGCTTGACCGCAGTCCAGTGTGCTTTTCCAGTGTTCTGGTTGTATCGGCTGACTGTACTCACAGCAAAGCTGATATCGGGACGTGAAACTTAAGCCGCAAACATGATACTACCGACAGATTGTTGATAGGGCACATCTCTCATTTCAGCACGTTCTGCTTCGCTCTGTGGGCACATCTGCTTTGTCAGTTTTTGATTGGCATCTAAAGGTGTCTTCGCTGAGTTGCAATCAATCATGTTATAACGATTTAGGATCGTGTGAATGTAAAGCTCCTGATCCAACGATATTGAGCCCTTTTTGCGATCTCTGTTAGTTTGAATGCCCAAAACGAAGCGGGCTTCTCCAATGTCTTTCATTTTAAAAGTGTTTTTTAAGTTGTTTTTTAACTCCAACTTCTGTTGTACATCGTTTGTAAAAATAAGTAGATCATCTACATAAACTGCTACATATATCATTTTGCCAGCAGATACTTTGTAATAGATGCAGGGATCTACTTTTGATTTTGTCAGGCCGAACCTCTGCAGTGCCGCATCTCGTTTTTCATTCCAAATGCGACTGGCCTGTTTCAAGCCGTATAGGGATTTTTTTAACTTGCAGACTTTAAGGCTGTTGTCGCTGAAACCCTCTGGCTGTACCATAAAAATGTCTTCGCTCAGCTCGCTCGTCACCGCGTCCATTTGGTTGATATCAAGATTGTATTTGGCGGCCATTGCAAGTAAAAATCGGATTGAGGTATAGTTCCAAAATGTCAGCTGCTCGTGTCCCCTTTTCCTTTCGAGTTTGTTTGCCCTTTGCACCAACTTCACAGGCCTCTTTGTCGATTTTGTTAAAATCAACACCAGATACGCACTCCTTTAACTTTAACAGACCATCAAAGTTGAGGTGACCCATGCGACGATGCCACAACTTACTGTCGTCTGCTTTGGCCTTATTCGTGCTAACATTTGCAATTAGATTCACGTTTACACTCGAATTCGGTGGATCCAATCTGAACATATCACCAACATGCGAGGCGGTAGCAATCAACTGTTTATCGCTACTGAAAATCTTACAGCCCTTTGAATCGAAGTATACCGAGTTACCCCTCTTTACTATCTGACAGTAAATTAACGCACAAATCGGGAATATACAGCACGTCGTTAACAGCAACATCTCGAACATCCTTCTGAACAACAACACGCAGACTTAAATCGCCCATGCCCTCTACAGACAGGCGTGAGCTATTGGCACATACTATTTCGCTCCTAGCTGATTGAGCAATACCAATTAGACAGTCGCGCACAAACCAGTAAGAATAGACCGCCGACTTCCCGTGCACCTAACCGATTCCCCTCGGAAAAAATTAACCTGTCTGTTAATACGTGTAAATGTCAAAATTAATGGCGGCAATGATTTTCCATGCTATACCATTGACCTAGGATTTTTCAAGTATGCGTGCGTTAATGGCGCTCCTTTGATTTTGTACAGCACCAATACATGAAAAATCCTGGGCCCGCCGGCAGCTTGTAGGCAAAGTCCGTTATGTGGGAGGAGTCGACGGTCTATTCTTACTGGTTTGTGCAGTCGCGATTCATAGACATGTGAGCAGAGGCTCCCGAATCAACATACCAATCATCGTTTCCCGCAGTAGCTAAGCATATTAAGCATTATATTATTGCTGCAAACGCAGCAAAAGAGAATGCCCAAAACACATGTGCAGAAATTCTGAATGCTTCACTGCATGCAGTACTGCAGATGAAACACATGTGCAGAATTCAATTTGCAGCGGTTCCTGTCAATGAGGGGAAAAATACGTGAGTGAAACAAAGACGACAAATAATTCCCGTCTCTCTTTTCCTCGTATGCATCAGTAGCTGAATTCAAAAATTCGATGCTGCCAAGTCTATTTAATATAATTCACTGCGTTGCTATGCAGTGGATTTAGAAATAGAGACATGTTGCAGTGCTGCGGGGGCTGCAGAATTTACATTTGTTTCACCACATAAGAACATGTGTATTTTAATCCTACTGCGCAGTGAATTCTGCACGTGTGTTTTGGACATAACACGAGTCCAGTTTAAAATAAAATTCGACTGAACTCATTTGTTCATTCAAATTTTGTTAATAAGCGTGTCCTTGGCGATTTGGGCCATCAGACCATGAATCAGCTCAATCGAAGCCCGACTGCAGTCTCTTGTAGCCTTAGAGAGCTTGTCCTCGGTGCGTTTTCGTTGACGTCGCCACCTAGATAATGAAACCAATGGGCTATTGCATTCAACTAAAGTAAAGCTGCCCACAGACACTACACTTGTGTCTGCACGGTTGTCGGGGAACGGAAACGTGTGCTGTGTGTGGGCTGGTGCGAACACCGATTCGATGTCAGACACGGAGCGAGTAAAAATTAAAAGTTAGTTCCACAGAGAATCAAGCAATTTTCTGTCCAGTACCGACTTGAAATAGGTTACCTCAAGCGGATAGTACTGGTTGCAGTGTACGCCGAAATCTTAAATTTATTCAATGTAATCGTTTGATACTCTGATAGTTCCTCATTTGGTGGCTTATAGATTTGGGGTATGTACGGAAAGCGCCTAGGAACACTTTTCCAGCAGACACATAGTTCTAACTGGGTCAACAAAAATCGCAACAAAATGGCTTCTGAAAGTTCTGATTAAGCCTTTGAGTCGAGACATCGATACCAGACAGCCAGCAGCCATAGCCGGGGTGACTGTGATACCATCCGATGGCGTTTTCAAGTCGGCCGACTTCTTTGGCAGAATAAGCAGACATGTACTCGTATGCTTGCGATTGAGCATTGACGCGAGTCTCTGTGCCTTCAACAGGCAAGGCAAATGCATCCATGAGGATCTGAAAAGCACAAATTCAAAGAAAAGAAAGGAATATTTCGGAGTTTGGCAAAAGCAAACCATTGTATTGTCTTCGACTTTGACAAGCAGCAATCCCATGACTTCCAATGTTCCACCCGAGCGGGCATGTATAAACATTTTTAATAAGGACAGTGCTGAGATGTTGATATCTTTGAAAAAGTGCGGATCCTTTTCCAAAATACAAATTCGTGCTGTTGTCAAATGTTCATGTCAGTTGTGTAGCAGCTGATGCTACTCTCCACAAATTATTTTCCGCTGTCTTTACGCGATTAGACCCAATGTAGTAACTTATTAGCTGCTAAAAGCAATTACAAAAACTGCCGTTCAAAGGTGCCCCAGCCTAGTTCAAAACTGCCCACATGGGGGGTACCTTTGAACATAAGGACCTACTTCGTTTTTAAATAAAAATAAATTAAACCCCCTTACTAAATTTACGTAGTTATTTGTCCAAATCAAAGTTTATTTGCATTCCTTAAAGTGAAGAACTGTCAGTTGAGTGCCAATCGAACGCTTTTAGAAGCGTTTTTTCGTTGTTTTTTTTTTGCCCTGGAAATACACATTTAAGCAACAAATACAACCAATTACTTTGCTAAAATGTTTTTTTCTTTATTGCTTTCATTTATCAATACTTCACTGCAAATCATTAACAAATTCCGCAACCAATTCCTGTCGGAGCATATCGGAAGAAAATTCGTATGAAGCTGTCAAAAATATGAGTAAAAACGCACTTCATCGCACTGAAACGCAAAACGCCAGTGTGAACGAAGTTCCGAAAAGCTGTTCCGACGTATACCTCGCTGCAAAAATCCTCCGATTTGTATAAAATCGGAGAATTTTCCGTTCCGACGAATACCTCGCTAGGGCCGATTGTGCTGTATGAATTGTATGATAAATCTGAGGTGTATGAAATGTGTGATAAATTTCTGTGAAACAGTATCATACGACATTCCAATACAGTCAATTCTCCATTCATAAATTGTTATATGACAGCAAATCATACATCAATTCTGTGAAACAGAAATCTTGCAGCAGAATTTTCAAAATCATACAGATACAATGTATGTTGTATGATATGTGAACTGTGAAACAGGCCCAGAATACAGGATTTCGTTGATTTGTATTGGGGGTAAATGGATGATCCATATGGATCATTTTGCGATAATAAAACACGACTAAGCAAATAGTGGACAACAAATGAATACCGTTTCGAGGTACAATATTTAAAAAAAAGTCTTTATTTTAAACCAATACATTTAAATTACAGTACTAATACTTAGGTAGGTACAATATTAAACTATATAGTTATAATGGCTTATACGACTATAATTTAAGAAATTAAAATAAATCCAAAGATTAATTAAAGTAACTTGTGTACCCTATCTGTAGAGACTTATGTATGTAGGTACATAATAGGGTTACAAATGCGAAATCAGCCTATATTTAAAAACGACATACGAAACGATAGCTCGACAACACTTTGACTAATATTTTGTCCTAAACACAAATAAACCTCTTTTAGTGGAAAGGAAAATCGGCGACCGACGACGACAACAATTTCCTTTTCACCCGAATCATTTACTAATTCAATTGAAATGCTATGCTCTTTCACAATACTACTGTTTTGTCTGTAATTTGTGTCTTTCATAGTTTTCCACTTTGGATTACTTCGTAGCATTTCGTGAATGGTAAGAATATGCTCTTTTAAAATACAGAACTTTAAACTGGCGCGCAGCGGCGTAAACGGTTGAAGAATCTCACCGTCTACAAAATTTAAATGTACAAAGAATTTTAAGTCATTTGACCAGCCTGTTGTCAAATTCAGTGACTTTATATGTTGGACTTCATTCAAAAGCGGACCATTGTAATAACAGAGCTGATCTAATGTTTCCCCGAATTGATTTTTATTTCCAAATACCTCCCAATCCACACCGTCTCGTTCACTTTTTTTCGTAGACCCCTCTTCGCCTTGATAAAGACTGTGATGGAGTAAATCGCGAAGTGCGTAACTTTTATCTATGTTCTCTGACGAAATGGTCTTTTGGCGTATAAAATCAAATTTACGAAGCAACTGATGACCTGATTTATTTAAATTTGTTGATGGCCGCTTGTTTGCGTTGAGCCAAAATTGCGAAACTGAGTCTATACCACAAGATACAAGATAGTTAATTGTGTCCGTTATTTCGTCAATGTATGTAAGGCAATGAATGTTTGGCTTTGTAAGTTGTGTGCTTTTTAAGACTACAACTAATAATAGGTAGTTATGCATGCAAATCGCTAAGAAATGTTTATTTTCATCATCGTACTGCTCCATTTTCTCCCATATATACATTTCTTTAATATTCTGAATTGGAAAAAAGTCTACAATGCCTCGTATACGAAGAAAACATTCAACCATTGTTCTAAAATGACTGGGTAAATTTGATTTCAACAAATATTTCTTAAAGTAAAGAGAGGAACCACAAACAATAAGATGTCGATTGGTTTGGCCTTCATTCCACTTTTTATAGTCCATAGATTCCAATTCGCTCAAAGCATCCGAGATTCTCAGCTGAGCTTCTTTAGGTAAAGCTATGCAGTAAGAAGAACTTAAAGACGTCTCTACATCTAAATTGCAAAAGCAATTGTCCACTTTATGCTCAATATTTATTTTTAAAATATCACATACATGACCCAAGTGCCTTAAATCCAGCATGCTGTGCTCGGATATATTAAATTTGAGAAAATTGATAAAGTCGTTACCATTACAACTGGCTGCTTTTCTACTTTGATAGCATGATGAGAATGCACAAACAACTAATGTACAATAATTGACGTATCCATAAACAATATAATATTTTGTACCATCTACAATTATCGAACTTTGCCATGCATTTGATTTGAGATCATTTTTAATAACAGAGTGTAATGTCAGAAAACTCCCTTTTGATTTATAAAGAAAATTATTGGCGACGTAAGGATAATAGAACATGAATTCATCACGACTTATTATTAGTGTTAAAAAAATTAAACGATCCTGATCCTCCACCTTACTCTCGAAGGATTGCTTATACATACACGCAAAGTCATCAAAGTTATTAATTTCATGGGTGACGTCCTTTTCCTTCGTCCTTTTAGTACAATGCCCTTCAAATACTAACGTAACTTTTGTTGCTTTAACGTACTGCAGAAGCAGCTTGTCAATATTACTAGCTCTAACTTCAATGTTTTCCAAGGATTTAAACCAATCGCCTTCTTTTACGTATGGATACTCGATTTTGAGGCATTTATCAATAATATTGCCAACCATTAGGCATTCCGCATTATCAGGAAAAGCAACAACTTTAAAACCAAGCATCGATTCAATAATCGATGATCGTCGACCGAACCTGTAGCGGTCCAAGGAATTAATTGTTAAAGTCACTTCTTTCACATCTTGGCATAATTTAAAATCACTTGATCCAATCTCATATTCAGACCTCCCATTTTTATCAATAGACGTAACGCCTTCATTGGCATTGTACTTTATATAAAATATATTCCCATTTTCCGAGACGCAGTGCTTCCAATTAGATTTGCTGTCCATGCAAGAATCCGACTGACGAGATACGAATGGCGATTTACAACTTCTAAAATCATGACGTGGAGTTTCTTTATACTTTTTCATTATTTTATTTGTTACTTGTTAAATGAAATATGAGCGAGCAAATAAACAAAAGACCAAATGGAAAAAACAAAAACAAATGCTATTGACCAAAAACTATAGATAATAGACCATAATAGCCCGCCAGGCCAGCGTTCCCTCCCTTTTGGTTGGGCAGAGTTCTCATCTCGGTGGAAAATAGTACTCAAATGGCTTCCAAGGTAGTACGCCTCACAACGCACCTAAACTAAAGTGTACTTTCCAGTTATAAGTATAAAAGTGGTCAAAATTAGAATTTCTATCAACTTCCGCAATCAGTAATATATTGACGTAATAACACCATGTGGCCATGCTGATTTTGACAGACAAATTTGATAAAAATAGTGCCTAAATATGGTGTGGCGATGTATATTTTTTTTTTTATGGTATGATTTGTTTTCCAATAAATTGCTTAGTTGTAGTTTTATTGTTTTTGAGACTATCATACATAAACTGAGCTGTTTTTTCCAAGCTGTTACAATTCGTATAGTCAAACAATAACTTTTAAGACTAATAATGTATTAGGGACGTTGTTCAAAAAGCTAATTCCGACCAATGTGACTAGCTACTCGTATATGGTATTTTCTTAACATTCATTTCTAAAAAATTCGACTTTAATTTCCCAATAAATTGTTTTCTTACTTTTACAAATTCACAAATAAATAAATAAAGACGAAGTTAGTTTTCCTTTATTTCATAACAATATGTATGTTGTTTCGCATAGTGAATTATATCTGATTTGTTAAACATCAAATAAATTTGTATGAAAAATAAACCATTTTTCACATTTTTCTTTAAAAATTGTTGAAAAAGTGCAAAATACGAAAAGCATTGCAAAATTTGCGCAAACAGAGAAGTTACCCCAATAGCTAGTATGAAAATACATCAAAAAGGCAGTGGGGCAGATTCACCAGTCAATTCTTGAACTTTGCTGAAGCTTTGACTTAGTTCCAGTGTATACAGAGTCAACTTCGTTTCAAATAATTAGTTGAAAATCGAAGAAATCCTCATTAAGGGTATTCACTTAAACGTGTAAAAGCCTCATAAACTGCGTAAACTGCAGAAATTTACCACCTCGTAAATGAACTGTCAGATTTTCTATGGAGAATAGTTTACGCAGACCTCATAATTTTCTGCGACGATTTGGGCTCGGAAATCAGCCGCGGAAAGTTACGCAAATCACAAATGTCAAACTGTTTGTTTGATTTCAGATTTAAAGTCGATTTACGCGATTTACGCAATTACATTTCGGAGGAGTGTTCACACTTAAAGCACCGCAGAAATGTATACATACGAGCTGCATAAATTTATCAGATTAAGTGAATACCCTGATTATTCCTGAAAGTTTTATGTAACGGAGTTTACTCTACTTAGTGCGTCAGTGCTTGACCATTCTAGCTCCATGAGTAAATAATATTTATTGAGTAAGTTACACATCTTCTTTAAAAAAAAGTAGGTACATATAACATTAGAATTACGTAGCTTACAGTTTTAATTGCACCATAATGTCCATTATTATTATTCGTACCATTATTGTAGTATGCACATTTCAAAAATTTTTAAAGAAAACATATCTCTCATTATATAATGTCGATTTTCTTTGGGCTTTTACCGTTTTGCTCTCAATCTCAGATTTTTCCTGCCCCAATCGAACATGAAATGAGATCAATTTTTTTTGCATTTGTGTTGGTGTGTGATTTGACAGTCAGCTGTTTTTAAATTCCAATTTGTGTTTATAAAATTGGATTGTTATTTGCTAGTTTTTTACTTGTACTTGTACAAAACTACTTATTTGTTTTGTTTTGAATTAGAACTTCGTCCTTCCCCATGAAAACAACCCCATTGGCATTTTCTACGACGGTCCATTAATATCCATTTTCAATTTTCAAATTTATTCCACAATAAGTAGGAGAGACTGGGGCACATTGAACCCTTTTTGCTTTGAGGTTTCATAAAATCCTATTTGTTTAATTTATTAGACTGTAAAGTATTCTCACTTTAAGAAATGCAAATAAACTTAAATTTGGACATATAACTACGTAAATTTAGTAAGGGCGTATAATTTATTTAAAAACGAAATAGGTCCTTATGTTCAAAGGTACCCCCCATGTGGGCAGTTTTGAACTAGGCTGGGCACTTTTGAACGGCAGTAGGTACCTTATTTGTAATTGCTTTTAGAAGCTAATAAGTTACTAGGTACAAGGTTTGTATTTTTTTAATAAAATAAATTAACTTTATTATTTTAATCAAGAAAATAAAAACGACTTAGCAAAAGCAAACTGAAATTTTGAAATTATTGAAATATTTTACAAATGACTGAAGAAACTTTATAAAAACAAAAATGAGTTATTTTATTAACCGAACAGACATTTTGAAAAAATGAAGACAAAAATTATCACCGGAGCGTTAATTGGTGGTGGTAGCTAGCTTTTAGTTCAATGCCACTTACAGACCCCTTGTTCAAATGTGCCGCGACTGTTTTGTTCAAACCTGCCCCAATAAGTCAAGCGACAGAAAAATGTGTGCAAATATTTATATTTTTCATATTTGTCAAAAAACGTACCTTTATACGTTTTCAAATGAAGTTGCGCCTTAAAAATATATTTTACACAAAAAGAAAAGCTCACTATAAAATTTATAGATTCAAATAAGCCTCACGTTCAAATGTGCCCCAGTCTCCCCTAACAATAACTACCTAACCTCAAAGTTTGACAAATGTCACTTGTTTTGGTATTGGTGAAAGTACGTGCGAATCTCTCTTTCGAATCGAGATTCGCAAAAGTAATCTGAATCTTAAAAAAAGTGCTTTTTTTTGCCCAAAGAAAATTGATTTTGACAGACAGCTGATTTCTAGAGAAGAAAAACTGCTCTGAATCTTAAAAAAAGTGCTTTTTTTTGCCCAAAGAAAATCGACATAAGTCAATTTTTGTTCTCTTACAAATTTTTGTGATTTTGTGTTATAATTGGGCACATTTTAATCTATGAAATTGACAGTTCATACTGAAATTGTATGGGAAAGTAAAAAGGTCATTATAGGTAGGTTATTAAGTACTCCTCAAGTGTCAGGTTTAAGAAACAAAAATATTATGTAGGTACCTACATATTTCGAAAAAAATAAAAATGAATTATATTTATATGTTATGAAATAGTAGTACGCGACGGCTTCAAAGTAGTATCCGTACTCAGTTCATAAAAATGTACTCAAAATGAGCAAATGAGTACAATAGTAGCACGGGAGGGAACGCTGCGCCAGGCACAAACCACATACAATAGACTGCCAGCTGAGATCAATATAGAGAGTTCCATTCCATAGAAATTGAAATTGAAATCTCTTTATGACTTCTTATATAATAGGGACTATTATTAGCTATTGTTACTAATTTCATGTTGACATTTCACTTTTCATGTGGTAGTGAGTTGTTGTTGGACCGCATCACGTGGAAGTCGAATCCATGTTTGATTTAAAAAAAAAAATGAATACGTGAATCCATGACAGTTGTTTTGTTAGTATGAGTGAAATTAACCACACTTTTGGCTCTTGTTAATTTAGTTAACTTCCCCTCCTTCGAACTGTCACAGCTTGTCAACGCTGTAGTTAAAATAGTTAACTACTGCCGAATTTGGAATGCACTCAGGGTAGTTCGCGACAACGTCAGTGTCAAATGAGAAAAAAAAAACAAAGTGACAGCTAAAAAAACTTGTAGGAAAACAAACGAAATTTTATATGGCGGGAGATAGGGTTTAAATTAATTTTGGATTTTTTGAAACAATCTCTACAAATTTATTTATTGAACTTTTGTAAACACTTTTAAGAAACTCTAAATTTCAAGAATGCAATGTTTTCAATTTGTATTTGGCACTTTATTATAAACTTTTCACAAATAAAATGAGCAAAACCTATCTCCCGCCATGTAAAATTTCGTTTGCTTTCCTACAAGTTTTTTTCACATTTCAGTGAAAGAGAAAGCACACTTCTGAAAGGGATAGCTTCGCGAAATACCCTATACCTTATTCACACCGAACCGAAAACCGAGTTTACGTCAAAAAAGTTTAGAAAACTCGTGGATCCATTCAAACCGAACACCAACTCGTTTTCGTTTGACGTTTCAAACAAAATTATTGGAGCTACTTGATAATCGTTAACTTATGGTTAAATGCATAAAATAATTTGGTGTTGCTATTCGCCTGTTGTTCGGGACACGGGTACGTAACAAAATGTCAAAGTTAATATTGCGTCAAGTTGGGGTATATGGCTCGCTACGCTCGCGGCAAAGTCTCTAAACTCGAGTATAATCATTTTCGGACATTATGCCGTACGTTTGGGATCCAACTTTAATATTGTAACATTCGGCTGGGATTCGAAAAATAAAACACTATTCTGTTTACTAAACTTTAATAAATCACTTTTATTACAAGATAATATCACTTAAAATCAACTTTTCCACTTATTACAATCTTTCCATTTATTTTATAACACTACCGATACTATTCGAACTTTACTTTACACGGTTTAAAGATAAACTGTTTTCTCGTCGTATTTCGCAACCCATTTTATACTCCCCACTAAAGCTTCTCGAATATTCTATACTCCAACCGGAACAATCGATAATGTACTAGTTTCGTTTTAGACCATTCACCATTCGTTGAGTTTCGAAGATTCGAAGTTCCGTTGAATAAGTTTGTCTACTTTCTATTAGATGGCGCTGTGGTCAATAAGTAGTACTTTTCAATCCACACTACAATATTTATAAAGAGTTTTTAATGAAAATAGGATTACGTTACGTTGATTACGTACCCGTGTCCCAGGCACGTAGCCAGGGGGGTGGCTTGAGGGGCTGAAGCCCCCCCCCGAAACGCTAAGCAAAAAATTAAAAACTAAAACTTTCTAATATAAATTCAAATCTTCCGCAACCATTCAAATGCAAATATAACTTTAAAAAATGTCATTAAAAAAACACGCACCAGAGAGCCGAAAAACTCGACTTCTAAGCCTTTGTGAAACGCAAGGTTCATTGAAAGGTATGACAGTATTATTTCCTTTGTAGAGCTCTTCAAATGCATCTCAATAAGTCTTGAAGAAATAACCACCAGAACGTGGGCGATGTCTTCGAAAGCATCAACACTTTTGGCAGCGATCCAAAAAAGTGATTTCCTAGTAAGCCATACAATGAGGCGAAAAACTATTTAATTTAACGCTACCCTTATCAGTTTTCCTACAGACCAAATCCTTAGACTTCATTTCTGCTATCGACCGCAAAAAAAAAATTCTGAATTCTCTTAAAAACATCAGAATAAATGCCGAAATTTTTTTCAGAGAGGCTTTTCAATCCGAATCCCAAATTGCCGAGGACTTATTTGAAGTTGAATTAAGAGCCCTAAGAACTTCATTGAAACAAACAACGCGTTCCAATTCAGAAACCACTTCTACTGAAGCCTATTTTAGAGTGTCTATACTGATTCCTTGCATAGGAAACATCGTTAAAACAAAATCTTACGGACAGATTCATGGTCAACGAAGACGTTCTACCATCATGTCATGTCAAAAAAAAAATCAAGACGTTTTTTTCTTTGAAAAAAAAAATAATTTTAGTATGTTCGTTTAGGTGCATACGATTTAAAAAGTAATAAGAATCAGTGAATTGGAATATACAGGGTAAGCAGTATAATCCTTTAAGGGAAGATTCCTAAAAACGCGACAATAGACAGAGACTGCTAGTATGGAAACGACGTCGTTCGATCGTTTTCATTTTATGTGATCTGGGCCCTGAAGTTCCGCCGAACAAAAAATTGTATGGCAGGGGGGTCTATTTTCATCATATTTCCCGTTTTATTTTTTTTATGGAATTTTTATCCTTGAAAATTTTTCTAAAAATTATGCTAAGCAACTTGAATTTGTAGTAAAAGCCGTTTTTTTGTCAGACAGAAATGGTCAAAAAGAGACTCGATATTTCTCTAAAATCAACTTTTTTTTTTCACAGCTCCACAGAAGAAAAAATCCATGGGTGTTAGGTAAGGAGATCTGGGTGGCCAAGGATTGGGCGAAATCGACCAGTTCACCGTTCATTAAAAGTGACGCTGCTACTGTCACACGGTGCTCCATCTTGTTGAAAGAACAATATCTTCTATGAAAAAGAATAACATCTTCAAGGAGCTTCGGCCTTCGTTCTCTAAGAAATTCAAGAGAATTAACTGTTTGTGGAAGAACGTGCGGGCCTACTAAAGTGTTTTCAAACATTTACGCTAAACCTCCTTTGAAATAAGAACACATTTTGAAGAAGTTGTTCAAAATAATTAAATTCTTACCTTTGAAAGGATGTTGTGTGTATTTAATGGGTCTGACCAATGGCGCAAATTGTGGAGGTTTGTAGCTTTATAATATAACTTGTTTGTGAATTGCGCTCCGTCAGTCCACAGAATGTTCTTGAGGAAGTGTCCGTACCGGTGCTAAATGGGAAGGGTGTAACCTATTACTCTGGAGAGTTCTGGGAAGTTCCAATTGCACAGCTTGTCCTCGGACCTGAATAAAGGCTTAACTTCCACAGAACCCAAAACCCCACCCTCAATTTCTGCCGCCGCTGGGTCTTAATGTCTTTTTTTTTTTATTTCGAAGAGCTCACCCGGTATCAACAAGGCGCCGATACGCATCAGTACCCGGCTATACATGGTGTACTACGATTTGGGTATCGGCTTTGGAATCCTATCTTGCCAACGAAGCGTTTCCATGACAGAACCCGTTTACAAACACATGTCCGCGTAATCACGTTTTGAATACGTTTTGTGGAGATCAACTTATCAATGTTAAGCTTTTTTCATATTCGACAATTAACTGTTAACCATTGCACATATTTACGTTAGTTTATTATTCTGACTTAATTTTGTTTGACCATTTTTTTGACAAAAAACGGCTTTTACAACAACTTCTGTTGATCGTACGTAAAAAAGTTGCTTAACATAATTTTCAGAAAATTTCTCAAGGATAACAATTTCATTAAAAAAAATAAAAATTTATTAAGTAAACATTTTGAGAAAAAAGCATTTTAAGTAAAAAAATATAACAATAAATTTTCAAAATGTTGAGTTTAAGGAGCCATAAATCTTTTGCAGCTGCACATGTTGAATTCAAAAACTTAAACTTGCTAAATTCCAAGGGAAAACTGTTTTTTTTTAGCAAATTTCACTTCCCGTTGAATATACTGTAAAACTTTAGAATATTACGGAAAAGAAACGCAACTTAATTTCGTAAACGTTATAAATATGTGTAGCTTGTATTTCGAATTGATTATGTACTGACAATTGTGTTTATTTATATACAAAAAGATTGGAGAGATTTATTGACAAATGTCAAATCAATAATTTGGGGTTAAATACAATGACATTTTGTATATTTATGTCGCAACTTTACTTTACTTTATTTTACATTATATTATATTTTAATTTCAAACTGAACATTCACCACCGCCGTGAACTAGTTCGCAATCAATCATCCAAATCCAAATATTACAAAGTCCCATCTCTAATGTATGGTCGGTAAAGTAGTCATCTGCGCTGTTCTTCTTATTTGCTTCCAGTTCCACTTCCAGTTGTTGTGTTGACTGTTGAAGTTTGTGTCTTCATATTATTGTGTTGTGTGTTCTGTTAAAGAGACAATTAGTGGAACAGAGACAGACGTACAAACAGATATAACATAAATCCCTAATCTGATCTGGAGTGAGTAATATTGCCCTATTTGCCATCTCCCTTCTTCTACACAGAGTACTTCGTTTACTATCAAAGAGTATTAGTGAATGGACGGCGTCGGCGTAATCGGTGAAATTTTAATTTTCTATTAAATACGTATTTTTTTTGTTTTGTTATTTCGTAAAGTAAATTCAATTATTATAGTGCATTTTAATTTGCGGTTTGTGCTGATCTCGTTGCGGTTGAAGATATATATACAGGTGAGTTTAAATTGGAATAATTTCATTTTGAATTTATGTGAATTAGAATGCATTTTGTTTTTTATGAATGGAAGTTGGGGAATTTCATGGGGCTTATTGGTGTGAGTGTGTGTGATATGCTGAATGTTGATATGCATGCTGATAAAGCTGAAAGTGGTAGTGGACTGTAAAATGAGTTGTTTTGATTTTTTATTTGAGCGGGTTTAGTGTTGTTAGACTGGGGATATTTTTAAATTTTGCGAAAATTGATTTTGTGTAGTGTTGCATGATGTAGTGTAGTGTTGTGATATAGAATATTGTTGAGTTATTTAGAGTTAATATTATTATTATTAATATTTTCATTAGGGTGTTATTATGAATATTATAATTTTTTTTTGTTATTTTACTTGTGAGAAATGTGCTTGTGTAGTGTGATAATGTAATGTGTGTGGATATGAATGTAAATAGATGAAATATGAATGAAGTTTATATTCAACTTTTATGTAAGTAGTTAATTAGTTATGTACATATTGTACGGGAAGTTTTTTTTTTTTTTTTTTTATATAATATGTTTAGTTGACCGATTCGGTTGCGTTGCTCGGTAATAAACATATTTTTGTAATTGGACGTTTGAATTCACCGTTTTGTGTCTTCAATGTGACCACGCGAATAAGTTGGTCTGCACCCGGGTGTAGATGTATGATTCGGGCCATAATCCATTTCGACGGTGGAATTCGCTCGTCTTTTACCAAGACCAAATCTCCTAGCTGCGGTTGTGGCTCAGTTTTAAGCCATTTTGGCCGTTGCTGGAGACGGGATAGATACTCCGTGCTCCACTGCTTCCAAAATGTTTGATAAAGCTGCTGTATCCTTTTCCACCTCTCAGTGCAGCAGATGTTTTCGCCGGTGATGTCTGGCTCTGGCACACTTATTGTAGCCTCTCCAATAAGGAAGTGTGCTGGAGTTAAGGCTGCGAAGTCATCTGGATTACTGGTGAGTGGACAAAGGGGTCTAGAATTCAGACATGCCTCAATCTGAGTTAGGAGAGTGTATAACTCTTCAAAGGTCAGGATGGAATTTCCGGCAACGCGTTTGAGGTGATATTTCACCGACTTCACTCCGGCCTCCCATAATCCTCCGAAATGTGGGGAAGCTGGAGGAATGAAATTCCATTTGACCCCGTCGTTCAAAACCGTTTCTGCTACCTCCTTCTTGTTAAAGTTGGCCGCTTTTCGTAGGGTCTCCAATTCCTTGGCAGCGCCTACAAAGTTTTTGCCGCAGTCACTGAAGATTTCTTTACAGTTACCGCGTCTGGACGAAAATCTGCGAAAAGCGGCAATGAATGCTTGAGTCGTCATGTCACTGACGAGTTCAAGATGTATTGCCTTGGTGGCCAAGCAAACAAAAATGGCGAAATATGCCTTGAACGTTTTCGTTCCTCGACCTTTCCACGCTTTCACATCAATGGGTCCGGCATAATCTACCCCAGTAAAAGTAAAAGCTTGTGAAACTCGCACCCTTGGAGCTGGTAGATTTCCCATCAGTTGGTAAACTGGTTTTGCCCTATGCCTAAAGCATATGTTGCAGCTGTGGATGCATTTTTTGACACATCGTTTTATGTCGAGAATCCAATATTTAGTTCGGAGATATGCTATCATCTGCTGAATACCACCATGAAGGGTTCTTTCATGTGCATCCTTTAAAATAAGTTGGGTGAAATGGTGCCCAGGTTTCAGAATGATTGGGTGCTGTTGGCTGTAACCCAAGTTTGCGTTTTGAAGCCTTCCCCCTACTCTAATTATTGAATCCTCATCGACGAATGGCTGTAAAGATTTGATCCGTTGTAAATTTGGTTGCTTCTCATTTGAGTGATTTTCGAAGAACATGTTTCCTTGAACTGTCCTTACGGCTACCTTCAGACCTGCTTCAATCTCCATCGGCGACAGCGTCAGTATCTCCCTTTGGGATGATACTTTGCGTGCGTTGGAAGCAAATCTGCAGCAATATGCCAGAATCTTGAGTAGTCCAGGTAGCGTCGAGTGACGATGGATCAACATATCAACAGCGTTGTCCTCTTTGATGATGCAAAGTGATTTTATTTTTCGACTTTCCTCCTCAGTGGCCAAAATCGTTGGTTGGTTTGGTGTTTGGAATTCCCAATCAGTTCTCAGAAACTCTGGACCATTCCACCAAAGAGTATTGCCATTTAATTCGGACGGTAACAGCCCCCGTGAAGCCAGATCAGCTGGATTGTGTAGAGTTGGAACGTGTCTCCAGATGCTACAATTTGTTAATCGTTGAATCTCTGCTACACGGTTACCCACAAAAGTTTTCCACTTCGACGGAGGTGACATGATCCACGCTAACGTAATAGCTGCATCAGACCAAGCATAAGTTCTTACGCCACCTATTCCCAATGCCTTTGTGACGTAATCTAAAAGTTGCGCCAGTAAAACCGCCCCACAGAGTTCCAATCTTGGAAGTGTGACAGTTTTTAAGGGAGCCACCCTTGTTTTTGACACTAAGAGATGAACATGAATGTTATTGTCGTTATCTAAAACGCGAATATAAATTGCCGCACCATATGCCTTCTCCGATGCGTCGCAAAATCCATGGAGTTCGATTTCCTTTTGTTGTCCTTCCAGGTTCACCCAACGTGGTATCCGGATAGTCTCAACCAAACGAAGCTCTTGAGAGAACGCAAGCCAATCCTCCTTTAGAGCGATTGGAATTGGTTCATCCCATGCGAGTCCGTGAAACCAAAGCTGCTGCATAAACATCTTCGCCTTGACAATGCATGGCGAAATCCAGCCCAATGGATCGAATAAGCGTGCTATAGTTGACAGCATAGTCCTCTTCGTCGGCTCCTGTGAAGTATCGTAAAGGACATTTTGGAAAGAGAACACATCGTCAACAGGAAACCATCGCATTCCGAGCGCCTTGATATGATCTGCCGAAGACCCAAACGGCACCGAAAAATTTAGCTCCCGCTGTTCCAGGGGAATACCTTCCAAAACTTCCTGTGAGTTGCTCGTCCATTTCCGCAAATGAAACCCTGCGGTTGCCAGCAACTGCCGCACCTCATCACGTTTATGTAAGGCAGCTTCCACTGAATCGGCACCGGAAATTAGGTCGTCAACGTACATCTCGTCTCGTAAGGTCCTAGCTCCCACTGGAAAATGTGACTCTTCATCCAAAGCCACCTGGTTTAGTGTACGAATGGCGAGATAGGGTGCACTGGCTGTGCCGAATGTGACTGTATCCAATCGATACATTCTCAAGGGTTCCTGATCACTCTTACGCCAGTATATCAATTGATAATACGCATCTCGTTGCCTCATTCTAATCTGACGGTACATTTTTTCAACATCAGCTGTAAAGGTAATTTTGTACATTCGCCACCTTAAAATTATATCAATAATGTTGTTTTGTGTTTTAGGGCCTATCAACAATCGATCATTCAAAGAAATCCCGTCCGAACATTTTGCCGCTGCGTCAAAAACAACTCGGAGCTTTGTTGTCGAACTGGCTTCCTTCGTAACAGCATGGTGAGGCAGAAAATAATGAAAGGAGGATCGCAGTACATCATCCTCATCATGAACTTCCGTCATATGACCCAACGACAGGTATTCTTCTAAACATTTCGAATATTCCCGGTGTAGTGTTGTGTTGTTGGCAAATCTCCTCTCTAGTTGATGAAACCTACGCAAGGCCGCTAATTTAGAGGATCCAAGCGCAGGTTGCCATCCATCCTTAAATGGAAGCGAAACTTCGTATCGCCCATCTGGTAGACGCTTCGTCGTTTCCTTAAAGTGCTCTTCACACCTCCGGTTCTCTTCCGTCTCGTAGTCCTGATATGGAACCTCCTCAATCTCCCAAAACTTACGCAACTGTGTATCGACATCGACCACTTGGTGAAAGCTATGCACCGATATATTTGCCTCAGGTGCCTTACACAGTAATATCCACCCCAGCTGCGTGTTCTGTGCGATCGGTGATATTTCATCACCCCTGACTATCTCTGGCAATATTATGTCTGGATATATATCGCTACCCAGCAAGAGATCGACTGTAGCTGGTTTGAAAAAGAGAGGATCAGCTAGATTTAGTCCGTTCAGGTGTTTCCATTTATTGGGATTCAGTTGTTTGGCCGGGAGAAGCCCAGTCAGGGATTTGTACACATAAGCTCGTGTACCGGTCTCAAATTCAGAGTGTAGAGACCCAAACGAAATATCAGCATATCTATGGCATGCTCCACTGCTGACCTTTCCCAACCCTGACACCTCAATAAATGTACTCCGGGCCTTTAGGTTCAGCATCTGTACTGCAGCTTCAGTGATGAACGTCGCTTCCGAACCTGGGTCGAGCAGCGCTCTTAGGTGGAAATATCGTCCATTCGACGACTTCACTTTCACCAAAGCAGTAGCCAAAAGAATATGTGTGTTTGTGTTGTGTTGTGCTAAGTGGTTTCTAACCGCTCCGCTTGAACTCGGTCTCTCGTCGTGACTAGGGTTACTAACAGCCACTTGATACCCCTGAGAATGTACGTTAGTACTTTGCAGCGGTGCAAAGGAGTGTTGTGTGGATTGTTTTATAACCGCTCCGCTTGTACTTGGTCGCTCTTCGTGACTGGGGTTTCTAGCAGCCACTTGATACGCTTGAGCGTGTACGTTAGTACTTTGCGGGGGTACAAAGAAGTGTTGCGTAGGGTGAGTTTGTTGCTCATCAGGTTGTACAGACATTGGCAAGTTTGTGATAGGGGTCGAAGATGTGTGCAAAAGGGAATGGTGCTTCTGCTGACAGAAATAGCAGCGTGCCTGGCTCGGACACTGTTGCGTAATATGGCTATACGCCAAGCAATTGCTACAAACACCGATTTTTTGAACCCAGTTGTAGCGTTCCACAACGTTCATTTTTACAAACCGGTTGCAGGTGCGAATCGGATGTTGTCCCTTGCCACAAATCTTACAAGAAAATTGCTCCTTCTGCTTATTTTGCTTAACATGAAACGCAGTTTTTGTTGTAGGACCTTTCTGGATAGGGTTTTTTACCTTTGGCTTCTGTTGGTCTATAACCTCTAATGTCCTAAACCTAGTTTCCAGAAAATCCGAAAATTCGTCGAACGATGGCAACTCCTTGCTAGCTCCTAGACGTTCTTCCCACAATTGCTGAGTACATGGAGGTAATTTTTGAAAAATAATATATATAATTACTAAATCCCATTCTTTTACAGGAATCCCCAAGTTGTTTAGGGAATGAATACACTCGGTTGTCGTATCCAGCATCGTTTTCAACCCGAAAGCGTTTTCATTCTGCATATGCGGCTGATTGAAAAGCACCTTCAAATGGGTATTTACTAGGAAGCGCTTATTTTCATACCGCGAACACAGAATGGACCATGCCTTTTCATAGTTTCCTTCATCGATGTCCAAGTGCTGCAACAAACGTTCGGCTTCCCCAGATAGACCTGACTTCAAATAGTGAAGCTTTTGTATTTCTGTCAGACCAGAATTATTATGAATCATAGATTCGAATTTACTTTTATATTGCCTCCATTTCTCGTATTGTCCAGAGAAAATTGGAAGCGCCATTTCTGGCAAACGTATACCATGCATGGTTGAAATGCTTTGCACCGCCGTGCTTTTAGAAGCAGACTCGGTTAGCTTATCCAAGCAATCCATCAGAGCAGCTCTGTACTCTAAGTAACATTCCATTATTTCTCCCATAATTTCCTCACATTCCTTAATTCCCTCATCGTAATCCAATAATGCGACCAACTTCTCATTCATTACTTTGGCTTGTCTAAACAAATCTTCTAAAATAGATAGTCGGCCACTCAATATATTTTTTGTCTTTTTGGATTCGGAAATCGAACTAAAACTCTTAAAATTCATCTGAAGGATGGATAAGGCATTTTTTAAAAGTCTAAGTTCTTTTGTTGCACTCATATTTCAAATGTAATGGCAAATAATGGACTTATAAGAATATTACTCACTCACCTGGTACTGCAGTAGACAATTTGAATTAATTACACGACGCGGGAACCCGATTGGCACAAAAAACTCACAAGGTAATGTCTTTATATATGTAAATTTAGATTTATTAATTGAATTATTCTTCTCTTTTCAGATGAAAATTATTGAATTGGATAGAATTAAGATTAATGTAAATCTATAATTATAGTTTATATGTATATCACACTTAAATGTCACTTGTAATGTTCAATATATATGTAATTTGGCTCGAATGGACCAAATGTTGAATTCAAAAACTTAAACTTGCTAAATTCCAAGGGAAAACTGTTTTTTTTAGCAAATTTCACTTCCCGTTGAATATACTGTAAAACTTTAGAATATTACGGAAAAGAAACGCAACTTAATTTCGTAAACGTTATAAATATGTGTAGCTTGTATTTCGAATTGATTATGTACTGACAATTGTGTTTATTTATATACAAAAAGATTGGAGAGATTTATTGACAAATGTCAAATCAATAATTTGGGGTTAAATACAATGACATTTTGTATATTTATGTCGCAACTTTACTTTACTTTATTTTACATTATATTATATTTTAATTTCAAACTGAACAGCACATATGTACCTTATGACTTGTATGCGCTTCTAAATTGTCTTTTCAAAATGCACAAAACAATTTTTGGATCTCTAATAGTTTTGAAGTTATAGCGTTTTAAGTGGTAACTCCTACAAATTAGAGGTCATATGCTTTGAAGGGCATAACGGGAAATATGGTGAAAATAGACCCCCCTTGGCATACAATTTTTTGTTCTACGGAACTTCACGAATCTTCCCTTAAAGAATTATTCTGCTTAACTGGGGCACCCTGTATATAGTTTTTTTGTTTAAAGAATTCCTCGTAAGATTTGGAAGCAAGCCCCCTCCGAAACAAAATCCTGGCTACGGCCCTGCCGTGTCCCGAACATCGGAAGCGTCAGTTTAGGGGGATATTTGTTCTTAAAATTCGACGTTGGCAAAAAAATTTCACGAAAAAGGGGAAACTTCCTACACAAAACGACAAAAAAGGAGAATGACAACATGGAATAAATATAAGGAACAAAAAAAATTCCAATAAATAAATAAATGAACAAAAAAAAATCACCCCAAGTGAGATAAATAACAAACGATTATTATTATTATTTTTAATTAATTTAAAAAATTTTTTTTTTTATTGACCAATGCTCTTATGTTTTTGGCACCGACTGTAAATGCAGTTGCGCGTATATGTATTAATTTTTTTTATTATTTTTTTTTTGCATACAAACTCCTTTTTTTATATATGATGTATATTCATAAATGTATTGTAGTGTGAATTGAAAAGTACTACTTATTGACCAGAGCGCCATCTAATGGAAAGTAGATGAACTTATTCAACGAAATTCGAAATTTCGAAGTTTAGAAACTCAACGAATGGTGAATGGTCTAAAACGAAACTAGTACATTCTCGATTGTTCCGGTTGGAGTATAGAATATTCGAGAAGCTTAGTGGGGAGTATAAAAAGGGTTGCGAAATCAGACGAGAGGCAGTTTATCTTTAAACCGTGTAAAGTGAAGTTCGAATAGTATCGGTAGTGTTATCAAATAAGTGAAATATTGTAAGAAGTGGAAAAGTTGATTTTGAAGTGAATTGTCTTGTAATAAAAGTGATTGATTAAAGTTAAGAAAACAGAATAGTGTTTTATCTTTTCGAATCCCAGGCGAATGTAACAATAGGGTACAACTACGCAGTAGAATCCAGAAGAGGGTAGAAACGATCCAGAAGTTGCAAGCGCATTTGTCGTATCCCAATGTCGGCGAGGATGTCATCAATGAAATGGCTGTAGAGGCGTTTATCCAAGCCATAGAGGACAGATAACTGCAAATGGCTGTACGAATGGCTAGAAAGAAAACCCTTCCTGAGGCACTGGCATTTGCCCTGACCATGAAAGCTGCTGACCAAGCATCACAAGGGTTTCACCGTGTGAGAGAGATGACAACCGTCGAATGCTCGTGCCAAAGGGCAAACGTCGTAGAACAGAACAGTGCTCGCAGGGGACCGATTCGTTGTTGGAACTGTAACAAAATTGGACATCTACAGCGACAATGCAGAGCTCCACCCAGACACACTAGTTGTCCGTACTGCAGCGCTAGGAGTCGTAATGAAGGGGCATCTGAGTGTCGAGCGGATGACTCTTCTGAAAATCATCAGTCGGGAAACGTGTAAGAACCAACTTCGCGGGGCAGAAGTTGGTTTCTGGAATCGACGCCCCCAGGACCACCATTCAAGTTTCCCAAACCAAACGAGGTAACAAGAGTTTGACAGTGGAAGCCCATATCGGCCAGAAAATGTATGTGGCCACCATCGACGCCGGTGCCACCGCTTCCATTATAAGGAGGGACATCGTTCGCCAATCATGGCTGCACAACACCAGCAGCTACTGTCTAAAAACAGCAACTGGAGCAACAGCAAAGGTGTATGGAGAAGTACTGCTAACAATAAATCTTGCGGGATTAGTCTTCTCCCATACCTTCCTAGTGGCCGATATATGTGACGAATGCATCATCGGAATCGACTTTATGAAGGCACATGATGTAGTACTGGACATCGGCTTGCAAGTACTAAAGTACAGGAACGTCGAGATTCCCATGATTTACGGGGACGAGCATGTCACAGCTCTAAGGACAGTCATGAGTGAAGACTAGATATTACCACCTTCTTCAGAAACACTTATTTGGACAAAACTGGAAGGTGATCCTGGGAGCCACCGATTCTACCTTGTTGAGCCAGATCCAGAAAATCATTATCAAAACTACGTCGTTGGAAAGATGCTTGTAGAACCTAAAAACAACATGGTTCCTGTACGAGTCCTAAATGTCGAACATAGCAGCCTGAAACTAAAGCAAGGGGAAGTGGTCGGTAAGTGCGTACTAATTACTGCGGTCACAAAATTATCCAATGAGGGTCCTACCAAACCTCTTACATCCACGGAAATGGCAGAGATAAAAAGGAGTATATTTGGACAGTGTGAGTTGAATCAGGAGCAGCAAGAAATGGCGGGGGAACTAATCAACGAGTTCGCTGATATATTTGCTTCGAAGAGCGGCGAGTATGGTCGGACACATCTCGTACAACACCGAATCGACACAGGAGACGCTAGACCTATTCGTCAGCCTCCCAGACGACTACCATTGGCTAAGCAGATGGAGGTTGCAGAAATGGTGTCGACGATGGAAAAGGAAGGACTGATTGAAAGTTCGAAAAGTCCATGGGCGTCACCGGTTGTACTGGTTAAGAAGAAAGACGGCAGCACGAGATTCTGCGTCGAATATCGTCATCTGAACAACGTCACCAAAAAGGATAGCTACCCTCTGCCAAGGATTGACGATACCCTGGATACACTATCCGGCGCTAAATGGTTTTCCACCATTGATTTGAAAAGTGGCTGCTGAAGTTTAAGAATCCTGAGGGACAAGTCGCGAGGTGGATCGAACGGCTGCAGATGTATGACTACGAGATACAGCATCGAAAGGGAACTCTTCACTCTAATGCAGATGCTCTCTCCCGTCGACCCTGCAAAGCCGATTGCAAACATTGCGTGCGTCAGGAGGAAAAAGATGCCGTTTCCGTACATAGGCTGAGAGCTGAGCCCATTAGTGGCTGGACTGCGAGAGAGATCCGGGAGGCTCAAAGGGAAGATCCGGATATCGAGCCGATTCTCGCCTGGAAGGAGCATGAGGGAAAACCAGACTGGCAGGAGATATCCAATAGGAGCCCCGAGCTGAAGGCATACTATGGGCGCAATGGGACTCTCTTCATGTGCAGGATGGCATTTTGAGAAGAAGATGGGAAAGCTCTGATGGAAAGTCGTTCGTGATGCAGCTTATTGTTCCCAGGTCGAAAGTAAGTGAAGTACTAAAGGAACTGCACGATGGAGTATCTGGGGGCCACTTGGGAATAAATAAAACGCTCGAAAAGGTGCGAGAGCGTTTTTACTGGGTCCACTCAATGGATGATGTAGAAACCTGGTGCAGAAAGTGCGTAACGTGTGCGGCCAGCAAAGGCCCGAGAGTGAAAACTCAAGGCAAAATGCACCAACACAATGCTGGAGCCCCATTCGAAAGAATTGCTGTTGATATTGCCGGACCGTTTCCTGAAACGATTAATGGAAATCGTTATTTAATCGTGGTTATTGATTACTTCAGAAAGTGGCCAGAAGCATTTGCTATCCCTAACCAAGAAGCCAAAACCGTGATAGAGCAGATTGTTTTCAACTGGGTGAGCAGATTTGGTGTACCACTGGAATTGCACCCGGACCAAGGCCGAAACTTCGAGTCCAAGGTTTTTCAAGGAGTATGCCAGCTACTTGGGATTAAAAAGACAAGAACAACGCCGCTCCATCCGCAATCAGATGGGATGGTAGAACGCTTCAACAGAACCTTGAATGAACACCTACCTAAGGTTGTAGGCGACGACCAGAGGGATTGGGATGAACAGATCCCAATGTTTCTACTAGCCTATCGCAATGCTGTGCATAACACTACGGGACATACACCAACTGAAATCCTGTTTGGTCGAACAGTCCGGCTACCTAGTGAGTTGATGTTCGGATCTCCCACTGAGGAACCCAAGAATGAGGACGATTACGTTGCCGAACTCAGCGTTACCGATGGACAATTTTAAATTGTGCCCAAAAAATGTCGCCCGAGCCAAAAAATTCGTTTTTTTTTTCAGGTTTAAATTATACAGCCACCAATGGGCTCAGCTCTCAGCCTCTGCACGGAAACGGCATCTTTTTCCTCCTGACGCAAGCAATGTTTGCAATCGGCTTTGCACGGCCGGCGGGAGAGAGCATCTGCATTAGAATGGAGAGTTCCCTTTCGATGCTGTATTTCGTAGTCGTACATCTTCAGCCGTTCGATCCATCTCGCTACTTGTCCCTCAGGATTCTTAAACTGCAGGAGCCACTTTAAAGATGCATGATCGGTGCGAAGAATAAATTTGCTCCCATAAAGGTACTTGTGGAAGTGTTTTGTCGCCAGGACTTAACCGAGAAGTTCCCTTATGGTTACACAGTAGTTCCTTTCTGGCTTGTGTTATGTACTTCACGTACGCGTGGATCATGTATTGAAACAAGTGAGCAGTTTTTTAGTGTTTATTACTAGAGCGTTCTTACATGACTAACTTAAACATAATAACTTACAAACTACTTATAATACCAATGTATATTAGGATCTAGGGTTATGAGCATAGCACATTAATACATAACATCTTGGATAGAACTTTGCTGAAGTAGGAAACTACTTTCTCTTGGCCATCATGAACCCCACCCCACCAACTAAATAGAATCGGTGGCTCCCAGGATCACCTTAAAGTTTTGTCAAAATAAGTGTTTTTGTAGAAGGTGGTAATATCTCGTCTTCACTCATGACTGTCCTTAGAGCTGTGACATGCTCGTCCCCGTAAATCATGGGAATCTCAACGTTCCTATACTTAGTACTTGCAAGCCGATGCCCAGTACTACATCATGCGCCTTCATAAAGTCGATTCCGATGATGCATTCTTCACATATATCGGCCACTAGGAAGGTATGTTGGCTCTGCACTGTTGCTGTAGGTGTCCTATCTTGTTGCAGTTCCGGATCGGTCCCCTGCGAGCACTGTTTCGTTCTACGACGTCTGCCCTTTGGCAAGAGCATTCGACGGTTGTTAACTCTCTCACGCGGTGAAACCCTTGTGATGCTTGGTCAGCAGCTTTCATTGTCAGGGCAAATGCTAGTGCCTCAGGGGGAGTTTTCTTTCCAGCCGTTTGCAGTTATCTGTCCTCTATAGCTTGGGTAAACGCCTCTACAGCCATTTCGTTGATGACATCCTCGCCGGCGTTGGGATACGACAAATGCGCCAGCCGTTCGATATCCGCTTGCAACTGCTGAAGCGTTTCTCCCCGCTTCTGGATTCTACTGCGCAGTTGCACCCTGTATACTTGCTGCATGTGGTCATCACCAAACCGCATTTCGATAGCCCTAACCAATGCGTCGTAGTTGCGTTGTTTTTCTTCGGAGATAGTTTGAAGCAACTCTGCAGCTGTACCTCGTAGTGCGAGCGTTAGTGCGATCGACTTTTCCTCCTCGTCCCAGCTGTTGGTCATTGCAGCCGCTTCGAACTGCCTCTTGTAAATTGGCCATGATGTTTGACCATCGAAAACAGGCGGTTGCATCTCCTTCCTTCTTGGGCAATCAGCGGAATATTCTCGGGCTTTCTGTTTCTTGACTTTGTCCAGTTCTCTAGCTAGGTTCTCGAAGTTTGTCTCATGCTCTTTTGCTAAGTTCTCATGCTTTTGTAATGTTTGATTGATCTCGTTAAACTTTGTTTCTACCTTTTCAAGTTTGTCTCATGCAGGTTTAATTTGTTATCAATCGCGTCGAGTGTAACTTCTAGAACATTCTTAAACTCTTCCATCTTTTTGTGCAGCGACAATGGAATTCTTTTGTTCTTCTTGAGAATTATTGAGAAGAATTGCCAACTTAGATTCGATAGAATTCTTCTGTTCTTCTAGAGAATTCTTTTGTTCAGCGAACCTAGATTCGATAGAATTCTTCTGTTCTTCTAGAGAATTCTTTTGTTCAGCGAACTTAGATTTGATAGAATTCTTCTGTTCTTCTAGAGAATTCTTGTGTTCTTCTAGAGAATTCTTATGTTCATCTAGAGAATTCTTCTGTTCTTCGAGTTTGGCAAGAATTAATGCCATTATTAATTCTTTTTTTAGTTTAGTTTAGTTTAGTTCTTTTTTTTTTCTTTTTCTTTAATAGTTTTAATAAAATGAATGGAGATGTATGCTTGTATGTTTATATTATTACCCTTTTTCTGTTTAAGAATTCCTTAAGTAGGTAATGTAAAATTGTAAATTGTTGTTTTCTTTTTTAAATATCTCAACATATCTGAGTAGCTTGTATCTTAATTGAATTGAATATTAAGCTTTCACTATTTTATAAGATAATTTTATGTCTTAATGTGTAAGCATTCAAATGAAATAAATAAATGAAAAATGAAAAATGAAATAATATAGCGGCCATGTCAACGCCTGTACTTACTTGTTCTTCTTTTTCATCTGCTACTTCGAATAGCATGGATTTTGGATCTCCTCCCTCACTTTCGACAGCTTTCTGCAGACGTAGTATGAGGTCACTTTTTCCCCCAGCTGTGGAGAGATTCCGTTTTTCCAGCTCAGTTTTTAACTGAGGTATGCTGAGTTGAAGTAATGCCAATGTGCGAACCATATTTACTAAATCACTTTTTTTTTTATTTTACACTTTCGCAGAATTCAAATTCACTTCACTTTATTAAATTTTGTTTACTGCAAATTAATTCACTTTTTTTTTTTTTTTAATTCACTAATTCACAATTTATTACCGTTTTTCTTTTTTTTTTTTTACATCACACAGTTTCAACACAGAATACGATTTATCCCACTTCTGACACCAATGTTATATTCGACTGTGATTCGAAAAGATAAAACACTATTCTGTTTACTAAACTTTAATAAATCACTTTTATTACAAGACAATATCACTTAAAATCAACTTTTCCACTTATTACAATCTTTCCACTTATTTTATATCACTACCGATACTATTCGAACTTTACTTTACACGTTTTAAAAATAAACTGTCGTCTCGTCGGATTTCGCAACCCTTTTTATACTCCCCACTAAAGCTTCTCGAATATTCTATACTCCAACCGGAACAATCGAGAATGTACTAGTTTCGTTTTAGACCATTCACCATTCTTTGAGATTCGAAGTTTCGCAGTTTCGAAGTTTCGTCGAATAAGTTCGTCTACTTTCCCTTAGATGGCGCTGTGGTCAATAAGTAGTACTTTTCAATCCACACTACAATATTATGTCTGTCGTCGCAAGAATTTGCCCTTTGCAAAATTAGATTGTGGTGCAGAACGAATGCAGTGGAGAAATGGCAACTGCTTGAAACTAAAACCGAGTTCTTCATGAACTTATAAGACTTTGCGACTCGCCGCTTCAAGGAAAAGAAACTACATTATCTACATTTGATTTACAAAATAATTAAAAAATTAAATGATAAATTAAACTCGGCTCGATGACAATGTCAGTATGAGCTGAGTTTAGCTACTAAAATAAAAGCCTAGTCGCCTAAAACATTTAATAGCCAGTTTCACAGCTAATTGAAACTTTAAACGAAAACTAGTTAGTGTTTGGTGTGTATGCATCGACGAGTTTTCATAAACTTTTTGTCGAAAACTCAGTTTTCAGAGCGGTGTGAACAGAAAATTGGCCGAAGATAGTAGGTTTGTTTGACGTGGACCCTAGGGCGCACTAATGCGCACTTGGTTAGCCCTATGGCGTTCGATATAGAACTGAGTTCGCACTGACAATGAAAACCTGTGTTCGAGGTGAGCACTGGGGCGCCATAGTTGAGCACTGAGCTCACCCTAGGTATTCAGTCAGGGCAAGAGTTCAGTATTTGTATTTTTTGTATTTCATTTATTTATTCACATTTATGTATTTACAAAAGTCTTACCCGCAAAGCAAAATGCTTATCTGCAGGTGGTTACTGTTACATTCGGCTGGGATTCGAAAAGATAAAACACTATTCTGTTTACTAAACTTTAATAAATCACTTTTATTACAAGACAATATCACTTAAAATCAACTTTTCCGCTCATTTCAATCTTTTCCACTTATTACAATCTTTTCCACTTATTTTAAATCACTACCGATACTATTCGAACTTTGCTTTACACGGTTTAAAGATAAACTGTCCTCTCGTCGGATTTCGCAACTCTTTTTATACTCCCCACTAAAGCTTCTCGAATATTCTATACTCCAACCGGAACAATCGAGAATGTACTAGTTTCG
Organism: Cheilosia scutellata; assembly: GCA_955612985.1. Lineage (NCBI taxonomy): Eukaryota > Metazoa > Arthropoda > Insecta > Diptera > Syrphidae > Cheilosia > Cheilosia scutellata. The sequence continues at coordinate 57,105,522 of OY015311.1, forward strand.
TTTTAGACCATTCACCATTCGTTGAGTTTCGACGATTCGAAGTTCCGTTGAATAAGTTCGTCTACTTTCCATTAGATGGCGTTGTGGTCAATAAGTAGTACTTTTCAATCCACACTACAATATCCCCCTCTTAAACTTGTTCGTCCCGAACAAATGCGCCAACATTTTCCCCAATGTAACGATGACGACGATCCTCATGGACAACTTTGAGTTTGTCTCTTCCACGTTGGATTCGATAGACCACGTAGTTGATTCGGTTGACTCTCAGATGCCTCCTCATTATAACGCCTAGTACTGCAGTGCGAACAACTGGCCTGCCTGGGTGGAGCTCTGCACTGTCGCTGTAGATGTCCTATCTTGTTGCAATTCCAGCAGCGGATCAGTCCCCTGCGAGCACTGTTTCGTTCTACGATGTCTGCCCTTTGGCACGAGCATTCGACGCTTGTAATTTCTCTCACGCGATGAAACCCTTGTGATGCTTGGTCAGCAGCTTTCATTACTAAGGCAAATGCCAGTGCCTCAGGGAGAGTTTTCTTTCCAGCCATTCGTAGAGCTAGTTGCAGCTGCCTGTCATCTATGGCTTGGATAAACGCCTCTACAGCCATTTCGTTGATAACATCCTCGCCGGCATTGGGATACGACAAATGCGCCAGCCGTGCGATATCCGCTTGCAACTGCTGGAGCGTTTCTCCCCGCTTCTGGATTCTACTGCGTAGTTGTACCCTATACACCTGCTGCATATGGTCATCACCAAACCGCCTTTCGATAGCCTTAACCAATGCGTCGTAGTAGCGTTGTTTTTCTTCGGAAATAGTTTGAAGCAACTCTGCAGCTGTACCTCGCAATGCTAGCGTTAGTGCAATCCACTTTTCCTCGTCGTCCCAGCTGTTGATCACTGCAGCTGCCTCGAACTGCCTCTTAAAAATTCGCCATGATGTTTGACCATCAAAAACAGGCGGTTGCATCTCCTTCCTTATAGGGCAATCAGCAGAATATTCTCGGGCTTTCTGTTTCTTTACTTTATCCAGTTCCCTAGCTAAGTTCTCGAAGTTTGTCTCATGCTCTTTTGCTAAGTTCTCGAAGTTTGTTTCGTGCTTCTGTAATGTTTGATTGATATCGTCAAACTTTGTTTCTACCTTCTCAAGTTGTGTCTCATGCTGGTTTAATTTGTTATCAATCACGTCGAATTTTACTTCTAGAACATTCTTCAACTCATCGACGGCATCTTTTTGTGCAGAGACAATGGAATTCTTCTGTTCTTCTAGAGAATTCTTTTGTTCTTCTAGAGAATTCTTTTGTTCTTCTAGAGAAATCTTCTGTTCCGCGAACTTAGATTCCATAGAATTCTTCTGTTCTTCGAACTTGGAAAGAAGTAATGCCATCATAGCGGCCATGTCAACGCCTGTACTTACTTGTGCTACTTGTTCTTCTGTCACTTCGAATAGCATGGATTTTGGATCTTCTCCCTCGCTTTCGACAGCTTCCTGCAGACGAAGTATGAGGTCACTTTTTCCCCCAGCTGTGGAGAGGTTCCGTTTTTCCATTTCAGTTTTTAGCTGAGGTATGCTGAGTTGTAGTAATGCAAACGTACGAACCATTTTTACTAATTCACTATTTTTTTTTTTTTTTTCTTCTTCTTTTTCTATTTTCTTAATCTTTACAACACTTTGCGAGAATTCAAATTCACTTCACTTTATTTATTTTCTTTTAATTCACCATTTAGTTCACTGTTTTTCTTTTCACAACACTTCGCACAGAATAAGTTTTATCCCACTTCTGACACCAATGTTACATTCGGCTGGGATTCGAAAAGATAAAACACTATTCTGTTTACTAAACTTTAATAAGTCACTTTTATTACAAGATAATATCACTTAAAATCAACTTTTCCGCTCATTTCAATCTTTTCCACTTATTACAATCTTTTCCACTTATTTTAAATCACTACCGATACTATTCGAACTTTGCTTTACACGGTTTAAAGATAAACTGTCCTCTCGTCGGATTTCGCAACTCTTTTTATACTCCCCACTAAAGCTTCTCGAATATTCTATACTCCAACCGGAACAATCGAGAATGTACTAGTTTCGTTTTAGACCATTCACCATTCGTTGAGTTTCGACGATTCGAAGTTCCGTTGAATAAGTTCGTCTACTTTCCATTAGATGGCGTTGTGGTCAATAAGTAGTACTTTTCAATCCACACTACATTACAAGCAATATTAAAATTGAAATTTTTGAAGTAGGTAGTTTCAATTTCCGATTTTTATCAGATTTCAGCTTAACATTATTACATTTATATGAATATGTTTTAAGTCAAATTCAAAGTGAACAATTTAACAATCAAATTCAATAATTTTGCTACTGAACATAGTAAAAATCAACCAAAAATTTTTTTATTTCTTTTTTTTCTTTTCTTAAAATTTAATAAGTTTTTTATGTTTTGTGGGATTGAATTCATTGTTTTGGAATCACGCATCTCAACTCACGTTTTCCGTATATATTAAAATATGCAGGTACTTCAAGCATCCCCTGTGCTCGTCTTCTTGTGTTTTGGTTGTGTCTTTTTGGCTGATGAAATCTTGGATCATCCATGTAGTGTTGTAGTAATGTCATCTGGTATACGGTATACCGCATTAACATCTAAAACTTTCAAACAGGAGTTAGGTTGTCTAAAAAGCTTAATGAGACGATGTTGAATATTTGATATCTTATCCAGATCTGACTTTGAAGCATGACCCCATGCCAGGATCCCGTATCTTATGCCCAAAACACATGTGCAGAAATTCTGAATGCTTCACTGCATGCAGTACTGCAGATGAAACACATGTGCAGAATTCAATTTGCAGCGGTTGCTGTCAATGAGGGGAAAAATATGTGAGTGAAACAAAGACGACAAATAATTCCCGTCTCTCTTTTCCTCGTATGCATCAGTAGCTGAATTTAAAAATTCGATGCTGCCAAGTCTACTTAATTTAATTCACTGCGTTGCTATGCAGTGTATTTAGAAATAGAGACATGTTGCAGTGCTGCGGTGGCTGCAGAATTTACATTTCACCACATAAGAACATGTGTATTCTAATCCTGCTGCGCAGTGAATTCTGCACGTGTGTTTTGGGCATTATTCTGGATTCAGCAAGCAAATAGTACACCTGTTTCTGCACGACGAGGTTAAAATATTTTTTGAGATATACCATGGCAAAAAGAGCACTTTTCAGTTGGAGTCGTAGTGCTGGATTTTGCTGTCAATCGTAGCTGTCATTTGTGTGAAATCATGTTTTTGTGAATTATTGACTTGTGCAGCACTAGTACCTAAATGTTAAAAGAAATGTGTTTTTCAACATTAAAATCATTAATTGAACAAATGTAATTATATTGCTGGTGTTAAATATGTATATTACTAGATTTTTTTAGTGACAGGTGAAACTAAATTTCTGGTGTTTCCTTGGGTTTTTTGGCAGCCACGAAAATTCGCTGACACTTCTCAGTGCGCACTAGGGCGTACCTACTAGGGCGGGCCACGTCGTACAAACCTAGTTATTTAGCGCAACTGACATCCGTCGTAAACGATATACAGTTTGTCAAGGAATTGTTTTTACAAAGGAAAACAACTGGTAATTTAGACAGCTTCTTTATAAAAAGAAGAGCTTCTTTGATGTTTTACTTCATTTTTTTAATAAATTTCTTTTTATTAATATATCTACTAACGAAGAGTAATAAAAAATACTACATTATGAAAGTAATAAAAAATACGCAAAAATGAGCTTGTCAAGAAATTTGTTAAAACAATTTCGTGACAGACTGTATTTTGCGTTTCACCTTGTTATCTAGCGCTTTTTCTTAGCTTATCAGCGCTGAGCTCTATATGTAGTTGGAAACTGTGGCAAACACAAACAAGCCGCCTTTTAAGAATTAGTATAGTTATCTATTTCGCATACCGGTCATTCTCCTACAAAGTAAATTTCATAAATAAGTAAATATGAAATTAGTCAGGTTAGTTAAAAAAAACATTCAAACTAGCTCACCATACTGAAAACAAATTCTTTATATAGGTTTTTGATGAAGCTAAGCCACGAGACTGTAACTGTTGAGCTAAAAAATGGAACACAAATTCATGGTACAATAACCGGAGTCGATGTTGCAATGAATACTCATCTAAAAACTGTAAAGATGACAATAAGAAACAGAGATCCTATTCAACTTGAGTCTTTAAGCATACGAGGGAATAACATTAGATACTTCGTGCTCCCAGATAGTCTGCCATTGGAAACGCTGTTAATTGATGATACCCCGAAATCTAAAGCCAAAAAGAAAGATTCTGGAAGGAGCAATCGAGGGCGCGGAAGGGGAACCAGAGGTATACGTGGTGGATTGCGGGGTCGTGGTGGAAGGGGTCGTGGCGGTAGGCGTTGAAACTAAAGAATTTCTCACTACTATTTTTTTGTATAACCCAATAAAAAGAATGTGCGAACTGTTCTGCACTTCGTTTTGTATGAATTTACAAGACTGCCAACAGAATATCCAGTGCGTTTATATTGATCACAGATTTATTATGACCCTACATTTTTATATATTACGCGCTTAAGAGGATAATATGACATTTGCATGGGCACGTGCAATTTTTGGGCCATTATCGCTAGCGGATAGAATAAAAAACATGCGAATGTGACTCGTATTATGGTTGCGAATGTGCAAAAGAATATCGGCTTTAATTGTCAAAAGCCAGACGGATGCAGGTTCACCGTATTATGGATTTATTAGCATAATTAATTCCAGTAGGATGCACTGGTAATTGGCCCCAAATATAATATGTAGAGTCAACTCTCGATGAACATGGGTGTTCGGGACCGAGCTCATCGCCCTTATTCCCATTGGCGTTTGTCGTCTACGAATACGACTATTATATTAATGCAAACTATTAATATAAGTTGCAGCTCTTTTTATACCCCGGTGGCACATACGCAGAGATACAAAAAACGATACCCAAGTACTGGAACCTTCCGCTTTCTGTGTTTTTCATCATATTGATTTTATGGCCTCAATTAGGGTCGTCGTGTAATAACTAATTATTTGTGCGTGTAGATTTATATGGTCTAAGACAATTGTCTCATTGCCGATTAACATCATTTTTGTTAGGCATTCGTGTATGATTTTGCCAAAGGAATATTTTTCTGCATTTCGTTGAGTAAATGTAGAAATTGTCTTGTAGTTGTTATCTCCATTCTGCAAACTAACTATAATTGTCTTTTAGTTAATTAAAAATTAAGTTCACATACTTTTTTTAACACATTATCACGCAGTCGTCCGTAAAATAGTCGACGACAGAAATGTATCATTTCCACGATAAATGTCGTCACAAAACGCCTCACGCAATACCGACGATCGTCGTCGAAAAATACACATTTTTTGACATTTCAGACGCCATTTGTCGATCGTCGCCGCCACAAAAGTCGTTTATTTTTAGTCGCCTATACCAAACAGTCGTGTCGTTTATTTTTAGAGTCGTAAACGACAACATCAATAGGAGTGATTATTAAAGAGCCTCGTAAGTTAATAATCGATTTACGAGCGATCGGTGAATAATACCAACCTAGATCCAGTTAGGTATAGATGCACATATTCTCTTTGTCATATATAACAAATAAAATCATAATTATCATAAAAACCCGTTTAATTTAGGGAAATGAAACACTATTTTTATTATTTTACATATCTTACAAAAAATTTCAAATCATCCAAGATAAAGAATGATATATTCAAAGTAGTTGGCACACGCCTTATCTTATATTTTGTTGCACATTTATATGCACAATCTTCATCACTCCGGACCACCTGGAACATAATCTTCAGATAAACTCTGCATTATAGATTTTGTTAGATCTGGACCAAGCCAGACGACAGACAGCATCAACGTTTCACAAATTCCTAAAGCTATGCCAGCGCATACATCGAGAAGGTGATGTCGGTACATCAACAAGCGAGAAATAGCAACACTGACGGCCCAAGCAACAATTGCGGGCCTCATTATCATAGGCAAAGGATACAAAAATGAAAAAAATCCAACAACGAAAAATGCTCTAGATGAATGTCCAGAGGGAAAACTAAACTTGTCAGGGCTAATTGCAAAATAATCTTGTTCGTTCACTGTTGGTCTACGGCGTCTCGTTATTGCCTTTAAAATTGCAACAATAACAATGTCAATTAATAAACCAAAAAGCATATTAATTTGCATTTCGTAAAGCAAAGGATTGTTAAACATCCAACTGAACGCAAGCCAGCCAACTAGCCAAGCTATTCCGTGGCATGATATTTCAAGGAACTTGCAATGGGTTTTTAACGAACGAAAGGCTAGGAAATGCAGCAGAAAATAAACGAACGATTTTGTAAATTTAACGTCGTATTCTAGAATTCGTTTGATGATTGTAGACGTCTTCCTTTTGTTTTCATTCATTTTGTAAGCCTATACAAATTAAAGGAAACATTTTAAACCATTACAGATTTTCTGGAGAGCAATACATACCAATATTTTCTAACTTCTTGACATAGTCGTTAATGCCAAAGATCATTTAGAAACTAGATATTTAGCATCTGCTACAACCCATTTCCCAGCAAAACTTGAAATGTGACAATTCTACAAATTTGTCGCACTTGTCAGACAAATTTTAATTTCATAAAATATTGACAGGTGACATAATTGTCAGTTGAATACAACGACAAATTTGTCATGACTTTTTTGTCATTGTCAGATTGTGACAAATTTGTCATGACAATTTTGTCATTTTCAGATGTTGACAAATTTATCGTGACATACGCAACATTAACTGTCTGTATTTTACTATCCCATATGATTAATCTGTATTGGTACCTATATAACAATAACAAATAGGTTTTGAACTCAATTTAAATCCGTTAACATAAATGCAGCTAGATATTACTGAGCGTTCACATTTCAACACACTTAAGGACCATTCACATGAGAGCGAACAACATCCACGAACGAACGAATAATCGCAAGTTTTGACAGTCCATTCACATGAACACTTTTCTAGGTCGCGGCAGTTCGCGAATTTCAGCCATCAGTTTCTACCCGCAATGTCTAGTTTGAGGTTAAGTACGAACGAATGTTTTATTCGCTAGTTTGTGGAACGCGAATGAAATGATGTGGATTGCGAATATACTTTGACAATTCGCGCCAAGGGTGTTTTCGTTCGCGGCAAAAAGTTTGGAATTCGAAATTTCGTTATTTAAACTGTTTATAAACTTGTTTTTTTAACACATTTTGATGGGATATTTAATTATCCTCTTCTTGGAATAATAAAATGTGCAATTTTCTGTTCATAAATGCTCAAAAAGTGGTTTGTTCGCATTTCATCAATTCGTTCGTTCGCTCTCATGTGAATGGTCCTTTAATGAAACAAAATCATTATTTATTCTTTCTTTGAAATGTCGATTGCGAACTACACGAAATTGCATTATAGATTCTTCATCACTTTCACAGAGAAGAAATATTAACCATTTTAAATCGTACTTGTCACTTCACTATCAATACTTGAACGAAACAGCTGTCGGAATTGTCAATTATATACTGACATAAAAAAATTATCAGTAGAAATTTGTCAGAGAATTCATGACAATTCTCGAGAAATATCCTGACAATTCATTGTCATGACAATTTTTTTATGAAACCAAAACTTGACAATTGTGGCTATTTTCGGACAATTCTACAAAATTGTCTAATTATTTATGAAACAGAAGGTTCGTTTGGGTACATTTTTGCAAACGTAAAATTATTACACATTTTCTAAGAAACTGCGAAAAATGAGAAATCCATTTCCCCTCTTTTCCTTTTTTCATAATTTTCTACTCGCCGAATTTCGACTTACTGAAGAATGAAAAAAATGAAAACTGTCATCTAAGTGACAGCTCAAAAGCTCCTAGAACATATAAGAGCATTCAAACTGGTAGGTTTAATGGGTATTCCAGCTTATACAAATTTCAAATCCAACTTATTTTGTAGATTCTGCCGTTAACGTTTATTTTACGAATGTCGAAATAACATTTCTTAAACTTTTTGTAAGAAATCCGGTCAGGTACTTTTCTGGAAATTGAGAGATTTCTCTCTCGATTTTTGACATGACATTTTTCATTTTTCTATACTGAAAGTACACGAACTGTTGCAGTCACCTGTGCAGCACAATCTGCAAGAATAAACGAAAAGTTAACACTAACAGATAAACAAAATGAAAACGCTCCTTTATTTACACTGTGAACACAATATCCAATGACGACATCTGTGCTGTATAGATCTCTATGTTATCTGTAATAATAAACAGAACATAAAAGTCGTCTCAGCACACTTCCATCCCCTATATACACCCGTGAACGACTGGGACATCCCACTAAACCACCAGCTGATAAATATATTCCCGTCCAGTGTATACCTGTGTCAGTTTGCATTTTACGTCTACCTGTAATATAAGAAATTTATTAGTACCAGTCTGTACTCTGTAGCCACAAAAGAATAATAATACATACATATAGACAATATACTTACTTACCTCCATAATACTGCAAATTATGCCGGCTCCAGTGTCCAGTGTGTTTACAAAACATTGCAATGACCGAAGTGAAATATGTTAGGTATCCATTGCATATGCATCGCCGTTACCGCAAATGTCTGCAAAAGAACGAAAAGATAAACAAAATGCAAGTACGATAACTTAGGCAAAAGATATTAGAATACATATTCAAAAATATACTTACCCTGAAATTGTTGATTATGATTTGATTCCTCGTTGCACGCGTTGCACTTTGTTTTGTTCTCTCGTCGAATGTCAAAATCAAAAGTCAAAATGGACCGGATGGTCTAATTTTGTTGAACCGGTTGAGGTCGAGTTCAGGCGGGTACAATGTTGGGTAGGTTCGCGGATACATTGTTGGATAAGTTCACAGATGCAATGTTGGTTGAGTGCATCTGAAAATTTAAAGAGCAGGACGTTGGGATGGGATGAAGAAGGTAGCATGATCTCTAGCGGCGACTCCAGAAACGGCAAGTTGGACAAATGTGAGTGCTGTAGTGGTAATGATAGATCTATGGGGCGTTATTGATTGTAGAAGCCGAAGAGCTGTTCTATTGTTTAAACACTTTGTAGTACGAACAACGTGAAGTCAAGTTAAGTGTAGCAATAAACGGCCATAGTGCCAAAAATATTTTTTTTTGATAAATAATTAAAATTATTGCACAGAAAATTGCTTAAATAAATTTAAAAAAGTCCTAATAAGGCAATTCCAATAAAAAAAATAGTGTTTCGTGTGGTGAGTTTAAGTTATAAGTTTTATTAATATTAGGTAGTTCAATACATTTTTTTGTGTTTCCTAGGTAATATAACCGCGAACAAAAAAGGTCATCTGGCGGTCATAGACAAAGAGAGTCGTGACCGCCAACCTTTTTTATTTGAAGATTTTTTTTGAAGATTTCATTTTGAAGTAGAACTGAAACCAAAACTTCTATTGGAGGACCGCAAAATCTGTTTGAATGTCCTATAAAAAAATATTGTGAAGGATCTGTGAATGACTGGTGCATGTGATTGCTAATTTTGAATAAAAACTGAACTGATCAGTCGTCGAGAGGAAGTGCCCAAGGTGTCCACCAGTACATATACTTCGGTCGTGTCACCTACTAAGTGGAGCCTTCCAATCCATCCCAATAAAACAAAAATCAAAGACCACAATCAAAGCACATTCAGCCACCACCTCCACAAATTGCGTCCCATAAAACAGCAGTTAAGTTTTTTTTTGTTTGAAGTCATCGCTTGGAGATTTATGTTAGTAATTGTCCTATATCTTAAGCGTGAGATAAGTTTTCAATTTTGGTGCTTCTGTTAGTTGTTAAGTAAAATCTTTATTTTCGCTGGCCAACCAAAGTTAAATTTCCGTTGTCCGTTTTGTCAAATTTTGTTGTTTTTTTTTTGTAATTTTCTTTTTTCCCCACCCTCCCCCAAACTGAGCTCAATCTGGGTAGGAAATAGTTGGGAATTAGGCAGTTTTGAAGACCAAGATCAGCGGGAATTGTACGAAAGAGATTTTTTTAATTTTAAGAACAAAAGTTTAATTTATTCACTCTGTTTAATTAGCTTAAGTAGTCTTGTTATATAATATATATTTTTTGTTTTGGAATTTAGTTTATAGGAACATTTTTAAATCTCGGTTGCCAAATAATAATTAATTCAATGGTAATTTTAATATTTAAACCAAAAATTAAAACTAATAAATGTGCTTATCCACGCTGAAAATGAACCTTGAGAGTTTTAATCAGGTGTATACACACTTGATGGATCAGTAGGCTGACTTTTCAGGGGGTGCGGAAGGGTAAGTAGCTGCTTTCGTCAACGGCTTGAACGGTGGAGACATCAACCATAGTTGGGGAAGTTCAACCATGGCCACCGAACTTCCAGGTAGGGTGGGAAATAGGCCGCGCTGACATACAACTACAGCGCCCTCTCAATGTGGAAACGTCCGTCTGCGTCTAAAAGGAAAAAGAAGAAAGTTAATGTCGGCACGATAAATGTTTTTGTAGTAGATAATGTTGTTGTGTGAGGACAAGAATCCTCACCATTCCGGCGAGCAGAGTCGAGCGAAGCAAGCGTGCCACGTTCCTCGCACACAACACTCTTTCCCGTCTCAGTCCGTTCCTATCCAAAATCCCATCCATATCATTCTTCCTGTCACTATTCAGCTCCCAACGCCCTCTATAACTCCACTACGTACCTATTACAAATGGCGCCCAACGTATTTGTTTGTCCTAGTCTTATGTCCTTTATGTTATCTTCGTCCACAATTGTTTCTGCTACCAACAACAATGAACTCAGAAGTCTTCATTTGATGAGTTCTTCAACATATCACAATGAATTGCGATGAGTATAATTGTTGTTGACAGCAAAAATAATTGGAACCTGTTAGTGTTTTGTCTTTTCTTATCTTCTAAACCTTTTCTTTATGTGAATTTTACTATCCTGTCTTATATTTCAATTTTCATTTTCTAGTGTTTTTGTCTTACTTACATGGATTCAGTGGCCGTTATTAGATGTCGAATCGTCTTTACATGTTGCATTGTTCCGTCTTATTAGTTCTCTTAGTTTTGTGTGTTGTGACTCTCATCATCTCAAGTCTTCCAGCGAAGCCTTCCAGGTAGATTGGAATTGCGGAGATGAAGAGAAATACAACGATGTGTGTCCTTGGTTTACCCTCTCTTATTTGTGTCTTTATGTTCCACATTGAGAGAGAATTTACACATTTAGTCCGTCCGCAGTCTCTTTTCAATTCTTGACGTCAAAGCCGTTCAAGCCACAGTAAAAGCCACCAACGAAACCGTCGAAAGCATAACCCTGAAGCACCCCCGATCTGAAAAATATTACAAATTAGCAAACTTAAGAACAAATTTCAAAAATTTAACTGCTGAAAATAGCCAATCATTCCTTATTTATATTATCGTTATAGGTCATTATACTTTTATATAATTTATTTCCATTTCGTCCGTTTCTTAATTTTATTTATTTTTAGTTTTAATTTTTTTGTAGCTTGTTCATTTTTATAGATTTTTATAGGTACATAAGAAGCACAATTCAATTATAATTGTTGTGCAGTTGTTTTATTTACAAATACACTTACCCGTTCTATATATTTCTTCGTGTAGGTACCTTCGTTTTGTTTTAGCTCGTCGACATTGTTATCGTTTTATGTTGGTTTCATGTCATGAGTTTACCTAAACAGGAGTACAAAAAGCAAAAAGTTAGTCAAAGTAACAGTTCAAGAGATAATAGAGTTATTACCCGTTCGCAAACACAGTCAGTAGGAAATAGCTTCGCATCAATGTCGTTTGTACAGCATAGTCCACCACCTGTCAATAAGTCGGCGAAGTCAAAAACTACAAGGTCCAACGAACCACCTTCCGATTTCGGGAGTATGCAGGCCAACAGTGAGTCTGCTACCTCTTCAGAATCCATCTCAGCCCCGTCTTTCAGTTCACTCAGCCAATTTGGTGCCGCATCTATAGAGGCACAGAATGAGAGCACCCGAACCTTAGTTGATGTGCCTGTAAAACAAAATCCAATCAGTACTCAAATAAATAATAGTTCTACAACCGAAAATACGAACTTACCCAATTTGCAAGATTATGTTAATCAAGCTATGGTTAACGCAATTTCGTCTCAACAAATTTCGCTTAGGGAAGAGATAACTGCAGATCTGCGCAAAGAGATGAAAGCTAATTTTCTTGAAATCTTGAAGGAGTTTCAATCCAATCGCCCTGTTGTTCAACCCGGACATGGTGTTCCGAATAATAGTTCCTGGAACACAGGCACCATCCCAAAACAGACTCTTCCTCCGCCCCCACAACCATTAGTACAAAATGAGCAATCTCAGATAAATCTATCTGCTCAATCATTTGTTCCCATCGGGAACCAACAACGAAACAGCAACAATAGTCGTTCAAATAGAGGCAGATCATCACAAAACAATTACCAGCAAAATCAAACACAATTTCAACCAATAGGGCGTAACTTTGACATGCATCATCCAAGCCAACAAATTCATTATCCCGAGACTAATCATCACTCAGGAGTTACAGGTCCTATAAAAATAGATAAGTGGGGAATTAGTTTTGAAGGAAAGCCAGAGACTTTAGACGTTGAAGACTTCATCTTCCGTTTAGAGACTCTCCAAAATAATTACCTTTGCTCATGGTCGGAAATCTTAAGAGATTTCCACTTGTTACTCTCAGGTGCCGCCTACGAATGGTATTGGCAGTACCAGAGAACCAACTACCGTCCGGATTGGCCAACGCTACGAGAGGCTCTCTTGCGTCAATTCCGGAACTCGAAGTCAGACTTCGATATTATGAGAGATATCATGGACCGTAGGCAAGGTACCTGGGAGTCAAGTGACGATTTCTTCTCTGCAATTTACAAATTAAAATCACAGCTCCGTATGGAGATACCAGATGGGGAATTAGTGCGCATATTAAAGCGAAATTTGAATGAAAGAATAGGAAAGTTAGTGTTCCCCATGAGCATATTTACAGTAGACCATTTGAGGAGCTCCTGCAAGGAGGCAGAAAATGCTTTCCCCAACAGAGAAGCCCCTAGGTCCCATAGAGCCCAGCCAAAATATACCGCTAATGAGCTGGAATATGATGATTGCTACCAGCCCGAAGAATATGTAGCTGCAATGCAATACAGTGGCACACGTCCCAAGCCACCACGTAAATATGGGGATCCAAAGCCATGGATCTGCTGGAACTGCCGTGTTGAAGGTCATTCATTTGTAGAATGTCCATCTCAAACGCGGAATATATTTTGCTATCGGTGCGGCCAGGAAGGAGTCATAACTCCCAAGTGCAAGCGTTGCAATCCGGAAAACCGACCAATGAACGTGATGCAATCGGGGGAGTCGCGTTCAACACAGACCTCCGAGACAGTGGAGAACCAGTTCCCCCATTAGAA